>CM076584.1:287834610-289105143 GCA_034641835.2 Pinus albicaulis | reverse complement strand
CTATGGGAGACATTTAGGGTGATGAGTCACTGGTGATGATTGAGCATGAATCGACTAAGGATGATGATATGCACAATATGGATGATGAGCCTTTTATGGAGAGCCAGTTGGAGTTTCATGTTGAGCCCATGATAGAGGAGGATGAGTAGCCATCTTATGGACCAATCATTGATGAGGTGCAGACAAATGCACAAACAACCAGTAGGGTTGTGGTACTAGCCTACACTTGTTGTCATGGGGTGTTGGAATCTACCAGGATAATTTTGCAAGAAGTTAGTAGGCTAGAGGAGCAAAAATTTTACAGACATATGACAAAGTGTCTTCTAGATATGGTGGTGCATCCATTTTAGGGACTACCCACTAATGAGGTGTATATAGGTGAAATGACAACTAACAAAGCTACAATGTTGGTTATTTTCTGCTCATAATCCCTTGCATTTCACCAAACCTATGGCTTGGTCCTTGTGTTTTCTACTTGGTATACTATGCGAGTGAACACTCAAGGTGAATTGGACTTTATTGTGTGGGACTTGGATATTTTCTAGGAATCACGCCTTGTGGTGGTTTATTAGGGGATTTATCTAGTGTTTCTTCGTTCTCTTTTGCCATTAGTTACAATTAGTTCTCTAGTGCTCCCTATCAAGGGAATTAAGAAAGGTCGCTTTCTTAGCCCCTAGTTTTCTAGCTACCATCCGGGTTGTGACCCTCTCATCTATTTTTGTCTGGGTATTATTTGACTCTCCTTTTCAAAGCCCTTCCTATTTATGGTGGAGACGCTATGCGTTGGATGGGCATCGTGTCTCTGTGTGGTCCATGCAAGTGTTTTGTCTAGCCCTGTGGGTAAGTGGATGACTGGTGTTTTTACACCTTAGGAGAAAAGCCTGAAGCCAAGGAGTCAGATTCTTCACATTTTTGTTTTGGTTGTTGTCTGCTTTTATGGTCCTTAGCTAGAGTTCGGTTAGTGGTTGGTGTTTAAGTGCTATCTAGCGGTTCTTGGGGTGCTCACCTCTAGGAAGGCTTAGTTTTATGTTTGTGATAAATTCAAGGATATTTTTCGCTAGTTGTTTTAGTAGCTTGCCTCCCTCACGTCGACGGGTAGAGGTGGTGAAGCGACACAACTGTTGGTGGGTTAAATAAGGGAGGTGGTGCTATGTTGGTGTTGGGGGCACGACCATTGGCACTTGGGGGATCATGAAACCCACACATAGGATTAATCGTGTTGACAAGGAAACCTCCACTTTGGTGGAGACAACTCATCAGGGGCATGGCCAGTGGATTGGGGCTAGTGGTAGTCGGGGGAGATCCGATGACAGTGCGAGGCGTGGAGGATGTGGCGCGGGTTGTGGTTCGGGTAGCCAACTAGCAAGAGCCACAACTCAGAAGATATATTTGCAGTCTATATGGGAGAAATTGGAAGAGAAAGAAAAAACTCGACGTGAAGAGCATGAAGTATTGGTTGCTGCTCTCCATCAGTTACAGTACTTGGCTCATCTCCGCAATAAAGTGACCTTTGAGTGGCATGGAAAAACTCTTCTTTCAGGGAAAATGGACAAGATGGAAGCATGGCTGGTGCATATGGAGTACCATTTCAAATTTACCTATTACCCTCCTCCCCCTCTAGGTACCAGGTCAAAAAATCTAGCATCCATTACATCTAATGAGTAGGTATAGTTTCTGGGGTTCTGTTAGTTTGCTAGTATTTTGGAGTTACTAGCCTACGAGGATCTAGACCACAAATCTCTTCTTATTTTGACTTGTATGTAATTATTAGATAACTATGATCAACAAACCCGGTCATAATGAGACTTACTAAATCTTGGTTTCTTATGTCATCTTGGTTTCTTTATATAATATATACATATATGCATAGTTGAAATTGAAATAATTTATTTAATATGGTATAAATAATGTATTTATGAACCACATTGTCTATATTAAAATGTTTTTATGTTATTAATATATTTTTAAATGCATATCAATTTTTTTTTGGTAAGCTTGGCACGACTACATATTCAACATGTTCAACATATCACTCTGATGGGGCGGGGAATTGAACCGGTGACTTCACATCAAGGAGTGCCTTAACGTAGCCTATCCAAGACTGCACAAACTAAATACATTGTGACATCTTCACATTGGTTCTATTTTACAGGTGCCCACATTCTAACTTACCTTCTTGGTGTTAAGTTTTGTTTTATTACACTATGAATACTTTCCCTCATATTTCTAAGCCCCCTCTAGCAAAGATAGACCAGGTAAAATTATATTAGATAGTATCTATGAGTACATTAAGTATTTAGAAAGATGAAGAGAAGAAAGAGAATCATTTTAAACTAGAACTAACGACAATGCTTGATAACAACCACAAATCATTAGAAAATAAAATAACCACACTCGAAATTGAACTCCAAGAAATGAAAGGTAAAATTCAATAAATAAACATAGTAAAAAAACAATGGTCGAAGAAAATGACACCTTGAAAAGCGAGATTAAAAATCTAAAAGAACAACTACATAATAAATCAACCCTAAATAACACAGAAAAGAACTTAGATATCAAACCCATCAATGAGGAAATTAATAAATTATTTGTTCTCGACCATGAGCGCCACAAACAAGCCTTAAATCTTCTAGTTGCGGGTATAGAAGAACAAAACAATGAAAACACATTAGAAATGATTATAGAACAATTAAAAACAAAATCTCAAATTGAAGCAACCTATCTCATAAACAATAAGCGTCGAAAAGATACTTGAGCATAAACACAGACTCATCCGTGTCAAGGTCAGTTGTCATGAACATAAACAGGATATACTCAGGAAATCCCCAAGCCTAAAAGGAACATGAATATTTATAAATGAAGATCTCATTACAGAAGACCATGCTGAACATAGGAAAGAAGTCCAAAATGTCAAGGATGCAAGAAAGGCCGGGAAATGGGAATCATTAGGAATGGGAAAGCTATTATTAGAGATAGAGTCTCAAGCACGAGCGATAAATAGGGATTTGCATAACTCAGGATCCTCTTCTGGAACTGCCGTGGCTTTCCATGGTGTAAAGGTCCTATGTTAAGTTGGATCCCAAGTGATATTGACCTTATTCTCTTAGTTGAAACATGGGTGCATGATGAATCTAGGGTCCCTCACCTCGACGGTTTCACTCTTTGGTCTGGTTGGAATAAGAAATCCTCTTAGAGGGGTTTTGGTTGTATAGCCTGCTATATAAGGAACACTTTTCCTCTCACATCCGAATTCATAAAATCGACCCCTTCAATCAATATATTTGGATCGAAATATCTGATTCTATCACCAATGGGATCTATCTTGCAATCTTCTATTTCGCTCCTATCAACTCTACATCCTATAAGAAGAAAAACCTGGATAAGAATTGTCCTTTCAATTATTTAGAAAAAGACATCTCTAACCTGAGAAATGAGGGTAATATCCTTTTACTGGGATACTTTAATGCTATAACTACTACTAACCAAGCCATTACATTAAGAAACAACTCTAACCCCAACCCCTTGTGGCTTGATGAAGATAATAACTTAGCTAATAAATTCAAGAGAAAATTTGAAGATATTATCGAGAACTTATTCGACATCGAGCTCCTCAAACTTTGCAGTTCCCAGGACCTAATTATTTTTAATGGTATTAACAAGTGGCCCCTCTCCGATCATATGACATGTTTCCATGCATTGGGTAGCAGTGTCATGGATTACGCAATTTCTGACATCCTCGTACTCAACCATATTACAAAATTTGAGCTTCTTAATGGATTCAAGCCGGACTCTGACCACAGACCTTTGTTCTCTATCCCTCAATATTTCTATGCATACCACCCACATGCAGGAGACCAATGAAATAAAATGACACATTAGCTTCGATAGAAGTAAATTCGACCTCTTCTTAAGGTATTTAGAGAGGGATTTAGGCCCCATGAATTATAATAATAACATTGATCAAATTTATTACCATTTGACTACTATCCTATCCAACACCATTAGCAAGTTTTCTAATGAGATTCCGTTTAAGAATTCTAATAGAACTTCCAATCCATGGTATGAAAAAGATTGAAAAATTGCCAGGAAAGCGATCAGAGACGATCCTAATGAAATCATTAAGCTGCAGAATATCAATATATACAAAAATATCATCAAGAGGAAGAAAATATCATATATTAATAAAAGATAGGATTATCTTCTCCACCTTTTTGGTGGATTTTTCTTGTCCGTAAAACCAAAGATACCTATTTTATCCCCTTAGAAAACTGGGATAACTATCTTAAGAAGTTGTATGACTCTCCAGACACTATGGGCATGACCATAATCACTCCAATTAAGGAGGATGTATTCTCTCTTGACGACATTGAGTCTGGTATTAATAAGCTCGCTAATGGGAAAGCTAAAGATATTGAAGGATACAAATCTGAGATCCTTAAAATGGGAAGATCTATCCTCATTCCTTATCTCCACAAGTTTCTCAATTTCGTTGTAACGCATGGCTTCCCTCGGCTTTGGACGCAAAGCCTTATTGTACCTATATTTAAAAATGGGGACGAGAGTGTTCCATCTCACTACAGGACCATTGTGGTTAGCCATATCCTAGCCAAGCTTTATGGGCTCATTTTGGAGAAAAAACTTAGGCTTTGGCTTGAAAGCCAGGGAAAAAGAGCTAAAGGACAAGCTGGTTTTAGGAGACATCACTTGACTATTGACCATCTAGTTACTCTTAGAATCAATGCGGAGGAATGTTGCAATAGTAAAGCCGATCTCTTCTGTTACTTTGTGGATTTTAGAAAAGCTTTCGACACTGTTCCTCGAGATAAACTTTGGGAGATACTTAAAGAGATCATGGTCCCTCGTGAGTTGAGGATTGGTGTGATCCGTCTCTACGAGACCGTCACTGGCAAGCTTAAGACCAATGATGGGTGGTCTAAAGACATTAAATGCAATATTGGAGTTAAGCAAGGGTGTCTCCTATCCCCTACCCTTTTTGGCATATACATCGATAAGCTAGAGGAGTGTATGGAATATATGGGGTGCAAGGGCACTGAACTTGCTAGTGTTCTCATTACTCTCCTCCTCTATGCCGATGATATCGTTCTTTTTGCAAAAACCCATGATGACCTTGACAAGAAGCTCTATATTCTTCATGATTACTGCTCCAAGATGGGTATGATAGTTAATATCGAAAAGAGTAAAATCATGATCATTAAACCCAAAAATATCACCCATGGTATTTTCGTGTATAATAACCAGTGGTTAGAGAAGGTTTCTTCTTATAAGTATTGGGGAATTGACTTCCCTCATCATCTCAACTGGAATTATAGCATTGAGAAAAGGATTATTGGGGGCTGGAAAGCTTATTATGAGCTTGAAAACAATCGTAAGTCGGTCGATCTTTACATTTGGAGTAAAAAGAGGTTCCTCTTTGAGACCCTTGTCACTCCTGTTGTCTTATACGGATGTGAAGTTTGGAGTTGTAGTATATCTAGAGAGCTATGGAGGAAGATTGAGATGATTCAAAAGCTATTCATAACCTAGAACCTTAAGATCAAGGGAAATACTCCCTATCCTATCCTTTTGATTGAATCTAATTTTCCCCCCATTGAAAGTACAACTATGTTTAGATATATGATGTATAAGAAGAAGCTTGACAACATGGCATAGAAAAGGCTCCCTAAAATTGCTTCTAACTGTAGTCAAAACCCTCACCGTCGCCTCAAGCGAAAGTGGCATAACGATGCCCAGTCCTGGCTCAACGATTGGGGAATTAAGGAGGAGCTCAGTATGGGAAGCAAAGATAATATCAAATATACTATTACCTCCAAGTTTAAAGACAAGCTATGGGAGGATCAGGAACTAGAGGGTAAAAGGAAGCTAAGCTCTTATAAGGAAGTGATCAACCCCACCCTTGATAATTAGAATGATCTCTATGTGTTTTCCAATAATAAGAAATAAATGAGCATCATTAAGATAATAACTAATTCCAGGGAAAATTTTAGTGGCTAATATTCGCAGGTGGGCTAAATTTCCATTTTTTTTCAAAAAAAAGGATTCGCCAATTTCCATTTTTTTAAAAATTGATTCGCCCAAATTTTATAGTTTAAAATTATTTACCCTAAAAATCGCCAAAATTTTATATATACTAATATAAAATAATTTGAAACCGAAATATTTGTACAGAAATATCATAAATTTCTTTACAATTTACATATTGGGGACGAGTAAGGTTTGTCAAGGTTTCAAAACTTTAAGATAAAATTTCATCCTTAAAATTTTCCCTGACTATTTCCCATGAGCTTTAGAGGGAGACCAGGCAACAAGACCCCTTGGAATGATAAAATCTGTCCGATTTGTGATTCTAAGCAAGTGGAAGATGAAAAGCACTTCCTTTTAGACTACATGACTCTTACTCACATTCGCTCTCAATTCCCTACCATCTGCCACACTTCCAATCTTCTTGACCTATTAAGCCAACCCACCTATAGCAATCTTGGAGGGCTTATTTCCCTTCTCTTTGACCGTAGAAACAAGATTTTGAAGAATCAAACTTAGATTCTTTCTCCTTTCCCAAGGTTCGATAGACCGCATTAGTCTTAACAGATGGTAATCATCATCATCATTAAACTTTATACAATGAAATATTTTATTTATGACACATAATGAATATTTTTATTGTTATTAATATTTTTTGAATGCCATATAGCAATTTTCTATTAAGAATTGAATGAATTACATATGTGTTTCTTAGAAAGTTATTCAATTATTTTACTTTTAATTACTTCTTCTTTTTGGGTATTGAAATATTTTATCCTTCACTATTTATGCCTTGAACTGTGCAACCTTCTTTCATTCTTCATTCACTTCTCGTCCTGAAGATGGATCCCCATTGGGATTCGAAACATCAACCATTGCTTTATGATACCGTGGATAAACTGGATTCTGCAATTAACAACAACCACAGAAGTTTAAAAACCATAATTGACATATTTTATTATAATGAATATAACACATTAAGTTTCATAAGGGAAATATAATTTTTATTTATTTTTTTAATTACTTTATCTTTCTAATTTTTACATAAAATTATAATAATTAAAATGGACATTGAAATATTTTATTTAAGGCGACTATAGTAAAGGTGAAATATATAAAGTAAAGGTGAAATATTTTTACTTCATTCATACTACGTTCTAATATTAACAACTAACCTAATGATCACAATGAGAGTGATATTATTGATGTTTTATAACGGTTTTAATTAAAACTAGTTCAAATATGTATATTCGTTGTGTTTTTATTATAGCCAACATTGTTTTTTAATTTAGATTATATTTTCATTTATTTTAAAAGGGATACTTGTAGACTCCATGTTGAGCACAAATAGAATCACACATCACTTTTATATTGGAGTGTAGAATGTGCCTAAACGCAATTAATAATATTGATTTATTGTAAAATATCTTTTGGTAATAATCACATACAATGGAACATTGTCGAAGCATTTCGAACCAACGAGTGTGGTTCATCATCAGGACTAAACGCGTCAACAATGTTCCATTGCATGTGATTATTACTGAAAGATATTTTACAATTTTATATGATGGATCACAGAAGTGTAGATTCTAAAACTATTTATTTATATTAAGCATTGGAATTTATATATTTCGGGTTTATTTTATTTTAGCGTATGAATGTAAAAAGCCTCAACACGATTAATAATATTTATTTATATTAAATATTGGAATTTATATATTTCCTGTTTATTTTATTTTATGGGGTGAATGCAATAATTAAATGAGAGTGATAATAGTGATTGCAATTTTTTTCCAAAATTAATTATTTTAAATTAAACTGAGAGCTTAAAAGCCAAGTTTGCATGGTTATATTATTTTTCATATTTTTATACATAATTGAGAAGTGATGTTATGGAGTTGTGGTTTAGTGATTATATGTGTAAGATATTGATTACAATTTATTTCTTGAAGGGTTAAACATTTTATAAAGGTTGGGTGCAACTCTTGAATGATTGTCTCAAGAGAAGGAAGGTGCATTCCATAGTTTAGTATGATAAAAATGTGTAACCATAAAGCACATTCTATCACTTAGTATAAAAAAGATGTGTATTGTTTTTTCTTAATGTTAAGATGAGAGGTGGTATAACTTGACCTAGTATAATATTTAAAAAATTATAACATAGTATGGATGAAAAGCATGATATATGTGCTTATATTTAAAAATTAAATCAAATAGTAAGCAATATTTATATAAATATATATACATAGGTCTAGGGGTTATCTAAACCAATTGTAGCCAATTTTGTTAGGCATCTGGCTAGTTCCATCTTGGTAGGTGCCATGTGAATGCACTAGTTTATGATAGTGAATTAACATTCATGAATGTGAGGATACATTTCTCTCTATCTCTCTCCCTCTCTCCACATACACACACACACTAGAGATGGCATCCATGAATGTGCAGATGAATTCCTCTCTCTCTCTCTCTCTCTCTCTCTCTCTCTCTCTCTTTTTCTCTCTATCTCTCTCTCTTTTTCTCTCTATCTCTCTCTCTCTATATATCTATATATATATCATGTAGGTTGGTGGACTAGCTCAGTGGTTGATTGATTTAAGATTTATGCAAGAGTTCTTGGGGTTGATTCCTTGTGTTTGTTACCTTTGTTACATGCTTCAGTTAATGTCCTTACTAGATTTGGTGGCGTAATCAATGCTAATGAATTTGCACTAAGTACCATTATAATCATGGAAAAGTGCTTGAGAGCTTTCTCAAGAGCTTTCCCATGAGATGTTCCATGGAAAGGCCACAGGTATGCTCAAATTCCCCCAACTTAGGTTTAATCTCACTTACAACATGTTTCCCCTTATAGACTGGTTGACATTGGTAAAGTATCAACAATCTCACTATTACTTGAGTGCTTAATAGTGGAACAAGATATTTCTAAACATGTAGCCTCTAGAGTTTGAACAATCCATTACACCATTTACCTAAGACATATTGGTTATAAAGAAACCAAAAAAACATAGATTAAACCCATTTGAGCCCCAATATTACCAATTCTTATGAAGATAAATGATAATGTCACACACATTCAAATCTTACAACGAAAAAAAAAATTTATAAAATTTTCCATATTTATAATTATATTTAATTAAAATAAAATTTGCATACTAATTTTTTTTATTTCTCTTTTTTTTTCACAAAGAAATTTTATTTTTTTTATTTCTCTTAATATTTAAGAGATCTAACATTAAAATAAATTTATATAATTTAATTTTAAATAAAAAAAAATATTTTCCCATATTCCTACCAAAATATATATTCATTTTAATAAAATTCGAAATTGGAAAAATATTTGAACCACCCATCCCAAACTCTTACCCCAATTATAATGCTTCCTTGGATCTAGAGAAAGCACCTATTGGAGAAGTACGTATTCCGTTCAAGTAAGTGAAGGGACAATAGTAGGCAACGTGCAACATGTTTCACGTTACCCCCGTAGAAAGGTAGCGCTTTACGTGACAAGATTGAGTTTTGCATTTATGCAATGAAGACAACTGCAAATTATTTAGTATTTTATATATTTGATTTTGACAGGTGGAAATGAAAAGGAGTGTTGTGAAGAGGGCTGACATATTAAGAATAACACGCTAAAATAATTTGCACTTTTGGAATAAGAGCAATTTCTAAGATTCCTCAATGTTATTTTAGTAAAATCTGTTTGGGTATTTTTAATTAAATCATATTTATAGTAAATTATAGATTTTTTTTGAAGTATGAAATTAATTTGATTAAAGATATGGTAAATAATTTACGGAAATTTGGGAAATTGTATATTTAAAAGTTTTTTTTCTTTATCATTATAAATTATTTTTAATTTTTGTTTATGTTGAGAGAATTTTTTTTTCAGTAAAAATCATATAAAAGAATTTTTAGTCAATCTTTTTAGAACCATCATAGTGTGTTTTATCTTAGGATAAGATGAAGAACAAGATCATGGCATTAGATTAAATAGATGAAGAAATATGTTTTCTAGCCTTCAGAATATAACGCCTAGTTTTGACTAAAAAGTTATCATAAATTAATCAACAATTTTTAATTAAAATAAAGTAATAGATGTAAATTAATTATAAATAAAGAATAAAAATAATTCTATTAATACTATTATTTTAATCAAAACAAAGATCAATAATAATAAGGTCAAACTTAATTTTTTTTGCTACTATGTCGCGAACGGGACTTAAAGAAATACGTCCCCGCTTCTTTGCTTCCTGGTTCACCCACGGAGGCCTGGGGTGCCTGAACCTCCCCTCCCCTCGCCCGAACTCATTGCATTCAAGAAGCCTATCGCCGGTTCTCACAAGAGACCAATATCCGAGGCACAACAGAAGTTTGTTAAAAAGCTAGACTGCATCCCAATTGTAGAACTGCCAATAGCAGAAACTTGCAGATCTACAGTCAATCTAGCAGATAGAGGGCTCATCGGACAATTTATCGAGCTCTGGCCCTCTCCCAAATCCGTTGAAGCATGGGTGCAGAGAAATTGGACGCCGCTCGTATCTGTAGGAATCAAGAGCCATTTTGTTGGAAAAAGATTCTATGTGTTCGTGTTTGAAAGCTTGGATGACAAAAATCTCATTTTCAGAAACGGTCCTTACTTCATGGGGCCTCAGGGTTTATACTTGAACAAATGGACCCCTGATCACCCACCAGACATTCCGTTCACATATCTCCACTTCCTGTCCGCTTTCACTTTATCTCCATCATACTGTCGAATCAAAACTCTCTGAGCTTACCTGCAACTCACTTGGAAGGTAGAGGATTTATCAGCTGTTTGTAAAAAGACTACTCCGCGCATGGATCCGTGTGTGAGTGCTGATCTCGAGGAAGGGTTACTGTAGGACCGAACTTACAGCACCAATGGGGACGCACATCCAGGAGCCAGATTATGAGGCAATGCCATCTTCAAATGCTCAGATCACGGTTACGCCACTCTGCAAGACACTGCAAAAAAAAGGAAGGAGAGGAGAGCGAGAACGCGAAAGCAGAACAATGGACCACAATGCAGAAATCAGGGACAACAAAACCCAAAACTAAAGGAATACCAAAGGGAAATAACCTCGAACCAACGGGGCAAGAACAAAAAGATGGGACCACCATCCCCACCTCGAAATCAGGAGATCAAAATGCAGAGTCCAGCAAGGCCATAGAAACTCCGGAAGCAAACAGGAACAACAACAATCATTCAAGACCCTCCCCTAACGGGAAAGGAGGAGAGGATCAAGGGAAAACCCCCGAAGTAGCTCCCTCTCCCTCATATGCCGACGTAGCAATAAAGAAAGTGTATGATTCACTAAGATCCTCGGAGGATGAGATCATAGAAAGGCTCCGCCAAAAGAGCAGTAGAAGAAAGTATTTGTAGAAGGGGAGCATGGAAATTTAGGGGCGAATGGGCGGCAGTGGGCTAATTTTCCATGGTTTTTCCAAAAAAAAGATTCGCCAATTTCCATTTTTTTATAAAAATGATTCGCCCAAATTTTACAATATAAAATTATTTTATGTTAAAAATCACCAACATTATATAGAAAATATATATAATATAATTATAAATTTAAATAATTTTACAAATACATAAATAAATTTTTTATAGTTTGCATATTAGGGACTAGTGAGATTCGCCAATTTTTTAAACTTCAAGATAATTTTTCATCCTTAAAATTATCCTGAAGTGAGGGAGGAAGAAGTGGAAAGACAAAAGACTCAAGGTAGTCAACCCACTATAGAAATGTCAATTGGCAGAAACACGAGGACAAGGCTGCCAAAAGGAGGAGGCCCAACTTCCCCGAACAGTAAGTAATGAGAATCGTCTCTTAGAATTGCAGAGGGCTCGGGAACCCTATGAAAATAGAAGCGGTCAAAGATCTTATGAAAGCAAAACCCGCAGACATCCCAATGCTCCAAGAGACAAAAATTGAAGGGGAAGCCCTTCTTGAGATCAGCAAAAAGAAATGGAAGAAGAACACAGGAAAAGCAATAAGCGCAAGAGGCTCCTCGGGTGGAATAGCAACCTTGTGGAAGGAAGATCACTTCAGGCTCGTTAATTCACACAACACACAACACTGGTGTTTCACAGAGCTGAAGCATATATCAAGTAAGTTAACCATTGCACTATTCAATTTATATGTACTGGTATTGTATTCTGAAAAGAAAGACTATTGGAAAACATTAAATGAGTTTTTGCAACTGAATTCTCCAAACAATATAATCATAGCTAGAGATCTAAATTTAGTAATGAATGAAAAAGAAAAGAGAGGGGGCAGGAACAACAAGGATCAGATGATCCAGGTAGTAGAAGACATGATACAACAATGGGATCTATTGGACTTTAAACCAAGAAAAGGGCTCTATACCTGGACAAATAACAGGACAGGGGAAGACCATATATCCGCCAAACTGGACAAGTTCTTGGTCCAAAGCACAATGTTGATGGAAAGGAAGCTTATCTCATCAGCCATCCTTCCAAAGCTCACCTCGGATCATAAGCCCATCCGGCTAATGCTAGAGGAGGAAGAGAATTTGGGGCCAATCCCATTCAGATTTAGCCCATTGTGGAATGGAAAAAGCGGCTTTGTAGAGACGGTCCGAATGGCATGGAACACCTCAGTCAATGGCTCTCCCAATTATGTATGGGAACAAAAATTAAAATTAACAAAAAAGGCACTCAAGGAATGGAGTAAACTCCCAACAAACACACCCAAAGACCAAAGAATCGAGGCAGTGCAACACTTGGAAATTTTGCAAAGTGAAATGGACACAATTGATATAAACAAAACAGAATTAGAAAAGGAGCAAGTAGCCCAATGCAAAACATTCCTTTCCTTCAGAAATAAAGAAGAGTATTGGAGACTAAAGTCCCGGAGTCTCTGGCTGGAAGCTGGAGATAGAAACACATCATATTTTCATCAACAATGTAGAGCTAGACTCTCTAGGAATCACATCTCAGAGATCACTTCCTCTGATGGGAGGCTCTGCAAAGGAATAGAACAGATAAAATCTGCTGCAGTATTACATTTCCATCATCTTTACAGCAAAGAGAAAGAGGACTGTGAAGAAGATAAAAAAGAATTCCTGAAGAACATTCCGGCATTGGTCACCACAGAGGACAATACAGCATTATTGAAGCAAACAAATGAAGAAGAAATCAGCAATATAATTTGGTCCATGAATCCAGACAAAGCCCCTGGGCCAGATGGGTTCACTATTCACTTCTACAAGATATGCTGGGATATAATAAAAACAGATCCAATTAGAATGATAAAAGGATTCTTGAAGAAAGAAAAAATGGGGGGTAGCACCAACTCAACATTCCTCGCTTTAATCCCGAAAGAGACAAACCCCTCCTCCTTTGATAGGTTCAGACCAATCTCTTTGTGCAATGCCTCATATAAAATTATCGCAAAACTTCTTGCAAACAAAATAAAGCCTCTGCTGAGCAAACTCATATCAGATTCGCAAAGGGGCTTCGTCAATGGGAGACATATCCTGGACAATGTAATCCAAGTCCAGGAAGCCATGCATTCCAGCAATCTTAGAAAGGAGAAAGGTATGTTGATCAAGTTAGACATGGCAAATGCCTTCGACAAAGTCAAGTTGTCCTATCTATATCAAGTTCTAATCTCCTTTGGATTTGATCAAGAGTTTGTAAATCTGATCCAAGCATGCACCAGTAGTCCATGGATAGCGCCTTTGGTAAATGGGAAGCCAGCTGATTTCTTCCAAGCCACGAGGGGGTTGAGACAAGGATGTCCCCTTTCTCCATTCCTCTACATCTTAATGGCGGATACGTTGAGCAGAAAGCTGGAGCTTGATATGATAACAGGAACAGCCTCAGGTTTAAAAATAACAAAGGACCTTAAAGCAATAAACCATGCACTGTTTGCGGATGACTCCCTCATGCTGGGAGGAGCTTCAACCAGAATACGCTCTGCATACAAAAATACTCTTCAAGCATATTGCAAAGCATCTAGAGCTCTTATCAGTGAAAGGAAAAGTGCAATATATAGCTGGAATACAGTGGAGGAAGAAACTCAAAACATAGCAAGCAACTTGGGGTTTAACGGATTCGCAAAATGGGAAAAAATCAACTATCTTGGATTGCCACTAACACTGGGCACAAACAAAGCCAATCTGTGGGAAGGAGTAATTACAAAAATCAGAGGCAAAATCGCTGCATGGGGTGGCCAATGGCTAACTCATGGAGGCAAATTAACCCTTATAAAATCAGTGTTGTCATCTCTGCCAATTTATCAAGCGTCATACCTGATGGCACCCAAGATGATCTCATGACAGATTAATAAAATCATGAGGGATTTTCTGTGGCAAGGAGGCAAAGGAAACCAAAGAAAATTTCATCTGGTGAAATGGGAGATAGCAAAGCGAACTTTGAAGGAAGGAGGCCTTCAAATTTCAGGATCCGAACTCTGCCAACGTATCTCTGGGATGTAAAATACTATGGAAACTTCACAGCGACCCCAATCATCCCGTCAGCACAGCTCTGAGGCATAAATACCTACCAAATGCAAATCTAAGAAACTTGCAGAACACAAACAACAAAAAGAGCTCGCTGTTATGGCAGTTATGTATTAAAGGGCAACGTTTTTTCACCCGGAATTTATATCGTATCCCAGGGAATGGGAAACATGTCAAGCTGCTGACTGATAGTATAATGGGCCATTCGCCATTAGCCACACAAGACAGCCTGCATGAGATATGTGCGTTTTTAGAAAATAGAGGGGACAAGACACTCTACGATATCTCAAAGTGGAACGAGTCTGGGCTCTGGATTGATTGGGATTTCAGAGATATCCCAGCTCACCTAATGCAGCAATCAGAAATGCTCAAACAGGAACTTCGTGAGGCTGCCCCGGTGCATAAATCAGAAAAGGATAAATGGGGATGGGGACCTACAGGAGCATACACCTCAGTCGAAGAGGATATGAATTGTTGCAAACACACAGAGACCGAATTCATCCAGCAAAATTTTGGAAATAGGTATGGGATCCAATGGCGTTGCCCAAGGTAAAATTCTTCTTCTGGACTCTAATGCATAGAAAGATCCTGACCGGTGAAAACCTTATGAAAAGAAACATTGCAGGTTCGCATAGGTGCACACTTTGCAAAGAAGCCATGGAAACCATGGATCATTTATTTGTTGAATGTCCATATGCAAACAGAGTTTGGACCCACACTCTTCAAGGATTAAAGGTTGTAATCCCCACTAAAACTTTAGTTGTGGACTTATTCCTCTCATGGAAAGAGCGCTACCCGTCGCTCTCCCTAAACTCATCATGGGCCAGAATCTGGATCACTCTCCCCAAGCTAGTGTGTTGGAAGCTATGGCTAGCTAGAAATGAGCAGATATTTAACAATGTAACTTGGACCCCCAATATGGTAGCAACAAAAGCAAAAGGATTCCTTCTAGAAATTTTGAATTCTCAGAAAATCAAAGAGGACAATTTGATGCAGCAAGAGGAAAAGAATTGGCTTGGCACTCAAGCATTCATCCAACGGATACACAGCACAGAAAAACCCCTCAGAAATCCTGAGTGGAGGTTAAGAGAAAAGGATGAAGCTTTTCAGAATTGGTGGAGGAAGCAAGGAATAACAACAGCGTTTTTTGACGGTGCCTCTAAAGGCAACCCCGGGACAGCAAGAGCTGGAGGACTCATATACTCTTCTGATGGAGGCATCAAAGAAACCTTCAGTTGGGGTCTAGGACAGCGAACTAAAAATCAAGCAGAAATCCTTAGCTTGATAAAAGTATGTCAAATAGCCAAAGAAAGAGGACATCGGGCGCTGCAAGCATTTGGAGACTCAGAAATCCTAATCAAAATAATACATACGCAAGGCCAATTCAATGAAGCTGCTTAATAACTCATAAAGCAAGATACCTCTCCAAGATTTCATCAAATGCTATCATATTCTTGAGAACTGAATAAAGAGGTACTTGAAAGCACAAAGGTCGCCTGCCTCAAGGATACTCAGTACAAATGGCTTTAGATCCGTAACAATCAGATACCTATGAAAAAGAAATGCTGGAAACACAAACAAAAAGAATTCAGATCAAAGATGTATATTTCATGCCATTTAGAGTTCTTCAATAACAAATCCATAATTGCTTCAAATAAAAAAAAAAATAATAAATCTGATTTTTCTCAATATAATAAGAAAATGAAAAAAAATAAAAATAAATAAACAAATATAATATGGTCAAATTTAACTATTCTAAACAATAAAACTAAAAATAACAATTATTATTATTATTATCCAATTTTAAGGTCACGGCTAAGCCAAACATCAATTTGGTATATGAGACCCCCTTGTTTGTGGGACAAGGGACCCACCTCTGGATTTGACTATGAAGTGTGGGAAGGCATACATACTCTACCCCTTTGGTTTTGAACCTGTGACCTCTTAGGAGGAAACACATGCTCTTAAAATAAAATAAATAGAATATAAATATAAATCAAGATAATGAATTAACTCAATTTTATTATTTAAAAAAACAAATTAATATGATGAAAAAAAAGAAGAAAGAAAAAAAAGTAAATAAATAAGAAATAAAAAAATACTAGAAATTTTGATTAAAAATAAAAATAATAAAAATAATATTAATAATAAATAAATATTATAAAAACTTAAGAATACAAAGTAGGGATCCAACGCTTGTTAATACTTCAAACATCTCCTATATTCAAGGTGATAGACCTCCCTATATAATAACAATTTTGTTTATATATATATATATATATATATATATATATATATATATATTTTAATTAAAAAGATTGGACCATTTCTCGATTTGTTGCAAGGCCATGCTAATCTTCGTGGTATCCTTCGAATTTTATCGGATGACTTCAAAGAAGTTATACAATACTAAAGCTAAGAAGTTTCCTAAATTTGTTTTTAATTCTGGTTTTTCCACATTTGCCTCAAGTGAAGTGTGATATCCCTTGGCTTATTGTTTTTAATTTGAAATTTGCATAAGTTTATTTCTGGTTAATTGAGTTAACACTGATAATAATTGATGGTAAATTTGTAATTATATGTTTTTATTTGTGAATAAAGAAAAATGTGGAAAATTAATTGTTGAGTGCAAATGGCTGAAAGAGAAAATGGTTCTAATTTACTGTGGAAGTGTTATTACCCATCAAGAAGTCCTAGGCATCTTATCTAAATGATTAGATTTAATTTATAAAATTATGATATTGGTTAATTAGTTGTTTCCTAGAAGATAGAGAGTTTTCCTCAAGAATGGGAAACAAGAGCTCATTAATGAGCTGATGTTGAGGTGAAGATAGTTATTAATCACCAAAAGAGTGATAGATGGGATAATATCTGTTGATTTTACTTGCTTTTGTCTCATTATTCAAAGAGTAGAATAGAGACAGAAGAGAAGCATACAACAAAAAATAGAGAGAAAAAGAAGACTTGCAGGCCTAATTACTGAGGGGGGCATTGGATATTTACAGTGTCAAGGTTGGGAGGAGCCTAGTACTAGACAATTGATTTTCCAGAAGAAGAAAAATTATTTTTAAGTTAGTATCTCTAACTCCTCCATATAATGTTTGACAAAGAAAAAATAAATAGAAAATGGAATCATGATGTGTATAAATCCTTATATAGCAGAGAAAGAAAAAAAGAAAAATTGAAATCACATGTTGTAGCTAAAGTATATTCTTCTACAAAATGAGAATTAAAGTGACTATGTGAGTAAACAGAGAAAAAAAAAGAGAGAAGAATTGTTTTCAATTATATAACATTTTTCTATAAAGTAGAGTTTCATAAATTTATACTGATTTGATGCAAAAGTCTTTGATTGAAAAGAAATAAGCAATGTAAATGAATGTAATGTCCTGAAAAGTATACTAAAAAATAAGATATATTTTTTTCAAGTTACAATAGTAAGTTAAAAGTGCAAATAAGAGAAATGAAGAGTGTGGAAAGAAAACATATATATATATATATATATGATAGAAATGTTTATTACCACATTAATTCTCGAAAAGAAAATTGTAAACCATTAGTACATGTATAATACACATATATTTGTAGAAAATAGAAAGCTTTGTTATGGACAAATAGTGTATATATTTCCTATGACGAGAATATATGATATTTGTTCTCTAATTACACAAGATTGGGAATAAAACAATGAACAAAAGAATTGTAAGGTAAAGAGTTATTCGCACAGATAATATGGATGTTGTTATACCAAATTTATACACCCAAAATCTTTACCATATATATTATCATAGATAGAGTTGTTCAAATGTATACTTAAAATAATGAAACAGAGTCTATCAGAGTAGCCTCATAGGTATATTCTTTAAGAAATTCATTTACATATGTGTCAGTTCACGGAGGAAAAATTCCAGAACCAATGCTTAGTAAAAATTTTGTAGCCATATAGATAGTCTTCCGGACTGGAAGAAGACTTTAAACTAATATTAATAAATACAAATCTCATCTTCATCCACTGCTTTCAGTCTAGAGTGGGCAAGGAACCCGAACTGGTGAATCTGGATGAAAAATTAGCCAATGATGCACATTTGAAACTCGCCAGAAAAGAGAAGCAACATGCAAGAAAAACGGTTGCAGGGGTTAAATAGAAAATAAATTGGAGCATATCATAAGTATAAATCTAAGAAATAAATTATAGTTGTTGACAATGTTAATTATAGAATTTTGCGAAGTAAATATTACCTTTATTTTTTCATAGAGCCAAAGATGTTTCCATTCCTCTGACAAAGAAAAAAAGTTATTAAATTAGAAAGGATCCGAACGTATTTAAAAAAAAAATACAGGGACGGTTTTAAACACAAAATATCTCGGTGTCTATGTATAAAAATTAAATAACCAAAAGGGGTTTAATCAATAACTGGTTGGATGAATTATTGTTATAAATATGTATAAAAATTTAAACTTAATATGGTGGAAACTGATAACGAAGACCGCACGAGAGTAACATCTACAAGTAATAGAAGAGAGCATTGTGAGCTTTGGGTAATTAGGGTTAGACAATCAAACTCTAATATAAAGTTGTATTGATTGATAAAATGAATAATAAACAATGGAAAAAAGACCCAATTAGGGTTTTAATAAAAAAATTTAATACAAAATATATTACATAAACGGAATCATGCTGAGAAGTTATTAGAATATAACTACTAACACAAGTCAGATTCATGTGTAGTTATTTATTCCAAAATACAACTGTTAGAATGCTTTGGCTAAAATAGAAATGAGCGAACCCAAATGGGTTTTAAGCATATAAAAGGAAAAATGCATTTAAGGGTTTGAAACCCATTTATATACCGGAGGATAACAATGAAATATGGAAATCTGTCTTAGGCTCATTGTAACTCTAAACATTAAGAATGGCTATGTAAAAATCAAAAGTGAAGTGAAGAACTAACCTCACCTAAAAAACATTAGCGATTGGAGCCTACATAACACTGTATATTTCTTCAGTAATGACGTTATAGGTGCCGATATTCTCCTATCATTCTTAACAAACTTGAGATAATACCCTGTTAACCCCAGAAATCCTCGAAGATGCTTTATAGTTGTGGGGATTTTCCATTCCTTAATGGATTTAATTTTGTTAGGGTCTACCTTAACACCCTAATGAGATATAATATGACCCAAATATTCCACCTTCTGTACTCCAAAGAAACATTTGGAGTTTTTTGCATATAATTGTTTCTCCTCCAATAGTTTGAGCATCCTGTCAACATGTTGAACATGATCCTCCAAGACTTGTTGTAGATTAGTATATCATCAAAAAATACTAACACAAATTTTCTAAGGAAGGGTTTGAAAATGGAATTCATCAAACCTTAAAATGTGGAAGGTGCATTAGTAAGGCCAAAAGGCATGACCAAAAATTCATAACGACCCTCATGAGCTCTAAATGTTGTTTTTAGAATGTCTTCAGTCTTCATTCTAATTTGATGATATTTAAAACGACGATCCAACTTGGTGAAGTAAATTGCTCCATGTAATTCATCCAATAAGTGATTAATGACGGGGATAGGAAATTTATCTTTAATAGTGAGCTTGTTGAGCTCCCTATAATCCGGACACATATGCCATGATCCATCCTTCTTGTGCACCAATACTATTGGAGCAGAGAAAGGTTGAATAATACAGACCTCTAGCATTTCTGCAACCATACATTCAATCTCACACTTTTGGGCATAAGGATATCTATAAGACCTTATGTTTGGAGGAACATTTCCTGGGAACAAATGTATAGCTCATGACACTACAAGGAAAAGACCCTCTAGCGGATGTTTTTGAGGAACCCCTTATACAAATACCCCAGACATCCGTTTCTAGCATAGGTTCCTAGAGGACGTTGGCGGGCAGAGGTTTTTGCGGATGTATTTCATCCGGTGCTCTTATCACTGAAAAATGCACTGGTGCGTTCAAGACGACATAGCACCGGTGCGGTTAAAAATTTGGCACACTGGACACCGTGCACTCCGTACACACACCCGGTGCGTTGTAATTCTATAGAGTATCGGTACTTTACATAACTTTACACGTCGTCCGATCAGCGCGATGGGCGGTCGAGATCGAAAGTGGGAAAGTGAAGACAAAGGGGCAGTTTAATGGGCAGGAGTAATTCTGGCCGTCGAATCGAATGGGATGAACGGCTGAGATTCAATCAGAATCGGAGGAGGAAGGGGCCAAAAATCCGATGGGAGGATGTTGCGATTGCATATGGACTGTTGGATCGGCGGAAGATCGATAGTTGCGATTGGATCAGGGGTGACCAATCGAGGAACACGGGGCAGAGTGAGATCAAATCCTGGCCGTTGGTTCTTGTGGATTCAATGACCAGGATCCAATCGGGGATCGGCCAATCGAGGAGACAGAAAGTGGCACATTTTAAAATTCCTGATTGACGATTGGAGCGGCGCTGCGATGGCCATCGGATTGTTTTAAGATCAACGGTGGAGATCACCTTCAGAGGGTTACAAAGAAATGTTATGGGCACGCAGTGGGATTTGCGTGGATCGTCGGATCTTTGCAGATCGACGGCTGGTAATGCTCCCGAGTCCATCAGACCAAATCACTCTCGCATCGGAACTTTTCAGTTTACAAAGGGAACAAGCGCTCAGACCAACCTTCCGATGTGATAAGCGCTCTACGTCTCAGCGCTTGGTTTTAGCGCTTAGTTACATGCGAATAAGGGGTTGTGGGCTGGGCCGAAAGGGGATTAGGCCTATTATATGGTAAAAAGTGTGTTTTAGGCCTAAAAAAAGAGTTTTTTAAGGCTGAATAGAGGTTCCGGTAAGGGAAAGAGGGGATTTAAAATCAAATGGAGGGATTTCACATGATCTTTGAAGGGTAATTTGGTGGTTTAGAAGACTTAGGAAGGGATTTTGGGGGTTAAAGGGGAAACTTTCAGAAGGGAGAAAAGGGGTTAAAATGGGGGATTTTGCAGGGATACAAAGGGGCAAATGGAGTTTTTCTTAGCCTAATTTTTTCATAGACAATGAGGATTTCTTAATAGAAACAACAATGAAGATCTTATCAAAGGTAAAGGGCACACAGAGGCTTCAAGAATGAGAGATTTTCAGAGGAAATGTATCTCTTGAAGGCTCAAAAAAATATTTAGCCACCTGTTTGATTGAATTTTTTTTTATAGGTGGCTAACAACCTATAGCAATTCAACTACCCAGCGAATGTATTCTTGCATTGAGCCCTCCTGCAACCAAGAATGAATTTATTAATGAAACTATTACACAAAACACCTTCTAAATTAATTAATAACGAGAAATAATTATTATTTCTAAATGCCTCTAATCGTCAACTTAATGGATTAATAATGATTAAAATACTAGGTACAAGCATATAATGATGTGATAAATATCGTGAAAATTTGGGCAAAAGTGTTGTCGTCGCCATGACGTTCACCGAGTTCCTCATTCCTAGGGCTCATAAAATGTACTAGGATGGATTAGCCCTAAGGACAAACTTACATGACAAGCATTTGCTATCCCCTTTAAGCTTTTTTTCCAAAAATAATTGGGGTACTCGCCAACAATGGTGGGGGAAAATGGAACTAGTTCTTAGTTGTGTCAGGTGTATGTCACTCTTGAACATGACACTCATCTGCATTCGTGTCGAGTTGGGGATATCTCATTTCGTCATTTTTTCCTCCCTGGGTTTAGGTAATCTGTTTTTACCTCTCATCTTCTCTTTGCCACGTCATCATGACCTCAGATCCCTTGATGTCAAATACTGCCAAATCCAGAGTCGTGTCGCCAATATGTTCAAGAGAAGTTTCTGATTGCAGTTTTCAACCTCCCTCTGATCCTTTTTTTAGTCCTAATTCACTTTCATCATTTTCCTCTATCTCGTGTTGATTATGTGGGAAAAATTATGGCCCTCGTTCTACCGGGTCACTTCCTGTCTACTTTAGCTCATTATCCAGGAAGTTGATCTAGAGACTCCCTTTCGGTACCTTGGAGCTTGCATGCCTCAATGGCAAGTTCTTCACATTCGACGACAGGTCCACATCATTGGCCTTCGATCAAGTGATTCTGTGAGTGTTCGATGCCAGATCACTGTTCACATTCTGTGGATTGTACCTGTTGTACCTTGAGAGCCATTGTCATTATTGGTGGTTTCTCTTGTGCTTGTTAACAACTTTTATCATTGGCTGGTAATTAGGTGACTTTCTTGCATGTTCGACTTTGGCTTACATATTCACATGCTTGAATTTGTACTTGTTCGCGTCGAGATGGAGCGCAAGACCATGGGTTTTGTCTGATAGGATCCAGGCTGCAGGATATTTTGGTTTATCATGACTATATTCATGACTCTTTTGATTAGATGGTTGCGACCATACCTAAGTCTATTTGTTGATCCTTATTACTGGATGGCTACGTCCATACCTCGGATCTCAGTTTTCATGTACTCTATTATGGATGGTTGTGCCCATGCCACATGTTCATGTATCAGAGATATCAGTTGTATTTGTACTTGCAGGTATTCCGACAGCGGTGTTTGGTTCGAACGCGTTCTCGTAAACCATTTCACCCCTCCCTCTCTCTCGGACCTCATGCTTTAGGGGGCATATGTTACACAACATTTTGTCACCATCCCTGCAATCCCTATCCCCCACATTGGACGACCATTCCCATGACTGGTATGAAGTGTCATGCCTTGCAAAGAGGATCATTGCATCCCTTGTCATGAGGGGAACATTTCCTCTGTTAACCTTTCCCTGAGCAGACCATCAGAAACACATGTTTTTGGGTTGGCGCTGGTAGACCGTTATGCCCTTGCGCCGATGAAAGAAATTAACACTGGGCCTCGTGCCCATTGGCACTCTGTCCAGTGAGCTACCCTCATCGAGCTATTTTTGGAATGTTTTTTAAATATAGAGGCGAAGTTTCCATGCTAACTGCTTCATGAGCAAGTCAGCTTGGGTTTTTCGGCTGCATAACCACGAACACCTTCCTTTGGCCTCTTGTTTCCACCTTTTGGGGGAACCTCCCAAAGGATAAGACCTCCCTTCCATTTTTTGAGGGATCCCAACCTCCTCCTCTCCCTCTATAAATAAACCTATCTCATATTGATGCAGCTAGCTGAAAAATTATAGCTGAATAGCTGAAGAGGAATTTTTGAACATATTGGTGAGATAGAAGCAAAGAGAGACCCTTTTTGAGAGAGAGCTTAGTCTTTTACCTCACTACATCCAAGTTCCCTAACGAATGCTCGAGACGCACTTCGACTAGACCCGTTGAAGGAGGGTGTGACGTCAAGGCTCCAGTTGTAATCTCTTTCTTTCTCTTAATATATACGTGACTAATGTTTTGGTTCCCATCTTGTGTCAATGTGATTTACATTATGCAATATGTTTCATCTTCCTTGACTAATTAGCTAGTTATGAATGCAATTATTATCATGTATGTTTCTTTTGTCCTTTAATCTTTGTGCAGGCACTAGAATACCATTGTTGAAGGATCACAATGTTTTGGGACAAGGATCGAGAGACCTATGTTGCAGCTACAACAATCGCGTTGGACTGCAGGGAGGACAATCTATCCCAACTCATTTCATTCGTTAACTAGGAACCATCACATTAGCATTTCCTCTTATTGCTAGACCCACCCTAGGGCTAGAGGGATCGTCTCTATCCGCAGAGAGGATTTACCTACACAACAACCACACAACTAAAAATTTGCAATTCCAACAAATCTTTGCTAGATTTTAGGAAATTTGACTAAAAAAAGGCCAAAATGTAAAATAACAAGATTACTTGAAACATTTTAAAATATTTTAACCATGATATATTTTTTTTAGTTGCTTTATATAATATATACATATATGCATAGTTGAAATTGAAATAATTTATTTAATATGGTATAAATAATGTATTTATGAACCACATTGTCTATATTAAAATGTTTTTATGTTATTAATATATTTTTAAATACATATCAATATTTGTTTTTGGTAATCTTGGCACGACTACATATTCAACATGTTCAATATATCACCTCGATGAGGCGGGGAATTGAACCGGCGACTTCACATCAAGGAGTGCCTTAATGTAGCCTATCCAAGACTACACAAACTAAATACATTGTGATAGCCTCACATTGGTTCTTCTTTACAGGTGCACACATTCTAACTTACCTTCCTAGTGTTAAGTTTTGTTTTATTACACTATGAATACTTCCCCTCATATTTCTAAGCCCCCCTCTAGCAAAGACATACCAAGTAAAATTACATTAGATAGTATCTATGAGTACATTGAGTCTTTAGAAAGACAAAGAGAAGAAAGAGAAAATTATTTTAAACTAGAACTAATGACAATGCTAGATAACAACCACAAATCATTAGAAAATAAAATAACCACCCTCAAAATTGAACTCCAAGAAATGAAAGGTAAAATTCAAGAAACAGAAAATAGTAAAAAAACAATGGTCGATGAAAATGACACCTTGAAAAGCGAGATTAAAAATCTTAAAGAACAACTACATAATAATTCAACCTTAAATAACACAGAAAAGAACTTAGATATTAAACCCATCAATGGGGAAATTAATAAATTATTTGTGCTCGACCATGAGCGCCACAAATGAGCCTTAAATCTTATAGTTGCAGGTATAGAAGAACAAAACAATGAAAAAACATTATAAATGGTTATAGAACAATTAAAAACAAAATCTCAAATTGAAACAACCTATCTCATGTAAGCAATAAGGGTCGAAAAGATACTGGAGCATAAACACAAACTCATCTGTGTCAAGGTCAATTGTCATGAACATAAACAGGATATACTCAGGAAATCCCCAAGCCTAAAAGGAACATGAATCTTTATAAATGAAGATCTCATCCTAGAAGACCAAGCTGAACATAGGAAAGAAGTCCAAAATGTCAAGGATGCAAGAAAGGCCAGGAAATGGGCAGTCATTAGGAATGGGAAAGCTATTATTAGAGATAGAGTCTCAAGCACGAGTGATAAATAGGGATTTTCATCACTCCGGATCCTCTTTTGGAACTTTCATGGCTTTCTATCGTGTAAAGGTCCTATGTTTGGATCTCGAGTGATATTGACCTTATTCTCTTAGTTGAAACATGGGAGCATGATGAATCTAGGGTCCCTCACCACGACGGTTTCACTCTTTGGTTTGGTTGGAATAAGAAATCCTCTCGGAGGGGTTTTGTTTGTATAGCCTGCTATATAAGGAACACTTTTTCCTCTCACATCCGACTTCATAAAATTGACCCCTTCAATCAATACATTTGGATATAAATATATGATTCTACCACCAATAGGATCTTTCTTTCAATTTGCTATTTCACTCCTATCAACTCTACATCCTATAAGAAGAACAACCTGGATAAGAATTGTCCTTTCAATTATTTAGAAAAAGACATCTCTAACCTGAGAAATGAGGGCAATATCCTTTTACTGAGATACTTTAATGCTATAACTACTACTAACCAAGCCATTACATTAAGCAACAGCTCTAACCCCGACCCCTTGTGGCTTGATGAAGATAATAACTTAGCTAATAAATTCAAGAGATAATTTGAGGAGATTATCGAGAACTTATTCAACATCGAGCTCCTCTAACTTTGCAGTTCCCAGGACCTAATAATTTGTAATGGTATTAACAAGTGGCCCCTCTCCGGTCATATGACATGTTCCCATGCGTTGGGTAGTAGTTTCTTGGATTACACAATTTCTGACATCCTCGTCCTTAACCATATTACAAAATTTGAGCTTCATAATGGATTCAAGCCTAACTCTGACCACAGACCTCTATCTCTATCCCTCAATATTTCTATGCATACCACCCACATGTAGGAGACCAATGAAATAAAAAGACACAGTCGCTTCGATAGAAGTAAATTCGATCTCTTCTTAAGGTATTTAGAGAGGTATTTAGGCCCCATGAATTATAATAATAACATTGATCAAATTTATTACCATTTGACTACTATCCTATCCAACACCATTAGCAAGTTTTCTAATGAGATTTCTTTTAAGCAGTCTAATAGAACTTCTAATCCATGGTATGAAAAATATTGAAAAATTGCCAGGAAAGTGATCAGAGGTGCTCCTAATGAAATCATTAAGCTGCAGAATATCAATATATACAAAAATATCATCAAGAGGAAGAAAAGATCATATATTAATAAAAGACAGGATTATCTTCTCCACCTTTTTGGCGGATTTTTCTTGTCCATAAAACCAAAAATAACCATTCTATCCCCTTATAAAACTGGGATAACTATCTTAATACGTTGTATGACTCTCCATACACTATGGGCACAACCTTAATCACTCCAATTAAGGAGGATGTATTCTCTCTTGATGACATTGAGTCTGGTATTAATAAGCTCGCTAATGGGAAAGATAAAGATATTGAAGGATACAAAGCTGAGATCCTTAAAATGGGAAGATCTATCCTCATTCCTTATCTCCACAAGCTTCTCAATTTCACTGTAATGCATGCCTTCCCTTGGCTTTGGACACAAAGTCTTATTGTACCTATATTTAAAAATGGGGACAAGAGTGTTCCATCTCACTACAGGACCATTATGGTTAGCCATATCCTAGCCAAGCTTTATGGGCTCATTTTGGAGAAAAAAATTAGGCTTTGGCTTGAAAGCCAGGGAAAAAGAGCTAAAGGACAAGCTGGTTTTAAGAGACATCACTCGACTATTTACCATTTGGTTACTCTTAGAATCATTGTGGAGGGATGTCGCAATAGTAAAAATGATCTCTTTTGTTGCTTTGTGGACTTTAGAAAATCTTTCGACACTGTTCCTCGAGATAAACTCTGGGAGAGACTTAAAGAGATCATGGTCCCTCCTGAGTTGAGGATTGGTGTGATCCATCTCTACAAGACCATCACTAGCAAGCTTAAGATCAATTATGGGTGGTCTGAAGACATTAAATGCAATATTGGAGTTAAGCAAGGGTGTCCCCTATCCCCTACACTTTTTGGCATATACATCGATAAGCTAGAGGAGTGTCCGGAATCTGTAGGGTGCAAGGGCACCGAGCTTGCTGGTGTTCTCATTACTCTTCTCATCTATGCCGATGATATCGTTCTTCTTGCCAAAACCCATGATGACTTTGACAGGTAGCTCCAGATTCTTCATGATTACTGCTCCAAGATGGGTATGATAGTTAATACCTACAAGACTAAAATCATGATCATTAAACCCAAAAAGATCACCCATGGTAGTTTCGTGTATAATAACCAGTGGTTAGAGCAGGTTTCTTCTTATAAGTATTTGGGCATTGAATTCCCTCATCATCTCAACTAGAATTATAGCATTGAGAAAATGACTATTGGGGGTTGGAAAGCTTATTATGAGCTGGAAAACAATCGTAAGTCGGTCGATCTTTACATTTGGAGTAAAAAGAGGTTCCTCTTTGAGACCCTTGTCACCCCTGTTGTCTTATATGGATATGAAGTTTGGGGTTGCAGTATATCCAGAGAGTCATAGAGGAAGATTGAGATGACTCAAAAGCTATTCAAAACTTACAACCTTAAGGTTAAGGGAAATACTCCCTATCTTATCCTATTGATCGAATCTGTTTTATCCCCCATTAAAATTACAACTATGTTTAGATATCTGATGTATAAGAAGAATCTTGACAACATGGAATAGAAAAGGCTCCCAAAAATTGCTTCTAACTGTAGTCAAAACCCTCACAATCGCCTCAAGTGTGAGTGGCATAACGATGCCTAGTCCTGGCTCAACCATTGGGGAATTAAGGAGGAGCTCAGTATGGGAAGAAAATATAATATCAAATATACTATTACCTCCAATTTTAAAGACAAGATGTGGGAGGATCAGGAGCTGGAGGGTAAAAGGAAGCTAAGCTATTATAAGGAAGTGATCAACCCCACCCTTGATAATTAGAATTATCTCTATGTGTTTTCCAACAATAAGAAAAAAATGAACATCGTTAAGATAATAACTAATTCCCATGAGCTTTGGAGTGATACCGGGCGGTGGTCTATTTCTAAGACCCCTTGGAATGATATAATCTGTCAGATTTGTGATTCTAAGCAACTGGAAGATGAAAAACACTTCATTTTAGACTGCCTGACTCTTACTTACATTCGCTCTCAATTCCCTACCATCTGCCACACTTCCAATCTTCTTGACCTATTAAGCCAACCCACCTATAGCGATCTTGGAGGGCTTATTTCCCTTCTCTTTGACCGTAGAAACAATATTTTGAAGAATCAAACTTAGATTCTTTCTCCTTTCCCAAGGTCTGATAGACCGCATTGGTCTTAACAAATGGTAATCATTATCATCATCATTAAACTTTATACAATGAAATATTTTATTTATGACACATAATGAATATTTTTATTGTTACTAATATTTTTTGAATGCCATATATCAATTTTCTATTAAGAATTGAATGAATTACATATGTGTTTCTTATTAGAAAGTTATTCAATTATTTTACTTTTAATTACTTCTTCCTTTTGGGTATTGAAATATTTTATCCTTCACTATTTATGCCTTGATCTGTGCAACCTTCTTTCATTCTTCATTCACTTCTTGTCCTGAAGATAGATCCCCGTTGGGATTCGAAACGTCGACCATTGTTTTATGATACTGTGGATAATCTGGATTCTGCAATTAACAACAACTACAGAAGTTTAAAAACCATAATTGAAATATTTTATTATAATAAATATAACACATTAAGTTTTGTGCCTCCTAAGGAAATAATAAAATAATAACTAAAACAATAAAACAATATTTATGAATTTTCAATTCACTTTTTGCACCACAATCCATGTAACCATAGTTAAATTCAATTCAAATGTTGTACCAAAATAAAATTAATAAAAAAAATGTATTGATGTGGCTATAAATAAGAATGAACTTTTCAAGAAAAAATCATTATCATTAAACAACTAATTCATATGTCCTTTGTACTTAAATAACTTAAATAAAATATAAATATAAATTTATAAATTCTTAATTATATTATATGTTATTAATTAAAATTATATTATTTAAATCGTATAGTAACATGTAATTAATATACTATATAAATATAATATAATATAATATAATAAATGTATAGGGATATGCATTACTTCTTTCAAGAAATATGAAATGACAATAATATATTTTTATTCAAAAAGTTTGAAATGACATTTATTATGAGTACTTTACTTTGACTTCAAAAGTACTTAGAGCACTACCATGGTTAACCACGAGTTTTTATCCACCATTGAGAATGTGACAAATAAGTACCTTTAACTCAAGCAATACCACCTCAACCATTAAGGATGATGTCATCCCCTAAAATGTGATTGGTTCTCAGAAAGTGAATTTTGATTGTACATTTTCCATAGGAGGCCCATTTTAGACCTTAAAATTCCCCTAATGGCAGCCCTGAGAGACCTTTTAAATCTGGAAAAGCCTGACATAATTCTCCTGCAGGAAAATAAGCAGGGAGACTCTGAGATGAATTATATAATAGGGAAATTCAAGGATCATGAGGGCACCCAATTTGAATCTAGGGGTGCCTCAAGTGGGCTGACCACATTTTGGAACTGCAACAATTGGACAAAAAATAATTTGACAGCAACTCAGAACTGGATTAAAGTAGTGATGCAAAACAAAAAAGATCATAAGGAAATCACCCTTTACAATGTTTATGGCCCTAACCACTATAGGGACAATGAGCTTTGCTAGAACAATCTCAAAGCAGATATAGACAATGGAGATAGAAACAATATTGTCATTGGGGGAGTCCTTAATTTAATCCTCCATGCAAATGAAAAAGGGGAGGCTCCTTTTCCCTGGACCCTTCCAGAGATCAGCTAGAAACCATCATGAATGACCATGATTTGGTCGACATTGCTCCAAAAAACCACAGATACACTTGGAGCAATAGAAGGATTGGAAATGGAAATATTATGGAGCGCCTTGACAGATTTCTAATTGTTGTCCCTCTCCTCTCACACTTCTCCATCTCTTCCTCCAATATTATTCCCTTCTCAGCCTCCGATCATTACCCCATCACCCTCATTCTTGGAGACCTTCACTCTCTCAGCCCCATTCCTTTCAAATACAGTCCCCTCTGGAATGATCTCCTTGAGGCTAGGAAATTGATTCACAACTCTTGGCTGCAGCATATAGAAGGGTCCCCCTCCTTCATTTGGGAAACAAAATTAAAGATAACCCAAATGGCCCTGAAGGAATGGGCCAAACTGCATTACCAAGAACCTAAGAAAGCCAAGATTGAATTTAAAACCAAGATGGACGTTGTCCACAACAGCATTGAAAACCAAGGCCTCAATCAAGAAAACTCCAATCAGGAAAAAAAACTTTACTGGCAGCTCTATAGAATCAACAAGAAAGAAGAATAGAAGTGGCGAATCAAATCAAGGAATTTGTGGCTTCAAGTAGGCGACAATAACACCTCATTTTTTCACAAGAAAGCCACTATCCACAAGTCTCGAAACACCATCTCTTCAATCATAGACGCAGAGGGGAAAATTCAGACAGAGCAAGATCACATTAAAGATGCAGCCACCATGCACTACAAAGCTCTGCTAATGGAATATAAAGAGCCGGAAGACTACTTAGATTTGTTGCAGCACCTTCCAACTATGATAATAGAGGAGATGAATAACTCCCTCAAAAAAGAGATTGATGAGGAGGAAATCAAGCATGCAATTTGGTCTTTGCACCCAGATAAGGCGCCCGGACCAGATGGGTTCTCTATCGGTTTTTACAGAAACCACTGGGATCTTATAAAAAAGGATTTAGTCAAAATTATGCAATGGGTACAAAGAAAGAAGAAAATTGGGGGCTATACCAACTCTACTTTCCTTGCCCTTATCCCCAAAGAAAATTGCCCCTCCTCCTTCTCCCATTTTAGACCCATTTCGCTCTGCAACTCCTCCTACAAGCTCATCACCAAAGTCCTTGCCATGCACCTCAAGTCCTTTCTCCATAGCCTCATCTCTGAAAATCAAGGAGGATTTATTTCTCAAAGACAAGCCTCTGATTCGATTCTTCTTGTTCAAGAAGCTATTCACTCTAGTACCACTCGCAAGGAAAAATGCGTTATTCTTAAGCTTGACTTGGACAATGCCTTTGATAGAGTTAGGCATTCCTATCTTATGTCCGTCCTCCTGAAAATGGGCTTTGACCTCAATTTGACCTCCCTTGTTAATACTTTCATATCCAATCCTTGGGTCTCCCCCCTCATTAATGGAAGACCTACTCCATCCTTTTAGTCTTCTCATGGTCTAAGACGGGGCTACCCTCTCTCTCCTTACCTCTTCATCCTCATGGCGGAATCCTTCAGCAGGGCCTTGGACCATATGCGACGTGTTGGAATTATCACTAGTATCAAATTTGACAATGGTGTCAAAAATATAAATCACTCTCAATTTGGTGACGACACCCTCTTAATGGGAGGCACATCCAACATAATAGCTCGAAGATTCAAATCCATCCTGGAAAAATTCATGCTATACTCAGGAGGTCTGGTTAACTTCCAAAAAAGTTGCATTTATGGTTGGAAGGTCACCACTCAAACTATTCACAGCATTGCAAATATTTTTGGGGTTCCCTACAAATTAAATTGGGACCACTTCACTTATTTGGGAATGTCTGTCAATGCTGGCCCTTTAAAGTCTGAAGTTTGGGATATCCTCATAGACAAAATGAAGAGAAAATTACAACAATGGGGCTCTTCTTGGCTAAACCTTGCAGGGCACATCGTTCTCCTCAAAGCTGGCCTCTTTTCTCTGCCCCTATATCAATTCACCCTCCTACAAGCTCCTGCCAACATTCACCACAAGTTCGAAGTTATCCTCAGGCATTTTCTCTGGCAGGGAGGCAAAAATGAGAAGAAAAAGTACAACCTTGTCAAATGGAGACAGGTTATGCAGGATTACATTCACGGAGGGATTGTAATCCACTCTCCCAAGCTCTTGAAAAATGCTTTTGGTGGGAAGATAGTATGGAGGTTAGTCAGTGGGCAGCATGCTTGGTGGAAGGGAGTCTTGGAATCCAAGTATCTCAACTCTTCTCGGTAGCATCTTTTTGAGCAATACATCCGTAATAGACCCTGCTCTAAAATTTGGGTGCTCTGCAAGAAAGCCATTCCTTTCTTAGCCCAAAACCTTTCCAAAGCTCCAATTGGGGGCAATAGCATCAACATTGGAAAAGACAAAATCATGGGTCATCCCCCTCTTCTTGATAGACCTGATACCCACTACATCCTCTCTTATCTCAACAACCGGGGTCTAACTCTTTTGAGCCACATCTCTAATTGGGACAACCACTCCCAATTCTAGACCGGTTGGCTCTTCCCCTCTGTCCCCGCTCACTTAGAGGTTGATCTCTGTAATCTCCAAAATCTTCTTCATGGCATTGCACCTTTGAAAAAAGATGGCATAGATTGCTTTCGATGGGACCCCTCTGGGGCTGCATACACCATCAAAGCTGCCTACACTCATCTTTGCAGTGAAAACTACCCTTCACCTATCTGGCCCATTTGAAAAACTGTGTGGAAATCGAAAGCCATTCCCAAGATCAAGATCTTCATTTGGACTCTTCTTAAAGGGAAAATACTCACTGCTGAGAATCATAAAAAAAGAGGTGTGCTTGGCCCTTCAAGATGTCCCAACTGCCTCGGGGCTAAGGAGACAACACCTCATCTCTTCCTAGTGTGCCCATTTGTAGCTCACTGTCGGAGTAATCTAAACCCTTCCTATCAACCTCATTGGGGCTAGAACAGTTCTATATCGGAAGTAATTCAAACCTAGAAGAGCAACTATCCATGGGGGAAAAAAAAGAGAAACCTTGCAAGAAGAGTCTGGGACACCTTGCCCTATGTCCTCATATGGAATATCTGGCTCTCAAGGAACAGAAGGATCTTCAGCAACAAAGAGCCTTCCTGTAGGAAGGTCTGCAGCAAAGCTTGGAGCTTAACGTTTAAAACGATAACCTCCAAGAACAACAACAAAATCGACATCAACAATATTTATGTAGAGGAAAGGGACTTCCTAGGAAACCTCCTAATCAATCTTAGCACCCATAAGCCTCCCTCTCAACAACCCCTTCAAACTGTTCCTAATTGGAAAATTCGGCTCAATGATTAAGAATTTGCAGAATGGATGGACAGAAGTGAAATACCACCCTATTCTTTGACAGCACATCCAAATCAAATCCGGGTATAGCTAGTGCTCGAGGCATCTTCAAACATGAAAATGGCAGGAGTGCTGTTTCATTTGAATGGGGTCTCGACTCCCTCTCCAAAAATAAAGTGGAAGCCTATGCCCTCCTCCAAGGCCTTTATCAGTTAAAGGCTCTCAACATCTCCAACGCAATGGTTTTTGGAGACTCTTCCATCATCATCAATATGATGATTCATGACCATCCCATAAGCAATATGGATCTTCACCGAATCATTAGTAGACGCCACAACCTCTCTAGAGACATGGAAGGAGACACCTTTTACTACATTATTCGAAAGAACAAAAAGGATGCAGATGCTCTCGCAAATAATGCTTATTCTCGTTCCTCTGGGCAAATCCTTTGTAATAATGATCTGCATTATATTCCTCTGCAATGATCTAGACAAATCTGATTTTCAAGAAACTTTGGATTCCCTCCCTTGACCAATCTAAATTTTGCAGGCTTCGTATTCCCTCCCACACCCTCCTCATGATTTTTTTCCCTCGGGCCTCCCTCCCTCCTGGTCCTCCCTCCCCGCGCTATCCTATTTATCCTCTTGCCCTCCCTATCCTATCACACCCTCGTCCTGCTCTCACTTCTGCATTTGCTATTGTCCGCCCCCTCTACTGCGTTGTCTCTGCGCTCCTGCTGCTCCCACAGAGCATCACTTTACCCTCCCCCTCTTGTGCTTGCATACTGACCTCTATTCCCCTCGCTGCTCCTGCCATTTCTTACCTTATCGCTCTCCTCCTCCCCCCGCTCCGCGTCTTGCGCTGTTCCTTCCCTCCCCTTTGTTCCCCTCCCATATCTACCCTCCCTCCCCTCATCATGGCTCGCAGTGAGGATTGTTTCCACTGTGCTGACTTGCAGGCCGAGCTGGAGCAGATCCGTGCTCACTAGAAGATTCTTGATGAAAAGCACCAAACAGATGTGAAAATATTGGATGAAAGGTAGCAAGCAGATGTGAAAGTTTTCCTCCATAGAGTAACTTCTCTGCAGCAGCAGTTTGACACCCTCTCCAACATGTGCACATACCGAAGAATCAGTTCAGATCCTCAAATACATGATCGAGAAACGCTCAGCTCCCAACTCCAGTTCTAACAATGCAAGAAACTCAGGCAATGCGTATAACGTGGATGCCTCAACTGGGCACCATATAAGCATCGACTGATTTCTTCTCCTCTTAAAGCATGTCTTTTAAGTTTATATTTCTGCTCTCCCAGTTTGTCTGCATATATGCATTATCTACTTTTCAGTACTTTTTGAATTGTAGAAGCAAAGAAGATGTAACATTTTGCTATAGTTACCTTCTCAACTGCTCTGCAAAACTCTACTTTGTAAGCAAGGAACCGTGTCCTTCTCTTTTTTGAAATACAAAATAGCAACTGACAATGTTACAAAAAAAAAGTGAAATATATAAGGTAAAGGTGAAATATTTTTACTTCATTCATACTAGGTTCTAATATTAACAACCAACCTAATGATCACAACGAGAGTGAGATTATTGATGTTTTATAACGATTTTAATTAAAACTAACAAATATGTATATTCGTTGTGTTTTTATTATAGCCAACATTGTTTTTTAATTTAGATTATATTTTCATTTATTTTAAAGGGGATACTTGTTGACTCCATGTTGAGCACATATAGAATCACACATCACTTTTATATTCGAGTGTAGAATGTGCCTCAACGCAATTAATAATATTTATTTATATTAAGCATAGAAATTTATAAATTTTCGGTTTATTTTATTTTATGGTATAAATGTAAAAAGCCTCAACGCAATTAATAATATTTATTTATGTTAAGCATTGGAATTTATATATTTCCAGTTTATTTTATTTTATGGTGTGAATGAAAAAATTAAATGAGAGTGATAATAGTGATTGCAATTTTTTTCCAAAATTAATTGTTTTAAATTAAAATGAGAGCTTAAAAGCCAAGTTTGCATGGTTATATCACTTTTCATATTTTTATACATAATTGAGAAGTGATGTTATGGAGTAGTGGTTTAGTGATTATATGTGTAAGATATTGATTACAATTTATTTCTTGAAGGGTTAAACATTTAGTAAAGGTTGGGCGCAACTCTTGAATGATTGTATCAAGAGAAGGAAGGTGCATTCCATGTATGATAAAGATGTGTAACCATAAAGCGCATTCTATCACTTAGTATTAAAAAGATGTGTAATGTTTTTGCTTAATGTTAAGATGAGAGGTAGTATAACTCGACCTAGTACAATATTTAAAAAATTATAACATAGTATGGATGAAAAGCATGATATATGTGCTTATATTTAAAAATTAAATCAAATACTAAGCAATATTTATATAAATATATATACATAGTTCTAGGGGTTATCTAAACCAATTGTAGCTAATTTTGTTAAGCATTTGGCTAGTTCCATCTTGGTAGGTGCCATGTGAATGCACTGGTTTATGATAGTGAATTAACATTCATGAATGTGAGGATACATTTCTCTCTATCTCTCTCCCTCTCTCCACATACACAGACACTAGAGATGGCATCCATGAATGTGCGGATGAATTCCTCTCTCTCTCTCTCTCTCTCTCTCTCTATATATATATATATATATATATATTATGTAGGTTGGTGGACTAGCTCAATGGTTGATTGATTTAAGATTTATGCAAGAGTTCTTGGGGTTGATTCCTTGTGTTTGTTACCTTTGTTACATGCTTCAGTTAATGTCCTTACTAGATTTGGTGGCATAATCAATGCTAATGAATTTGCACTAAGTACCATTATAATCATGGAAAAGTGCTTGAGAGCTTTCTCAAGAGCTTTCCCATGAGATGTTCCATGGAAAGGCCACAAGTATGCTCAAATTCCCCCAACTTAGGTTTAATCTCACTGACGACATGTTTCCCCTTATAGATTGGTTGACATTGGTAAAGTACCAACAATCTCACTATTACTAGAGTGCTTGATAGTGGAACAAGATATTTCTAAACATATAGCCCCTAGAGTTTGAACAATCCATTACACCATTTACCCTAGACATATTGGTTATAGAGAAACCAAAAAACATAGATTAAACCTATTTGAGCCCCAATATTACCAATTGTTATGAAAATAAATGATAATGTCACACTGCATTCAAATCTTACAATGGAAAAAAAATAAAATAAAAAATCTTATAAAATTTTCCATATTTATAATTATATTTAAATAAAATAAAATTTGCATACTAATTTTTTTTATTTCTCTTAATATTTAAGAGATCTAACATTAAAATAAATTTATATAATTTAGTTTTAAATAAAAAAATATTTTCCCATATTCCTACCAAAATATATATTCATTTTAATAAAATTCGAAATTGGAAAAATATTTGAACCACCCATCCCAAACTCTTACACCAATTATAATGCTTCCTTGGATCTAGAGAAAGCAACTATTGGAGAAGTACTTATTCCGTTCAAGTAAGTGAAGGGACAATAGCAGGCAACCAATTTTGGCGTGCAACATGTTTCACGTTACTCCCGTAGAAAGGTAGCGCTTTACGTGACAAGATTGAGTTTTGCATTTATGCAAAGAAGACAACTGCAAATTATTTAGTATTTTATATATTTGATTTTGACAGGTGGAAATGAAAAGGAGTGTTGTGAAGAGGGCTGACATATTAAGAATAACACGCTAAAATAATTTGCACTTTTGGAATAAGAGCAATTTCTAAGATTCCTCAATGTTATTTTAGTAAAATCTGTTTGGGTATTTTTAATTAAGAGCAATTTCTAAGATTCCTCAATGTCATTTTAGTAAAATATGTTTGGGAGAAAAAATTCCAAGAGTATTTTTAATTAAATCATATTTAACCTAAATTATAGATTTTTTTGAAGTATGAAATTAATTTGATTAAATATATGGTAAATAATTTATGGAAATTTGGAAAATTGTATATTTAAAAGTTTTTTTTTTATCATTATAAATTATTTTTAATTGACAATTTTGTTTATGTTGAGAGATTTTTTTTTAGTAAAAATCATATAAAAGAATTTTTAGTCAATCTTTTTCGAACCATCATAGTGTGGTTCATCTTAGGATAAGATTAAGAACAAGATCATGGCATTAGATTAAATAGATGAAGAAATATGTTTTTTAGCTTTTAGAATATAACACTTAATTTTGACTAAAAAGTTATCATTAATTAATCAACAATTTTTAATTAAAATAAAGTAATAGATGTAAATTAGCTATAAATAAAGAATAAAAATAATTCTAATAATACTATTATTTTAATCAAAACAAAGATAAATAATAATAAGGTCAAACTTAATTATTCTAAATATAATAAGAAAATGAAAAAAAAAAAAACAAATAAATAAACAAACATAATATGGTCAAATTTAACTATTCTAAACAATAAAACAAAAAATAACAATTATTATTATTATTATCTAATTTTAAGGTCATGGCTAAGCCAAACATCAAATTGGTGTATGAGACCCCCTTGTTTGTGGGACAAGTGACCCATCTCTGGATTTGCCTATGAAGTGTGGGAAGGCATACATACTCTATCCCCTTTGGTTTTGAACTTGTAACCTCTTAGGAGGCAACACATGCTCTTAAAATAAAATAAATAGAATATAAATATAAATCGAAATAATGAATTAACTCAATTTTATTATTTAAAAAAACAAATTAATATGGTGAAAAAAAGAAAGAAAGAAAAAAAGTAAATAAATAAGAAATAAAAAAATACTAGAAATTTTGATTAAAAATAAAAATAATAAAAATAATATTAATAAATAAATAAATATTATAAAAACTTAGGAATACAAAGTAGAGATCCAACGCTTACTAATACTTCAAACATCTCCTATATTCAAGGTGATGGACCTCCCTATATAATAACAATTTTGTTTATATATATATATATGATTTAAGAATTTTTTATTTTTTATTTTTATTTTTTATTTTATTTTTTAAATTAAAAAAATTGGACCATTTCTCGATTTGTTGCAAAGGCAATGCTAATCTTCATGGTATCCTTCGAATTTTATCGAATGACTTCAAAGAAGTTATACAATACGAAAGCTAAGAAGTTTCCTAAATTTGTTTCTAATTATGGTTTTTCCACATTTGCCTCAAGTGAAGTGTGATATCCCTTGGCTTATTGTTTTTGTTATGAAATGTGCATAAGTTTATTTCTGGTTAATTGAGTTAACACTGATAATAATTGATGGTAAATTTGTGATCATACATTTTTATTTGTGAATAAAGAAAAATGTGGAAAATTAATTGTTGAGTGCAAATGGCTGAAAGAGAAAATGGTTCTAATTTACTCTGAAAGTGTTATTACCCATCAAGAAGTCCTAGGCATCTTATCTAAATGATTAGATTTAATTTAGAAAATTATGATATTGGCTAATTAGTTGTTTCCTAGAAGATATAGAGTTTTCCTCAAGAGTGATAGATGGGATAATATCTGTTGATTTTACTTGCTTTTGTCTCATTATTCAGAGAGTAGAATAGAGACAGAAGAGAAGCATAGAGAGAAAAAGAAGACTTGCAGGGCATTGGATATTTACAGTGTCAAGGTTGGGAGGAGCCTAGTACTAGATAATTGATTTTCTAGAAGAAGAAAAATTATTTTTAAGTTAATATCTCTAACTCCTCCACATAATGTTTGACAAAGAAAAAATAAATAGAAAATGGAATCATGATGTGTATAAATTCTTATATAGCAGAGAAAGAAAAAAAGAAAAATTGAAATCACATGTTGTAGCTAAAGTATATTCTTCTACAAAATAAGAATTAAAGTGACTGTGTGAGTAAACAGAAGAAAAAAAGAATTGTTTTCAATTATATAACATTTTTCTATAAAGTAGAGTTTCATAAATTTATACTGATTTGATGCAAAAGTCTTTGATGGAAAAGAAATAAGAAATGTAAATGAATGTAATGACCTGAAAAGTATACTCAGAAATAAGATATATTTTCTTCAAGTTACAATAGTAAGTTAATAGTGCAAATAAGAGAAATGAAGAGTGTGGAAAAAAAACATATATATGATAGAAATGTTTATTACCACATTAATTCTTGAAAAGAAAATTGTAAACCATTAGTACATGTATAATACACATATATTTGTAGAAAATAGAAAGCTTTGTTAGGGACAAATAGTGTATATATTTAGTAGGACGAGAATATAGGATATTTGTTCTCTAATTACACAAGATTGGAAATAAAACAATGAACAAAAGAATCGTAAGGTAAGGAGTTATTTGCACAAATAATATGAGTGTTGTTATACCAAATTTATACACCCAAAATTTTTCAGGGTTAGGGAGTAAACAACATATTATCATAGATAGAGTTGTTCGAATGTATACTTAAAGGAACCCGAACTGGTGAATCTGGATGAAAAAATAGCCAATGATGTACATTTGAAACTCGCCAGAAAAGAGAAGCAACATGCAAGAAAAACGGTTGCAGGGGTTAAATAGAAAATAAATTGGAGCATATCATAAGTATAAATCTAAGAAATAAATTATAGTTGATGACAATGTTAATTATAGAATTTTGAGAAGTAAATATTACCTTTAATTTTTCATAGAGCCAAAGATGTTTCCATTCCTTTGACAAAGAAAAAAAGTTATTAAATTAGAAAGGATCCGAACGTATTTTAAAAAACAATACAGGGACGGTTTTAAACGCAAAATATCTCGGTGTCTATGTATAAAAATTAAATAACCAAAAGGGATTTAATCAATAACTGGTTGGATGAATTATTTTTATAAATATGTATAAAAAGTTAAACTTAATATGGTAGAAACTGATAACGAAGACCGCACGAGAGTAACATCTACTAGTAATAGAAGAGAGCATTGTGAGCTTTTGGTAATTAGGGTTAGACAATCAAACCCTAATATAAATTTTTATTGACTGATAAAATGAATAATAAACAATGGAAAAAGACCCAATTAGGGTTTTAATAAAAAAATATTACATAAACGGAATCATGCTGAGAAGTTATTAGAATATAACTACTAACACAAGTCAGATGAAGAATCTATGTAGTTATTTATTCCAAAATACAACTATTAGAATGCTTTGGCTAAAATAGAAATGAGCGAACCCAAATGGGTTTTAAGCATATAAAAGGAAAAATGCATTTAAGGGTTTGAAACCCATTTATACACCGGAGGATAACAATGAAATATGGAAATCTGTCTTAGGCTCACTGTCACTCTAAACATTAAGAATGGCTATGTAAAAATAAAAAGTGAAGTGAAGAACTAATCTCACCTAAAAAATGTTAGCGATTGGAGCCTACATAACACTGTATCTTTTTTTCAGTAATGATGTTATAGGTGTCGATATTCTCCTATCATTCTTAAAAAACTTGAGATAATACCCTGTTAACCCCAGAAATCCTCGAAGATGCTTTATGGTTGTGGGGATTTTCCATTCCTTAATGGATTTAATTTTGTTAGGGTCTACCTTAACACCCTAATGAGATATAATATGACCCAAATATTCCACCTGTTGTACTCCAAAGAAACATTTGGAGCTTTTTGCATATAATTGTTTCTCCTCCAATAGTTTGAGCATCCTGTCAACATGTTGAACATGATCCTCCAAGACTTGTTGTAGATTAGTATATCATCAAAAAATACTAACACGAATTTTCTAAGGGTTTGAAAATGGAATTCATCAAACCTTAAAATGTGGAAGGTGCATTAGTAAGGCCAAAAGGCATGAACAAAAATTCATAACGACCCTCATGAGCTCTAAATGTTGTTTTTAGAATGTCTTCAGTATTCATTCTAATTTGATGATATTTAAAACGACGATCCAACTTGGTGAAGTAAATTGCTCCATGTAATTCATCCAATAAGTCATTAATGACGGGGATGGGAAATTTATCTTTAATAGTGAGCTTGTTGAGCTCCCTATAATTCGGACACATATGCCATGATCCATCCTTCTTGTGCACCAATACTATTGGAGCAGAGAAAGAACTTCAACTAGGTTGAATAATACAGACCTCTAGCATTTCTGCAACCATACATTCAATCTCACAATTTTCGGCATAAGGATATCTATAAGACCTTATGTTTGGAGGAACATTTCCTGGGAACAAATGTATAGCTCATGACACTACAAGGAAAAGACCCTCTAGCGGATGTTTTTGAGGAACCCCTTATAAAAATACCCCAGACATCCGTTTCTAGTGGAGGTTCCTAGAGGACGTTGGCGCGCAGAGGTTTTTGCGGATGTATTTCATCCGGTGCTCTTATCATCGAAAAATGCACCGATGCATTCAAGACGACATAGCACCGGTGCGGTTAAAAATTTGGCACACTAGACACCGTGCACTTCGTACACACACGCCCGGTGCATTGTAATTCTGTAGAGTACCAGTACTTTACATAACTTTCGCACCAGTGTGGAATCAAGAAAACGCACCAGGGCGGCCATAAAACGCACACACCTGTAGATGGTTAAATAACAAAAATAAGGGAAAAAAAACTGCATAAAACATTGGCACACCGGACACTGTGCGTTCCGTACACACCCGCCCAGTGCCTTTTATTAAGGAATAACACCGGTGCATGTCAACTCGTCAGCACCAGTGTCTCATAAAAAGCACGCGGAACAGAAACCGCCCGGGGCGGAATGAGTGAAACGCACTGGGGCCCCATAAATTCAGCGCATCGGAAAAGGGTTAAAAAAACAAAATTACGCCCAAAAAACCTCACAAATCATTGGTTCACCAGACAACGTTCCCGGTGCGTTTTATTACTGTAGAGCACCGGTGCGTTACTTCTACGCCGCCCCGCTGTGTCATAAAAAGCACGCGGAACAGAAACTGCCCAGTGCGGAATTACTGAAACGCACTGGGGCTCCAGTAATACCACGCACCAGAAAAGGGCTTAAAAAAAACAAAATTATGGCCAAAAAACCATAGAAATCATTGGTTCACCGGATAGCGTTCCCAGTGTGTCTTATTACTGTAAAGCACCAGTGCGTTACTTCTAAGCCGCCTCGGTGTCTCATAGAAATCGCACGGAATGGAAACCGCCCATTGCGGAATTACTGAAATGCATCGGGGCTCCAGTAATATTGCACACCGGAAAAGGGTTAAAAAAAACAAAATTATGGCCAAAAAACCACAGAAATCATTGGTTCACCGGACAACATTCCCGGTGCGTCTTATTACTGTAGAGCACCGGTGCGTTACTGCTAAGCCGCCCCAATGTCTCATTAAAAGCGCGCGGAATAGAAATCACCTGGTGTGGAATGACCGAAATGCACCGGGGCCCCATTAATGTCGCGCATTAGAAAAGGGTTTAAAAAAAATAAAATTACAACCAAAAAACCGCACAAATCATTGGTTCACCGAACAGCGTGCCCGATGTGTCTTATTACTGTAGAGCACTAATGCGTTACCACTAGGCCGCCCCGGTGCCTCCCAAATGCGCGCGAAAGCAGAAACCGCCCGGGGCGGCATAGTGCAAACACACCGGTACGCCAATAAAAACCCCGCGCACCAGAACAGGGTTAAAAAAAAAAAAATTACGGCCAAAAAACCACATTTTTCACTTTTGTCAGTGCTACAGAGCTCTCAAGCACTGGTGCAAGTTATCCTTGTTTGAGCTGCACTAACATCCGTGCTCCCATTGCACTTATTTCACGCACTGTTGCTGTGCATTGCCACCAATCTCCAGCTTGAATTTTATAAAACAGTGGACAATGTTTCTTTTGCAAATTGTATAGCCAATATGCCTCCTCGACGGGTAAATGCATAAGCATTTTTCTTGTTTTTCCATAATTAAACCTTTTAGCATATTAGAATTTGAAAAAAACCTTAAAATTAACCATTAAAAAAAAAAATTGTCTCGCGGTGCGCTTGAGCCGTTCGGCTCGCACCGATTTGCGGTGCTGCCTGTAAATTTACAAGCCGCACCGCAACTGGTGCTGACGGTATCCGCACCGGTTCTGGCGCGGTACCGCACGGCGCACCGTGTTATTTTTAAAAAAATTAAAAAGTGCGGTGCGATCGGTTACCAGGCCGCACCGTTGACAATGGTGTATCACGACAACTCGGTGTGTTGACGGACTTACCAGCCTCGGGGCGTGTAATGTTTTCAGCGCACTTGAACCAAAATTCGACATTGTCAATAGTTTGGGCTGGTAAACCTGTGCTAAGGGCATCCGCACCAATTTCGGGGCAGATACCACAGGCGCACCTTGTTATTTAAATTTCTTTAAAAAGAGCGGCGCGGTCGGCTACTTGGCCACACCGTTGACCTAGTTCAATTGTGGTGGAGCGGTGCGTTGACTGAGATAACAGTCCTGTGCCAGCTATTTTTGTCAGAGCACGGCTTACCGTATTTGGCCTAGGTCAATGGTGTGGCATCTTAAAATACCGCATCGATGACTATGTACGGTAGTAGGAGGGCGGTGTGCTGACTTAGTTATAAGCCCCGGGTGGATAGTGAAGTTAGCATGCCGCCCTCCTGACACCGCACGTAGTGAACGATGTGCTAAAAAATTTTTCTGAAGCACTGCTTCTAGTGTGGTCGATGTCATGAGGTGCACAATATCTGGTGCGCTCTGTGGTGTGACGCACTGGGACCGGTGCGTGACTGTGTTTTTGGTGCACCGGGACTGGTGCATGACTGGCACACCGACTCTTGTTTTATTTATTTTTCAAAAAATAAATATATACTTATATTTGTAAATACATGTGTCATTTAATAAAAAAATTGTGTTTAATATGTCAATCATTCAGAGACGTGAAAGGAGAGAAGAGGGGCAACAACAACAACAACAACAATAGTCAGAAAAGTATAACATGATTCGCCTATGGGAGGCAAGGGAGAGGGAGAGAGATGCGTACCCTCACCCTATTACAGTAGCGACACAGGGGCTCCTTAGGCAGGTAGGCCTCCTCAAGTTCTATGAGGAGGCTACTTCCCTAAAGTCCCATAGTTTGTTTTTGAGACATCTTATCCGAAGGTGGAATGCCTAGAAACAAGCTTTCTGGGTTGGTATCAACCAGTGGTACACACCCACTGAGGAGGATGTATATTTTATTACAAGGCTATTGAGGAGAGGGGTGGATTTTCCCTCATTCCCCGAGGTTCCAGCTGGCTGTGTGGCAGGGAGTCAGTGGTTTACTCCCAGAGATACATTGGAGAAAATTTAGTATCTCCTGCAGAGTTTCAGGTCACTGGAGGGCAGTTACATATTGGTGTGTTTGGTCATGAGGAGGTCTAGTGTCTCTCACTTATCATTTCGACCATTTCGCACAACACCAGTGACAGGAAATGCATTAGTTGCTAGCTTTTATATTATGTTGATTCTTTACTACAGCAGCCATGACTTGTCAGGTGGTCTGCCATTTTTTTGCGGCAGTTCTATACAACATTAGATAGATGTCGTACTCATGCACAAGGGAGGGTCAACTTCCCTTTTGCTTCAGAGCTTTTTTGTTTATTTTTTGAGAGGTTTCCAGAGATGAGGCCTTCTTTTCTTCGACAGCCTCGTAGGTCGATTACTGAGGCATGTATGCACATGTGGGGGCAGATGATGCCCAAGAGGGAGGAGACTCTTTTTCCAGCGAGGGTATCAAATGATGCACTGGAGTTGCTAGCCAGTGTTGATAAGCATCCCTTCATTTTGATCCCCTGTACTTATGTGGGGTTGGATTAGTGAGGGTGTGCCAACATCCTCTTCACAACTGATGAGCTGCCAGATGATAGAGGTAATATGATTGTTTTATTTAAATTTATTCTAATATGTTCTTTAACTTGTTTTTATTAAATTGTGTAATAAAATCCTTTAATTATTGTTGTGTACTTGTATATATTTTGCAGACATTGGATCTTTTGATGGCAAGGAGATGCCACCACCACCACCTGATCCAGGTGTGGATCCTCATGATGAGGATGAGGGCATGCCAGATATTTCTGAGGATCATCAGGAGGCTAGTCCAGATCAGAAACCTGCTCCTACTGGTGCGCCGGTGCGCGGTCGACGTCTTAGTGATGCTAGATACAGGATGGAGTTGGGTGACCAACTTATTGCATTGATTGTTGAGGCGGGCATCAAGCCCGCTGATTTCAGAGACATAGAGGCCGATGACAGGCTATCACGGATGTGGAGAAGCATGCCACGTGACATGTACAGCTCGATGCGGCATGTCGTAGGAGTTACGATAACTTTTACATGACTGACAAGGACTGTTGCACGTTACGATTGAGCCGCAACACATGATGGGTAGTCTGTGAGGCGCAGCATACCATCATCTCATGATCATTCACAGCCTCCTGCCACGCCATATTTGCATGAGCCTCCACTAGCATCTACTAGCAGTCATCATGGTGATGAGGCTAGACCATCGGCCATTTGTATCGATATTGATGTTGTATTACCACCAGCTAATCCATGACATTTATATTACAATTGTACATTTTTAACATTATTCAATTATATATATATATATATATATATATATATATATGGTCCATGTATTTTATGTTCATGTTGCAATTGTACTTAATTTACGTGTTGGTGATCATCATGATGTGTATGTTGTTAGGTCATGTTAGATATGTTCATTTAATGTGCAGCTTGCAGATAGATGTGTATGTGTAGCATGAGATGTATATTTGATGTTTGTGTTGTACTCATGATGTTAATATATAATGTTAATTGTGTTTTGTTAGATGATCATGATCACGATGATGCAGTTCGCGATTTTGAATGTGTTTTTTAGTCAACTATGATGTTTGAATGATGGTTATCATGAACATGATGTTTATTAATTAATTTAATACCAAATGATCATGATATTGTAAATTTGTAATATTTGTATTTCTAATTGTATTTAAAATTCTAAAATTTTAATTGTACTGGTACATATGTGAATTTCTAAAATTGTAATTGTAATTGTAATTTTTAAAATTGTAAAATTGTAATTTTTTAATTTGCAAAATTGTAATTGTATATATGTAAAATTCTAAAATTGTAATTTTAATTGTAATTGTACGTGAAATTGTAAAATTGTAATTGTAATTGTAATTGTAATTGTAATTGTAATTTTATGTAAAATATTTGTAAAATTTTAATTGTATTAATGTGAAATGAATTTATTAAAATTTGTAAATTTTAAAAAATTGTAAAATAATAAATCTAGAATAATATGATTTATTGTAACATAATAAAGTTTAGAAAATAATGCAAATAAATTCCTGTGCTTTAGAATTATAATTATTTTATTATGATCTAAGATACAAAAAAAAAGAATTAATTTATACAATACGCCATTGTTTTTTAGATCAACATAATACCAAATTATCAAGTGAATTATTGATTTTAACAATAACACAATGCAAATTACCAATTAATTCAAAATACATATTATATTAATATTTCAAAAAACCCATCTTAAAAAGTATAAATATTGATGAAATAAAACATGTACCATATCACTCTTGGTTCTCATGATCACCCTCATTATCTTCTAGTTAGCATGGCATGATAACACTATTGTTCTCAAAAATATGTTTTGATCTAGGGTCATGTGTCAATACGAACCACCAATCCCTATCCAACATATCTGGGGAAAAAAACACCTGGTTGCAGTGTTTAGGGAAAACATAGGGCTCTTTAGCTTCATCGCACATCTTTCTAGAGTTGATACATATCAACCTAATATCACGATCTTCCTTTACATTATTCTGATCAAAGGTGTCCCACCACTTGCACCTAAAAATAACACATTGGAAAGAAGAAAAATCCGCTTCAATGATCTCTTGTATCTTTCTGACGTAACCTAATGTCCCTCGTACTAGTTGTTGATCACGGTGGCTAGATTGATTAGATTGATTGAACTCGAATTCCACTCCACAGTCTTCTGTGATGTTTCCAACATCGACATTTTATGTTCGAAAATGGTGTCCATATGCCAACATAGATGGGAACAAATGCACCTATTATAAAAAGTTAAAAAAATCATAGTGTCATGTGTCTTAAAAATAATAATCAAACAGTAGTTAAAATATGAAATGTAGATGTTTTAATATAAGTTTCAAATTTACGTATAAATTAAAAAGATTATTACTGAGTTGCTACACCCAATCCCTATGTTTAGCGCATCCTCTCCAGCACGCAGGTAATGACCGGTAGCACCGTATTTCTCTCTGATTTGGTCAACAACCCAACTGTTGGGGCATATTTTTGGCATATGTTCTTTTAAATGATCGGGATAAGGCACACTTCTACCATTCAACCATCTGAATTATTTCCTGTCACTATCCCATTTCACCCTGTTTTGTTCGTACAATGTGACCCACGGTTGTGTTGCTTCAGAATTGTAAAGAATGAATTTATTGATCGCTTCAATTTTTGCATTCGTTGATGAAATCAAACCAACATTATATAGTACTTAGAGATAAAAATATACATTACATCAAAGTTCAACATGAATATTAATTACTTTTTGTAAATTTGAAAAATTATAAGTCGCTTACTCTTTATCAAGCGTTTTTTCCCACTCGTTTGGAGCAACTCTCCTTCTCTTTTGTATTCATCCATTTGATCGTCCCAAATCACCACACCTAGTTTGTTGTTGATTTTATTGATGTAATCACTGGCATAGTAGAAAGACTCATATGATATGTACCCCTCTGCCATAGACCCCTCGAGTTTTTCCCTTTGTCGAAAAAAACCTTTCAATTTCTTCATGTACCTCTCTAAGAAGAACATCCAACGACAAGAAACAACCCCAACTAATTCAACCTCATCTACCAGGTGGATTAGAAGATGAACCCGTAAGTCCATGAAACTCGTCGGCAGTTCCTTCTCAAACATACAAACAATCTCAACTATCTCTTGACGCCACCGTGGAATGATAGCCACATGAATCTCCTTTAACATGATCCAACGTACAAATTCAGATAATTTAGATATGGCACGTCCTAGGTCTTGAGGGAATTCATGTTTCACACACCCACACACAAACAAAGGATAATGACACTGCAAAGTTATAAACACGTGCAAAAATATACAAAATTAGTTATGTTTTATGATCCCCACATGGGATTCAATCTATTAATATAAAAAATAATAAAATCATGCTTTTGACATTATACGTACTCATAGAAGATTCAAATGGTCATGTGATTTCAACCCCTAAAAATGGTCATCCACGGTGAAGCAGCATCGTAGTGAAGACCCATATGAAGGTGGCATCCTCACATCCATTATAACTTCCTTTGCCAAAGATATATCATCCTTTTTAAAAATCCATGGGACATCACCTTCTTTGAAAAACCATGAATTAGGGGGATCAACGCCTCCCTCTGATCCCTTACTTTCTAATCATCTTGGACAATATTTCTTTTTAGTTTTTGAAGTAATAATATCTTTCCTAACAGCCAATGTGTCACTTTTTTTCGATGATATGTGCCTCCATAAAGAAGATGAAACATTTTTAAATATATGCATGGGATCTAATAAGTGGGCAATCTTAAGATGCTCCCAATATGGAAGGTCATAAAATATAGATTTCCTTTTCATCCCAATGGGCAATTTCTCAACATAGGTGTTGAAGAAATCTAGATCATCAAACTTACGCTCCCCATTTGAATCAAACATTTTTATGGACTCCTTCTCCTTCTCTCTCTCATATGCTCTAAGCCATTCAGATGGTGTCATTATTATAGGCCTTTGGGTTCTCTCTCGTTTACCATTGAAAGCAGATGCTGCTCTTCTGTAAGGGTGTTTTTCTGGTAGGAATATCCTGGAGCAATCATACACTGGATTTTGTAGGTCCTTGGACCATCTAGCTTTCAGAGAAGGTGCACAACATTTACATCCAAAATACCCTTTTGTTACAAGACCTACGAGATTATATTTATATACTTAAATTAATATGCATGGCACGTTAAATAATATCATGAAGATCAGAACAAATATTATTACAACGAATTAAATAACTAATATGTGAAAGAATATTGTTACATTATATATAAACAAATCAATAAATTAAACATGTAATTTACCAGAGAAAACTCCTAAGCCTAGATAATCATGTGTCATGTAAGCACATATGCCATACAACGTAAAACTCCTCTCTGCTATGATGGGTCTTAATACATTGTATACATTTATCCCATCCCATAATTCCTTCAATTCATCTACCAGTGGTTGTAAGTAGACATCCATATTCTTCACTTTTCTTCTACCAGGGACTATGAGAGCCAACATAAGATGTTCATTCTTCACGGAAAAACGTGGGGGGATATTGTTATTGATCACTACTACAGACCAAACAGAATAGTTGGTTTTCTGGAGGGAATATGGGTTGACGCCATCCATGGCTATGCTGAGTCATAAACTTCGTACTTCACTCTTGAATTTTTCGGGCCATGTATCCTTTATATGCTTCATGGATATTGAATCAGTTGGGATTCGCATAACTCCCAACTCACTTCTGTGTGAGGCATGCCATCCCTGCAACATAGCTAATTCTTTGCAACAAAAGAGCTTTTGAATCCTTGGGATTATAGGCATGTGCCTCAATATCTTAAAAGGAGGACCAGTTCGTGATTTACCCTTAGTTTTTTATTTATCATACCTGTCATGCCCACATTTCAGACACATCTCTTTGTTTGCATATTCTCCTCTATATAGAATACAATCATTTGGACATGCATGATATGATATGTACTCAACACCCAATATTTTCAACAATTTCTTTGCCTCTTCGCAGCTACCGGCAAGACATTATCACTCGCAAGAACCTTACCTTTGAATAACCTGTAGTTGGTGATCATGGAAAAATATATTAATATTAAATGTACATTAATGTCGATATAATTATTAACGTTCATAAAATTTAACATATGTAATGTTCATTGTAGTGTACTGATTATATTTCAAATTTATACAAGGGGAGTACTTTATGGTAACTTACCTCAAAAGTTCCGAGAAACATGCATTCGACAAGCCAAAATTTGCTTTCAAGTTGTACAATAACATTGTTGTCCCCAACTGGGTAGACTTTGACTGACCACTAGGTCCAAAGAGAGGGGTGGTGGAAGCAAATTTAAGGCTTTCGAAAAAGGTGTCAACGATATGAGCATCATCCCCTAGCTGATCATCATTTTGGAATGCATCTAACAACATTGTCTCCATGGTAGTCGTATCCCTTAAGTAATCATCCATACCAACCTCTATTTGATTGCCTCCATTGCCAGTTTGTGAAGAACTACTATTGCTGTAGTCATTCCTAATTGGTGAATCTGGACGTAGCGAGAATTGAATCAGTGGTTGATTCAACCATTCTTGGTATCATTCCTCTCCATTTTTTTCTCTTAATTCAGTCTTCTCTCGATTTGACATTGTCATGGGGTGCAACGGAAGATGGTAGGTAGGTCGTTCATCATCACTAGAATCCTAATAATTAAAAAAAAAAATTTGAACATGATTAGTACAAAATATATGATATCAATTAGTAACCACGTTGACAATATTGCATGATTATAAATTGGTTTGATGTTGAAATAATTACATATTAATCAATATATATACCAAAAAATTATAATTATAATTACCTTCATTGTCCCGGGATTGTGGCTAGAAGATGCAATATTGTTACAATTGGCAGGGTGAAGCGGTTGTCCATTTTCATCTAGCAAATGCGCCTTGCAGTATGCAGCTCCTGATAAGAACTTCCGACGTTTTGGAGTAGTTTGAATATTTTGTGCATCTGAACTCAATGCTGAATCTGCTTGAACCTACAAATTTGTATAAATTATAAATTTAATTAAGTTGTGTCTGATTGACTGCATTGGATAAAAAACATATACAAATTCAATTAGATAGTGAAAAATAAAACAAATTTGAAGTAAATATTACATCTCCACATGGATAGGGAGAACTCCGCGATAGACTTCGAGAAATATTATGGAACGAGCTGGATTTTGAATAATTGTCCATATCATATAATATATGATATTTTCTCCCTGCATTTGAGCAAAAAAACATTAAATTTTGGTGCACAAACTTCAATGTCATTTCCGTGCGTAATGTACAGATAACCGCACCGGTGAGTTTTTTTATTTTGCGCACTAGTATCGTTTTATAAAACAACACACTGGTATGGTTAAATTAAAAGACGCACTAGTAAACGAATAACCGCAATTAAAAAAAGCGAAACCCTATTTTCTTTAAGTGAAAAAAAAGCGGTAAATTGAAAAATGGGCGGCAAAATATTTTCGAAAATCTAATTTCATAAAAAATTTCTTTAAATACTAAACACTTTTCATTATTTCACTATTTTTGCAAAAATATTCAGCCAGAGATTTGCAGGATACATATCTGGAGCAACCAGAGCACGAGAGCACTGTGGAGCAGGGAAATACGTTCGAATAGAAGTATTTAGACAATCAAAATTCCAAACCTCTGGTTAGTCAAACCCTGTACCATAGAATTTCAAACGATGTGAGAGTAAGTTTATATTTTTTTTGTACTTTTTTCTAGAGTTTTTTTTATGCAGTAAAATAAGAAATCTAAGTCTATTGTTTTTTTTACTTTTTTTCTATAGTTTTTTTTATGAAGTAAAATAAAAAAATCAAAGCTTATTGTTTTTTTAACCCTTTTTTTTCCTGCAGTTTTTTTTAACCTTTTATGCAGTTTTCTAAAACAAAAATAAAAAAAGAAATCCATTTTTACAAACAAAACCCTAGATTCTTTTTGTTTCTGCCCTTTCTTCTTCCTCTTTCTTTTCAATTTAGATCTATAGGGTTTGTATAGTCATAAGACATCCAACCCACGGGATGAATTTCATATTCAGATCCCAATCCATGTTGGCCCTTGCATCAATCTTAAAAAAATACAGATTTTTTTTTCGTTGGTGCGCCCTGCGTAACAGAGCGCACTGGTGTGCTCCATTATAGTAGCGCACCGCGAAAGTAGAGTGAAAAAAATAAACAAATAAATGTTTTTATCAGTGCGCCATACATAACATATGGAACTGGTGCACTACTGCATTATGGCACATCACCAACGTGCTGTTTTGCAAAAAAAACATTTTAGAAACAAACCTTACATTCTTTTTGTTTCTGCCCTTTCTTCTCCCACTTTCTGTGATTTCAGAATTAGGGCTTTTCAATTTATATTTATAGGTTTTGTATTGCTAAATATAAGCTTAATACATCCAACCAACAGGAGGACCTGCATAGTCGGATCTCAATCCATGTCGGTCCTTGCGTTAGTCTTAAAAAAATACAGACTTTTTTTTTGTCGGTGCGTCCTGCGTAACATAACGCACTGGTGCGCTCGATTATAGCAGCGCACTACGAAAGTACAGTGATAAAAAATAAAAAAATAAAACATGTTTTTATCAGTGCGCCATATGTAACATATGGCACCGGTGCGTTGTTGCATTATGGCGCACCGCACACGTGCTGTTTTTAAAAAATCCCATTTTAGAAACAAGCCCTACATTTTTTTTTGTTTCTGCCCTTTCTTCTCCCACTTTCTATGATTTTAGAATTAGGACTTTTCAATTTATATTTATAGGGTTTGTATTGCTAAATATAAGACTAAGACATTCAACCAATGGGAGGACCTACATAGTCTGATCCCAATCCATGTTGGCCCTTGCATAAAAAAAAAGAAAAAGAAGTTGTCAGTGCGCTTTGTGCGGAATACCGCACTGGTGCGATCTGTTCTCCCAATGCACCGCACAAGTACTATGATAAAATATTAGTCAATTTTTTTTTATTTTTTTTTTCAGTGCGCCATTTGTAAAATATGCAGCCGGTGCGCTATTTCATTATGGTGCACCACGAACGTTCTGTTTCGAAAAAAAGAAGAAGAAGAAGAAGAAGAAGAAGAAGAAGAAGATATAAACCTTACATTCTTTTTGTTTCTCCCCTTTCTTCTTACTCCTTCTGTGATTTCAGAATTAGGGCTTTTCAATTTAGATTTATATGGTTTTTATTGCTAAATATAGACCTAAGACATCCAACCGCCGGGACGATTAGCATAGTCGGATTCCAATCCATGTGGGCCCTGGCATGAATTAAAAAAAATAGATTTTTTTATCGGTGCACCTAGATTACGTAGCGCACCGAGGATCTTTATTTTACAAGTGCACCGCACAATGTAATGTGATAATTTTTTTTTTTTTTTAATTGGTGCGCCATATGTAAAATATGGCACCGATTTCTGCTAAAAAATTAACACTGGACAATTTTTATTATTTTATCATGGTTAACTGGTGCGGTCATTGACATGTAACACATCGATGGTCCTTGTTGACATAGAGCACTGTATGGTCTATTATACTGTTATGGCGGTGCGTTTGGAAGAGAGACACGCACCGGCGTCGGTGCATAAACCATGAATGGCACACTGGTTTTTTGAGATTTTTTTTAATTTGAAAAGTTGACAATTTATTTATAAATATATTATTGAATGATATGGTACAGGTTTGAGATTGATAAAGAAATGAGTGATAAGAGACAAGTAACAAAAATACTGATAACACATCAAGAAAAGAAAAAAAGGCAAGTTCTTTGTTCAATTGCTTTTACAAAAAAAATATTTTTGAACTATATGTAAGTTTAACTAATATGTATTGTTTACTGTGTATCATGTAGAGCCACAAAATGACGAAGCTCGATAAGATTATTTCTAATCTAGGATCAGAAGAGTGTAAATGCTTGATGGAAAAATTGAAAAAGAATGAATTAGGTGAATGAAAAAAATACTATCGATCCAATATGAGTTTCTTTCTTTAGTTTTCATTAATAATATAATTAAAATTATTAGATAACATGTGTCAAAAAGTCTATTAATTCACATCTCTTTAATGTTCTACAGGGACCAACAACTCAGAAAAGGAATGTTGTTCTAAGAAAAGAAAAAAAATAGAACATGCAAATGAAAATGAATTGGTCCTTAGCTCATCTGGAGTGGTGCTATAGGTTAACGAAAGGGGGGAAAACTTTTACAAAAGTTTGAGGGAACTAGTGGAATGAATGTATAGACGTTCTTTCCACTTACAATACAAAAACCAATCCAATGATTCCAAGAACCAAATTTTATGTAAACTATAGGAAGCGTTTCCAGAGAATTGGTCAATGAGACATGTCAGCCTTTTAATAGAAAAAACGTACAAAAAGAAGAAGAAGAAGGAATGAAAAAGTAATATTCCTTTAGATGTTTGTCTAGAATTATTTAAAAATATCACTTTTGTTATACTTTCTTTTCGTATATCAATATAAAAATTAAATAGTTTATTGTCATGTTACATTTTTAGGAAGATTATGAAAATCTCAAAAGATGAACGAGCTGATATCAGAAATATGCCAGTAGGAATGTCCAAAAGGTGTACAAGGAGATGGTCAAAGAAATGGACAAAATTGCATCGCTGGAGGAGCCATCTCAACAACAACTTGCTTCAAATGTAATCTGTAATCATTGTTTTTTTCGATCATTAGGTAAAATAAATAAAAAATTTAGCATTAAATATTAATTTTCAAGTATTTTCTTGTAGAAAAGAAAAGAAAATGGAACCCATTCAACACATAAAACAGGACGACAAGGAAGAAAATGATTGATATATAAGTTTGTGAGTAATTGTTACTTCCTTATAACAACTTAAATAGATTTCATTTTTGTATTTTTTAAGTTGTTTTACAAAAATCATCATTGAATGTCTTCAAACAGGTGCTAACATACAAAGAAGAACCATAAGAGGAATTGATTGAAATTGGGTTAAATATGGGTTGTGAGTATATGTTGGCATATCAAAACTTAATTGTGGAATTTGTAAGCATCTATCGATCTTGTTTTACTTAGCTCCGTCTATAATTAATAGAAAAAATAAATCTTTTATATTAAATATATGATTTTTTATGGGGTATATAACTTGCAGGAAACAAAGTATGGCACTGCGCCAACAGATCAAATCTTGAAAGATGGCATGTTACATGGTTTTGAAAGAATGTGTATAGTTTATGAGTCAATTGTTGCATTGGTACGTCATCTATTTTCGATTTACATTGATGTATATTATTTAATATTGCAATTTTCATTATTCTCACCAATGTATATACACTCATTATAGTTTATTTTTATGTTTCTAGATGGAAGGTGAAGAAGAAGAAAACAATCAACATCGTGAACAAAACATTTCTGAAAATAACCCAAGTCATGGAAGTAGCTCTAGCAGTGACAACAGTTCAAGCGAAGAATGATGATCACTATGTTTGGATATAAAATCAAGGCGTTGTATTTTTTGAAAAATGTCTGTGAAATCAGACATTTTCTTTAATGTAATGGACATAGTGTTCCAATTGAAAGATAAAGGGATACCAATAACTATCCCATTTTGTATGACAAAGAATGTCTTATATATATATATATATATATATATATATATATATAATGTTTTAATTTATTCTATTGCATTCTCCATTTTCGTTCTCAATTGCACTAATAAAAATTTAATTCATATGATTATTGTTATAAGATATATGTGTTGAATTTTGATGAATAATGAATTTTAAAAAACCACAATAATTTTGATATGTTATAAGAAATTAATCCAAACATCACATTCAAATGCATTAATAAAAATTTAATTAATATGAATATTCTTATAAGATGTATCAACTTTTGATGAATAATGAATTTAAAACAATCACAATAATTGCAATGTCACAGGTCGACGTTTCTAAAAAATAAAAAATGAAAATCGGTGCGTGTATACTTACATAGGTGCACTTGTATTCTTAAGCACCCTGGTGCATTTTTACGGCCTATGGGCACTGCACAAATACCAAAATTGGTTAAAAATATCGAGGCGTTTGTGTGGTATGGCTCTCTGGTGCATTTATGTCTATCTATGCATTGGTGCCTTTTTACGACCTATTAGCACCGCATGAATACAGATACCAATTAAAAATCTCGGAGCATTTGTGTGATACTATGCACCGGGGCATTTTTGTGTCTATACGCACCGGTGCATTTAGACGACCTATGGGCACTGCACAAATACCGATACCAATTATAAATCTCTGTGCATTTGTGTGATACTACGCACCAGGGCATTTAAGAGTCTATACGCACCGGTGTATTTGTATCACATATTTACACCGCATGAATACCAATACCATTTATAAAGCTCAGTGCATTTGTGTGAAAGGACGCATCGATGCGTTTCTATAAGTCTACGCATCGACGCGTTGATATGACCTATGGGCACCGCTCAATTCCCAAGACCAATTATAACTGCCCCGTGCATTGTATCACCAACACTATGCTCAGTGTTGTTTTATACCTTAACGACCTGGTGCATTCTCCTTAGACTGCCCCAGGGCTCCGTCCACAGGTACGCACCGGTGCGTTGAATCCTGATTAGTGCACCGATGAAAAAAACATCTGTAATAACCTTCGACCGCCCATTTTTTTTTGGTTGTGTTGAATTTCCGTTAAAAGCTCCGCCAAAACCTCCATAACCATAAACGGATGTGGTAGCATATGTTTTTTTGACAATTTTGGCCAATTTTATAACACTAGAAACCTCATTTATAACCTCCGCTAGAGGGTCTTTTCCTTGTAGTGATATGAGGAAGTTTGATGGAAAGGATCCCGTAACATGGATAATATAGACGGAGCAATATTTTGATCTCAATAACATGCAAAACACACAAAAGGTATGCATTGCAAATTTACATTTATAACAAAATACATTTGTATGGTATCAATGACTTTTCTCCCGTAAAAAAATTGTCACTTGGTCAATTTTTATGGAGGAAATGATAGCACATTATGAGGATACAAAGAGCAACACCTTCTTTATCCAATTGATAAATCTCAAACAAAAGGGTTCAGTGGTGGAGCACATTGCGGACTTCCAAAAATTGAATATAAGGGTGACAGATATTCCATAAGAACACAAGATTGAAGTCTTCATAGGGATTTTAAAGGATAATATCCAACATGATGTTCGCCATTGGTAACCTGATTCATTGGAGAAGGCATTGAGGTTGGCAAGAAAAAATGAATGTAAAATTATGGTGACAAGGAAGCCTACCACTCACATCTATAAAGATGGAAGTGTTGATACTCTTAGACTTCCGCAACCTACAAGGTTGACACCACAACAATTGGAAGAAAAAAGAGCAAAAGGGCTTTGCTACAGTTGTGATAGAAAATACACTAAAGGTCATAAGTGTGTTGAGAAAAAAATATTTTACATAGATTGTGAAGAGGAGGAATAAAATGAATAAGAAAATTCAAAAGAAGAGGATATACACCAGGAACCAACTCCTAGAGAAAGAAGAAATGAGTCTCGAGCATATAGTGTAATGCATTGGTAGGAATTACCACTCCTCATAGAAGGACTTATCAAGAAGAAAAAGGTAATGGGTGGTACGCAAAATTTAATTCATTGTAAGGTAGCCAAGGAATTGAATTGCTTCCTATACCCAACACCCGTAATGTCAAGTGATGGTTGCAAATGGAGGAACTATAAATTTCTCTCGGAAAAATGCGATAATATCAAGCTAACCATGGGGAAATATGTATTGAATAGTCCAATTCTTTCCATTCCAATGGGAGGTGCTCGATGTTGTACTAGGAGTATAATGGTTACAATCTTTGGGGGACAATAGATTTTAATTCTCAAGAACTTTTCTTGAAGTTTTTTTGGAAGGAAATGAAGTTGAATTACGGGATATCGTAGGGAATCCGGGATAGATAATAATCTCTAATGTCATGAAAAAAGCTTCGAAGAAGTAACAACAAGGCGTAATTGCATAATTATTCTCACTAGAATTTCCAACATCAAAATCATCTATTTCTCTAGATCTCAAAAAAACTCTTAGACAATAATTCCAAGGTGTTTGAAACTCCCAAAGTACTCCCACATATTCGTGATCATGATCATTCTATTAATTTGATTCCAGTGAAGTGCTCCTCCAAACATCGGGCCTTACAGATATCCTTATGTCCAAAAAATTGAAATTGAACATATGATTGTAGAAATGTTAGAGGTCGGCATAATTCAACCTTGTCAAAGTTCTTTCTCTCGCTCTAGTAGTATTGGTGCACAAGAAGGATGGATCATGGCCCATGTGTCCGGATTATAGGGAGCTCAATAAGCTCACTATTAAAGATAAATTTCCATTCATGTGATTGATGAATCATTGTATGAATTACATGGAGAAATTTATTTTACCAAGTTGGATCTTCGTTCAAGATATCATCAAATTAGAATGAAGACCGAAGATATTAAAAAAAAATTTCAACCTCATGAGGGTCATTATGAATTTTTTGGTCATGCCTTTCGGCCTTACCAATGCACCTTCTAAATTTTAAGGGTTGATGAATTCCATTTTCAAACCCTTCCTTAGAAGGATCATGTTCAACATGTTGACATGTGGTGCTCAAACTATTGGAGGAGAAACAATTATATGCAAAACCATCCAAATGTTTCTTTGGAGTACAAGAGGTGGAATATCCAAGTCATATTATATCTCACGAGGGTGTTAAGGTAGACCATAACAAAATTAAATTCATTAAGGAATGTGTTAGCACTCCACCGGATCTCTCGAGGTCTGAGAAGAGACCAACAAAGGTAACTACATACCAAGATCTCGCCAAGTAGATAGCCCTCCTAGGAAGGAGAGGTATCTCTCCAAGGGATCACAACCAAGAGGGATAGATCAATTAGGTTTTATGCTAGGTATAGTAGCACAAGGGTTTTGATTGGTTGATTTGGGTGTTGGATGAGTGAATTAGGTCAAAGAGGAAACTAGGTCGGGGAAAATAAGATCGAATTGCATACATCTAATGGGGGAAAGGTAGGTAGAAACTTTAACACTTTAGGGTTTTAAGGTGAGATGGATCAGAATAGTGAGGTTATAAAAAGAGCATGACACTACATGAATTATTTTTAAACTAAAGAACTCGAAACAAATTATGGTGATTCTCCCAAAACAGAGCGTAAAATATGTATTCGCTTATCAAACTTGAGAATCAAACATATCATAGAACTGGAATGAACATGGAAAGTAAAAAAACATTCATACATATGCAACAAAAGAAGAAACTATGCCAAAGTATAGTACCACCCGAATCCCAAAAGAATAGCCGCAACTCATCCAATATATTCCCGCTAAAATTTGAATACACAAGTGTCTCTAATCAATACAACAACATCCAACCTCTGAAATGAGTCAAGAAATGAAAGATATAGGCATGAAATTTTTTTTCCCAACCTCAGGGGTCGATTACCCGAATTGTGGAGCTGATCCACAAAAGTCTGAACTACAAACCTAAAGTGAAGGGAGGTCAAACTCGACTCATCCCTAACTTTAGTGAAACCGATTCATCAATCCTCACAAAGGGTTTTACCAAATGTATTTACCCCTAGGTAACTCAAAAACATCATAATTACATGAACATCCATCAATTAAATTGGTAAAAAACATGATTTTCCATGGTGAAACCGAGAAAAAATGGAAAAAATAAGGAAAAGAAGGGAATGGTCAAGAGCACAAAGGCCATCTTCAACTAAACTTTTGAGGGGGGTTGTTGCTATCCAAATTGAGCATAGGATAGCTCATTGGAAAGCTTATCTTGTCTAGTTTCCAAAAATGATAATATTTTTTCCCTTAAAAAAATTCAATCTACCAAGACCGCTTAGGAGCGTGACGCCTAATTGAAAAACATGGCATAAACATGATTTTAAGGGTGTTTTTTTTTACCTTTTCCCCTACTAGTTTGCCCAAATTTGCTTAGAAAAGTGCCTAAATTGACTATTTTTTGATTTTTTGAATCCAATGGTACACTTGGTTTTGAATTTGGGGCCACCTATAAGAAGTGCAACGCCTAGGGCATTGTGTTCCCAAATGGGTCTAGTTGTGCTAAAACCCGTCAAAAGTTTGCAAAAACCCAAAAAATTCAAAAAATTTGCTCAAAATTGCTTCAAAATTATTCTCTGAAGCCTAATGAAATGTGATAAGAAATGAGGGATGCCTCAACAAGGATTTAAAGCTTTTATCCTTCCTTTTTCTTGGCTAGGGTTTGCTAATGTTTCTCCCGCAATTGCTTGAATTTAATGCTATAAACCTTGTTTCTTGTGATATACCCTGTTAGAAATGTTTCCGAGAATTTTTTTTGTCTTTGTTTGCCTTGTGGAGGAGTTTCTCAAGGTGGATGTTGACCCTATAAAACCATATATCTTTGTCATTTTCAACCTCCTTGGAAATCCTCTCCTCAAAAGTGAGTTTTTTATCTTCAATCTTCGTTGTTGTAAAGCCATCTTTAGACCCCTTGCCTTTGGTCTTGTTCTCGCTACTTTGGATGTCATCTTGATTAGGATAATCAAGTGGAATCATGGCTTTACATCTTTTTGTTTTGAGAAACTCTAGCTCCCGAAGTACTTGTTGAGCTTTCAACTTCTTATTCGCCTTCTCAAGAAATGAAATGAAAAAACATAACTCTATCCAAATTAGTTTGCGCCTCTCTAATTTGGGCATCCTTCTCTTTGAAAATCAAGCTTGAGGCCTCATGATCATCTTCCTCATCCAAGCCAGCCTAGGTCAAATTTTTTTTCCTCATCATGAGGGTCCTCATCCTCTTGCATGAATTCCTCATTCACAACTGCCTCTTTCTTCTTTTACCTTCCCTTTTGTACCTTCTTTGCTAGTGAAGAAGGCAAGTCCCCCTTCCACAATATGTGGAGAAAACACCTACCTAGGTCCCCTTTGATAGGTCTTGACCCGTTTGTCTTTCTCAAACTCCTTGGTCTTTGTAGGATCTTTGACCACAACTCTATTGGATGACCCAATATGACTCTAAAATACCGATGATGGTGATGATATGGGTCTAGTAGGGTCTGAGTCGATGGAGGAATAGATGCAGAGGGTCGAGATGAAGGAGGGATGGTTTCAATATGATGAGCTTGTGGAGCAGTCAAAACATCATTGGTAATGAAGGTTTCCCATGAAATGTGAAACTGATATAGATGATGGAGTACAATGATTTTGATCAAGAAGTGATGAAAGAGGTTGTTCATTCACCGATCATATTCTCTCTCTCGTACTATGTAGGCCATTTTTTTCTATGCTCCCGAACAAATAGTATGGGATATTGAGCAACTTGACTCTTGTGAAGTGCATGAGCAAAGCCTAATATGATATGTGCAAAGTCTCTGGAGAACCTTGCTTCACAAGAGAAGCACTTCATGATGATTTTCATCATGGGGGGTATACCTATCAAGAAGGTAAATGAAAGGGAAGACTCTCTTTCTCTCATTTCCGTACCTTGGTTTGATGAATGGTTCATAATACTCGGTCATCCAGGTCTTTGTATTTAAACCACTTCTCACCCATGTTTGGTATCCATATGGTAGAAACAATGATAGGTGTGGATATGGTGAAGGTCACACTCGTAAGGGTCACCTAATGTTTTTTAAAGGTTTGAAATGAAAACTCTACTCAAAAACAACAGTGGTGTTGAACTCTTTGGATCATTTAGTAGAAATCAAGGCAACCAAAAAATTAAAAGAAAGAGACTATCATAGGTGAGGCCATTAGTTCTCTTGTGTTTGTGGGCTCAAGCCTCAAAATTCTTCTTCCCTTGTGAGGTCTTCTTTCATATTTTTCCTCCTCTTCCTCCACGAAATATTCTGTCTTCCTCCTCCATGGTGTTCTTAGTTTTGAAACCATACGGAAGGGAAAGGGGAGTGGAAAATAGGTTCGGGAGTGGGGACAGTGGGTAGGAAAAAATTGGGGGAAATAGGGAAGGGGTTTAGGGAACTTAGGGGACTAATATGGAATTAAAATACGTAGGGAAATGAGATGGGGAAATTGATTACAAGTATAGGGAAGCCGCTTAGAAAATTTGTAGTCTAGGAGCTAGGGTTTTTGGAAATGTAGTTTGGGGACAAGGATTTAGTGATGTAGGGATAATATTAGGGTTTAATATGACGTGGGAAGGGAATGCAGGGTCTAGGAAACAATTTTGGGTTGTAGGAATGAAATATAGGGTTTCTTAGCTTAAAAATTTTGCAAATTTGAATGAGAGATTTAACACCTTAAATTTGCAAATGGGAAATTCAAGGAGGGACAAATGGTGTTTCTTACTTGTATTGAGGTGGAAAAACATTTTGTTGGTGGTTTAAAGCTCTTGCACGAAGTTTTGAAGGGCAGAGCGTAGTACCTAACTCGCCAAGAGCGCAAAGTCCTTCTCCAGGGAGCGCATCGCCTTTACCGAGATCGCAACGCCACCCAAATTTTGAATTTTGACCCCGCAAACTTGTTTTTTTGAGCTAAGGGAGTGTGAGCTCGATGGTTGGGAGAGAAAATAAGGGCTTTATTTGCCTAGTGATGGTATTTATACTTGATGATTTGAATGAATTTGCCTTTGGGACCCACTTTTCATCTTCTCATTTACTTCAAACTTTGAAATCTTTACCTTTCACTTTTGTTTCGATATTTGGAGATTGATCATTTGATGGATTGAGAACACTTTGGACTTTAAAACTTCGAGCTTCCTTGGCACATTAAACCTTTGAGTTGGCAGCTATCTTGGAACCATGAACTTATTACATATTGAGAAAACATAAAATTACATGATGAAATGAAAATTACATAATAGAATAATAACTCGAATATTACATTTCAACTTTACATAGTAAAGTGAATTTATTGATCACTCTTAGCCTTGCTGGTCTTTTATGCAATGGAAATGATGTTTTATTGGTCCTTGAAAACCCTAAGACCTAATGGACACATTGATTGAATGGATTTTATGACGATATGACTCGAAACAATGATAAAGAATCATGAACAATGGACACTCAAAGATAATGACAAAGTGAGCCAACAAGTGAACCTTGATTAAAATCTGCACCAAGTGACCAAATTTTTTGCATGACCTAGTGGAATGATAATTTTTTTTTGAGTGGGACCCCTAATAATGACATGAAAGAGTTAGTTTTGATCATCTGGTGGAAGGATGAAAATACTAACACTAACAATGGAAAGTCCCCACAAACATAGAGCAGTTGTGAGGATTTCTCAGGGTTAATGGGGTATTATCGCAAGTTTGTTAAGAATTATGGGAGAATAGTAGCACATCTAACAACATTATTGAAGAAAGATGCATTTTCATGGACTCCCTGAAGCAACTAAGGCCTTTGAACATCTTAAAGAGGCAATGTGCTTAGCATCGGTCTTAGCTATGCCAAACTTCACAAAAAACCTTTATTGTGGAATGTGATGCCTTAGGAAATGGAATTTGTGTTGTTTTAATGCAAGAAAGAAGAACCATTGCTTTTGAAAGTCAGTCCAATCAAAGGAAAGTATTTACGTAAATTTATTTATGAGAGGGAAATGTTGGCAATACTACATGCACTAAAGAAATGGCGACCTTACCTAATGGGAAGACACTTCAAGGTAAAAACGGATTATGATAGTCTTAATTTTTTTTTGAACAAAGACTATCTTTGAAGAGCAATAAAAAATGGGTCCCAAAGATTTTGGTTTATGACTTTGAAATCATCTACAAAAAAGGGAAGCTAAATGTTGTTGTAGATGCACTCTCAAGAAAGGATGAAGAGGTGGAAGCATTGCTTTCTATCATTTCTATTATCCAACTAGATTGGATAAACAAATCAAGGGATGAATGAAAGAAGGATGAAGACGTGTGGACACTCATTCAAAAGTTGTAGCAAGATCCTAGTACATATGATACATTTATTTGGAAAAATTATTCCTTATGGTAGAAAGATTGCTTATATCTTTGTAAGAATTCCCAACTAAAACAAAATATTCTTGTGGAATTGCACACCTCTTCCTTAGGAGGACACTCGGGATTTTTTAAAAAACTTACCACATGGTGAAGAAAGATTTTTTTTTGGGATGGCCTTAAATATGATATTCAAAAGTTTGTGGCAGGGGATGTTTGGTTTGCCAAAGAAAATAAAGTTGAGACAATTAAGACCCCTGGGTCTTCTACAACCTTTATCCATTCCAAGTCAACGTCGGGAGGAGATTTCAATGGATTTTATCACAAGTTTACCTAAGTCATCATGGTGGTAGTTGATAAACTTACCAAGTATGCACACTTTTGTGCATTACCTCATCCATTTAAAGCAAGTACAATTGCTACTGCATTTATGGAAACAATTAAAAAAGCTACATGGAAACCCAAAGATTATTGTAGCTGAAAGAGATCCCATTTTTAACGAAATTTTTTGGACAAAATTATTTTTCTTGTTTGGGTACTCAACTAGATCATAGCTCATCTTATCATCCTCAATCCAATGGGAAAACTGAGATAGTGAACAAATTTTTGGAAGGATATCCTCGTTGTTTCGTATCGGATAAACAAACACAATGGGACAAGTGGTTACCTCTAGCTAAATGGTGGTATAACACTTCCTTCCATACTGCATCAAAATTGACCTCATTTATGGAACTTTATGGATATTATCCACTATCCATCGCATCATCTTTAAGAGAAAATTATAAGGTTCAAGCAAAGTGGAAGATCACATCGAGCATCAACAACAAGTTCTCCAACTCTTAAAGGATAACCTAAATTTGGCAAACAATCGAATGAAACAACATGCATATCAACATCACACCGAGAGAATTTTGATGTAGGAGATCGGGTATTTTTATGGCTACAACCATAAAAACAAATGTCCCTCAAGCAAGCTAAGAAGGATAATAAATTATTGCCAAAGTACTATGTTCCTTACAAAGTGTTGCAAAATATTGGTACTATGGCATACAAATTGGAGCTTCTGCTTCTTCTCAAGTGCATCCATTTTTCCATGTTTCATGCTTAATGAAGGTTATAGGTGAAAAAATTCAAGTTCAAATAATATTTACGTAACTTGATGAGGAAGGAAAAAATCATATTGGAACTTGAAGCAGATCACTTTGAAACAAGAACTCGATAACTACGAAATCAATCAATTTCAGTAGTATCTCATAAAGTGGAAGAAATTACCCATCGAAGATTCTACATGGGAGGATGCGAATTTTATACAAAAGTATCCGGAGCTAATAAAGTGTTGAGGACAACACTTTTTTTTGAAAGAGAGGGGCATGTTAGGTCCCTATATTACTAGTGTAGTCCCTTATTGTTGTAGTGTAGTCCCCTTATTGTTATTGTTGTACCCCCGTAACCTCAATATTGTTATTTTTGTTTTTTTTCTAAAAAGACTACTTTCTATTAGTGTAACATAATAGTGCATGGAGGCACAGGGCCTCTACAAAGTTATAGCCTAATTAAAATGCATAATTCTCAAAAAAATTGCAAAAATGGGACTCGCCCACGAAGGGAAAAATAGTCCAATAAGAGTTTGTTTCGTCGCCTTGAGAGAGGAAACCAATGTTATACATAGAAAACCGATAATTGTTTGCAACTTTTGCCGACATTGATACCGAAGTTAAAAAACCTTTGTAACCAAGGACCTTGAAACCAAAAACATGAAACAGAAAAGAACCTAAGAGCTTAATTGTCATTAGGAGTGGGAGGAGTCTCTTCCATAATAAGACACCCTATATCTGCGTTTGTCGTTAGCCTCGCGTGTCCCGGGTGCCGTATTCTACATGCTAGTGCTCCTTGGTCTCACGAGATTTTCCCTCGAGCTTGTGTTCCTTGCTTCCAATCATCCCCTACCGCTACACGTAACTACCGCCGCTATCGAGCTCTTACCGTGGTCGCCGGAACTGTGGTCGCTCTTCACTGCTGCAGAGGGAGGCGTCTCTGTGGGAGAGTTTATGCAATTTGGTTGGGAGGGAGCCAACCACCTCGGTGGATTCCTCTTTGAAAGACATAGTGATGGTGGCTATGACTCGTGGGCGGTCCATGGTGAAGAGAAAGTGAAATTGAGCCGAGTAGGTGGAATCCGGAGAGGCTATGGTTTCTAGACAGGTAGAGGCGGTGGAGTGGTCACGACAGAGGTAGGCCGAGCAAGGATGATCGGATCGGCCGAGAATTCATCCATGCCCACCGTGGGTAGTAGGATAAGGGCCATGGGAATGCTCTAGGGAGGAAGGCGAGGTGTTAGAATGGGATGAGGGAGAAGAGCGAGTGGCCCCGCCTCTCCGCTCGCCGCCGTGTTTGCAGCGCATGCGGTGCCGAAGACGAGGCATGGTGGAGCCGTGAGGGTGGTGGGTGCTCCGAGCCGAAGAAGCAACAGGGTGGTGGCGCCACTGTGGCCGAAGGCACGTAGGCCGGGGTGAAGCTATCCACTGGGGAAAAATTCAGATGACAGTGGAGGCTCAGGAGAAGTGGTGGCATGGGAGAAACTCAATCACGCAAAGAAGACCGCAACGTCTCCCTCATATGGCGTGGGGAGCTTGGCTCCGTGACTCTAGGGGGGATAGTTGCATCTCAAAGGTTGAGGCGAGGGGGGCAAGCTACCGTACGTACGAGGAGAATAACCGAGGCGGAGGAAGAAGACAAGTTTCGAACCTTCATTTTGAAGTGATGGCGACGAACCCTCGGCTTCTAAACGAATTAAATGGTGAGTGTGAGAGCGGCCGGAGAAATTTAATGCTCGCCGTTGGGGCTTGTGGGTGGCCATGTGGCTATGCCACTCTGCCAGCCCAAAAGCCCGCCTCCCGCATCAACAATATTAAACACCCGCATCCGGATGACCCCCATATTGTTATTATTGTGCCCTTGCATTATTTTTTTTAGGTCGACTAGGATTATATTGTGACCCCATGGACTCCTATATATAAAAAGGAGGTTTTTTTTCATTTGTATCATCCAAGAATTGTTCATTTATGTAATGTAAAGGAGGTTACCCCCTTGAAGTGGCTTATTTCTAAGGCGTTGATCTCTTTTCTTCTATTTTTTGGAGTCGGTTTCATAACATCTATTCAAATAAATGCATTTGTCCAAATGGATTGGGATGGGGCTCCCACATGCACCAAAAAAATATGATGATGAAGAAGTCCTAGAAGAAAGAAGGAAATGTAATTGGAAATTGACCTTCGCATTCAAAAATACTTTGAAGCGAAGGATTGGATGGTAACTAATAGGGAAATCTCTATCAAAATTTTAATTGGATTATTTTTTACATACTATGCTCGAAAATTTTTGATCAATTATTTGTTGAAGTTTCTTTTAAAAATAACACCTTGGGAAGCATTAACCGCCACAACCATTTTTGCAAAGTTCGGGATCATCGTTATTTTCATACCACATCTTTGAACCATTGTTCAAAAAACCCCATGTAATGGTGATACCGTTACTTTTTGCTTGATTATAGAAGTTGAAAACTCATCTTTAATTTATTTTAACTTGAAACCCACTTGACGAATGACGACTCCTTGATTTTCAGTTTTATTGAGATAGTTGACTAACCACCTTTCTATTTCATCTTTGGAAAAAATCTTTTGAACCATCAAAAGCATTTTCCCAAGAGACCTTTAGAGTATCTAATTTTTTCTTGCATTACTTTCTTGGTCAACAATATACCATCCATTATTCAATTATTTTACTATATCAAGTATTTGAGGAACAATTCACTTAGTTTATCTTTAAGAGTATCACACTTAGAAATTAAATATTGAAGTACATTAATCCTTTCCAACCATCATGCTTTGAGATGTTTAGGTTTGATCTTAGATAGGATATTTCATTCTCTCCTCTTTATCTCATTCATTTTTTGAAATTTTAAAAGAAAATATACTTATAACATATTTATAAAATTGTTTGTAAGCTTCCAAATCCTTTTAAAAATATTCAATAAAATATGTAATTTTTAGATCCCAAAGTGATTGACTTCATGGCTACTTCTCATGCTTCGAAAACTATGGTGAGCCACTTGCTGAATTATCAATGACATATTTTTCTTATTTCATTCAATAGAATTGAAGCTCTTTTTACCATTTAGTTTGATTCATTTAGTTCATTAGAAATTTCATTTGGTCTCGAGAATGGTTCATGGTTCAACAAAGAGTGGTTTTGGAAATAAGGCAATATCTAGTTCAATTATTCTCCTTTTCAACTCAATATTTTATTTTTCTTGTTTGTTACCGAGTAAGCAAAAAGAATATCCCATAGTTTGATGAAATTTTAAACTATTTGGGGTATCTATGTCTACAATTTCTTTATATGAATTCCATTAGTCAATAACGTTTTTATTTTTTTAAACCGACTTTTTCCATATGTAATTTCTTGGATTTTTTGTTGAATTATTCACGACGCAGAAAGTGATTGAATCTTATTCATAAATGATTGGTCCATCATGGGATAGTTATGCAACTATAGGTTCACTCTCAATTAACTACATCATTTCCCAATTGGGTATCACAATTTCTTCATTTTTTTTCAGACTCTTCATCATGCATTATTTCATTGGGATCCTCTTGAACTCTTATCCTTTGTATTATTTATTTTTTATTTTTAAACTAATTAAAGAGGTGTGTGATTCTTCAGTTGGCCTTTGCAAAGGGTTTCTTGCTCCTCCATCTCTAGAACTACCAACCATGGTTTGCTTCTTCTTGCTTTTATGGGATGTTAAGGAGCTTTTTGGGATCTTTGAAGAGAACCAACACTAGTGCTAGTTGTAGAATGTCTATGTAATTAATATTGCTTATTAGTACTTATGAAAGTATGAACATCACCATGAGGAATTTTTTCATCAAATCTATTATCATAATTTTCATGTAGACTTTGAATTTCACCTATGCCTTCATTTATGATGCAGAGCAATCCCATCAAAAATTAGTCATCCTGGAGGAGGCCTAAGGGGTGGGTTTTTTCAATTTTAGTAGAGGGAGTGGGTTCACTTAATTTAATTCTTTTATTTTTCTCTTTAAATTAAGTCTTAGAAGTTGTAATTGGTTTTGATTAATGGAAGGGGGGTCAAGAATTTGTCGAGATTTAGAAAGGGAGGGAGATATTTTAGATATCTTCCTCGTGGATATGAGGAATCTTAGGATTTTTTTTGTGAATAAATAATAAGAGCTGAACTAATTCTGGTTTTAGGATCCTTTGGGTTTAAAATTGCAAGCATAAGGGCATTAGTGATAGGATATAGGAGACAAAAGAGTGAGAGTGAGAGTAGAGTATGCCCGGATTTTGACACAGGGGCCAAATTAATGTATATTAAGACAGTAATGGATAAATAAAGAAATGAGTGTGTTGGTTTAATGGATATTCGATGAGAGTTCCTTCTATGTGTGTGTATCTTGATAATATTGTGTTTTGACACTATTAATTTCTAGGATTGAACTAGTTGAGTTCTCATCAGATTGATGCGACTTCATTTAAACCTTCACGAGAACCAATTGAGAGGGAGAGAGAGAATATCTGTTTCCCACCTGTTCAATTCATATTTCGATCCTGGAATTGTTTAACTATTCATTGAATAGTGGGAACCATTACTTCATGCAGATACTATATTTCCTTTTTTATTACATGGATGAACAGGTTGGAAGTTCTTCCGTCTCTTAATGCATGAGATTTTCATTCTTGGAGTGTTCCTTGAATTAGTTCGAAGGGTAGGATACAGGGTCAAAATCATTGAATCGTAGAGTAAATCATAAAGTTCAGGCGTAGACCTTCCAACCTAATGAGATTTGATAGCTCTGAGTTCCTGCTATTTCAAAGGCCCCACCGAGAGGTTGGCGCCGACCTTAGCCGAGAGCAGCTAAACCAAGAATCAACGTAAAAATCCCTGACCTGGCCTCATGAATCTGCAGAACATGTCAGAAATTTTGTAGAATAATTAATAAAAATGGATTTTAAAGGTTTTTTTCTTTGGATTTTGGTTAAGTGATCGAGGATTGTCGGTGTCGTCGACATCAATTTAACTACAGTGATTTGTTAGGGGATGAACCATAACCAATAAACAAAATATGAGTGAAGAAAACTTTTTTCTAGGTCAAAACCATGGTAGGCTTGAGCTTCTTGCATTTTATATAATCAGAATATGAATCCATCTCATTCAAAGGAGATACAATCCTTATTTTTATATCTTCAATTTGAAAAGAAAGTGAAATAAATTGTCTTCTTCTTTTCTTATCAAAGAAATTTTCTTAGGGTTTATACTGCTTTTTCACAATTCCACTACAAAACAATTATCAAGAACATAACATGGAAGAATAAAAGGACCCTTTCAAATCCAAACGGTTTGAAAAAGAGAATTTAGCGTCATATTCACATATTCTCTTTCTTTGGAGAAAATTTTGGGTAGACTAAGAGAACTTAGTCTATCATAGAACCAAATATTATTTCTATGAACTTCACAACCAAACAATTAGGAATTTGGTAAAAAAAATAAATTGGCTTTATGTTTCCATAGGGATGGTCCCAAAATTGAATATGTTTCTTGGTAAAATCTACGTTTCATGTTATGTTCATGGAAATTCATAACATAAATTACAAGAAATCAAAGCATAAACCAAATAGGAGATCATGTAGAACTGGTTGGTTTGATGATAGTTCCCTATTTGGTCAGATATTTCATTGGAAATGACATGAGACCAATTAAAGATAGCCCCTTCATCAACAAAGTAATTCATAACATAGAGAACATTTTTTGGGTATGTAGGTCATTGAGTCTTGTCGATTAACTTGTGCAAAAAATCCATGTAAGTTTCAAGTATGGATTTTCCAATGAACTTACCTTTAATTTTAGCAAGATTAATTGAACTAATAGACAAATGAGTGAGAAATGTCTACAAAATATTAATTTATCTACCTTGTATATCGATAAAGGCATCAAATTTAGACATTTTTAGAGTATTATTTGAGGTGGGTAGTTGCAACATCTTCTTAGAAACACCTGGGAGTAAACAAAATGGATGGTTTTCTCCTAAAGTTGTACCAATATTTGGGTTTTGTTAAACTTCTTTTCCCAATAGGAAATTATTTCCTTAAACTAAAAAAGTTTGGTCATGCAACTAGCTTTAGAATTTCTATTAGTTCAAATAGCATTAGAAACATTTTCTTCTTGTGTTAATTTTGAGTACCATTTGTAAGAAATTGATCAATGGAAGTTATGGTTTTCTCATTTTAAAGTATTAATAAAATCTCCACAAATTTTTTTCCCTTCTACTCATCATCTTTGTTTATCAATTTTCAATAACATTTGGCGATGATTGTGTCAGTAATATCCTTTTACAAGGTTTTTAAGAAATGTTAAGTATCCCTAAAGTATCTTTTAATTCATTGTATTGGTACATGTTCTTGAAAAAATGGAGCTATTAATACCAATTTAGGCCTTCATGTGGAGGATGAATATGCATATAGTGACTTTTAATGACAATATATTTCTTCTTGTAAGAAGGCCATGCTAGTAGTAAGAATTTATTTCTTTTTCTACAATAGTGTTTTATATGACATCAAGGATGAAAAAGAAACTATTGGATCTCCATTTTGAAGCTTTTCTCATTGTTAATTATTCTGCTTTTGACTATTTATTCCTTCTTCCTCACCATTACTATTACCTATTTTTTCCTAATTACCTATGATATTATCTTTCAAGATAAATTCAAGGTACTAAATTGTTCGCTTTTCTTAAATTCCATATTTTGGATAGGTAAATTGTCTTTAAATATTGTTTACTAATTGCATGTTGCAAGAATCATTGATTATGTAACTAACAAATAGATCGTGTGACCATGTTGATGATTTAAATAACGTCACTAGGGAAAATGGGAATTGGGCACATGGAGATCATATGTGCTTCCCTAGATATGGTTCAGTGCTCATTAGATTCAATAACGTTGAAAGGAGAGGGTGTTAGACCATGGTCAATGACAAGGTCAAAAGTGCCAAGGTTAGTTCATATGATGGTTCTAGATCATGCACAATACAAATTTCATAACATTCATATCTTGTAGCAAGGTTGACAAATGACATATCTTCGCACCTCCAAAAACAAATTGGCCATATGGGTTTTATTCGTAAGCCCCATGTGATGGTTAACCCACCTATTAGAACGATCTCAAAATAGTCAAATAAATTGCCATTATAGGATATCTCAAACTATGTTAGTTTTGAATAAGTTCAAGAGGAATCCGGATTGTAAAAAAACAATTCAAGTATACTATCATGAAATTCATAAGGATTTGAAAGGTGAATTTATTAGAATTTTCTCAAGATAAATCAGATCCTCTATCTCCAATAAATCTTTTGTTTTGAGTTTCTATTGTAACCAATTTTGAGACCTATGTGTTATGGGGTTTCACTATAAGAAAATTTGTTTTAGAGGGTAGTGTAAAACATTAAATATAAATGATGATTTAGAGAGCATGGGGGGTAATCAATCAATCTTTGGATAACACTTGAAGAACAATGTTGTAAGACTTGGCTTTGAGTTCAATACAATTTGATGGTTTCTCCAATTCATGTATTCATTTTTGTGTATCTTATTTCAAGACTCATTTAGTTTGGTAAGAATTCCAAGATATTTCAAGTTAGGTAGTGCCCCCCTCACTCTAGTATGCACCGCACAAATATTTATTTCCTTAGGTGAATTTAATTATTTATTTTCTATATTTGAGATTTATTTGATGTAAGTATTTGTGCTTGGTAAAGCTACAATAATTGTTTAAGTCATCGGGCAAGCTATATAGAATATTGTTACATGAATACTTCTTTTAGGAGTGAAATAACTATGACTAGTTTGAAGAGCGAAGTATATTCCTTGTATTTAATATCAATTCCCATAATCGATTTTTTCAAGAAAGTTGTCATTTTTTTCTTTGCTACGTTATGTGAGTCCCGAGATGATTGGCACACATAACCTTTGGCTTGAGTAGCCGTGACCCGAAGCATCGAATCCATCAAGATCTGCTTGGGGAATGCACCCGTGTAGAAATTAGCTGAATAAATCACTTATTCATTGAAGATTAACCTGGTCATATATCAATTTCGAATTGCATACATAACACATAACCTTCTTCTACAATTAATTGTCACATGCGAAATAACGTAAGCAATCTCACATCAATTCAATCACACATTAACCTCGACATGTATGGGGAAAGCCTATAGCTGAAAACCCCGCAGCTATTGTGTATATTATAATGGAGAAATCAAGTAACCAAACAAGTACAATACTCCTCACAAGTACTCAGCACTCTCTCATGAAGTTACTCACAATCGACTCAGCTTTGAACAAGTCTCGAGGTTCAAAAATCCCCGCCAATTGCCTTGCCTCTATTGCACAATCATGGCCTCGTATATGAAGAGGTTCAAGGTTCGAATCCCCTTCCCTTGATTGCGTAATTGTCATGGACAATTCCTCCAAGTGTAATGCAAATCTCATGCAAAACAAATCTACCAACTCGATAGCTTTACTCACCCTTTCATCTACCTCTTCCACTGTCTCCACCGAACCGATCATGCAATCGTAGTGAACCGAAGTTGTTCTTGAGTTGACTAATGAGTTAATAATTAATGAATTAAATAATATTTAATTCACTCCACTCATATCTAGTTGATTAGCTAGTTAACTAATCCCAACTAGTTCAACTAAAATAAATAGAACACAACTCCACTATTTGTCCCGTTAACTCCTCCAAAACTTCTGCCACTGAAGTCTAACTGAAGCAAACCATGCAAGATGCCATCAAACCCTAGGAACCACGTGATTCCTTGTGTCAGTTGCATGAGCCACCTCCATGACTCAAACTGAAGTGCGCCAAGAGAGTAAACTGCTGTTTATAGTCAAAATATTATTAAGGGTAAATAATATTTGACTTCCATATTTTTAGGAGATCAGTCTAAAAATAGTCCGGGTCCTAAAAAATAGGGTCTCATCTATTTTTACCGACATGTCGCATCCATCAAGAATCTCCAAGTAGAATTCCCAAATTATGCTCCGTATGTCTAAAAATAGACATAGTCTAAAAATAGACTTTGCGCCAGAATTTGCCTGCGGGCCCACTTAGTGAAGGCGACTTCATTTCACTAAGCTCCATCATCTGGCTGCATTCTCAACACTCCCTCTCAGCAAGATATGGATTATCTGCAATCCCTATCCTGCCTCTGTGGAATTCGAACTTGCTCCTGGTGAGCGCCTTCGTCAGGATGTCGGCATCCTGATCCTCCGTGGGAACATATGAAAGCATCATGATCCTCCGCCGAACACAATCTCTGATGTGATGGTACCTGATGTCGATATGTTTGGACCTATCATGAAAAACTGGATTAGCTGAGAGCTTGATGCAGCTCTGGTTATCACAGTAGATCACTGTAGGCTCCAAATGCAACCCGAACAAACCTGCGAGGATCTTCCTCATCCAAATAGCCTCACATGCAGCCAAGCTTGCTGCCATGTACTCGGCCTCTGCTGAACTGAGTGCCACGGATCTCTGCTTCCTGCTGTACCAGGAAACTGCTGTCGACCCAATGCTGAAAACTCCTCCAGAAGTGCTCTTCCGGTCCGTTGGACTCCCTGCCCAATCTGCATCAGTGAAACCAGAAAGTTTCACTCCATCCTCCTGTCTGTACCATAGACCATATCCCGATGTGCCTCTGAGATAGCGCAATACATGCTTGCCCGCCTTCCAAAAGAGCTTGGTAGGCTTAACCATAGCTTGCGAAAGCTGGTTAACTGCATAGCATATATCGGGTCGAGTATTGACCAGATACATCAACGACCCCACCAACTGTCGATAGACAGTGGCATCCACTATCTCCTCCGAAGTAGCATCTCCCTTCCTCCATCCTCCAGGAAGAGGGGTATCAACAGGCTTGCAGCCTTGCATGTTGAACCTCTCCAGAATCTCCCGGGCATACTTGCCCTGAGAAACAAACAGTCCTCCACTGCGCCGCCAAATCTCCAATCCCAGGAAATAATGAAGGATGCCCAGGTCCTTCATCTCAAACTCTCGTGCAAGATCCTCCTTGCATGAAAGTATCAACTGCTCATCGCCAGTCAAAATCAGATCATCTACATATAGTACGATGATCAACAACTTCCCCTCCACCACAATCTGGTACAGGTTTGGATCCGCCTCACTCTTGGAGAATCCAAGCCCGGTGAAGTAGCCGTCTATCCGAGTGTACCAAGCACGAGGTGCTTGCTTCAGCCCGTACAGTGCTCTCTTGAGTCGGCACACATGCGACTCACTGCTGAAGATCTCAAAACCTTCAGGCTGCTCTATGTACACCTCCTCCTCAATAACTCCATTGAGGAACGCAGTCTTCACATCCATCTGATGAATGTGCCACCCCAACTGCGCTGAGAGAGCAAGGATCGTCCGTATGGAAGAGTACCTTGCGACAGGTGCAAAAGTCTCCTCATAGTCAATCCCTTCGATCTGTGAGAAGCCACGGGCGACAAATCTCGCCTTGTACTTCTCCACACTCCCGTCAGCCGCCTGCTTCACTTTGTAGATCCATCGCGAACCTACAACCGATTTCCCAACCGGTCTTGGGACAATCTCCCATGCACTGTTCCTGATGATCGAATCATATTCTTCGATCATGGCATCAACCCATGCGGGTTCCTCCACAGCTTTCTCAAAAGAGGATGGCTCCGTCACAACAAATTGACTCACAAGAGCCATGTATCCAGTGTACCGATCCGGTGACTGTCTCTGTCTGCGCTGTGCTGTAGGTGGTCCTACAACCTTCTCTGCATCCCGAGCCAGTCGCTCAGCTTCTGTAGTGCGCATGCGCCCTCTGATGGTTGGCGCTGCCTGGGTGGTCTCTTCCACCTCCTGAACCTCCTCTTGTGGCTGATCCACATCCGAAAGCTCCTCCTTAGGAACTAACAGCTCCTCATCTGCATGCAAGTGTAGCTCCCTCTCAAGCGAACACTGCATGGCTTTCTCCTCCCGAAATTTTATATCCCGTCGCACAACAGTCTTGCGACTGTCTGGCACATACACCCGATAGTTGTGAGGTGTATCAGTGTACCCCACAAATATTCCAACTTCAGCAGTTGGATCCAGCTTCCTTCTGGCATCCTTCGTCACATGCATGTAGACAGGAGATCCGAAAATCCGCAAATGGGAAATATCAGGCCTCTTGCCAGAATAAGCCTCCTCTGGTGTACTCATGCCAAGAACCTTGTGAGGAAAACGGTTCTGCACATACACTGCTGTATTGCATGCCTCAGCCCACAAGTGAAGGGGTAGGCCCTGATCATGCAACATCGCCCGTGCAGCACCCACGATCGTTCTGTTCTTCCGCTCAGCCACCCCATTCTGCTGTGGGTTATGGGGTGCGATGAGCTCTCTCCGAATCCCTTCTGCGCTGCAGAACTCCTTGAATTCATTCGAGATGAATTCACCACCGTTATCACTCCTTAGAGCAATCACCTTCTTCCCCGACTCCTTCTCGACCAGTGCTTTAAACTCACAGAACTTCGCGAATGTATCGCTCTTCTTCTGCATGAAGAAGATCCAGCACTTTCGAGAGAAATCATCAACAAAGATCACATAATACTTGTGCTTTGCTGTCAAAGCAACTGAGAAAGGACCACACACGTCCGTGTGAACTCTCTCAAGGATCGTCGTGGCGCGACTATCCTTCTCGTGAAAGGTGGCTTTCACATACTTCCCTAAAGTACACCCCTTGCACTGATCTGACTGCGCAAGGGTGCCCTTAGGAAGTCCAATAGAAATCTGCTGCAGAATCTTCAAAGCTCCATGGTGAAGATGGCCCAATCTCCTGTGCCATAGTTCGCCCTCATCATCCCGGCTCACCACTTCTCCCGCCTCGCATGCCATAGCTGCGCAGTCATCTACCTGCAACTGATAAAGGTTCTGAGTTCGAACCCCTATCTTCCGGGTCTCTCCAGTAGTCTTACTGCGCAGGAAGGCTTTTCCTTCGCCGAAGACCACATCATACCCCTTATCCTCCAACATCGCTACTGAAATCAGGTTCTTCTTCAATCCAGGTACATGCATGACATCCTTTAAGACAAAGGGTTTACCAGACTCCCTCTGAAAGGATACGATACCGATACCAGTCGCACTGTATCTACCGTCATCGCCCATCTCGATGTGCATACCCAAATCTTTGTCCTCCAGATCTGAGAACAACTCCCGATCTCCCGTCATATGAAATGACGCACCGCTGTCCAAGAACCACACCGATCCCAGCATACTTGAAACTAAGCATGCAATCAGTGAAACTTTGACAACCACCCCCACACTTCCCAGCTCATCTCTGCACCGAGTGAACTTCGTGAGGTATTTGGCGATGCTGTCGCCCTTCTCCATCTTGATGTTCCTGAGCTTATCTTTGAGCGCCAGCTTCCTTTGGTCACTCTTACTCTGGAATAGATCCGTCAAAGCTTTCCACATTAAATATGGAGTAGCCTTACCATGAAGGCTGGATACAATATGATCCTTGACGCCCTCCAACAAGATCCTTCGACATTTCGCGATCTTCTTTTGCCATGCATCGACCAAAGCTGCATCAGTGGGCTTTGGGACATCCGCATCCACGAACTCCTTCAGACCATTATCTTCTAACACTGCTTCCATTCGATCCTTCCATGCAACATAGTTCGAACTGCCTTCAAGAGCATATTCGAGCCGCAACCCATTGAAAGAAGACATCTTTCAACACCGGCACCAAGAAGAACAACCTTCTGCAAAATTCGAATTCCAAACTCAAAGCTCTATCGCTTCCGATCTATACTTGAAAACAAATTATTTCCAAATCAGAGATTGACTGCAAAGGGCATTCACCAGATCTTTCACCTTACAAAGAAGGATGCATATTCCGGAGGCTACCTGGCCCGCATGCAGACTCTGTCCGAGGAAATAAGTTTGCAATCACCGTAATAGACTTCGACAATTAACTTCGCTCCGATACCATGTAGAAATTAGCTGAATAAATCACTTATTCAATGAAGATTAACCCGATCATACATCAATTTCGAATTGCATGCATAACACATAACCTTCTTCTACAATTAATTGTCACATGCGGAAATAACATAGAAGCAATCTCACATCAAATCAATCACACATTAACTCAGTATGTATGGGGAAAGCCTATAGCTGAAAACCCCGCAGCTATTGTGTATATTATAATGGAGAAACCATGTAACAATCATAGTACAAAAACTCTTCACAAGCTCTCATGCACTACCTCCCATGCTACACACTATCAAGCTAGATCTAGCAAATCACTTGCTCCAATCCTTAGCCACTTGATAGCCAACCTTGATTGCGTATATCAAAGCTATGGGATGGCCTCTTTATATAGATAAACCACCAGCCTAAACTTTGCAATACTCATAGCTTACTCCACCTATCTATGTGTTGCAAATAGCAACAGTATAGTTACAACTGATAGCTAACTCTACCCTTTCATCTATCTCTTTCAATGGTCTTCACTGAACTGATCATGCACTGTAGTGAACTGAAGTGTTCTTGAGTTGACTAATGAGTTAATATTTAGTAAATTAAATATTATTTAATTTACTCCACTCATATCTAGTTGATTAGTTAGTTAACTAATCCCAACTAGTTCAACTAAAACAAATAGAACACAACTCCACTACTTGTCCCGTTAACTCCTCCAAAACTCCTGCCACTGAAGTCTAACTGAAGCCAACCATGCAAGATGCCATCAAACCCTAGGAACCACGTGATTCCTTGTGTCAGTTGCATGAGTCACCTCCATGACTCAAACTGAAGTGCGCCAAGAGAGTAAACTGCTGTTTATAGTCAAAATATTATTAAGGGTAAATAATATTTGACTTCCATATTTTTAGGAGATCAGTCTAAAAATAGTCTGGGTCCTAAAAAATAGGGTCTCATCTATTTTAACTAATCTCAACTAGTTCAACTAAAACAAACAGAACACAACTCCACTATCTGTCCCGTTAACTCCTCCAAAACTTCTGCCACTGAAGTCTAACTGAAGTAAACCATGCAAGATGCCATCAAACCCTAGGAACCACGTGATTCCTTGTGTCAGTTGCATGAGCCACCTCCATGACTCAAACTGAAGTGCGCCAAGAGAGTAAACTGCTGTTTATAGTCAAAATATTATTAAGGGTAAATAATATTTGACTTCCATATTTTTAGGAGATCAGTCTAAAAATAGCCTGGGTCCTAAAAATTAGGGTCTCATCTATTTTTACCGACATGTCGCATACTCCAAGAATCTCCAAGTAGAATTCCGAAATTATGCTCCGTATGTCGAAAAATAGACATAGTCTAAAAATAGACTTTGCGCTGCATCTTGCCTCACCACTTAGTGAAGGCGACTTCATTTCACTAAGCTCCATCATCTTGCTGCATTCTCAACATATATATGTGTTGTAACACTAAAAGGAATATAATGAAAAATCAAGCTGGTCGTCCCGATTTGGGATCCAGGGGAAAATCTTTGTGTTTATCTGTTTTATGTTTTATGCTCTCACTATTGTTTATTTTCTGTTATAAGATTCGTGTGTAGATAATTTCTGTTCAGGGTTAAAACCTACATTTGGTATCAGAGATGTTTCGGCTTCAAGGGGACGCCTTTGCTGCTGAGGGTTTTTTGGTTCGGGCCTTAGGTAGACCCTGTTCAGTGGGAGATCTGCGGGATCGATTCTTGCGGTGAGAGAAGATGGCAAGCGGCGGAAAGATAGAGATCGAGAAATTTAATGGTCAGAGTTTTGAGTTGTGGAAGCTCAAGATGGAGGATCTACTGGTGGATAAAGATCAGTGGATCGCGGTAGATCCAGGTACTAAGCCAACAAGTCCCATTGGGATAAAGACTGAAGAAGCTCGGATCTAAGGCTAAAAGCACAATACTTCGTTGTGTGTCTCGTATTCAATATTGTTGACTGTATCCGGGGAAGCTACTGCGAAGACCTTGTGGGAAAAGATAGGACTTTGAACCAATCTAAGTCTCTCGGTGAATAAGTTGTCTATCGAAAAGCCGATAACCTAAGGATGAAGGATGGAGAAGCTCATGGATGCAGCATTGGAATGCCTCTAATACTGGTAAGCCGGCCTATCGTCTGTTGATATTAAAATCTCGTATGAAGATAAGTGCATCAGCTTTGTTAGGTTGCTACCGGCTCGTGGGATGTATTCTTCAAGATGCAATAGGTAGCAATACAACTACCTTGAATTTTGATGACATTGTCTCTGCACTTTGGCTGCTTCGAGGAAATGAGACGGAGAAATATGGAGGGTCAAAATGGAGATGCCTTATCTGTACGAGGAAGGTCCCAGAATAGAAACAAGAATAAGGTTTCAAGTGGGAGATCTAAATCTAGAGGGAGATCTAAATCTCCCGGAAAGTTTGTAAAGGTGTGCTGGAAATGCGGAAAGGAAGGACACTACAAAAAGGAATGCAGATCTAAAGCTCCTGAGAAAGGAAAGGGATCTGATGATGCTCCTTCTGCAGAGGCAAAAACCACCTCTGATGAAGGTGGGGATGTGTATTTGGCTTCTTCTTCAAATACACATGTAGATCATGAGTCATGGTTGATTGACTCAGGTGCATCCTTTCACTTCACTTCCCATAGGGAGTGGTTCTGCGAGTATGAGAAATATGATGGTGGTGATGTCTTCCTAGGGGATGATAGGAAGGCCAGAATCATCGGACGTGGAAAGGTCAAGTTGAAGCTGCAAGGTGTAAGGATTAGAACACTTCCTGGTGTTCTGCATATTCCTGCATTGGCCAGAAATCTGATTTCTGTAAGCAAGATGGATGATGCAGGTGTAAAAACAGTGTTCGAGAAAGATGCCTGCAAGATGGTTCGGGGAGCACTGGTATTAATGCGGGGAGTTCGGACTGGAACTCTGTACAAGCTACAAGGTAGTACTTTTATTGATGGGTGTAACAGTTCTGTGGTTCCTGAAAGTGGGACGGAAAGCCTAGCTATCTCTGGAGAAAAGACCATGCTATGGCATGAAAGGCTTGGACATATTAGAGAGAAGGGCCTTCGGATACTGCATAGAGATGGTATGGTAGAAGGTATGTCTAATTGTTCTCTGGATTTCGATTTCTATGAACATTGTGTATATGGGAAGCAGAATCGGGTGAGTTTTCCTTCTGGTGCTAAGAGGGCAAACAAGAAATTAGAACTTGTGCACAGTGATGTGTTTGGGCCTGTGTCAGTTCCATCACTGGGAAATTCTGTGTACTATGTTTCATTCATAGATGACTTCTCAAGGAATACATGGATATATTTCTTGAGGAAGAAATCTGAAGTCTTTGACAAATTTAAAGAATTTAAGGCTCTCGTGGAAAACCAGACAGAGAAGAAGATAAAGGCGCTGAGGACAGATAATGGTGGGGAGTTCTGCAAGAATGAATTTGAAGAGTTCTGTAAGAAGTGTGGTATAGCACGATAGAAGACTACTCCATACACACCTCAGCAAAATGGAGTTGCAGAAAGAATGAATAGAACACTGATGGAAAAGGCAAGAAGCATGCTCAATGGTACCGGGTTAGGACAAGAATTCTGGGCAGAGGCAGTGGAGACTGCATGTTACTTAGTTAACAGATCACCTTCATCAGCGTTGGAGGATAAGACCCCACATGAGGTATGGACTGGTAAGAAACCCTCTCTTTTACATCTAAGGGTATTTGGATGTGATGCATATGTACATGTTCCAAAGGAGAAAAGTACCAAGTTGGATAATAAATCTGAAAGGTGCATCTTTATTGGGTATAAGGATGGTTTAAAGGGTTACAAGCTTTGGAACCCAGAAACAAGGAAGGTTGTGTACAGTCGAGATGTGGTGTTTAGAGAAGTGAAATATGTTGTTAAACATGAAGTCCTACCAAAATAACTTGAGAAGATAGAGTTTGAGCTAAAGGAGGATGATCAGACTCTACAATAGAAGAAGACTCAGAAGATGAAGAGCCACAAACTCCAGCTTTGACAAGATCAGTTCAGGAAAGAAGGCAACCAGAAAGGTATAGTCCATCTGCTTTCTATTCAGGTTTTGCCTTAACTATAACTAATGATGAACCCAGAAGTGTGAGGGAGGCAGTAGATTCAGAGGATGGAAAACTCTGGAAGGAGGCCATGGTTGATGAAATGGCATCTTTGCACAAAAACGATGCATGGGATCTGGTGGAGTTGCCGGCTGGAAGGAAGCCCATTGGGAGCAAATGGGTGTTTAAGAAGAAGATGAATGTAGAAGGCAAGGTGGAGAAATACAAAGCTCGGTTGGTAGCGAAAGGTTATTCCCAGGTGCCGGGAATTGATTTTGGTGATATTTTTTCTCCTTTTGCCAAAGTTACTTCTATTAGATTACTTTTATCTGTTGCTGCTGCATTTGATTTTGAGATAGAACAGATGGATGTGAAGACAACATTTCTTCACGGGGATCTAGAAGAGGAGATCTACATGAAGCAACCCGAAGGCTTTATGGTGAAGGGTAAGAAAGAACTGGTATGCAGGTTGAAGAAGTCTCTATATGGGTTAAAACAGTCACCAAGGATGTGGTATCAGAAATTTGATACCTATATACTGGGACTTGGCTTCACCAGAAGCAAGGAAGATCATTGTGTTTATTTTAAATTAATTGGTGATCGTGTTATATATCTGGTCTTGTATGTGGATGATATGTTGTTGATTGGAAATGACAAAAAAATTATCCAAGATTTGAAGACCCAACTGTTCTCCAAATTCGACATGAAGGATCTTGGTGCTGCAAACTATATTTTGGGCATGGAAATTAAGAGAGATCGGGCAAAGAGGAAGTTCTGGTTAAACCAGAGGAAGTATGTCAAGACTATATTGCAGAGGTTCAATATGCAGGATAGTAAACCGGTGAATGTTCCTATTCCTGTAGGTGTAAAGCTGTCTGCTGAACAGTGTCCCAAGACACAAGAAGAAGAGGAGTATATGTCTCGTGTTCCATATGTAAGTGCAGTGGGTAGCCTGATGTATGCAATGGTCTGTACTAGACCAGACATTGCACATGTAGTGGGAGTATTGAGCAGGTTTATGTCAAACCCAGGGAAGGAGCATTGGACAGCAGTGAAGCGGGTTTTCAGATATTTACGTGGCACTGGTGATTATGGCTTGTGCTACCAGGGAAGACCAGGATTGGAAAGAATGTTGGACATTCGTGGTTTTGTTGATGCAGACTGGGCTGGAGATCTGGACCAAAGAAGACCTACAAGTGGGTATGTGTTTAGCCTATTTGGAGGTGCAGTCAGTTGGATGAGTAAAAGACAGTCTGTAGTGGCGCTTTCAACTACAGAGGCAGAATACATAGCAGCCACTCATGCAAGCAAGGAAGCAGTTTGGTTGCATAGATTGTGTTCAAGTATGGGGTTGGTACATCAAGCTATAAGGATAGACTGTGATAGCCAAAGTGCAATTTTCTTGGCTAAGAACCCTGCTTATCATTCAAAGACAAAGCACATTAATGTTCAATATCACTTTGTTAGAGATATGGTTGAGGCTAAAAGGGTGTTGCTGGTAAAGGTGGACACTTTGAAGAATGTTGCAGATGCATTGACAAAGTCTGTGAGCACTCAGAAGTTCTTTTGGTGTAGAGAAACAATGGGTGCTGAAGAATTGGGCCAATGACTAAGCCCTCCTCAGGCCCCCGTGGAAAGAAACAACAAGTGGAGAATGTTGGGTATGTGTTATATTCTTTCCACGACTAAGCACGCGCTGGGGGTGAGGGGAAGGAGATCCCTGCAGCGTTTAACCTGGGAGTCACAAAGGGCCATCGGCCGAAATTTTTGGTCCTTAATTTCCGGCGGGTAGTCCGCGTTCATGGTTTTGTGCATGGTTTTGCACATGGTATTGGGGTACGATGGTTTTCGGCCCCTGGTATTTTTGTAGATCCGGTCAAGGGAACTACGGTTATGTTCTAATCCAGGGTTTATGGATTGGGGTTTATGTATGCTTCGGCATGTATATATATGTGTGTTGTAACACTAAAAGTAATATAATGAAAAATCAAGCTGGTCGTCCCGATTTGGGATCCAGGGGAAAATCTCTGTGTTTATCTGTTTTATGTTTTATGCTCTCGCTATTGTTTATTTTCTGTTATAATATTCATGTGTAGATAATTTTTGTTCAGGGTTAAAACCTACAACAGTCCCCTCACCCTCTTTCTCCATTATTTAGATCTTGTGGTTTGGAGGACGTTGTCCTAGGAGTGGGTTGAGAAGATACTTTGGGTCTCATTCAGACCCCTGTTTCCTGAGGTGAAAGGTTGTGTCTCCCCCTGGCAAGACAATTGTGGCCCTCTCAGCTACACTTATGGAAAGAATGCTGTTTTCTCAGGTGGTCTTACTGTGAATGAGATTTTTGGGCAGACTGATCTGGAATGGGGAAAAAAAGAGGTTTTAGGGAGTCACACCCTTGGTGGTTTTAGCAGAGGTTTCCCTTTCCAGTAGGGTTTGGGAGTTGAATGGGCAGGGGATATCTTAGCTCTGCACTGCCAAAGTCCGTGGATAGGTGGTATTGGGGGACCGACTGGGGTTTTTTGGCCTCACTACTAAATCCAGAAGGGGAGAATCTCTCCATATGGGGGTATTAAAAACTCTTCAAGAGGCTCCAAATAGAAGGAGGTATTGGGGGCTCGAACTAAATCCTCCAAGTGTTCTTTTAAACTTGATGGATAGACCCGGTGAAACGGAAAAAAGGGAAAGTAATCAAGGAAAGTCCTCAATGCCCTAATTTGGTATTCAGAGTTGATCTCCATTTCAACCATGTGATGGCAGCATCAGATTCCATTATGATTAGCAGAGCCAGTGGTAAAAATTTCATTGCCAAATACATTACAGAATGGATCAATTGAAGTTGGGTGGATGCCCCTAACAAAGAGGTGGAGGTTATAACCTTGTTGAAAGGTTGGTTTATGGTAAATTTTAATAATGCAGAGACTCTTGAATGGGTCCTTTCAAGACAATGGGGTTTCAACATCACTCCAATTATTTTTAAGAGATGGAATTCTATTTTTGATGCCAACAGAGAATGGGTGGATGAAATTCCTGTGTGGGTAAGACTACCGAAGCTCCCACCATACTTTTGGACCATGGAGTTGTTCCGTTCAATTGGGGACAACCTAGGGACCTTCCTGGAGGTGGATATGTCGTTCTTAGAGACCCGATCTAGGAATACCTCTCGTATTATGGTTAAGCTTTCCCCGAGAGATGGTCTGATCCCAAAGATTATCCTCAATGTCGATGGCCATGCTATTGAGTAATTGTTAAACTATGAACACCTGCCTTTCAGATTCCATCATTGTCATAAATTAGGCCACCTAGCATGGGATTTCCCACTGGGATTTTCAAAAGGCAAGAACCATAAGAGTGGGGCTACACATGGGCCCCGCTTCATATTTGAGGTCCCTGTCTAAGAGGAGGTGATAGATGCGAAGATGGGAGAGGCACACATGGTGGATATCACTCAATAGGGAGAAGAGGTTCTCATGGAGGAGGGGACTATAGTTGAAGTGAAGGATATGCAGAACATGGTTCCAGATCATACTCAGGAGCACACAGTGACTGCACCTGCTGGTCTAGTGTCATATTTAGTAGGTATTGTCCCTTTCCCCTCTTCTCCTTCTTTAAAATCCTTTGATCTTTATTTCAATTGCATGATATTTCCCGGTCCCTCTAGGCATGATCCGATTTCTTCCCTCTATGTTAGTAATGTTTCTTTGACTATGGACATCATAATTACTACTATTCCTAAACCTTCTATTGATCATGTCCCTTACAATCTTAGACCCCACTACAAGAAATTTGTGGATGAGGAGATCCATGGTTGGCTAAGCAGTGTTCCTACCTCGGATAAAGTCAAAGTCGTGAGGGGGAGAAAATCAAACCTCTCCAAAGCAAAACTTAAGGCCATTCTCGATATTGTTGATGGAAGGTAGTTATCCCTCAAAGGGGCGCTTGGAGCAACGGTTACCCCAGACTTGGTGTCTAAATGATAGTATTATCTTTCATTTGTAGGGGCCTATCTAGTGCCCCCAAAAAACTATCGTTCAAAAGTTTGATCTCTCATTATAATCTTAAAATATTATTTCTACAAGAAACTTTGGGTTCTGGGGATCTCATCTCCTCTTTCCTTTCCTTTTTTCTCCTTGGGTGGAATTTTGTTACATCAAACGTTAAGGTTTGCTGGGGAGTCTCACTACTAGGCTTAGAAATGGCTCTGTCAAACTGCTTAACTGCTAGACTCCATACCTTTTGATTGGGGTGGAGGTAACTTCACTGGAGCTAGTCTCATCTTTCAACCTTGTTAATGTATATGGTCCTTGTGTTGATAGAATTAGCTTCTGGAATTCTTTGTTTAATAAATATTTTATGAAAGTCTCACACATGATTGTTGGGGGAAATTTAAATTTCTCCTTGAGGCAATCGGAGGCCTGGGGCCCAAATGCTAGGACTGATCCCTTAGCTGATTTCTTCCTCAAAAAACTGTGGGATGAAAAGTTGATTGATCCAATTATGAACAAATATGTTCTCATGTGGAGAAAGAATCGGGTGGGGGAGGCTAGTATTTCCAAAATTTTGGATCGTTTCCTTTTAATTGATTATTTTGCATGAGGGGCTGCAAACTTTCGTCAATAGGTTGGTACTGGTGGTGTATCGAATCACTCACCGATCATCCTTGAGTTGAAAGGGCCATTTACAAAACTTTCTTCCCCCTTTAAATTCAACGTTGGATGGCTGAAAGAGGGGGAATATCATAAGCTGGTGGTCGATACTTGGAGCCTTGTCAGTGTGGCGGAAAATGGTTCTTATGCCCAGGCTCTTGTAAAAAACTTTAAAAACATCAAGAGAGCGACCATTTCCCAGGAAAAATAAAAGGAGAAAAAGGACTCTAATGACCTTCTTGAAATTAACGAGGCCATGGAGCAGTTGTATGGAAAAATTGATGAATTTTTTACTGAATAAGACTCTCAAGGTAGACTAAGGGAGCTGGAAAGCAGGAGGAGGGTGCTATTGAGGGATAAGGAAGAAATATGGAGGTTGAAGAGTCGTGCCATCTAGTTACAAGAAGGTGATGAGAATACCAATTTTTTCCACAATTATGAAAAGGATCGTAAGAAATCTAACACTATTTGGGAGCTCGCCACCCCAAAGGGTGGCATGGCTAAATATTTTGACGATCTCTCCCGACTGGGGAAAAATTATTTCAAGAACCTCTATGATGATCAGGGTGGTGTCTCGATTGGGGAAATCATCTAAGTGGTTTGAATTTTCCCTATATATGCTGATGTGGAGGAAAATGATCTTCTTCTGGCATCGGTTGAGAATAAAGAGGTGGAACACATGATCAAATCCCTACAAAAATATAAATTCGTAGTCCAAATGGTTGGACTATTGATTTTTTTCCAACATTTCTTTGATTTGATGGGGGACACCATCAGAACTGTTGTAGAATAATTGAAGTCCTGTAGCCACATCCATGATGCCCTTAAGACGACATTCCTATTTCTCATCCCTAAAAAGGACTCCCCTTCATATTTTGATGATTTCAGACCCATTTCTCTATGTAACTATATATACAAAGTTATTTCCATAAATATTACTAATAGGTTAAAGCATATTTTATCTAAATCTATTTCTAAATAACTATTTGGTTTCCTGGATGGTAGGAAAATTCATGAAGCTATTGGTGTGGCACAGGAAACTCTTCACAGTATTAAACTCTCTATGAAAAAATGTATGATTTTGAAGATAAACCTCTCAAAGGCCTATGATCGGATCAATTGGATTTATCTTAGACTCTTGCTCACACATTTCGATTTCCACATTGACATCATCAACTGGATTATCGGTTGTTCCACAAATGTGTCTTTTGTTGTGCTGATAAATGGGGCCACCTCTCCCTTTTTTCTTAAAAAAATTGGTTTGGGACAAGGGTGTCCTCTCTCCCCATTTATGTTTCTCCTTATGGTTAAATTCCTTAGCCAACTGCTTCATCAGGCTAGGATGAATGGGGAGTTCGGAGGGATTGAGGTGGCTACAAATATTTTTATATCTCACCTCCTTTTTGTTGAAGACGTCCTTATTTTTTGCAATGTGAACATGATGGAGATCCAATTCCTGAATAATTTACTGGATCTTTTTATGAAAGCCACTGATATGAGACTGGACTCTTAGCATCCTATCTTTTTATGAAGGCCATTGATCTGGCCTGGACTCTTAGCATCCTTCTTTCATTCAGTCCCCTTTTGGCTCATGTATTAAATATTTTGGGTTCTCCCTCAAACCAAACACCTACCAAAAGCAGGATTGGTGGTGGATGGTTTCAAATATTGAAAAAGGGATAAATATTTGGAGCCACAAGTGGCTATCCAGAGCGTGGCGTTTGATTCTCATAAAATATGTGCTTATGGATATCTCAGTGTACTGGATTGCACTTGCTTGGGTTCTTATTAGCATTCTCAACAAAATAAAATGTATTTGTAGCAGTTTTTTATGGTTCGACAAAGAAACCAAGATGAATCTTCCTTGGGTGACTTGGGACAATATTTCAAAGCCCAGAGAATGGGGTGGTTGGGGCATAAAAAAACTTCACCATTTTTCTACCTCAATAAAGGCTAAGTTAGGCTAGAGAGTCCTCATTATTAATAACCTCTGGACCTATGTGGTGAGAATAAAATACATTGATCCCCTCTTGGTTGATGATGGGATTTTCATGTTGGATAAATCTTCTTATAGAGTCTCCTCTATATGGAAGGCCACCCTCTCAGCTATGATGTTAGTGGAAAAAGGACTGGCTTGGAAAATTGGAAATGGGGAGAGATGCCGCATTGGAATGGACCCCTAGGTGGGATGCAATAACAGATATACACTCTCTGAGGGTTTAAGGGAGGCCCTTCTTGTTTGAGGCCTAAAAACCCTAAATCATTTTAGTGATCCGGTGGACTCGACAGTCTGGGCTCAGGCCTGGAGAAATACTTATGAACTGGGTATTGAGGACCAATGGAAGCAGGAATGGTGGGAATACATCACTAAGCTGGAGCGTACTGGCACCTGAATAAAAGATTCAGAAGATAGGTTTTTTGGGATACACTCAAAATCAGTCTTCTACTCTCGAAATTTTGGATACGTACAAATTATAAAATTGAATGTGCAGAGACAGGTGGATTGGTGGTATAAGAATATATTATGGAAGTTGGGTGACACAGCTAAAACAAAGTTCTTCTTCTAGTGCATTCTAAGGCACAAGGTCCCTACTTGGGATGTTCTTCAAACACGGTATATGATTGGCCTGGGTTAGTGTACTCTTTGCAAGGAGGAGGCTGAAACTACCGATCATCTTTTCCTATCATGCCCTTTCACTAGGAAAGTATGGGAGCACACCAGTCTCTTGTGCAACTCTGTTATAACATTGTTATGTAACCAGCTCCAAAAATAGAAGAAAAGAGATATCAATGCCTTAGAAATAAGCCACTTCGAAGGGGCAACCTCCAATACATTACATAAACGAATGATTCTTGGATGATACAATTTACAAAACCTCCTTTCTATATATAGGAGTCCAGGTGGCCATAATTTAATCCTAGTGGGCCACAATGTAATCCTAGCCAACCTAACAATAATAATTTAAGGGCACAATAATAACAAAATGGGAGTTACAAGGGTACAATAATAACAATAAGGGGGTGACACTAATAATAATAAGGGACTATACTAGTAATATAGGGACCTAACATGCCCCTCTCCTTCAAAAAAAATTTGTCCTCAACGCTTGAGTAGCTCTGGGTGCTTCTGTATAAACTTGTCATCCTCCCATGTAGAATCTTCAGTGGGTAAGTTCTTCCACTTAATGAGATACTCTGAAATTGATCAATTCCGTAGCTGTGGAGTTCTTGTTTCTGTGACCGCTTCAGGTTCCAATATGATTTTTCCTTCCTCATCAAGTTCTGTCAATATTGTTTGAACTGGAAGATTTTCACCTATAACCTTATTTAAGCATGAAACATGGAAAACTGGATGCACTCACGAAGAAGCAGGAAGCTCCAATTTGTATGCCATAGTACCAATCTTTTGCAACACCTTGTAAGGACCATAGTACTTTGGCGATAATTTATTATCCTTCTTAGCTTGCTTAAGGGACATTTGTTTGTATGGTTGTAGCCGTAAAAATACCCAATCTCCTACATCAAAACTTCTCTCGCTGCGATGTTGATCTGCCTATTGTTTCATTCGATTTTGTGCCAAATTCAGGTTATCCTTTAAGAGTTGGAGAACTTCTTGCTGATGCTCGATGTGATCTTCCACTGCTTGAACCTTCGAATTTTCCTTAAAGATGATGTGATGGATGGTGGATGATATCCATAAAGTGCCATAAATGGGGTCATTTTTGCTGCAGTATGGAAGGAAGTGTTATACCACCATTCAGCAAGAGGTAACCACTTGACCCATCGTGTTTGTTTATCAGATACAAAACAACGAAGATATCCTTCCAAACATTTATTTACGATCTCAGTTTGACCATCAGATTGAGGATGATAAGATGAGCTATGAGTTAATTGAGTACCCAAACAAGAAAATAACTCCATCCAAAAATTTCCAGTAAAAATGGGATCTCTGTCGCTCACAATAACCCTTGGGCTTCCATGTAGCTTTTGAATTTTGTCCATAAATGTAGTAGCAACTGTACTTGCTTTAAATGGATGAGATAATGCACAAAAGTGTTCATACTTGGTAAGTCTATCAACTACCACCATGATGACACTCTTTCCTTTAGACTTATGTAAAACTTTGATAAAATCCATTGAAATCTCCTCCCAATGTTGACTTGGAATGGATAAAAGTTGTAGAAGTCCCGAGGTCTTAATTGTCTCAAATTTATTCTGCTGGCAAACCAAACATTCTGCCACAAAATTTTGAATATCAGATTTAAGGCCATCCCAAAAAAATTCTTTCTTCACCCTGTGGTAAGTTTTTAAAAATCCTGAGTGTCCTCCTAAAGGAGAAGTGTGAAATTCTAGAGGAATATTTTGTTTTAGTTGGGAATTATTACAAAGATATAAGTGATCTTTGTACCATAAAGAATCATTTTTCCAACTAAATGTATCAGATGTACTAGGATCTTGCTGCAAGTTTGAATGAGTGTCCATACATCTTTTTCCTTCTTCCATTCATCTCTTGCTTCGGTTATCCAATCTGGTTGGATAATATAAATGGCACAAAGCAATGCTTCCACCTCTTCATTCTTTCTTGAGAGTGCATCTGCAACAACATTAAGCTTTCCTTTTTTGTAGATTATTTCAAAGTCATAACCCAACATCTTTGTGACCCATTTTTGCTGCTCTTCTGAAGATAGTCTTTGTTCCAAAAAGTGTTTAAGACTATCATGATCAGCTTTTACCTTGAAGTGTCTTCCCATTAGGTAAGTTCGCCATTTCTTTAGTGCATGCAGTATTGCTAACATTTCCTTCTCATAAATAGGTTTCTGTAAATACTTTCCTTTGATTGGACGACTTTCAAAAGAAATGGGTCTTCCTTCCCGCATTAAAACTGCACCAATTCCATTTCCTGAGGCATCACATTCCACAATAAAGGTTTTTGTGAAGTCTGGTGTAGCTAAGACCGGTGCTAGGCACATTGCCTCTTTAAGACGTTCAAAGGCCTTAGTTGCTTCAGGAGTCCATGAAAATGCATCTTTCTTCAATAATGTGGTTAGAGGTGCTGCTATTCTCCCATAATTCTTAACAAACTTGCGATAATACCCTGTTAACCCGAGAAATCCTCGCAACTGCTTTATGGTTGTGGGGACTTTCCATTCCTTAATGGCTTTAATTTTGTTATGGTCTACTTTAACACCCTCGTGAGATACAATATGACCCAGATATTCCACCTCTTGTACTCCAAAGAAACATTTGGATGTTTTTGCATATAATTGTTTCTCCTGCAATAGTTTGAGCACCCCGTCAACATGTTCAACATGATCCTTCCAAGACCTGCTGTAGATTAGTATATCATCAAAAAATACTAGCACAAATTTTCTAAGGAAGGGTTTGAAAATGGAATTCATCAACCCTGAAATGTAGAAGGTGCATTGGTAAGGCCAAAAGGCATGACCAAAAATTCATAATGACCCTCATGAGTTCGAAATGCTGTTTTTGGAATATCTTCAGTCTTCATTCTAATTTGATGATATCCCGAACAAAGATCCAACTTGGTAAAATAAATTGCTCCATGTAATTCATCCAATAATTCATCAATCACAGGAATGGGAAATTTATCTTTAATGGTGAGCTTATTGAGCTCCCTATAATCCATACACATTCGCCATGATCCATCCTTCTTGTGTACCAATACTACAGGAGCAGAGAAAGAAATTTGACTAGGTTGAATTATACCCGCCTCTAACATTTCTGCAATCATACGTTCAATTTCGCTCTTTTGGAAGTAAGGATATCTATAAGGCCTTATGTTTGGAGGAACACTTCCTGGAATCAAATGAATAGCATGATCATGATCAAAAATAGGTGGGAGTCCTTTGGGAGTTTCAAACACCTTGGAATGATTGTCCAAGACTTGTTGGAGATCTGCAGAAATAGATGATTTTGATGTTGGAACTTCTAGTGAGCATAATTGTGCAATTACGCATCGTTGTTATTTCTTTAGAAGCTTTGTCATGACATTAGAGCTTATTATCTTTCCCGGCTTCCCCACCATACCCCGTAATTGGAATTCCTTTCCTTCTGAAAAAAATTTCAGGAAAAGTTCTTGAAAATTAAAAGCTACTGTCCCGAAAGATTGTAACCATTGTACTCCTAGTACAACATAGTCACCTCCCATAGGAATGGAAAGCATTGGACTAGTCAATACATATTCCCCCATGGTTAGCTTGATATTATGGCATTTTCCAGAGCAATTTATAGTTCCTCCATTTGCAAGCATCACTTGACATTCTGGTGCTGGGTATAGGAAACAATTTAATTCCTTGGCTACCTTATAATGAATAAAATTATGGGTGCTACCTGAATCAATCAACACTATTACCCTTTTCTTCTTTATATGTCCTTCTATTTTGAGAGTTTGAGGAGTGGTAATTCCTGCCAGTGCATTACACGATATGGTCGGATTCATTTCTTCCTCTTCTAGGGGTGGTTCCTGGTGTATATCCTCTTCTTGTTCATTTTCTTCTTCTTCTTCACAATCTATGTAAGATAATTTCTTCTCAGCACACTTATGACCTTTAGTGTATTTGCTATCACAACTATAGCAAAGCCCTTTTGCTCTTTTTTCTTCCAATTGTTGTGGTGTCAACCTTGTAGGTTGTGTAAATCTAGGTGTAGCAACACTTCCTTCTTTATAGAATTGAGTGGTAGGCTTCCTTGTCGCCATTATTTTACATTCAACTTTTCTTGCCAACCTGAATGCCTTATCCAATGAATCTGGTTCCAAGACACGAACTTCATGTTGGATGTTATCCTTTAAAGTGCCTATGAAGAGATCGATCCTGTGTTCCTCTGGAATATCAGTTACCCTTATATTCAATTTTTGGAAGTCCTCAATGTGCTGCCCCACTAAACCTTTTTGTTTGAGATTTATCAATTGGCTAAAGAAGGTGTTGCTCTTTGTATCCTCATAATGTGCTATCATTTCCTCCGTAAAAATTGACCAAGTGACAATTTTTTTACGTGAGCAAAGCCATCGATACCATAAAAATGTATTTTGTTCTAAATGTAAAGTTGCAATGCGTACCTTTTGTGTGTTTTGCACATTATGGAGATCAAAATATTGCTCCATCTGTAGTATCCATGTTACAGAATCCTTTCCATCAAACTTCCTCATATCCATTTTTGGAATATGGTGGTTCTTCCCGCCAACATTAGAGTTTATGAAATCACGATTAACATTTATTTTTTCCTCATCATGAGGTTCTTCTACTATCTTTTCACCATTAGGAAACATTTCTTGTATCAACTTTGTCAAACCTTCGATGTCTGTTTTTAGATCATTCTTCATGTTTTCCATCTTAGCTTCCATGCCAGCTTCCATGCCATCCATCTTTGCTTCTACACCTTTCTTCAAAACTTCCATTTCATTTTTTGTTGCTCTTTGCGAGAGTGAAATTTGTTGCACTTGCTCTTGTAATTTTGATAGATCATGTTGCAATTCTTCATCTTCATGAGTCATAGTAGAGCCTTATGAAGGCTTAATGGGTGTTGAATTATTTTTACGGGGCATCTTTTAGAACCCAATGTTGATATCTATTCTAAAATATTCCCTTGGAATCAATTCAAATTGATTCTTCAAACAATACTTATGCAATTCGGAAGAAAAAAATACACACCTTTTTCTTGCTTTTGAGGAGCTCGATATTGAAATTGGATTATCTTTGTGATTGCAGCACTTCAATATTTTAATTTTGGTATCAACTTAGCCCTATGAATTATCTTTCAAATGCCACAAGTCTAACTTGATTTGGATTCTCCAAGACAAAGTTGTGTCCAATCTCCCACAATGACCTAATTATGGACTGGTTCAGTAGAGCGAACTTGTACGACTTGCCACGTGTCACTGTTTCGTCCTTTGACTCTGAAATTTATAGCCAAGAAACTAAATTCCATGTACTTGTGACCACTTTTTACGGTGCTCCAATCCAATGCTCAGAAAGAGAGTTATGAATATTTTCCCACGATCACCTCTTTGAAATGAAATTCAGGAGCCTGAAAAAGCACTACCTTCCATAGATCATATCTCCAAAAATATTGCAAACCAAGCTTTGAAATTTTTTGACGATTTTTCTCAGGATTTTGGCTTCGCACCCTAAAAATTTCAGCTTCTGAAACTTCGTAGAAAAAAATTTATAGTGAAAATTCCATGATAACCTATTTGGAGCAGCAAAACCCTAGAATCCAAAGCTCTGATACCAAATGTTGTGTAACCAGCTCCAAAAATAGAATAAAATAGATATAAACACCTTAGAAATAAGCCATTTCAAGGGGGAAACCTCCAATACATTACATAAATGAACAATTCTTGGATGATGCAATTTACAAAACCTCCTTTCTATATATAGGAGTCCAGGTGGCCATAATGTAATCCTAGTGGGCCACAATGTAATCCTAGCTGACCTAAAAATAATAATTTAAGGGCACAATAATAACAAAATGGGGGTTACAAGGGTACACTAATAACAATAAGGGAGTGACAATAATAATAATAAGGGACTATACTAGTAATATAGGGACCTAACAAACATGGAGTGGGAATAACTGTGGAGACGCTTGGAACAGTTGGTGGGAAAATTGCAATGAAAAAGCCCACATAAGTGTACCTCTCATTGTTTCCTGGGGTATATGGCTTGCCAGGATTAAAAGTGTGTTCAAGGAGATTTATTCTCACCCTGATAATGTGGCGGTTCAATGTGTGGCCATAATTTCCTCCTTACCTCCTGTTAACTCTTATATCACCCATCAGAGGGTACAACCTGAACATATTGATTTTTCAATCTGTTGGGCATATTTTGATGAGGCGATGGCCCATCGCTCTTGTGGTGCTGGAATTATTATCCACAGAAACTGACATTTTACATTGTCTGCTGCAGTGGGTCTTTGTGATAGTTCGAGAAATTGCATTGAACTTCAAACGTTAAAACTCCTCCTCTGTTGGCTTATTCAATTGGGCATTGAACCAATTCAATTTTTGGGGGATTCATTGAATGTTATAAATTGGTTTAACAACTCTTAGAGATGTTTGAACATTTTATTTCTTCGTATACTTGAAGAAATACAGGCTCTTAAAACTCATTTCAATTTGATTCTTGTATGCCATATCTATAGGGAAGGAAACGAGTCGGATGACAACTTGTCTAAGGTCAGTCTATAACTTTCTCAAGGCTCATGGACTATAAAGGAGAAATATGGCCTGGTTTTTCTTGTGTCGAACACCAGACCATACTGATCGATGATTTCTCAACATGCTCTATCCTTCTTCTTTTTTCTCCAGTCATGCCATATCTCCTCGAGGATTTTGTATTATAATTGTTATAAACATCTATTTTTGTAACATTTGTGTAATTTTTTTCCCCTTTAAAAATTTTTCCAATGTTTATGGGACATATTTATGTGTTGTTTTCTCTCTCTAGAGGCCCTTTGGACATATATGTAGGATGTTTCTCCTTTTTGGAGGCCCTTCCAGTTTTTAATTTGGATGTTTTGCATTTTGTTATGTTTTTAGTTGCCCTGCGGACTCCCCTCTGGTGGGTTCGCTTATGCAGCTGCTGACCTCCTCTCCTTTGATTATTTGTGGAGGTATTTTTTCAGCATTGGCCCTTTTCATAGGGAGATGCTCTCTTATGGAATTTTGTGGCATATACGATGTAAATTTTTGTAATTTTTTTATAAAAAGTTTGTTTTTTTTATGGAAAAAAAAGAAAATAAAAATGGTTATGATTGCCATAATCTTAACGTTGGCTCTTTTCCCTTCTTTTTCTTTTCATCACTTAATAATTTTGATATCAAGTTTTATCATAATAAATAGAGAAGTGTACCAAACTTTTATTATTGAGTGTGATAGTTAACCTCATCTTGAGATATATTCTACATACTCTAAGGTGGAAATATGAACATTAAAATTTGATAATAAACCATACATTGAAATATACTCTAACGTGGAAATATTAACATTGAAAATTGATTACAAAGAATACACAAAAATTAACAAATGTTGTTTATTGAGCAGCTAAATTGGCCTTGAAATTGTATATGGGTTTGGGTGAATTGGGGAGAAATGTGTGCTCCCAACTAGGGAGGAAGAGGTTCGATGATTATCCTCCATCTAGAAGGTTAATTGATCTTAACAAAGGAGTGAAGTAGGTAAAGGATATTTTCTAATGAACAAGTTAATTTATTATAAAGTTTGAGTTGTAAATATTAAATGACTAAAATTAACATGGTGGAGTTACCAACTAATTTTTGAGAAAACTCAACAAAATAAGGAATGAAGATAAATTCTTGGTAATATAATTAGTATTTAATCTCATTAATAAGTGACCTATGTGACCTATGTTAATATAAAGAGTAAATTTATCACATTTATCACTTTTTTAAGAGTTTAATATGAAACTAAGAAAAAAAAGAAATTAATAAATTAGTAAGCAAAATTGGTTTATTTGTATTGATTTAAGAAATTAAAATACAATGATAAAATTGAAAGTGAATAACATAAATGAAACACTCTTTCTCTTTCAATCCAAATGAAAATAAGAACCAATAAAAATTATTACATATTTGGTTTATCACACATGTATGTCATGACACACATCCCTCCATTACTACTCTCGTAAGTTTATATTTTAATGGTTAGAAATTCGTGTATGGGGATAGTTAGAAAGTACGACCTCTACTCAAATAAAGTTGATGTAAATCACTCTACATCCATTTGTCTTCACTTGCATCTACCATATATTCCATCTATCAACCGAATGTGAATGGTTTGAAAAAATCCTCACCATCGTCCAAACCATCAAAACAATATCCAAGCTATTAGTTGTAACCCATGGATATTTTCATAAACCCTACACTACGAGACATGATCACATGCTATGTGGGAGAAGGAGCTTGGTGATTCATTCCTTCCAAGTGCTCGAGGATCACATCTGAGTCCTGTGATTGATCACATATTACATCAAGTTTCATGTTCAAATCTGGTCAGGAGAGAAGGGAGGAGTGTAACCACCTACTATTGAGCTTGTGAGCAAACCATTCATTTTAGACTTTGCAAACCACGGATGCTGAGTGCCTATCTGGATCCTGCGACTCTGATAGCCACATTCTAATAAGGGGAGAAACTCAATTGATGAAGGTTGTATATTCTTAAGCCATAGCTCCTTCCATGCAGTATCCATGTTCAAACATTTTAAGGATATTAGCTTTCAAAGAGGCAACACTCTGATGTTGTAAAATTAATCTCAACCATTGCCTTAAATGAACTGGCAGTAGCTATATCTCAGTAAATGTTTTGCACATGAGGGGAATTTTGAGGTCTAAAAAGGCCCTCCTAAGAAAATTATAAAATAATAGTGGAAATAATAAAATAATATTAGATAACATCATCAAATTTTAGAAGGAAAAAAGTAAAAACTATTTTTTTAACTCATATTTTCAACTTATCTCCCTATGGTTTTACTCAAATTTCAAGAGAAAACACTCGTTGGATGCAAAATTTGATTCCTCGTCCAAGGAGTATGCATGTTGCATACTTTTGATGGACCTTGCTAAACGAAAAATGAGAAATACATGAAAAATGTGATTGCAATCATGTTTTTCACGTATTTCTGATTTTTCGTGTAACAAGCTCCATCAAAAGTATGCAACATGGGTACTCCTTGGATGAGGAATCAAATTCTACATCCAACGAGTATTTCCACTAGAAATTTGAGTAAAACCTTAAGGAGATAATTTTAAAATACGAGTTGAAAAGGTAGTTTTGTTATACTATTATTTTTTAATATTTTTACTTTGTTTACTCCAAAAATGGTGAATCATCCCCCATGGTTGACATCATCATATTGAATCCTATTGGTTCTTATAAATTTTATTTTGGTTGTACATTTTTCCTAGGAGGACCTCAAAATTCCCCTAATGAGGTTGCAGATTGAGTTTGCAAGCAAGGACATGGGTTAAATGGAGATCTGAACAAGAGGACAATTACCCATTCCACAACAGATTAAGAACCAAAGTCAAATGGAAATTTAATTCATGGTTGGTAAAATATTATGGGAAAAAATTAACTCCACAACACAAATAATCATTTTTGTATAATCACCCATGTTGTGAATCATTTTTGTATAATAGCCCATGTTGTATATTAATTCACCCATCTCTTGTATTAATTTTTGACTGTCATGTATTAATGTCTTAGATATATATGTTTTGAATATACATGTATGTACTTTAGATCATGTAAGTGTGGTAGAAGTAAGTCTCGAAAGAAAATGGCAAGGGAAGAAAATCCTAGAGCGAATTTTAGTGGGCGGATGTTATTCCGCAACCCCTGGGGAATAGTGAATGAAAATCTCAGTAAGAGGTAGTGTTTTACTAGTGAAGGACCCGCAACCTCTATATATGAATATATTTCATGTTTTGAAGTATAATCTAAAGTTTTATTTGTCGCCATATGCTTCTAGATATTTCACGTGTGAATTTTACCACCACCACTTTGATTTACTCGATTTCGGAGTGACTAAATCTATTTGATTTTCCTTTCTCCATTATAATTACGATTTAAGTAAGACTGTTATGATTTGATTTCCACAACTATTTTTTTTTAGTTTAAAGCATTTCCACAACTCTGTGTGAACTCTCTGTGTTGAGGAAGCAACCTTTGTCTTTATTTAAATTTTTAACATCTAAAATCAATTTTGATGGGCGACATTCGCCAAAAATTAATCCAAGGCACGTTGAGTGTATGATGACCAAAACGTAGAGAATCCACAGTCAAAGGTTGACATTTGAAGGCAATGCAACCTCATCACAAAGAAGCGAGTTCAACACCCACTCTCTCCTCAATTTCTCTATGAGAATTGTGGTCGACCAAGCCTAGGATCACAGCCTAGCCATTCTTCAAAACCACTTCTCAGAGAATTTCCCATAGGTTTGTTGTAATACATGTCAATATGAAAAATATGGAAAATCTGGATCAACATATGTCAATAGTTAATAGGTTATGGACAGAGCCTCGAGTGCAACCTCTAATTTGGAAAAGGATTTAAAAGTTATACATTTGTATATATATTAAAATTTTATGTCACAAAATCTTTGGGTGTATTGTGTTTATTGTGTATTTTATTTGATGGTCTTGTACTATCATGTGGTGTATTCAAATTTATTAATGGTTTGTTGTAAGGATGATAATTGAAATGGGAAGTTGAGTGTATAATCATTGTTGGCATGTTTGTATTGGGGTATTTTTTTTATAGTGTAAAATATATCATTATTTAACATTAAAGTTTAATAATAATATGATTATTCATTATTATTAATAAATATGAATGAATTTATTATTATTAATAAATATGAATTAATTTATTATTATTATTTCTGTTAAACACACACATGGTGTGAGAGAAAGATAAACACACACAACAAGAGACTCAACACACAATAGAAGGATAAGCGTGTAGCTCTATTATGTTTCCATTATACATGATGTACATTTATAGTACAATGGTGTGACTCTTGGTTTCACATTCCAAGGTCATTTGGACTCGATTGTGACTTTTCGCATTCCACACCTACCCATGGAGGATTAGGTGTTCCCACATTCCCCCCTTAATCCGAAGGGGTATGTGTGATTCCAAGAAGAGAGTTGTAATAAAATATGCAAAGTATACATGGCAGCACTTGGGCTGAATCAAATCTCTGAAATGTTGGCAAAAAGAGGTGGTTTAAGGATGACAACCAACACTGGAATGCAATACTTGTTGCAGTTCCCGGAACTCTTCCAAAACTGGCAAGAAGCTGAAAGCTTCTGCTAGAGGAATTTTCCCTCATAAAAAAGGGAGACCTTCAACCTAAAAGAAGGGAGGTCTACAACTTGTGATGGTTTAAGGATGACCAACAACACTAGAATTCTTGAAGCATTCCCTGGAACTCAACCAAAGCTGGCAAGAAGCTGAAGGCTTCTGCTAGAGGAAGTGTCCCTCATATATGAAAGGGAGACCTTCAACCTAAAATAAGGGAGGTCTACAACTTGTGATGGTTTAAGGTTGTCCACCAACCAAAGGCATGCTCATGGGCATCCGTGTCTCTGGCTACATCTATGAATGTGGAATGATGAATTGTGGCTCAGGCTCGCTTGAACTGCTATGTCTCTGGCTACAACTCTGAACATGGAATGAGAGATTGTGGCTCAAGCTCGCTTGAACTGCTGTGTCTCTGGCTAAAAATCTGAACATGGAATGAGAGATTGTGGCTCAGGCTTGCTTGATCTGACGTCGAATCTTGTAGATGGCCACCATTTCCACCCTTTTAGGGACAAGGTGAGATGATGGCGAAAACTCAACTGCAAGTTTGCTCAATATTTTAGAACATGTTCTGACATGCGACTTAAACATCTTATTGGCTGCTGATGCCCATTGCCAAGAAGCGATCCATCTAAGATGAATCTTTGTTCTTGCAGGAGGGTTGTGTCTGAAGCATCTGTGTGAAGAATGGTTGTGCCGACCACAGTGCTTGCATGGATGAAGATCAAAACAGTGATCTTTCATATGGCCAACTCGATCGCAGTGTTGGAATTTTACAATCTGTTGTTGTTGTGGAAGAGAAATAGGATCTGGAACAACTGCAGGTGAACTGTCATACAGGAATCTGACACTCTGAAATATGATGGGCTTGGTGTAGTATGAAATATCAAAGAACACATCCTTGTCATATCCAAGACCAGTTATGTGCTTGTTGTGGACAAATGTTCCCAAGGTCTAATGATGGGCTTGAGAAGTGGAAGCTGAGCTGCTGCATCTACATGTAAATATGCTCTTATACAAGGAACTAAATGTGAATCAACTGCAACTTTATCTTCTTTCTTCTGATGAGAGTCCTTCACAATATTTTGAACAAAAAAATGTTCAGAATGGTGACTCTTTTGCTAAAGTTCATCTTGCTGAAGCTGAGATTCCAACTGCAAAAACTCAATATTTTCTTGTGCATCTTGCAAACAACTTTGAATGTTACAAAGAGCATCCTTGCTCATTTTTAGCATATCATGAACGTTTGAATGAATGAGTTTATTCAACAACTCTAATGCCTCATTTATTTTAGCCATTTTTCTCTACAACTTAGGCTCAAAATAAAGGGTGTCGACTTCAACCGAAAATGCACCCGTTTACAATGTGATTCAACTTTCTTTCAAACAATTACAAGTGACTCCAAAGAACTTCCAACTATGGAATTCTCAAAGTACAAAATTTGCTCCTCAAATTATGGAGGACCTCAAGGTATAGACTTGGATGTCTAACTGGAAATAAATAATGACTTATATCAACAACTCAAATTTACTTATTACAACTATGAAAAAACAATATCCACTCATAATGTGAGTACAATTCTGCAAATATTTTGTAAATGTGTAGCAAAAACATTGTGCAAGAAGCCTTTAAGGAAGCTGATTTTTTTTTCTTCAAAAAGCTTTTTGACACCACAAATAACAACTCAACTCAACTCAACAAGAGGAGGAGATATTCACAAGCTTGGATGCTTGACCTTGTTGTACTGCAAAATGCAATAGAAATTAAGAGAAACTCCACAAATCAGAAACTTTGTGTCCAAATAATGAATGCCACTGCTATTTTGAAAATGGTGACCAATTTGTCTTCACATGTAAATTTCTTCAGAAAATCACCCTTCTATATATGCCTCAAATCATAAAATGTAAACTGCACTTTTCTCTATGTATTCAATCCATCTGCTCACATGCCATTTTCTTTTTCTCTGTTGTTCGTTTTCTCTCTCTATGCTATTTACTTCCTCTCTTCCTCTCTCTCTGTTTTTTTTTTTTTTTTTTTAATTAAATAAAAAAAAAAGTTGAACTTTAAAAATTTAAACAGGGAAGGGAGGGAATTTTAATAAACTAAAAAAGTCAGTTTTTTTTTTTTTTTTTTTTTAATGAGAAGGGAATAAAAAAAATGGGAGAGAACCGGAGTTGGGAGAGGTCGAAAGGCCGAAAGGCTAGTGAGAGGGGGCGGGTAGAAGTGAAGGGGGAGCCGAAAGGCTATGGGGGGGGGGGGGGGGTGTGTAGCTTAGGGAGATGGGGGGAACAGAAGTGGTAGGGGATAGGGGAGCGACTAGCAGGGAGGGGAGAGATGGTTTGTAGCTGTGTGGAGATTGTTAGGGAGGGGGGGAGTTAGGTGGGTAGTCAGGTAGGGAGGTGGGTAGGGTGGGTGGAGTGCTGTGTGAGGGTGCGGGGTAAGGGGGAGAGCTTGTGTGCATGGAGAGCGGGGTGGGTAGGTTTGGTGAGAGGCATAGTGGAGGGAGGAAATGGCATGTGAGCGCAGGAGTGTGGGGTGAAAGCCGTAGGCTGGGCCGTGAGTGAAGTGCTATAGAGCGTAGGGGTTTGGGGAGAGCAGGGTAGATAGAGTAAGGGCGGTGCTAGAGCAGCTTGCGTGGGATGAGGGTTGCATAGGGGAATGGGGATTTGAGGTTAGGGGAGTGTGTAGCAGCCTGGTGGAATGGGCCAAGAGCCGAGCTGTAGGTTTCAAAAAATTATTATTTATTTATTTATTTATTTTAATGTTAAAAAAATCAGAGAGCAAGAAAATGGCAACAGTGGATTTTAGTCTTCAAAACAACATATTTTTTCCAAATATACAGCAGAATTAGACAAACAGTAGAATAATTTGCATAGATTGTTCCACCATAAATTTGCAGAATTTTCAGTGAAAAACCCAAAAATATTTTGCAGTAAAAAAGAACAAAAACTTCTTCTTCAGAAACCCATTTTAAATAGTATTTCCAGTAGCTCTCTAAAAATTGTGCAGAAATTTAAAAGTACGCAATGAAAATTGCAAAATAATGTGCAGTGAGAAAACTTGCAGAATGCCCCCCAAATGTTGCTCTTCTTCAAGACGAAATTTTTGAATGCTGCTTCTTCTCAATGCAAATTTCTGAATGTTGTAGAAAGATTGATGAATGCGACAAAAAGGACTACTGCAAAAATCTCTGAGTGCTGCAAAAATTATCAGAATTTTTGCAGACATGCACAGGCCATAAACACAAATGGCTCACTCAAGGTTGAGCGGGTTATGAACTTATCAGCTCTGATACCATGTTAAACATGTTGGTGTCCCGTGTTTTGATATTTTATCAAATCAAAAGACAAGGAAACATCAGAACCAATATTTAGAGTCCCAGGATCTAGTCCCCCTATTCTCAGAGAGGGATCTCTCAAATGTTTGTTTGCAAAGGTTTATCTTGTGTGCTTTGAGTATTGGTTTTAGACTAGTTATTAAGCGCAGGTGTTTGTTAATTTTTTTGGTTGAACTAATATAGCAGAACATGAAAGGTATAGGAAAGATATATAGAATGGAGAAACATCTGGTTCATTGGGAAATGGAGTCAAGAAGAGGTCATAACATACTCATCAATTGATATGGGATATCAGAGGGCAAATCTAGCTTGGCCGTAGGATCCTTTGGTTTTGGAATGAGATGGACATCAATGATTTGGAAAGAGAAATTTGATTCTCAACGAAGGGAACTTGAAAACATAACTTGAACAATAAAGAAATATTTGATAGACAGGGCTAACCATAAATTCTACAAACATTCTTTAAGCAAATAATGACTTCAAGACAACTTTCAAAATTAAATCTAAGATTCGGGGAACACCCTATTTCCTCAAAGATTTTATTTCAAATGACTTAGAAAACATAGAAAATTCACTGATAATTGCAGTCATAGAAGAGGGAACACCTAATACATCTATGATCACAACTATAAAAAACCTTTAAGATAAATGTTTAAGCAAAGACAAAGGGCATGATCAGAACAGACCTCCTTGGCTTACTATAAACAAAGATACTTCAAAGGGAGACTTCACTAATAGTTTTTAAGTGGTAGTAGACAAGCAGGGAGAACCATAAATCATGCTGAAACAAACTATTCGAACTTATTAGAGAAATAAATGAGCATGAGGACTAAAGAGAAAGATTTAAGCCTCTAAAATACCTCAGCAGAAGAAAACATAAAACAGTGAAGGATAAACAGGTCTAAGGTGCTTCCAAGAGTCATTTCTTAGCCTAAAACTTTCATCCTATTGTATTAAGAAATTATGGAACATAATGAGAATAGGGGAAAAACATTAAATAGTTTAGAATACTTCACCAACAGCCAAGCTCATGGATCCAATGATAGAGCCTTCTCAAGAACAAGCATGCAACAACATCATCAAGACTTCCAAGACTTCAATTTCTTCTTCAACTTCAATAGACTATGTATTATTTCAGAGAGTTTCAATATTACAACTAGTGATCAACCAACAATGTCTCATCTTCTACAACAATATTTATAGAAGAATGAGGAGGTGAGATCTCAATAAAATATCTCCCTGGACAATTAATACAGATTAATGACTTCTCGGCCTTTGAGGGGCTCGATGGAGAAGTTTACAGGTGTTTCTATATTAATGTTTTACATTAAATATTTAAGCTCGGTGGGAGCTTTTGTTGACTTTTGAGGCTCTGTGTCATGTTGGAGTAACTCTGCTGATTTTTTTTCATTAAATTCTTTCAACAGAATTAACTGTTTGGCTGCGTTGAGAAAAATATCTGATTTCAAACAATAACTTCGGCCTTTGTTTGAATGCTTTGAGGCACAGGTGGCTTTGTGGTAGCTGAGAGGAATCAATTTGCCTCAAATGTGGTGGTGGAGGCCTTTCTATATGATAAACACTTATGATTTTCTTTAATTGTGTTTTAATTCAGACGATTAGGCTTTTTATAATCAATCTGAGCCGTAATCCCCAATTTTTTCTTCAATCTTCTATTCTATTGTGTTTTGTCTTCAACACTGATACTCTTTTAAGTGTGATTTAAAATCACTGTGTCTTGTTGATGTGCAGGCCGCGCAGGGCTCTCAAGGCATCAATGCCCATGAAGCATCAACAAAACGTGGATCTTGAACCCTGCGAATGGTTTTCCTTTTATGAATCGAAGGTACGGGAATCGTCATCCCCGGCCTTCGACCTTTCTTTCACTATAACGGATAAACCTTTAATCCCTACAAAATACAAAACTATATTAAGAAATCATGCATTTTTGGGTTTTACTGCTACATAGGGTGAGGGGAGGAGCGTAGCCGTTGGATGGCATCATCCAATGGTCGGGATTTGTTAGAGATAGTCAAAAGGAGAGTGGAGGAAAAGAATAAATCAGATCTGTCGATCGCGCGGAGATCGACGGTGGGATTAATCGAAAAACATAAAGTGGAAGGGTGAAAGGCAATGAAAGCATGCGGGAAAGATCTGGGTTGTCCGATCTGGACACGTGGATGGTCCAGATCCAATCTGAGGATCGCAATGGGGGGAAAAACTTAAATGGCGCTGATGTACAAGGAAACGTCGATGCGGTTAAGCGCTGGCTATCAATCTGCAGATCAGATCGACAACGGAGAGTGAATCAAAGGGGTTAAAAGGGTGGAGGAAGGGTTAATAATCAGAGCAATTGTGGGCCGTTGGATTTGGGAAGGCAGAGAGGAGATCAACGGTGGACAACCAATCGAGGATTGGCAATCAGAGGTCAACCAATGCGATGGTGCGATTGGGGCATCGCAATCAGAGTTTTCAAAGGGGAGAAATCAGAAGAGTCTTCGCAGAAGCTTCCGATGCGATGGGCGCCTCGGGACTTAAACTCTTGGTCCCGAGCATAGGTTATATGAATGGAAAGTGGCAAGGGCGGGGTTTATATATATGGGACCCAATCGCATCAGAAATTTTGATGCGGGTATTTCAATCAACCCATTGTGAATTTCCCCGATGCAATTTCACTTCAGGACTTTTTGATCTAACCATTTTTATATTAAAAACATGAATTTGGTGCATCTTATCAAAACTTTGGGTAAGTGGGTTATATATTTTAACAAAGGAAAGAGACCATCGGGAATGAATAATTTCAATGATTTAGCACCCGATGGCGGGCCCACGGGTTACATGAAATGATAATACGATTGGGGGGTATGTACATGGGCTTAATCGCATCGGAACTTTTTAAACATGGCAAAAATACTTGCACACTCAGACTTTGCGATGTGATAAGCACTTCGTGGGTCTAGCACCTGGTTCTAGGGTGCGGGCATGTGGAGGGTAAGTGGTTTAAGACCTAGCCCAAGGGGGCTTAAGCCTTTATGCAAAAAATGGGTTTTTTATAGATTTTCAATGGTTTTTCAAAGGAATTTTGAGGGTTTTGGTAAGGCTAAAAAGTGAGTTCTTAACCTTGTAAAAATGATTTTCATGAAGGGAATAAGGGGGATCATGAAAATAGAGGAATTTTATAGAGAAAAAGGGGAGAAAATTGAAGGTTAGTTTTGAGTGGAGGGAGGGGAAAAATGATGATTTTGCAGCAATATTTTTACTTATGGAAACAACAGAAATTCTTAGTATAAAAAAGGGAACAGCAGTGAAGATTTGGACAGAGGAGAGACATGAGGCCTTCAAGAGTCTTCAAGAGCCAACACTTTTTAGCAATAAAATTTGTTCCTTGAAGGCTCAAAAAGTCTTAGCCACCTTTTGCTATAACAAATTTTATAGGTGGCTAACAGTGGCTTCACTTGGGGATGGTGCCTTCTTGAATTCATCAAGAACTTCAGACTTGCATTCTCTGGGAGGCTAACTTGTGCCTCATCCATTGGGTTTCCCTTCCTTTGCTAGGATCATCTTGCTTTTAAACATATTAACAGCCATAAAAACAATGGATCTTCATCAATATAATCTTTCTACCTACCCAATCCTACTGATCTAACATTTTTTCTTCTTCAGAGTGCACTTGGATTGGAAAACTCTTTATCAACATTTTATTCTTTTAAAAATAGGAAATCTAATCTATTTCTACTCATTATTTCTCCATGGACTCAGATTAAACAGTTGAGCCCATATGATTCTCTACCTAATCTACCAATCTGCTAGGATTAAACAATCTAACATATTTTTATTCTCTAATTTCTAAAACAGAAATTTAAAAACAGTCAAGTCAAGATTAAGTTGTTTGACTTGATGTTGATTCTATGGCATGAAAAACAAGTTGCACATAGAAATTATTTTGCAGAAAATTAAATCAAAATGGAAGGCTTAAGATCCGAAATTTCAAAGCACTTCCTTCATATTTTCTTTAGCTCTGTTTTGACTCTTATTTGAGCTTTTTTTCTTTGTTCAACTGGTTCATATTTTGAGCTAATTAGAACCAGTTTTACCTCTATTTTGACTCAGAATTTAAAATAGATTGGAGTCAATTCTTGCTTGGAAACTTAGGTTCATATTTTTATCATGTTTGAACCTTTAATTTCTAGCCTAATCTACCTACTGATAAGCCAAGATTAAACAATTTGGCAAATCAAATTCACTATCATATCAGCAGAAAATTTAAAACTAATTAGTTAAGATTAGGTTGTATGAATAATTAGAAGTTTGTTTTCCAGGAGTAGCATTTGAGCTTGCGCACTTTCAGATTTTGCTTCTTTTTTTGGTATGGGGTTGTACCTTTCTTTTTTTACAATCTGCCCTATTTTTTTTTCTTTTTTTTTTTATATTTTTCTTTTTCTTTCAAGACAAAAAATCAACAACTAACTAAATGCTCAAAGCTGAGTTTTATTGACATTCCTATCTAACCTACTCTAACTTGGAATATTTACATGTTTTAGCTAATGAACTCTCTTTTCCAGTACAACCAATCTGGTAAATGATTCCATGATTGGTCCTTCTTCATCTCCTTGGGCAGGCTGGACAAATAGGGCCACTCCCATTCCTTTTGTTTTTTAGCAGTAGTGCTAAATAATCTTCTTGATTTTCGTAATACACTGCTCCTAATGACCTTGATCCCTTCCTCAAATACCTTCAAGAAGTGAGCATAGGGATCTTGAAATAGTTCCTGGTTAAGAGTATTTGGAAGATGTGTTTCAACCAGGATTATCTCTTTTTTCTCCACTGGATCAAGGCAAAGATTCTCTTGAGAAAGAAACTCTTCTTCATCTTCATCATTATCTAAACTAGAGGTTTCATCATATATTGCAGTGTTGTCCTCTTGTAGTCCTGATATGGTCTGATTCAGTGGACTGTACTGTGTAAAGAGATCATCATATTCTTGAGCAGGGGTATCCTTTATTACCTCAATCCTTTCAGGAGAAGGCCCCTTCTCTTCATCCTGCTCAAAAAAAAATTCTTCCTTTTTAACCTCAACCTTAAAACTAATAGATTGCTGATTCCCAATTATGTGAAAGTTATTTCTGATGAATTGGATTGGCTGATTTCTGCTCTCAAGCTGATAATAATGAAATTAATGACACCAATCAACTGTTGGTTTCCCTGCATGATTGGTTTCTGTTTGGAGCTCATCATCATCATCAGATTGATCAGAAGTTAAAAAATCATTAGTATAAACAATTTCACCAATCAAGCATATTGGGTTATCAGTTTGTTCTTTTAGTTGATATACAAGTTTATTTTGTGTTTCAAGACAATAAGATTTAGTAGGTAAATGAGCAGAATTGTTTTGTTCTAATAAAGAATTGAGGGTTGGTTGTTTATTTAATATTTGATCAATTTCTTCCTCTGTAAAAAGAGAAGGAATTTTCTCTTTGCTTTGGACAGAAGAACAACAATCCTCTCCCTCTTGTGTTAACTGGTTTAGAGGATGGATGTCTTCTTGAGCCTTTTCTAGGGAATCATTACTCGTGTTTGCAAGGGAATTTTGAGGATTCTCTTCCTTTTCCTAATCTATCTCAATTTCAAACAACTCCTCATTTTTTTCATGGTAGTCACTTTGACTATAAGGTTCATGAGTTGTTTCAAGTATATTGTCAGGATGCCATTCTTCTTTAATAATCTGAAATGAGTCATAACATAACGGCAAAGACTCTGGTTGTGTTGTCTCTTCTCCCATCTCAGATTTTGTGAGTTCAAGATGGCTTATGTTTTCCTCAGGGCACTGCTCACTATAAGTATTTGTAATTTAATCAAGAAGTTCTCTTAATAGCCTTATACAAGATATAGGTAGGTAATCAGGAATTTCCTGAAAACCTTCTTCATTGCTTTCTTTGTAATCTTGTTCATCGTACATATCTTGTAGTTTTTGGGTTTGTTCTTGATTTGAAAGGAGCATGGGCTGCTCTAGATCATCAATATTTAAATTGGCTTCATACCTTTCAAATATTTTCCCAAGAATGTACACCATTTTCTCCATCATGATTAGTAATTTTTCTTTATTGTTTTCTCTATAATCTTGCTCACCTTCTTCTATAAAGTCTTGATCACCATCTACATATTTCTCATTGTCTAGGTCTTGTAATGGTTGATTTTTTGTTTGATCTGGGAAAAACATAGGTTGCTCTGGATAATCAACATCTATATCAACCTCATGCCTATCAAATCTTTTGTCAAGTATGTACATTATTTTTCCAATTAGGTCCAATAATGTGTTTAGTTTAGCTTCCTTGTCCATACTTGGATCCATATTTGTAATAAAGAGGTCACTGTATCTTTTCAACCAGTTCAGAGTCTTCCACCAATGGAGTCATTAGGTCTTTTGGGATTGTGGAGTGGCCAGGTGGAAGATTTTGAAATTTTTTATCCACCAACAGCATGATTGGGTTTGCTCAATGCATTACCAAGGGATTCTACAAGGACTGGAAGGGTAATAGGCCTACTAGAGGCCAGTGGAGTCACCAGGTGGAAAATTTTTAGTTTTTGTGAAGGTAAAATGTTTTATGGTTCCACCACCATGTTTATTATGAAGCCAAACTGAAATATTTTTGGGTTTTTCTAAGTTTCTATGGTTGTTTGAAAGACTAATGAGTCTATAAGAGCTTGCTAGGCAACTATGAACTTAGTGGTCCCACCGTGATCGCCATTATGTTGGTGTGAGCAGTGGGATAAGTCCAGAGGGTGTTCTTTATCAAGTTTAAGGGCCTAAAGAGTTTTAAGAAGTGTTTTCAAACCAATGTATTCTCAGTAGGTCCCACCGTGATCACCATTATGTTGGTGTGAGCGGTGGGATAAGTACAGAGGGTGTTCTTTATCAATTTTAAGGGCCTAAAGAGTTTTAAGAAGTGTTTTCAAACCACTGTATTCTCATTAGTTCCCACCATGATCGCAATTATGTTGGTGTCCCGTGTTTTGATAGTTTGGAAAATCAAAAGACAAGGCAACATCAGAACCAATCTTTAGAGTCCCAGGATGTAGTCCTCCTATTCTTAGAGAGGGATCTCTCGAATTTTTTTTTGCAAAGGTTTATCTTGTGTGCTTTGAGTATTGGTTTTAAACTAGTTATTAAGTGCATGTGTTTTTTTATTTGTTTGGTTGAACTGATACAACAGAACATGAAAGGTCTAGGAAAGATACATAGAATGGAGAAACATCTAGTTCATTGGGAAATGGAGTCAAGAAGAGGTCATAACATACTCATCAATGGATATGGGATATTAGAGGGAAAATCTAACTTGGCCGTAGGATCCTTTGGTTTTGGAATGAGATGGAAATCAATGATTTGGAAAGAGAAATTTGATTCTCAACGAAGGGAACTTGAACACATAACTTAAACAATAAAGAAATATTTGATAGACAGGGCTAACCATAAATTCTACAAACATTCTTTAAGCAAATAATGACTTCAAGAAAACTTTCAAAATGAAATCTAAGATTCGGGGAACACCCTATTTCCTAAAATATTTTATTTCAAATGACTTAGAAAACATAAAAGATTCACTGATAATTGCATTCATAGAAGAGGGAACACCTAATACATCTATGATCACAACTATAAAATACCTTTAAGACAACTATTTAAGCAAAGACAAAGGGCATGATCAGAACAGACCTCCTTGGCTTACTATAAACAAAGATACTTCAAAGGGAGACTTCACTAATAGTTTTTAAGTGGTAGCATACAAGCAGGGAGAACCATAAATCATGTTGAAACAAACTATTCGAACTTATTAGAGAAATAAACGAGCATGAGGACTAAAAAGAAAGATTTAAGCCTCTAAAATACCTTAGCAGAAGAAAACATAAAACAGTGAAGGAAAAACAGGTCTAAGGTGCTTCCAGGAGTCATTTCTTAACCTAAAACTTTCATCCTACCGTAGTAAGAAATTATGGAACATAATGAGAACAGGGGAAAAAATTAAACAGTTTAGAATACTTCACCAACAGCCAAGCTCATGGATCCAATGATAGAGCCTTCTCAAGAACAAGCATGCAACAACATCATCAGGACTTCCAAGACTTCAATTTATTCTTCAACTTCAACAGACTATGTATTATTTCAGAGAGTTTCAATATTACAACTAGTGATCAACCAACAATTTCTCATCTTCTACAGCAGTATTTATAAAAGAATGAGGAGGTGAGATCTCAATAAAAGATCTCCCAGGACAATTAATATAGATTAATGACTTCTTGGCCTTTGAGGGGCTCGATGGAGAAGTTTACAGGTGTTTCTGTATTAATGTTTTACATTTAATATTTAAGCTCGGTGGGAGATTTTGTTGACTTTTGAGGCTCTGTGTCATGTTGGAGTAACTCTGTTGATATTTTTGTCATTAAATTCTTTCAGAAAAATTAACTGTTCGGCTACGTTGAGGAAAATATCTGATTTTGAGCAATAACTTCGGCCTCTCTTTGAATGCTTTGAGGCACAGGTGGCTTTTTGGTAGCTAAGAGGAATAAATTTTCCTCAGATGTGGTGGTGGAGGCATTTCTATCTGATAAACACTTATGATTTTCTTTAATTGTGTTTTAATTCGGAGGATTAGGCTTTTGATAATCAATCTTGGTCGTAATCCCCAAATTTGTCTTCAATCTTATATTCTTCTGTGTTCTATCTTCAACACTGATACTCTTTTAAGTGTGATTTAAAATCACTGTGTCTTGTTGATGTACAGGCCGCACAGGGCTCTCAAGGCATCAAGGCCCATGAAGCATTGACGAAACTTGGATCTTGAACCCTGCGAACGGTTTTCCTTTTATGAATCGAAGGCACGGGAATCGTCATGCCTGGCCTTCGGCCTTTCTTTCACTATAACAGATAAACCTTTAATCCCTACAAAATACAAAACTCTATTAAGAAATCCTTCATTTTTGGGTTTTACTTCTACAAAGGGTGAAGGGAGGAGTGTAGTCGTTGGATGGCATCATCCAACAGTCGGGATTTGTTAGAGATAGTCAAAAGGAGAGCAGAGGAAAAGAATAAATCAGATCCATTGATCGCGCGGAGATCGACGGTGGGATTAATCGAAAAACATAAAGTGGAAGGGTGAAAGGTGATGAAAGCATGCGGGAAAGATCTGGGCTATCCGATCTGGACACGTGGATGGTCCAGATCCAATCGGAGGATTGTAATCGGGGGAAAAAATTAAATGGCATCGATGTACAAGGAAATGATGATGTGGTTAAGCGCTGGCTGTCAATCTACAGATCAGATCGACGGCGGAGAGTGAATCAGAGGGGTTAAAAGGGCAGAGGAAGGGTTAATAATTAGAGCAATTTTGGGCCGTTGGATCTGGGAAGGTGAAGAGGAGATCAAGGGTGGACAACCAATCAGGGATCGACAATCGGAGGTGGGCCGACGCGATGGTGCGATTGGGGCATCACAATCAGAGGTTTCAAAGGGGAGCAATCAGAAGAGTCTTCGCAGAAGTTTCCGATGCAATGGGCGCCTCGGGACTTAAACTCTTGGTCCCAGGCGTAGGTTATATCAATGGAAAGTGGCAAGGGCGGGGTTTATATATATGGGACCCAATCACATCGAAAATTTTGATGCGGGTCTTTCAATCAACCCATTGTGAATTTCCCTGATGCGATTTCACTTCAGATCTTTTTGATCTAACCATTTTTATATTAAAAACATGACTTTGGCACATCAGATCAAAACTTTGGGTAAGTGGGTTATATGTTTTAACAAAGGAAAGAGACCATCGGGAATGAATAATTTCAATGATTTAGCGCCCGATGGTGGGCCCATGGGTTACATGAAATGATAATATGATCAGGGGATATGTACATGGGCTTAATCGCATCGGAACTTTTTAAACATGGAAAAAAGACTTGCGCACTCAGACTTTGTGATGCGATAAGAACTTCGTGGGTCTAGCACCTGGTTCTAGGGTGCAGGCATGTGAAGGGGAAGTGGTTTAAGACCTAGCCCAAGGGATCTTAAGCCTTTATGCAAAAAATGGGTTTTTTTATAGATTTTCAATGGTTTTTCAAAGGAATTTTGAGGGTTTTAGTAAGGCTAAAAAGTGAGTTCTTAACCTTGTAAAAATGATTTTCATGAAGGGAAGAAAAGGGATCATGAAAATAGAGGAGTTTTATGGAGAAAGAGGGGAGAAAAATGAAGGTTAGTTTTGAGTGGAGGGAGGGGAAAAATGATGATTTTGCAGCAATATTTTTACCTATGGAAACAACAGAAATTATGAGTATAAAAAAGGGAACAACAGTGAATATTTGGACAGAGGAGAGGCATGAGGCCTTCAAGAGTATTTAAGAGCCAACATTTTTTAGCAATAAAATTTGTTCCTTGAAGGCTCAAAATGTCTTAGCCACCTTTTGCTATAACAAATTTTATAGGTGGCTAACAAAACACACACATGGTGTGAGAGAAATATAAACACACACAACAAGAGACTCAACACACAATAGAAGGATAAGTGTGTAGCTCTATTATTTTTCCATTATACATGATGTACATATATAGTACAATGGTGTGACTCTTGATTTCACATTCCAAGGTCACTTGGACTCCGTTGTGACTTTTTGCATTCCACACCTACCCATGGAGGATTAGGTTTTCCAACAATTTCATTTTAATGTTTAGAACAATTTTTTTTTCAATTATCCAAAATGTCTTTAAATTTTGAAATGTTAATTTACATATATATATTTTTATCATTATTTTTTTTAAATAATTAATAATTTTTTTATTTATTAATCGTCCAAAATAAGGCTTATCTCAATTTGGATAGATTTAGAAACTTGATGAGGCTCTACTAGGGTTAGGGTTCCCTAAACAAATTCTGAATCATTTAGCCACGACTCAAAATTTGCATCACAATCATTCTTTAGAATCATGTTAGGTAAATTATGACATGGAAAGCACTGATTACACCAATGAATATTTCCAAAGTAGTGGTAACAAAATAAAAATAGTCCAACCCAAAAGCAAAAGGCACGAGCAAAGGAAAATTCACAAGGAAGGAGAAGTTGGTCCTTCAGGCATAGTGGAAATCTCATCTTAATGTTAGCTTCCTTCTTAAGGCTCTGCCAAAACCAAAATATGTGATCCCAAAGAAAAATTTGGATGGATACCATCAGTACATGAAGGATCATGCCCTTATTTATAAATTCATTTGGGTTTGGCACTTGAAAAAGGATTTAGTAAAGTGGATTCAACTCAAGTGGTAGAGAAAAAACCATATTGAATTAAAATTCATGACAAGTGGTTTTTTCAGTCTAATTTTCTCAAACCTAGAAGATAGAACTTGTATCTTCGATAATAACCTTGACTTATTCAATAATAAGGGGTTTTTAATGATATACTGTCCCAAAGAGTTATATAACACTAAATAAAACAAATTCATGGTGGCTCATAAACAGGTTCAATTATTTTCTTTGCCAACTACTTATTTGGATCCAAAGATTTTGGAGGGAATCAAAAACTATATTGGAATGTTTGTTAAAATAGTTGATATAAACAAGAGATTTTGATAATCCTCAAATGCATGGATATGCATGTATATGAATATCATGCAACCTCTACGTAAACCCACAAGTTTGGAGTATCAAGGATAGATTTGGTAGTACCCATTGGATTATGAACATGTCCCATATAGGTGTGGAAGGTGCCATGAATAAGGGCATATATTTTGAGATGTCACACTTAATAAACCTAAAGTCAAGAAATTTCCAACAAAATAGGATGTAAAGAGTTTCAATAAGGTGAAAAATAAAAATAAAATAGGTAAAGGACCACTAGTTCAAGCTACAACTCAAGGGAACAAGTTAAATAATATTTATGAGTTTCTCTAAGCGGAGGAAGAAGAGCCAAAGCTCCCAAATGATGTGATGGGTGTTGACTCTACAGGAAAACCACACTAGGAGAACATAACCCCTAAGCGGAAGGTGTAGTAAGAACTTCTAGAACCCTTAGCGGGGGAGGAAATACCAACAAGTGAAGTGGAGAAAATGGATATGGAGGAGTTGGGTCATTCCCTAAGGAATGAGGACATTTTTTGGCTCCCATTGTTTCAAAGTGGAAATACATGAACTCCAAATTTATTTGCGGGCAACAAAAGCACCTATTTCAAGAAATTTATTAGAATTTGAAGATTCAAGGTCATATAGGCTAAGGGGAAGAATTTGAGCCATGCATAGAATCTAAAACCTAGTCACAAGTCACTGTTGATAAAGGAAAAATAATCATAGAACCAAGCAAGAGAGGGAGAAAAGATAAGAAGGAGTCAATCCAAAAAGTGCAAATCACCTTCTTAATATGAGCCAGGTAATAGTGATTTCATAGGTGTTTCCCTCCCTAAAAAAATATCTCCAACAAAAATTATGACATGGAACATAAGAGACCTCAATATCAGAGGAAAATAGAGGCATCATAGAGATAGAATTAATAAGGAACATGTTGAAATGATGTTGTTACAATAGACAAGCATTTCTAGTGAGATGGTGAAAATAATCACATAATTTTGTTAGAAAGGATGTGAATCAATGGAACTAGACACGAATGGTAGTGTAAGAGGTATTTCTATATGGATCACATTAAGGTTCCATTCTTAGATTAGATTTCTCTCCCTAGGATCCTCTCTAGAAGATTTCAATATATTGGAACCAAAGAAATAGTGGTTTTGATGGTGGTGTATAGGCCTTATATTCCTATAAATAAGTTGATGTTTCTAGAAATTATTTGTTATATCAAGAAGGATATCCCGAATGATTTATGTATTGTAGGAGGTGAATTTGACCATATTAAGTCATTGGAGGATAAGAAAGGAAGTCTAAGAAGATGAGATTTGGAAGCCTCTCAATGCAATTAGTTGATCAGGAAACTATTTGTGGGGTTTTTACATGGAACAATTGACATGGGATTAGACATCAGCTAGCCCTCCACCTAGATAGATTCCTAGTCTCAGAAGCCCTACTAAATCCTGATATTTTTGTTGAGGGAGAGATATTACCCTATCTAGGGTTGGATCAGTGGCTAATTATGTTTCGAACAGAGCTAAAACTCAACCAAAAAAATCAACATTTTCAATTTGAGAGATTTTGGTTGCAGGATGCAAAATTCATTTCCAAATCTCAATCATAGAGCGAATAGATCAACATTAAGGATAGAAATGTATGCATTCATTCCAGTGCAAGTTGAAAGAATTGAAGAAAAAGATCAAGGACTTATATTTCAAGGAATTTGGGCACATTGTGAGAGATAAATGAGAGCTGGAAGCCCATATAAAACAAATAGAACAAAAAATCATCATAGAGGAGCACTCTGAGGATTTTATTTTGGAATGAGGGAAACTAGTTAATAAAATAGAGCAGAGACAAAAAAAGTAGGAGATCCTTTGGATACAAAAGTCTCATGTGCAATGGGTAAGAAACAGATAGTGCACAAAAAATAGTTCCTATAACAGCATAATCAAGCATAAGAATCATCATAGTATCTTCTCTCTCAAATAGAGGGATGGTAATCTAGAAATATCTAAATCGATTCAATTGATCTTGTAATGTACTAAAATGAAACACTAATTGACTTATACAAATTGCAAAAACGAATTTCGATCACACAATCACATAATAATTAAGAGAAAGAAATATCAATCGCATAAAACAAGATGTATCTTGGGAAATAAACTTGTCAAAATCCCCACTATCTTTATATTGCATGAAGTGAAGAACATGAAACAATACAATCCTATTTATCTTCCCGAGAAACCTCTGCACTCTGCTAACTATCTCACTCTACCAACTTGTGCACAAGCTTCTATTGGCACACCTTTCTCTCACAAGATCCATACACAAATTATGCTTCTTATTGCTTGGTATCACCAACTTGTACTCACCAAAATAATGATTAAGCTTGTTCCTTCATTCCTCCTTTTAAAGGAATTTTTCTCTATTTGAGGAATGATTTATTTTAGGCCTTCTTTTGGTTGCATGCACCACATACAAAATTTTCTAATTATATAACTCATAGTTCTCATCCCTTTAACTCCAATCTGAACTGGGAATTTGTTAAACCTGAAATGCAATAACTATTTATAGTGAATTATTAGTTAATTATTTGACCACTACTTGTGAATTTAATCAGATTTAATTCACCAAACCTATCACTATCTCATCTCTTAATTAGAACTAGTTAAATTTATTTTAACTCAAATAATTATGTTTACTAATTACAACTTACAAATAAATACAATTGAACCCCTTAAAATTTAGAGTGGACTCTACATGCCTCCAGTTTGACCCCAAACTCGAATTGACTGAGCTAACTAAAACTTCGTGACTCAATTAACACTTACAAGGTGTCATGTGATGTGGAATTACAATTTACTTCTAATTTAATTAAGGGAAAATTAATTTAGAAGCCCCTTGGGTGTAATTTTCAATTTTTCTTGTTGCCATTTTCAACACTCCCTCTCAACAAGAAAGGAATTCAACTCTATCTGGATCTGGTACCTTTGGAATGTTTTGCATGCAACACTTCTCTAGTGTTGTTTTCCTGTTACAACTTCTAAAACTGAAAAAACATCCAAATTGAATCAGTATGATGCATCTGTCAGCAGAGTCTTCTAACTACTGCTAGCTACAGAAATTTCTACAGAAAACTTTGTGATTATGTTGACTCTACATCTGTGTCATTTGCATTGCTTCCAACACTTATCTACGCTCTAGTATATGAATTTTATCACTCAAACCTCTAATTGCATCAATCACCACTTATCCATCCTGCTACTATGCACTTTGGGCCTTCTTGTAGCTAGGTATTGATCTATGAGACAAGATATCATCTCAATGAACCTTGCCCAAATTTATTCTCTTGGGATTATGACTTCACATCACCCCACCTATCACTTGGAGGTATGGTTTCATGTGCTCCATCTCCCCACCTGGCTTGAAATTCCCCCTACTGGAGATCTCTACTTGAGTGGATGCATCCACTCGGTATCCTCTTTGCTTCTCTAATCGTGGCAACTCCACAAATTTCTAAGGCTTCTTCTGAGGCTGCATGTTGAGAGGTAATTTATGCTCCCTCTCAACCACCAAGTCTCTAACCTTTGATTTTATCTTCAAATATTTGCATGCATCTTGTACCTCAAGGGCATACAGGTTCTTGAATCGTGCATGTTGTAATTGTCCCGTCATCACAAAATTTTCTGGAAAAAAATATATTTTAAATCGACGATATCTCCCTCATCCGAACTCCGATTCGACTAATTTGATTTTTGAATATGGGTATTTTTGTTCAAGGAATGCAAATCTGTTATTTTTTTCGAAAATTTTGCACCAAAATTTTTAGATCTACTCTACGAATTTGTTGTCCAAACAATTCCTTCTCTTATTCCACGTAGAAAATCCACATAGATTCAAGTGACTTTGTAATGTTTTAAAACAAAATATTGAATCACTTCTACAAATTTCAGAAATGAAATTCAATTGCATGATCATATAACAAGTAAGAGAAATAAATATCAATCGCACAACATAAGATTTATCTAGGGAAAGAAACTACTCAAAAACCTAGGTGTCTATATTTTGCATAAATTCAAGAGCATGAAACAATACAATGTTATTTCTCTTCCTGAGAAACCTCTGCACTATGTTGACTGTCTCACTCTACCAACCTATGCACAATCTTCTCTTAGCACACAATTCTCTCACAAGCTCCATGTACAAACTTATGCTTCTAATTGTTTGGTCTGACAAACTCATGCTCACCAAAACAATAATTAAAATTGTGCCTTCATTCTTCCTTTTAAAGGAAATTGTCTCTAATTAAGGAATGGTTTTTTTTATGCCTTCTTTTGGCTGCATGCACCACCTATACAATTTTCTAATTATACAACTGATAATTCTCTTATCTTTAACTCCAATCTCAACTGGGCCTTCCTTAGAACTGACATGCAACAAATATTTATAGAAAATTATTATTTAATTGATTGACCACTACTTTTGAATTAAATCAGATTTAAATCACTGGACCTATCACTAGCTCATCTTTGTGTTAGTACTAGTTAAACTAATTTTAACTCAAATAAATGATTTAACTAATTAGAACTCATAAATAATTACAATTGTACCCCCTAAAACTTAGAGTGGATTCTACATGCCTCTTGTTTAACCCCCAACTTGAACTGACTGGGCTAACTAAGTCTTTTAGACTCAGTTAACACTTGCAAGTTGTCATGTAATGTGGAATTACAATTTACTTCTAATTTAGTTAAGGGAAAATTAAACTAGAAGCATCTTGGGTGCCATTTTCCATATTTCTTTTTTCCATTTTCAATAGCTCAATGGATTTTGTAGTATAAATAAATAGGGGCGGATCTAGTTTTGCATTTCAAGGAGATATTTTTTGTAGAGCCAATCCCTAATAGGAAGGAAGCTATTCAGTGAATTAGTCTCATATCCATTAACTGGTCAACCACGAACAAAATGAGGGATTAATGAGAACAATATTTTTTTCTTAAGTAGAAGAGGTGGTGATGACGATGCTTCCAAATAAGGCCCCAGGACCAGATAGATTTACAACTCACTTCTTTAAAACATTTTAGAATATATATTTCCTTAAATTCATGCTTTAGTGGAAGAGTTTCAACAAATCCAAAAGGTATGGCCTAGGCTTAGTGCTACTTTCACCACTTTAATCCCTAAGGTTGGTAGATCAAATTACCCTAATGGTTTTCACCCTATGATATTTTGTAATGTACTTTACAAGATCACCTCCTTACTTAAATTTAATCATTTAAAACCCGTGATAAATAGTATCATATCCCTAGAAAAAATAGGCTTTGTTGAAGGTCAGCAAATCCTATAAGGAATTATGACATCCCATGAGGTTATTCACTCCTTAAAGAATCTAAAAGGTTAGGCATGTTGATGAAGCTTAATATTTATAAGGCCTATGTAGACTAATATAGGATTATCTTATGAATATTTTACCTCCTTTGAGTTCTCTCCTCAAAGGGTTTTTATTCCTTTCTTAATTTCATTTTATTATCTTATATTAATTTTTTTTTACACCTTTTAGTCCATCCAATGGTCTTCGACAAGGGGGTACGATCTTCCCCTTTCTCTTCATATCGATAATAGAATGCTTCGGAAGATTCCTCAAAGTCATTGGAAGATGGAATATTATAAAAGGGCTACAACTCTTTACTGGGGACCTTCCTGTTACTCACCAACAATTTTTTGATGATATTTTCCTTTTCTGTTAAGCCTCATTACACAAGGTGCGAGCGCAAAAAATCATTCTTTTTTATTTTATGCAAGCTTATTGGACCTTAATTAATGGAGACAAGTCTAATTTTTTCTTCTTTAATACGAATCCCATGGTACATGCCTATCTTGCTCGGACTCTTGAATTTAGCATAAGAAATATTTCGACAAGAAACCTGAGTTTTGTTAGTGGTGAATTCATTAAAAAATGCATGTTGGTAAGGAGTACTCCATAAAAAATACAAAAAACTAGAAGGGTGGGATTTTATATCTCTCAACTTTGAAGGACACATTGTGTTTATAAAATTTGTTCTTCGAGCCATACCTCAGTACCAACTATAAGTTATATCAACCCCAAAAACTGTTAACAATGTGCTCATATCCTTGTTTAGGAATTTCTTAAGAAGAGGAGCCCATAATGCCATAAAATGGGCTTTCATAATATGGCAGAAAATTTTGACTCCAAAATTTGCAGGAGGATTAGGTATTTAAGATTATAAAAGGATAAATAAATCTGTAGGGGGGAAGCTATGGCCATGTTGGCTTCAAGGAGGGTTTGATTTATGGAAACAAATATGGAATAGAAAATGTTGTCAAATTTACTCATAAGAAGACAAATTATGATCCTTTAGCTTCCCTTTATGACCCTCAATATGGAGCTTGTCCCAATCAAACCAGAATTTGATTCAATCGCATGCTTTCTAGGAGATTTTATATGCACACACTACATAGTTCTAGTAAGACTCTTGGAAACATATGCCTAATTAGGGTAGCAAGGAGGATATAAGAGAGCTAAAGGCCTAAAGGTGGGTGCAACAATGCTTCACAATAGATTACTTTAAGAGACCTCAATCATGTGAAGAGAAATGGAGAACTTGGAAAATTCAACTGGACAAGTTACACTCCTCCTTGTTGGCACAATGACCTATCTTGGCTTAGGAACTAAAAAATTGGTGTATTCACATTCATCACTCCTGACATGTTCTGATGGGGATACCAATCAAAGAAAATGTTTAAAATAAAGGAGTATTATGCTTTATTGTCTTATCACCATAACCTTCCTTGAGAGCCTTTATGGAATACATCTCGACATGAAAAGAGGTGGCCCAAAGTAGCTTTGTTATTTTGTTTGGTAAGACACCAAAATATTTTAACATGGGATTAGATCCAAAAGAAGGGTTTTCAAGGACCTTCATTCTACTCTCTATGTGCCGAACATGAAGAAACAAAAGAACATCTTATAAATACTTACATGTTTCCAGACCTAATATGGAGATATGTAATGGAACTCTTGGATATTTCTAATCGATCCCCTAATAATCTAGTTGAGACATTAGAAAAATGGAAAACAAATTTATTTTCCATCCTAGTTGTTAATGGATCTTGCACGATTTTTATGGGTTTTACAATGTGGACTATTTGGAAAGAATGAAATACAAGGATCTTTCAAGACCAAAAAATATTTGTAGAAAGTATGTAGAAATTTATAATGTAGTACAATGAGGAAACAATTTTTTCCAAGTAGTAGTATTGATACGATTAAGAGGAGCCTCTTATGGAAACCCTTATTATAGATAAACTTGATATTGCCCCCTCCATGTTATCACCAACCTCCCTTAAATCCCTAAACCCTAAATTTTCATCTCCTTCTATATATTCTCAATCCCTTGAGAGCTTTGCAAAACACATTTTTGATGTGGCCTTAAAAGGTAACCTTGGGATAGCAGGCTTTGAATGTCTACTAAGAAATCATGAACATCATGTGATATGGATTTATACAACTGATTGTGGCATAGAAAACAATAATGAAGATGAAATTTTGACATTGTAAATAGGTCTATATATAGATGCTTCAACGAGATTTTTAAAGCTTCAAATACATAGAAATTTACAATTGGTTATTACGACAAATTATACGATTCTTCAAGGTACTTCTCTCAAAAAAATCTCAAAGAGCTAGAGATACATCAACCTAATTTCTTGAGTGGGAACCTTGCTTCTCTCTTTCAATTATGTTAGCACCTATCACACTCTAAAAATAGGTATTAAAGCTATGGATTTCTTGGCTAATCTACGGTACAATAATAGAGGTCTTAAATTTGGTCTACGATGGCCTTTAGAAAATCAATATGAATGGAAGGAGTAGTTAAAGCATATCATAGAAGGATATAAAAGTGGCTTAGAGAGAGAGGATTCCAATGAACATTAAAATTCCCCAATGTGGGTGAATCCAAAGAGGTGAAGAAGTATAGGGGGTTGTGCCCACCACCCTAGAAATGTTAGGTGACATAGTGTCTTGGTTGGTGTGACCACCCCATTGCATGCATAAGAATGTGGATTAAAACATCATCTTGAATAATATTATATGACTATGCAGAACTGATGGGGAGTGATAAGAGCTCCCTTGGCTACTCAAAGTGGTAGTGGACTATTTCCTTGCTCCAAGAGACATTTTAGGGAGGAAATTTACTAAGCATATCACAAAAATATTTATAATCTTGGTTAAAAGTTAAAGTAGTCATGGTATTCTTCATAAGGTGCACTGAAGTTACTCGTTTATGGGTTGCATGGAATTATAACATAGGGAAGTCATTGGAGACGTGAGGAGAGGGTGCAGATAGAGGAGGATGTGATTTGTTTCTTGGACTACCTGAATATTTAGTCCTAGATGCAGAAAATTCATCCCTCCCTGAGACACCTGCCTTGGTTTCAAATGAAAGGTTACTTTTCCAACCTTAGTAGGTATGTCTTAAACATTGGCATTATGCTCTAAACTTTTTTTTGTATATCTTGAGTTGTTTTCCCCATAAGTTTCAATGTAATCTTTGTCGTGGTTAAAACAACCTTTAAAGGCTTAGTTGTGGCGTCGTGCATGAGTTAATTTTTATTTCTTGTACTCCTTCTGATGTCACCCAAGGAAGTCATCTATTGAAATCAGCTCTAAAAACTCTAAGTCTTCACGTTTTTTCTAATAGTTTCTATTGGTTTAAGGACGTCTGTGTCTACGTGGATTTATATTTAATGCCCCCCAAGTTGTTTTTGGTAGTTGATTTTGGTTGGAGGCTTACTGTGTGGAGGGTCAATTTCTTCCTATTGTGGTTTTGTCTTCATTACATCTTGTGTGGCCCTTCATCTCACTAGTCTATAATCAACATCATAAGGTATACTAGGTACTATAATTTCCCCCTCTCTATCTAGGAGTTGATTCCTATAAGATTTAACTCAAGAGTGCATTGTTACTAGCTTAAGATGGAATGCTAGAGAGTGCGCACTAGGTGTGGGGAAGGGGGCCATGGCCCCCCAAGATAAAATAGAGCTCAACAACAGGCCTAAGAGGCTACTGATAACTACTATGTAGCAGTTTCCCCTGATACCCAAAATGAAATCTATAATCTAGAGTCTCGTGTTGTTCAAGAAAGATTAGTCTTCCCAGATTCTGAGATCTTGGATCTAATGTAGCCACTTGTATTCCTAAACCAAGGCACACTCCAAGAGAAGGAAGCACTATTTTGGACTGTTGACCTTAGATTGGAAGATGAAGGCTTTGTTAGGTAGAATATTGATAGAAAAATAGGTTGATGTACAACATCCTTGCTAGCTTGGAGGATGGCCAAGATACAACATCTTTGCTAGCTTAGAGGACATCCAAAGGTACTAGCAGAATCAAAATTATTGTCTAAACAAGATTAAGGAGAGGATTTCTTACATCAAACTTCATTTCCAGTGTAAACTAGAGTCACATGCTCCTCTAGGATTATGTGCTATAGACACAATTACAGTCACTTCTTTAGACACTTAAATATTTTGTTATTATAGTGCACTCATAGATAATCTTGTTATGCTTTAAATGCTAAAACTTCTTGAATTTTGGATTAAATATTCTATAGATAAATGGTAAAAAATATATAGTTTCCCATTGGACAAATTAAAACCACCTAACCAATGACATATATACTAAAAACATGTACATATTTTACTTAATTTCCTAAAATAATACAAATTAAACTAAAAAAATTGCTGAGCACTATACATACTTGTAATATAAACTTAGCTATTTAACTTTGTGGTATCTCAATCCAAATGGCCAAACCCAAAAGTGTAATATAAACTTAACTATTTAACTTTGTGGTATCTCAATCAAAATGGCCAAACCCAAAAGCCCTAGCACGAATTCTAGCTACTAGGTGAGAATGAACCTCGAGACGCATGTAAGCAAATAAATCAGGACACAAAAATATACTCTATATTGCATTGCATTAAAAAGTGCGGATGAGATGGTAATAAGAGAACGTTGTAAATGTTCACCAACTCCAAATATGTAGAATGCAATTATTTTTAAACAAAATGGAGTTTTATAAAGGATTTTGTTGCATACTCTCATCATTGTAGGTTGTCTTCTTCGTCGAAGGGAGCAAAATGTTACACCGCTAGGAGAATAAAATTTATGCCACGCTTTTCAATGTAGCCATAGAATCGAGATTGTTGGTTTCTAAACGGATAATGTAACATTTCTATCAAATTAGAACGATATTTAGGGAATGTTTTATTTCCATTTTAATTTTCACAATTAAGCAGCATTTCTTTTTTTTATTAAAATCATTTTTTTTAAAATTTAAATGATTTATTTTTATTATATGAATAATATTATTTTATCTTATTCGAATATAATATATATTTATCATTGTAAATAGAAATTTATTGGAAAAATTATTGTTTATTTTTAGTAACTTTTTTTTTTTACAAAATAATTTAATAAAATTTATTAAGTGAAGTTACATTTAGTATAAAGAAAATATCTATTACATAATGCTATATTTAAAAATATTAAAATAATATAAAATATAAGTGAAAATTTTAATGTTGGTTATAAATAAAATAGTTCAATTTTCATCTTTGTCATATTTTAATGCTATATAAAAAGATAAACTAATTAAAAGTAAAATATTAAAATAATATAAAATATTAGTAAAAATTTTAATGTTGGTCATAAATAAATAGTCCAATTTTCATCTTTGTCATATTTTAATGTTATATAAAGAGATAAACTAATTAAAAATAAATTAAATTAAATTAATTTTTAATATAAGAGAGAAATATAAGTTCTTCACTACTTAACATGGACTTGACAAATGATATATAAAAATAATATTATTGATACTACATGTTGTATAAGTCATTTTATGTTTAGTTGACGTCTAGCATTTAAAACAAAAAAACAAATATATATTTTACTATGAGTTATAAATAATATAATTTTATATCGATTGTGTAAAAAGAAAATAAAATAATTTAAATTAAAACAAATGAAAATTAAAAAATTTCTTGTAGTTAAAACATATAGTGTGTTGATTTGAGATCTACAAAGAACTTAGAGGAATCAAATCTCCAGAGGTACAAATTTTTCTTTAAATTTTGCATTCAAAAAAGAAAAAGAAAATAATTTAAATTAAAACAAATGAAAATTAAAAAATTCTTGTAGTTAAAACATATAGTGTGTTGATTCCAGATCTTCAAAGAACCTAGAGAAATAAAATTTATCGAGATATAAACTTTTCTTTAAATTTTGCACTCAAGAAAATTTTGCTTATTGAGAGACCTTATTGCTTTTCACACTTCATAGATCTAGAATTAGGATGACTATATTCTAGTTATAATGAGATTCAAATTTTATTGAACCTAGATATATCCACTAGTCTAGTATGGATGAAATGTTGTGCATGTTGTAATGTTATATTATATAAATAATAAAATAAAAATGAAAAAATGAAAAAATTATAACAAACTAATGTTTATAAATATTATTAATATGGTTTCGTAATATTACGATATTGCCATAGAGTCAATTTAAGATAGTTCAATTAAAATTAAGGTGATAAAATCAATTTCCTTAAAATTAAAGTTATAGAGTCATTAAAATTAAAGCGATAGACTTGCTTTCCATAAAATTAAGATCATAAAATACATTTATAGATGGGCATTTCTCGACTCTAGTTTTTGATAACCCATACCTTTTTCTATAGACTTCTTTGTAATTTGTTATATTCATTAAAACTTATCTATTAGACTAAAAAAACAAAATCACTCGAATGCAAAAAAATTTTAAATACAAAGCTTGAAATTTTTTACATTCAAATCAATTTAATCCCTCTCACATTTCATAATTAAAATGAATTTACCTTCATTTTTAGTTTTTTAATGATAATTTATTTATACATTTTTCAAAATATTACTTATATTATAAATTGTCAATGCAAAAGTAATTATAATATACTCGAATCAAGGAAAAATAATATAAATCTCTAAACTCTTGGAAGTACTAACCTTCTCATGCAAACCCTTACGGCTATGAAGTGACTGTGATGATCGATAGATCTTGACAATGTTCCCTGTTATCTGAATCTCCAAACTCTTCAAGTGTAGACCTTGTCGTCCAAAACCTTACTGATGTGAAATGACTATAATCTTCATGTGATAACCTCCTAACAAACACAAAAATAGTTGTTAATTGCATGCCCAATAAGGAAATTTTCATGTGCACTACTTCTCTAAATCCAGTTCTCTTCTAGTTTCCTAAGTTCTAGACTTTGCGCAACGGCATAGTTAAACACAGTGTGTGATTGATTTCAATAAACAAAAAAATGCTAAGTCTCTACACAATGAACATAGTCAAGAATCAGCCGCATAGGAAGGACCGAGCGCATTTCGTCCCAACGTTTTGCTTAAAGGAAGGAACCCTTCTCACAGTTTAACATTTTCACACCATTTATCTATACGGACGGGGCCAGGTAGAAAATATTTATTATTGGGCATGAAGAATATTGCAGAGAAAGAAGAAAGTATTGCTAGTATCGACGTTTAGAGTGGAGAAAATAAATGGATGCAGAACTCATGGATCTCCAGTTCCTGGGAATCGTGGGAATCACTAAAGAGGTCTGCAAGATCCGTTGCTCATGTACCAAACTGTTGGGGAGTCTCACCTTGAGTTTTGTTCTCCCCTTCAGCTTTGTATTCTTGGGGGCGAATCGCTCATCCAATATGTTGGAATTTATGAACAATTCCGAACACACCGAACACACAGAGGAATAAAAAAATTCCTCTTTTAAACACAGAGATTTAAATCAAATGCGGAGAGAGATGTGAAGAACATATATTTCATTAATAAAACTGGACTGTTACAAAGTGATATGTTCAGAATTGCAGCATTCTGGATTTACAAAAAAAATGACTTTGCTGACTACTACACATGCAGTGCTATTCAAATTATGTTCTGTCTTTTCTCTTCGCCTTCACTACTACACACACATTTTTGTAGTCTAACTTCTCTCGACAAAAATTACACACACACAGTCTTTCACTTCAGCCTTCTAGATTTCTCACACAATACACTATCTTTTACAATGCCCACAACATATACAAAACATTATATATATATATATATATATATATATATATATATATGTTGTATACATTATATATATATACAAAACATTATATATATATATATATATATATATATATAACTAAATTTAAAAACAAAATAAAACTATGTTACCTTGGTAAAAGTAAATAATAAAAACATTAAAACTTTATGCTAAGGTTTTAAAACTTTATACCATCGTGCGTATAACAAAAAAATATTAGCCTTTATACTTTCCACGGAGTGCTTGGAGAACACTCATGCCAGTTCTCTTTACTCCACAAAACTCTTTTCATTGGTCCGGAGGAAGGTGACGTTACCTCCTCCGGTGGGTTGCCTTCCCCTTTGCTGCTCAAGGTTGCTGCCCCCCCGGAATTATGGTTGATGTGCGTTAAATGTGGTTGGAGAGAACTCATTGTTGGTGGTTATTTAAGATAAGTACCTTGTTGCATGAAGTGTAAATCTGGACTTGAATATTTACTGTCGTTGTTCCTCAAAACTATCTTTCAATCTCATCGAAATTAAATCATCGCCATCTTGTTTCTGCTTTGCAGCAGTTGGAATTAAATTCCAACACTCCCCCTTAATTTCAACTATTGGATTTTCTTCCATACCCAGACATTTCCTGAAATAATTAAAAATTTTCTGCCCCAATGGTTTTTTTAGTATATCAACAAACTCCTCTTCAATTCTGCAATGTTGCAAAACAATTTCTCCATTGTTCACTAGCTCTTTGATGTGGTGATACTTGGCATCAATGTGTTTCATTCTCTTATGAAACATTGAATTCTTTGATAACGGTATTACTGAGCTATTATCAAAATAAATTGTTGTTCCTTTTACTTGTTCATGACACAAACTCCTCAACATTCTCCTCATCCAAACTGTTTGACACACTACTGCTGTAGTTGCCACATACTTTTCCTATGTTGTTGATAAAGCCACAATTGGTTGTTTCTTAGAAGCCCATAAGATGTCTCTTGAACCCATATGAAAAACATGTCTACAGGTTCTTTTCCTATCATCTATACTTCTAGCCCAATCACTGTCAGTATATCTAATTAACTCAAATTTTTTTAAGGTTGTATATAAAATTCCATACCTCTTTCTTCCTTTCACATACTTCAGAATTATTTTTGCTGCTTGCCAATGTGCCTCCTTTGGCCTTTCCATAAATCTAGAAATCAAACTCATGACATGCATAATATCCGGCCTAGTTGCAATCAAATACATAAGGCTGCCAACTATGCTCTTATACAAACTTGGATCAAAATCCCTGCTGATGTCTTCTTTGCTTAATTTCAAACCCATTACTATAGGAGTAATTGTTGCCTTGCAATCTTGCATATTAAATCTTTCCAAAACTTCATTCACATATTTAGCTTGAGAGATAAAAAAATTATTTTCATTTTTCTCTACTTCTATTCATAAGAAGTATCTAAGAAATCCCATGTCAGTCATCTCAAATTGATCCTTCATGACTGTTTTAAAATTCTCAATGAGGTAAGAATCATTACTTGTGAATATAACATCATCAACATACAAAACAACAATGAGCATCTTACCATCTTTATCGTTGATGTATAATGTGGGTTCTCCCTCATAATTTTCAAACCCATTTTCCATTAGATAGGCATCTATCCTACTATACCATGCTCTTGGTGCTTATTTCAGCCCATAAAGAGCTTTCTTCAATATGCAAACTTTTTTCTCTTGGCCTTATTTCTCATATCCCAGAGGTTGTTCAACATAAACCTCTTCCATCAATACTCCATTCATGAATGTTGATTTCACATCCATTTGGTAAACTTTTCACTTGTGTTGCGTTGTTATGGACAACACTACTCTTACTATTTCCATTCTTGCAACCGGTGAAAAAGTTTCCTCATAGTCTCTTCCTTGTTGCTTCTTGTAGCCTTTGACAAAAAATCTAGCCTTGTGCATTTAAATCTTACCTTCAGCATTGCTTTTGGTTTGGTAGACCCATTTCACTCCAATAACTTCCTTGCCTTTTGGGAGATCAACTAGTTCCCATGCCTTATTTTTCTCTATGGCATTCATTTCTTCATCCATAGCATCTATCAATTTATTATCTTTTATAGCTTCTTCAAAATGAATAAGATCCTCTACATGAAAATATAATGAAAATAAAGAGTTCATACCTTCATTTGCTACCTCTTTCTCATAGATTTCATTCAAACTTCTGAATCTGGTTCCTCTTTCACTTGCTGAACTTGTGCTTGTAGAAGCACTCAAATATTCTCCTTGTGATGTGCTTGGAGAAGCGTTGTTATCACTTCTCAAGGGTGTTCTCATACCTGCATGTGGTGTCCCTTGTTTTCCTTGTGTTGGTGGATGTGGTGTTGCTAATGAGGTGTTCATTTCAGCCATTTCTTCCTTGTCATCATCATGAGACAAACAACTTTTAACTTTCACTATTTTCTCAATGCTTCTATCCCAAGCTTCTTCCTCAATGAATTGTACATCTCTGCTTATAAAAAAACTTCTTGGTGGATGGGTTATATAGTCAGTATGCCTTTGATTCTTCACTATATCTAATACATATGCATTTCTCACCCTTACTGTCCAACTTCTTCCTTAGCTGATCTGGAATGTGTGCACAAGCCACACAACCGAAAACTCTCATGTGGGTGACACGCTGCTTTATGTCGCTCCACGCTTCTTCCGAAACTCTGTTCATGACATATTTGGTTGGCCATCTATTTAAAATATATGCTACAAAATGTACAACTTTAGCCTAATATTCATTTGGCAAATGTTTTTCCTTTAACATACTTCTTACCATGTCCATGATGTTTCTATTTTTTGTTTCAGTAACTCTATTTTGTTGCGGTGTATACCTTGTTGTATATTGTTTATTTATCCCATTTTCCCTACAAAAATGAAGGAAATATTTGGAGATATATTCTCCTCCTCTGTCTGTTCTTAAGACTTTAATACGCTGCCCACTTTGATTCTCTACAAGAGCTTTAAAGTGGAAGAACTTCTCAAACACTTCACTTTTAAATTTCAAGAAATAAACCCAAGTTTTTCTTGTGAAATCATCAATAAAAGTGAGCATATAGTGGCTTCTTGCTAGTGATGGTGTTTGCATTGGTCCACATAAATATGAATGGACTATTTCTAAGGGTGCATTTGCCCTTTTTCTCTTTCCTGATGGAAAGCTTTCTCTATGTTGTTTTCCCAAGATGCAGCGTTGACATAGGCTGTCTAGTTTCTCAATCAATGGTAATCTCTTTACCATTCCTTTCCTATGCAACAAATTTAGACCTCCAAAGTTGAGATGTCCAAATCTCAAGTGCCATAACCAGTTTTCATCCTTTGCTTCTCTTTGGAATGTCTCTTGTGTCACTGCTGCCATTTCAACTCATTTCTTGAAATCTTCTCTCATCTTGAGAGGGATCATTATGTTCCTTGTCATCTTCACTTGTGCAATGCATTTTCCAATGCTTAAGAGGTTACACTTCATACCAGGCACATAATATACATATTATATGGATATTCCTTCTCATTTCTTTGTCAAAACATTCACTGTGCCTTTTCCCATGACAGAGACATTACTGTCTATCCTCAATGTTACTTGAGACTTCAAATTCTCATCAATCATGGAAAACATAGAAATTTTTCCAGTCATATGGTTGCTACATCCTGAATCTAGAAACCATATATCTTTATTCTTTTCTTGAGCCATATTACATGCTAAAAATAATTTTTCTTGACTAATATTTTATTGATTAAAATTAGTACTGGGTCTATTACCCATGTCACTATGTTTCTTCCTACATTCATTGGAATAATGGCCATAATTCTTACAATAATGACATTGGACTTGGGATTTATCATACCTCTGTCCATGTGCTTGATTTTTTCCACCTTGCTGGCTACTACCTTGGCCTTGATTCTGACTTTGATTTTTGCCCCTTGCACGAGTATTTGTTGGGCTGCATCTTCTACCTTGGTTCTGGCTTCTACCTCAACCTTTTCCTCTATAGTTTCCTCTGCCTTGACCTCTTCCTCTTCCAAAGATGATTTTTTTGTTCTACTTAATCTTTGTTCATGTGTCATCAATGATGCATGAAGCTCATCAACTGTAAACTTTGAGAGATCCTTTGTCTCTTAAATGGTTGTGACTATCACATCAAACCTTAGGGGTAAGCTCCTCAATAATTTCTCTGCTGTTCTTCTCTCTTCTACTGTCTCTCCAAGAGATCTCATTTGGGTAACCAACCCAATCAATAGAGTAAATAATGAGTCTATTGTATCATACTCTTTCATGCTAATGACATCAAAATCTCTTCTCATGAATTGAAGCTTTGTTGTCTTTACCTTCTCCATACCTTAATAGGTTGTCTGGAGGGTATCCCATGCATCCTTGGACCTCTTAGTTGCTTCTATCCTTGGAAACACACTTTCATGCACTACTTGATAGAGATAGAAGAGGGATTTTGAGTCCTTCTTCCTATTGCTCTTCAGCAAATCCTTCTCTACCTGTGTTAAGGCATTAAATGCATTTTCATTTGTTGTTTCTTCTAGACCATCTTCAACTAGATCTTATAAATCTTTAGAGGCAAAAAGGGCTCTCATTGTGATTGCCCAATATTCACAGTTCTTTCCATTGAACTTTGGGAGTTTAGTATTTCTTATACTCGTGGTTGTGTTGGCTCCTGCCATAGCTAGATCACTGAACTATGCTTTAAAAAAAACTTGATTGTGTTTTTTAATGAGATGTCTCTCTGCTTAGAAATAAACTATGTCTCTAAAACTCTTGAGACTTCTATTTTAAAGCTCTCTGGACTGTAATCTTAACAATGGAAAATAAACTCTATTTTTGATGAATACCTGACTTTGCTTTGCTGAACCTTCACTCTGCTGGAGAAACCTTCAACAAAACTCTTTCTTCCTTCAGCTTCTTTGTCAAACACAAAGAGCTTGGACTAGCTCTGATACCATGCACACAGAGGAATAAAAAAATTTGTCTTTTAAAGACATAGATTTAAATAAAATGCAGACAAAGATGTGGAGAACATATATTTCATTAATAAAACTAGACTATTACAAAATAAGATCTTCAGAACTGCAGTGTTCCGGATTTACAAAAAAAAATACTTTGCTGACTGCTACATACGTAGTGCTATTCAAATTCTTCTCTCTGTCTTTTCTCTTTTCCTTTACTGCTACACACACAGTTTTGCATTCTAACTGCTCTCAGAAAAAAATACACACACACAGTCTTTCACTTCAGCCTTCGGGCTCTCTCACCTAATCCCTGTTTGTCTTTTCTGATAAACGATGGACATATATATATATATATATATATATATATATATATATATATATATATATATATATATATATATATATATATTTCATATTTATAATATATATATAACCAAAGTTAAAAACAAAATAAAACTAAGTTACCGTGGTAAAAGTAAATAATAAAAACATTAAAACTTTATGCTAAGGTTTTAAAACCTTATACCATCGTGCATATAACAAAAAAATATTAGCCTTTATACTTTCTAATGAGTTCTTGGAGAACACTCATGCCAGTTCTCTTGACCCCACGGAACTCTTTTCATTGGTCTAGAGGAATGTGACGTCACCTCCTCCGATGGGTTGCCTTCCCCTTTGCTGCTCAAGGTTGCTGCCCCCCTAAAATGATGGTTGATGTGTGTTAAATGTGGTTGGAGAGAATTCATTGCTGGTGGTTGTTGCAGATAAGTACCTTGTTGCGTGAAGTGTAAATATGGACTTGAATATTTACCATTGTCGTTCCTCAAGTTGTCTTTCGATCCCATCAAAATTAAATCATCGCCGTCCTATTTCTGCTTTGAAGCAATTGGAATTAAATTCCAACACAATATGTGATATTTCATTGGAATGAGATGCCTTATCTGAGGGAGACTAGCAGGCGTGCCAGCTAGAGGATCACTAAGGAATTGACGTTGGAACGAGCGTACCTCCTCATTTCTCTAGGGATCTCTGCAGTATTTCTTTTGGTCTTTTCATTGTTGTCCACGGCGGTGGTGGTGTATACTGTGGCCTCTATCTACGCGTCAAAGGAAATTTACTATGGGAGGGTTATGAAAATCATTCCTAGGGTTTGGAAGTGCCTCATGCGAACTTTCCTCTAGTTTTTCATAGTTGTGTTTATACATTGTACGCTCTCAGCATTAGCCTACTTCCAGTTCATATGCACCATGGTATTGTTTAATTGGAATTTAGTAGTCCTTAAATTTGGCTTGTATTTTGCAAGCACTCTCTTTGTCTTTGTGTATGTGGGTCACAACATGATGTGGTACCTCACCTGTGTTATATCTATCTTGGAGTACAAATACGACCTTGGCACCGTGCAGAAGTGCGCGGATATCATCAACGGACAATGGATTACAACCTACTTGCTCAACTTTATTTACCTCATATTCACTGCAATTATTGTATGGTTTTTCGCGTATGCAAACCTTTACGAGGATCGCCATGGCATGGGCAGTGATGGGAGGGGCATGTGTTGGGAAGTCCTTGTTGGGTTGCTGTGTTTTATTAATTTTATGGGGTTGTTGACACAGAGCATGTTTTACTTTGTGTTCAAATCTTACCAATGTGAAATCATAGACAAATCCTGTTTGTCGAATCACCTAGAACGTTACCTTGGCGGCTATGAGCATCTCCATAGTAGCAACATTCAAATGGAAGGTCTTGATTCCTCTGTATAGTCTTAACTCTCACTCTAATTTGTTTATTGCGGATGTTGATGGTATTATTTTCTTCTGCTTTGTTGGAATATTAATTCCAACTACCTGCAGACAGCAGAAGGATGGAAGAATTAAACTTTTATGGAGAAGGACACAGGAAGAAGCGTTGGAATATTAATTCCAACTGCCCGCAGACAGCAGAAGGATGGAAGAATTAAACTTTGATGGAGAAGGACGTAGGCAGAAGCAGAAAGACGTCAAAATTAATTTTTGATGGGGTCAAAAGACAACAGTAGCAGAAAGTTTCATTTTTTTTGTTTGGCAAGCAACCGAGCATTCAACCCAGCACCTACCGCAATGAGTCCTTGACCAACCATTTGATTTGAATTAACGCACGGCTAGCAACACATTCTGGGGTGTAGCAAGCTTGAGCTACAAAGAGGAGTGATGACCCACCGGAGGAGGTGATGTCACCTTCCTCTGGACCAATCAAATAGTTTTCGGGGGGGCAAAGAAATTGGCTCTTGCATAATGTTTGAACCCACATAATGTTTGTTTAATGTTTTTTATTTAGTTTTTAGTTGTCGTGGCATATATTTTTTATTTGTTTTGTTTTAAACTTTGGTTATATATATTTTAATATATATTATAAATATGAAATATTTATAATATATATACATATGTAATGTAATATACCATGTGCATTGTAATGGATTGTGTAATGTAATTTGTGCCCGAAGGCAAAAAATAAATAGAGAGCATTGTGTGTGTAGCAATGAACAATAAAGACAGAGAGACAGAGAGGAGAAGTTTTTTTTTTGTTGAAGCATTGTGTGTTGTAGCAGCTGAAAGAAGTCTTTCATTTTGTAAATCCAGAACATGAGAGTTCTGAGGAATTTCATTTTGCAATAGCTTATAGTTTGTTTAATGAAATAGTGTTATAATCCATCTCTCTGTCCGCAATTTTTTTTAATCTCTTTGTTGTGGAAGAGGAATTTTATTTTTCCTCTGTGTGTTTGGAATTGTTTAGAAATTCAAACAAGGTATCAGAGCTATTCTAAGTGCTCAGTGAATGAAGTAGAGATCGCTCTTCACTGCAGAAGCTGTAAGAAGGTTGTTGAAGCAGATTTCTCCAGTAGAGAGAAAGCTTCTGTTTGTAGGTTTTAACCCTGAACAGAAATTATCTAGACATGAATATTATAATACAAAATAAACAATAGTGAGAGCATAAAACATAAAACAGATAAACACAGATATTTTCCCCTAGATCCCAAATCAGGACGACCAGCTTGTTTTTTCATTATATTCTTTTTAGTGTTACAACACATATATATGCATGCCGAAGCATACATAAACCCCAATCCATTAACCTTAGATTAGAACAAAACCGTAGTTCCCTTGACCGGATCTACAAAAATACCAGGGGCCAAAAACCATCATACCCCAAAGCCATGTGCAAAACCATGGGCGCGGACAACCCACTGGAAATTAAGGACCAAAAAAATTTCGTCGGGCCGCTACCCTAGACCTCAACAGGGGGAGCTACCACCCCCCTTGTGACCCCCCCCCCCCCCCCCCCCCACAAAGTGGGGGCTATCACCCTCCCCACATGTGATTAGTCATGGAAATAATATAACACATACCCAACATTCTCCCACTTGTTTTTTTCTTTCCACAAGGGACCACAAGAGAGATTAGTCATTGGCCCAGTTCTTCAACACCCATTGTTTCTCTACACCAAGAGAAATTCTAATTGCTTACAGACTTTGTGAATGCATCTACAACATTCTTCAAAGTGTCCACCTTTACCAGCAACACCCTTTTAGCCTCAACCATATCTCTAATGAAGTGATATTGAACATTAATGTGCTTTGTCTTTGAATGGTAAGCAGGGTTCTTAGCCAATAAATTTGCACTTTGGCTATCACAGTATATCCTTATAGCTTGTTGTACCAACCCCATACTTGAACACAATCTCTGCTGTTGAGAATGCAGCAAGATGATGGAGCTTAGTGAAATGAAGTCGCCTTCACTAAGTGGGCCCGCAGGCAAATTCTGGCGCAAAGTCTATTTTTAGACTATGTCTATTTTTAGACATACGGAGCATAATTTGGGAATTCTACTTGGAGATTCTTGGAGTATGCGACATGTCGGTAAAAATAGATGAGACCCTAATTTTTAGGACCCAGGCTATTTTTAGACTGATCTCCTAAAAATATGGAAGTCAAATATTATTTACCCTTAATAATATTTTGACTATAAACATCAGTTTACTCTCTTGGCGCACTTCAGTTTGAGTCATGGAGGTGACTCATGCAACTGACACAAGGAATCACGTGGTTCCTAGGGTTTGATGGCATCTTGCATGGTTGGCTTCAGTTAGACTTCAGTGGCAGGAGTTTCGGAGGAGTTAACGGGACAAGTAGTGGAGTTGTGTTCTGTTTGTTTTAGTTGAACTAGTTGGGATTAGTTAACTAACTAATCAACTAGATATGAGTGGAGTAAATTAAGTAATATTTAATTTACTAAATATTAACTCATTAGTCAACTCAAGAACACTTCAGTTCACTACAGTGCATGATCAGTTCAGTGGAGACCAGTGGAAGAGGTAGATGAAAGGGTGAGTAAAGCTATCAGTTGGTAGATTTGTTTTGCATGAGATTTGCATTACACTTGGAGGAATTGTCCATGACAATTACGAAATCAAGGGAAGGGGATTCGAACCTTGAACCTCTTCATATACAGGCCATGATTGCGCAATAGAGGCAAGGCAATTGGCGGGGAGTTTTGAACCTCAGACTTGTTCAAAACTGAGTCAGATTGTGAGTAACTTCATGAGAGAGTATTGAGTACTTGTGAGGAGTATTGTACTTGTTTGGTTACTTGATTTCTCCATTACAATATACACAATAGCTGCGGGGTTTTCAGCTATAGGCTTTCCCCATACATACTGAGTTAATGTGTGATTGAATTGATGTGAGATTGCTTCTGTTATTTCCGCATGTGACAATTAATCGTAGAAGAAGGTTATGTGTTATGTATGCAATTCGAAATTGATATATGACCAGGTTAATCTTCAGTGAATAAGTGATTTATTCAGCTAATTTCTACATGGTATCGGAGCGAGATTAATTTTCGAGATCTATTACGGTGATTGCAAACTTATTTCCTCGGACAGAGTCTGCATGCGGGCCAGGTAGCCTCCGGAATATTCATCCTTCTTTGTAAGGTGAAAGATCTGGTGAATGCCCTTGCAGTCAATCTCTGATTTGGAAATAATTTGTTTTCAAGTATAGATCGGAAGCGATAGAGCTTGGAGTTTGGAATTCGAATTTTGCAGAAGGTTGTTTTTCTTGGTGCCGGTGTTGAAAGATGTCTTCTTTCAATGGTTTGCGACTCGAATATGCTCTTGAAGGCAGTTCGAACTATATTGCATGGAAGGATCGAATGGAAGCAGTGTTAGAAGATAATGGTCTGAAGGAGTTCGTGGATGTGGATGTCCCAAAGCCCACTGATGCAGCTCTGGTCGATGCATGGCAAAAGAAGATCGCGAAATGTCGAAGGATCCTGTTGGAGGGCGTCAAGGATCATATTGTATCCAGCCTGCATGGAAAGGCTACTCCATATTTAATGTGGAAAGCTTTGACGGATCTATTCCAGAGTAAGAGTGACCAAAGGAAGCCGGCGCTCAAAGACAAGCTCAGGAACATCAAGATGGAGAAGGGCGACAGTATCGCTAAATACCTCACGAAGTTCACTCAATGCAGAGATGAACTGGGAAGTGTGGGAGTTACTGTCGATGAAGAGGATATGGTCGACCTGGCTCTCCTTGGTCTTCCGAAGGCTTGGCACTCATATCAAGATAGTGTCACTGGTCGGGAGAAGCTGCCGGGATGGGAGCGCCTTTGGGCGGATCTCATGCAGGAGGAGATAAGGAGGACTACTCGAGATGGATCTTCATCAAAGGGAGCTGATGAAGAAAACTGCGCTTTGGTTGCCAAAGCAAAGAAGGGGAAAGGTAAGAAAACCTCTCATTCTGGTGCAAAGGGCAAGAAGCAGGATATGGCGAAAGTGAAGTGTTTTCACTGCCATGATCACAGACATTATGCTACCAATTGTCCAAAGAAGAATAAGAACAAGCAAGCGGGAAGATCTGCAGATGGAGAAGCTTTGGCTTCACAGTTCGAGCTTGACTTTTCACTGATTGCATGCTTGGTTTCAAGTGTGATGGGATCGGTGTGGTTCTTGGACAGCGGTGCGTCATTTCATATGACGGGAGATCGGGAGTTGTTCTCAGATCCGGAGGACAAGGATTTGGGTATGCACATCGAGATGGGCGATGACGGTAGATACAGTGCGACTGGTATCGGTACCGTATCCTTTCAGAGGGAGTCTGGTAAACCCTTTGTCTTAAAGGATGTCATGCATGTACCGGGATTGAAGAAGAACCTGATTTCAGTAGCGATGTTGGAGGATAAGGGTTATGATGTGGTCTTCAGCGAAGGAAAAGCTTTCCTGCGCAGTAAGACTACTGGAGAGACCCGTAAGATAGGGGTTCGAACTCAGAACCTTTATCAGTTGCAGGTAGATGACTGCGCAGCTATGGCATGCAAGGCTGGAGATGTGGTGAGCCGGGATGATGAGGGCTAACTATGGCACAGGAGATTGGGCCATCTTCACCATGGAGCTTTGAAGATTCTGCAGCAGATTTCTACTGGACTTCCTAAGGGCACTCTTGCGCAGTCAGATCAGTGCAAGGGGTGTACTTTAGGGAAGCATGTGAAAGCCACCTTTCACGAGAAGGATAGTCGCGCCACGACGATCCTTGAGAGAGTTCACACAGACGTGTGTGGTCCTTTCTCAGTTGCTTCGACAGCAAAGCACAAGTATTATGTGATCTTTGTTGATGATTTCTCTCGAAAGTGCTGGATCTTCTTCATGCAGAAGAAGAGCCATACATTCGCGAAGTTCTGTGAGTTTAAAGCACTGGTCGAGAAGGAGTCGGGGAAGAAGGTGATTGCTCTAAGGAGTGATAACGGTGGTGAATTCATCTCGGCTGAATTCAAGGAGTTCTGCAGCGCAGAAGGGATTCGGAGAGAGCTCATCGCACCCCATAACCCACACCAGAACGGGGTGGCTGAGTGGAAGAACAGAATGATCGTGGGTGCTGCACGGGCGATGTTGCATGATCAGGGCCTACCCCTTCACTTGTGGGCCGAGGCATGCAATATAGCAGTGTATGTGCAGAACCGTTGTCCTCACAAGGTTCTTGGCATGAGTACACCAGAGGAGGCTTATTCTGGCAAGAGGCCTGATATTTTCCATTTGCGGATTTTCGGATCTCCTGTCTACATGCATGTGACGAAGGATGCAAGAAGGAAGCTGGATCCAACTGCTGAAGTTGGAATATTTGTGGGGTACACCGATACACCTCATAACTATCGAGTGTATGTGCCAGACAGTCGCAAGACTGTTGTGCGACGGGATATAAAATTTCAGGAGGAGAAAGCCATGCAGTGTTCGCCTGAGAGGGAGCTACACTTGCATGCAGATGAGGAGCTGTTAGTTCCTAAGGAGGAGCTTCCGGATGTGGATCAGCCACAAGAGGAGGTTCAGGAGGTGAAAGAAACCACCCAGGCAGCGCCAACCATCAGAGGGCGCATGCGCACTACAGAAGCTGAGCGACTGGCTCGGGATGCAGAGAAGGTTGTAGGACCACCTACAGCACAGCGCAGACAGAGACAGTCACCGGATCGGTACACTGGATACATGGCTCTTATGAGTCAATGTGTTGTGACAGAGCCATCCTCTTTGGAGGAAGCTGTGGAGGAACCCGCATGGGTTGATGCCATGATCGAAGAATATGATTCGATCATCAGGAACAGTGCATGGGAGATTGTCCCAAGACCGGTTGGGAAATCAGTGGTGGGTTCGCGATGGATCTACAAGGTGAAGCAGGCGGCTGACGGGAGTGTGGAGAAGTACAAGGCGAGATTTGTCGCCCGTGGCTTCTCACAGATCGAGGGGATTGACTATGAGGATACTTTTGCACCTGTCGCAAGGTACTCTTCCATACGGACGATCCTTGCTCTCTCAGCGCAGATGGGGTGGCACATTCATCAGATGGATGTGAAGACTGTGTTCCTCAATGGAGTTATCGAGGAAGAGGTGTACATAGAGCAGCCTGAAGGTTTTGAGATCTTCAGCAGTGAGTCGCATGTGTGCCGACTCAAGAGAGCACTGTATGGGCTGAAGCAAGCACCTCGTGCTTGGTACACTCGGATAGACAGCTACTTCACCGGGCTTGGATTCTCCAAGAGTGAGGCGGATCCAAACTTGTACCAGATTGTGGTGGAGGGGAAGCTGTTGATCATTGTACTGTATGTAGATGATCTGATTTTGACTGGCGACGAGCAGTTGATACTTTCATGCAAGGAGGATCTTGCACGAGAGTTTGAGATGAAGGACCTGGGCATCCTTCATTATTTCCTGGGATTGGAGATTTGGCAACGCAGTGGAGGACTGTTTGTTTCTCAGGGCAAGTATGCCCGGGAGATTCTAGAGAGGTTCAACATGCAGGGCTGCAAGCCTGTTGATACCCCTCTTCCTGGAGGTTGGAGGAAGGGAGATGCTACTTCGGAGGAGGTAGTGGATGCCACTGTCTATCGACAGCTGGTGGGGTCGTTGATGTATTTGGTCAATACTCGACCCGATATATGCTATGCAGTTAACCAGCTTTCGCAAGCTATGGTTAAGCCTACCAAGCTCTTTTGGAAGGCGGGCAAGCATGTATTGCGCTATATCATAGGCACATCGGGATATGGTCTATGGTACAGACAGGAGGATGGAGCGAAGCTTTCTGGCTTCACTGATGCAGATTGGGCAGGGAGTCCAACGGACCGGAAGAGCACTTCGGGAGGAGTTTTCAGCATTGGGTCGACAGCAGTTTCCTGGTACAGCAGGAAGCAGAGATCCGTGGCACTCAGTTCAGCAGAGGCCGAGTACATGGCAGCAAGCTTGGCCGCATGTGAGGCTATTTGGATGAGGAAGATCCTCGCAGGTTTGTTCAGGTTGCATTTGGAGCCTACAGTGATCTACTGTGATAACCAGAGCTGCATCAAGCTCTCGGCTAATCCAGTTTTTTATGATAGGTCCAAACATATCGACATCAGGTACCATCACATCAGAGATTGTGTTCAGCGGAGGATCATGATGCTTTCATATGTTCCCACGGAGGATCAGGATGCCGACATCCCGACGAAGGCGCTCACCAGGAGCAAGTTCGAATTCCACAGAGGCAGGATAGGGGTTGCAGATAATCCATATCTTGCTGAGAGGGAGTGTTGAAAATGCAGCAAGATGATGGAGCTTAGTGAAATGAAGTCGCCTTCACTAAGTGGGCCCGCAGGCAAATTCTGGCGCAAAGTCTATTTTAGACTATGTCTATTTTTAGACATACGGAGCATAATTTGGGAATTCTACTTGGAGATTCTTAAAGTATGCGACATGTCGGTAAAAATAGATGAGACCCTTATTTTTAGGACCCAGGCTATTTTTAGACTGATCTCCTAAAATATGGAAGTCAAATATTATTTACCCTTAATAATATTTTGACTATAAACAGCAGTTTACTCTCTTGGCGCACTTCAGTTTGAGTCATGGAGGTGACTCATGCAACTGACACAAGGAATCATGTGGTTCCTAGGGTTTGATGGCATCTTGCATGGTTGGCTTCAGTTAGACTTCAGTGGCAGGAGTTTTGGAGGAGTTAACGGGACAAGTAGTGGAGTTGTGTTCTGTTTGTTTTAGTTGAACTAGCTGGGATTAGTTAACTAACTAATCAACTAGATATGAGTGGAGTAAATTAAATAATATTTAATTTACTAAATATTAACTCATTAGTCAACTCAAGAACACTTCAGTTCACTACAGTGCATGATCAGTTCAGTGGAGACCAGTGGAAGAGGTAGATGAAAGGGTGAGTAAAGCTATCAGTTGGTAGATTTGTTTTGCATGAGATTTGCATTACACTTGGAGGAATTTTCCATGACAATTACACAATCAAGGGAAGGGGATTTGAACCTTGAACCTCTTCATATACAGGCCATGATTGCGCAATAGAGGCAAGGCAATTGGCGGGGAGTTTTGAACCTCAGACTTGTTCAAAACTGAGTCAGATTGTGAGTAACTTCATGAGAGAGTACGGAGTACTTGTGAGGAGTATTGTACTTGTTTGGTTACTTGATTTCTCCATTATAATATACACAATAGCTGCGGGGTTTTCAGCTATAGGCTTTCCCCATACATACTGAGTTAATGTGTGATTGAATTGATGTGAGATTGCTTCTGTTATTTCCGCATGTGATAATTAATTGTAGAAGAAGGTTATGTGTTATGTATGCAATTCGAAATTGATATATGACCAGGTTAATCTTCAGTGAATAAGTGATTTATTCAGCTAATTTCTACATCTGCAACCAAACTGATTCCTTGCTTACATGAGTGGCTGCCATGTATTCTGCCTCTGTAGTTGAAAGAGCCACTACAAACTATATTATACTCATCCAACTGAATGTGCCTCTAAATAGGCTAAACACATACCCACTTGTAGATCTTCTTTGGTCTAGATCTCCAGCCTAGTCTGCATCAAAAAAACCATGAATGTCCAAAATTCTTTCCAATCCTAGTCTTCCCTGGTAGCACAAGCCATAATCACTAGTGCCACATAAATATCTGAAAACACGCTTCACTGTCGTCCAATGCTCCTTCCCTGGGTTTGACATAAACCTACTCAATAATCCCACTGCATGTGCAATGTCTGGTCTAGTACATACCATTGCATACATCAGGCTATCCACTGCACTTGCATATGGAACACGAGACATATCCTCCTCTTCTTCTTGTGTCTTGGGACACTGTTCAGCGAAAAAATTTACACCTACAGGAATAGGAACATTCACCAGTTTACTATCCTGCATATTGAACCTCTGCAATATAGTCTTGACATACTTCCTCTGGTTTAACCAGAGCTTCCTCTTTGCCCGATCTTTCTTAATTTCCATGCCCAAAATATAGTTTTCAGCACCAAGAACCTTCATATCGAATTTGGAGAACAGTTGGGTCTTCAAATCTTGGATAGTTTATTTGTCATTTTCAATCAACAACATATCATCCACATACAAGACCAAATAGATAACACTGTCACCAATTGATTTAAAATAAACACAATGATCCTCCTTGCTTCTGGTGAAGCCAAGTCCCCGTATATAGGTATCAAAGTTATGATACCACATCCTTGGTGATTGTTTTAACCCATACAGAGACTTCTTCAACCTGCATACTAGTTCTTTCTTACCCTTCACCATAAATCCTTCAGGTTGCTTCATGTAGATCTCCTCTTCTAGATCCCCGTGAAGAAATGTTGTCTTCACATCCAACTATTCTATCTCAAAATCAAATGCAGCAACAACAGATAAAATTAATCTAATAGAAGTAGCTTTGGCAACAGGAGAAAAAATATCACCAAAATCAATTCCTGACACCTGGGAATAACCTTTTGCTACCAACCGAGATTTGTATTTCCCCACCTTGCCTTCTACATTCATCTTCTTCTTAAACACTCATTTTCTCCCGATGGGCTTCCTTCCAGCCGGCAAATCCACCAGATCCCATGCTTCATTTTTGTGCAAGGATTCCATTTCATCAACCATGGCCTCCTTCCAGAGTTTTTCATCCTCTCAATCTACTTCCTTCCTGATAGTTCTGGGATCATCATCAATTATAGTTAAGGCAAAACCTAAACATAAAGTAGATGGACTATACCTTTCTGGTTGCCTTCTTTCCCGAACTGATCTTCTCATAACTAGAGTTTGTGGCTCTTCCTCTTCTGAATCTTCTTCTGCTGTAGAGTCTAATTCATACTCCTTTATCTCAAACTCTATATTTTCAGGTTCCTTTGGTATGAATCCATGTTTAACAACATCTTTCACCTCTCTAAACACCACATCTTGGCTGTACACAAACTTCCTTGTTTTCGGGTTCCAAATTCTGTAACCTTTTAAACCATCCTTATACCCAATAAATATGCACCTTTCAGATTTATTATCCAACTTGGTCCTTTTCTGCTTTGGAACATGTACATATGCATCACATCCAAATACCCTTAGATGTGAAAGAGAGGGTTTCTTACCAGTCCATACCTCATATGGAGTCTTATCCTCCAACACTGATGAAGGTGATCTGTTAACCAGATAGCATGCAGTATCCACTACCTCTGCCCAGAATTATTGTCCTAACCTAGTAACACTGAGCATGCTTCTTGCCCTTTCCATCAGTATTCTATTCATTCTTTCTGCAACTCTGTTTTTCTGAGGTTTGTATGGAGTAGCCTTCTGCCGTGCTATAGCACACTTCTTATAGAACTCTTCAAATTCCTTCTTACAGAACTCCCCACCATTAACTTTCCTCGGCGCCTTTATCTTCTTCTCTGTCTGGTTTTCCACCAGAGCCTTAAATTCTTTAAATCTGTCAAAGACTTCATATTTCTTCCTCAAGAAATATATCCATGTGTTTCTTGAGAATTCATATATGAATGAAACATAGTACATAGACTTTCCCAGTGATGGAACTGACACAGGTCCAAGCACATCATTGTGCACAAGTTCTAATATATTGTTCGCCCTCTTAGCACCAAAAGGAAAACTCACCCAATTCTGCTTCCCATATACACAATGTTCGTAGAAATCGAAATCCAGAGAGAAATTAGACATACCTTCTACCATACCATTTCTATGCAATATCCGAAGGCCCTTCTCGCCAATATGTCCAAGCCTTTGATGCCATAACATGGTATTTTCTCCAGAGACAGCTAGGCTTTCCGCTCCACCTTCAGGAACCATATAACTGTTACACCCATCAATAACAATGCTACCTTGTAGCTTGTACAGAGTTCCAATCCGAACTCCCTGCATTAATACCAGTGCTCCCCGAACCATCTTGCAGGCATCTTTATTGAACACTGTTTTTACACCTGCATCATCCATCTTGCTTGCAGAAATCAGTTTTCTGGCCAATGCAGGAATATGCAGAACACCAAGAAGTGTTCTAATCCTTCCACCTTGCAGCTTTAGCTTGACCTTTCCACGTCCGATGATTCTGGCCTTCCTATCATCCCCTAGGAAGAAATCATCACCATCATATTTCTCATACTCGCAGAACCACTCCCTATGGGGAGTGAAGTGAAAGGATGCACCTGAGCTAATCAACCATGACTCATGATATACATGTGTATTTGAAGAAGAATCCAAATACACATCCCCACCTTCATCCGAGGTGGTTTTTGCCTCTGTAGAAGGAGCATCATCAAATCCATTTCCTTTCTCAGGAACTTTAGATCTGCAGTCCCTTTTGTAGTGCCCTTCCTTTCCGCATTTCCAACATACCTTTACAGAATTTCCAGGAGATTTAGATCTTAATCTAGATTTGGATCTCCCACTCGAAACCTTATTCTTTTTTCTATTTTGGGACCTTCCTCGTACAGACAAGGCATATCCATTCTGGCCCTCCATATTTCTCCATCTCATTTCATCCGACAACAAGGCTAAGACAATGTCATCAAAATTCAAGGTAGTTGTATTGCTACCTATTGCAATAACCAAACTGTCCCACAAGTCTAGTAGAGAACACAACAAACTAATGCACTTATCTTCATCTAAGATTTTAATATCAATAGATGAAAACTAACTTAACACAGTATTGAAGGCGTTCAAATGCTATGTCACTGAGTCTCCATCCTTCATCCTTAGGTTATACAGCTTTTTCCGCAGGAACAACTTATTCACCAGAGACTTAGATTTGTACAAAGTCCCAAGTTTTTCCCACAAATTATTCGCTATAGCTTCCCCAGATACATTCAACAATACTAAATCTGAGACACACAACCGTATTGTGCTCTTAGCCTTCCAATCCAATTTTTTCCAGTCTTCATCTGACATTTTCATTGGTATAGTACCTGGATCTACCGCGATCCACTGATCTTTATCCACCAGCAAATCGTCCATCTTGATCTTCCACAACTCAAAACTCTGACCATTAAATTTCTCGATCTCTATCTTTCTGCCGCTCGCCATCTTCTTTCACTGCAAGAATCGATCCCACAGATATCCCACTGAACAAGGTCTACCTCAGGCCCGAGAAAAAAACCCTCAGCAGCAAAGGCATCCCCTTGAAGCCAAAACAACTCCAATACCAAATGTAGGTTTTAACCCTGAACAAAAATTATCTAGACACGAATCTTATAACAGAAAATAAACAATAGCGAGAGCATAAAAAATAAAACAGATAAACACAAAGATTTTCCCCTGGATCCCAAATCAGGACGACCACCTTGATTTTTCATTATATTCCTTTTAGTGTTACAACACATATATATATACATGCCGAAGCATACATAAACCCCAATCCATTAACCCTGGATTAGAACATAACCATAGTTCCCTTGACCAGATCTACAAAAATACCAGGGGCCGAAAACCATCATACCCCAAAACCATGTGCAAAACCATGCACAAAACCATGGGTGCGAACCGCCCACCAGAAATTAAGGACCAAAAAATTTTCACCAAGGCGTTGCCCCGAACCCCGACAGGGAGGGCTATCGCCCCCCCTGTGACCCCCCTGTTGCACCCAGCGCAAAGGGGGAGCTATCGCCCCCCCTCCCCCCCGCACATGATTAGTCGTGGAAATAATATAACACATACCCAACACTGTTTGTTTACACAATCAAAAGAGTTTGATTGTTTTGTTTGTTTTTTTTAACATAGTCAAGAAAATTGTCATGTTTTCATAGTTACGATGGCAGCAACAGGCACCAACTTGATGAATCCCCAACTTCCACAGTTTAACGGGAAGAATCATGATTATTGGAAAATCATGATGAGAGCCCTATTTGCTTCACAAGACATATGGGAGCTAGTTGAGAATGGCTACCCAGAACCAGTAGATGCAGCAGCGCTGGCTAGTTTGACAGCAGCAGAAAGAGACTTGTTAAGAGATAATAGGAAAAGGAATCCAAAGCCATCTTCTATCTTTTTCAATCAGTGCACGAGAGTATTTTCCCAAGGGTTGCAGCAGCAAAAAAGTCTAAGGAGGTGTGGGATATTCTTAAAACAGCCTATCAAGGCATGGAGAAGGTGAAGATAGCAAAGCTGCAAATGTTGAGGAGAGATTTTGAAATTCTCTGTATGAAAGAGTTTGACACTATAGACTCATTCTTCACTAATGTTATTGGGTTAGTTACCCAGATAAGGTCTCATGGAGAGACACTTGAAGAAAGAAGAATAGTGGAGAAAATCTTGAGAAGTCTACCCTCAAGATTTGATGCCATAGTAGTGGCAATAAAAGAGACAAAGGATCTCTCACTATTTACAGTGGATGAGCTTAGTGCATCCATGATGTCTCATGAGCACAAATTGAACAGAGGAAAAAATTCATGATTGGAACAAGATTTCAAGACTCAGATGTCTTTTGGCCAAAGAAAAGGGCGAGGAAGATCAAACAACCGAGGAAGAGGAAGAAACCCATAGAGAAGTGGAAGAAACAACCCTGCAAGCATGAGTAAAAGGGGCAGTAATCAGAACCAGAATGAAGGCTCAAGCCAACATCAAGCTCATGGACAAAGGTATGATAAATCCCAAGTCCAATGTCATTATTGCAAGAAATATGGGCACTATGCCAATGAATGTATAAAAAAGAAAAATGACATGAATAATAGGCAGAATGCTAATTTTACAAAAGAAGAAAAGAACCAAAAGAATGTGTTGTTAACATGTAATGTAGCACAAGATAGACAAGATGATGTATGGTTCTTAGACTCAGGTTGTAGTAATCACAAGATTGGAAACATAGTAATGTTTTCCAATCTAGATGAAAATGTTAAATCTAAAGTAACAATAGGGACTGATAGTAAGGTCTCTGTCATGGGAAAAGGAATAGTAAGTATCCTGACAAGAAAATAAGAATAGAAGTTTGTGCCAGATGTATATTATGTACCTGCCTTGAAATGTAATTTTTTGAGCATTGGACAGCTCATAAACAAGGGATACAATGTATTCTTTAAAGATGATGTGTGCACAATCAAGGACATACCTCCAAGAAAGAAAGTCATTGGAGAGGTGCAGATGACAAGAAATAGGATTTTTCCTCTCAAGCACAGAACAGACTTGAAGGAAAGAATAAATTTAGCAGCTGTAACACAAGAGGTCTTTCAAGAGGAAGTGAAAGATGAAAACTGGTTATGGCACTTGAGATTTCGACATCTCAATTTCGGAGGCTTGAACTTGTTTCACAGAAATGGAATGGTAAAAGGATTACCATTGATTAAGAAACCGGACAGCCTTTGTGAAAGCTAAATCTTGGGAAAACAACACAGAGAAATCTTTCCAATAGGGAAGAGTATAAGGGCAAAGACACCCTTAGAGCTTGTCCACTCAAATTTTTGTGGACCAATGCAAATGCCATATTTAGCTGGTAGAAAATATGTTTTGACATTCATAGATGATTACACTAGAAAGACATGGGTGTATTTCTTGAAATAGAAGAGTGAAGTGTTTGAAAAGTTTTGCCACTTCAAAGCTCTTGTTGATAAGAAGAGTGGGCACTACATCAAAGTGCTAAGAACTGACAGAGGTGGAGAATACATCTCCAAAGAGTTCCTATGTTTCTGAAGGGAGAATGGCATACATAAGCAGTTTACCACAAGGTACACACCTCAGCAAAACGGTGTTGTAGAAAGGAAGAATAGGACCATCATGGACATGGTCAGAATTATGTTAAAGGAAAAAAATTTGGCAAATGGGTATTCAGATGAAGCTATCGATTGTGCAGTGTATATCTTGAATAGATACCCAACCATATTTTTCATGAATAGAGTTCCTAAAGAAGAATGGAGTGGAAGAAATTAGTTTTTCACTCACATGAAAGTTTTTGGATGTGTGGCTTATGCACATGTCCTAGGTCAATTGAGAAAGAAGCTTGACAACAAGGGGGAGAAGTGTATCTTAGTTGGATATAGTGATGAGTCCAAGGCATACAAACTCTATAATCCATCCACTAAGAAATTTATAATAATTAGAGATGTGCAGTTTATTGAAGAAGAATCTTGGGATGGAAGCTTAGACAAAATAATGAATGTGAAGACATGTGTGTCACACGAAGAACAAGAGGAAGGGAGAAAAAAAAATAATCCCTCCTTGGTGGCTCCTCCTCCACCACCAAAAGAACAACAAACCACACCACAAGCTGGAAATAGAACAGCCTTGAGAAATCAAGGAAGTGCTTCTTCAAGCATACCACATAGAACTAAAACTCCCTCTAGTTCAAGTGGAACTCCAAGTACACCAAGAAGACCGAGATTCAGAAATCTGAGTGATATTTACATGAACAAGGAGAGATAAATGATAATGATGGTCTGAACTCTTTATTTTCTTTGTATTTCCATGTCGATGACCCAATTCATTTTGAATAAGATGTAAAATAATAAAAATGGATTGAAGCAATGAACGAAGAGATTGGTGCAATAGAAAAGAGTAATACATGGGAGTTAGTGGACCTCTCTAAAGGTAAATAATTCATTGGATTAAAATGGGTCTATAAGACCAAGATCAATGCTAAAGGCAAGATTGAAAGGCACAAAAAAAGACTTGTTGTCACAGGCTACAAGGAGCAACAAGGAAGAGATCATGAAGAAACCTTTGCACCGGTTGCAAGGATGGAAACAGTGAGAACAATGTTGTCCATAGTAGCACAATATAAATGGAAGGTTTACTAAATGGATGTGAAATCTACATTCCTGAATGGAGTATTGAAAGAAGAGGTATATGTTGAACAACCTCTAGGCTATAAGATTGAAGGCCAAGAGCACAAGGTATGCAAGTTGAAGAAAGCTCTCTATGGGCTGAAACAAGCACCGAGAGCATGGTACAATAGGATAGAAGCTTACCTGACTGAAAATGGATTTGAGAAATGTGATGGAGAACCCACACTCTACATAAAATAAAATGATGGTAAGATTATTATTGTTGTTTTATACGTAGATGATTTAATCTTTACTGGCAATGAATTTTCACTCATTGTCGATTTTAAAGTAGTCATGAAGAGTGAATTTGAAATGACTAATTTGGGTTTTTTGAGATATTTTCTTGGAATAGAAGTAGAGAAAAATAAAAATGGGATTTTTATTTCCCAAGCAAAATATGTTGAAGAAGTGTTGAAAAGGTTCAACATGCAGAACAACAAGGCAGTTGTAACTCCAACTGTCATGGGGTTAAAATTGAGCAAATAAGATCACAGCAAGAATGTCGATCCAACATTGTATAAAAGCATAGTTGGCAGCCTTATGTATTTGACTGCAACTAGGACAGATATTATGTATGTTGTAAGTTTAATTTCCATATTCATGGAAACACCAAAACAAACTCATTGGTAGGCAGCTAATAGCAAAATTGGGTGCAAGTGCTAAGGAGAGTTGTACACTCTTCTTTCAATAATTTCTTTCTTCTTGGGAGTCTTCTTCATTTTCTTATTTCTATTTCATTTATCAATTTCATGGAAATTGATTAATGAATATCATGGACAAGTCTTATACAAACACCCAAATAATAGGACCTTTGGTATTTTTAAATAAAACACTTGAAACTATATCTCCCCTTTGAAAACACTTTAATAATATGTTACTCCTTGCAACAATATTTCAAACCCCATTTAATTATGAAATATCCCTGTAACTATTGCGCGAACTCTTTTTGGAGTATTGCACTGAGGGTATATGAACCGACGGGTATATCTGTTTAAAAAAATATCTAAACCTTAACCTTATACTATTTACCCCTTGAATGACTCTTAAATCTCTAACATAAAACCTTCAACAGCCCTTAACTATTCCGGGCCCATGAACCCGATGTATTAAATAAATGTTTAATAGTGTTAAAACCACTAGTCCATACCTTGAATTAACCTCTGTGCAGCTTTGCACACGATCACCCTTGGATCCGTTGCTTAGCAGATCAGACGAATCTCATCGAAATCGCGTTTTTTCAAGGAACGAACTTTAGCGATAAAAAAAAATGAAAAATGGGTGGTTTTGCCTCAGTGATGTGGTAGAATTTAACAAGATCACGTTTTATTTTTCGAAACCGCTCTTTGCCCAAATTTTTGCGCGATACCGGTGGTATCCTCCTCCTAAACCACTTTCTCCAAACTGGTATTTGAACAATGTTCAACTCGGATTTTCACAGTAATTTAATTTATTTCTTCAGTTCGTCTTCCCCGCATTAACACTGTGGTTAAGTCTCAACAATAAGAAAACAACGACATTCTATCTCAACTGAGATTTCTCTAATAGACAGAGGATTGACATATGGTTTCGCTCTTCCAACAGAGCCACTATTCAACCTTCTCTAAATTTCTGATGCAGACTAAACACATTCAAATTATTCGCTGAGAATACAAGTTCAAAGACAATCAGAGGGAAAATAAGGAGATTTCATACAGACTTGACTCCTTTTCAGGTTATGCATAGAAATTTTTGGGTATGTGTTATATTCTTTCCATGACTAGCCCCATGCACTGTACATTGCGCCAGGCGCAGCAGGGGGGGTCACAAGGGGGGAGGCAGCCCCCACTGTTGGGGTCCGAGGCAGCGCCCCGGCGAAAATTTGTTTGGTGTGCAGACCCACCCATGTTTTGTGCATTATTTTTCACATGGTTTTGGGGTACGATGGTTTTTGGCCCCTGGTATTTTGTAGATCCGGTCAAGGAAACTACGGTTACGCCCCGGCGAAAATTTGTTTGGTGTGCGGACCCACCCATGTTTTGTGCATGATTTTTCACATGATTTTGGGGTACGATGTTTTTCAGCCCCTGGTATTTTGTAGATCCGGTCAAGGGAACTACGGTTATGCCACGACGAAAAAAAAATTGGTGTGCAGACCCACTCATAGGCGGACCCATCCATGTTTTGTGCATGATTTTTCACATGGTTTTGGGGTACGATGGTTTTCGTCCCCTGGTATTTTGTAGATCTGGTCAAGGGAACTATGGTTATGTTCTAATCCAAGGTTAATGGATTGGGGTTTATGTATGCTTCGGCATGTATATATATGTGTTGTAACACTAAAAGGAATATAATGAAAAATCAAGCCTGCCATCAACATTTTAGATCCAGTGGAAAATCTCTGTGCTTATCTCTGTTTATGTTTTATGCTCTCTCTATTGTTTATTTTCTATTTTTTAAGGTTCGTCTGCAGCTAATTTCTGTACAGGGTTAAAACCTACATTTGGTATCAGAGAAGTTTCGGCTTCAAGGGGACGCCTTTGCGACTGAGGGGTTTTTTGCTCGGGCCTGAGGTAGACCCTGTTCAGTGGGAGATCTGCAGGATCGATTCTTGCGGTGAAAGAAGATGGTGAGCAGTGGGAAGATAGAGATCGAGAAATTTAATGGTTAGAGTTTTGAGTTGTGGAAGCTCAAGATGGAGGATCTGCTGGTGGATAAGGACCAGTGGATCGCGGTAGATCTGTGTACTAACCAACGGCAATGTCAAATGAAGACTCGGAAGAAATGATTTGAAGGCTAAGAGCAATAACACAAATAAGTGCCCCGTATTCAGTATTGTTGAATGTATCTGGGGAATCTATGGCGAAGAATTTGTGGGAAAAACTTGGGACTTTGTACCAATCTAAGTCTCTAGTGAATAAGTTGTTCCTGCGGAAAAAGTTGTATAACCTGAGGATGAAGGATGGATACTCGATGACAGAGCATCTGAACGCCTTCAATACTGTGGTAAGTCAGCTATCATCTGTTGATATTAAAATCTCAGACGAAGATAAGTGCATCAGTTTGTTATGTTCTCTACCAGACTCGTGGGACAGTCTGGTTATTGCAATAGGTAGCAATACAACTACCCTGAATTTTGATGACATTGTCTCAGCCTTGTTGTCGCAAGAAATGAGACGGAGAAATATGGAGGGCCAAAATGGAGATGCCTTATCTGTACAAGGAAGGTCCCAAAACATAAACAAGAATAAGGTTTCTAGTGGGAGATCCAAATCTAGAGGGAGATCTAAATCTCCTGGAAATTTTGTAAAGGTATGTTGGAAATGCGGAAAGGAAGGGCACTACAAAAGGGACTGCAGATCTAAAGCTCCTGAGAAAGGAAAGGGATCTGATGATGCTCCTTCTGCAGACAAAACCACCGGATGAAGTGGGGATGTGTATTTGGCTTCTTCTTCAACACACATGTAGATCATGAGTCATGGTCGATTGACTCAGTATCCTTTCACTTCACTCCCCATAGGGAGTGGTTCCCACGAAAAGAGAAATATGATGGTGATGTCTTCCTAGGGATGATAAGAAGGCCAAAATCACCTGGACGCGGAAAGGTCACTAAGTCAAGCTACAAGGTGGAAGGATTAGAACACTTCTTGGTGTTCTGGGTGATATTCTGCATTGGCCGTAAATCTTATTTCTCGTAAGATGGATGATGCAGGTGTAAAAACAGTGTTCGAGAAAGATGCCTGCAAGATGGTTCGGGGAGCACTGGTATTAATGCGGGGAATTTGGACTGGAACTCTGTACAAGCTACAAGGTAGCAATATTATTTATGGGTGTAATAGTTCTATGGTTCCTGAAAGTGGAGCAAAAAGCCTAGCTGTCTCTGGAGAAAAGACCATGCTATGGCATCAAAGGCTTGGACATATTGGAGAGAAGGGCCTTCAGATACTACATAGAAATGGTATGGTAGAAGGTATGTCTAATTTATCTTTTGATTTAGATTTTTCTGAACATTGTTTATATGGGAAGCAGAATCGGGTGAGTTTTCCTTCTGGTGCTAAGAGGCCGAACAAGATATTAGAACTTGTGCACAGTGATGTGTTTGGACCTGTGTCAGTTCCATCACTAGGAAATTCTATGTACTATGTTTCATTCATAGATGACTTCTCAAGGAATACATGGATATATTTCTTCAGGAAGAAATCTGAATTATTTGAAAAAATTAAAGAATTTAAGGCTCTGGTGGAAAAACAGATAGAAAAGAAGATAAAGGCACTGAGGAGAGATAATAGTGGGGAGTTCTGCAAGAAGGAATTTGAAGAGTTATTTAAGAAGTGTGGTATAGCACGGTAGAAGACTAATCCATACACACCTCAACAAAATGGATTTGCAGAAATAATGAACAGAATACTGATGGAAAAGGCAAGAAGCATTCTCAGTGGTACCGGGTTAGGACAAGAATTATGGGCAGAGGTAGTGGAGACTGCATGCTATCTGGTTAACATATCACCTTCATCAGCGTTGGAGGATAAGACTCCACATGAGGTATGGACTAGTAAGAAACCCTCTCTTTCACATCTAAGGTTATTTGGATGTGATGCATATGTACATGTTCCAAAGGAGAAAATGACCAAGTTGGATAATAAATCTGAAAGGTGCATCTTTATTTGGTATAAGGATGGTTTAAAAGGTTACAAGCTTTGGAACCTAGAAACAACGAAGGTTGTGTATAGTTGAGATGTGGTGTTTAGAGAGGTGAAAGATGTTGTTAAACATGAAATCATACCAAAGGATCCTAAGAAGATAGAGTTTGAGCTAAAGGAGGATGAATTAGACTCTACAGCAGAAGAAGATTCAGAAGAGGAAGAGCCACAAACTCCAGCTTTGAGAAGATTAGTTCGGGAAAGAAGGCAACCACAAAGGTATAGTACATCTGATTTCTGTTCCAGTTTTGCCTTAACTATAACTGATGATGATCCCAGAATTTTCAGGGAGGCAGTAGATTCTGAGGATGGAAAACTCTGGAAGGAGGACATGGTTGATGAAATGGCATCCTTGCACAAAAATGAGGCATGGGATCTGGTGGAGTTGTCGGTTGGAAGGAAGCCCATTGGGAGAAAATGGGTGTTTAAGAAGAAGATGAATGTAGAAGGCAAGGTGGAGAAATACAAAGCGCGGTTCGTAGCAAAAGGTTATTCCCAGGTGACGAGAATTGATTTTGTGATATTTTCTCTTGTGTTCCCAAGGTAACTTCTATTAGATTAATTTTATCTCTTGCTGTTGCACTTGATTTTGAGATAGAACATATGGGTATGAAGACAACATTTCTTCACGAGGATTTGGAAAAGGAGATCTACATGAAGCAACTTGAAGGCTTTGCGGTGAAGGGTAAGAAATAATTGGTAGGTTAAAAAAGCCTTTGTATGGGTCAAAACAGTCACCAAGGATGTGGTATCAGAAATGTGATACATATATATGGGGACTTGGCTTCACCAGAAGCAAAGAGGATCATTGTGTGTATTTTAAATTAACTTTTGACCATGTTATTTATTTTATCTTTATGGAAATGATATGTTGTTGATTGAAATGACAAAGAAATTATCCAAGATTTGAAGACCTAATCAGCTTCCAAATTCGACATGAAGGACTCTAGTGCCAAACTATATTTTAGCGAAATTAAGAGAGATCGTGCAAAGAGGAAGCTCTGGTTAAACTAGGGGAAGTATGTCGAGACTATATTGCAGAGGTTCAATATGAAGGATAGTAAACCGGTGAATGTTCCTATTCCTGTAGGTGTAAAGCTGTCTGTTGAACAGTGTCCCAAGACACAAGAAGAAGAGGAGAATATGTCCCGTGTTCCATATGCAAGTGTAGTGGGTAGCCTGATGTATGCAATGGTCTATACTAGACCAGACATTGCACATGCAGTGGGAGTATTGATTAGGTTTATTTCAAAGCTAGGGAAGGAGCATTGGACAGCTTGTTGGTTTTCGTGATATTTACGTGGCACTAGTGATTATGGCTCGTACACTTGTGGAAGACCAGACTGGAATGAATGTCGATACATTCGTGGGTTTTTTTGATGCGATTTAGGCTTTAGATCGGACTGTGCAAGATTCAAGATAGAAAGTGTGTTTAACCTATTTGGATGCACAGTTGCACAAATAACATGAGTGAAAGAAAATCTATAGTGGCCTTTTCAAATTACAAAAGGAAAAATACATACAGCCCACTCATGCAAGCAAGAAGGCATTGGTTGTGAAGAGATCAGAAATAAGGAGTATCAGACAATGGGGTTATAAGGGATAGACCGTGAGGCCAAGTGCACGTCTCTTTAGCTAAGAACCTTGCTTATCATTCAAAGACAAAGCACATTGATGTTCAATATCACTTTGTTAGAGATATGGTTGAGGCTAAAAGGGTGTTGCTGGTAAAGGTGGACACTTTGAAGAATGTTGCAGATGCATTGAAGAAGTTTGTGAGCACTCAAAAGTTCTCTTGGTGTAGAGAAACAATGGGTGTTGAAGAATTTTCCAAATGACTAAGCTCTCCTGTGGCCCCCCGTGGAAAGAAAACAACAAGTGGGAGAATGTTGGGTATGTGTTATATTCTTTCCACGATTAGCCCCACGCGCTGTATGTTGCGTCGGGCGTAGCTGGGGGGTCACGAGGGGCGAAGCAGTCCCCACCGTTGGGGTCCAGGGCAGCGCCCCGGCCAAAATTTGTTTTTTGTGCGGACCCACTCATAGGCGGATCCGCCCATGGTTTTGTGCATGGTTTTGCACATGGTTTTGGGGTTCGATGGTTTTCGGCCCCCGGTATTTTGTAGATCCGGTCAAGGGAACTACGGTTATGTTCTAATCCAGGGTTAATGGATTGGGGTTTATGTATGCTTCGGCATGTATATATATGTGTTGTAACACTAAAAGGAATAATAATGAAAAATCAAGCCGGTCGTCCCGATTTGGGATCCAGGGGAAAATCTCTGTGTTTATCTGTTTTATGTTTTATGCTCTCGCTATTGTTTATTTTCTGTTATAAGATTCATGTGTAGATAATTTCTGTTCAGGGTTAAAACCTACAAAAATTGTAGATTACGTTAATTACAATCCATTCAATGCACATATAGCCAATGAGCCTAAAATTTATTCAACAGAGAGAAATGCTTCTCAATTCGATCTTTCACTGCCAAATCCTCCCTTTACTCTGTATCATGGGTTACATTTTATAATCTTCTACATGAATCTTAGATTCCTTTTGGAGGACCAGTTTATTCTTAACACAAAATACTAATTACATAATATTCCTATAACTCTACCAACAGAAACCAAACAGACTGACACGAATGAAACTATTCGACTTCTTCAGTTATTAATCTAACCCTATCTTCTCTAAGTGCAACAAATAGCTACGGTGTTGCCACCTTTGCTGGTACATTTCTTGAACATTTTTGAACCCTCCTAGCCACAACATGTGAACAATTCTCTCACATTGCTGGCTAGTGTCCAATGCCCCTGCATCAGACTCTTGAGAGCAATTTTCTTCATGGAATCCTGTCCATGATATCTTTCACAGAACTGCCTAGCTTCTGCAACATAACTTCTGTCATCCAAGTAGCATCTTCATCTAGCTGCTCCTTCCACTTGATCAAATACTGGAAATATTCTTGTCCTCTAGTTCTTTTAAACACCCTCTTGTCCAATATCTTCTCTGGCTGTAATGGTTGTGTTGGAGGTAACTTTTTTACCCATTCAATTTGTTCTTTATCTGCTGGTCTTTCATCTGTGCCACCATCTTCGTACCTGTACAAATCTACAACATTAAATATTGGAGATATCCCAACATCACGAGGCAATTCAATTTCATAAGCATTAGCAAAAAAATTTCTCAATATCTTGCATGGCCCTATCTTTTTGAACTTTAGCTTGTTATACTGCTTCTTTGGGAATCTTTCTTTCCTCAAGTGTGCCAAGACTAAATCTCCAACTTCAAAATTGACTTCTCTTCTGCTCAAATCTACTCTTCCCTTGTACTTGATGCTACTGCCTTGTAGCTGTTGTTTCACCTGCTCATGTATTTCTTGAATCTCTGAAGCAAATTCTTCTCCTTCAGCACTCCTCAACTTTGCCTTTCCCAAGTTTCTTAATTCAGACATTCCTCTGAGGTGTATTCCATAAACAATATGGAATGGGCTTTGTCTTGTACTTCTATTTGGTGAATCATTGTATGCATACTCTGCTTGTGGAAAAATATGGTCCCACTGTTTGGGATGCTCTTCTGCAAGGCTTCTCAAAAGATTACCCAGACTTCTATTTACTACCTCAGTTTTCCCATCAGTCTGAGGATGATAAGCTGAGCTGAAACTCAGTTTAGTACCAAGCTTCTTCCACAATGTCCTCCAGAAATGGCCACAAATATAGTATCTATATCAGAAACAATACTCTTAGGCAACCCATGCAATCTAACAACTTCTTTGAAAAACAAATTTGCAACATGAGTAGCATCACTGGTTTTATAACATGGAATAAAATGTGCCATCTTGGAAAATCTGTCAACTACAACAAAAATTGCATCATTCCCTCTATGTGTCTTGGGCAATCCTAAAACAAAATCCATACTCACCATATCCCAAGGCCTATCTGGAATAGGCAATGGAATGTACAATCCTACGTTCTGGCTTCTCCCCTTTGCATATTGACATATTTTACAGTTTTTCACAAATTTTTCCACTTCAGTTCTCATCTTTGGCCAATAATAAAAATGACTCAGCCACTCATAAGTTTTATCAGCACCAAAATGTCTATCAAGTCCACCACTATGCTTTTCTTTGATTAAATTCTCCCTCGCGAAACAATTTGGTACACACAATTGGTTTCTTCTGAACAATAAGCCCTCTTGCAATAAATAATCCAACCACTGACTCCTATCTATCAAAACAGGTTTACAGCATGCTTCAAATTCTTCTTTGAAATCTGAATCTATCTTATAAAGTTCCTTAAGAAAATCAAATCCTACCACTTCAAATTGGTTTTCTTGACCAAGCATGTTTCTCCTACTCAAGGCATCAACTACCTTATTTTCTTGGCCACTTATATGCTTCAAAAAAAAATTAAAACTCTGGAGATATTCAACCCATTTGGCATGTTTATGATTCAATTTAGGCTGCTACATAATATATTGTAAATCATGTTTATCTGAGTATAGCACAAATTCTTTAGACATTAAGTAATGCCTCCACTTCTTCAATGCCTACACAATTGCATAAAATTCATTTTCATAATAAGAGTACTTTCTTCTTGTCTCATTTAGCTTATCACTAAAGTATGCTACAGGCCTATCATCTTGACTCAATACAGCTCCAATAGCCTCTCCACTGGCATCACACTTCACTTGAAATGGCTTGTTAAAATCAAGCAAAACTAGAACAGGCTTTTCAGTTATCTTCTGTTTCAAAAGCTTAAAATTATTTTCTACTTCAGCAGTCCATTTGAATGGTTGTTTGTCCTTCTTTATAGTTTCAATGACGGGTGCATTAATCTTGCTAAAATTCCTTATGAATTTTTTGTAAAAACTGGCAAGTCCATGGAAACTTCTTACCTCAAAAACACTTCTTGGTGAAGGCCACTCCAAAATTTCCTTGACCTTTTCTGGATCCATCTTCAGTCCTTTAGAAGAAACAACAAAACCCAGATATACCAGCTCTTCTTTCATGAATGAACAATTCTTTAAATTTATCTGCAGCTTCTCTTGATGTAACTTCTTCAAGACATAATTAAGATGCCTTAAATGTTCTTCATTTGTTTTGCTGAGAACTAATATGTCATCCAGATATACTATTACAAATTTACCAATAAATTCCTTTAACACTTCATTCATGAGCCTCATAAAAGTACTAGGTGCATTTGATAACCAAAAAGGCATTACCAACCACTCATACATCCCTTCATTTGTTTTAAAGGCTTTTTTCCATTCATCACCCTCCTTTATCCTAATCTAATGGTATTCACTTTTCAAATCCAATTTTGAAAAATATTTTTCTCCACTCAAACAATCCATTAAGTCTTTCATTCTAGGTAAAGGAAATCTATACCTGATTATTATCTTGTTGTTTTCTCTTGAATCAGTGCACATTCTCAAACCTCCATCTTTCTTTGGACTCAACACTGCGGGTACAGCACATGGGATCAAGCTTTCTCTGATCGGACCTTTGTCAACCAATTCCTGTACTTTCTTCCTGATTACTTCATTCTTTGTGGGAGTCATTCTGTAGGCTTCTTTGTTTGGCAGATTTGATCTTGGAATCAAATCTATCTGATGGCTGATTTTTCTTACAGGTGGTAATTCATCAGGCAAATCATCCACAACAATATCACAATAATTGTCCAGCATTTCTTGAATCTCAATTGGAAAATCATAAATTTTTGTGGAAGTACGCACTACTTTAGGTTTGCAAACTAAAGAAAAATTTACCTCTTCATCTTCAATCTGCTATAAGTACTCTTTCCCACTTAGAAATAAAGTCTTTGGATCAAACTTTTTGCTTGATGGTTCTCCTTCCTCCATAGGTATCAATGTGTGGTGCACTCCATCCTTAAAGAACTTGTAAGTGTTCTTCTTATCATCATGTACTGCTACTCTATCATACTACCAAGGACCACCCAGCAGTATGTGACACACATCCATAGGCATCACATCACACATGACCTTGTCTTTGTAGCTGCCCATCTGCAACTCTATCTCACATTTCTCCTTCACAATCAACTGGTGTCCTTTATGAAGCCATGACACCTTGTAGGGTGTTGGATGTTCCCTTGTCTTAAATTTTAGTTTCTCTATCACCTCTGTAGAGACCAAATTGTCTGTGCTGCCACTATCAATGACCAATTGACAGCATTTCCCTTGGACATTTCACACACTCCTGAAAAAATTCTTCCTTTGTGCTAGTTCAACAACTTCTTTCGTTTTCTTCAGCAAAAAATTTTGACCACCAAAGACTCTCCCTTCTCTGGCAGAATTGCTTCTTCTATTTCAGACAGCCTTGCTGCATCTTCTCCAATCTGAGCAAAAATTGCATTTCTCTGACCGGTACCCATATTCTCTTGGTATTCATAGTGTTTATGGCCCAATTGGTGAGATCTGTAACACCTCACTTATCTTCCTCTGCCTCTATCTCCTCTTCCTCTATAGGAACTCCTTCTACCCCTTGCATCACCCTCTATGGATGCATTCTGAGGTGAGCTACTGCTAGCTCCATCCCTTGGTGTTGTAGACCTTCCTCTACCACCTTGACTTACCTTTCCTCAGAAAGTACCTCTTCCTTTGGCAGACTACTTTCTCAAGAGTTTTTATTTAGCTTTCAAGGCCATTTGATAATCCTCTTCTACTATCTTAGGAGACAAAATACCTATCTCATCTTGGATCTCCAACATGAGACCATTCACATACCTGGAAACCTTCTCTGTTGTGTCCTGGATTTGTCCAGCTCTTATACTTACTTTATAAAACTCCTCTTTGTATTCTTTCACTGTCATCAATCTCTATCTAAGATTCTGCATTTTTCTAAACAATGTAAGCTGATAATCACTAGGCAAGAATTTACCTCTCAGCTTTGCCACCATCCTGGTCCAACTCTTAATTGGTTGTTTACCAGCTCTCCTTCTCTTTGCTTGCACTCCATCGCACCAAAGTGGTGCATGTCCCTTCAACTTTGTCACTGCAAAATTAACGCTTTTGTCTTCACCCATTTCTTCATAATCAAAGCACTTGTTCATCTCATTAATCTAGTCTATCAGTTCTTTTGGATTCAATCCTCCTACAAAGCTTGACACTTCAAGTCTTGGCTTGGATGTAGACCCCATAACAGAATTAAGGAGTCTCATCTCAGGAGGAATATCAACATTCTCTCCTACCTCTTATTCAGTTTCAGGTTCACTGGCATCTTCAGGATCTCTTCGGTGTCCTAATTCCATTGCTTCTAATCTGGCTTGGACCCGCTGCAAGGTCTCCAATACTTTTGTGTTGGCAACTGGCCTGCCTCTTCTCCTACCAGCAGCACCTCTGGAAACTCGGACAGCCATGCTATAATTCTTCTTCTAGCTTTTGGAAGTCGGTTTAGTCTCTGCAAAATGTCTTAAAATATGCTCTAATACCACAATAATAGAAAAATTGGGTGCAAGTGCTAAGGAGAGCTGTACACTCTTCTTTCAATAATTTCTTTTTGCTTGGGAGTCTTCTTCTTTTTCTTATTTCTATTTCATTTATCAATTTCATGGAAATTGATTAATGAATATCATGGTCAAGTCTTATACAAACACCCAAATAATAGGACCTTTGGTATTTTTAAATAAAACACTTGAAACTATATCTCCCCTTTGAAAACACTTTAATAATATGTTACTCCTTGCAACAATATTTAAAACCCCTTTTGATTATGAAATAGCCCTTTAACTATTACGTGAACTCTTTTTGGAGTATTGCACTGAGGGTATATGAACTGACGGGTATATATTTTTAAAAAAATATCTAAACCTTAACCTTATACTCTTTACCCCTTGAATGACTCTTAAATCTTCAACATAAAACCTTCAACAACCCTTAAATATTTCGGGCCCACGAACCCGATGTATTAAATAAATGTTTAATAGTGTTACAACCACTAGTCCATACCTTGAATTAACCTTCGTACAACTTTGCACGCGATCACCCTTGGATCCGTTGCTTAGCAAATCAGACGGATCTCATCGAAATCACGTTTTTTCAAGGACCGAACTTTAGCGCTAAAAAAAAATGAGAAATGGGTGGTTTTGCCTCGGTGACGTGGCAGAATTTAACAGGATCATGTTTTATCTTTCGAAACAGCTCTTTGCCCAAATTGTTGCGTGATACCGGTGGTATCCTCCTCCTAAACCGCTTTCTCCAAACTGGTATTTGAACAATGTTCAACTCGGATTTTCACATCAATTTAGTTTATTTCTTCAGTTTTTCTTCCCCACGTTAACATTGTGGTTAAGTCTCAGCAATAACAAAACAACAACATTCTATCTCAATTGAGATTTCTCTAATAGACAGAGGATTGACATATAGTTTCACTCTTCTAACAGAGCCACTATTCAACCTTATCTAAATTTCTGATGCAGACTAAACACATTCAAATTATTCGCTGAGAATACGAGTTCAAAGACAATCAGAGGGAGAATAAGGAGATTTCATACAGACTTGACTCCTTTTCAGGTTATACATAGAAATCATAGATTCAACAGCATTCAGGAAATATGCGCCTTTACAGAGAGACTGAGTACGTTAATTACAATCCATTCAATGCACAAATAGCCAATGAGCCTAGAATTTATTCAACATAGAGCAATGCTTCTCAATTTGATCTTTCACTACCAAATCCCCCCTTTACTCTGTATCAGGGGTTACATTTTATAATCTTCTACATGACTCTTTGGTTCCTTCTGGAGGACCATTTTATTCTTAATAAAAAAGACTAATTACATAAGATTCCTATAACTCTACCAACAGAAACCAAACAAAATCACATGAATGAAACTATTCGACTTCTTTAGTTGCTAATCTAACCCTATCTGCTCTAAGTGCAACAAACAGCTAAGGTGTTGCCACCTTTTCTGGTACATTTCTTGAACATTTTCGAACCCTCCTAGCCACAACATGCAGACAATTCTCTCACATTGTTGGCTAGTGTCCAATGCCCCTGAATCAGTAGCCAAGAGTATTCTAAGGTATGTGAATGGAATGAAGGGGTATGGTATTTTCTACTCCTCATCTGAAAATTTTAAATTGATTGGTTACACCGACAGTAATTGGGCTGGAAGTGTAGATGATAGGAAGAACACATCTGGATATGTGTTTCATTTGGGATCGGGAGCAATTTCATGGGCTTCTAAGAAGCAACCGATAGTTGTTTTATCAACATTAGAGGCAGAATATATGGTAGCAACAACAACAAGATGCCAAGAAGTATGGATGAGAAGAATGCTCAGATATTTATGTCATGAATAAGAAAAAGGAACAACAATTTATTGTGATAATATCTCAGAGATAGCTTTATCAAAGAATTTTGTCTTCCATAAGAGAACAAAGCATATTGATGTAAATTTTCATTTTATAAGAGAACTGGTTAATAATGGTGAGATTGTTTTGCAGCATTGCAGGATAGAGGAAAAGTTTGCTAATATCCTCACAAAGCCATTAACGCAAAAGAGTTTTAACTATCTCAAGAAATTCCTGGGGATGCAAGAGAACAACAATTGTAATTGAGGGTAAGTGTTGGAATATTAATTCCAACTACCTGCAGACAGTAGAAGGATGGAAGAATTAAACTCTGATGGATAAGGACGCAGGCAGAAGAAGAAAGACAAAAAAATTAATTTTTGATGGGATCGAAAGACAACAGCAGCAGAAAGTTTCGTTTTTTTTGTTTGGAAAGAAACTGAGAATTCAACCCAGCACCTATCGCAATGAATCCTCCACCAACCATTTGATTTGAATTAACGCACAACTAGTAACACATTTTGGGGGGCAGAAATCTTGACTTGCAAAGAGGAGTGATGACCCACCGGAGGAGGTGATGTCACCTTCCTCTGGACTAATCAAATCATTTTCGGGGGGGGGAATAAATTGGCTCTCACATAATGTTTGAAACCCACTGAATGTTTGCTTAATTTTTTTATTTAGGTTCTAGTTGTCGTGGCATATATGTTTTATTTGTTTTGTTTTAAACTTTGGTTATATATATTTTAATATATTTATTATAAATATGAAATTTATATATATATATATATATATATATATATATATATATATATATATATATATATATATATATATATAATGTAATATGCCTTGTGCATTGTAGTGGACTGTATAATGTAATTTGTGCCTAAAATCATAACAGAAACAGAGAGCATTGTGTGCATAGCATTGAATGAAAAAGACAAAGAGACAGAGAGGAGAATATTTTTTTTGCTGAAGCGCTGTGTTGTAGCAGCTGAAACAAGTCTTTCATTTTGTAAATCCAGAACACCAAAGTTCTAAGGAATTTCATTTTGTAACAGCTTATAGTTTTTTTAATGAAATAGTTTTATAATCCATCTCTCTATCCGCATTTTTTTTAAACTCTATGTTGTGGAAGAAGAATTTTATTTTCCTCTGTGTGTTTGGAATTGTTCAGAAATTCCAACATGCTTGCCTTTTCATTTGTCCCAAATAATCCTACCCTCCCCACACAACATTTAATTGAGGATGGCTAGTTTTATCTGTAACCTGGAACACAACATTTGATTTCATTTCTCCGAGATAATAGACTTATATATATGTAACTATTGATTTAACCCAGTTAAGCTGTGTTGTATAACTATTACTGATATAGGATATGGAATCTAAATAAATTGTGATGATTTCAAACCATTCTCAATATAAAGATATGTGTTATAAAAAAATTACCCCATTTGAATGGTATTGTTAATTGGAAAGGCATAATTAAACAATGTTTAGATGTTAAAAAATTTCTTGACTTTCATTCGAATGTAAATAAACTATAAAATTTAGAAGATGATTTTAGTCAATATATATATATATATATTTGAACACCTAATCCTCCATGGGTAGGTGTGGAAGGCGAAGAGTCACAAAGGAGTCCAAGTGACCTTGGAAGATGAATCCAAGAGTCACAATATTGTATTATAAATGTACATCTATGTGTAATAAAGATGCAACGAATGTCTATCTTTCTATTGTGTGTGTTGTGTGTGTTTATCTTTCTCCATACACCATGTGTGTGTCTAACATGGTATCAGAGCTGACACGTTCATAAGCAGCTCAACCTTGAGTGAGCCATTTGTTTCTGTGGCCTGTGTATATCTGCAAAAATTCTAGTCATTTTTGCATCATTCAGAGATTTTCTGCAGCAGTGATTTTTGCAGCATTCATCAATCTTTGGCAGCATTTAGAAATTAGTTTTGTGAAGAGCAGTGTTTTGCATCTTAAACTCTGCAGGTTTTCTCACTGCTCATTCCAATTCTGAATTTTCCTGCAATTTCTGTTGCCTACTTTTATTTTTTGCACATTGGAAAGCTGCTGGGAAATATTGTTTAAAGTGGGTTTCTAAGAATTTTCTGGTTTTCACTGGAAAAATTTCTAAATTTTCTCTTGAAAATTATGCAATTGTGCTCAATTGTGCTCTATTCTGCTGTACATTTGTGAAATTTGGCTCACCCTCTACATTTCTCCAAGTTCTCTGATGTATTTTTGTTGTATTTTACTGTTAAAAATTCTTCCATTCTCTAATTTCTACATTTTTACTCCTCTGTTGTAATTAAAAATATATATATATAAAAATGAAAAATTAAAAATAAATAAATAAATTCTACAATTCAGCCTACGACCCCCTCACCTCACCCTACAAATCCCCCTTGGCCCCTCGAACTCTCTCCAACCCACGACCCCCCGCTCGCACAGTACCCTTCCTGACGCCACTCCCCACCCCTTGTCACCTCTCGCTCACCCGCCCTCACACTCCGCTCCCTCCCCATCCCTCAACACTCCCCAACTCGCCCTGCACCCCCACACTACTCCCTCGCACCCCCCTCACATACACTCTTCCCATCCACCCTTCCCACTCTCCTTACTTGCACTCCCTCCCAACACTCCTAACGCCCTCCCTCACGGTTGCCCTACACTCTCCCCTCTCCCACATTTCCTGCCCCTCCCTATTCCACTACTCACGCGATCTCCCACGCCCCTCCCAATGCTCCCCTCCCCTCATTTCTCACTCCCACTTACACCCGTCCCCTTCCCTCCCTCAATTTTAATTTCAGCCTTTTTAGTTTTTAAAATTTTTTACAGTTAAAATCTACTTCCCACGATTTTTTTTTTTAATTTCAGCTTTTTAATTTTAAATATTTTTTTACAGATTGGTCTCCCCCACATATACTTTCCCCATATTTACCTTCCCCATTAAAACCTTCCCTAGTTAAAACCTCCCTCAGTAAAAATATTTCCTAGTTAAAACCTCCCCCAGTTAATACCTCTGTTCTCCCAAAAAAAAAAAAAATAGCAGAGAGAGAGGAAATGGCTTCTGAGTAAATGGAGTGTATAAATAGAGGATAAAAGAGAATTTTTACATTGTATGATTTGTGGCATGGATATAAGGGTGATTTTCTCAAAGAGTTTGACAATGTGAAGACATGTTGTAAATTGGTCATCATTTTCAAAACAACAGTGGCATCATAGTTTGGCCACACAAAGTTTCTGATTTTTGGAGTTTCCCTTAATCTTTATTGTGAAACAATACAACAAGGTCAAGCATCCAAGCTTGTGAATATCTCCTTTTGTTGAGTTGAGTTTTTGTTGGTGTAAAACAACTCTTTGAAGAAGAGAGAAACCAGTTGCCTTAAAGGGTTATTACACAACGTTTTTGCTTCACATTTACAAAATATTTGTAGAATTGTACTCACATTGTGAGTGGATATTGCTTCTTCATAGTTGCAATCAGTGTTTGAAGCGTAACTTTGAGTTGTTGAGAAATTTTTGTATACTTCTTTGAAGTCATTTGTATTCTTTTGAAAGAAAGTTGAATCACATTGTAAACGGGTGCATTAACGGTTGAAGCTGACACCCTTTATTTTTTGAGCTTAAGTTGTTGAGAAAAATGGCTAAAATCAATGAGGCATTAGAATTGTTGAGTAACCTCATTCATTCTAGTTTTCATGATATGGTAAAAATGAGAAAGAATTATCTTTGTAATATTCAAATTTGTTTACAAGATGCACAAGAAAAGATCGAATTTTTGCAGTTGGAATCTCAGCTTCAGCAAGATGAACTTCAGCAAAAAATTCACCATTCTGAATTTGTTTCTGTTCAGAAAATTGGGCAGGACTCCCATCAGCAGCAAGAATACAAAGTCGTATTCAATTCACATTCAGTTCCTTGTACAAGAGCAGATTTACATGCAGATGTGGTAGCTCAGCCTGCACTTCCCAAGCCTATCATCAGACCTTGGGAAGAGCTTGTCCACAACAAGCACAAAACTGGTCTTGGATATGACAAGGATGTGTCCTTTCGTATTCCAGACTACTCCAAGCCCATCAAATTTCAGTGTACCGGATTTCTTTATGACAGTTCACCTGCAGTTGTTCTAGATCCTGCTCCACTTACACAACATCAACAAAAACAACAGATTGTAAAATGCCAACACTATGATCAAGTTGGCCATATGAAAGATCATTGTTTTGATCTTCATCCATGCAAGCACTGTGGTCAACACACCCATTCTTCACACAGATGCTTTAGAAACAAGCATCCTGCAACAATAAAGATTCATCTTGGATGGATCGCTTCTTGGCAATGGGCATCGACAGCCAAGAAGATGTTTAAGTCACATGTCAGAACTTGTTCAGAACTTGTTCTTGCAGTTGAGTTTTCGCCATCATCTCACCTTGTACCTGACAGGGGGGAAAATGGTGGTCATCTAGAAGCTTCGATGCCACATCAAGCGAGCTTGAGCCACAATCTCTCATTCCAGATTCAGAGTTGTAGCCAGAGACACAACAGTTCAAGCAAGCATGAGCCACAATTCGTCATTCCAGATTCAGAGTTGTAGCCAGAGACACGGATGCCCATGAGCATGCCTTTGGTTGATGGAAAACCTTAAACCATCTCTTTCAGAACACTTCCTCTAGAAGAAGACTTTAGCTTCTTGCCAGTTTTGGTTGAGTTCCAGGAATTTCATCAAGCATTCCAGTGTTGGTGGTCATCCTTAAACCATCACAGGTTGTAGACTTCCCTTCTTTTAGGTTGAAGATCTCCTTTTTTATGAGGGAAAATTCCTCTAGCAGAAGCCCTTAGCTTCTTGCCAGTTTTGGAAGAGTTCCGGGAACTGCAATAAGTGTTGTGTTCCAGTGTTGGTGGTCATCCTTAAACCACCTCTTTATGACAACATTTTAGAGAGCTGATTCAGCCTAAGTGTTGCCATGCATACTTTGCAGATTTGTATTACAACTCTCTTCTCGGACTCACACATACCCCTTTGAATTAAGGGGGGGAATGTTGAACACCTAATCCTCCATGGGTAGGTGTGGAAGGCGAAGAGTCACAAAGGAGTCCAAGTGACCTTGGAAGATGAATCCAAGAGTCACAATATTGTATTATAAATGTACATCTATGTGTAATAAAGATGCAGCGAATGCCTATCTTTCTATTGTGTGTGTTGTGTGTGTTTATCTTTCTCCATACACCATGTGTGTGTCTAACATATATATATATATATATATATATATATATATATATATATATATATATATGTTTAGGGTTCATTTTCATTTTTGTTTATTTTATTTTATGTGTTTGTAATGTTTATGTTTTGCATTTAATAGTAATGGATTTTGAAGTAGTCCAAGGATGGTATGTGGAAAATTTTACTATGTTTTTATTAGGATTAAGGGTTATGAGTTTATAATCTTAATTGGTATGTTTGTATTCAGTATTATTAATACAACTTATAAAGTGTACTTAGAAATATTTTTATAGAATAAAAATTTGTTATCAATATCATCTATTTTGCGCCAAGTATCATTCAAAAATTATGAAAAATTATTATTATTATTTTTAATATTTATGACATAAAAAACATGTTTTTATTAATTTAAATAAACAAAGTTCTATAATAAGAATATGGTTAATTTCTTATTCAAAATCTAATAGACAATAAAACATTAAAAAATAAAAAACCAAAATTACATGAAAATTCAATTGAACACTTAATGTTTACAAAATCACAATTAAGTAAATAAAACTTAATTTTATCTAAATACATCTATAATAAAATTAAGATATTATTCTAGAAGTCTTATAAGTGTCAACATGATGCTAAAATTACAAAATATTAATTGATGTGTTTATAAAAGGAAAAAGAGGTTGATCTTCATGGTTGATTTTTTTCTAAATTACCATCTTAGGACAAGAAAAGATGATCAAATCATTATTAGCATCATATAGGAGTTAAAAACATTATTAGCATTATATTGGAGTTAATGTTTTTTGGAAAAAAAATTGGATCCATGGAATTTCATTAGGAAATATAAATGGTTAATATTGCCATAGTATTAAATTTAGCTCTTTTCCTCCTGTCTTTGTGTTATGTATCCATTTATTGTCACAATAAGTAGAGGAGAATAACAAAATTTTGTTATTGATCTTTAGATACACTTTAAGCCAGAAATATTAACTTTAAAAATTGAATACCATGAGATAATATTCTAGGGAGGCAATATTAGCATTGAAATTTGGTTCTAAAGCATATAATAAAATTAGAAAATGCATTTTATTTAGTAGTTATATTGACCTTGAAATTGTATATGGGTTTGGGTAAATGCAGTTTGGGTAAATACAATAATGTAAAAGATAATTGTTATTGAACAAGGTAAATGCAGTGTGCCTAAATGCAGTAATGTAAAAGATAATTATTATTAAGCAAGTTAAGTCATTATTAAAATGTCACTTGTAAATATCAAACAACTATAATTGATATAGTGTAGCGACCACGTAATTTTTGAACAAATTTAGAGAAATAAAGAAAAGAAGAAAGAGAAATTATCACTAATTAAATTAGTATTCAATCTTATTAATTAATTATTTAGGTTAAAAAAGACAAAATTTATCATATTTATCAATTATTTAAGTGTGAGTAAGCTAAGTACTATGATTGGTTTATATTCCTTTATTTATTTCTAACTTAATTAATCTAAAATGATCAAACATAAAATGGAAAACATAAATGAAAAAAAAAAAAACTTTCTTCAAACCAAATGTAAATGAGAGAGAATTAATGTTAATAGTTTACTCTGGATTTCACTTCAATGTTCAAAGAAAAAAGAAGAGATGGAAATTAGATAAATAAAGTCATGTGGATTAAGCCTTTTAAGCACCTTTTAAATTGTTCAAATTACTCCCATAAAAATTCAAATAACTCTTTTGATCTCCTCACGCATACAAATATATAAAACAAAAGGGAAACATTAAAATGTGCAAAACCTAAATGTGCATAAAATAGATAAAAAATTAGAAAATGCATTAATGTGTCTATGATAGAATGCTAATTCTTTCAAAATGTTGAATAATTTTCTCCTATAATTAAGTTAAAATGAAAAAATATCAATCAAACTATAAAGGATGAAATACTCCAAAATCACAAAAATTTCTAACCCCAAGCTAAATATCTATGAAAGAGAAACTAAACTAACAAGAAAGAGTCATTCTTGAGAATGGATGCACCACCTCCTTCCACATGGGTGATAATAACCCACCAAAACCTTATACAGAATAGAGGAAAATGAGAGGGTGAGTGGATTATTTTTACTTATTTATATACTAGGAAGCATTGACTCTTTCTTGAGAATGGATACACCACCTCCTTCCACATTGGTGATAATAACCCACCAAAACCTTGTACAAAATAGAGGAAAATGAGAGAGTGAGTAGATTATTTTTACTTATTTATATACTAGGAAGCATTTACTTTTCAATTATAAGTATAAAACTTTCCTTTGATGAAAATTACAAAGGTTTTTACTTAATTTTGATTTTTAAACAGAATTATAAAGAGCTTTTTATCTTTATAATTATATTTACAAGAAAAAAAATCACACTTAGGGATATAGAGATAAAATTGATATTAATAACTATATATAATTTTATAATTTAAAATTATGAGTGAGAATAATAAATCACTTATGTGGCATCTAATTATTTAGCTATATAAATATAGCTATTTATTTAGATATTCATTTTGGAGAAAAAAATAAAATGTATTTTATTTACACAACTTTCACTACCAGGTCAACTATTTTTATGAATTTTTTTATTAAAATATATATTTTTTTTTATAACTATCCATTTTGAAGAAAAAAAATGTATTCTATCTACACAACTACTTTCACCTTGGTCAACTGCTTTTATGATTTTTTTATTAAAATAATAGTTTTTTTTATTATTATTGTTGAAATATAACATAAAAGAAACTAGTTCCATCTCAACAAATTTCGTGGTACCAATTTTCTATTTCATGCCACGACTACCAATAAAATAGTATATATATATATATATATATATATATATATATATATATATATATATATATATATATATATATGATATTGAATTATGATATATGTAATTTATATAATAGTGGTTCATAAGGAAAAAAGTTCTTAATACTTTTAAAAACAATATAATTTTTTAACAAAAATATAATTTTTTTATATTTTTACTAGCTATATTGAGATATTTAATACATTAATAAAAATTTCAATGGAGAATTTCTAAAACTAATAAGTTGTGGTTGTTTTAAAATTGTAGTAAACTTTCCCATTTTCATTGAACGACATTCTTCATAATTTTTTTTATCAAATAAATAGTTTTAACCCTTAGATAAGAGATTTTATTGTGAGTGCGTTCCTATGACATAAAATGAACTCTCAACTAAGATTAAATAAATTATGGTTTGAAAATGGTTTCATCTCTCTAGAATTAATAGGTCTGATGTTTGAATAAAATCTTGTATTAAAGTTTGATGTCAATTATTTAAAAAAAATTATTGCTAAGTTTAGAGTCTCAAAAATTATTATCACTCATCTCAGTGCATATTTTCAAAATTATATGATGCAAGAGTTAGTTTTCAACTTGGGTTTTCATCATGAAAAATCCACCCCATATTATAGTTTATGCATAAGTAGAGACTTCCAATCGTGCCTTGGAAACTATGTTGTGTAGGATGGTAGGGAATCACAAGTCAAATTGGAACCTTATGCTTTTCTCCGCACTTTGGGTATATCGAATCCTAGTTAAAACCTTTATAGGCTTCACTCGTTTTTAGTTGGTGAGTTTATTCTTCCTAACAACTTTGAAATTCCACCCTTAAAAATATCTCTTGAAATGTTACCCGAAACTTCTATTAAAGAGGAACATGTGTTACACTTATCCCATCTTGATGAACATTGTCTTTACGCTACTTATAGCTAACAAAAATCATAAGAAGCATGTCAAGGCTTAGCATGGTAAGTATTTTTGACCTCATGCTTTTGCATAAGGTGATATCGTTTTGGTTTGTGATTGGGATCATAATAATTTAGGGTTAGGAAAACTCAAACTGCTTTGGCATAGGCCCTATGTTGTTAAACTAGTTCTTAAGAAAGGGGCCTATAAGCTAGTTGATTTTCATGGAATCCGATATCAGAGCCACATAGTGGGATCTACCTAAAATGATACTAGGCTTACCATTATACATGGTCTCTTGTATATATTGTACATACTATGAGTGTGTGTGATGCTTTGGTCTCTTTTTGGTTTGTGTTTTTTTATGGTTTCCTTATGGAAATATTTTATGTGGTTATTTATTTGTAGATGTCAATACCATCCATTATTTACATAGGATTTGCAGAATTTTCAACCATAGCACTCAGAACATAGCTTCCACCACTTGGGTTCTCTTTTCACCCTCCTAAGAGCTTCTAAGTTTAGGGGGTATTTTTGTTTTCCTAATGACCAATAACATGGAAGAGTATAACACCATCATTGATATTTTAAGGGAGGTTGTTACCATTGGGATCCAGGACTTGGTCATCGAACTTGAATTCTAACTCATACTATCTTAGGTGAACCGTGTTTTACTTTGTTACTACTTGAGGGTGTGTACCTAATGGAAAAATTTTCCTCAAACACATAATTTTATTAATAGGAAAATAGATTACACGAGAAATTTTCAAGATTTTACACCCGTAGACTCCAACACACTTGCAACCATGAAAATGAGCAATTTATAAGCTACATGTCCTAACCTATTTTAGTTATTGATAACTTATTAAAATAACAAGTGTCCATTTCCAATAAATATCCTCCTGACAAATCTACTAACTTTTTTCCTATATTAGAGCCTAAGATACGACTCTTTTCTAGAGTTGTATCTTTTGTAACAATATTATATTTCTAAGTGTCACCAATATTAATCTAAATATTATAATTTAATAAATATTTTATCCTAGATTTAAAAAATGATATTTGGATTATCTAACATTATCCCCTGTGATCCAAAGATACATTACAACTTATACCAAGTTCATCCCTGAACTTAGTAAATATTATCCTGCCAAGTGGTTTGGTGAAAATATCGGAGATATGATCTTCTGAAGGACAATAAATTGGCCTGATGACATCCTTTAAAATGAGTGATTTGATATGATGATATTTGGTGTCCACATGCTTTGTCTTTGAATGAAAAATTGGGTTCTTAGCAATCTTTATCTCTGACTGGTTGTCGATGAATGACGATGTAGCTTCTGCTTGAGGAATTCCCAAGTCGTGTAAAACTTTGTGCAACCAAACAATCTCACATGTTGCTTACCAAGCTGATATGTATTTGACTTCTGCTGAAGAAGGGGCCACTGTAGCTTTCTTCTTGAAACTACAAGATACTGCAACTGACCCCATGTTCATTAAATAACCTGAGGTTAATTCCCTATAATCACTACTGCCAGTAAAGTCGGCATCTGAAAATCCACCAAGTCCAAATTTTTTAGCCTTTTTGTAAAGAAGACCAAAATATTTTGTTCCTTGAATATAACGAAGAACTCTTTTGGTTGCATTCCAGTGGTTGTCTCATGGTTCCTGCATAAATCATGAAATAATGTTGACGGCATAAGAAAGATCCGGTCGAGTGGTTTTCAAATAAATTAGGCTGCCAATCAACTGTCTATAAGTAGTGCTATCCACCATTTCCCCCCTTAAAATTTTGAAAGTTTCAAGTTTTGTTCCATGGGGGTAAGAACAGGCTTGAAATCCTACATTCCAAATCACTGAAGAAATTTGGTTGCATACTTAATATGACAAATGAAAATGTTATGTGGACGTTACAATACTTCAACTCCAAGATAGTAGTGAAGTATTCCCAAATCTGTGATATTAAATCATGCATGTAACTCCTTTTTCACCTGTGTAATATGATCATCATTGTTTCCATTGATGATCAAATAATCTATATACATAACAAGAATCACCAGATTTTTACCTTGTTGGCAGACATACAAGGTATCATTAGATTCACTTCGTTTAAAGCAAACATTCCAAAGGTATTCGTCCATATTGGCATACCAAACTCGGGGAGCTTGTTTTAACCCATATAAAGCCTTTATTAGTTTGTATACTTTATGTACCTGTCCTTCAATTTCAAAACCTGGTGGTTGTGTCATATACACTTCCTCCTATAGATATCCATTGAGGAAAACACTTTTTACATCCATCTGATGATCTTTCCATAATTTATGGGCTGCTAATGCAAGTGTTAATCGGACGGCGTTCCATTTAGTTGTAGGAGAAAAAGTTTCCCGACAATCAATCCCTTCCTATTGCGCAAAACCCTTCGCAAAAAGTCTTTCTTTGTACTTTTAGATGTCTCTATTTTTCTTGTACTTAATTCAGTAAACCCATTTGCATCCGATGGGTTTAACATTTTGAGGACAATCAACAAGTTTCCAAGTTTTGTTGTTGACAACTGCCCGATATTCATCAACCATAGCTTGCTTCCATTATTTATTTTTTATTGCCTCTTTATATGTAGAGGGTTCAGTAAAATCATTTTCTTTCAAGGAAAATTTTCCTTCACTTATATGTGACCCCATTGTTCTTGTTTTATTCTTCTCATTAGGCCTTACATATTTCAAAAGTTGAACTGCCCATTTTGGAAATTGATGTTCACTGGTTTGAGATTCTGAAAAATCACCATCATTGTAAATAGGGTTGATGTAAACAGACGTTCGTTTATGAACCGTAGATTCTGGGGGTGGAGAGTCACTGTTAGAAGATTTGAATGAACTACCAAAAGACCCAGACGATGCAAGTGAAGTAGATGGACCGGATGAATTATCTTCAGATGAAGTAAAATCAAGTTCATACCAATTTTGTGAATTTGGTTTACTTTGTATATTTCTTTTTCTCTTATCACCTTTTGTTTCTAACTTTTGAAGACGAATTTCTATCTCTTCATCACTCTTACTCTCAATTTCATCAAAAATCACATCTCTTCTCATAATAAAACTTTCATTGGACAAAAGTCGGTACCCTTTCTTCTCATCATAATACCTAATCATTGTGCACTTCAAGCTTGCTGAGTCAAGCTCAGTTCTTTTTTCTTTCGGAACTAAGGCATAACATATTGATCCAAAAACTCTGTGATGTTTAACTCGAGGTTTTAAACCAAATCATGCTTCATAAGGTGTGATTATCTCTAAAGAAGCAGTTGGATATTTTCTCCTTAAGTAGACAGTTGTATGATTTGCCTCTGCCAAATATATAGGACTTAAATTTTTGAAAGTTAGCATCAACCTTGCCATTCCTAATAAGGTGTGGTTCATTCTTTCTACTACTCCATCTTGTTGTGGAGTGTAGACATTTATAAGATGTCATTTTATGCAATTATCCATGCAATACATTTTGAATTCATTAGAAGTGAATTCTCCTCCATTGTCTGTTCTAAGAGTGCTAATATTTTCTTTGACTTCATTTTCAATAAGTTGGCGAAAATATTTAAACTTTTCAAATGCTTCTGAATTTTGCTCCAAAAAATATACCCAAGTCATCCTGCTAAAATCATCAACAAAAATTAAGAAATATTTTCATCCTCCTACCAAAGTTTGTAAGGTTCCACAAATATCACTGTGAACCAATTGAAAATGCCTCTTTGCTTGCCATGAACTTGTCGAAAAATTATCTCGATGTTGTTTTCCATAAATGCAAGCTTCACACTTTACATTTTCCCTTTTGAAGGTTGGAAGTCCCTTAACCATTCCTTGTTTTTACAATTGAGAGAGACTTTCAAAGTTTAGATTTCCATATCTAACATGCCACAATCTTATAGGTGAAAGATATGTACTTTCTGCTCCTGCAAAGTCAAATTCCTTGGAATAGCTATCCATTTCATCCTTACCAGTTTTCCATTTTCATAACCTATCATCATTGTTTTCATGTTCTTTTTTACTGAGTTAATTTTAACTAAGCCATCCTCCATAATCACCATATGTCATGTTTGTCGAATCGTGACTAAAGATAGTAATATTTTCTTAAAAGTTGGTACATACCATACATTTGAAATAATTTTTTCTCCAATCCTAGGTAGAAAAAATTTAACTACACCTTTTCCATAAGGAGTATGTTTTGTTTTATCAGCAAGATAGATTGAATTGAGATGGCATTGTTGGAAGTTCCAAAAGAAGTCATGTCAAAAATTCATGTGTTGAGCTGCTCCTTTATCCAAAATCTATGCATCTTCATATTCAATTCTAATAAAGGTTGAAACCTGTAAATTTGTTGATTCTGTGTTTGTGAAGACATATTCTGAACCATCATGATCATATTTATCATTTGCAAACTGTGCAGTGTTTTGATGAAAATTAGGAATTTTATCAATGGAAGTTCTACAATCCTCAACAAAATGACCAAGTTTGTTACATCTTCCGCAAATAGTTTGACTTAAATCTCTGCCTCTGCCTTGATACTATCCTCTGCCTCTTATTTGACCTTTGTTTAGAGTTTTTCCTCTCCGTGGAATTTGTTCTCTTCCTTGATTATAGCCTCTGCCTGATTGTTTCCTTTGCCTTAAAAATTTTTCCTACCTGAACTATAGCCTCTGTTGAAATTGTTTCCTCTGCTTTGGCTTTGACCACGACCTTGTACACCGTGTGTTGTTTGAATTTGATTGAAATGTCCCCTTCCTCTTGTTCTAGAACTGTCAGTTGAGGATTTACTTTAGCTAGCTTCTGTGAAGAAGATATCTTCCCCAATCTGTTTCTTCTTCCCAAAAATTTTATCATGTTGGGCTTATATATCACTTAACTCATCAAACTTGACCTTCTCTAACTTTCCAGTGACTTGCAAAGTTTCCAAAAAATGTGTATAAGAAGATGTCAATCCAACAATTAAAATTGTAGTTAGGAAACTTTCATCAACATCTTGAAAACCAACATTTATTATTTCTTGCTTGATGTTTTTAAGTCGTGAAATGTATTCAAGAACATCACCACCAGTTAATTTTTGTTACAGCAAATCTAATAGAAGATCAACTTTTTTTTTATTGAGGTTGTGTATCAAATAGATATTTGAATGTACGCAAATAATTCCATGCATCTGAGGCGTTTTCAATATGAATGTACATTTCATTGTTAACTGAAGCCTTTATAAGAGCTATTTCCTTGGAAATTTTGACTTCCAATTTTGCAAATAAAGTTGCATCTGTTAGTTTATTAGGCTTAATTTTCCCATCACATATTTCATGCCATATTTCATTATATATTAGACTGTTTTCAATGAAACGTTTCCATGTCTTATATGATTTTTCACCTTCAAGCTTATCAGAATCATAAAACAAATTAACTAACTTCGAAAGGGTACTTCTCCATACTTACTAGGTATTTCTTAATCCCCAAGTTTATTCTCTGAAATTTTTCTAGTATATTTTCAAAAAAAAAATATATTTGCCCTACGTTTCAGTGTAATCTTTGTGGTGGTTTAAATAGTCTTTGGAGGCTTAGATATAGGTTCATGTATGAGTTAATTGTTAGCTCTTTCGCTCCTTTTGGTTCCTCCCATGGTCTACGTTCCAGTGTAATATTTGTGGTGGTTTAAATAGTCTTTGGAGGCTTAGCTATAGGGTCATGTATGAGTTAATTGTTACCTCTTGCGCTCCTTTTGGTTTCTCCCATGGTAGTCAGGTATTGAAGTGGGCTTTGTAACCTCTATATAGTCACCTTTTTGCTAATATTTTGGGTCTATTAGTTTATGGAGGTTTGTGTCTATGTGGATTTACCTTTGATCCCCACCATAATATGACATTATTATATGACTCTATTTACAGGCTTACCATGTATAGGGTTAGCTTCTTCTTTTCATGGATTTGTCTTCATTACATCTCGTGTTGGCCTTCCTTTGGTTGGTCTATAATCAACATCTTAAAGTGTACCAGGTCTGGTAATTCTGTATCAAATGTCTTGGAGTTGTATCATACGAGTTTTAACTCAAGAGCACATTGTTACAAGTCGAAGATAGAATACTAGAGAGTGAACATCAGGCATGGGGATACGGTTATGCCCCCCAAGGCCATAATAGAGCTCAAAAACATATCTTGGAGGTTGTTGATCACAACCATACGATAATTTCACCTAATACCCATAATATAATATGTAATTTGGACTCCTGTAATATTAAAAAAATCTAGGTATTCTTCAATTTTGAGATCCTAGATGATGTAGCCACTTGGATCATTCTCGGGGATGAAGGGAGCATTAATTTGGAGCATTTTCCTTATATTGGAAGATGAAGGCTTTGCTAGGAAGAATCTTGATGGATAAACATGCTAGGATACAACATCTTTTCTAGCCTGAATGATGTTAGAAAGTGCCAACACAATTAGAGTTATCGTGTAGGACTGATACACGACATGCTTGGGGATGAAGGAAGCAATATTTTGGAGCATTGGCCTTATATTGGAAGATGAAGGCTTTTCTAGGCAGAATCTTGATGGACAAACATGTTGGGATACAACATATTTTGTAGCATGGAGGATGTTAGAAGGTACTAGCACAATCAAAATGATCTTCTAAACAAAAATAAAGAGAGGATTATTCACATTGAGCTCCATTTCTAGTGTAAACAATATTCACGTGCTCCATTAAGATCTAGTGATATAGAAACGATTGCGATCACTTCTTAAAACTCTTGAATTTTCATGTGTATATCTACTTTTCTTTATTACACTCCACTCATAGATTATCTTGCTAAATTTAAAATTTTAAAACTTCTTTAACTTTAGACTAATTATTCTATAAATAAATAATCAAAACTATTTAATTTTCCACTTGACATATTGAAACTATCTATCTAATAACAAATATTCTAAAGCATATATGTATATTTTACATATTTTCCAAAATAATACCAATTAAACTTATTAAAAAAAAAACTTTTAATGATATTATAACCACTAGACTTTTTAATATAACCCCGACTCTCAATCCAAATGGGCAAACCCAAAAACCCTAGTACGAATTATGGGTAGGAATGAACCACAAGCATGTACATAAATAAATCATAACACAAAAATATACCCTATAAACGACATCGCAGTGACATGGTAATAATGGAAAGTTGTAAATGTTTTCTCTTTGTAAAGATATAGGATGCAATTCTTTTAAAACAAAATGGAGTTGTGATCTTTATAGAAGGGAGAAAAAATGTTATACAGTTCAGAGGTTAAATTAAAAACATGGTAGAACTAATATTTCTAAACATTTTTGGGCTTGGAGAACTTCTTGGTTGTTTCCAGAGCGTCTATTATAGTGGGGAATGCCTTTTGTTTCATGCGAAAAAGTTTCTGACTGCTCAAGTTATGTCAGTTTAGATCTGGAGGTATAAAGCATCTATTTTGCAGTTATATTTGTTAATAGTTCTGCTTATTTCAGGTTTTTTTTCTGTATTAAGGTTTTATTTATTTGCTAGATCTATACCCTTTTCTCTTTGTATGCTATTTTTTGTGCGCTCCGTGCGATCTTGGTAAATCAAAAACAGGGAAAAGGGATTTTTTTTTCTACGTATGTTATTTCCCCGTGTCTTTGTGCGATCTCAGGAAATCAGAAATAGTGAAAAACGTGATAGTTGCTAGTAAGGCTAACTGAGAATCTAACATTCTGTCGTAATGCTTTGCATTTCATTTTTTTTTGCTTGTTTTTTGTGTTTTTGTGCAGGAAAAGGCACGCACACCAAATAATAATAATAATAATAATCTCCCCTTCCTCCTTTCAGCTACACCATTTTGTTGTAGAGTATATGGAACAGTGTGTTGCAATTGAATGCCATGCTCAGTGCAGAAGTTGATAAATTTGTTTTTAACATATTCTCCACCATTTTCTGATCTTAATTAAGAATTTTATGTCCATATTGTTTCTCAACAAAGGCCTTAAATGCCAAGAACATGTTAAAAACTTCACTCTTGAGTTTTAAGAAATATATCCAAGTGCATCTGGAAAAATCATCAATGAAAGTTAAGAAGTACTTGAAACTAGAGAAAGAAACAACAGGAAGTGGACCACATAAATCACTGTCCACAAGCTGCAAAGGGGCTAAAGCGTGCGAAGAGGCACGTTTGTCAAAAATATCCCGATGATGTTTTCTGAGTAGACATCCGAAGCAAACACCATCTCGGCAAGATACCATAGGAAGGCTTGTCACCATATTTTCTTTACATAAAGTTTAAAGAGAGCGATAGTTTAAGTGACCAAATCGTTCATGCCAAAGTTTGCTCACATCATCATTATGAGCAACAAAAATAGAGGGAAGAGATAATGACCCAAAGTTGTCAAACTTACACAACCTTGTGGAATCATCAGCAATGCCAGTAGCTAAAATATGTTTAGGATATTTGAGGTCCTTGATTACAACATCATGAGGTGAGAATTCTACTATTTTCCCTTCACCTGAATGAGTTATCTGATAAACAGATAGAAGGTTGCATGACAAGGTAGGAACACATAGTACATCATTAAACTGACCATTATCTAGATGAATGGTTCGAGATCCTACAACACTAAGAGATCTATCATCACCAACATAAATATGTTTGGTGTTACAATCATTTAAAGAAGAAAACATGGATTTATTTTTAGCCATGTGGTAAGAAGCTCCAGAATCAATGAGCCACTCATGAGAAGGAGAAGAAGAAGATAAATTTAATGCACAACCAGATCTTGATGCTTGACACCCACAGGCATAAAGTGCCATGCCTGAAGATGAAGGTGAAGAGTGCTCCAAATTGATGTTGTGCTTCTTCATTGTTGCTTCTAAGGCTTCCATATTCTTAAAACATTTGGACTCTATATGGCCATCCCAGTTGCAAAAGTTGTAATGTCTCTCTGTTGTCTTCCCTTTGTTTTGATTTGCCTTATTATTTTGCTGATTTGATTTTTCATTTTGCTGCTGAAATTTCTTAGGGCCCTTGTTTGGTTTAGGACAATATTTTTTAGGATACTGGCTTCTTGGGATTGATTTTATGTGGTTTTTGTTGGGTTGATAAGGCTTTCTTAGAAGCGTTTCCAACAATGATAAACCAAGGTGTTAAATTTTTTCTTGTTCTCTTATCAAAGAATCACAAAAGGCATCAAAAGAAGGATTCTTGTAGGTTGTTCCTGAAGAAATGATGGCTTCTCTGGTGGAATGGAAGGTGGAAATAAATACAGAGTAAGCAGGACCAAGCTTAGCAAGAATGCAATATATGAGGCTACCATCGTCCTTTTCTATCTTACAACCTTCTAAAATAATTCAGAAGGTCTTAAATTTGGACAAAAAATCTTCAATGCAGGAGAAATTATTAGGGTCCAAAGTAAGAAACTCATTTTCAAGTTGGTGGGCCCAGATTTGATTTTGAACACCAAAAACCGTTTTTAGCTTTTCCAAGGCCTCATCAGGGGTGTCAATGTCAAGGATATGAAATCGAAGATCTTGAGAAATGGACATTCCTATCAACCATCACGCTTGATCTTGTTTATTTTCCCATTTGGTAGCTTTATCATCATCGGAAGGTTTAGTTTCTTTTCCTGTGGCATTTCTATAAATCCCTTTACTTCTAAGTATATCTACCATGTGAGGTAGCCATTGGAAATAATTGGTGTTGTTAAGAATAACCCGACATGCACTTTCCATTTTTTTTTTTAAACTGAAGCTGAGAAAAGCTGGAACTAACTTCTCCAATGGAAATATCTCAAAAAATTAGGCCGTTTAAAAAAATAACGGCTTGAAAAATGGCTTCCAGATGAAGAAGTTATGCCTTTTGGAAAAACAGAGTTGTAGATGCCGAATAGTTACGGGAACAGGATGAAGTGCAGCTTTAAAAAAAAAAAATCTGCCCCATTGAACAATTTTTTTTACAAAAGAAGTTTGAGAAGGAGACTTGAACCCAAGACCTCTATTATCATAAACTAACCCCTCACCAAGTGAGATAGTAAATGGATCATGTTATGTTATAAAGGAGGAAGGGGAGATTATTATTATTATTATTATTATTATTATTATTATTATTATTATTATTATTATTATTATTATTATTATTATTATTATTATTATTATTTGGTGTGCATGCCTTTTCCTGCACAAAAACACAAAAAACGAGCAAAAAAAAATGAAATGCAAAGCATTACGATGAAATGTTAGATTCTCAGTTAGCCTTACTAGCAACTATCACGTTTTTCACTATTTCTGATTTCCTGAGATCGCACAAAGACACGAGGAAATAGCATATGTAGAAAAAAAAATCCCTTTTCCCTGTTTTTGATTTACCAAGATCGCACGGAGCGCACAACAAATAGCATACAAAGAGAAGAGGGTATAGATCTGGCAAATAAATAAAACCTTAATAGAGAAAAAAAAAACCTGAAATAAGCAGAAGTATTAACAAATATAACTGCAAAATAGATGCTTTATACCTCCAGATCTAAACTGACATAACTTGAGCAGTCAGAAACCTTTTCGCATGAAATGAAAGGCATTCCCCACTATAATAGACGCTCTGGAAACAACCGAGCAGTTCTCCAAGCCCAAAAATGTTTAGAAATATTAGATCTACAAAACGGCATTCGCATGCAGTCAAACCGGTTTTGGATTTTGATCAACAGTGGACGTGGCCCTCAAAATAGCTCTAATACCATGTAGGAATTTACAGGGTAAGTTGCGTAGATCAAGAACCAAAGGTCACCGCTCACAAACAGATAAAAAATCAGTACACTAGTGTAATCACGTGGTTAAAACCCTCAAAGAGGGAAATAGTCCATGCCTTGAGCCAATGTGGCCACTTCAGGGAATTTATTAATATAAAAGAAAATTTACATATGTTTCTCTCATAAACGATTACTGGAAAAATGACCCTCCATGCTCTTTAAATAGAAATTATGGACCAATCGGGTGTTAAGCCACAGATCAAGTGCCATTAATACCAAGGTGAGAGATAACCATCAGATCACTACAAATCGTGACCATCGGATTATAAGTTGCAAATGTACATGGTAAAGAAACACACATTACCTAACTCTACACTAGACTAAGTTATTCTTAACTATTTCCTATGTGTCAGAATATCCTAACATGAGATAAAATTAGGGACAAGGGATTTTTTCACTACTATTTTCTCAAACTCGGAAAACAGATTCCATATCTTTGAGAATAACTCTTAATTCATCAACAATCAGGGGTTATTCATGAGATATTGGGAAGAGTGTTATAAAATTGAACAAGAGAAATTGATGGTGGTTGATATCTAGGTTCAATTATTCTCTCTACGAGTTGATTTTTGGATTCCATAGATTTTGGACGGCATCAACAACTCCATTGGAATGCTTGTTAAATTAGATGATACCAATAAGAGAGGTTGGTATACCTCACACACAAAGCTATGTGTGTATATTAATATCACATAACCTCTACCTAAATCTATAGATCTCGAGTATCAAGGATTGATTTGGTGGTAGTGATTGGATTATGAAAATGTCTTATTTAGGTGCCAAAGGTGCCATGAATATGGGCATCTATTTTGAGTTTTCCCACTCAATAAATCTAAATTCCAAACACAGCCAAATAGGATGCAAAGCATTTCTAGAAGGTTACATATAAGAAGAAAACATCTAAAGGGCCACCTATTCAAACTACGATTCAAGAAAAGAAGTTAAATATTAGGTACAAGCCACTCTCATTTGAGGAAGTAGAGCGAAATCTCCTTGACACTATGATGGTTGTTGACTCGGAGGGAAGACCACAATAGGAGAAAATAGCCTCCAAGCGAAAGGTTGAAGAGGGATTTCCAGAACCCCTAGTGAGAGAGGAAACACCAATAGGTGAAGTGGAGAAAATGGATATAGAGGAGGTGGGAAAAACCCTAAACAATTATTAATTTTTTTTCTCACATTATCATAGACTGGAAACACTTGGACTTCATATTTATTCAGGAGCAAAAAAAAACACCTATTTTAAGAAATTTATCAAAAACTATGAATTCGAGGTCGAGGAGGAAAAGGAGAAGAGGGTGAACCACACATAGAACCTAAAAAACTATCAAAGGTCAACCTTTTTTTGATGATGGTGGATTCCACTGATGATAAGAGGGTATCCCTAATATGAAGTCCCAATTAGACCACACACATTTGGAGTAGCAGCCCCAACCAAAAAATAACGATATTTTTTGTTATCTTGAATAGTTTCCCTGGCTGCAATCAATGACACAAGAGAAATGCATGTACTTTTGAGATAAATAATTAAGCTACCCTTATGATGAATTCAATTGAAAAGTGTATAATGGTTCGTTCACGGAAAGGAAGAGAAAGTGAGTCTTTAAGAGAAGAGTAATATTACTATCCTAATAAATACAAACACATATATCTGAAGGAATCGTTAGCAATCTTGCAAAATTGTTCACAAAAATATAACGATCATGAAAGAAACATACACACATTTTAAATTAGACATACTAAATCCAACGAAATAGTTTATTCTCATTAGTATTTGTTAGCATAAATATACACAACAAACAATGAAAAAAAAACCTTACAATTATTCACGACATATGTATGAAAAGTGTGCTAAATCTAAGGGTTTAAAATTATAAAGTGAAAATCCTAGGATACACCATTAGAATCATACAACATTAGTTCCAATAGTGTAACATTAAGTAACTACTTGCTTCTCAAAAGGCTAATCTTCTTTCCTATGCCAAACTTGAGAAGCCAAGGTGAAAAGTCTTTTTCTTGAGCTATGAGCGTGTACATATAACAAATGAGGCGACTCTCCACCTCCCTTGTGACTATTAAGCTACACTTATCACCCTTGAGCTCCTATGTGACTCTTCAAATTCTTATGAGACCCTTGAGCTTCTACAGGGCCTCTTCACATTCTATTTTTGACCCTAGGGCTTCCACACATTTTACTTTTTTCTGCTTTTGAAATTACATAATTACATCCACAGATGATGTGGAAAAATAAAATGACACATAATACTCTTATGGTGAAACTTGGACAAGCGATGAATTTATTGGAACTTCAGTGTAGAGAGCTTATGCCAAGCTTCTCTCCTTGCTTCCTTGTTCGTATATTCATGATAAATCTTGCATGTACTTATTCTTAATTCTGGAAGTGGATGGGATGAGATGGATTCTTCCATGTGATCGTGGTCTTCCTTCTTATATTGTGAGTTGGTGTCCCCTCATATCCTTTCTTGATGATTTCTTTGTGATTATAGGTTAGCAAGTGTCTTCTTGTATCATATCCTTAGCATCCTCATTGAGCATCATCCTATCATGTTAAGATAACATGACATTAAAATGGAATTCACTCATGACAAGAAGACATCATTCCGAAAATATCCTAGTCTATCTTATTCCTCATGCAACATGTCAATTGAGCTAGGATAGAGTGCAAGATTGAGGAGAAGGCTCATGGATTTCATAGTGCACATAAAATAGGAGACATAGGTGAGGGTATAGTATCTAGGACTACATAATTGTTAGTGACTGAGGTTTAGTGGGGCAAGATTCTATAATTGAGGGAGTTAATGATGCAATGAGGTAGGCACACTCACTGTGATTTCCCAATGATATTTCTAGAAGGAATGAGACAATTGATTGCATAGTTGAGCAAGTCAAGGATTGAGACAAGTCCCGACTACAGACTGAGAATTTGCAATGAATTATGGAAGCTTGACTGGGAAAATATTGTGTAGTGAGCAAGTGCAGGTGGCATGGAATCGCCATTGAGATTACATAATGCATAGTTCTCGGAGCTAGTATAACTAGAATACATCGTTAGTATTCCAGTTACAGATGTATTCTCTACCAATACTTTTATCAACTATAAAAAATTATAAAGCTTTCCATACCACAATTGTTTAAATCTAGAAGAAGAGTAATATGTAGTCATGAGTTTGAAGTGATCAAAGTTTCAGTTTCATCTTCAATGTTGCTCCATTGCGAGTAGGATTTTTTAGTACCCTAGGAAAGTCACTATAGGAACAAAAGAATTGTTATGCCACTTACGAGCCTATTCAATACTGTAATGAGGTTACTTGCTTCACCTCCTTGTGTAAGAATCCTTTCTCTTCTTTCACCTGTTATTTTATTGTCAATATGCTCATTAACATTTTATCGACGCTTATATCACCAGGGAAAAAGAGTGATCTTGAATTATTGAGAGCAAGAGAGGTTGTTCATTCAGATACTGTTATATACCTTTGTGATTAGTATTTTCCCATTTATTTTTCCCCATTCCATTATTTACTACATTGGATCAACAACGAAAACACCATTAAAATACATCACCAAGTCAAGGAATGAAGATCCTATAATAGATACAAGCATCATGGTTCTTCTTAAAATTCCCATTAAAATGGATTGTATTTTTCATTCATACATTATTGGCCTTATAGATATCAAACCCAAGAAAGATAAAGGGACCAAAATTTAATCAAGTGTTGTTGTATGTCTCAAATTCCTTTACCATTTTCGTCACATCCATCAGAACTAAACAAAAAAAATTTCACACAAGGTTTTATTCACAGGGCTAATGAGAACTAAAGGGAAAAAAAAAAAGGAAAGTCATGACATGAATGAAGTAAAACAAAAAAAAACATATAAGAAATGAAATATGTACATAGGTACAAACATATCTATAAGCTAATACTGGAAACAGCACTTGAGATTTTTCCATTAACAAGAAGAGAGTCCATCTTCCCATCTTAGGATTAAAGACGGTAAGTATGGTGACCAAGTTTATCATGCACGACAAAGGGCCTCATCCACAAGGATTGGAATTTGGTGTGTTTACTTTTCTCTTCGTGGGCCTTATCCCACTTCAATACTAAGTCTCCCACACCGAACTCCTTGTTCCCCACATATTTTTTGTCAAACAATCGCTTGATACGACTCTGGTGGATAGCAAACTTTTCTTTTAATTTTTGTCTTTATTCCTCTAACTTCAACAGGGTGTATATCCTGCTACAAACAAAAATACATGGTTTACCTAGCTATTCTTCTTAAATTTGAAGGGTCGAGAGGTATATATTCATAGGAAGAATAACTTCTTTATTGTACATGAGGAAGTAAGGAGAAGTCTTCAAAGATGGTTTTGGTGTGACACGATCAACTCTCAAAGCATTCACCAATGCATTATGTGAGTTATTTTTCTCAGAGTAAATGGTTTTCTTGATGATGTCAATTAAATTATTCTTAGTAGACTCAGCTAAACCATTTCACTGAGGGTGATAAATAGATGAGTGCTTTAAAAAAATACCACTCTCTAATGCGAAATCATAAATTTTTAACAACAAAAAGTAATTTTCAGTATAAAAAACAAGTCACATGGTAACACCAAACCTAGTGAAATATTTTTCTTAAGGAATTGGATGATTTTCTACTCGTTCACTTGTTTCAACGAAATTGATTCAACGCACAATGTAAAATAATTTGTAGCGGTTAAAACATATCAGTGTTGCTTTCATGAATATGGAAAATTTTCACAAATAACATCTAACCCATATTTTTGAAAAGGTTCTTCAATGGTAATGGGTTGTAATGAGGTAGTTGACTTCTTATCACGACCAACACATCATTGAAAAATGGAGAAATTACAAGTGTAGGAATGTGCATCCTTAAATACTGTGGGTGAATAATAACCATCTCATATGACTTTCTGAGAAGTAGTATCACCTGCGCAGTTCCCATCAACTATCCCATCATGAACGTATTTCAATACCATTTCTAAATCTTGTGGTTACAAGCATCTAAGTAGGAAACATTGTGGTGGTTCTGAAAAATCACACCATGTACAAGCGTATAAGATAAAGCTTTAAGTCGAATATCGCTATTTCTGTTTTGATGATAAGTGTGAGGGAAAGGTGTCATTCTCTAGATACTAATGAACGTAAGAGTAGCAAGGCATGGTAGTGTTTTTAGGGGTAGCTTCCTCAATATTGTAGATTTTTATTTGTTGTTCCCATCCAGAAGAATCCTCTTTTAGAAAAATTAATGCTTCCACTGCAAGTCGAAAGAGACCACGACCTTTTACTTTATGAAAAAACTTGAATTCTAGATCATACTCTTAAAGGTTTGTCATCCAGTTCTCCCTCCTCTCACCCAACTCTTGTTGGATAAAGAACGATTTAACCATTGGGTGAGGCACAAATATGATAATGTGACTTTTCAAATGTAAGGTATAAAGTAATTCACCACCTTGTATACCACATAATATTTCTTATAAATGGCAGGACAGTTCAATTCAGATCTCTATAATCCAACACTCATAAATGATATGGATCAATCGTTTCCCTGACCATCCTTTTGTGTGAGAATGACTGGAAGATATGTGTCAAAAGAAAAGGTATATAACAAGAAATATTTTCCAAAATATGGACTATATAATGATGGGGCTTCAACAATTGCTTGGTTAATCTAGGAAAAGGAATTTTTTTCCCTTTGATCCCACTTATAAACTACATCCATGATGGCCATCTCTTGTAATGGCTTAACAATATGTATGTAATATTAGATGAAATTTTGAAGAAAAATAATTTTCCCCAAGAATGACTGCATGGATTTCTTGTTCACAAGAAAGGGAACCTAAACAATAGTATTCACTCATTCTAGGTGCACTTTAATCCCACTCTTAGCTATAATGTGTCCCAATAGGTTTCCATGAGACACTCCAAAGATCGAATTCTTAGGTTTAAATATATATCGTATCCTCGACACCACTCAAATATTTTCCTTATTTAACAAAAGTGATTAGATATTTTCTTTGAAAATACCATAAAATCATCCAAAAAATCCACTACAATTTGTGAAATTAAAACATGGAACATGATGTCAATAGCATAACAAAAGGTAGCACTTACATTGATGAGTGAAAAAGTTGTTTCCTTAAATGCCACTGTACCCCATTTAGTCATGAATGTGGTTTTTAATCTGTTGGGTTCTACTATTAGAACTTGGTTGTATCCAAATAATTCGTCTAATAGCGAGAAAATATCTGACCCAAATGCTATATAATGTATCTACTCCATAGATGGAACACGCTACTTACCTTTATTTGAATCTTCATTTAGAGACAAAAGTAGAATGAAAAATTTTGAATATGATCTGAGCATCTCGATATTTCCTTACTTATTTCTGAATGATGGCTTTAGGCATAGGATGAAACTTTATTAACTTATATTGAAATGGATTTACCCCTTCCTTAATGGGTATCACATGTTGGACAATTAGTGTATCATAAGCCTTCAAATCAAGATACATCCACAAAAACAAATCTCAGTATTGCTTGAAAATATGGAAAAAGGCTTGTCACCCTTGTGGAGAATAAAAAGTACCAAGATTCACATATTCCATATCTTCTTTCATACCCAAATTTATTTTTTTGTGCAATAGTGTAGAACTATCAGTATTAACATGAGTAAGTCCCTTAAAAGCAGTTTTGGAGGTCATAAAGCTTCTCCAAATATGCCACATCCTTGGGCATGTGGTTCCCTTTATGTGCCTAAGAAATTTCTTGCAAATCCTTCTTGTTTTCATCTTCATTGATTGTCGGATATTTAATCATGTCATCATTTGCCATAAAATATAGTATCTACTAGTCATCATTGAAAACATGAAATTAGTAACATTAGCTAGAACAAATTTCTTATAAATAACACTAATTGAAAACTCATCTCTTAATTGTGATAAACTAGTAGCAAAATTAGCTAATTTTTCTGCGACTGCGTTATAAAATCTAGGAACAAAATTGACATTAAAATATTGAAGAAAATGAAATGAGACGTGATACCTCTTATCGGTAGTTTCTAATATTAGGTGACACATAATGAATAGTATTTAGTACTAGCCATGTAACATTCTCTGAGTCACGAATTACCTTATGTGCCTCCATTTTTAGTTATATGCATTTCTTTATCCCAAAATGAGTGCATCATATTCAACAGTGTTGTGTGTGCACTCAATTTCTAAATGACATGAGATCAGAGACCTATCCTTTTGTGAGTCTATCAAAATAAAACTATCTCTATAACCCGCGTGTATTTTTTAACCATCAAAATACTATTTCTAAATGTTAGTAGCAACAAGGTTAGTTCCTACACTAGCACTATTTACATCTATATTACAAAAATCACTAACAACAATTGGATTGCACGGAAGGAGATCCAACTATGTCTCTGGTGGTACAGAGGATGGTTGCATAATATAACATCTATGATCAATTTCTAAAAAAAATCCAAAAATTACTTTTGCATAATTGATAGGCTCATTAGGGGCTTCAAGCACTATGATAATATGTTTCATGAAAGGTTCACTCTTTACCTCAATATTATTATTCTTTCACTTATATGAAAGCCACAAATAAGGTCAGTTGGTAGTAAAGTATCCTTTCAAGTTTCTAGACCAATATCTACTCAAAATCAAGCGATAAATTTTGAAATTTCCGCAATGACATTTGCAGATGCACTAGAATCAACTAGACATATGTACATTATAATTACAATTATCAAAATTTAAAAGAAAATTGGGCAAGTAGAACTAGAATTTATGTTAGTTACATTAACAATTGATTCGAGAATGGTAGAAGGCTTACTAGAGAAGGCTTGAGAAGAAAAAACCATTCTACCTAATGGAGGCTGAGATGAAAATGTTTGAATGATCAACTCATGTTGTCCTACCATCTTAGCTAGCTCAAATATGGAAATATTCACACGAATTTTCTTCATATCTTAAAGTGTATTATAATCAATATCATCATCTTAAGCAGGGTGTGCTAAGGTGGTAGTTGGTGTAACCTTTTTTGATGCCTCAGGGATAACTAAATTATTCTTATTATTTCCAAAAGAATTTTTCTAAGGTTGTGTACTTTTGGATTTCTTCTGAGTGACTTGAGCATGATTACTAAGAGGAAATATGTTTCTTAACAATTTATTTCTTAATTATTGCTCAAGTGATGATCCTTTTCTCCTCAATTTATATTTCTTAACGGGTTCTTGAGGAGGAGTATCACCCACTAGGCAGTCACCAACACCTCATTCATCATTTTTCAATATAAGCTCAAATATGAAAATTGAATCACCTGGATTCAATTTTTCCTCACTCGAGGAAGATTCATCAATCTCTTGAGTCTACTTTGAATTCTCTTAAAGTGAAAAAAAATCTATACATTTGTAACCATGACATTCATGTTGTGTATCCATTGAGGGAATATTTTCTTCAAATGAGCTTCTTGATGAAAGGTACAATATTTATCCACACCCAATATTGGATATTTTTACAAACTAACTGGTTGGTTGATGTTCTTCTTGAAAAACAACTTAAAAGGCTTGTTATTTGTAGAAGCCTCACTTGAATTCGTCTTGAGTTATGATACTTCATCAGTTAATAACTTCAAGGATTTATTCAAGCTTTCCAGGTGAAAAGGATCATTCTCTTTAGCTTTAGTGGAAGAGACTTTCGATTTTTTAGTAGTTTCATTGAATTTCTTGAATCTTCCTGACTTGAAATGACCCCAATAGACCTTAAGTCCTTCTCAATGATAATTTCATCTGCAAGGTTACGAGCCAAAGTATATTTTGTAGAACACTTGAAAAAATAAAAAATGTTTGTGGGAAAGGAAGTAGTATAATAATCTATTGAAATGACACCAAGAAATGGAACCCATTGCGGGCTTCTGATTTAATTTTACCTTAATTAAATTGGAAGAGAATTTGTAATTTCATCTCATGACAACTTGTCTTTGTTAACTAAGTTAGAATGACTGAGAAAGCTTAGTAAATTTGAGCTAATGGTCAAAGAAGAGGTTGCAAAGGAATTTTCTATTTTTAGGGGGTTCATATATAGTTATTTGTGATTTGTATTTAGTTAACTCAAGAAATTGAGTTAACATCAATTTAACTAGTTCTAACTGAGTGATGAGCTTGAGATAGATCTAGTGAATAAAATTTGATTTAATTGACAATGAGTGATCAATTAGTTAACTGATAATTCACTATAAATATTTTTTGCATGTCAGTTCTAAGGAAGGCCCAATTGAGACTGTGGTTAAAGGGATTATAACTATCAATTGTATAATTAGAAAATTATACAGGTCATTTATAGAGTTAGTTGGAACCTATACAAACTTGTGCATGGCCTCCATAGGGTACACTTGCGCAGAGAGACACATATGGGGAAGTATACAAAGGCCACCTTTCATCATAAGGAAATCAAAGCAAAGACAATCCTTGAGATAGTTGACTCAAACTTCTATGGACCGTTCTCAACAACTTCCACATAAAATCACAGGTATTATGTGATTTTTGTTGATGATTTTTCAATAAAGTGTTGGATTTTCTTCATATAGAAGAAATATCAAACATTCTCCAAAGTTTGTGAGTTCAAGGCACTTGTCTAGAAAGATATAAGGAAGAAGGTGAAGGCTTTGCGGAGAGACAATGGTAGAGAATACATCTCTAACAAATTCAAGAAATTTTGTGCCTCAAAAGGAATTTTAAGAGAATTGATTGCACCTCATAACCCACATCAGAATGGGTTTGCAGAAAGAGATAACATAACTATTGTGGGATAGGCATGAGATATGTTTCATGATCAGGGCCTACCATTGCATCTGTGGGAGGAAGCATGCAATACAACAGTATTTGGGTAGAACAAAAGTCTTCATTAGATACTTGGGATGAGTACACTAGAGGATTATTTTTCATGTAAGAGACTATATGTGTCATATTTTATATTTTTTGGTTCATATGTTTATTTCCATTTGACCAAAGATGTCAGGATGAAGCTAGACCTAAAAATTGAGTTGGGGATATTTGTGGGGTACACTAATACACCTCACAACTATCAGGTGTACTTTCTAGCACAAAGGATGACAGTGGTTAGAAGAGATGTGAAATTTTATGAAGACAAATCCATGTGATTGTCCCTTTAGAGGGAGCTTGAGTTTCATGTAGGTGAGGATCTCTTAGCTCCAAAGGATGAACATGAGCATCTAGAGTAGCCACAAGCAGAGGAACAAAGAGTGGTATAAAATACTCATGCAAATCCATCCACCAGAGATGGAATGATGTGCACCAGAGAGGCTGATATATTATTTCTCTATGTGAAAGAGAATGTGGGAGCACCCACATCACAGCACAGGCAGAGAAGGTCCCCAAAGCACTAAACTAGATACATGGCTCTTATGAGCGAAGATATTGATATAGAACCATCCTCTATTGATGAATCATTGTAGCATCCAGTGTGGGTTGATGCCATGGTTGGGGACTATGACTCCATTATCATAAACAGTGCATGGGAAGTTATCCCAAGACCAGTGGGGAAGTTGGTGGTAGGATCCAAATGGGTCTACAAGGTGAAGCAGACAACAAATGGGAGTGTGGAGAAGAACAAGGCTAAATTTGTGGCCAGAGGATTCTCTTAGGTGGAGGTGATTAACTATGATTATACTTTTTCACCAGTCGCAAGATACTCATCGATTATATCCATACTTTCACTCTCAGTAGATATGGGATGGAAGATACATCACATGGATGTAAAGGCAACCTTTCTCAACGGAGTTATTGAGGAAGAAGTATACACTGAGTAGCTGAAAGGTTTTTAGACCTTAGACAGGGAGTCACATGTGTGCAAACTCAGGAGAACACTATATGGGCTAAATAAATAACCTCGTGCTTGGTACACCAGGATTGAAAACTATTTCACCGGGTTGGGCTTCAGAAAGAGTAAATAGGATGTGAATCTATACCATATTCTGGTTGATGGTAAGCTTTTGTTTATTATACTTTATGTTGATGATCTGATACTGAGAGGTGATGAGAAGCTCATAAAGTCTTGCAAAGAGGATCTTGCAAGAGAATTTTAGATGAAGGACATAGGGTTCTTCCAAATTAGACCTTGGATTGGAAATATGGAAAATGCATGGGGAGTTATTTTTATCTTAGTGTAAGTATTCCAAGGAGATTCTAAGGAAGCTCTGACATGGACGTAAAAACCCATCGAGACCTCTTGCAGAAACTCCGAGCAAGGAGGATGCTACTTAAAGATGCTACTATTTACAGGCAGCTGGTGGGTTCACTCATGTATTTGGTGAGCACACGACCCAACATATGCTACACAATTAACCAACTGAGTCAAGCTATGGTTAAGCCTACCAAGCTCTTTTGGAAGGTGTGGAAGAATGTGTTGAGATATCTCAGAGGCACTATATAAAATGGATTATGGTATAGATAGACAAAGGGAGTGTAGCTTCAAGGCTTCACCGATGCAGATTGGCAAGGGAGTCCATCCAATGGGAATAGCACATCACGATGCATATTCAACATAGGACCACGCTTTAGTACAACAGAAACAAAGCATCAATTGCACTCACTCCTATCACTTAGTAGAGGAAAAGTACATGGCAAATAGTTGCAACATACAGGCCATCTGGATGAGAACGATACTTGTTGGTTTTTTTGGTCAACAGATGGATCTGAAAATGATACAATGTGATCACCATAGTTGCGTCAAACTCTCCGTTAATCTAGTCTATGACAGGTCCAATCATATTGATATCTGGTATCACCATCCTAAATATAGTGTTCAGAGGCATATTATGTCATTAGAGTACATTTCCATGGAGGATTAGGATGCAAACATCTTGACGAAGGTGATGGAAAGAAGAAAAATCAAATTCCATAGAGACAGGGTCGAGGTAGCAGATAATCCCTTTCTTGTTGAGAGGGAGTGCTAAAATGGCACCCATTGGGGGATTCTGATTTAATTTTCCCTTAATTAAATTGGAAGAGAAATTGTAATTTCATTAGTTGACTAATTTAGAATGAATGAGATAGCTTAGGAAATTCAAGTTGAGGGTAAAAGAGGAGGCATGCAAAGGTATTTTCTATTTTTAGGGGGTTTAGATATAGATATTTGTGAGTTGTAATTAGTTAACCGAAGAAATTGAGTTAAAATCGGTTTAACTAGTTCTAACTGAGTGATGAGTTAGAGATAGGTCCAATGAATTAATATGATTTAATTTAGAATGATTGATCAATCATTTAAATGATAATTCACTATAAATATTTGTTTCATTTTAGTTCTAAGGAAGCACCAGTTGATACTGAGGTTAAACGGATGATAACTATCAGTTGTATAATTAGAAAATTGTACAGGTCAGTTATAGAGTCAGTTGGAGGCCTAGGAAGGATTGTGCAATGAAGGAAAGGAATTTTCCTATTTAATACGAATTTAATTTCTCAAGGAATGGATGAGAAAGGCAGTTTGCATGGAGGCAGAAAATTGGCTAAGTATTTGTCTGAATTTTCCTCAATCAGAGTGAGACAGTTGGGAGCGTGCAGGAGTTTCTCTTTAGAGAGAAAGCATTGTTACATATGAGTTATGTACCACTTATGTACTTTGAGGGCTATATGGGACACTTATTTTCCTTTCATGTGTCCATAGTCCTGCTGATTTCAATTCTCCCATGGATTTAGATAAACACATTGCCACATCACCTGAAGGTGTGTCTACTGCAACAATTATTGTTGTGGATGTTCCTGCTATTGAAGTACCTGCAATAAAAGTGGATGCCATACGAAAATATGCTGAAACGCTGATTAGTTGTTGCTATTTTTATTTTAATAATGTTTCTGTTTCAACTTCCATCTTTTGTATTTGGATTTCTTATTCAATTATCATTTTGAACATGTTTTCTTTGTCTACCTCTAGTTGTCCAACTTCTTTGGCATGTCAGTGTTCTGTATTTGGAAGCTTCAGTTGCTTCCTCAGTGCCTGGATATCATCATTCTTACTCATTATCATTTCCTCTACTGCTTTGACATCACCACAATTATATCCTAATTTACTACAAGATACTACGATGATTTGATCCTGATATATTTGGCGAGAGAAGACATTTTATCCATTTTTAATTGTGAATGGATATTATTCAGTGAGGCATGTAGTTTTGATGTTGACATGGTTGAACTAGTTAAGGTGTAATAAATCATTTCCCTTGCCTATTTGTGCAAATCAATTTGGTCAATTTCATATATCTTTTTAGTTTCAAAGGGAAAAATATGTCTTGTAATCTTCTGCAGTTTTAGGGAATAGGACTTTGGGTTCCAAGACTTTTAGTTGAAACTATCCCTTCATTGTGTCCAAAGTAGAAAGAATTTTTTGCTTAGTGGAATAAGTTTGTTTCGAAAACTCATAGTATGTAGTGGCCTTGAGTTCCACATTCCTCCTTTTCATTTCTTTATACCTGGAAAAAATATTCAACTATTCTATACCCTCCATTATTAATGACATGGGAGAATATATAGAGATATCCTCTATCCTTGGAACTGTTGTTGTGTGCAATCATGTAAGCACCATCGTTGCCTTGTTCTTTCAACTCATTTTTTCAAAAGGTCCTTCAAGAGTGTTAGTTTTATTTCGCCTTTTGACTATAGTAAAATCTGTTTCTTGAATCATTAATACTGAAGGGGATAGATTTTCCATTGGTATCTTTGTTTCCTTCTCCTGTGGAACTGGAGTTTGTGAATATGTTGGAATAACAACTTTCTCTTCTGCTTCTTGTAAATTTTTTTCTTAGCACTCTACTTGATGGAGATATTTTTCTATCTTTGGCCTCGGTGTATGTGCATATGGAGTTGTCTTATGTTCAACTCTGATTTTAGAAATAATCCCCAAGTGTTGATAACAATAGGTGAATCTAATTTGAAGTTCATTTTCTTCAATAATGAATCTTCCTCCTTTGTTGTTTCTCTAGTGTTGACGATGAATGGTATTATATGTGCTTTTAACTTGAATTGGGACTTCTTTTTGCTAGAAACAAAGTGTAGACCATCCATATTCATCATTTTTCTTATGTATTATATTCAAAGATTCTAATTGGCACAAATTTTGGAAATCTATATGGAGGTATCTCACATCCATAAATACTTGTATCTATGTAGTTCTAGTAAGATACCAGTCTTTAATTTTTTTCTCACTAAGATGAATAATTCTTCTGATCTCAGGTGAAATGCTCAGAATTACATCACTTCTCAAAATAGACAAGGCCATGTGTAGGAACTGATTCACATAGTTTGAGAATGAGAACTCTTCTATATTCTTCCTTACTAAGGAATTCCAATGAATTTCAAAATGAGGGTTTCCTTGTGCATCTAATATTTTTAATGGAAACTTAGACCTATTTTCTTGGAAAAAATTAAGAAAATATATAAGGACTGATTGATTCTTGAAGGCACTTTCAGTAGAAAACTTGCAGAATTGATCATGAATAAAAGCTGCCAGAAACTCACTATAATTGAAAATATATGATGGTTTTTGTCGTGCTGAAAATACTGATAGAAAACCTAGAATTACTTAATCCACCCATTGGTCATTTGGATAACGTAACAGACATGAAACCATAGAGATAACATACCTAGACATCTCTGGAAATATGGAAGAGGAGTAAGGTGGATTTGTTCTTAGTAGCTCAGAATTTTTAGGCATAAATTTTTCAAGGAATTTTCTCCTTTGGGAGGAGGTGAGATTATGATAGATTTCCATAAGGGAATGTGCATAAATTGGATGCATGGGGACTATAGGATTGAACTAAAGGATTTGGAAAATTGATTAAGGAATGACAGTGAACTAAGATTCATTATTTTGGGAAATTACAATCCTCTGACTTGGGTGGTACCTAAAATTACGCCATATGAAAAACTCTGGGAAGAAATGGGTTTGAGGAAATATGAATTGGTTTAGGAAGGAATCCCACATATTCAATTCATCACTGGTATTAAGAAATTTCTGATTCTTCTAGCTTTGGAGTTCATAGAGATCAAACTTGCACTAGGTTTTACAGATTTTATTCTACTTGTCCACAAAAGGAATACCATATAAGTTTATGATAGGGGGGAATATTGGACTCTTAATTCCTAGTTTCAATTTTCCCTTTGATGTCAACTTACTTAATAATGATTTGAGGATAGGTGCATTGAATTGCCAGGAATTTTGTCGTTTGTTGATATGGCGACTGACTGAATATTGATGGAATTTGGATTAGTCGTGATGCTACAAGAGGACAAAATAAAACAAATTTGAATGGTGGTGGGATGATTTATAACTGATTAGGGAAAAATTACTATTTTGGCGCGTCTAATTAATGCAATTAGACATTGCTACACAAATAGAACGGTTAATTGGCTATTGGATGAAAGGTTAATGACATAATAGGTGGGTGAATGAGTTAGGGACATGTGGAAAGGTGTGAGGAAGTGACGAAAGGAGTGGACCGGAGGAAAGGTGGTTTTCGGGGGGTCGGGGGGTTCCAAAATGTCCTAATTCAGAATCGTATCTCAGGTGGTATTTATTTATATTGCTTTGGGGGTTCTGAAATACATCCCCCATTGTTGATCGGGGTGGGGGTAATCTCAGCCATTAACGAGTACGAGACAATTATAATAAACGAAAAAAGATGTCAAACCAATTATATCGACAAAGGTTATTACAATAAACTAATTAATTGATCCTTCATTAACTTAAACTAAAGGATTAATTCAATTAATGAAACTTAGACGATGATATTTAATCGAGCGCATCAATTACTTTGGCATTTTGATATTTTTTCGATTTTTTCACATATATGTATTTTTTAAAATCTGATTTTTTTTCCTTATTTCTTTTCTTTTGTATTTTTTTTTTCAATATTTTTTATATTTTTATATTTTTTTAACATAAAAATAAATGGAAAATATGACATGATAAAAATAATTTACAACACAATCACGACCAAAATGAGGGATTAATGAGAGAAATAACTTTCTCAAAAGTGGAAGATGTGGTGACGGCGATGCTATAGAATGAGGCCCTAGGACAAGATCGATTTATAATTGACTTCTTTAGGCATGTTGAATGTTTATAGGCCCTAAATTTCATACTTTAGTTGAATAATATCAACAAACCCAAAAGGTATCGCATGTTCTTAATACTACTCTCATTAGTTTAATACCTAAGGTTGATAGACCAAAGGAATCCAATGTTTTTTTCCCTATCATCTTGTGCAATGTCAATTACAAGGGCATCTCCTAATTTATAGTTAACTGTTTAATCCCTTGCTAAATAGTATCATATATGTAGAAAAAACAAGGTTTGTTAAGGGTTGTTGAATCCTAGATGGCATTGTGACATCCCACATTGAGTTTATCCACTCCTTAAATCAATACAAAAAGTTCAGCATGTTGATCAAGCTTGTTTCTTCTATTTCCTATGATAGACTGAGATAGGATTATCTTATGAAGATTTTATATGCTTTTGGGTTTCTCTCTTCAATATGTTTCTTTGATTGAATCCCTAATCTCCTCACCATTATATTATATTATCTTAAATGGATCATTTTTTACACCTTTTAATCCATTGCATGGCCTTCACCATGTATATCCAATATCCCCTTTTCTCTTCACATTAGTAGCGAAAGGCTTAGGAAGATACCTCAAAGCTATTGTTAGATGGAATTTTATAAAAGGGTTATGACACTTTTTCGAGTACCTTCCTGTTGTTAGGGTCCTATAATAATAGGGATCATAATTTTGAATTGACTATTTTTAAATATTGTAATATTGTACATACCTTTGCTTTTTGCAAATTTTTTCCTATATTAAACAATGAGAAGAGGGTATGTCCTAAAATCAAAATCAAAATACCAAAATAAAATGATCAAAAAAGGAAATGTAAAGTATGAACCCCACAAAACAGATAAAAATATTTCCTGAAAGTGTTGCACATTTAAATGCCACTACCTTTAGTTTAGTTTACTTTTGCAAATAATATTGTGTGCAGCTTGTCCAAAAAATGCCACAATTCATGATAATCAAACTGCTTAATCTTGATTCATTCATGTTTTAAATTTCATGTTGATAGTTAGTGAAAAAATATATGGCCAAACTGTTGAATTTTGGCAAATCAGTAGTTAGGTAGAGAATAAAAGAGCTCATCAGTGTAAGCTGAGCCTTTGGAAGTTATAAGATTAGAAATATATAGTTTTCTTTCAAAAGAAAAATAAAGGGTTGACAAGCTTAAATGCACCCAATAAATGAAGAAAAATATTAAAGTAAATGATGGGTAGCCAAAAGTAGTTTTCACAAAGCATGGAAAGCATCAATTTTTCATTTCATATCACTAATATCCCCCAAAATCCCTTTCCCTTTGCTTGAAAATATTTTTGTCACACGCAAAAAAGACGTTCTCCCTTGTTAAAGTACATACCCTCATTTTTAACGCACCCTTCGCCCCTTTACGCTAGTACAGAGAGCTTCCCATTCCGATTACTAATATCCCTTTACTCATTCCTTTTTTTCATTAAAAGCAAATGTAAAACCTTTGTTGAGTAATTTATCGCGAATCACCGCACATTGGAGGCTCATTTTGTGACACAGCAATGGCCCATTGACGAGCGAAACACGCCATGACATCCCTCTAGCAAGGCTTTCATTGCCACGAAGACATCTCCTTGAAAAACCTAAAGCGGCCCTTTTGGCATTGGGTGTGGCGGTGATTCGATACCAGCCAATGGGGAAAATACTTGAAGAGGCGGCGCCGATTGGCGCTGTACTGAGATCTATCTTGAGTTGGGAGGTTTGGCTACGGGTTTCCATAGAGAGGAAGTGGTTTGCCACCTCTCATGGAAGCTTCCTTGAGGATAGGGCCAATCCCACGATTATAGGGATCCCAACTCCCCTTCCTCCATCTATAAAAGCTTGCCCATCTCCATTGCAAGCTAGTCTTCAAGTTCCCAAATTTCCAAGAGCCTTATGCTGCAAGAGCCTCCATAATTCCCTTAAGGCCAATTTCAAGAAAGGAGACTATCGTCAAGAGCTGAAGAGAGAGGTTTGTCCCATCCTTGACAGAATTTTAGAGACGTGTTCTGCTGGCGACCCCCTCCGAAGGAGAATTCAACGTCAGAACTATGGTTGTAATTTTCCTTTGATTGATTATTAATGAACGACTATTGGTTATGGTTCCACTCTTGTTGTTATTTATGATGATGAGTTATGTCCTTTCTGACTGACATATAGTTGCAAATACTGGATTTTAAGCTTGCGTTTGTTTTTTTTCTCGCATGTATAGGTGTCCCATCACGGAGATCGTGGGGATCGTAATCTGCCAGAGTTGAGGAACGGGAGCGCCACCTCTTCTACAACGACTATGTTGGATTCCAGGTAAGCCTTCATCACTAGTTGGTTTATTTGCAATAAGGGACCTGCACTATAGCGTGATTGATTGTTGCTAGACCCCGTCTGGGCTAGTAGGGATCGCCTCTGTCTGTAGAGGGGATTTACCTCCACAACAAATTGGCGACTCCACTGGGGATTTGTTGGCTTGTTGTCGTTCGTTTTATAAGCTATAGACGGAGCCTGAAATTGGCCAGATAGCATTCGAAACGCTTTTGCTCTGCAATTGTGAAGTAGATCAAAGCTACTTCAGTCAATCTCTGGTTTAGTTTGTAAACTGAACACTTGGAGCTTTGTCTTGTCTTTTCGGTTGATTCTTGATTCTGCTTGCTTGATCAGCTCTTTGGGCTGGCTCTTTCTGTGAATTTGGCTTTTGGATAGCTTGATTATCACTGGTCTGCTTGTTGGATTGCTCTTTTTTATTTTTGACTGGTAAACTCGACTGGCGCGCTTTTCAGCTTGACAGTCGCGCCCATTGGCGCAGGTTGCTAGTGTATTACCCGCGCCAATTCTATTCTGGCGCTAGTTTCAGCCTTACAGTCATGCCAATCCTGTAAGGTACTAGGGTTTACTCTGTTTTGAGCTTTCTGAGCTTGATCTGTGTCTGTCTCGCTTTGAGCCTAGATCACATGGTTCATTTGAGTCTTGGAGATTCTGCTTGAAGTGGTGAGTCTGGTCTTGGTTGGGAGAAATTCTTTTTTTTTTCATTTTCAGGCGTTGGCGCTTGTTGTCAGTTAGCAACCCGCGCCAATTGGCCATTGGCGCTAGTTGTCAATGTGCAAGTCGCGCCAGTTGGCGCTAGTTGTCAATGTACAAGTCGAGCCAATTTCAGGGTGTATGAAAATTGAGATTTTTTCCCTAAATCCTTCACCAGTGTGTCTTTCCCTTCTGGTATTTTCACTATATGAGCATAGATTACATTGCTCATTGTTTGAAATGTCTCCTTTCCATGATTTTTTGATGTAAAAGGGAATGAATGCCTTGTTTTGATCTCTTGCTTTGGAAGTCCTCTTTGTGTTTGACCTCATATGTCTTGTCGCCTTTTGAGGGATTTCGTGACAAAGTGTTTGAAACAACGATTGCATTCTTAGTGTTTGTTTACATCTCTTTTACATTCATCCTTCATTAAGAAGATTTGCGTTTATTTAGTTTTCGTCTCAAAGTGTTCTTTTTGTTAAAATGCATTAGATCACATTGCATTGAAGAGTATTTTGAGATTTACCATTGAACTTAGATCACATTGTTTAATGATTGAAAGCTAAAAATCGCTTTGAGTGCATTCTCTTTCATTGAAATCATGCATTAAGTAGATTCTCATTTCATCGAAAAGTGCATTGAGTGCATTCATATTATTTGAAAAGGAAAAAGGAAATTGTGCATAGATTACAATTGCATAGTTTTCGAAAAAGAGTATTTTGCATAGATTACATTGCATTATTCGCATCGTTGAATGTTTGAATACTTTTGGATAGTGAAAGTCATCTAGTTTGGAAAAGTTTCATTTGCAATGTTGTTGTATGTTGCATCATTGTTTGAGACTCTTCCCTTAACTAGATAGCATTCATCGAATTGAAAGTTCTCTTTTCTCATATAAGCTGCATATAGGAGATTGTCCTGTAGCTTAACGTCGCTTGAGGCACAGCTGAAATGTGCAAGAAGATAAACTTTAAAATTTCTCAATTTACACTAGGCGGCATTGAAATCTAACTGAAACACATTTAGAGGTCTAGAAGGCTAGAGACGTGTTTCGGCATCTTAAAACCTAGTAGATTGTCGTTAGCCTCTTGGCTTCGGTGACACTAGTACGGGCTTTTTATGGTGTGTCTTGTCGGTATATAAAGGCGTTGTTAACTAGGTTTTTACATCCTTTATCCATAGGAAGCCAAGTCTACCACCCTAGACCCGTGATACACCAGACACAACATTCGGAGAGATTGCCTGCACGTACGGAAATTCCTTGGTTGATTTCTCTTTCATTTTGAAACCAAGGTGTATATTGCAGTTCACGATTATTTGGTACACCCTTTGCCTAGTATTCCTGAGTAGTCATTTGATCTTTTCTGACTCTTTAAATTTGAAAGGATCACCAAGCGCTTGTCCTTTCACGCTTGTTTCCAATCTGAAAGCGATAGAGTCACCTTTCATCCATTTCTCGACTCTTAAAACATGAAATGGTGAAGTTTCTAAGTTTCAATGTGGTAAAATAAATCACCTGCGATCACACGCCCTGTTAGAATTTGCTTGTTGGCCGTTTGATTGTGTGCCTTGGTTTTTAGCCCGTGTGCGGTTTTGAGTTGTTGATGGCAACTTTTCCAGAGTTCACCAACCAAGGAATCCCCTCCGATGGGAATCCTAGTCATTTTCCTCGTTTTGGAAATGTTGGCGCTCCTTATATGGTGACGTTGTCCCTTCCTGGGTTAACAGTTGGGTTGCCTGTTTGGTTGTTTTCAACCTCTGTGGTCCCGAATGTCTCAGCTACTGTTCAATCAGTTCCTCCGCCTGAACAACGTCATGTTGATTCGAAGGTGGACCTCTCCCCTTCTTCGCCTGTTTCTACGTCCTCCTCTTCTACTTCGCATGGTGAAAGTCTGGATTCGAGTAACCAAGTGGCTAAGAAGAAGAAGAAGAAGACAAAGAAGAAGAAGTATGATAAAGGAGAGGCTAGCTCTGCGGCTATTGCGCCTAAGAAGTCTCCTCTTGATAAACCTCCCAACCCTCCGCGAAAAGTCAAGTTCCCTTGCATGTTGTGCACGGGAGACCATCTTCTTCGAGACTGCCCTGGCATTCCCACGGTGCTCGAAGTATGGTCCAACAGTCGCCCACCGTTGTCGTTGGCTTCTGGGAGTCAGGTTGGGGGCACATCTTCAACTGGTGCTGGTAAGGCTCCTAAGAAGCAGGGTAAGATTACCAATCCCTGTAAGTTGTGTGAAGGGCACCATGCCATTCACCTTTGTCCGTATATGGATGAAGCCAAGTGAGTTTGGGACAACTCAACTATTTATACACCATGCCTTCCAGCTGGTTATAATCGACTTTCTTAGAGTCCTCCACCCACTAATCCTACGATTGGTCAAGAGTCATCCTTGGTCGATCCTGCTCCCCCGGAAATTCAAATTCAGGAATCTGTTCTCGGCCAACCATTGGTCGTGGAATCGGTTAGTGACGTCTACGGTGCACGAGGTCTTTCTAGTTGAGAGTGGACCTCCCACACCCTCATGTTATTCTACTCTTGATTGATTGGACCTTGGAGAAAGATTCCTCTATCCATTTGTACCTCAAGAGATGTACCTCAAGAAGCGACTCCTCCTCCTCCTGTGATGGAAATTGCACGGAGGATTCCCTTCCCTACCCAACCGAGATGGAGGTCGTGGAGGATGCTTCTTCAGCTATTACTATCAACACCGGGGAAGACCATCTTGATTCGATGGTAGCCCCTAAGAGTATTTTGGTCCTTCTTTGATTGGAGTCGATTTTCGGAATCTTTAGCCTTAGTCTTATGTGCCTTTCGAGATCACAGTACAGGCTTTTGCCCTGTTTGTACCCAACACCATTATAGATGAAGGCACATCTGTTAGTGTTCTATCCTCAACTACTTGGCAAGATTTTGGCTCGCCGCCGCTTGCGCCTGTTACGCAGAATCTGTTGGCATTTAACAAAAGAACGAGTCAACCGTTAGGGATACTTCCAAGATTACTTGTTACTTTGGGAGGTAAAACCGTCCATATGGACATGATGGTTGTTCTAGGCCCCTTGGATTTCAATCTGCTCTTGGGGCGCGATTATACCTATGCCATGGGAGTGCTTGTCTCCTCCCTTTTTTGTGTGGTCTGTTTGCCGCATGAAGGACGGATCATGACCATTGATCAGCTTTCGTTCTTTGGTCCTGATATGGCAGCTGGCCCTCCATCATCCCTTCTTGGTTTTTATCCACCCACTGTATCTGCTCTACCGAAGGTCAACTATGTGGCTACCTACCCCGTGCCTGTACTCAGTGATAGTGCCATTGTGCATCAGGTGCTGGGAGCATTGGGTCCTAACTTCCAAGATGTTTTCCTTCCATCGGGAGTGGAACTCTTGGAAGAGATGACTTCTTGTTCATTATGATGAGGTTGTCGGAGCATGGTTCTTTTCTTGTGTCAAGCTCCTTAAAAAATGAAACAAGGTTGTTGGAGCAGAGTTCCTTGTCTTGTGTCAAGCTCCTTAAAAAATGAAACAAGGTTGTTGGAGCAGAGTTCCTTGTCTTGTGTCAAGCTCCTTAAAAAATGAAACAAGGATGCTAGAGAAGAGTTCCTTGTCTTGTGTCAAGCCCCTTAAAAAATGAAACAAGGTTGTCGGAGTAGATTTCCTTATCTCTTGTGTCAAGCTCCTTAAAAAATGTAACAAGGTTGTCGGAGCAGAGTTCCTTGTCTTGTGTTAAGCTCCTTAAAAAATGAAACAAGGTTGTCGGAGCAGAGTTCCTTGTCTTGTGTCAAGCTCCTTAAAAAATGAAACAAGGTTGTCGGAGCAGAGTTCCTTGTCTTGTGCCAAGCTCCTTAAACCATGAAACAAGGGTGTCTGAGGATAGTTCTTTTAATGTGTCAACCTCGTTAAAACAATGAAACATGTTCCCTTTCAATTCAAATCTCTGATCATATCTCGTAAAATCCTAGTCGAGTCTTTCTTTTGATCTCGTAAATTGAACCTTCACTCCATCTGCCTTTCATATGGACTAAAGCTTGGGGGGCATGTACCTCGAATTGAGTCACCATGCCGGGGGCATGCTTACTTTTTCAAGCATACTTTGTTTCCGTTTCAAGCTTGTGTAAAAATGAAACTGGTTTCAAGCATAGTTTATCTTTGTTTCAAGCTTGTGTAAAAATGAAACCTTGTGACTGGTTTTCAAGCTTATGTAAAAATGAAACCTTTCCCATTTTACCTCTTGTGATTGCCATTTTATCAACCTATTTTTGCCAGATGAGCCTTGGTTTTCTCACTCCATCGTCATTATCTGCTTGGCCGATAATATGCCTTCACATTATTGTGTTACCCATTCTTGAGGAACTGTTGTGATGAGTGGTCTTGTTAGCCAGCCTCTTGACCTTCACTTGTTTGAGTAGTTCCACCATTAGCAGAACCAGTAGCTACCCTTTATACCACTCGTTCCTCTAGGAGGAGTCAACTTTCAGCTCTTCCGACTCCCTAAACATGAAAGAATTGTGAGACCCTTGTCATTTCGATCTGCGTTAAAAGTGGCTACGAAGGGCGCCTACCCAGTATACGTTTACCCCTTTTTCGGGCTAGGATAGATTATTTACGAAAAAAGAATACCCTACCCTATCGCGACTAGGAGGTTTTCTCGAATATTGTTTTCTACCTTTTCGGGTCCGAGGAACTATTTACGAAAAGGGATCTGTGGAGTTTACTTTTCTGCTGTCTTTTCAAACTCTCTAAACATGAAAGAGCGTTGAGATCTCCTTTTCGGACTCGTTAAAGGTGTAAAGAGGCATGACATGGGGTATCAGAAATTATGAGTATTCGTTTCTCCTTCCTAGGGCTGAATTAAAGTGTACTGAGATGGATTAAATCCAGAAGAATGAACTTATATAAACAACATATGACATCCTCTTCAAGCTTGTGTAAAAATAAATAGGTACTCACCCGAAATGGTGGGGAAAATGGAACCAACATCATTGTCGTGTCGGCAGTATGTCGCTCTTGAACATGGCACTTGACTGCATTCGTGTCGGGTTGGGAATATCTCATCTCGTTTTTTGAATTGCCTCCGTGGGTTTGGGTGATCTCTTTTGACCTCTCATCTTCTCTTTGCCTTGTCATCATGACCCTTGATCTTTTGATGTCAAATACTGCCAAATCCACTGTCGTGCCGTCATATGTTCAAGAGAAGTTGACCTCTACAAATTTCAACCTTCCTTTGATTCTCATCTGATCTTGATTCACAAAGACATTATGTTCCTCTGCCTCGTGTCGATGATGTGGGAAACACTATGGCCCACCTTCGATCAAGGTCACTTCCTGTCAACTTCAGCTCATTATCCAGGAAGCTGATCTAAAGGCTCCCTTCTGGTACCTTGGAGCCTGCATGCCTCAATGGCAGGTTCTTCGCATTCGGCGTGAGGTTTTCATCATTGGCCTTTGATCGAGTGATTCTACGGGTGTTCGATGCCAGCTCATTGATTCACATGACGTAGATTTTACCTATAGTACCTTGAGGACCATTGGCATTAATGGTGGTACCTCTCGCGTTTGTTAACATCTTTCATCATTGGCTGGTAATCAGACGATGTTCTCGCATGTTCAACTTCAGCCCATTTATTCACATGCTTGGACTTGTACTATGTTCGGGTTGAGATGGAGCGCAAGACCCTGGATTGTGTCTGTTGTAATCCAGGCTGAAATTTTGTGGATTATTATGATTGATTACATGACTCACTTAGGATGGTTGTGACCATACGAGTCTATTTATCGTCCTCCTTTGGATGTTTGCGTCCATAACTTGAATGCATGTTATTGTGTACTATGTTATGGATGGTTGCGCCCATACCGCATATATATCATGTATACGAGATATTAGTTGTATTTCTTCGTGCAGGTTTTCCAACGAAAGCTGAGTTTTCGGTTGGACACGTTCTCGCAAAGCATTTCACCTCTCTCTCTCACCGGGCCTCATGCTTTAGGGGATGCATTACCACGAGTAATTTGTCACCGTCCCTACAATCCACTGTCACTTTCACATTGGAGGGCTCATTTTGTGACCTGTGAGCAGTGACATGGCTTGAAACCACTTTCATGACATCCCTTTGAACAAGAGCTTTCATTGCCCTGAAGACATCTCCTTGTGAAAAACCCTAAAAATGGCCCTTTTAGAATTAGCGTGAGCAGGCAGTTCAGTACCCGCGCCAATGGGGAAAATACTTCAAAGAGGCCGCGCCAGTTAGCGCTCTGTCCCAGATTCGCACTCGCGCCAGCCAATTTAAGGAATGTTTTTTAAAAATAAATGGCGGAAGTTTCGTCCTAACTGATCCAGGAGCTGATATCTATCTTGAGTTGGGAGGTTTGGCTACGGATTTCCATAGAGAGGAAGTGGTTTGCCACCTCTCATGGAAGCTTCCTTGATGATAGGGCCAATCCCATGATTATAGGGATCCCAACTCCTCTTCCTCCATCTATAAAAGCTTGCCCATCTCCATTGCAAGCTAGTCTTCAAGTTCCCAAATTTCCCAAGAGCCTTATGCTGCAAGAGCCTCCATAATTCCCTTAAGGCCAATTTCAAGCAAGGAGACTATGGTCAAGAGCTAAAGAGAGAGGTTTGTCCCATCCTTGATAGGCTTTTCGAGACATGTTCTGCTGGCGACCCCCTCCGAAGGAGAATTCAGCGTCAGAACTATGGTTGTAATTTTCCTTTGATTGATTATTAATGAACGACTATTGGTTATGGTTCCACTCTTGTTGTTGTTTATAATGACGAGTTATGTCCTTTCTGACTGACATATAGTTGCATCTACTAGATTTTACGCTTGCGTTTGTTTTGTTTCTCGCATGTGCAGGTGTCCCATCACGGAGATCGTGGGGATCGTGATCTGCCAGGGCTAAGGAACGGGAGCGCCACCTCTTCTACAACGACTGCGTTGGATTCCAGGTAAGCCTTCGTCGCTAGTTGGTTTATTTGCAATTAGGAACCTACACTATAGCGTGATTGATTGTTGCTAGACCCGGTCTGGGCTAGTAGGGATCGCCTCTATCGCATGAGAGAGTTCACCTCCTGACAACCCACCCTTACATTATTTTTAAATAATTTTAATCTATCAGGCCCCACTACACAAATCCATCCCCGATATCATTTTAACCCCCCTTCTAAATTTCTTCTATTCCCCCACCTTATAATAATTCCTCACTTATTTATTTCCCTCACCCACCATGTTAATCTCGAGTCCCACTTTAAATAAACCATGTTTATTAAATCACCCGACCCCTATTATGTTAAAATCCCAACTCATATTCATATTAAATCCTCTGCTTTAAACCTTTCCCCCCAATTTTCATTTCATTTACCCCTCCGCTTTGACATATCCCTGGGCCCCAATTTATATTTAAACCCTCTGTTTCATTCAATCCTGACCTCACCTATCAAACTGACCCGCAATCAATCCAACGCCCAACCACCATCCGATCTCCACCACCTGATCCAACAACCCCCAATCCTTTTCACAACCCCAACTGCTCGATGTTTAGAACCATTGGGGGGTTGTGAAATGGGTGGTTTTGCAACCCCTACCATCTGCCACATGTCATTCCCCTTCTTTATCACACCCCTCAATCATAAACTTCCAAACCATTTATTACCGAGTGATGAAACTACAAACCACCTCCTCGCACATAATGAAACCATCCACTATTTTCAATTGAAACCACCTGCCCACCGCGCCTATGTGATAAACCTATTTACCCTGCGCTATACGATAAACCACCATTCGTTGCCTCCCTGTGGACCTCCGTTTTATTAATAACTATTTTTTTATTATTGCAGGTGATGTTCATATCAGAATATGGGATAAACAATTTGCAATACTAGTTCCAAAAAATTGTTTGAACCAGAATCATGGATTTCAATTTAAAAGCCTTATTCACCAGAGGATTATGAGTAGAAGAACAGATGCAAGAAGGAAAAGGTAGATAAAATATTAAGGTAAAAGAAGAATTTACAATGACAGCAAGGGCAGTGAAAATGTATATAGATAAAGACAAGCTAAAGTTTAAAGACAAATCAGAAAACAAATCGACTAGGAAGACAAAGCCAGATGTCAAGACCACCTAGAATTTTCCTCTTCACAACCATGTTGGCCACATCCAGCTTAGTTTTGATTTACTGAAAGCTACCAAAATTAATATTACAGTTAGAGATATTTTAGCATCAGTTGATAAGTTATTATAACATTTAATTTTTCACGTAGTTGGTCAAAAATATTTTAAAGTTAACTCAGGAGTTAATTGAAAGTTATTATTATAGTAGGTTTTTCAGAGATATTTTTGGCTTGGGCCTTGCATGGTCACAATTGTCAAAACATCATTTACTTTGTAACAAATGCAGTTTGTCGCCCTAGATTAGGGAAACCACCTCAATTGCAGTTAAATACTACATGTGTTTTCATTATCAAGGGTTGGACTTTGTCTAGACTCCGAGTTGCAAAGATTATTGTATTGGAGCACTACAACTGTTTTTGAGTTGCACATCAATAATAGAAGCACTTTCACAGGATCCTTGAGCTATGTTAATGGTGATGTTATCCCTTTTATGTTAATGTTTTCCCTTTGTTTTTCCACACTATACATCAATTTCTCTTATAGAAAAACAAAAAATTTAGATCAAGATATGTTGTGTGAGCACCTTAACTCTGTCTCTTACTGCTATCTTAATGTTTTCCTCTAAAAGTATAACTAAAAAATCATTAAATGCTATTTATTATTACTGGACTATTGTCTTGAGGTTTTCTTTGTGAATTATAGTTAAGGAATTCTTAAATGCTCTTTAGTTTTACCAAACTGTTATCTTAAGGCTTTTCTCTGAAGTTTAGTTAAATAATTCTTAACTGCTCTTTAATTTCACTAAACTATTATCTTGAATGTTTTTCTCTAAGGACCTGAATGCAGAATTCAAAGACTGTCTGCTCTACATTTATGTTGAAGTGTATTTAACGGATTCTTAATTGATATTTATCTATTACTAAACTCACTTCTTTCTGTCATCTTATATTCATCTTCCCACAGAGATGAATTTGACATAGTTAGCTTGCCCTATGAAAACCCTTGAAAAGTTGATGCACAACTCAACCCTTTTCTGACTCCATAGCCCAATGGACTAAGCTTACCACATTCTATCTATCCAACCAAACAAAAAAACAATCAAACAAACAACCCCAATCTTTATAACTAGCCTAAAATCAGAAACTATAATCATAAAGCTAAATCAGTTAATTATAAATATAGAGAGAGCCCTCTCTGAGCCCAAGAAGGTTAGCTCCAGGACTCCAAAGTGGTTTGATGTTGTTCTATGTTACTTGTTCTTACCAATCTTACAAATTACAGGGAGCTAACACTTGTTACACACCAACAATTTTTTGATGATATTTTTCATTTCTGTCAAGCCTCACTGCAAGATGTGAATGTGTTAAAATCCATTATTTTTTATTTTATGGAAGAATTTGGGACCTTGATTAATATACACAAGTCTAATGTGTTTTTATTTACTACTAATCCCATGGTACAAGCCTATATTTCTTGCACTCTCGATTTTTGGATAAATAATTTTCGTCTTAAATACTTGAGAGTTCCATTAATAGAAAATTCATTAAGAATTGCATGCTCGCAAGAAGTACTCCATAAAATATATAAAAAATTGGAGGGATGGGATTTTATATCTCTAAAATTAGTAGGTCTTCTTTTGTTTATCAAGTTCATTCTTCAATCCATACCTTAGTACCGACTATAACTATCATCGTTGCACAAAACTATCAAAAATGTGCTCATTTCCTTGTTTAGGTATCTCTTATGGAGAGGAAACAAAAATTATAAGAAATGGGCTCTCGTAGCATGGAAGAAACTTTGCACTCCAAAATTAGCAAGAGGATTAGGTATTTGATATCAAGAAGTGTTAAATAATTATTTCATTTATGGAAACAAATTTGGAATAGAAAATACAGTCAAAATTACTCCCAAGAATATAAATTATGATACGTGAGCTTCTGTTTGGGATCCTCAATATGAAAATTTCCCCAATCAAACTAGTATTCGATTCAATATCATACTTTTTAGGAGATTAGAGATGGATACAATGCATGAGATGGATGCAGTGCATGATTCTGGTAATAATATTGGTAAAATATGCCCAATATGAGTAGCAAGGAGGACTTGAGAGAGATAAAGTCCTACACATGGGCATAACATGATATATAGTAACTAAATTTTAGATACCTCAAGTAGGTGAAGAGTAATGGAGAATTTGGAAAATTTAGGTGGGCACGCTAATCTCTACCTAATTGTCACAATGGCCTATCCTAGCTCAGCAACTGAAAAATTAGTGTATTCACGTTGATCATGCTCATAAAATGTGATGATGGGGCTACCATTTAAGGTTAATGTTTAAGAAAAAGGAGGCCTACACTCTATTGGGTGATCATCATAACCATCCTCGAGAGCCTCTATGGAGCATAATATGGACGTGAAAATTGTGGCCTAAAGTCACATTGTTACTTTGGTTAGTGAGAGACCAAAAGCTTTTTACCTGGGACTAGACCCAAGAGAAGTGATTTCGAGGATTTTCATTCTTATATATATGTTATAAACATGGAGAAATCATGGATTATTCTATAAATACTTTCCCATTTTTAGACTAAATATGGTGATAGGTAATGGAGCTCTTCCATCATTCTAATCAATCCCCTCACAATCTAATTGATACACTAATGCAATGGAGAGCCAATTTATTGTCTATCCTAGCAGTTAATAAAACTTGGGAGTTTTTTGTGGGTTTTACCATGTGGGCTATTTTGAAGAAAAAAACAAAAGGCTCTTCTAGGACTAACAAATGTCTATAGAAAGGATTTGGAAAATTATAAAGAAGTACATTTCAAAAACCATTTTGTTCAAGTCCTAGTATCAATATGACTAGAATGAACCTCTTAAGGAAATCCTTATTATGGAGAAGCTCAATATTTCCTACTCCATGTTATCACCAACCTCTCTTAAATCCTTGAAGCCCTGATATTCCTCTCCTTTTATGAATTGTCAACCCCCTAAGGGCTTCGTAAAACTCAAATTTGATGAGACATTGAAAGGTCAACTTGGGATAGGAAGGTTTGGAGTTCTACTAAGAGATCAAGGTCATCATATGCTATGGATTTATACAATTGTTAATGGCATAGAAAGAAATAATAAAGAATAATTTTTGCATTGTAAATAGGTCTACAAATAGTGGTTTCAATGGGATTTTCAAATATTCAAATTCACGAAAATTCGCAATTGGTTATTAGGACTACTTACAATATTATTCAAGGTGATTATGTTGAAAAACTGTAAAAAATATGGAGGCTTAGAAAATTCATTTCCTAAGTGATAACCCTACTTCTCTCCTTAAATTATGTTATCACCCCACACTTTGAGAGCAAGTAATAAAACTGTAGTTTTTTAAGCAATTTTTGGGTGCAATCAAGAGGTGTTAAATTTTATTTAGAATGGACTTTAGATACTTATTATGAATGCAAGGAGAAGTCACAACATACCAGGTAGAAAAATAAAATTTTGACATAGAGTGAGAGGTTTCCAAGGAATTAAGGACTCCATTGACGGGGGTGAATCTCAAGAGGCGAAGGAGAATAAGGGGGCATTCTCGCCACCCTAGAAATGTTAGGTGAGTTAATGCCAGGGGTGGTGTGGCGACCCCCTCACATGCATAAGCATGGAAATTAAAATCTCATACTCAATAATGTTTTGTGATTGTGGAGAGTTCAAGGGGGATGGCGAGAGTTAGCTTGGGTAGTGGGAGAAGTAGTGGATTTTTTACCTTCTCCAAGAGATACTTCAACGAGGAAATTTTTTGAGGAGCTAGTATAACTATTTCTGGTCATGGTTAAGAGTAAAATTTTGATGGTAATATTCACAAGATCCACTAAAGTTAATGGTATGTGGGTTTCACAGGGATATGGCTCAGGGAAGTTGCTAGATACGAGAGTAGAGGGTGTAGGTAAAGTGGGATGTAGTGTGTTTCTTGGCCTGATTGAGTTTGTGTTCCTCGATCCATAAAATTAATCCTTAAGAAAGACGCATACCTCCTTTTGGAATGAAATGATACTTCTCCATCCTTACTAGGTATTTCTTAATCCCCATGATTATTCTTTGAAATTTGTCTAGTATATTTTTTGAAAAAAAATAACTTTCCCTACATTTTAGTGCAATCTCTGTTGTGGTTTACATAGTTTTCGAAGGTTTAGATATAGGGTCATGTATGAGTTAATTATTACCTCTTGTGCTAACCTCTATATCTTCACCTTTTTTCTAATATATTGGGTCTATTGATTTATGGAGGTCTATGTCTATGTCGATTTACTTTTGATCCCCCCCATAAGATGCCTTTAGTAGATGAATCTTTTTGGAGGATTACCATGACATATAGGGTCAACTTATTCTCATGGATTTGTCTTCATTACATCTCGTGTTATCCTTCCTTTGGTTGGTCTATAATCAACATCTTAGAGTGTACCAAATCTGGTAATTGCATACCAATTTCCTTGGAGTTGCATCTTATGAGTTTTTACTCAAGAGCACATTGTTACTAGTTGAATATGGAATACTAGAGAGTGCACCACAGGTGTGGGGGAGGCGGTTGCGGCCCTAGGCCATATTAGTGCTCAAAAACATATCCTATAGTTCTTGATCACAACCATGCGAAAATTTCTCCTAATACCCATAATGAAATAGGTAATTTGGAATCTTGTATTATTCAACAAAGCTAGGTCTTCTTCAATTTTGAGATCCTAGATGATGTATCCACTTGGATCATACTCGGGGATGTAGGAATTAGTATTTTGGAGCATTGGCCTTATATTGGAAGATGACAGCTTTTCTAGGAAAAATCTTGATGGAAAAACATGCTAGGATACATATTTGATAGCTTGGAGGATGTTAGAAGGTATGAGCGCAATCATAATTATCGTCTAGGACTGATCCAGTGCATGCTTGGGGATGAAGGAAGTAGTATTTTGGAGCATTGACCTTATATTGGAAGATGAAGGCTTTGTTAGGTAGAATCTCGATGCACAAACACGTTGAGATAAAACATCTTTTCTAGCCTGGAGAATGTTAGAAGGTACCAACAAAATCAGAGTTATCTTCTAAACAAGACTAAGGAGAGGATTACTCACATTAAGCTCCATTTCTAGTGTAAACCAAATTGAGGTGCTCCATTAAGATCTAGTGCTATAGAAACCATCCATATCACTTCTTCAATCACTTGAATTTGCATTCTTATATCTACTTTTCTTATTACATTGCACTAATAATTATCTTGCTAAACTTGAAATGTTGAAACTTCTTAAAATTTAAACTAATTATTCTATAGATAGATAATCGTAAATATCTAATTCTCCCCTTGACATATTGAAACTTCCTATATAATAACAAATATGCTAAAAGATATACATATTTTACTTGATTGTCCAAAATAATACCAATTAAAAAAAAAAAACATTTTAATGATATTAACCACCAAAGTTCTTTTAATATAATCTTGACACTCAATCGAAATAGCGAACCCCGAAAACCTTAGTACGAATTCTAGATTTTGGGTGTGAATGAACCTCCACACGCATGTAAATAAGTAAATCATAACAGAAAAATATAATCTATACTGCATTGCATTGTAAAGTCCGAAATGATACGGAAGTACGACATTGCAATGGCATGGTAATAATAGAAATTAGTAAATGTTCACTCTTCCTAAAGATATAGCATGCAATTATTTTTATACAAAATGGAGTTTTATAAAGAATTTTGTTGTAACCTCTCGTCATACTATTTTGTCATTGCACCGAGAGGCGCATCTACGCCCAATTTGACTCCGATGTTAGGTACCCCGATGTCAGGTATGTCACATCCTCATACAAAATGTCGGATTAAGTTTTAAATTAAAAATTAAAAATAAAAAATAAAAATTAAGTGTCGGCTTAACAAATAAATTTTAACAATTCCACCAATTGCTTATTTTGTAGGGAAGTATAATTACCTAGTGTATTTCCCTGATTGGAACTACCCAGTGGCTACCTGGCTCCACTTTGTGCATGTCGAGAAGATAAAAAAACACATTTTACAGGGAACTGGAAAGGAAGGAAGACAAACGAATCAAAGTAACTCAAGAAAGCGAAGATAAGGTTGCTATTTCACATTCCGACTAACAATGTTCTGTTCTGATTGTCATCGTTTCATGCTGGCAAACACAAATTTTGTGCGATGGTTTTGAAACTGAACATGATAGGAACTGTAATCAATTGGGGACTTCGTTTGGCTGCCTTGCATGCTAAGCTAAGCACATAGGAAAGTGAGTTCTATTTTTGTTGCTATCAAGCGTTAATTTGAAATCTTGGTTTTGGTAAATCTGTAACTGTTCAGTTAATATGCATTAGATAGTGAGTAATATGGTTAGCACTAGTCCAATTGAGGTACTTTAATACAACAATTTGCGCATGTTGTAGACTTGGTAAAATTTTTTTGTTATTGTGATTGGGTATACTGTGTCTGATTTGCTAATGCACGATCTGTATATTAATTTATTTGTAACTCTGCGTTTTATGATATATAAATTATCTTTTTGGATATCTTGTGAGGTAGGAAATATTTTCAGATTCATATCTGATAAATTTGGAGCTGAATATGATAGAAACTGTAATTGTTTGGCTGCGTTGCATACCATTGAGTTATTTTTAGTGAGATGTCAATCACGAAATTAAAATTTCTGTAAATCTTATACAATTCTAAAAATTTGTATGTATTGTAAAAATTGGTTTAGTAATGAGTAAGGTGTGCAATGACGTCATGTGTTAATATGGTATCAAAAGAAGTCATGAGTAAGGTGTGCAATGACGTGATGTGTTAAAATTGGTTTAGTAATGAGTAAGGTGTGTAATGACGTCATGTGTTAATATGGTATCAAAAGAAGTCATGAGTAAGGTGTGTAATGACGTAATGTGTTAATATGTGTTAATATGTTGGAGATATGGAGTAGATAATGATTATAATCCAAAGGTTGTATGGAGTAGATAATGATTATAACCCAAAGGTTGTATGTAGATTTTAATCATTTGTCAAATTTAATTTTGTATGAAAGCACTCACTATAGAAACCATTATCTACCAGCTAGAAAGGGCAAGAAAACATTATGCATTAGAAAACAGTAGAAAAAAAAATGAAAATAAATATGGATATTTACTATTTCCACTGAAAAAAAGATGAAAATTAATTTCAGTGTAGATGTTGATTTCTAATTATATTTGACTACTTCCACTAAATAAATAAAGCCTCTTTTTATATTTACTCCATAAACCTCTTTATATTTACAATAAGTCAAAAAAGAAGTTTTATTTAGGTGAAGCCTATATGCCAAATACCATGGGCCAAATTATTATTAATACCATAGGCTAAATACCATATTTATAAAAGAGCTATGGTAAATAAATAAATCAATATAAAAGAGGTATAAAGAGGCATGATAAATATATAAAAACATATCAAATATCATTATAAATCAACATCTAATTATATACCAAGTCTATGGGCCAAATACCATTGTAAATAAAAGAGGTATGGTAAATAAATAAAACCTATTTTTTATATTTATTCTATAAATATCTTTATATTTACCAACACTCAAAAAATATGTTTTATTTAGGTGAATCCTATAGGTCAAATATTATGGGCCAAATTATTATTAATATCATGCCAAAAAACCATTATTATCCCTAATATTAATATCAAAATATTAATAATAATAATATTATTATTAAATCTAATATTCATATTAATATTATTATATTTAATAACTTTGGATTAATACAATATTAAATTTTCTATATTATTATATACATTAATGTATCATGATATATATTAACTCTAGATATATATGGAAGGGAAGAAAAAAGACATAGAGTGATAGAGGTGGAGAGATAGAGGGAGTGAGAAGGGAGAGATGGGGATAAAATCAAGGAGAGGGGAGAGGAGGAATGAAGAGAGAGAGGGAGAGGAGTGAGAGAGGTAGAAAAGGGTACGCGAGGAAGAGGGAGACATAAATATGGAGGGGGGGGGGGGAGAGAGGAGGAGAGAGGGATGGAGATAGTGAGAGGATTGGAGGGCAGAGAGAGAGAGAGAGAGAGAATTATGGGGGAAAAGAGAGAGATGGGGGAAGAGAGAGGGAGGTAGGAGAGGAAGGGAGAGAGAGAGGAGAAGAGAGGGAGGGAGATAGGAGGAGAGGGAGGGATAGAGAGATGGAGTTGAAGGGAAGAATAAATACATAGAGAGCGAGAAGTGGAGAGAGCGAGGGAGTGAAAAGGGAGAAATAGAGAGAGCGTGTGTATGTTTTGGGGTGAGATAAAGAGAAAAAGGAGAGATGGAGGGAATGGGGGGAGAAGGAGAGAGGGAGTGATATATTGACAGAGTTGGAGGGTGAAGAGAGGGAGAGAGAGGGAAAGAGAGAGATATAGACATGGGAGAGAAAGGGAGAAAGGGGAAGGAAGAAAGAGAGGATGTGAGAGAGTGGAGAGAGGGAGGGAAAGAGAGATGGAGTTGGAGGGGGGAGAGAGGGAAGATGATTTATTTCACTAGATGCATTGATTTCATTGTGGATGGTGATTTCTAATCCTATTTGATTTCTTTCACTATATGCATTGATTTTAGTGTAGATGTTGAGAGAGAGAGAGAGAGAGAGAGAGAGAAAGAGGATTGGAGAGAGAGGAAGGACAAGAGAGAGGACTTGAGAGAGAGGAAGAGAGTGATGGGGGAAGAGAGAAAATTGGAGGGAAATATATATATATATATATATATAGAGAGAGAGAGAGAGAGAGAGAGAGAGAGAGATGGATTTAGAGGGGGAGAGAGGGAGGGAAGAAGAAATACAGAGAGATTGATAAGTGGAGAGAGAGATTAAGTGACAAGGGAGAGATGGAGAGAGAGTGTGTATGTTTTTGGATGAGATAAAGAGACAAAGAATGAGATATGAAGAGAAGGGATGAGAGAAGGAGAGAGGTAGGGATATAGTAACAGAGTTGGAGGGTGAAGAGAGAGAGCGATAGAGATGTAGGAGAGAAATGGAGAGATAGGAAGGAAAGGGAGGATGTGAGAGAGTGGATAGAGGGAAGGAAACAAAGATGTACTTTGAGGGGGGAGAGAGGGAAGAAGATTTCATGCACTAGATGAATTGATTTCAGTGTAGATGGAGATTTCTAATCCATTTTGATTGCTTGCACTAGATGCATCAATTTTAGTGTATATGTTTATTTATAATTATATTTAATTTCTTGCACTATATGCATTGATTTCAATGTAGATGATTGCTAATCCTATATGTTTTCTCACAATAAATGCATTGATTTCAGTGTAGATGACGATTTTTATCCTATTTGATTCCTTCCACTAGATGCATTAAAATTTTTTTTTCTAAGTTAAGTTAATCTATTAACAGAGGAAATAGTTTACATCAGGGCCGTAGCCTATTATTTGCCCAATCCTGTGGCAATATTGACAAAAGAATCAGAGAAATAGACTGCCCTCATAGAGGGAAACTAGCCTTGAATAATTTTTGAACTATTTCATTGCCCTCGCAGGGGTGCCATCGAATGATGCTTCTGAAGGTTACTTCATTTACAACAATAAAAAATAGAACTATAAACCGACACAACAACATAATAAAAAACAAGCCTGATAGTATGGGCCGATAGTAAGCACGAAAACCAAACAAAGGAAGAGCAGCTACCCATCAGGCGGTTCTTCCACGACTTTGCACCAAAGTGCATCCATTTCTCCATCTTTCTTGAATAGGTCCGTGATGGAAGTGACAACCTGCCTGGAAGGTGCTGGGTTTCCTTGAGCCATATCCACGTCATGAGTCTCGCTCTCTTACCTTGGATCACCTTGCGCCATATCCACGTCATGAGTCCCGCTCGCTTGCCCTGGATCACCTTGCGCCTCCTTGCCCTACGTGTGCATTGACCCTGCTTGAAGGTCCAAGGTCTGGGCAGCTACTTTACACAGACCTGTCGGGCCAGAGCTCTGTCCATCCACCTGGGGCTCTTCACGGAAAACCATAGTAATAGAGGCAGTGACCCAAGGGCAGTTTAGAGAGAAATTGAAAGAAAAATGCGTCATATGAGGCATGGGAAAAGGCAGAGTGGTGAGAATAGGAGGCTTCGGGGAGCCCAAGCAGTGGCCAGAGCCATGAAAATGTCCCCTCCTGCTTATGGTGTTGGGATAGCAGCCCGAATGAGAAGTCAATTTGAAGGTGGAGGAAGTGCGCTGGGGTTGGCTTCTGGTGCTACCCCTGTGACACCTCATCCTTTGACGAAGGCGAGGCATTGGCACAGACTCTGCAGAGGGAACGAGAAGAGGCAGAAGAGCAGGAGTGGCAGAGGCCTGACGAATTCAAAAATTCAAAGAGACTGAAGCAAACAGACAAAGAACAGAATGTGAGAAGTGGAGATTATCACCAAGGTCCAGGCAACAGCTCAGCAGGCTTCTTTTTCCAGTCATAGTGCGAGCACTGGGGAGCCCAGCGTCCCGGGAGCACCAGCAATTCATCAGCTGAGGAGCATCTAAGAAACCAGAGCAATTCACCATGTTATCAATCCAAATGTGACTGCATCAAAGAACGCCCAACATTAAACCCACATTGATGAGAGCCGAAGGCCAATGCATTGAGCTGCATGCAAAATCTCACAGAGGAATGGAGGTGGGATTACGAACAGCGCCGGGAGTTAATGCCATCGATCCGTTGGTAGCCGGTTTTAAATGCCACCCATCAACCGTGACTTGGGTGGGCAGGTGTCTCTTATTTATGCCGCCCAAGTCCCATCACTAAACACTACTTTCTTCTGCGCATCCAGGACTAGGTAAATTTAATTTCAGTGTAGATGTTGATTTCTAATTATATTTGACTACTTTCACTAGATGCATTGATTTCAATGTACATGATTTCTAATCGTATTTGATTTCTTGCACTAAATGCATCGATTTCAGTATAGATGGTGATTTCTAATCCTATTTGATTGCTTGCACTAGATGCATTGGTTTCAGTGATGTTGGTTTCTAATATTATTTGCTTACTTGCACTAGATACATTAATTTCAGTATAGATGTTGATTTCTAATCCTATTTGATTACCTGCATTAGATGCATCCATTTCACTGTAGATGTTGTTTTCTAATCCTATTTCATTGTTTGCATTATATGCATTGATTTCAGTGTAAACATTGATTTCTGATTTGATGTAATTGGATGTACATTGATGGTACATTAATTTTAAAGTGATTGGATTAACATTGTGTATTAATTTCACTGTAAGTAGGCAAAATTATTGACAATGTACATTTATTTTTATGTTTTAGTAATTCAACCTATTAATATCGAAGAGCAAGAGAGAAAAGTATGATTTTTAGTACAATAGTTCTAGAAAAATATTTAAATAATTGAATAGTGTAGATGTTGATTTCTACGATTATTACGTGGTTCAGTATTCAAAATAGTGTTCTAACATTTGTTAGAATTTGTATTTCTAATCTTCAAAATTTCAAAGTATGATGTACATCTCAAAAATATACAAAAAATTTAATAATCTGAAAAATGTGACGTTGATGCCTCCAACTGGAACCAGCCTAGATCCATCTTACTCTAGATCTATCATGTGCCGAGAGGGATCAAATCTCTCGAGGTGAAAAACTTTCCTCAAGTTTTTCACTCAAAAAATAGGTTTGCACCTCAAGAGATTTGATCCCTCTCGGCGCATGATGGGTCAGTAAGATCTAGTATTATAGGAGGAGAAAAGATCTCACACAATTGAAGAGTTAAATTAAAATAAAGTTGTTGTCACTTTTCAATATGGCCATAGAAATTGATTGTTGGTGTATAAATGGAAAATGAAACATTTATCCCCATAATCATTTGGGAATATTTTATTTTCTTCTCATTAATTTTCTACCAATTAAACTTGGTTTAGTCATAAAAAAAAAATTTCACAACATAATTTAGAAATTCTTGTGAGATTATAAAAAAAATTTGTAAATATTTTTGAAAATCTAGATTAGAATCATTAAATTTCAGTATTTTGGGTGCTTAAAGTATTTTGATGGTGTTGAATCTATTTCCACACTTACTCCAACTATATTCCTACAAAAAAAACTGCCATCCCAATTATTCTATTGAGTCCATAAACAACTCCTTTAAATTGATTTTTAAAAACAATAATATTATATATATAATTTAAATAATAATTATTATTATGCTAATAATATTGTTTTTTCTCATTTCAACAGAATATGTATTTATCATTTGTAAAATAAATTTATTTTGTGGGGTGAAGAAAAATTATTGTTATGAATTTTAATTAAATTTATTTTTTACAAAATTACATAATAAATTTTACTGGGCTAAAATAATATTATTAATACATAATTCAATTTAGGTTTTGTGGACATGTTATATTTAGAATAAAAAATTGTTAATGATACAAATAAATTACTATTAGCTATAAATAACATAATTTTATATCAATTTTATATAATGAAAAATAGAATAATTTAAATTAAAATAAGAGAAAAAAATATTTCTTATAATTAAAAAATTTTGTTATAGTGTTGTTCAAAATTTGTATGGATCTATCTTAACTCCGGATTTATCAAAAGTCAAGAGAAATCAAATCTCTCGAGAAATTTTACACTTAAAAAAAAGTTTATTTCTTGAAAGACTTCAGTTCTAGAGTTAATATTGATCTAATACTTGTAAATATTGTTATTGTAATTTATGTAAAATTGAGTCCATAGAGTGGAGTTATGTTAGTTCACCTAAAATTAAGGTGATAGTTAAGTTATAGAGTTGAGCACTTTTGAGCTCCAAATTTTGAAAATCTATGGTATTGCTTATACAATCTTTTGTAATTTGCCTACATTTATCAAGTCCCCATGGAATCACCCAAAATTGGTTTGAATACTTTTATGAGTGCAAAATTTGAAAAATAAATTAAATGCTAACAAATTTAATCTTCCTATTATACTTGATAGTTAAAGTAAAACTGTTAAAACTTCTTAATTAAAATGAATCTAAATAAATTATCATTACTCTAATTTCGAAAAAAAAAGAAAATACGAAATTATTGTAATTAAATAAACCTTGCCAAAGTCTCATAATTTTCCCTGTCATATAAATCTCATAGCTGTTTAAGGTATCGACCTTTCTCATGCAAAATTTTACTGCTGTGAAGTGACAGTAATGTACATGTGATGACCAGTAAACCTTGCCAAAAATAATACAACATTCCCTGTTATTTAAATCTCCAAAGCCTTAAAAGTATTGACCACCTCATGTAAATCCTTACTATTGTGAAATGACTATAATCTACATGTGATGACAACCTAACACACACAAAAATAGCCATTAACTGTCTGCCCAATAAAAAAATTATCATGCACACTCCCTCTCTAAATCCAGTTTTCTTCTAGTTTCTAAGTTCTAGTCTTTGCGCAATGGCATAGTTAAACATAGCATGTCACTGATTTCAATTAAAAAAACCATAAGTCTCTGCGGAATATACATAGTTAGGAAGAGTCGGGGATAGGAAGGATCAAGTACATTTCGTCCCAATATTTTGCGTACAGGAAGAAACTTGATGTGGACCTTATCATGCTTTAACATTTCCATTCCATCTATCTATACACACAGGCACCATGACGAAGATCACAGATCCCATCATGGGAAACCGGATCACAACCCTTTTGTTCGCCATTTTTCACGTAGGAGTTTCCTGACTGAAGCTTGCAATAGCAACACAAGCTGACTGGCCTTGCTGAGTCTCTTCTTTGTCTATGCTTATTCACCCATACACGAACCCATACATGAACCCATACAAGAACCTACTCAGGTATTTCACGCTTTGTCGACCTTCCACACGGCTTCCCTCGCCTTTAATGGTTTGGCGTCCTTTCTACACTTTGGCGAACTTCTGGCGAACCTCTGGTATAAGCAAGAAAGACAAATACTACATCAAAAACATTTAATACAAGCTTAGAGTACTCAAAATATGCGGAAAATTCTCATGCTTTATTTATCAAAAGATTTCAGATTATAGAGAGTTATGATACAGACTCTGTTGTTCTTTCCTGAGATAGATTGTGATGGCATTTACCAGTGTTTTCTTCTTAATAAATAAGATAGCTCTCTGGAGGCTACCTGGCCAATTCACAGACTCAGTATTTGAACATGAAACACACAAACCTCTGGAATCTCTATTGATCTGGCCACTTTAGGTTCTTATCAGTGCCGAACACACTGATACGCAACTTTCTTAGATCTCCTAAGACTTAGAGATTTCAATCTCCTTCGTGGTGCAAGCAGATCCGACTAGACGTCTGCAGTTGTAGAGAAAGAAGAGAAGATCTTTAGATCTCTTACCAAAAACACAAAAAAAACACAAGACTCTTAGACTCTCTAACTCTAAAACTCTGATGCCCTCCGAATGAGCCTTACACTTCATATATAGAAAAGAAGAGGGGATAACCATTCTTGTAGGAACCGTGACTTGGAAATGGAATCATTGCTTTTGGGTAACGCTGAGGCGACATCCGCACAGAGATTCCAAATCCAGACAAAGACATGTGGGGACAAAAGTCAAACAAAGCATAGTGGATACTTTTTGTATATAAAGCCCATGAGAAAACTGAAAGAATTACAAAGAGGAGAATTTTTACCGAAAAGTCCTCGAGAAAACCAATCACTATTTACCCGTGACTAGGCATCATGAACAATGTGGATACTTTTGGATGGAGTCCACGAGAACCATTTATGCTGGATTATCCAAAGGAGTAATACCGGGAAATCGATATCTCTTATACAAAGGCTCATCCCATGCTTTAGTGTAAATCCTTCTAACTATCATGGTTTTATTTAATACAATCTGGTGTTTAATCTTAGTCATGACCAATCATTCATAAATTCTGGTCATGTACTGATGCAAAATTTGATTCTCTGTTAGTTAAAGATCGCTAGCAGTTATGCAAGGAGTATGAAAACATTCAGGAATATTATTTTCTAAACACCAGCCACAATGAAACTGAAAATAGGATTCGTAATAAATAGGGTCAATGGCTATTTTTTTAATGCTAAAATCATTCCACCAGTCCTATAGCCAATCACACTGTTGATTTTGTTGCATGATCCAAGTTGGACCAAATTTCAGCTTTTTATAATGGGTTTCATTTTTCCCATCTACATTTAGTAGATCCCATTAGAGCTTTTTATATCCTGAAAAATTGTATATTGTGTCAGGAAAAATAAGATTTGGATGTCATCCTGGCCACTGGGAAAAATTAAGTCTATGTGTCCATGCAGGATTTCTGGTTCTATTTATACAAAAGTATTTGTGATAGACTCTGTGTCTGTCGCTTCCTTCAAACCTTATCATGGTGATGTCATGGAAGTCAGTTCTTAATGTTTCTGCTTGGCGAGCTGCTACCATGCTTCTAGAATATATCATGTCATGGATCCATCTTCTACCTTTACGATACACCTTTCTTTCAGGAACTAGGTGTAGAATGTCTGTGTGGTTCTGTAGATTGGCATCCAAAACTTTAGTGTTTCTGAGTTGCCAAGTTGGCTTGCACTGATCACAATATTCTCACCAACTCTTATCTTCGAGAATGGACCTAGTTATTCCCTTCTATTGATTAGGGTCTCATTTTGTTACAATCACCATTATATGTTCTTGTTGCTGGATATGTTCTCTACTAAGAAATTTTGGCAGACAATTTTATGATCCTTTGATGTGTTCTACATCAAAGTCAAAATTGGAAAATAAGGCCTTCTATCTGGTGAATTTTGCTTCATCATGCTTTTTGATGTCCTTTTTTAAAACTTTCTTTAAAGCAGAGGCATCAGATATTAATAAAAAATTTCTATTGACCAAATGAATTTCAAATTTTTCAATAGAATTCCATGCAGCTTTTACCTCCCTTTCAATGACAGAATAATTTCTTTCTATTGGGATCCATTTTCAAGAGGCAAACTGTATTATTTGTTCCTCATCATCCTTATTTTTCTTGAGTACTCCTCCCTATCCCAAATCGCTGGCATCTGATTCAACAGTTTTAGAAGAAATATCATCATCAACATACAAAATTGGAAGAGATTTTACCTTGGCCTTTATATTTCTTATAGCATTTGTATGAGCATTAGTCCAAGGTGAAGGATTCTTTCTTAATCTCTGGTTTAAAAGGGCTCTGTCCTTTGCACAATCCTGATAAAAATTGCTGACATAGTTCAGACATCCCAAAAATATTTGAAGTTGTGTTTTATCCATAATGACATCAGGAATTTTTTCTGCAAATTCATTGGCATGCTTTTGGAGAGATATCTGACCATTCTAGATTGTATGGCCAAGGAACTTGATAGAAGTTTGGAATAATTCAATCTTATTTTTACTTAAAATGAGACCATTTATTTTGACCACTTGCAGGAAATTCTGTACATGCTTGAAGTGGTCATGAATATTCTTAGAGAATATAAGAATATCATCTATGTACACCATCAAGCAATCAAAATAAGGCTTAAAAATTGAGTCCATTACTTTCTGAAACTTTGAAGGAGCATGTTTCAAACTAAATGGCATTACATTCCATTCATAGTGACCTGCAGGAACGCTGAAAGAAGTTTTGAATTTATCCTTTTCTGCAATGGCTACTTTCCAAAATCCTGATTTGAGATCAAGCTTTGAAAATATTTTTGCTCCTTCGATTTTGGTTAATAAATCACCCTTGTGAGGTATTGGATAGGTATTATCAGCTAGAACTGAATTCAGAGGCTTATAGTTTATGACCAATCTCGCGATACCTCTGATTTGTTCAGATATCTTATTCACATAGAATCCATAACAGTTTCATGGACTGCCATATTCTATTATTAGCTTCCTATCCAATAACAGTTTGATCTCTTTTTCAAAGAGATCTCTATATTCCTTGTTCATAGGAATGGCTTTGCTCTTGCAAGGCCTTCCTTCATATCCTGATTTGCATGGTAGATCAAAAATATGTTGCTTTCTGTGCCAGAAAGAATTGGGCTCTTCTGAACAACATTATTCTTCAATATTTCTCTTTAGTTCAGAGATTTTATTAAGGACTGTAGGGGTTTTCAACTATTCCCCTATTTTCATAGTAGATTTTAAATCTTTCAATTCAATCAGTTTGGTTTCAGCTTTTTCTAATTCCTTCATAGCTTGAACCATTGTAGAGACTCTAGGATTTGAAATATATGGTATTTAAATCCGTTTTTGACCCCCATCAGAAGTAGGGACAGTAATAAATTATCAAGCTCTATTTCCTTTTAGTTTGACTGAACCATGTGGTTCCACAGCTGCAAGAAAGACATTTACTAATATACAATCAACAGGAATGTCTGCTACTGCAAATTTTAGCTTTATACAATGCTGATCAAAACATATGGTAGCTTTGGGATCTTCATATTTAAGGGTTTTATCTCCCATTCGAACTACTTTTATAGTAGCCGCAACCCAAAATTTGGTTGGGATTACCTTTGTATTAAAAATATTGATATCTGCACCTGAATCAAATAAAGTTGTTAGGGAAAACATTTCTCCTTTAATGAAAACATTAATGAGGACATGATGTTGTTGATATTCAGTTGCTAGTATCCTCATTTCCCTGAAACCTATTGTAGGATCTCTTTTTCCTTCAATGATTTCAACTTGAGATTCAATAGATTTTGGTGTAGGATGAAGAGTATATGCTGTTGTGCATGCAGAAATATTTTGTGCCAAAGGTTTTTTTTCCTTTCTCTAATTGAGCTACTTGATATTTAAGAGTATAGATTTATGCTTTGAGATTATGGATTTCTCTACTTACCTCCCCCAAAGTGAGTGCACGAACTTTAGACTGCAGTTGGTCACACTGGAAGGCTTTAGTGTTTCACTAATAGGAGGCATCCACAAAGATAGGATTTTTGGCAGATCCTTTGCTGGAGTTGGAGGAATGAATTTGATTCAAAAAAAATTCAAGAAGATTATCTTTCATTTTTCCTTCTTCCATGGCACAAAATAGTGACAGGATTTTTAGTTCTCCTTCATCAGCAGTCTGAGCCATCAATACTTTTTCTTTCTGATGATTATGTTCTTCAAGATAAATGTCACTTGAACAATCCGAATTAGTAGAATAGTTGCAATGACAATCCTTTGAATCTGAACAGAAACATTATTGCATATGAGTATTTAACTCTTCTATTGATGAGTCATAAGAAGAGGAAGTACAAGAATCATAGGATGATTCTTTAAGCTGTTGTTGTTGAATCTGTTCACAAATCACAACATTTGGACAATGACCAGTTTTTTGATTCCTAGACCTACATCTCATACATAAAATTTGGGTCTCTATCTTAATAGCTTTCTTTTTTTTATTCTGAGGCTGAGATTTCATGCCTTTATTTTTTATGGATTCTTCAACATCTAGGCATTTGATTGAAGTATGGCCTGTCTTTCCACACAACCAACAGGTTAATTTGTTCCATCTATCTTGTTTGCGGGAATGGAGATGGATTTCTGATGGCTTATATTAATGTGTTCTACGGACATACTTGTAATATCCCTTTCTTTCTTTCCTGGGTCCAGAGGTGACCCTTCTTTTCCTACTGGTTGGAGTATTTCTGAATTGTTTGCTAGCTTTCTTTGCCTTTCTTTTGGCTTTCCTTCTCATAACAAGAGGATCATCAATGTTTAAGCCATATTTGCTGCAAATTGACTTACTGTCAAGAAATCTAGAAAGTTTTTCTAAAGATTTGTTAACTTTAGAGCTTGTGCACAAACCAACCAGCATTTTAGTAACTATAGAATATATTTCTCCCTAGGTAAATGATTCAAAGGGAAACTCGAAAACATCTTGCAGACGCAGTAAGTCTACAAATATAGACGGAAGGGCTGCTAGATATACTTGTTTCCAGAGAAGGTTTTTAGAATATTTTACCTCATATATGCGTTGCATGCAGTCTCTATGGAAATCTTCATACCGAGATAATTTATTGCATTTAAGATTCATCATTATCATTTCGTGCTTATCTGATATTTATGTTTCAAAACCACACCAATGTTCTTGAATCATGGAGGTGAGTTCTCCAATCATATTGTTCTAGGGTGTGCCATCAGCATTGTGAATTATGTCTCCAACTTCATCTTTCAGAAGTTCACTTTCCATTTTTGTAATCAAGGCTAGAGATGTTTCAGTTTCCCACCATCGTAGGAGAGTGCCAGTAAAACATTGGATAAGAGTTTTACAAGCTTCAATTTCTTTCTTTCCTCTTAGGCACATAAGCTTGTATTCTGTAAACATCATATCAATCATTTTTCTGATATGACCCATACTTAAATTATCAATATTCCATTCTCGATGTGAGTCTGGATAGAAAGTATGGGTTTCTAGAAGTTTTCCTTTTCCACTAAGATCAAGAGCAGAGTATCTGGTAAACTGGCTCTCTAAAGGCTCATATATGGGGAACATCTATGATTCTAAATCTTTTTTTCGTTCCTTGAATAAGGAAGAAATAGAAATATTTTCAGTTTTTTCTAAAGATTCTTCTTGAGAAGGCTGGGCAACTTCTCTAGGAAAAAAATGGGGAAATGTGTTAATTGGCTTGACAGGATTCTATATCTATACATTTCTCTTATGCAAGAATGAAGCAGGAATAAGCTTTTCAGATTTGGATATATTTACTTTATCAAACTTCTTAGACAAGTATTTTATGAGTCCTTTTGTAGAGAATATTTCTTGAATAACCTTTCCCTCTACTTCATCTAATTTTCTTAAGGACTCTCTTGCATAAATTTTCAAAACAGAAGAAGAAAACTGAATATCATTTACACTATTGACTGAAACTTGTAAGCTGTCAAACTGTTCCTTCACAACATAAGTTTTAGCAAAATTCATATCCAATCCTTTAATGGCAGTGTTATTCCAGTTCAATTGTTCACTGGCTTTTCGGATTTTGTCATCAATGTTTAGAGCATTGTTATCCCTTAAGACTAGAGGAATAGATTTTGCTGAGTTTTGAGCTTCCCCAAGGATGATTCCTTTGTAAGGAGGAAATGTGGATGAGGTTTCAATCTTTCTACCATCTAATGTAGACAAAGAGTGTTGAGCAGATGTAGAGGATGTAGTGTCAGTCATTAAAACATTCTCAGATTGCTTCATATTTTTCCAAACATAAAAAGGTATCCAAGAATGATATTTGTCCATGAATTCTTTCCATTCTTGAGAAAGTCTTAGTTTTTCTTCACTGGTATGGGTGAGGAAAAAAGATTCTTCCTCTGGATGGGTGTAGATATCCCAGTTTAACATCTGTTTCATCCACTGGGTATCCACTTTATATTTCTTACAACCATCCATCATAGTGAAGAATTTGTGCATCTCTATGACTGACGACTTCTTACAATCTTCTGGTAAAACACCAAATCTAGATTTTGGAATTAAGTCATTCAGTTGTGCTAAGTATCCTAGACCATATCTTGGCATATTTTGTGGTATCATTCATCTAAACATCTATGTTAACCTTGGATCTTCTTTTTCCAAAGAGGGTAACAAGTGCATCATCATAACATGATCAGATTCATGTGGGAAGGGAATATCTGAACACTTTTGATTTGGACAAGGGTTTATAGCTGTAGAAGCTGGGGATTATCCTGTCCTGGGATGATGGTTGGCATGAATGAAAAATTCTACAAGACTGCTCAAATTTACAGATAATTTACACTCATGACAAATGACTTCAACAGAGGAAAAATTAACAATTTGGGCAAACTCAAATAAAGAAATATGTTTACAAGAATTCGAGACAAAACTAGAATTGGAAGTATCAACTTTAGGAGGATATTTGTACAACGAGGAACTTCTACAGGCTTGGTCAATCCTTTTCCTGTCTATGGTATATCTTTGAGGAAAAGATAGAATAGCAGAGGACTGGTCTTCTCTGATATTTGCAGAAGTAATATTTCTCAGACTTCAAGGTTTGGGATTTGATACAACCCAGTGCTTAGGGAAAGTGACATCTTCCCATCTGATAGTTTGATGTTCTACCTTTTGATTTTTTGAATCGGTTAGAACAACAACACTTGACTTTGATTCTTTGTTGGGTGTGTGGAGGACTGCAGGATAGAGGGTATTTGTATGACGAAAACAGCTCTAGTCTGAATGGAAATATTATGTCTTTTCTTGTCATATCAAATCCAGTGGTCTGGATATGTAACTGGAGAATATTATCGATTGTTTCATCAAATACATATACTGAATAATTTGAATAACAGTCGAAGTAGACTGGGCCATTTGACAAGGGAGCAACTATTCCTCCAATCAAGGCATTAGTATACTTATTATGTGTGAGATATATGATAGTGGCTAGGACAAAGGTATTTAGCCCTTGGTGTGTCAGAGAATTTATGCCGATTTTGATACATCCCAAATGCAGGTACTGAGTTTTAAGCCTTTTGGCTTCGGCATGAAGTTGCTTATAATTAAGAAGAGGAATGGACTGTACACATTCAGAGTTCTCTTCGATTTGACTAATAGATTCCTTAATGGAAATTCTAGTGGCAGCCTTTAAATGGAAAACACTAAGATCTGAATATACATGAGAAGCATCAATACAAGAGAGCTTCCATATAGCAGATGGTTGTGATTCTTCATATTCTAATTCAACAAAATTAATCACACAACTGGAAGAAGATGCAAACATATCCCTAAGGGGATTTTCTTCAGCTTTATCTTTCTAATTTAATTCTTGGAAAGAAACAGATCTTCTGACTAGATCCATTTATCAACAAAGATTATTATATTTTAGTACTAACCTTCACGAACCAGATGACACTTCTGGCTCTGATACCAATTTCATGCGAGGGCTTCCTGACTGAAGCTTGCAACAACAACACAAGCTGACTGGCCTTGCTGAGTCTCTTCTTTGTCAATGCTTGTTCACCCATACACGAACCCATACATGAACCCATACACGAACCTACTCAGGTATTTCATGCTCTGTTTCATATTCGGCAGAGTTAGTGGTTGGTTAAGAGTAGCGACGTTCAAGTGGAAGATCTGGATGCTGTTGTATAGTCTTAACTCGCATTGTGATTTGTTTGGTTTGCCTATTCTCAACTCTCACCATCATTTTTTTATCGTATATTTTCTTTTTCTTGCCCTTTCATTTGTCAGAAATAATCCTATGCTCCGCAGGATTATTAATCAACTACTAACTCAATGATGTACTCAAATACCTTTTTCATCTTGTGAGTTGGTTCTGACTTATAAATACTAATTGAATAATAAAAATATCAATGTCTAAATGTTTAAAAATGGGTTAAAACTTTTCCAAAGTAAATTATAAGATTTGGAAGCGGATTTTAAAAGTTATAAAATATTTGAATATGTATCAATATTTGTATGTTGTGGAATATCTAGGTGATGTCTTTATTGTGTATTTTATTTGATGATTTTGTACTATCATGCTGTGTAATCTATATCAATGGTTTTGCTTCAAGGATGATAAATGAAATGGGAAGAAGTTGACTGGTGTTTCTATAGGTTATGGTTTATATATTTATAATCATAATTGATATTTTTGTATTCATGTCTTCTATAAAATAGATTTTTTATTGTCAAATTTATTATAATTTAAAAGTTATGTTTAATGACGAGGATGATTATTTATTATTATTTATAAATTTGAATTAATTTTATAAATTTGTATAAATTTTGTGAATTAGTATAATTTATTTAAAGTATATATTTAACATGAAGTAAGAGTGATTATATTTCTTCACATGCAAAATACAATAGATCTATATGGTGGGAAGGAGCACAAAGGAACATTACATTGTCGTCAAGGAATAATACTCTCCAGAAAACTCTGAATCACAAGAAATCAAGGAAGATAGAAACAACCCTCAAGACAAGCAAGGGGAAAGCCCCACCCAACAACCAAAAAATGAAATACCGCACAAAAGAAATCTTCATTTAGCCGCAAAGAAGATCTCCCAGATCCTGAAGATAAGACACCAATGTCCCAAGAATCAGAAGAGATGAAGGAGGTGCAAGATAAAAGAAGTTGGAAGGCTGTAGAGAAGAAAAAGAAAGCTACAACACCAATCTCGCTGTTAGTCCCCTATAAATTTCTTGACAAGCAAGCAAGGGGGCTAATTTGTTTCATGAGCCTTCAAGGAATGCATTTCTCTTGAAAACACATCATCCTTGAAGCCTTTTCATGCTCTCTGCCCTTTGATTGTTCCCCTATGTTGTTCTTGAGTCAATAAGCCTCACTGATGATGATAAATTGTGCTCCTAAAGGCCTACATTTTCCCCTTGTATCCCTGCAAAGTGCCCATTTTAACCCTTTTTCCCCCTGGTCAAATTTCCCCTCTTACCCTCTAAACCCTCCCAAAATCCCCTTTACACCCTACACACACCCCTTGTTTGGCCTATTTTCCCCTTTTTTTTCCTCTGTCATTACCCTTTCCCACCCTCAAATTGCGTTAAAATGGGCCAAAAAACCATGTTTTCCATATATGTGGGCTTAGCACCTTTCGGCCCTAGCCCCTCAGCTTTTTCCCACCACGTGACCCAGCACCAAGACCAGGCACCAAGGCGAAAGGCGCTTATCGCAGATCTGTATTGGGCGCATTATCAGCCGTCAATCTGTTTAGATCGGACGATCTTCGCAGTCAGCACCACGCCATGGTACCCACGCCCAAGTACTATTCAAAACCACCAGTTTCTATTGCACTGCGTTTGGAGGTTGAGCGATATTTCCCATTTCACAGTGATTCCATTCATCGCATGCCGCGTGTCTCAAGCACTATTTGAAAACTTCCCCCCATCGCGCGTTAAAGTTCAGCGTTTGCCCCAGCGCAATATCGCTATACACCTTCCAATATACGATCGTCCATCCAACGGTCATCGTGCCGCGAAGATGCACGGGATTTAAACCAAGGCAACCGTAACCCTGGCCCACTGTCCATCGCCCTCTACTGCGTTTTCAGTCGTCCATCTCCTCTTGAGATCGGACGGTCCAGATTTAAAGTCAGCCCCGCCATCGCCCAGTCCCGTCACGTCACCACTCCACGTGTTTTAATCACTTTTTCCGCCCGTCCCTTCATATATTCCATTCATAGGTCAAATTTTAATGTTTAACGTTAAACTGTCTATTTCGACATCTTCCCATGCATCTCCCGCTGATTCATGTTTTTCCTCCACAGTAGCCGATGTATTCATCGTCTACATCCATGCCATGTTGCCTTTTTGCAGTCATCCACACCACCCTCCCCATGCATGTTTTTCTTAACATAGTTTCGTCTTTTGTAGGGTTTTGGACGACAATGAACCGCCATGATTCACAGTCTCTGTACAGTTACAGAGAAGCAGGAAAGGACCATTTTCAAGAGCTAAAATCATTAAGAAAGGTCTGAGAGGACGTTATTACAGGGCTCATATTAAAATAACAGAGTTTAAACTTTATAAAATCTTCCCCAGACCCATTAAAGCACAAATTTCACAGTCAGAGGCAAACGTGGAAGCAGCAAAGAGTATCAGTGGGAAAACAGAGTGTTTAGGGCCTATCATTGAAGATTTTGGGCCTTAATCCAATGATTTTAAGGTAGAGTACCAGATCAAAGACATCATGGATCACACGAAAGGCCCAGCGCACAGAAAACAATACTATCAGGGTTTCACATCAACAGATTGTTCTTTCCCTAAAGGACCAAGTGCCCATATTGTTTGCTTTATTTACCGTGTTCTTGAAGAAAATTCCACCCAGACCACAGTCCAAAGCTACCAGAGAATTTGTTATGCAGTATGGCAGACTTCACTGTCATTTATTTACCTTTTTGTTTATTCACCAAAAAGTACTACAGAGTATTGCAGCCAAAGTACAGCAGAGACATACCTGGAGTAAATGGGAGCCTGACGAAAACCACTCTTTCATCCAAAGAATACCAGAGATAAATGCCCAGGATTTAAAACAGAATGGGGCCTCAGCCCTCTTTCTTTTCTGAGTTTTAATGCTTCATTTATTTTTCCACCTACATCCTCTGCTCCACTTGAGCTATAAATTTCATGAAGAAACTCAGTGTAATGTTGTTGATCGGTTATCAAAGAACTACAAGTTGTTTCTTTTGAGACATAGTCTCTGTGTAAAGATGTAAGATAGGCTGAGGAAGATGTTTTCAAACTGAATATCCAGCTATTGGTAATGTTGTACTTGACTGGTGTTGCTCTTTAATATGACAAGTACATTTCTTTGGATCCTGATCTAAAGCAGTGGTGATGTTTTCCTATCTCTGTATTTGTTTTTAACTTGCAGTTCATTTCATTTCATTTCTACTAGCTTGCATCAGAAATCTGGCATAGGATTTACCCTTGTTAGGTACCCTATGTTTCTGCTCTCCTTTCCTTTGATGTTTTCTACTAAATGTGTTATCTAAGGGTTGATTTCAGTAAATTTAACCAGTGTAGTGGATGTCATTGCCTGCTAGCTGATGTATGAATTAAATGAAATATGTTCTTAGATGTTCTTGTTAGGATCTAATTGAAAGAATTGGGAACACTGGGAGGTCTAGAACTCTGTCTCCATCTCACTAGGATCCTTTTCAATTAATTGAACCTTTCTAAGATCCCTCAAGCTCGAGGCCGAAGCATTGAGAGTTCAAAGTCTCTCTCTGAACTCAGGTCTTTAACTTTGTGTTCTAAATCTTTGTTGTTTCCTCCTCTCTTACCATTTCACGCCACACTATCATCTTAAGATCCAATGCTTTAGATGACTAGCCCAACTGAACGCCTGCACATTGAGTAGCAAGTAAATCCTTTCCTGACTCCATTTCCCAATGGTCTTGAATGTTCCCTGTAGCATCTCTCCTTTGCCTAAAATCCTCTTTGCCCGTCCTTGTCTTATATTGAACCCTTCTTTCCTGATTCCCAACAACCAAACAAACAATCAAACAAACAAACTCCGAGCCTTATAACTAGCCTAATATATTAAACCGAGCTTCAAAGACATAAAACATTTTCTTATATAGAGAGATCCCTCTCTAGACCCAAGAGGGCTAGATCTTGAGGTCTGAAAGTGGTTTTGATGTTGTCTCATCTTTTGGTCTTGCCAATCTAGCCAAAACATGGGAACCCCAACACTCGCCAAGAAAGATGAGAAGTGAGAAATTAAGAATTAAGAAAATTATAGGTCCGATAGACCGAAGTGTGGTTTGAGTGGACGTTAACCATCATCATCATCATCATCAATATGTAGAAATTTGCTGAATAATTATTAATTATTCACCGAGACTATCCTGATCACATACAATTCGAATTTATATGCAACACATAATCTCTTCCACTCAACCAACTCATATCATCACACATGCGGAAATAAAATCAAGCGATAACACATCAAATCATCATACACATTAACACAGTATGTATGGGGAAAGCTTATAGCTGAAAACCCCACAGCTATTTTGTATATTATAATGGATAAATCAAGTAACAAACTCAGTACAATACTCCTCACAAGTACTCAGTACTTTCTCATACAGTTACTCACAATCTAGCTTAGTTTTGAACAGGTTACTGGTTCAAAACTCACCGCCAATTGCCTTGCCTCTATTGCGTGTTTCAATGCTATGGGATGGCCTCTTTAGATAGATAAACCACCAGCCTGAACTGCGCAATCCTCATGGGCTTACTCCACCTATCTGTGTGTTGCAAATAGCAACAGTATAGTCACAACTGATAGCTAACTCCACCCTTTCATCTACCTCTTTCACTGGTCTCCACTGAACTGATCATGCACTGTAGTGAACTGATGTGTTCTTGAGTTGAATAATGATTTACTAAATTAATGAATTAAATAATATTTAATTCACTCCACTCATAACTAATTGATTAGCTAGTTAAACTAATCTCAATCGGTTCAACTAAAATAAACGAGAACACAACTCCACTAGGTCGTCTCATTAACTCCTCCAAACTTCTCGCATGAATTCCAATCGAAGTCAACCATGCATGATGCCATCAAACCCTTGGGAACCATGTGATTCTCTCGCTCAGATGCATGAGCCACTTCCAAGGCTCGAACTGAAGTGCTCCAAGAGAGTAAGCTGTTGTTTATAGTCTAAATATTATTAAGGGTAAATAATATTTGACTTCCCTGTTTTAAGAGAGGCGAGTCTAAAAATAGACTTCGACCTCTTTGACCTCAAAAAAGTAGTCTCATCTATTTTTACCAACATGAAACATACTTCAAGAATCTCAAACTGAATCCCCGAACCATGCTCCATATGTCTAAAAAATAGACATAGTCTAAAAATAGATTTTGCGCTGCAATTTGCTCAGGGCCCACTTAGTGAAGGCGACTTCATTTCACTAAGCTCCATCATCTTGCTGCATTTTCAACACTCCCTCTCGACAAGATATGGATTATCACGCAACCCCCTATCTGCCTCTCTGGAATTGAACTTGCTCTGGTGAGCGCCTTCGTCGAGGATGCTCGGCATCCCGATCCTCCGTGGGAACATATGAAAGCATCATGATTCTCCGCTAAACACAATCTACGATATGATGGTACACGATGTCGATGTGTTTGGACCTATCATGAAATACTGGATTGGTCGAGAGTTTAATGCAACTCACGGTTATCACGGTAGATCACTGTAGGCTCCAAATGCAACGTGAACAATCCCTGCGAGGATCTTCCTCATCCAAATAGCCTCGCATGCGACCAAGCTAGTCGCCATGTACTCGGCCTCTCTGCGACCGAGGTGCCACGAATCTCTTCTTCTTCTTCGTACCAGAAAGCTGCATTGTCGACCCAATGCTAAAACTCCTCCGGGATGTGCTCTTCCCATCCGTTGGACTCCCTACCCAATCTACATCGGTAGCCTAGAAAGCTTCACTCCATCCTCTCTGTCCGTCCCATAGACCATATCCCGATGTGCCTACGATATAGCGCAATACATGCTTGCCTGCCTTCAAAAAAGAGCTTGGTAGGCTTAACCATAGCTGCAAAGGCTGGTTAAGCGCATAGCATATATCGGGTCGTGTATAGACCCGGATACATAAGCGACCCCACCAATCTGTCGATAGACAGTGGCATCCACTACCTCACGTCGAAGTAGCATCCTCCTTCCTCCAACCACCGAGGAAGAGGAGTGTCCAACGAGGCTTGCGGCCTTGCATGTTGAACCTCTCCGGAATATTACGAGCATACTTGCCCACTAGAAATCATCGGTCCCTCCGCTTTGCCATTGCCAAATCTCCAATCCCGAGGAAATAATGAAGGATGCCCAAGTCCTTCATCTCGAACTCTCGTGCAAGATCCTCCTTACATGAAAGTATCAATCGCTCATCGCCGATCAAAATCAGATCATTCTGCATACGATGACGATGATCAGCAGACTTCCCCTCCACCACAATCTGGTATGGGTTTGGATCCGCCTCACTCTTGGAGAATCCAAGCCCGGTGAAATAGTCGTCTGTCCAGTGTACCAAGCACGCAGGTGCTTGCTTCAGCCCGTACGGTTCTCTCTTGAGTCGGGACACATGTGACTCACTACGAAGATCTCAAAACCTTGGGCTACTCTATGTACACCTCTTCCTTAATGACTCCATTGAGGAGCGCGGTCTTCACATCCATCCGATGAATGTGCCACCCCATCACGTTGAGAGAGCAAGGATCGTCCGTATGGAAGAGTACCTTGAGACAGTGCAAAAGTCTCCTCATAGTAAATCCCCCTCGATGCAACGAAAAGCCACGGAGCGACAAATCTCGCCTTGTACTTCTCCACACTCCCGTCCCGGTACTGTTTCACTTTGTAGATCCATCGCGAACCCACCATCGATTTCCCAACCGGTCTTGGGACAATCTCCCATGCACTTGTTCTCGACGATCGAATCATATTCTTCGATCATGGCATCAACCCATGCGGGTTCCTCCACAGACTTCCTCAAAGAGGATGGCTCCGTCACAACACATTGACTCAAAAGAGCCATGCATCCAGTGTACTGCCGATCCGGTGACTGTCTCTGTCTGCGTTGTGTTGTAGGGTGGTCCTACAACCTTCTCGCATCCCAAAGCGGTCGCTCGGCTTACGTGAGTGTGCATGCGCCCTCGATGGTTGGCGGCCGCTGGGTGGTTTCTTCCACCTCCCGAACCTCCTCTTGTGGCTGATCCACATCCGGAAGCTCCTCCTTAGGAACTAACAGCTCCTCATCGCATGCAAGTGTAGCTCCCTCTCAAGCGAACAACGCATGGCTTTCTCCTCTGAAATTTTTATATCCCTGTCGCATCAACGATCTTTCGATCTGTTCGAAAAATATACTGTAGTTGTGAGGTGTATCAGTGTACCCCACAAATATTCCAACCTCGGCGGTCGGATCTAGATTCCTTCTCGCATCCTTCGTCACATGCATGTGAGACGGGAGAACCAAAAATCCGCAAATGGGAAATATCGGGCCTCTTGCCGGAATAAGCCTCCTCGGTGTACTCATGCCAAGAACCTTGTGAGGACAACGGTTTTTGCACATACATCGCTTGTATTGCATGCCTCATCCCACAAGTGAAGGGGTAGGCCCCGATCATGCAACATCGCCCGTGCAGACACACGATCGTTCTCGTTCTTCCGCTCGACCACCCCGTTCTACTCGTGGGTTATGGGGTGCGATGAGCTCTCTCTCGAATCCCTTCGCGCTTGCTAGAACTCTTTGAATTCAGCCGAGATGAATTCACCACGAGCTATCACTCCTTAGAGCAATCACCTTCTTCCCCGACTCCTTCTCGACCGGTGCTTTAAACTCACGAGAACTTCGCGAATGTATCGCTCTTCTTCTGCATGAAGAAGATCCGAGCACTTTTGAGAGAAATCATCAACAAATATCACATAATACCCAGTGCTTTCTTGTCGAAGCAAGCGAGAAAGGACCACACACGTACGTAGGAACTCTCTCAAGGATGCAGTCGTGGCGCGACTATCCTTCTCGTGAAAGGTGGCTTTCACATACTTCCCTAAAGTACACCCCTTGCACCGATTCGATCGCGCAAGGGTGCCCTTAGGAATTCCGGTGAGATATCTGCCGCGAGAATCTTCAAAGCTCCATGGTGAAGGTGGCCCGATCTCGTGCCACGGTTCAGCTCACCTCATCATCCCCGGCTCACCACTTCTCCCGCTTTGCATGCCATAGTTGCGCGAGCCCATCTACCTGACTGATAAAGGTTCTTGGTTCGAACCCTATCTTCCGAGTCTCTCCGGTAGTCTTACTACGCAGGGAAGGCTTTTCCTTCGCCCGAAGACCACATCATACCCCTTATCCTCCAACATCGCCACGGAAATCGGGTTCTTCTTCAATCCGGTACATGCATGACATCCTTCAAGACAAAGGGGTTTACCAGACTCCTCCGAAAGGATATGGTACCGATACCCGTCATGCCGTATCTACCATCATCGCCCATCTCGATGTGCACACCCAAATCTTTTTCCTCCAGGATCCGAGAACAAATCTCGATCTCCCGTCATATGAAATGACGCACCGCTGTCCAAGAACCATACCGATCCCATCACACTTGAAATCAAGCATGCGATCAGTGAAAAGTCAAGCTCGAACTGTGAAGCCAAAGCTTCTCCATCTGCAGATCTTCCCGCTTGCTTGTTCTTCTTCTTCTTTGGACAATTGGTAGCATAATGTCCGTGATCATGGCAGTGAAAACACTTCACTTTCGCCATATCCTATTTCTTACCCTTCCCCTTCTTTGCTTTGGCCACCAAAGCACATTTTTCTTCTTCAAATCCCTTTGATGAAGATCCATCTCGAGTAGTCCTCCTTATCTCCTCCTGCATGAGATCCGCCCAAAGGTGCTCCCATCCCGACAGCTTCTCCCGACCATTGACACTATCTTGATATGAGCTTGCATAGCCTTTCGGAAGACCAAGGAGAGCTAGGTCGACCATGTCCTCTTCATCGACAGTCACCCCCCACACTTCCCGGTTCATGTCCGCACTGAGTGAACTTCGTGAGGTATTTGGCGTCACTGTCGCCCTTCTCCATCTTGATGTTCTCGAGCTTATCTTTGAGCGCCAACTTCCTTTGGTCACTCTTACTCGGAATAGATCCATCAAAGCTTTCCACATTAGAAATGGAGAAGCCTTTCCATGTAGGTTGGATACAATATGATCCTTGACGCCCTCAACAGGGATCCTTCGACACTTCGCCATCTTCTCTTTCCATGCATCGACTTCGAGCAGGGATCGGTGGGCTTTTTGGATATCCGTATCTACGAACTCCTTGAGACCATTATCTTCTAAAAGCTGCTTCCATGTGATCCTTCCATGCAACATAATTCAAAGCGCCTTCAAGAGCATATTCGAGTCGCAAACCGTTGAAAGACATTTTCAACACCGGCACCAAGAAAACAAAAGCTGTCGCAAAATTTCGAATTCCACCTCAAAGCTCGGTAGCTCTAGATCGTGAGAAAAAATTATTTCTAGCACGAGAGATCAACTACAAGGGGCATTTACCGGATCTTTCACTTTACGAAGAAAGATGAATCTGGGAGGCTACACGCCGCGATGCGGACTCGTCTGCAAAATAAGTTTGTACTCACTGTGATGATCAATCTGAACTTCAATAGCTCCGATACCATGTAGAAATTTGCTGAATAATTATTAATTATTCACCGAGACTATCCTGATCACATACAATTCGAATTTATATGCAACACATAATCTCTTCCACTCAACCAACTCAGATCATCACACATGCGGAAATAAAATCAAGCGATAACACATCAAATCATCATACACATTAACACGGTATGTATGGGGAAAGCTTATAGCTGAAAAACCCGCGGCTATTGTGTATATTATAATGGAGAAATCAAGTAACAAACTCGGTACAATACTCCTCACAAGTACTCAGTGCTTTCTCATACTGATTACCCATCAATCTAGCTCGGTTTGAACAGCAGTTCTTGGTTCAAAACTCACCGCTAATTGCCTTGCCTCTATTGCGTGTTTCAATGCTATGGGATGGCCTCTTTATATAGATAAACCACCAGCACGAGCTGCGCAATCCTCATGGGCTTACTCCACCTATCTCGTAGTGTTGCAAATAGAAACAAGTATAGTCACAGCTCGATAGCTAACTCTACCCTTTCATCTACCTCTTTCACTGGTCTCCATCGAGCCCGATCATGCACTTGAGTGAACTGATGTGTTCTTGAGTTGAATAATGAGTTACTAATTAATGAATTAAATAATATTTAATTCACTCCACTCATAACTAATTGATTAGCTAGTTAAACTAATCTCAATCGGTTCAACTAAAATAAACAGAACACAACTCCACTAGTTTGTCTCATTAACTCCCTCCAAACTTCTGCCACGCAAGTCCAATCGAATTCAACCATGCATGATGCCATCAAACCCTTGGGAACCACGTGATTCCTCTCGTCGGATGCATGAGCCACTTCCAAGGCTCGAATCGAAGTGCTCCAAGAGAGTAAAGCATGTTGTTTATAGTCTAAATATTATTAAGGGTAAATAATATTTGACTTCCCTGTTTTAAGGAGAGGCGGTCTAAAATAGACTTCGACCTCTTTGACCTCAAAAAATAGAATCTCATCTATTTTTACCAACATGAAACATACTTCAAGAATCTCAAACTGAATCCCCGAACCATGCTCCATATGTCTAAAAATAGACATGGTCTAAAAAATAGATTTTGCACGGAATTTGCCTACGGGCCCACTTAGTGAAGGCGACTTCATTTCACTAAGCTCCATCATCTTGTTGCATTTTCAACACAATATGTTATTTTTCAATATTTAAATTGTATTTTTTGAATGATAAATAGAGTATATATAAAACCCAATAAAAATTTTAACCACAAAAATTTATTTTTTCATAATATATACATATTTTTTCTTAAATATTTCATAATATTTTATTTTAACCATTTTTTTCTATATATAGATATAGCCGTAGTTTAAAAAAATAACGAATGGCGAATCCCAGTAGAGATTTTGAAACAAATCGGCAAAGATTTTTATCGAATCTTGTTTACGATTGTTAAACTTCAATATTATGGGTGTCCCTAAGAGTTTTTGATAGTGTTGAATCCATTTCCACTCTCAAAAATGGATTCCAAGCACTATGACTACCTCATTTTTTTGAATTTTACTCGAATTGGATTACTGCAAAAACTCGTCGTTCGGGCTATATCCCTATTGCATGGGAAGACAACTTCTATAGATATATATGAAGTTCATATAGACCTAAGTTACTTTAACATAGATTTTCAAATAGTTTGTTTGCAATTTTTGTTGAAATATTTTCGAAAAGTATATTATTTAAACATCTTACTCACACATTTTTTTTACTTCTAATTACTTTGCAACATATTTTTTTTTATTATAGCGGACATTAGTTTTCTATTTAGAACATAATTTTTAATTTTATTTAAAAGGAAGGGCAAACAAACTTACACATGAGTTATAGAATGAGCTCTCCGCTCAATAAATTTTAATACTTAAATTTAATGAGGGAATAATTATTTATTACCATTTACAAATGTGAATTAACTTCTTATTATTAGTGCTTTCACTCTTACCAAAAGTTTTCTAATCTTGAGGGGATGATTATTTTTTACTATTTATAAATGTGAATTAAATTCTTATTATTAGTTCTTTCACTCTTACCGAAAGTTTTTTTTGAATGTTGAAATATTAACTTATTTTTTTTATACATATTTTTAGATTTAAAATGCATAATTTTTTAATTAATAAAAACTATTAACATATTCCTTTATCATCATTTATTTTAATTTATTAGTAATTTTTTCATTCACTAATCATTTTTAAAGAGAGTAAGATTCATTTCAAAAGGGATGGATTTAGGAAGTAGATGAGGCTCTAATAGGGTTGCCTTCCCAAAAAAAAATTCTAAATAAGAATAATATTAGGTAAATTCTAACATGAAAATAATTGAGCACACCAATGAATGGACAAGGGGGCATGCGAGTGATCCCCTCCTACAAAGTAGTGGCAATATGAGAAAAAATAGTCCAACCCCAATGGGGAAGGGACACAAAGGAAAAGGTGCGGGGCGCTAGATGATGATCCTTGGGGCATAATGGCAATCTTCTGTTAATGTAAAATGTCTTCTAAAGCTCTGAAAAAACTCAAAATATGTGATCCCAAATAACGAGGTTGGATGGATATTGTGAGTGCATGAAGGATCATTCCCTTATCTATAAATCATTTGGGTTTCGCACTTGAAAATGGATTTGGTAAAGTGCATTCAGCTGAAGTGGTAGTCAAAGGGCTATATTGAGTTAAAATTGGGCACAAGGGGTTTTTTCACTATGATTTTATCAAAATCGGGAAGATAGAACTCGCATCTTCTAGAATAACTACTAATTCTTTAGCAATCATGGGTTATTCATGCGATACTTGGAAGAGTGCTATAACCACGAACAAGATAAATTCATGGTGGTTGATATCTAGATTAAATTATTCTCTCTACTAGTTGATTTTTGGAATCCATAGATTTTGAAGGGCATCAACAATTTCATTGGAATTCTTGTTAAAGTAGCTAATACCAATAAGAGAGGTTGATATAGCTTACACACAAAGATATATATGTATATTAATATCACATAGCCTCTACCTAAATCTATATATTTTGATTATCAAGGATGGATTTGGTGGTACTAATTGGATTATGAACATGTCATATTTAGGTTCCAAAGGAGCCATGAATACAAGACCTTATTTTGAGATTTTGCACTCAATAAATCCAAATTTCTGAACACAACCAAACATGATGTAGAGGGTTTCTAGAAGGTTACAAATAGAAAGATAAAAATTAAAGGGTCACCAATTCAAAGCTGTGAATAAAGTGAACAACTTAAATATTAGGTACAAGGCACTCTCGGTTGAGGAAATAGAGCCAAACCTCCTGAGACAATGTGATGGTTGTTGACTCGGTGGGGGAATAAAAAATAGGAGAAAATAACCCCCAAGGGAAAGGGAGAGGAGGAACTTCCATAACCATTTCTTGAGAGAGGAAACACCAACGGGTGAAGTGGAGAAATTGGATATATAGGAGGTGGGTGAAACCATAAAAAAATTATTAAAAAAAAATTCTCACATTCTTAGAATGGAAACACTTGCACTTCATATTTATTCACGACGAGTAAAAACACTTATTTTTAAGAAATTTATTAGAAACTACAAATTCAAAGTTTGAGTAGGGAAATGAGAATAGGGTGAACCACACAAAAAATCTACAACCCTATCATAGGTAAAACTTTTGTTGATAGTGCTAGATTCCACTATGATAAGAGGGTATCCCAAAAATGAAGTCCCAATTAGACCACACATGTTTGGATTAGGATTCCCACCATAAAATAAGGCCGATTGCCATTATCTTAGATATTTTCCTTGGTTGTACTAAATGACAAGAAAATTTAATTTACTTTCAACGTAAACAAGTAAGTTACCCTTGTGATGTATTCAATTTCAAAGTGTCTAATGGTTCTTTCATAGAAAGAAAGAGAAAGTGAGTCTTTAAGAGAATAGTAATATTACTATCCTAATCAAGACACACACATATATTTGAAGGAATCACAGGTAATCTTGCAAAATAATTCACAAAAAAATAATGATCATGAAAGAAAGAAACACATGATTCAAATTATGCATTCTAAATCCAATAAAACGAGTTTATTTTCATTAGTATGTGTTAACATAAACATACACCACAAAAAATGAAAGAATAATATTACAATTATTCACAACATATGCATGGAAAGTGTGTCGGCTCCAAGAGATTCAAATTATAAAGTGAAAGTCCCAGGGATACACCATTACAATGATACAACATTAGTTCCAATAATGGAGAATTAAGCAACTAGTTGCTTCTCAAAAAGGATAATCTTCTCTCATATGCCTAACTTAGAAGCCAAGGTAAAAAAATAGTTTTCTTGAGTTGTGAGGATGTACATATAACACATGAGGTGACCCTCCACCTCCCTTGTGACTCTTAATCTCTCCTCATGACCCTTGATATCCTACGTGATTTTTCGAATTCTTATGAGACCCTTGAGCTTCTACATGGATCTTCACATTCTATGTGTAACACTTTGGCTTCCACACATTTTTAAATTTTCTCGTTTTTAAAATTACATAATTACATCCATAGATGATGTGTAAAAATACAATGACACGTAAAGCTCTTATGGTGATACTTGGACAGGTGATTACTTGACAATGATGACATGAAACTTCAATGTAGAATGCTTATTCCAAGCTTCTCTCCTTGATAAATATTTCATGTAATTATTGTTATTATTAGTATTATTATTATTATCCAATTTTAAGGTCGCAACCAAGACAAACACCAAATTGGGGGTATGAGACCTCCTTGTTTGTGGGACAAGGGACCCACCTCCGAGCACTGATTTTACTACTAAGTCTACGAAGGAATACATACTCTACCCCCCTCTAGTTTTGAACCTATGACCTCTTAGGAGGAAACACATGCTCTTAACCATTAGGCCCACTCATGCTCGAGATACTTGGGATGATATCAAGTCTTCCATGTGATCTTGATTTTCCTTCTTTTGTTGTGAGCTCGGTGTCCCTTCATCTCCTTTTCTTAATGATTTCTTCGTGGTTCTAAGTTCAAAATTGTATTCTTGTATCATCTCCTTAGCAACCTCATTGATAATCCTCCTATAATGTCAAGATAACAACGCCTACAAATAAAATTCACTCATGAGAGAGATGACATCCATACAAAAAATATCATAGTCTATCTTATTCCTCACACAACATGTTGATTGATTTGGGATAGAGTGTAGGACCCGAGGAGAAGGTCGATGGATTGTGCGAGTGCACGAGAAAAATAGGAGACGAGAGGTGAAGTTCTAGGATCTAGGACTACGCGATGCTTAGTGACTTAGGGTCAAGGTGGCGAGGTTGGACGGTTGACGAAGTTAGTGATGCAATGTGATAGGATTTCTCATTGTGATTGCATAATGCATAGTCCTATAAGGAATGAGATAATTGATTGCACTGATTGATAAATTCAAGGATCAAGACGAGTCTCAGCTGTGCATTGATAATGTATCTTGCATAATGGAAGATTTACTAGGAAAATATTTCACGGTTAGCAAGTGGAGGAGGTAGGGACTAGGAATTGAGATTAACTAATGTATAGTTCTTGGAGGTAATGACTATGCAATGTGAAATTCCAAGAGGCAAGGATTGTTGAATGGGGGCTTAATACTATGAAATGTGTAGTTCGGGAAGGAAATATGAGGAGTGGTTGGTTGTGCTAGTGTTAGAAGTCACTCCTTGGCTGCTTAAGGAGTAAGCCTTACACATCATAGCTCATTTCAGATTTTAAAGGGGTTATAGGTGGTGGGATGACTTTCTCAAAATATTTGAAATGAGTTTATGTTATTTAAGACTTTCATACATTTGGAAAGTTGTGGCAAGTATAAATTATGTGGGTAAAAGGTATTATGGGGAGAAAAGTGTACAAGTGGAAGAAGATGCATAAGCTGATACCTATTTTAGGAAATATTCCTATGCTAAATCAATCACACAAATATGATAATGACCTTTAACACAAACTATCTTTATGCAAAGAAAACAACACTTAGAAAATAGGTTGCATGTATAAAATATTCCTCAAATCCTTTGTGAAATATTCACGGACATGTTCTATAACACACATACATCTTGTAGAAAACTAAAAGAAGATATTTTACTACTAAATCCTTTAACAAATTATCACTCATACCTTACTTGTTGTTGAAATTAATATTTTAGAAGAAATTAACAAAGAAAAAAGATACACACCACACATTAGATGTTACTTGAGTCACAAAAATCCTCCAACATGAAGCAAAAATGTTTTTTTATTATATTCACTCTTTAGGTAGACTAACATCCAACTCTGGAATTAGTATTTACAAGTGGTATATATGGAAAGAGAGGAACCAACTCCAACTCTTCTAAAATAAGGAAGCATTAATTCTAACATAACATATGGGCCAAAAGACATTACGACTTTTCTCATCTAAATCTAACAAAAAGGATAGATGGAGAAAGAAGAAGAGAATAATTACGGGAAATGGAATGTTGAATATGCTTTCATCTTGCCCCTTTTTCTGATGAATTATCTCCTTATGTATTGCGTCTTTAATAACCATGTAGCTCCATTTAATAAGACCTCCAACAACCTCATAACCACCTCTCACCATCACTTGTATTATTCATTTGGTTATGGATTCTTATCCATCCTTAGCAGCTCGGAAAAACTTGCGACAAGTGTCAAAATTTAGTTAAAACGAGGTGTTGCCGATAATTTTGTTAAAAACCTATAACTACGCAAAATATGGAATGTTGCTTGAAAATTAAGTGGCGCCTGTTTCTTTTTTGAAAATACACGAAGCGCTGAAAATTTTTTTTCGACTTTTATTCCATGACACCTTGGCTATTGTTCAAAAGTTGTAAGTGATAAGCGGAAAAAGGTAGTTGCATAAAAAACCTTTTTTACCTTTCCTCTCTGTGTCAAACGACTTCGGCCAATTTATCTAAGTCATTATGGCTATCGGGAGATGATGTTCTAGATCTGGTTGTTCTTGCGAGATGCCTCCTTGACGAGTATCTTTTTTCTCCTTAAAACCCTTTTTGTGTTTTTCTTCTCTTTGATGTCTCTAAGTGTTGTTACGTGAAGGGGCCGTGTTCTTGCTTTTCTTCATGGATTTTTATGTTTTTGAACCTTCAAGTTTGCCTTTCAATTTGAATGACTTTTGTCATTAGGCTTGGCTTGTGTAGAGCCTCATAATTAATCCTAAACTTATTGCTATCCCTTGCGTGCCTCTTTACGGTGCAGTAATAGGTTTAGCTTCTTATTTCTTTTTTCTTCTTTGTTGATTTCATATCCAACATTTCTTCATGCGATTGTGTAGGATGATACTCCTTCTGTTAACTTTTTACGAATATGTACTTCAAAATTTTGGGTAGAAACTACACTTTTGATTTATCTATTGTTGCGAAACTTCCTCTTCTGGTTCTAGTGTAGACATTTGTAAATCGGGGAACATGGGATACTATTTTTTATGGACTTGGGCTTGCTTCTTTGGGGATCTCTCTCCTTTTTCCACTTTTTTCTCTCATCTTTGTCTACTGACTTTCTCTTTTTTTTCCCTTGGCCTTCTTATGAATGTTTTCTTTACGGGCCTTTCTTTTTGTTCTTCTCTTGAAGGTCGAGGTTTGGTTGTGGGCTTGGAGGTGTAGGTGCATGTTATATTTCCACATGTGGAATAAAAAAGTGGTCCCAAGTGCAGGAATCTCTTCCTCAACTCTTCTTCAACTATAACTTTGATCAAAACTTGATGGTACAAGCTATACTCGAAACATCTCTGTGATTTTGAATCCTTGTTGACATCTTGATGGATTTTCTAATAAGAAAAATGGTAGGTTCAATGTCTTTATCCCTACAATATGAAAAATAAACCTCATGTGACTGAGGAATACAGCTGTGATACCTCCTTTCACATGTGAGGTATATCTTGATAATATTGATTTCCTCTACCTAATCATTCTTAAGGTGAGTTGCTTGGGATGCCTTTTTTCCCAATTTGGATCTCTGTGAGCATCCTTGAGGAAGATATTGAGATCACCTCTTGTAATAAGTGTCCCTTGAACCACCTTTCTCCTTCTTGGGTGAGGGTTAAAGGATTCAACAATGGAATCTTTAGAAACATGTAAATTAAGGCCATAAACTACAACTGTGTCCATTAAAATATTTAGAAAACTCTTGATTAACTCTAAATTAGAGATCCCCAACCTAGTACAAAGAGGATACCATCTGTTTGAATAAAAAAAACTTCTTACCCTCGAATTAGCATCAACCAAATTTGCACCATGTGGCTCTGTGATTTATCCTACCATACTGTTTTAGTCATCTTCAAAAAAATAAATGACTATGTCTCCTACAAATGATAGGTGGTAGAATAGGAAGGGTTTTACCTTATAGGTGTGGCATGTATTCACCTCTAGAATATTTTTTGAAATCAGGACTCCTTCTCCAGCTATGACTCTCGGCAAATTTGAATCTAGTAGCTAAATACTTCGAATGACATTCTCTGATTTTTATGTGGTTTTTAAAACTAAAACATGGTCCATCACTCCATGCAAATCATCCTCCATCATTAAAAATGTTCCTTTCCACGATGTGCACCATGTGATACACCATCACCACCATCATTGGATTTGTGTTTCCCATATGGTAGCTCCGGATGCAGCTTGTGGAAAGTGTGTTCATGACTTTGCGGTCACCTCCCACGATCTTTATTGTTGATTGGATGGAATTTACGGCGGCACTACGTGCGACCCAACCGGAGACGATCATGGCGTGTAGTATAATGAGCATGATCCCTATGATTAGGAAAAACACGTACATAAACATGCGTAAACTAACTTGGATTTTGACGGGGTAGGACGAGTTAACGGTTCAATTCATAAGCTGCGGGATGACACATGTGTTCAGCGTATATAATGACTTGAATTAAGATAATTGACTATAATATGCCACCTATCATTAGATCTAAAAAATATTTCAAGATATTTGAGGCGTATTTACTCTATGACACATGGTTTAATTAAGCGGAATAACTTTTTCGTTTTATTTAAAAAACATAGTATGCTTCGAGGAAATTACAGCGCATCAATCAAAATAGCAGAAACATGAAATTAGAAAGTTTGTCGAAAAGGCTAAGCGATGGTAGTAGGAAATTCCGAGTGGTGACTAAATTTTCTTTAACAATTTTGAAAATTTTGAAGTTTAATATAAAAAATAAACTATGGAATGGACTCATGACTTAGCAAAGATATGCGTAACGGGGTTGGGCTAGTTGTAAAGACAAAAACACTTCATAAATTGACAAAGTGTGGGATTGATGAGAGCAAGATAAGACTTGAACATGATGATGCACTTAAAAATGATAAACCACATGAAAATACAACACTTAATACCCAAAATTAAATCGAATCCATTGAAATGAAAACCAAGCAGCGTTTACCTCCAAGTGTGGTGCTTAAGATACACATTGTGAGAGGTACATTATAGACTCTAACGAGAATGTGAACAATACTTTGGGAATGAGACCAATGCATGTCTATATGATAAATAAAATAAATTAGTACAAGAGAAATCAACGGGAGCTACCTCTTAAAATTACTCTTGTGACTACTCAAAGAGCAATATTTTCTCTTAGCAAAATATGACTCTTGGAATTTCTTTACAAAGAGACTTGGAACCTTAGAAAAATGTATGGATTATCTTTAACAACTAAAAACAATAGTTTAAATAGTTAAAGGTAGGATATGGAAAGTTTGAATATAAGCCAAAATTTGGAGGGAGTTGTAGTAGTGACAACACTTGGTGATTCTTTGGAAGAATCCCCAACCTCTGCGATTGCAGGTCTAGATTTGTATGCAAGATCTAGTCTTTCGGGAAATATTGATTCATCGTATGGATTACCTTGGATTCCCCATTATCTCGTTTATAGATGTAGGCTCTACCATTCCTTTTCTCGGCTATGCACATTTATAAATATTTCAATACCACAATTGTTTTTATCTATAAGAAGATTAATATGTATTCATGAGTACGAAGTGATCAAAGCTTTAGTTTCATCTTTGGTGTCGCTCCCTGCATCGGCAGGGGATTATGAAGTACCCCGATAAAGTCACTACGGGAACACGAGAATTTCTATGTGACCTGCAAGCCTATTAAATACCCTAATGAAGTACTTGTGTCACCTCCCTGTGTAGGAAGCCTTTCTCTTCTTTCAAATTTTATTTTTTTGAGTATGCTCATTAACATTTTATTATTGTTTATATCACCATGTAAAAAAGAGGGATCCGAGCATGTTGGAAACAAAGAGGTTGTTCCTTTAGAGATTTTTATATACCTTTGATATTAGTATTCACCCATTTATCCATTTTCATTCTCTACTCGATTGGAGAAGAATGAAAAAAACCATTCAAATACATAACTAAGTCAAGGAATGAAGATCTTATAAGAGCCACGAGAATCATGGTTTCTTAAAAATTTTCCCATTGGAATGGATATTATTTTCTATTCGGGAATTACGACATTAAATATATCAAAACCAATAAATAAATAGGACCCAAATTTAACCAAGTGTGGTTGTATGTCACAAAGCCCTTTAAAACATTTGTCACATCCATTAGAACTAGAAAAAACATTTCACACAAGGTTTTATTCACGGGGCTAATGATAAAAAAAGGACAACGAGAAAGGAACATCATGACATGAATGAAGAAAAATAAACAAAACATGTAGAGAAATAAACATCTACATATTTAGGGACATAACCCCAAGCTACTATTGGAAATAACACTTGATATATTCTCCATTGACATGAAGAGAGTCCATCTTCCCAACTTAGGATTAACTATGGTAAGTATGGTGACTAATTTTATCATGCACGACAAAGCTTCGATCCACGAGGATTGGAATTTCGTTTGTTTACCTTTCTTGATTTTTCCTTATCCAATTTCAATATAAAGTCTCACATACCAAACTCATTGTTCCCCACAAATTTCTTATCGAAAAAAGCACTTGATACGACTATGATGGATAGAAAAAATTTTTCTTTTTATTTTTGTCTTTATTCCTCTAACTTCAAAAGGGTGTATCCTTCTACAAACAATAACACATGGTTTACCTAGGTATTATTTAGAAATTTGAAGGGTGAGGAGGTATATATTCGAGAGGAATTATAACTTCTTTATCATAGATTAGGAAGGAGAGGATAAGTCTTGAGGATTTTTGGTGTGACATGATCATCTCACAAAGCATTCATCAATGAATTATTCCAATTACTTTTCCCATAGTAAATGGTTTTCTTGATGATGGGAATTAAATTATTCTTAGTAGAATCAACTAAACCATTTCATTAAGGGTGATAATTAAATGAGTGCTTTAAAAACATTTTACCACTCTCTAATATGAAAATCATTAAGTTTTAACAATTAAAAGTAAGTTTCATTATAAAGAACAAGTGACATGGTAACGCCAAAAGTAGTGATCATATTACGCTTAAGGAAGTTGATGATTTACTACTTTTTCACTTGTTCGATGAGCTTATTCATCCCACCGCATAAAAAATATTGTAGCGATTAAAATATATCGGTGTTTCTTTAATGAATATGGAAAAAATTCACAAATGGCATCTAATCCCCATTGTTGAAAAGGTTCTTCAATGATAATTGATTTTAATGGGAGTCAACGACTTCTTAAAAATGGCCCAACCTATTGGGTTTACATATAGGATCAAAAATTTACATCAATGTCCCAACATAATGGGATTATATACATGACATTACTTGATCCTACTAGCCCATACATGGCTGGATTTTACAATGATTTACAACATGGGTCTTTTCATGAGCTTTACATCAAGAGACATATATTAAATTTATAACCAAACCGAGAGACCTAAATAATGAGGTAGCAAGATCATGATAGTAACCAAAAACCATTGTATACCATATAGGAACCTACCATGAACATTTAATCGCATCAACATAGAAGCATTATGGACATCCTCGTCATCAAGAAGCTATGTAGATAAGGAAATGTAGCATCAATCTTCCCAACATCACCAACATGTGACCAAATATGAAATGCTTCCAAGCATCATCAAGAAATTTTAGTAGAAGCATAAGATAGTGCAATAAGGTTATATCCTCAACTCATCCCCTTAACTTTATTTCATTAAGGTCAACATGCTCTCTCCTCATATAGGAAGATTCAACGAGCATCACATAAATATTAATCTCTTCCAACATATTCCTTCCATGCATAATAATTACTAGCCATAGACTTGATCAACAACATCACATTTTCAAGCTTTATCAACAACTTTACCAAACTTAAGCCATATATAGGCATCACCCATATCTTCACCATATGCATCCCATGCATCAATGATGACATAATATCAACATATCAATGTTAACAAACAATGATTGAATCATAAAATCATCATCATCAACCAATACCATCAACAACCATAACATACCCATCCTATTCATCAAGTGTATCGAGAAACATTAAAAACTTCACTACATGAAACTCAATTAACATATAAATATCCTCCTTATGTAATCCTTACAATCCATGCATATAGAGCGAGTTAGGCAGCATCATCAACATCTTTAAATCAAGTAGCATAAATCTTCTCATCAATGTCAACAAGCCTTGAGTAAACCATGAATTCATCACAAACACCATCGATTATCAAGCAATTCTCAAGAAACCAAAATGCCATCAATTTACTATTAGAATCATAACATATGCTCCCCTCGAACTAGTGTCAACTATTCATCATTAACTACGATCATATCTAACTCATCAATCAACAAGTGCATCAAAGAATCATTTCATTAGCAACAATATCATAATACTTGTAACAAATCATAACCTCATCATTCATACAAATCATATAGGAATCACCAAAGAAGTATGTAACAAAAATAATATTACAATAAAAAAGCCAATAATAATCGATGGAAGCATATGATACTATTGGTGGATTTCCTATATGATGCTTAGGAATGATGAGTTTTTGAGTTGTTCCAAAGTATTATGCTATTAGTGCTAGTGGAAATCATTCTTTGATGCCTTTCTGATTGATGGGTTAGATATAGTCGAAGCTGATGATGAATGGTTGGCACATGTTTAGGGGATCATAGTGATATATTTCTCCCTTTGTCGGAATATTTTTTAATCGAGAGAATTTGTTGCGAGAATCTGAAGAATTTGGAGATCGATGGGTTTTGGTTAACGAAAATATATTGGAAGTTCGGGCACAGTGTGGCAATCAAATCCCCACCCGGTTACCCCATATTCGAACTATGTGAAAAAAAAGAGAATGAATCTCCATATATCAAGGTGTTATATGAAATTTTTTATTAAGAAAAGTTAAAATTAAAGGTTAATGTGAATATTTTTTATGGTGTTATTTAGTTTTTAGCATAAAGAAAGGCGGAATGATATTTTTGAATGGTGGATTGGTTGAAATCATTGAGAAGGCTAATGGTAAAAGAAATAGGAAAATGAAAATCTTTGAAGAATATTTCGGTTTGGTAATGTAGGAAAAAATACATTGTTGTATATTTTTAGTCTTTGTTATATTTAATGAGTAATTTGTAAATTTATTTTATTTATTTGTAAAACTATTTTTGGTTTGTAAAAACAAAAGGGAGTTGTAGAACTAAAAAGAAAGCAGGCCAACTATTGAGTAGACTAATGTGACTTGTCGTTCTCTCGGAGAATCAATACATGATTTATTTTATACAATTCAAGTTGGAAAATTGTATGGTGAAGTAATTTTATGCAAAATTCTATCCTAGATAACTAACGAAGGTTGCAAAGTCTCATGGGTTCAACAAATGGTAGCGGTTCCATAGGATGGTTTGGTATCGGGACTATTGTGTTGCGCTCTAGGAGGTTGAGAAGTGACAATTTTGCAAAATATGTCAATGATGGTTTTGGAAGTGGTTATGTATTAAATGGGTCAAGTGATAAGCTCGAAAGAGCAATGAGGAAAAAAGAGCGGAAATTGTGAGATTTGAGTGGATATGAGTCTTAGAGATGACCATATCATGAAAATATGGTAGAGATAGTATTATTGTTGTAATGTGCGTTTACAATATTTATTACATATAAGCATTAAGGAGGAGTATCGGAAGTAATGTTTCCATGTGTTTTAGGTTGTTTTGAGATGTCATTGAGTCCTAGAGTGTGATTCTAGAAGTAGTTAATTCTCTATGTGTGTAGGTTGTCTATGAGTCATAGACCCATCTTCTTTAGATATAATCATCTAGAAGTTGGTAATATATAACTATATATGTAATATGTTATGTTATCAATAACAATATAATGATAATATAATGTGTGATTTTTTATATATACAATCTATTTCTCTCCTCTAACAATTTTTCTAATAGAGATTTTACTTGCAACCTCTCATTATAATAGGTTGTCTTGTTCATCGAAGGAGAAAAAATATTACATCATTCATAGAGTTCAATTAAAATAAAATTTATGCTACACTTTTCAATGTAGCTTAGAGTCGATATTCTTAGTTTTATAAACCGATAATGTAATGTTTCCATCTCGCATTATCACAATATTGGGGGAATATTTCATTATCTTCTTATTTCTTTTCACAATTAAAGTGTTTATTTTTTATTTAAATCATCATTTAAGTCATCTATATTATTTTTGGCTCATCCCAAAATAATATATATTTGTAAAAGAAATTATTTTTATTTATTTTTTGATTTTTTGTTATTTATTGTGTGTGACGGATATTTCTTAGTCTAGTATAGAAGAGGTGTTGTAATATTATGTTTTTTTCTTCTTTTTAAATAAAGTTGAAAATCCTATCATAACATAATTGTAGAAGCTAGTAGCGGCAACAACCATTATTGGTTACTATTGGAAAATTTGGGTTGACTCATCTTTGTTATTCAAGGAAAACCACGCTACCTAGAACTATCCACTAGTGATTTGTAAGGGGATAATCTTTCACTCCTAGTAGATGCCTCTAGTCTTAAGTCCTAGAAGACAAACTCTTAGCCAATCCAAAAATATTTTAGCGCAAAATACAACCAGAGTTGCATTGTTATGTTATATAAACAATAAAATTTAAACCTAGATCCATCTTAACCTACCAAGTGCCAAGAGGATCACTCTTGATATGCACACCTCTTTTAGAGTGAAAAGAGATGTGATCCCTCTCCTCCCTTGGTAGATATAGACTTAAGATGGATCTAGCTTGGTTTAATTTCTCCCTTTAAAAAAGGCTACATTCACATGAATACCATGGGTCAATACCATGGGTTTTCAATGTCATGGGACAATACTATGGGAATTTTTTCTTATTTTTATAGGGTTATTTTTATTTCATTAATTTTTATATTTTTATTTTTATTTTGTGAAATTAAAATATTTACATTTACATTATAATAATCATTTAATTTAATTTATATTTTTTAGATTTTTATTTTATTTTTTATTTTGTTTAGACTCGTTTAATTTCTCCCTTTAAATATGCTACACTCACATGAATACCATGGGTCAATAATATAGGTCATTTTTATCTTCATTATTACTTTTTTATAGGGTTATTTTTCCTTTTTACTTTATTTTGATGTGGTTAAAATGATTACATTGTAGTATGATAATTATTATTTAATTTGATTTTTATGTAATTTAACTTAGTCCAAAAGTGTTAAAATATTAAACATTACATCACATCATCTTGTCATGAAACACTATCCTTGTGGTACTCTTTCAACCACATATAGCGAGTGTAGCACCATTACACTTTTTATTTTTTACCAATACTTAGGTGTAAGAACTATGCCTACTTCAACAATTAATTAAATTTAACTTTCAAGTGTTCTTATAATGCATCAGAATAACATAAAAATTCAATTCAACAATTCATCACATAAGTACACCCATACATACTTAGGAGGAAACTCCCTTTAGAAATATAGTCCGTTTGAATATCAATATAATCGATAATTATATTTTACATAAAATACAATAAAAAAACTATGCGGCCTTCGAATATGGCACCATACTTTTCAAGTCCAAATGCAACTTCACCACGCAACTTTTCACAAAACCACTATGCCATAATTTTCGTTTCGATCGCCACTTTTACCATGACCTTAGGGGCGTCGTATCACCTTGAAAATTTCTGCATAGACCCTACACACCTATCACTGCACATGTTGGATTTTCTTGCACATCCTTTACGAACCGTGCTTAGTTTAATGTTTCATTCGTGATGTCAAGATATGCACGTTATATCTTGCGTAAACGCCTACGCTCTGCAAAATAGAGTCGCTTTGCTCCCATACGGTTTGGTTAGGCACTTCTTGCTACACTACTGTGGCCACAACAAGATGAACACGAGTTGGAGTGAGGCTCCAACTCACCCTTCATGATGTGAGTTGTGAGTCTGCCTACACGTTGGACGTTACGGCATGACTCGACTTTACTGCACGCCGATTTGAGAAACCCCAAAACTTCAACATGGCTTGATGTTACTCTTGCACCTTTTGAAACTGCTGCTTGGTTCCTCACCCTTCCATATCCCTTGCTCTCTTTTGTCATTATTTCCATTCGAACTTGGTTGAATGGATGATACTCAAGGTGCCAACTCCATGCTTCTATATACACATTTGGAGTAGCACTTTTTTCTCAAAAGGATACGACCCTTCCATGGTCGAGCCATCCAGCGTATGGTCAAATTGCACAATGTTTTAACACATCACCCCACCCATATCCATCATTCACTACCTCGAGTTCGCTCGGGTAGTCGAGTTTCTCAAGTTGTCTTGGCCTTAGTTCACTCGCTCAACACGTACGCCCCTAGTTATGCATGAATCACCGTGTCCGTCATGCCAACACATATCCTCGTTGCTATACATGACTCACCTACACTATGACACTCATCGCCCATCGACACATGACTTTCCCATCGCTACAACTCACTCACCACCACGCACGACTCGTCGGCCACAAGTCCAGGGACTCGGGCATAGCTCCCCCAAAGGGGTGGGCTCTCCTAAAGCATGGGTGTGCCGTCACACATGCCGGTGTTGGTTAATATAGCGCGCCGTCAGGACATGGGGGCGTGGGCGCTGCAACTCGGTCACACATCACAGGAATGTTGCCTTGTATTGTACGTACATGCCCAAGTTGGTCAATATGGACGCCGTCGCACATGGGTGTGGTCATTACAACTCATTCGCACATTGAATCTACTCATGGTCCTAACATCCTCCACCACTCTAAAAATATTTTTCGACCTTGAAAACATCATCATGTTGTCGCAAAGTTTTTCGCTCCAATATTCATATGTCCATGCCATTAATTTTGCTATATCCCTCCAAAAGGTCTAAAATATCATGTCGGCATCCGGATAGCTCCATTCATGACTGCTCCATGCTTTAAATTTGTCACATCTCTTCAAGAAAATAATGTGTTAGATCCTCTTGTCGATGATGATTAGTTGGGTAGCTAATACAGTTGTATCATCACCTCCACGGGAGTGCATTGACCCCTACATCATCATGATTGTCAAAGCATCTTCTTGTCGACTATGTCCATATTTCCCCACAACCTTAGACTCATAATGACAAGAGAACTCAGCACATGAGTAAAAGATAATGGGCCTCGTCCCCATGTGCTAAGAAGAGGGAGGATGTGGAGGTCAAGGGTCCTTCCTCACCCTATGCTAATAACTCAATACACCTATCTAGATCTTCCTCTTCCATTAATTGCATGTATGCTTCCCAAATTTCTCCACAGATATCGGTCTGCATCACCTCTTCCTTCCACTACCTCTAGTATTCTTTCCAAATCCAGGATATTGTCCTAAAATGCTTTCATAACCTATGCATGCTCTATGAATTTTTGTCTCTGCAACAGGACACCCTATCATGAATTCCTTCATCTTGCTTAATTTCATCCACATTCATCATTTTCAATTTTACACCTATATGCCATAGATGCCATTGTAGGAACACATATAGGATAATCCTCTCGAGTCACTCATAAATCTAAAACTTATTTGTATGTGGTATCATCATAGTTTCATACTACATAAATTCCATCCCTCACACAAACTTCATAATCATCAATTTGTGCAACCATGAAATCAACATTCCCATGCCACTTCCCTATGTGTGCAGTGCATTCTCAATCATACGAATAACATGATCCGAAGGAGAATTCACTACTTTTATCCGAACTTGGAAAAATTTTAACTTCAATCCAATATTCCTCGTAGCTCCTTCCCTAATGAAGTTGTGAGTTGTGCCACTCGTCCACCATCATGAGTAGTGAACCCTACACAATATTCATATCACATAATCCGGTTTGTTACTTTTGGGATCGCGCATAGGGACAACTTTCGTAGCTATTGCGGCTCCCAATACTGCATCATCCAAATCGTTGTTTCATTTTTCTTCTTTCTTTCAGATTGTGCCATCGTTTCCACTATCGGTCTGAAGGAAAAATTCTTCACCATGTGGTCCCCTTCACCACAACCAACATTTCAGAGCTTTCTTGATCTTCGAATTTTCATTTGATCTTGAAGGTTCCTCCTTTGTAACATTTTCCTTCGGTTTATTGGTCTTATTCCTCTTCTCGGTCCCTTCATCATGGTGTTATGTCCTACCTATCCATTGTAGCAAATTCTTCTTCCAATTTTTTGATCTTATGTCAAGCTCATCTCTTTGCATTCCCAAGTTTTCTACCTAATAGAGAAAGTGAGAAAATCTTGTGTTTTTGTGCCATGTGAGTACTTCCAAGACAACACTTTTGAAATCACTTTGCCGATCTTGCTAATTATTCCTCATTTTTCTTAATATACTTAATACGTGGTTCTTGCACAAGTCTCATCTTGTGTGGGATAAAATGAGCCAAACGCAAATATTCCGCTTCATTTCCTCCCATGTGGTGATGTCATTGGCCTCGGCATGAGCAATCTATTCGGCCTGCTTCTCCTGCCATCATAGTAGCATCCTTGGTGAAATTGAGAAAATAAATTTACTTTGGCTTCTTCACTTGGAATTTCCAACCATTCCAAGTATTGTTATATGTCCCCTAAGAAGCTACCAAGTGTGTTACACTCCCTCATCCCATCATAAGAATTAGTTTCTTTCACCTTTACATGGGAAGATTGTCTAATGGGTCCTTGCCCAAAAAACTCTCTTCACCATTGCCAATCTCATTGAAAACCTCATTCATGCTTTTCTACGGCTCTTATTAATATCGTCCATGCAAGATCCTTCATTTATTCGAAGTCCTTCACGTCCTATCGTTGTTTGTCGATGTTCCACTCACTATACTCATATCGTACCTTGGGTGATTCATGGGTCGTTCCCAATGCTACAAAATTGTCTCTAAGTTATTCATTCTTGGCTTTCAATGCATTCATCATTTGAATCCAAACTCAACCATACACCATCCAAAAACTTATCCATAAAATATATTTTAGCATTGGTAGAATACTCACCTCTTGCCACACCAGGGTTCTTCCACGATGTCCTCTATAGAGTTTTTCTTGTGATCATCGTCAATACCATACAATATTTGTTCCGTCGACGTTGTAAAGCTTTTTAGCTATTAAAATTTTCCAAAACTTCAACCTCCACCGCACCCACGATTTTTGTATGTGTTGGCTTGGAATATTCAAACCTCCACGAGCTCAACTCACCCGGGGTCGAAATGCGATGCAACGCTGTCATGAAGTGAGTTGTATCGAAGCTACTTCATTTGTCAAATCCCCTTCCTACAAAATGGGCCTCTGTGTTGGGTCCCTGTATTACTAGTTTGGTCCCTTATTTTTATTAGTGTGTCCCCCTTATTGTTCTTTGTTGTTGCTGTGCCCCAATATTGTTATTATTGTGCCCTTACATTGTTATTGTTAGGTCGGCTAAGGATTATATTGTGGGCCACATGGACATCCTACATATAGAAGGAGGTTTTGGTCATTTGTAGCATCCACGAGTGTATTTGTTATGTAATTTATTGGAGGTTTGTGCCTCGAAGTGGCTAATTTCTAAGGAGTTGATCTATCTTTTCTTCTATTTTTAGAGTTGGTTTCATATCATTTGGTATCGAGCTTTGGATTCTAGGGTTTTGCTCCTCCAAAAAGGTCGTCGACGAAATTTTCAACTATAAAATTTTTTATAAGAAAGGTTTAGAGATCTGAAAATTTTTAGAGTACGAAGTCGAAATCCCAAATAGATATCGTCGCAAATTTCGAGCTTGGTTTACGCAATATTTTTCGGAGATACGAGTCTGTGGGAAGTTAGGGATTTTTTCAAGCTCACGAGACTTAACCTAAACGAGTTCATTGCAAATTTTCCTTGTAAATATTTTTATACAAGGTTTGAGAAGTGTTGAATTTTTCACGAGAGCAAAAGCGAAAATCCTGAAGAATCTCCTGTAAAAATTTCAGATCTTTGGTTCGCAGAAAATTTTGGAGATATGATGCAGTAGCGATCGTGGGATTTCATTTCGAGGGCTCCCGAATTTCATCTCAAAGAGGTGAACGTGGGAAAAAAGGTTTATAACTCTCTCTCTCTGCGGAAGGTGTCGGATTGAGATTATGTAAAAAATGGCGGCAATTACGTGAAATGTAGTTTTATTGTCCATAAATTTTAGAGCTAAAAGCGGAAAAAGTGACACGTGGCTTGAAGTACGTTCAAGTTCGCTCTCTTGAGACCAATCCATAATTGAGGTCGTTGTGATTGGACACAACTTTGCCTTAGAGAAGAGTCCAATGCGAGTCGGACTTGTGGCATTCGAAAGAGGATTCTTGGGCCTACCCTCGGGACCCGAAGTTAAAATATTGAAGATCCAAAACCACGGAGAGACAATTCAATTTCAATATCGAGCTCCTCCAGCCGAGAAAAGGTGTGTATTTTTCGAATTACATAAGTCTCATTTGAAAAAAATTAGTTTTGAATTTATTCCAAGGGAGATATTTAAGAATGAGTTATCAATATTGGGTTCCAAAAATCCCCCTAAAAAGAATTCAACACCCATTAATCTTTTCATAAGGATCTGTATGACTCATGAAGATGAAAGAAATGCAACTTGTGAATGTCAAAATTACAAGAGTAAGTGCACCTATTGCAAAGAACAACAAAAAAACAAAATGGACATTTTGAAGAAAAGGCGTGGAAAATAAGATGGATGGTTTTAAGAAATGCATGGAAGCTAATAATGCGAGGGGGAATTCAAGCTAATATGGATGACATGGAAGCTGAGATCAGACGAGAAAAATGGAAAGAACATGAAGAATGATCTAAAGGTAGACATCGAAGGTTTGGAAAAAGTTGATACAGAAATGCTACGTTTCTTAATGGCGAAAATATAGTAGAGAAAACTCATGATGAGAACAAAATAAATTTCAGCGTGATTTCATTAAACTCTAATGTTGGATGGAAAAACCACACATATTCCAAAGATGGATATGAGGAAGTTTGATGGCGAGATCCCATAGCATGGATACTACGGATGGAGCAATATTTTGATCTTAGTAATGTGCAAAACACAAAAAGAGGCTGGCAAATTGCAACTTTACATTTAGAAAAAAATACCTTTGTGATCGTATCGATGGCTTTGCTCCCACAAAAAAATTGTTACTTTGTCAATTTTTACGGAGAAAATGTTAGCACATTATGAGGATACAAAAGAAACACCTGCTTTAGCCAGTTGATAAATCTCAAACAAAAGGGTTTAGTGGCGAAGCACATTGAGGACTTCCAAAAATTGAATATAAAGGGTGGCGCATTATTCCAGAGGAACAGGGAGTTGATGTCTTCATAGGAAATTTAAATGATAACATCCAACGTGAGGTTCACGTTTGGGAACCTGATTCATTGGAAAAGGCATTCGGGTTGTGCAAGAAAAATTGAATGTAAAATTATGGCAACAAGGAAGCCTGCCACTCACATATATGAGATGGAGGTAGCCCGCTTTCCTCCTAGACTTCCACAACCTATAAATTTGACACCACAAACAATTGGAAGAAAAAAGAGGAAAAGGGCTTTGATATAGTTGTGATAGAAAATACACTAAAGGTCATAAGTGTGCTGAGAAGAGAATTATTTTACATAGATTGTGAAGAGGAAGAAGAAAATGAACGGAATCTTCAAAAAGAAGAGGATATACACACCGAGAACCAACCCTAGAAGAGGAAGAAATGAGTCGAGCCATATCATGTAATGCATTGGTAGGAATTACCATTCCACAAACTCTCAATATAGAAGGATATATCAAAGAAGAAAAAGGTAATAGTGTTGATTGGTTGGGGTAGTACCCATAATTTTATTCATTGTAAGGTAGCCAAGGAATTGAGTTGTTTCCTATACGAGCACGGAATGTCAAGTGATGGTCGCAAATGGAGGAAGCTGCAAATTTCTATGGAAAATGTCATAATATCAAGATAACCATGGGGGGAATATATATTGAATAGTCCAATGCTTTCCCATTCCTATGGGAGGTGATGATGTTGTACTAGGAGTACAATGAGTTTACAATCTTTGGGGATGGTAGCTTTTAATTTTTCAAGAAAATTTTCTTGAAATGAGAAGGAAAGGAAGTTGAATTATGGGATATCGTAGGGAAGCCAGGAAAGATAATAAGCTCTAATGTCATGATAAAGCAGCTGAAAGAAAGAACAATGAGGCGTAATTGCACGGTCTGCTCACTAGAAGTTCCAACATCAAAATCATCTATTTACGCGAGATCTCTCCAAAAAGTCTTGGACAATAATTCCAAGGTGTTTGAAACTCCCAAAGGACTCCCACCTATTCGTGATCATGATTAGGCTATTCATTTTGATTCCGGAAGTGTTCACTCCAAAGCATCGGGCCTCATAGATATCCTTGTAGCCAAGAAGCGAAATTGAACGTATGATTGCGAAATGTTAGAGTACTGGTATAATTCAACCTAGTCAAAGTTCTTTCTCTTCTCCGGCGAGTATTGGTGCACAATAAGGATGGATCGTGGATTGCATCTGTTTGTATTTTAGGGAGCTCAATAAGCTCACCATTAAAGATAAATTTCCCATTCCTTTGTGATTGATAAATTGTTGGATGAACTAAATGGAGCAATTTATTTTACCAAGTTGGATCTTCGATCGGGATATCATCAAATTAGAATGAAAAATAAAAGATATTCCAAAAACACCATTTCCAACTCACATGAGGTCATTATGAATTTTTGGTCATGCCTTTTGGCCTTGTTAGGGCCTAAATCTACCTCGAGTAGAAGAGGTAGGATCTAGGATAACATCATACCACACTTAACTTTGGTAGCTAGCCCTACCAAAGTCGGAGGGGCTCTCTCCTTGTCAATCTCGAAGAAAATATAGCCAATGATAGCTTGAGATGACTGATGTGATTTGACTAATTTGGGCTAAGAGTATGTGTACAAATGGTGTGTTTTGACGAATTTTATTATGTTTTATTGGCTCAAATGTGAAAGGGTGTTGACATTGTATTTCCCCAACCTCTCTCGCAGTTCTGATGGTTAAACTTCTGCAGGAAGTTGGCAGCGAGGATGATCATTTGCAACAAAGAATCAATCAAATGATCCATTTACAGCAGACTAGAGAGGATTTTTTTCATAACACTTTCAGGTTGCAAGAGAGAATCAAGAATATATATGATCAAAAGGTAAAGGCAGACAAGTTTCAAATAGAAGATGTAGTGCTAAAATGGGACGCGAGAAACAAAGATAAAGGTAAGCATGGAAATTTTGAGAATATTTGGAAAGGACCTTTTAGAATTGCTGCATATCGAGGCCAAAATGCTTTCCTTTTGAAATAAATTAATGGAGAAGATTTTCCAGGTGGGTCGGTCAATGGTCGGCTACTCAAACGGTACTATTTTTGAAATGTTTTTTTGTTGTCATATGTATCACTATACATACTGGTTTGTTTAAATTTCATTGCAAGTGTGTGTTGTCATCATTCTTTCAGTTTGGGGCCCGAGGTGAAGGCTATAAAACTGAGGCTTGATTTTAGTTTTGGTTTGGTTTGTTTGAGTCAGGTCTTTCAGTTGATTTTAGTCTTGAAATTGAGTCAGTTTTGAGTCAAATTTCGGTCCTGAAATTGAGTCAAGAGTTTGGTTTTGGTTTGTCGAAGTTATTGACTCCATAGCCCAATGGACGAAGGCAATTCCTGCTTTCCCAGAGATCTGTAGTTATTGGCACCTCCAAGGAGCTACCATCCCCATTGGAGCCAATGTTAGTGTCGGTATCTTCATCACTCCATCAATGATCAAATTCTCTTGTTGCATTGCATGTTAGGTGTCTCGCTCAATCAGCTGCATTTCATTAGGATCATGGATCATCTAACGGTAGTGGCTTGTTGTACATTTTCCCTCATTCCCTTTACCTGCTGGCACATTTCCATTCATCTAGATCATCTGCAAGAGTCATTTTTTAGGGTTTCCGCTTTATTAGGTCTAGGGTTTCGTCAAAAAGGCCTTCAAAATGTTCAATAATAGTCAGCAAGCGCATGAGGTGATCAAATAAATTTTCAGTACCAACAAGTTCCATAATCACATGATAAAAGACTTATTTTTCCTCAAAACCCTGTTTTGAGGAAAAACAGAGTATTCTATGTTTTCATGTATAAAATTTGATGTAATTTCAGTTTTTCCTATGTAAGCAATTTCAGTGACAACCCTGGTCACCTTACCAAGATTTAGCAACTCCATCCCCTGCAAGGCAAACCAAAAAATCAAATCATTCAGTTCATCAAAGGTAAAAATGAAGTAAACTGCGTTGAAAAAGTAAGTTACAATGCAAACATTATAAAAGTGGGTTTTATGAGTGAAAAATCAAAAGCTCTTGTATATAAACTCATTGGTCATGTTCAAAGAGCTCATTTGCATTCAAAGGAGAAAAATTGAGCAAGAGAAGGTCGTGTTGGAGAAGGGGAGCAATTTTGAAGCAAAACTGTGCAAGTTCAAGGGCGTGATGCATAGAGAAGGCACGGCGCATTGGGCTGCCCTCCACAATGTAAAAAATGCACTGGCACGACACATATAGAAGGCACGGCGCATTGGGTTTGTGGTGCGGCGCATAGAGCTACAAGCCCAATTTCACCATAAACTCCCTCAAATTTCCAAGTTTTCTCAATCCCATGGTGTGCAAGTAAGTCAAGATTCCTTCCATTGCTAGTGAAAAAGTTTCTCTTAAAATTTATGATGGTTTAGTGTGATAAAACTCAAACCCTACCTCTTTTCAATTTTGGCTCAAAAAAAATTTCCTAGGGTTTGCATTTGTGTTTTTACTACCAATTCCACTCCCTCACTCCCTCACTCTTTGACTCCTCCATTCATTTTTCACTTTCATCCACTCATTCCCTAATTCCCATATTCCAAAAATTCCCTAATTCCCATATCCTTAAATCCCACTATCCCAAACCCTAGCTACAAATCCTAAACCCTAATTTTTGTCCCTAAGCCTACATACTATTCCCTAAACCCCCTATTCCCAAAAAACTTGTCCATATCATTCCCAAAACCCCTCATACCCTTTCCCTCCACAATCCCTCATACATTCTCATCCTTGGTAGCAGAAAACTAAAAACACCATAAATCTCTTCATACTCATCAAGAAAACTCACACATTAGCAAACATTGAGTCTGATCCCTCCTATGACCGAGATGAGGAGACACACAGTGATTCTCCTACAGAAATGCATGCACCAAGGAGACCTCAAAAGGGTGGTAAACATATACGAGAGGAGCCTACTTCACTTGTTGAGCTGCAGGCCTACCCTCTTGCTGTCACATGATTTCAACACCAATCCTGTTATCAGTTCTGTGAGATGGTAGAGAGATTTCAATACCATCATGATTTGGCCAGGTTGTTTGTGCTCCATCTTCAAAATGGCCAAGTCACTCTAGCAGGTATGACATTTACCTTGACACCGAAGTCCATTTCTCTAGCAACTAGCATTCCAAATGTCAGTGAGCAGTGGAATAAAAGGCAGCAGATTGACAGAGAACAGTATGAGCCTTACATCAAGGCTAGTTATCAGAGACATCTCAGAAGATTTTTTCCTTTCCGGTATCTGAAAGACTCATATGCTCCCTTGATGAAACTCATAATTAAGTATTTTAGTTGTGAGGGCCGGTTTTCTTGCCTATATGCTTATCACATCAGATTTTTGATGCACTTTACTAGGGTGAGAATGATGAATCCCCCCTACTTTTTTTGCCGAAACATTGATAATATGACCACCTTGGTGCACAAGAAGACTCCCCAGCAGCAGTATAATAGCATATATCATTTTGCACTAATCAAGATTGTGGTCATGCATCAGCTTGGTTTACAGAACATCTCATGGGAGGATTTCATTTCACATGAGGTCTTTACCACTCCTCAAGTACCTCCAGTAGTTTTTCATGAGACATGTGGGCCTTCACATCAGTAGGAGCTTCATGAGACACAAACTGCTAGTGTGCCAGTATTTTTCACCTACCAAAAGGGCGCTAGAAGGTTGTTTGCAGCAGAAAAGCGAGTATTATCTCCACCCAGGGTGGAAAGGGTCTCGCTTCCTCCATTAGTAGAGCAGGTATAGGACAAGGGTAGGTGGCCATTACATGATGAGGGGCCTTCAGGAGGGTAGGAGACATATTTCATTCTTATTCAGGATGATGACACCGATTTGGGCTCACAAAACTCAAATCTTAAAGAGATCATTCAGGAGCAACAAGAGGACATCCATGGTTTGTCTCTCAACCTAGAAAGAGCCAAATGGATAATTAAATATCTGGAGCAAAGAAGCAAGCAGCTAGAGGATCAGCAAACCATTATGGAGCTACAAAACATACGAGAAAACCGGCAAGCTGCCAAGAGGAGGAAAACCAAGTTGACACCACTTGAACAAGAAATTGAAGCTGATCGTGAATCTTGGCTCGAAAGGATAAACATACATTTGGAAAAGATTCTGGAGAAGGAAAAAAAAGAGAAAAACATGTTGAGGCACATGGCCTACCACTACTTGGCGAGAAACAAGGTGTGCAAAGCAAGAATCAGGAACTTGAAGGCCAAGTTGAAGAAGGCATCAAAGAGGTGAAAAGAGCATGATAGAATTTAGATCTTGGCTGAGGCTTCCTTGGCCCAACACATCTCTTAAGGGAGGACACTCAGCCCAAATTTCAAAAAAAATTGGACATTTTTTGTAATTTTTGAATTTTTGGCTCAAAAAACAGACTTTTCTGCCCAATGCGTCGCGCCACCTGGCGCTCGCTTTTGATTGAGGCATCCTTTTGAGGAAAACTCAACATATTTGGATTTTTCATGAAAAAATATGCATGCTTACAAATGGCCAAGAAATTTTGATAGGTTTTGGGCTTCCAAAAAGGTCAAAAATACCCCAAAAATGACCTTTCTGCCCCTTTTTTGACACACAGGAAGAATTCTTGGGAGAACTCAGTTTTGGAGCGGAAAATGAAGGCCAAATTCAAAAATTCCACTTGTTCTGGAAAGTAGACAGGTATACCTTTCCAACAAGCCCACTTGGAGAAAATTTGGACACTAGGAAGGCCTCCAAAAACAACTTTAAAAAGGCGCTACGCATAGGGAAATCAACGCAGTGCATTGGAGGAAATTTGCTCAATTTGACCAAAAATACTATGTTTTTCGCCTAGTTTCTTGACAGTTTGACTTTTCTCCTGCTAATTGTCAAAATTATGATGTAATTTAATGTGACTTGATGGATTTTGATGTAATTATTCTTAATTTTCACTCATAGAGGTAGATTCATTCATGAAAAGGTAGTTTACAACTGAATGAATCAGTTCCCTAGTTTTTAGAAGCAATTTGTTCCACTGCCTACTTTTTAGTTCTCAGTTTAGAATTTGTTGGAACAGCTCCTAAACTCATGAGCTCGACCCCTAGAGGCTAGGATGAGTTTTTTTTTGCCTATATCTTATGTTTTTTCAGTCATTAGCATAGTTGGACTTTTGGGAAAGCTTGGAGCTTGTTGTATACTCATTTCAGCAGCTTAGCTAAGGAATAGACCAGTGGTTTGCAACACTTTATGGGATTCATGTGGCATCTTGCTTTGGTATTGTGTTTTCTTCTGTAATTGTAAGTCTACATGTGTTTTATGTATGCCATATCTCTCTTTATTTCATCTTAACTAAATCAAACAAAGATAAAGGTAGAATACATTGAAAGTGCAGTGCTCTACCTAGGGTTTGCTTAGTTATATATGTTTTCAGTTGTTTGAAAAGGATCCCTGAGTTCTTCATGCCCTTTTCAACTCCTCATCTATCTGAAACCTCTCCATCTCACTCAATTTGAAGTACCAAATCACTTTCCTACCTTGCCCCATAGAGATCTCTGCAAAACTGAGCCTCATTCCCCAGGCCGAAATCTGCCTTTCACATTTGAGCCAACAAAACATCATCAAATTCAATAAAACACCTATGTACACATACCTAGCCTAAAATCAATCATCACATCAGTCATCTCAAGCTTTCATTGGCCATATTTTCTGAGATTGACAAGGAGAGAGCCCTATCCCAACTTGGTAGGGCTAGCTATCAGGTTAAGCGTGGTATGGTGTTATCCTAGATCCTACCTTTCTTAGCCTGAGGTAGATATTTAGGCACAACAGCCTTACCAATGTACCTTCTACATTTCAAGGGCTGATGAATTCCATTTCAAACCCTTTCCTTAGAAAATTTGTGCTAGTATTTTTTGATGATATACTAATCTACAAATAAGTTCTGAAGGATCATGTTCAACATGTTGACAGGGTGCTCAAACTATTGCAGGAGAAAAAATTATATGCAAAAACATCCAAATTTTTCTTTGGAGTACAAGAGGTGGAATATCTGGGTCATATTGTATCTCACGAGGGTGTTAAGGTAGTCCCTAAAAAAATTAAAGCCATTAAGGAATGGAAAGTCCCCACAACCATAAAGTAGTTGCAAGGATTTCTCTGGTTTACAAAGTATTATTGCAAGTTTTTTAAGAATTATGGGAGAATAGCATCACCTCTAACAAAATTATTGAATAAAGATGCATTTTCATGGACTCCTGAAGCAACTAAGGCCTTTTAACATCTTAAAGATGCAATGTGCCTAGCACTGGTCTTAGCTACGCTAGACTTCACAAAAACCTTTATTATGGAATGTGATGCCTCAGGAAATGGAATTGGTGTTGTTTTAATGCAAGAAGTAAGGCCCATTGATTTTGAAAGTCCTCCAATCAAAGGAAAGTATTTACAGAAAGCTATTTATGAGAATGAAATGTTAGCAATACTACATGCACTAAAGAAAGGGCGACCTTACCTAATGGGAAGACACTTCAAGGTAAAAACTGATCATGATATTCTTAAACACTTTTTGGAACAAATAATATCTTCAGAAGAGTAGAAAAAATGGGTTCCAAAGTTGTTGGGTTATGACCTTTAAATAATCTACAAAAAAGGGAAGCTAAATGTTGTTGCAGATGCACTCTCAAGAAAGAGTGAAGAGGTGGAAGCATTGCTTTGTTCCATTTATATTATCCAACTAGATTGGATAGACGAAGCAAGCGATGAATGGAAGAAGGACGAAGAAGTGTGGACACTCATTCAAAATTTGCAACAAGATCCTAGTACATCTAATACATTTAGCTGGAAAAATGATTCCTTATGGTACAAATATCGCGTATATCTTTGTAAGAATTACCAACTAAAACAAAATATTCTTTTGTAATTGTACACTTCTCCTTTAGGAGGACACTCGAGTTTTTTAAGAAATTACCACAGGGTGAAGAAAGAATTTTTTTGGGATGGTCTTAAATCTAATATTCAAAAGTTTTTTGCGGAATGTTTGGTTTGCCAACAAAATAAAGTAAAGAAAAAGACCTCGGGTCTTCTACAACCTTTATCCATTCCAATTCAACATTGGGAGGAGATTTCAATGGATTTTATGACAGGTTTACTAAGTCAGAAGGAAAGAGTGTCATCATGGTGGTAGTTGATAGAATTACCAAGTATGAACACTTTTGTGCATTATCTCATCCATTTAAATCAAGTAGAGTTGCTACTACATTTATGGACACAATTCAAATGCTACATGGAAACCCAAAGGTTTTTGTGAGTGACAAAGATCCCATTTTTACTAGAAATTTTTGGACGGAGTTATTTTCTTGTTTGGGTACCCAATTAGCTCATAACTCATCTTATCATCCTCAACCCAATGGTCAAACTGAGATAGTGAATAAACGTTTGCAAGGATATCTTCGTTGTTTTGTATCTGATAAACAAACACAATGGGTCAAGTGGTTACCTCTCACTGAATGGTGGTATAACACTAATCCTTTCATAATGCAGCAAAAATGACCCCATTTATGGAACTTTATGGATATCATCCAAAATCCATCACATCATCTTTAAGAGAAAATTCTAAGGTTCAAGCAGTGGAAGATCACATCGAGCATCAACAAGAAGTTCTCCAACTCTTAAAGGATAACCTAAATTTGGCACAAAATCGAATGAAACAACAGACAGATCAACATCGCAACGAGAGAAGTTTTGATGTAGGAGACTGGGTATTTTTACAACGAAAACCATACAAAAAAATTTCCCTCAAGTAGGCTAAGAAGGATAATAAATTATCGCCAAAGTACTATGGTCCTTACAAGTTGTTGCAAGAGATTGGTACTATGGCATAAAAATTGGAGCTTCTTGCTTCTTCGCAAGTGCATCCACTTTTCCATGTTTCATGCTTAAAGAAGGTTATAGGTGAAAATATTCCTATTCAAACAATATTGCCAGAACTTGATGAGGAAGGAAAATTAATATTGGAACCTAAAGCGGTCACAGAAACAAGAACTCAACAACTACAAAATCGATCAATTTCAGAGTATCTCATCAAGTCTTACCCCCTGAAGATTCTACATGGGAGGATGAGAATGTTATACAAAAACACCTAGAGCTACTCAAGTGTTGAGGAAAACACTTTTTTGAAGGAGAGGGGAATGTTTGCTCCCTATATTACTAGTTTAGTCCCTTATTATTATTAGTGTATCCCCCTTATTGTTACTGTTGTACCCCTGTAACCCCAATTTTTTTATTATTGTGCCCTTACATTGTTATTGTTAGGTCAGCTAGGATTATATTGTGGGCCCATGGACTCTATATATAGAAAGAGGTTTTGGTCATTTGTAACATCCAAGAATCATTCATTTATGTAATGTATTGGAGGTTTCCCCCTCAAAGTGGTTGATTTCTAAGGCGTTGATCTCTCTTTTCTTCTATTTTTGGAGATGGTTTCATAACACTCTGATACCAATTGTCATGACCCTATCCTTGTAGTACTCTTTCAACCACGTATAATGAGTGTGGCATGACTACACTTTTTGTTTTTACCAATACTTGAGTGTATGGACTACACCTAACTTCTGTTAGCCATCAGTAAATTTTTATCAGAGAAAATGATGGCTAAAAATAAGTCCTGAGCCTTCAACAAATTGTTTTTATGCAAAACAGCTCATTCTTGAAGACTTCTTGTGTTGCCTAAACTCAGCAAGTAATCTTCACTGCTGTTTCATTAAGAAAACCCACCAAGAAGCCATGCTAATATCCAAAATACTACTTTTAAAACATTTTTCTATCATTATCTAAAAATAATTTTCACTCATTTTTTCAACCCACATTCATTCTCTATTTTACTCTGAAAATCCCCTTTTCTCTTCATTCTATCCTCATTATCCCGAGGCAACCTTCAAAATCCCTTCTAAATCATTAAAAAACCTTTTGTGATGATTTAAAAACCCTCATTCTGCCTATCGAAACACTTAAAAACACCTAAAAAGGTTTCATTTTAGGCCTTTTTTACCCACAGGTCTTAAGCCCCGACCCCTTCAACCATATAGCCTGGCCCTACAACCGAGTGCCTAAAATATTTAGTCCCTTCATCGCATCGGCCTTTTCTTCTTATAAACTCTCTTTTCTTTACAAATTCTCCTCCGATGTGATAAGTCCTTTTCTCCTTAAGCCCCCCATCCTCTAGCCCCTCCACCGGACCATACCCCAACCTTATCCCTAGCCCCTTCTCTTAACTATTGTTTAAACCCAACGCCCTTTGTAAAAATTCATTTTTCTTTTGAAATTTCCTAGCGCTAAGCTTTCTTCCCAAGTGACCTTGACCGTCAACTTTGTCGATCTGACGGTCATCACTTGCTCGTTCCACCCCTTGCTCACCCAAAACATTTCTTTGTTTCGCCTCTGGCATCAAACATGCACCATATATCTTATAGATCCGACGGTCTTCATTAAATCCTGACAACTCAACTTTGCCGGGGCCTACCATCCACTGTACAAAAGCCCCTTCCTATCGCACCCCGACACATGTCCCCCACTACAGTCTTTTCCAGAGCAACTCTTTTATCGCACCTGGTTTGCACCATCAGATCTCATCCTCCTCATCCAACGGTCCACAATCTATATCGCATGATTTTCGCATCCGAAGTTTAACACTCCAAAGTTATGCGATACTGGTGGTATCGAAAAAGCCACATGGCACAATACGACTGGATTGCGTTCGATTCGGCTAAAACCACTTACCACCCGAATTGAACGCGATAACCACCCCTGGTATTTCAAAACCACTTTTTTTCTGAGTTCACGCCAAATGTCATTTTGAACCCAATTTTCACCTTATTCTTTGTCAAAACCTCTTCCTCCTGCATGAATTTCTCCTCTGCAATGCTCTTTCGCCTCCGCCTCTCTCTACAAGCAGTTTTCCAGCCCGCGGAGTTTTTATAACATATTTCGTTATTTTTGCAAGTTTTTATCATTGTTTTCGGAGGAGAAACTTTATCCTCGACTCACATAGAGATAAAGCCAAATTCATCCATTTTGGAAGGCTAAAACATGAAGTAGAAGGCTGGAGGTCTTCGTTGGATGATTTGATCGGTGTTGTGAGAGTGCTTGTCATGACATTATATCCTCCACTGCACCATAAAACAACCTGCACACATCAAAGAAGAATAACAGTGAGGTTAAAACTTGAAGGTCTGAGATTAAAGGAAAACCCTAGAACTCTAAAGATTTAATCAATGATTAAAATACTAAATGCAGTGGATTAAAAGGTTTGATCATGCAGTTTAAGGATTTATACATAGTGTTAGGGATTAAATATAAAAAAGTCGAGGATTAAGGGTTTTAAACCTACAGTTCAGGGAACCAGGAAAAGGTAAAAGGTAGATGACAAAGCCCAAAACAATGAACACAATCAGCAAAAGCATAATTGAAGACCGAAGTAGGATGAAAAGGCATAACCAACCTTAAAAGTAGAATCAAAATAATAACAGTGTTTTAAAGCCACAAAAATAGACAGATTAGAAAAAGAAGCCTCCAAATGCCACATCAGTGAGGCAATTAAAACCAAAACTGCCACCTACATGTTTATTTCCTCAAAAGAAGGCACAATTAATGCACAGTCAGGGATATTTTTAAAATATAGCTCAACATTAACTATCAACCTACCAAAACCCCTCAAAGTCAACAAGAGCAACTAAAGTTGATGAAATTTAATGTAAAATTTATTAAGAAAGAGATGAGCACTTAAAATCTTTTCCCCTAGGTATCCCAAAGGTCAAGGCACCATTACTCTATATTAATTGAACAAATGAAACCTGCCTACACTCCACCTCCTTATTCTTCTATAAATACTTCGGTAGAAGACAGTGAATGGGTTGGTCTCTGGATATCTGTTGCATGTAAATAGATTTTGAGGCTGTTGTAGCTCTTCTTTTGTAATGGAAGACACATAAGTTGAGATGAGAAGTTTGAAGCTGTAGAGACCCACTGGACTTGAAAATTGTAATTGGTTTGAACATCAAATACAAATAACTAATTTATGGGATCCTGGTCTATGTCAATGGTGATGTGTTTCTTACCATAATTGTTATTCCCTTTATGTTTTCATTCTGTTCACTTTTCTCTGATAAAGAACAGAAAATATAGATTAGGATCTACTTCTAAAGTACACTAAATCTCACTGAATAATATTTATCTTTATGTTTTTTGTTGAATTGTGTATTTAAGGATAAATCAATAGAGTGTGATCAGTCAAAGAATGTTGGTTAGCCCATGTTTTGCTGAGTGTAGCTTGAAATATTGTCTTTAAAAGTTCTTGAATATTTTTCTAAGTAAATTTGAATTAGGGAAGTCTATGGTTAGCCCTATCCTCTAATTTCTTCTCCAAAAGTTGCTCTAAAGAGTTCCCTTAAGAGTATGTTGAAAGCAGGCTAGTTTAAAAGTACTTACATGATCTTAGACTACTTTTTATGTTCATCATAATGTTTTTCCTTTGAATATGCTGAAAGTAAGCTAAGTTAAAAGTCTTTACTTGATCTTAAGCTATTATTTATGTTTTCTCTTGAAAGAACATCAAAAGCAGGCTAGTTTAAAAGTACTTACCTGATCTTAGACTATTCTTTGTTTCCTCATGTGTTTTACTTCTTTCACTCCATTTCATATTGTTTCATTCCATAAAATCAACTTAAAGAGATCCTTTGACATAGATGAATTGCTCCATGGACCACTTTTCAACCTTGCTGTGCAATTAAATCCTCTTATGACTCCATAGCCCAATGGATTGATATCGTTCCTTGCTTGTCTTATCAATTGAAACATTCCTTCATTTACTTACACCTCCACCCTTCATACAGACTTCCTTCATCTTCATGTTATCCTGCCCAACCAAAACAAAATAAACAACCTTGTTCTTCATAACTAGCATAAAACCATACTTAAGTATAAAGATCATATCTTTGAAATCACATATATAGATAGATCCCTCTCTGAATCTAAGATGGCTAGATCCTCAGATTCCAAACTGGTTTTGATGTATGCTCTGCAGCATTTGTACTTTCCAATCTTACAAACTACGGAGGCCTAACATACTGGCGACCATACTGGGGAAGCTTCTAAGTAAAATCCTTAAAAACAAAGCACTCAGTGTTCATCTAATTAAAATCAATTTTCTTCAAGCACTCCAAGCATAATGGTGATCATGATAGGACTTATCTGAATCGGTGATAAAATAAGTAACCCTACGGATTATAAAAGAGCCTTATCAGACCTTGAAGAAATCAACTAATTAAGCCATAGAGTAAACTATGTTTGTCTCATCACTATAGCTAAGTGTTGAAACAAATTTAAGACACTCTTATAAGCCACAGGACTGTAAAAACTCAAAAAACCAAAAAATATTTCAGATTGGTATTCAAACCTATTAATGGTGGTGGACCATAAAACATTTTACCTTCTAAAAGCTAAAAATTTCCACCTGGTGACTCCACAATCTTGAATAGAGCTAAATACGCCACTGGGAAACCCATTTATATCATAACATCATACAAAATCACTTAAGGAAACTGTGAGAAATTAAGTTTCCTTGTTTAAAATATTAGTTAGCCTATCAAAGATTGTCATATTTGGTTAAAATTTTCTTACCATTGGGTCTGAAAACATAGCATAGTGGCTTCTAGAAGAGTTCATACTAGAGCCTATCTTGACCCAAATCCACCCGAGATAGTTGATAATCTAGAAAGTATACCTAGGAAGCCTTCTAAGTCCAAAACTTCAATTGTTGTCAGACCACCCCACAGAGCTAATTATGTTCCCAAAAACCTTACAACTCTACAACATTCACAAGTTGACTTAAGAAACCCATTCAGAACTAGGTCACTTGATGATATTGATCATATAGACTTTGAGCCTTCACACTCACCGCAACATAGTGGTGAAAACACTGTTAGCAAAGAAACTACCCCACCTGATTTCCATTTCCTTCATAATTTTGGTTTCTCTCATCCAAGATCTACTCAACAGTATTTTTCTGGTCCATCCACTTCTGTCACCCATACACCCACTGTTCAAACCACCCCATTCCATCAACTCCCTTCTATCCTACATCCTCCACTTGTAAACCCCCCATTTTTTCCACAACCTCCTATCATGGCAACAAGTTATGCTCCCCTAGTCCTTCCTTTACCTTTAGTCAATCTACCACAAGAATATTAGTCCAAAATTCCATTATATGATGCCAGTGGTGCTACTACTGTTTCACAACATGTGGATAAGATGAATGACTGTTTTGATAGAAACGAGATAGATGATGAAACTTTCAAACTTCGCTTGTTTTCTCGAAGTTTAGGGGGAGAGGAAAGAAAATGGTTCAAAAGCTTAACCCCTAATAGTATTAATGACCTCCAAGCTCTTCATCAGTCATTCCTAAACAAATGGGAATTCAGAAAAAACCCTCTCCAAATATTGTCAGATTACAACAACCTCAATAGAAACACTAGGGAAAGTGTTAAAAATTATTGCACTAGGTTCAATAGTGTTTATAATGCCCTACCCCCATAATTGAAACCTCCACAAGGCTCAACCTTGGCCAAATTTCCTAAAGTATTTGATCCTGAAATGGCATAAGCTAAGAGAAACAGATCCCTTAACCTTAGAAGACATGCAGAAGGGAGCTCTTGTTTTGGAGGTAAATTTGATTGAAAAAAGTGATAGGATGAGGAATGAAAAGAAAGTATCATTAAGGGAGGAAACTGCACCTTCCAAATCTAGTTCAAAAATGGAGAGAATGATGGAGGAAATGATGAAGAAGATGAGCATACTTGAGAGAACACAATCTAGAGAAAATAAATCACTTCCCCAAAACACAAATCAATCTCAAAATCAAAATCAAAACTTTAGGAGAAATCAACCTCAAAATCGACAAAGAGAAGATGATCGATAGATCAGACCTCCTTTCCAAGAAAATTATGTAAATAAGGATGAAGAAACAATTTAACAAACAGAGGATGACAACATGAACATGTTGGGAATAAGCAATGAGGATTCTGATTTCCTTCATGAAAGGAAACAAGGTCTATATACTCCTTATGATGACAGAAGACCACAAATTGATTATTATGATCAAGATTCTGAAAATTCCATCATAGGATCACCTAAAAACTATGACCTAAGAAGTAAAAGGAATCAAGAAACTCCCAACAACAAAACATCTAATAAATCTGCCAAAAACAACCCTGAAAATGCATCTAAAAAGACAGTTGAAACTCACAAAACAGTGGCTGTAAATTCTGATTTAAACAAAGGGAAAAACACTCTAACCAATGAAATGCATAGTGTTAACCCCAGCAGCACTAGCACCTCAACTAATGCTCCTGAAAAAACCATTTTAATAGCTGTAAATATTAAAAATCAGCCAGCTTATTTTTCTGAACTAGTAGTGATTAACAAGGTTGAATCAAACACTTTAAAAAATCAGATTCCTTTTAGCCTAGAGAATGAAATATCTAAAATCAAAATCTATGTCCCACTTACAGAATTAGTCACTCAAAATGTATATAGACGTCAAATTTTGAAAGCTCTGAACATAGAAGATTTTCATGACACAGTTAACTTAAATGATGATACCCCAGAACTCATTTTTGGACCAGGAAAGTTTCAAGAAGGAACCACCCCTCCTTTTTACATTATTTTAAACATCCATGATAACATTTTGCACTATGCCATGCTTGATTTAGGAGCATCACACAGCCTCATGCCTAAGGTAATAATGGAAAGATTAGGCTTAGAGGTAACTAGACCCTACAAAGATTTATATTCCTTTGATTCAAGTAGGGTGAGATGCCTAGGCCTAATAAAGGATCTGTATGTTAACCTAGCCCAAATACTAGCCAAAAGTTTAGTGATGGAAATTGTAGTGGTTGATATACCCCCCAAATATGGCATGCTTCTTTCAAGGTCATAGGGTGCTAAGTTACAAGGCACAATGCAGATGGATATGACTTATGCCATCATCCTTGTCTTCAGTAAACCTAGATGAATCTATAGGGAAACACACATGAAATATATGGTGAGTAACCAAAAAAGACCAGAGAATTCTCCTCTCTATTCCATACACATTGACCTTGACTCTTTCATTCTTTTCAATGATGACATTCCTAAAGAGCCAAGAGCTAGAAAATGAAAAAACATCAAATACTGTAATCACTTCACATTCAAACATAGCTACAGCCATTAATAAAGAGGAGGAAAAAGAGAAAATTAAGAAACAGTTTGTTGATTTAGAAATTTACAGCAAATAGGTTAAAGGTCTTGAAGTTCAAGATAGTCATAAGCTTAATGCAGATCATGAGAATCAAGGAGTAAAACCTCAAAACATTGAAAACCTTTAGGAACAAAACACAGAAAAACGTAGTGAAGACCCTTGTATAAAACAGGAAGATGAAGAAAACAGAGAGGACGGTAGTGAAATAAATCACAAATCTGAAAACAGTTCTCTTTGGAGCATCAATTTTGATGGGTCTTGCACTAAAAATGATGCAGGAGTAGGAATATGGATACACAACACTGAAAACAATCATGGTGAGGCGCATTCCTTTAGACTAAAATTTCAATGTACCAACAATATAGTTGAGTATGAGGCTCTCCTTTTAGGCCTACATTTACTGAAAAAACTAGGAGCCAAAAGGATAAGGGTCCATGGGGATTCAGAGTTAATTATTAGGCAAATAAATGGGGAATACATTGCCAAACATCCCAGACTTAGAGCCTATAGGAATGATGCCATGGATTTATTAAAAACTTTTGATGAATTTCAACTTATCTTTATCCCAAGAAACCAAAAGATCCTTGCTAATGGTTTAACCTTAGCTGCTAGAACTTGTCTAACACCTTATGAAACCAAGAAATGCACCACCCAAGTCAAATTTAGACCAGTTGTCCCAGATAATGAAAAATACTAGCAAGTTTTTTATGGAGATAAACAAATAGAAGACTTCCTAAAGTCCATAAATGAATTTGAAACACCAAACTTAGATTCATATTTTGATGAAGATTGTCCTGCTGAAGAAAACCCACTTACTGAAGAAGAAAAGTCTCGTGAGATTGGAGAAATAAATATGTTAACACATGAACCCAAATATATGACAGAAAATAGCATAGACTTGGAAAATGAAGACTTAGAAGTGCTGCAATCCAAAGACCAAATCTTGCCAAAAGGACTCGTCCCCTTAGAAGAATTATTTGATTTGAATGATGTGGCCAAGAAGCCAAAACTAGAACCCATAGAAACTGAAGTGGAAGAATGCAATATAGGCAGTGAGGAAAAGCCTAAAATGATCAAATTGTTTAAAACATTGCCAGCTCATATTAAATTGGAATACATTGAGATTTTTAGAGAATTTTTTGATGTTTTTGCATGGAGCTATGAAAATCTAAAATCATATGATACAGAAATAATTCAGCACAAGATAACCCTCAAAGAAAACCAGAAACATTTTAAACAAAAATTGCGCAGAATCAACCCTGTTCAATTACCTCTGGTAGAGAAAGAAATTTAAAAAATGTATGATGCTAGAATTATTTTCCATGTTAGATACTCAGAATGGGTGTCTAATCTTGTGTCAGTTAGGAAGAAAACATGAGAGATAAGGCTTTGCATTGATTTTAGAAACTTAAACAAAGCCTCACTTAAGGACAACTATCCTTTGCCCAAAATGGATCATATTTTATAAAAGGTAGTTGGTTCTAAAAGAATTTCTTTGCTAGATGGCTTCTCAGGTTACAATCAAGTTTTAGTACATCCTGATGATCAACTTAAAACAACCTTTACTACACCTTGGGGTACTTTCATGTATTTGAAAATTCCCTTTAATTTAATGAACGTTGGTGCCACATTTCAGAGAGCCATGGACATTGTTTTTTTAGAAGAAATAGGTTACTTCATTGTGATTTACCTTGATGATATAACTGTCTATTCAAAAACAGATGAAGAACACCTAATACAGTTGAGAAAAGTCTTTGAAAAATGCAGAAAATTTGGACTGTCGTTAAATCCAAAGAAAACACTGTTTGGTCTCCAAGAAGGTAAGATTCTTGGACATATCATATCTGAAGAGGGTATAAGGATCGACCCAAATAGGATTGATGGTATATTGCAAATCAACCATCCCAGAAACATCAAGGAACTTTAATATTTCATTGGAAAGATTAATTTCTTGAGAAGGTTCATACCCAATCAAGTTTAACTCCTTAGAAACATAACAAACATGCTTAAAAAGGAAGAAGGAGTTATATGGACCTTAGAAGCAAAGAAATCATTTGAACTAGTGAAACAAGCACTCACCAAAACACCAGTTCTCATCAGTCCTGATTTTTCAAAAGATTTCTTCATTTTTTCATTTGCATCAGAACACACAGTTGTTGTTGTCCTATTACAGAAGAATTTGAATGGACAAGAGAAGCCCATTGCATTTTTCAGCAAAGCATTAAGAGATGCACCTCTGAAGTATAACATAATGGAAAAACAAGCCTTTGCCTTAGTCAAAGCCTTAAAGGACTTCAAAGTTTACATTTTACACTCTCACATAATATCATTTGTGCCTCATTCAGTTTTAAAAGACATATTGACCCAAGATCCAGATGGCAAAGGAAGAAAGTGAATTGCTTTAATTTTAGAGTATGATTTAGAAATCAAACCCACTAAGCTCATAAAAGGTCAAGGACTACCAAAACTTATGGTTGAATCCAACTTTCAAGCTCTTGATATAAACATGTTTAAAGCATTAGATGAACAGGGGGAGTTTTCAACTCCAATTATTGAAGATCATTTTCTGAATTCATCTTGGTATGCTAATATTTTGTATGTTTTGCTCAATATCAATGTTCCTCCCAGTTTGTCTAAAACAAAGGCAAGATTTTTAAAGTTAAAATTTGTAAATTACTGCATTTGAATAGGTGTTTATATTGGAAAAATTCTAGTGGGTTATTGCTTAAATGTTTGCCTGAGATTGATGCAGAAAAGATCAAGCATGAGTTTCATGAGGGAGAATGTGGAGGCCACCTCTACTAGAATTCAACTGCTAATAAAATCCTTAGAGCTGTTTATTACTGGCCCACCCTCTTTCAAGATGTCCATAAGATGAATATTGCTTGTCATAAATGTCAAATCTTTAAAGGAAAAAGAAAATTGCTTCCCTTACCTCTGCAACCAATCATTGTTGAAGCTCCTTTTCAGCAGTGGGGTCTAGACTTCATTGGGGAAATCCATCCTCCCTCATTTTCCCAACATAGATGGATCCTCACAACAACAGATAATTTTACCAATTGGATAGAAGTCATCCCCTCTAGGAATGCCACAGACTCAGTCATCATCTCATTCCTTGAAAACCATATACTTTCCAAATTTAGATGTCCTAGAAAGATCATAACTGATAATGTTACTGCATTTGGGTCTAAAAAGATGGTAGATTTCTGTCACAGGTATCAAATCATATTAGGTCATTCCACAGCTTATTACCCTCAAGGTAATTGGCTTGCAGAATCATCAAATAAAAGTCTGGTAAACATTATTAAGAAGTTGCTAGAAGATAACAAGAAATCATGGCACAATAATCTAGTGCATGCCTTATGGGCAGATAGGTTGACAATTAAAAAATCAATTGGGATGTCTCCCTACCAGCTAGTTTATGGAACTGATGCAATATTTCCAACCAGTTTGGGAGTTCCAGTCATGAAGCTAATCCAAGAAGTGCAGTCTGAAGATGATGATATAACAAGAAGAATAAACTGGACTATACATCTACAACAAACCGGAGAGGAAGTATACATCAGAGCAAAACAACTACAAGAAAACATCAAGAAGTTGTTTGACAAAAGAGCCAAGGCAAGTGATTTCAAGATTGGTGATAAAGTTTTGAAATGGGATTCAAGAAGAGAAGATAAGGGAAAACATGGAAAATTTGATAACTTATGGCAAGGCCCTTATCTTATCCAATCTGTTATTGCAAACAATGCATTTTTTCTGCAAGAGTTGGATGGAGCTAAGTACTTTGGAGGTCATGTTAATGGCAGGGTTCTCAAACATTATTTTTGTTGACTGATATTTTTAATTTCAAGGCTTTTTATTCATTGTATATAACATTGTTTTTCAATTTGAAGAAAGAAAACTACAAAAACAATAGAAAAAGTAAAAGAGGGCAGAAATAAAACAAGAAAGGTACAACCCCATACCAAAAAAAAGAAAAAGAAAAGAAATCTGAAAGTGTGCAAGCTTAAATGCCACTCCCAAAAATAACATTGTTATTTTAGTCATACAACCTAATCATGACTAAGATAGATTTCAATTTTTCTACTGATAGATTGGTGAAGAATATTTTCCAAACTGTTCAATCTTGGCTTATCAGTAGATTATATTAGGATAGAAAACAATGGTTCAAACAAAGTGAAAATCTGAACCTATAAGATTGATGAAAGATTGGTTCTATTATGCTCAAAATCTGAACCAAGAGAAAGGAAAATTAGCTCCAAAAAAATCAAAATCAAAGCTGCAAAAAGGATGAAGGATGTTTAAATTTTCAGATTTCAAGCCTTCGTAGTTTTGTTTTAAATTTCTGCAAATAAAGTCTATGTGCATCTTGTAGATATAGCCATAGACACCATGGAAAATTAGACAACCTAATCCTCATTTGGCTATGTTTAAATTTCTGTTTTAGAAAGTAGAGAATAAAATCTGCCAGACAGTCTAATCCTAGTAGATAGTAGCTTAGGTAGAAATTTTATGAGTTCAACAATGTAATCTGAACTCATGGAAGAGATAAGGGTAGACTTATATTAGTTTTACCTATTTTCAAAAAGAATAAAATGTTGATGTTTAAGGTTTGCAAGTCTAAGTGCACCTTCTGAAGAAAAAATGATAGGAAGTAGGCTTTGTAGGTAGAAATATTGGGAGAATTTGTTTGCTGATAAAACTGATTATCTTTTCTAAAAAGCAACATAATCAGTGGAGAAAGGTTTTCAATGGATAAGGCATTGGCCTGCAATCCAGAGATCAAAATCTGAAGTTCTTGACACCTCCAAGGAGCTGCCATCCCCAAGTGGAGCCACTGTTAGCCATCAATAAATTTTTGTCAGAGCAAATGATGGCTAAAAATAAGTCCTGAGCCTTCAAGAGATTGTTTTTATGCAAAACTACTCATTCTTGAAAACTTCTTGTGCTGGCTAAAATCAACAAGTAATCTTCACTATTGTTTCATTAAGAAAATCGACCAAGAAGCCATGCTGATATCCAAAATATTGCTTTTAAAACCTTTTTCTATCATTATCTAAAACTATTTTTCACTCAATTTTTTAGCCCACATTCATCCTCTATTTTACTCTGAAAAATACCCTTTTCTCTTCATTCTATCCTCATTATCCTGAGGCAACCTTCAAAATCCCTTTTAAATCATTAAAAAACCCTTTGTAATGATTTAAAAACCCTCATTCTACCTATCAAAACACTTAAAAACACCTAAAAAGGTTTCGTTTTAGGCCTTTTTTTACCCACAGGTCTTAAGCCCCTTTGGGTTTAAGCCCCAGACCCTTCCACCATATAACCTGGCCCTGCAACCGGGTGCCTAAAACCTTTAGCCCCTTCATCGCATTGGCCTTTTCTTATTATATACCTGCTTTTCTTTACAAATTCTCACCCGATGCGATAATTCCTTTTCTCTTTAAGCCCTCAGTCCTCTACCCCCTCCACCAAACCATACCCCAACCTTATCCCTAGCCCCTTCTCTTAACTATTGTTTAAACCCCGCGGCCTTTGTAAAAATTCATTTTTCTTTTGAAATTTCCCAGCGCTAAGCTTTCTTCCCAAGCGACCTTGACCATCGATCTTATCGATCTGATGGCCATCGCTTGCTCGTTCCACCCCTTGCTCACCCAACACATTTCTTTGTTTCGCCTCTGGCATCAAACCCACACCGTAGATCTTATAAATCCAATGGTCTTCATTAAATCCCGACAACTCAACTCCGCTGGGGCCTACCATCCACTATACAAAGGACCCTTCCTATCGCACCCCGACACATGTCCCCCATTACAGTCTCCGCCCGAGCAACTCTTTTATCGTGCCCAATCTGCACCGTCGGATCTCATCCTCCTCATCCAACGGTCAACGATCTATATAGCACGATTTTCACATCCGGAGTTTAACACTCCAAAGTTACGCGATACCGGTGATATCGAAAAAGCCACGCGACACAATATGACGAGATCGCGTTTGATTCGGCTAAAACCACTTACCACCCAAATTGAACGCGATAACCACCCCTGGTATTTCAAAACAACTTTTTTTCCGAATTCACGCCAAATGCTGTTTTGAACCCGATTTTCACCTTCTTCTTTGTTAAAACCTCTTCCACCTACGTGAATCACTCCTTTGCAATGCTCTTCCGCCTCCTCCTCTCTCCGCAAGAACTTTTCCAGCCCGTAGGGTTTTTACAACATATTTCGTTATTTTGCAGGTTTTTATCATTGTTTTCGGAGCAGAAATTTTATCCTCGACTCGCGTAGGGAAAAAGCCAAAGTCTTCCATGTTGGAAGGCTAAAACATGAAGTGGAAGGCTAGAGGTCTTCATCAGATGATATGATCGGTGTTGTGAGAGCATTGGTCATGACATTATATCCTCCACCACACCAAAAAACCACCTACACACATCAAAGAAGAAGAACAGTGAATTTAAAACTTGAAGGTTAGAGATTAAAGGCAAACCCCAGAACTCTGAATATTTAATCAATGATTAAAAGACTAAATGCAGTGGATTAAAAGGTTTGATCATGCAATTTAAGGATTTATACACAGTGTCGGGGATTAAATATAAAAAAGCCGAGGATAAAGGGTTTTAAACCTACAGTTAAGGGAACCATGAAAAGGTAAAAGGCAGATGACAAAGCCCAAAACAGTGAACATAGTCAGCAAGAGCACAATTGAAGACCGAAGTAGGATGAAAAGGCATAATCAGCCTTAAAAGAAGAATCAAAATCATAACATTGTTTTAAAGCCACAAAAACAGACAGATTAGCAAAAGAAGCCTCCAAATGCCACATCAGTGAGGCAATTAAAACCAAAACTACCACCTGCAGGTTTATTTCCTCAAAAGAAGGCACAATGAATGCACAGTCAGGGATATTTTTAAAAGACAGCTAAACATTAACTATCAACCTACCAAAAGCCCTAAAAGTCAACAAGAGCAACTAAAGTTGATGAAATTTAATGTAAAATTTATTAAGACAGAGATGAGCACTTAAAATATTTTCCCTTAGGCCTCCCAAAGGTCAAGGCACCATTACTTTGTATTAATTGAACAAATGAAACCTACCTACACTCCACCTCCTCAATCTTCTATAAATACTTCTGTAGAAGACAGTGAATGGGTTGGTCTCTGGATATTTGTTGCATGTAAATAGCTTTTGAAGTTGTTGTAGCTCTGTTTTTGTAATGGAAGACACATAAGCTAAGATGAGAAGTTTGAAGCTGTAGAGACCCACTGGACTTGAATATTGTAACTAGTTTGAACATCAAATACAAATAGCTGATTTATGGGATCCTGGTCTATGTCAATGGTGATGTGTTTCTTATTGTAATTTTTATTCCCTTTATGTTTTCATTTTGTTCACTTTTCTATGATAAATAGCAACAAATATAGATTAGGATCTACTTCTAAAGTACCCTAAATCTCACTGAATAATCTTGATCTTTATGTTTTCTGCTGAATTATGTATTTAAGGATAAATCAATAGAGTGTGATCAGTCGAAGAATGTTGGTTAGCCCATGTTTTGCTGAGTGTAGCTTGAAATATTGTCTTTAAAAGTTCTTGAAGAGTTTTCTAAGTAAATTTGAATTAGGGAAGTCTATGGTTAGCCCTGTCCTCTAATTTCTTCTCCAAAAGTTGCTTTGAAGAGTTCCCTTAAGAGTATGTTTAAAGCAAACTAGTTTAAAAGTACTTACTTGATCTTAGACTACTTTTTATGTTCATCATAATGTTTTTCCTTTGAATATGCTGAAAGCAAGCTAAGTTAAAAGTCTTTACTTGATCTTAAGTTGTTCTTTGTTTTTAATGTTTTCTCTTGAAAGAACATCAAAAAGCAGGCTAGTTTAAAAATACTTACCTGATCTTAGACTATTCTTTGTTTCTTCATGTGTTTTAATTCTTTCACTCCATTTCATATTGTTTCATTCCATAAAATCAACTTAAAGAGATCCTTTGACATAGATGACTTGCCCCATGGACCACTCTTCAACCGTGTTGTGCAATTAAATCCTCTTATGACTCCATAGCCTAATGGATTGATATTGTTCATTGCTTGTCTTATCAACTGAAACATTCCTTCATTTACTTACACCTCCACCCTTCATACAGACTTCCTTCATCTTCATGTTATCCTTCCCAACCAAAACAAAACAAACAACCTTGTTCTTCATAACTAGCCTAAAACCATACTTAAGTATAAAGATTATAACTTTGAAAACACATATATAGAGAGATCCCTCTCTGAATCTAGGATGGCTAGATCCTCAGATTCCAAAGTGGTTTTGATGTATGCTCTGTAGTGTTTGTACTTGCCAATCTTGCAAACTACGGAGGCCTAACAACTTCAACACTTAGTTAAATGTATCTTTCAAGCGTTCTTATAATGCAACAAAATAACATAAAATTCAATTAAACAATTCATCACACAAGTACGCCCATACATACTTGGGAGGCGCAACTCCCTTTAGAAGTAAATTCTGTCGGATATCAATATAATTAGTAGTTCAAATTTACATAAATGACAATACAACGGCTATGCAACTTTCATAATATGGCCTGCATACTTTCCAAGTACAAATTACAACTTCATAGTGCAATCTGTGCACCAAAACCACTATGCTCATTCAGGTCGTGATTTTTTCTACACGACCTACCCACGAGCATATCACCCTAAACATTTTTGCACGACCTACATGCATGTCGTGCACAGGTTGACTTTTCCTGCACGTCCTGCCCAAACCCATACTTAGCTGAAAATTTCCTTCGTGCAGTCGGACTCTGACTGTTATATCCTCCACGTGCCTTTTTCTCTTCAAAAATACCCGATTCACTTGCCTGTGCATTGTAGTTAGGCACTTCCTGCTACACTATGCGGTCGCTATAAGTTGAACGCACAGTCGGGCGAACACTAACTTGCCTTGCACGTTGTGGTTGTGGTCAGCCTACACGCTGCACGTCACGACATGACTCGACCCTACATGTCGATTTCATAAATCCCAAAACTTTGACTCGACTTAATGCTACAACTCTTGCATGCTACAACTCTTGCATGCTGCAACTCCGCTTCTTGTCTCACCCCTTCCTTTGCCCTTGCTCGATTTTGCCTTTATTGTTGTTCAAACTCGGTTGAATGGATTATCTCCAAGGTGCCAACTCCACTATATATATCTGTGTGTGTGTGTGTGTCAGTGTGTGTGTGTGTGTTTGGAGCGGTCCCTTTTTCTTCAAAGGATGCGACCTTTCCATGGTCGGCTCATCCAACATATGGTCGACCTACACAATTTTTAACACGTTGCCCTGCCCATATCCATCATTCACTACATCGACAGGTAGCTTGGGTAGTCGGGTTTCTCGGGTCATCTTGGTCGGCCATTCACCCGCTCATGCCTCGCTCATCGCCACCGCACGACTTGTCCACCACAAGTCCACGACTCGTGCACGAATCACCCAAGGGGTGTGCGGTCGCCAACGCAATGCACATGTCCGAGGTGGCTAATACGGTCGCCCGTCGCAAATGGATGTGCCCGCTACAACTCAGTCACACAACTCTGAATGTCTCCTCGTGTCATCACACATGCCTGAGTTGGTCAACACGAGCACCCGTCACACATGGGCGCACTCGCTATAACTCGCTCGCACATTGACTCAACGTGTGGGCATGACAACATCGCTACCATACTAGGCTAGTTGGAGAGCACTCTCTCACAATAACTAATAATTAAAATTAATAATTATTAACATCCACTATATAATTAAAATTTAAAAATAAAATCCAAAAAATAAAATTCTCTAAAATAAAATTAAAATTAAAAAAATATAAAAACTAAGTAATGACTATCAATATTGTTACAATATTTCAAATAAAATTGAAGTTATAGAGTTAACATTTACACTTGGATATTTTTGGATCCATGTTTTTCTTTATTAGATTTCTTTATAGTTTTCTTAAAAGAAATCAAATTAAGTAAATTTCTCTTTTAAATACCAGCATCATCTTGAAAGATTTAATACGTCTCACTGATCATAAATAGTTATGAAAAATCTAAACTATTTCTTATAAAATTTCATCGTAAATAATTAAGAAAAAACTAAACTACTTATTATAATGTTTCGATTTTTCAAAGTGATTATATGATAAACATATAATGAAAATTTATCCATACATTTTTCAAACGATTACCAATACTATGAAAACACAATGCAAAAGCAATATACTCTAATCACGACAAAATAAAAATAAAAAATAAGACGTTAGTACAACTAAATAAACCTTGCCTTTCTGCGCTTTTCTGTTTTTTTGTTATTTCAGTTTATACTATAGATCTTCTGATTTTGGCACACTTTGTAATTTTTTTACCACTAAAGAATTTGTTTTTTCTTTAGAAATAGCCTCATGCGCAACATCTAACACTGAGATTGGATAAACACAATTTACCATTTCAACTTACCAACTTACCATCTCAACTCCTATGTATCTAACACTGAGATTGGATAAACAGAACTTACCAACTTACCATCTCAACCTCTATGTAAAATTTGTGGAAAAAAATTAATATAGTTTAACCTAACTTACCAAAAAAATGTTGACGTTCTTGCAAAACCTTACTACTACTGTGAACTGACTGTAATCTACATGACCGACTGTAATCTACATGACCATCTCAAATAGGCGTTAACTACCTACCCAATAATAAAATTCTCATGCAAACTAGCTCTCTAAATCCAGTTCTCTTCTAGTTTCCTAAGTTCCAGTCTTTGAGCAATGGCATAGTTAAGGACAGCGTGTCACTGGTCTGAATAAAAAATCCTAAAGTCTCTGCGCAATTAACATAGTTAAGAACATAGGAAAGAACTTGACGTGGACCTTCTCACGCTTTAACGTTCCCTTATATCTATCTATACACACGGGGCCACGAAGACAATATTTATTGATCGGGCACCAAGATTTTTGCAGAGAAAGAAGAAAGTATTGCTGGTATCGGCGTCCATAGCAGAGCAAAGGGAAGCAATGGATAGAGAACGAGAGGGTCAGAAGGTCCTTGGCGAGACGGGAATCCTTGCAGAAGCCTTCAAGATCCTCCGCTCCCGTGAAAAATTGCTGGGGAGTCTCACCCTCAGTCTTGTTCTCCCCCTCAGTTTTGCAATTCTGGGGGGCCAATTTGTCTTCCAATATGTGTTCTTTCAATGGAATGTAATGCCTAAACTGATGGAGACCACCAGCCCGGCCGGTGTGAGAATCACTAAGGAACAGGTGGAGCTACTCATTTTTCTAGCGGCCTATGCAGTATTCGTTTTGGCCTTTTCATCGATGTCGATGGCGGCTGTGGTGTATACCGTGGCCTCCTGCTACACCGGAAAAGAAATTTCCTTCACGAGGGTTATGAGCATCGTTCTCGGGGTTTGGAAACGCCTCATATTAACTTTTCTCTTGTTTATCCTACTTGTGTCTTCCAGTTCGCATGCACCGTCGTGTTGTTCAATTTGAATTTGGCGGTCCATGAATTTGGCCAGTATGTTATAACCGCCTTCCTCGTCTCTGGGTATGTGTATATAGGCATCTTGTGGCGCCTCGCCTTCGTTACCTCCATCTTCGAGGTCAAATACGGCGTACGCCCCACAAGGAAGAGCGTGGATCTCATGATCAAGAGAAAGCGGGTTATGGCCTTGTTGCTCGACATTCTTTACCTCATATTAGTCGGAATTATTGGATGGTTATTTGCATATGGTGTACTTAACGGAGACCCCCATGGCGTGGGCAGTGCAAGGAGGGGCGTGTATGCGACAGTCCTTGTTGGGTCGCTGTGTTTTGTTCACATGATGTGGCTGTTGACGCAGAGCGTGCTTTACTTTGTGTGCAAATCTCACCACCCTGAGAGCATAGACAAACCCTCTTTGTCGGATCAGCCAGAAGGTAACCTTGGCGACTATGAGCCTCTCGAGAGTAGCTACGCTCAATCGGAAGATGTGCATGCCTCAGTCTGAAATCTCAGCGCGATTTGCTTATTGTAGGTATTTATGGCATTAGTTTCTTCCTTCTTCTTGTCCTTTCATTTGTGTAAAATAATCCTCCTCTCCTTGAGGGTGACCAGTTTTACCTGTAACCCTGACCACGGGATTTCATTCCTTCGAAATACTGAATATACTTAATAATGTGTAAGTGTTAATTTAACTCAGTTTAGCGGTTTTGTTCAACTATTCCATGATATATGTATTTAAATCACCTTGTTCTGATGATGAATTATCAATGTTGTGATTAATGAAGAGGTTAACTTTGCTGTTTCACCAAAATTTGTAGGTGTTGGTAAATTCTTAAATGCATTTAGGGTGAATCAACATTTCTTAAAACTCAATTAGGGTGAATCAACATCTCTTAAGGGGAATCGAACCTGGGTTTGCCATTACAAACCGTTTGTTGTTTCACCAAAATTCATAGGTGTTGGTAAATTCTTATATGCACTTAGGGTGAATCAACATTTCCTAAAACTCAACATTGTTGGCATGTTTGCACTGGGTTTCTATAGGATGTGTATTGTTGGCATGTTTGCACTGGGTTTCTATAGGATGTGTATAAGTCAATATTAGTAACAAATTGTGATCCATATTGACGACTTTGCACCAATAAATAAAATGTGAAGTTCACTAGCGTCGTAGCAATTGCGGCTTATAGAATTATAATCATTGTTGGCATGTTTGCACTGGGTTTCTATATGATGTGTGTAAGTCAATATTAGTAACAAATTGTGATCCATATTGACGACTTCGCATCAATTATCATCCATATGGTATTAAAAACTGTCCACAATTTTATTTTATTTATATATATATATATGAACTGACATAAAACCACAACACATTTTTTTGGAGTTTCAAAAACAATGTATCCGATAGAAACTTGAATAACATAATTCAAAAACATTTCTAGAATTGCATAAAAATATCACTTGAACCTGTCATGTTCATAGAAATCGCAAGCAATGTATCTGATAGAAATTGAATAACATAATTAAAAAACATTTCTAGAATTCAATTAAATTATCATTTGAACCTGTCATGTTTATAGAAATCACAATTTAATAAATTAAATTTAAGTTTTATCGCGATACTTCTATAATAAGTATTAGTATCTCATTTTTAAAGCCTTACAGGTGTGAGCATGCTGGTAGAATTATAAAGTGATAATAGATGAGCTGCTAGGTAAGTGAGAAGAAATGGATCTACATCATTCTATTTTTACCAAATTACTATTTTAAGATAACAAAAGATTACTCATTCATTAACTGATCCAACCATTATTAAAAACATAGTGTAGTTAAGGTCCTTCCTAAACCATAAAAAGCATCTATGAAATTTTACTCACCATTGAATAGTAGGAAACAAAAATGGTTATGGTTTCCATATTCTTAGTTTTTGGCTCTTTTCCTATATTTTTCTTTTCCTTGCTTAACAATTGTGGTACCAATTCCTATCACAATATACAAATAGAGAAGAATAACAAGATTTTATTATTGAGTGTGACAGTGAACTTTATCTTGTGATATGATTTACGGTGGGAATATTAACATTGAAAGTTGATTGTACAACGTACACTCAGATATACTTTAGGGTGACAATATTAAAATTAAAAGTTGATGATATATGTTTTAGGGCGGCAATGTTAACATTGAAAGTTAACAATAGGGCATGCATGAAACATAACAGATGTGTAGTATTTAGCAGTTGGATTTATTTTGAAATTGTATATGGGTTTAGGTAAAATGGGAGAAATGTATGATTCCAACTAGGGAGGAAGAGGTTGGATGATTATCCTCCATCTAAAAGTATGAAACATAACAAATGTGTAGTATTTAGCAGTTGGATTTATTTTGAAATTGTATATGGGTTTAGGTAAAATGGGAGAAATGTATGATTCCAACTATGGAGGAAGAGGTTGGATGATTATCCTCCTTCTAGAAGGTTAATTGATATAATTAGATAGGTAAAGTAGGTAAAGGGTAGTTTATAGTGAACATATTAACTCATTATTAAAGTATCACTTGTAAATATTGAATGACTAGATAATCACCTTATTTTTGAGGAATTAAAGAGAAGGAAGAAGACGAATGCTTAATATTAGTCTAGTATTTAATCTTATTAATGAGTGAGTGACCTAGGTTACAAGAAATAGTAAATTTATTACATTTATCAATTGTTTTAAGTGCAATTAAGCTTAAGCACTTAATATGAAAAGAAGGAAATTAGTAAGAAAAGTTGGCTTGTGTGCCTTTATTTCTTTCTTTCATAGCTAACTTAATTAATATAGAATTCCCCAATAAAATGTGAAGAACATAAATTAAAACAATCTTTTTCTTCCAATCCAAATGCAAATGAGAAGCAATAAGCATTAGTGATTTATTATTGATTTACTTCAATATTCATCCAAAGAAGAAGGAATTGTGAATTGATTTTTTAATTTAGTGATAACACCTAATTGTATAAAATTAGATAAACACCAATTCTAGTAGGAAGAGAAGGAAATTTGATAAAGAAAGAAGTTTAAATTGGTTAGGCCTCTTAAGCACCTTTGAAATTTCTTTGAAATCCTCTTGTCAAAATTTCAAATAGTCTCTTGATTTCGTCATGAATACATACATGTAAATAAAAAAGGAAACGTAAAAATGTGAAAATGGTAAATATATGAAAATAGATAAAATTTAACAAGATGTATTTTTGTGCATTTGGTAGAATGTTGGTTCTCCTACTTTAGATTATGATGTTTAAGCCTTTGTCTAAGTTCAATAATGAGAAAAATACTGATCAAAGTGTGAAAAGTGAGAAAAATATCAAACAAAGTGTGAAGAATAACACATTTATCAAGTTTTTAAGTTTGAGTAAGTTAAGCACTATGTATGAAAAAGGAAAAAAGTAAGAAAAGTTGGTTTATGTTCCTTTATTTATTTCTTTCATAGCTAACTTAATTAATATAAAATGATCAAATATAAAGTGAAAAAAATAAATGAAAAAAACTATTTTTCTTTCAATGAAAATGTAAACCAGAAAAAATTAGCATTAACAATTTACTCTTGATATACTTCAATGTTCAAATAAATATGAGGGTATGGAATTTTTTACTCTTCGTTTATTTCAATGTTAAAAGAAAGAGGATGGCATGGCAAGTGCTTATTCTTGATTCACTTTAATGTTGAAAGGGAGAGGAGGAAATGGTGAATTGATTTCTAATTCATTAATAAAACTAATTGTATCCATTAAGGTAAACCAAAAATCTATGAGGAAGAGGAGATGGAAATTGGATTAAGCCTCTTAAGCACGTTTGAAATTGTTTGAAGTCTTCATGTATCGTTCTCTAGTTCAAAACCTCATATGCATTTGTATCTTTCTCTAGTTCCGATCATTATCATCACTAACAACACCTCCTTGAACATGGGTGATGATAGTTATTGGAACTAGCTAAAGATACAAATGCATATGAGATAAATGTACAAAAAGTAATTTTCCATTCCCTTTATCATTAACCCACCAAATATTGTAGAGAACAAAGGAAAATGAGAGGGTGAGAGACTAATTTATACTTGTTTATATATTATTAAGCGCTTTTTTTCCAAAGGGAAAAGACCTATAAATTTATTGAACTTTAAAAAAGGAACAAAATTACAATTTGTAGATGTTGACCACATTCAGTAAGAGTAGTGTTTCGACATATGAGCATAAGAAAAAACTAAAAAAATACATAAACCTACAAAGTTAAGTGTGATAGTAATCACTTAACTTCCATCTTTTTCCTTTCCTTTTCTGGACATTCTTTCATCCACTTGAGGTGGGGTTAGTAGGAACCTTTTCCAATTCACTTTCGGTTATTTTCGATGGGGGTTCTTTGTCTAAATCTAAAATTTCTGGAGCATGAAATCTCTTTGTGCCTGCAATCTCATCCTCTTTATGTTCCACTTTTTTCTTTTTCTCTGGTTCATGGATCACTTCTAATTATGTACCATTATGCTAGTGGGTTGTATTTCCATTCTTGACATCATACATGAGCATCACCTTCTTCTTGTTTTGGAGGGTTCTCTGTGATTTCTACTTCTTCTTCCTCCATTATAAAGGGGTCAAAAGGCTACCATCCATTTTTTTTGTGGGCTTTTGTTTTATGGGCCTGCCCCATTTTATTTTTTGTGTTCCTTTTCTTCTTGAGGGCATGTATTTTGTATGTGTCCTCTTTGGAAACAAGATTGGCATCTAAATGCCATATTTTCATAATTCAAAAGTTGGTTCTATTGAATTTGTTATTTTTAGATGATTTTGGTTGGGTAGACCTTTACTTAGTTTAATTTTTAAACATATTATATCGAAGGTAAATATCCCTTTATCAATTATTTCATGATCCATTTTCTTGAGTTACCCGAGAGTGTTCCAAATTTCCTTAAGAACATATGATAGAACAGAAGTGTAATATTTGATAGGCTCACCCATACTGGAATTTTTGAGACCACCATTGATGTGGCATCAAAATACAAAAGCCGTGGTATAATGAAGAGCCCTGTATTTCCCCAAAACCAAGGCCCTTCTTTCAAAACTCTCTCCACATCTTCCTAGGTATTGAATTGGAAAATGAAGGATTCATTTGAGAAAATGTATATGTCATATTTTTTGGTACATGTTGTAACGCATTGATGCAAAACATCATATTTTGGCCAAAAACCTTTGAATTTATAGATCACTGCACTAGATTGAAGAACATAAAAAAGATTATTTACCTTTGATAGGTTTACCTCCATGGAAGGGGCTTGTTGTTTCTCTTAAACAATGTAAGTTCTAGGGTTGTGTTGTGGTATTTAAACTATACTAGAGCATTTTCGTCACACTAAAACCTTGTAGGAAATAAATCCTCTTGGGTTTCTGGATCCTGAAGCACCCCTTGAAGCCTTAGATTGAGAACACTAGTAGAGTTTATTGAGTTTTTGTTATCCTATAGATGAAAATGATATTGTAACTACTTTCCCTCATGAAGGAAAAGTTATGTATTTGCAGGATATCCCAACATACTCTATCAACTACTTAGGATGTGTCACATCACTACAAGGAAAAGACCCTCTAGCAGAAGTTATAAAGGAGGATTTTACTGTTATAAAATTGGCCAAAATTGTCAAAAAACATTTTATAAAACATCTGTTTATGGTTACTGATCTGAAAATGGAACTACTTGAAAATGTGTACAAGGTATCCATTTCCATTTAATTAAATGTGTGCAAAATTCTCCATGTCTTGTTGATTAAACAAAGTGTTTTTGGTAACTGTTTATGAGTTTATGTGTGAGGGAAAATTAATTTAATTTGTTGTTTAACATATTAAATCAAAAATATACATCAAGATAACTTCATCATAACATGACACAAATGTTTGGTGAGTAGTTCACCCCTCTTGTGCTACATCTGATGGATCAAGCCTCCCAAAATGAGCTTGTCCTCTTGTATTAAAATGCTCCAAAATGCTAATACGAGTTTAAAGGTGCCTCAATAGGAAAATTTGAATGCAAATACAGATTCATAAGACATGAAAATGCTAAAAGTTCCTTTCCATATTCACTAAATAGTGAAGAATTACCATAAACAATGACTTCTTCAACAAGGCCTTGCTGGCTCTTTGAACTCCTCTGAAGCTTTTCGGGCTATAGAAGTCCTCAAAAATTTCTGAAACCTATTCCATTAGGTTCAGAAGGTCGAAATTAGCTGAAAATTTTTTTTGGATCACCTTGAAAACAGTGAGGTACAACTCAATACAACTCCATTTCCCCAATGGGTGTGGTGGCTCTGAAAAATATATTGAAGCTTTTAGGGATCTAAAAGTCTTCAAACAGTTCTTAAACCTCTTCCATTAGGTTCATAAGGTGGAAAATAGCTTAAAATGGTTTTTGGATCACCTCAAACAGAGAGGTACAACTCAATACAGCTCCATTTTCCCAATGGCCCTAGTGGCTCTCCAAGCTTCCCTAAGCTAAAATGGTTGTAGAACACCTCTACTTCCTATGGAACCTATCCCAATGGCTCTGAAATGTTGAAAATAGTCGAAAATGACTTTTGTTTCATCTCAAATGGTTAAGCATAGCCTAACATAGCTCCCACTCCCTCTTGGCCCTGATGGCTCTCATTGCTTCCCTGAAGCAAAAGGGGCTGAAGATCAACTCCAATGGCTCTACAACCTGTTCTAATGGATCCATAATCCTAAAAATACCCAAAATAAAAATAAAAATTCATCCAAAAAGTTTCTATCTGCTGAAAGTTATGATCAAAACAGTATTTGCCCAATATCCCCTAAACAAACTCCACCAAATGTGGAGAAACTAGAGTTAGGAGCACCAAAAATGGCCAAAGGCTGAAAATGGCTGAACGCACTCCAAATATGGCAGATGGTTAACTCCAGCATTAAATGGCAGGTTGAGGGCAGTCACATGAACCGCCGCTCTAACCGTTGGGTTTGCAGTGGTTAATGTTAAGTTTTAATGCCGCATTAAAAAAATGTTATATGGTCACATTTAAACCTCCGGTAAACGGCTAACTGTTGGGGCGGATAGTTAACCGCCTGGCTAGATCCCCTATTTCTGCCATATGGTCGCATGAATATGGGGTTGTTCCTTTGGGGCCAGCCCCCTTTTGCCGCCCAACGAAACTTTAACAAACCTTAAATACGCAATGTAAACTAAGGTTGTTAAGAAACATGCATTAGGTGGATCAGTCGAGTGCTTCAGCTTGTTCACACGAGGTCGTATAGAAATTTGAATAACTGTTAAATTATTCACCGAAATTATCCTGATCACACACTATTTGAGCTTCATGCATAATACATAACCTCTTCTACTATTGATCATCAATTTGCGGAAATATAAACAATCGCATGCGCACATTAAAACCATAAACAATCACACATATAAACACAATATTTATGGGAAAGCTTAAAGCTGAAAACCCCCAACTATCTTTATATTATAATGATAGAGATCATGTAACAATCATTGTACAAACTCCTCACAAGCTCTCAGTACAATCTCCAATTGTTACACACTACACAAGCTCAGATCATACAAAACACATGCTCCAATCTGCTCCACCTGTTAGCCAGCCTCTACTGCGCAATCCAATATGGATAATCATGAGATCAAGGTTCAAATCCCACCAGTATGTACTGCACAATCCTCATTGGCTTCTCAATCAATGTGTGTGCAAATCTCATGCACCAGTATAGTCACAACTGATAGTCACACTTGCTCTTTCACCTACCTCTTCACTGGTCTCCACTGAAACTGTCCATGCACTGCAGTTAACCGATGTATTCTTTAGTTGATTTATGAGTTAATAATTAGTGAATTAATTAATAATTAATTCACACCACTCTCACTAATTGTATCAATCAGTTAGACTAGATACAACTAGCTCAACTAAGTTAAACTGAACACAACTCCATTAACTGTCTCATCAACTCCACCAAACTTTGTCACATGAGTTCTAACTGAAGTAAACCATGCAATAGCTCCACTAAACCCTAGGAATAGCGTAATTCCTTCTATCAGCTGCATGTGTCACATCCAGGCATCAAACTAAAATGCTCCAAGATGATAAGATAATGTTTAGAGTCCAAATATTATTAAGAGCTAATAATATTCGACATATCTATTTTTAGACTGGCAATCTAAAAATAGATTCCGCCCAGTATGTCTAAAAATAGAAGTCCATCTATTTCTTCCGACTTGACCAACCATCCACAAATAGCATCCTGCAACTCATAGAACATGATCCATATGTCTAAAAATAGACTTTGCGCCAAAAATACCCTGCGGGCCCACTTAGTGAAGGCGACTCCTTTCCACTAAGCTCATCATCTTGTTGCAATCTCAACACTCCCTCTCAACAAGATATGGATTATCTCCAACCCCTATCCTGCCTCTGTGGTATTCGAATTTTCTCCTGGTGAGCGCCTTCGTCAAGATATCAGCATCCTGATCCTCCGTAGGAATGTATGAAAGTAACATGATTCTCCACTGCACACAATCTCTGATATGATGATACCGGATGTCAATGTGTTTAGATCTATCATGAAATACTGGATTAACCGAGAGTTTTATGCAACTCTGATTATCACAATAAATCACAGTAGGCTCTAAGTGTGAACCGAACAACCCGACCAGGATCTTCCTCATCCATATAGCCTCGCATGCAGCCAAACTTGCTGCCATATACTCGGCCTCTACTGAACTGAGTGCCACGGATCTCTGCTTCCTGCTGTACCAAGAAACTGTTGTCAACCCGATACTGAAAATCCCTCCAGATGTGCTCTTTCTGTCTGTTGGGCTCCCTGCCCAATCTGCATCCGTGAAGCCACACAGCTTCACTTCATCCGACTATCTGTACCACAATCCATATCCCGATGTGCCTCTGAGATAACGCAATACATGCCTCCCCGCCTTCCAAAAGAGATTGGTAGGCTTAACCATAGCTTGTGAAAGATGGTTAACTGCATAGCATATATCGGGTCGTGTATTGACCAAATACATAAGCGACCCCACCAACTGTCGATAAACAGTGGCATCCACTACCTCCACCGAAGTAGCATCCTCCTTCCTCCAACCACCAGGAAGAGGAGTATCAACAGGCTTGCAGCCATACATGTTGAACTTCTCCAGTATCTCCCAAGCATACTTACCCTGAGAAACAAACAGTCCACCACTGCGCTGCCAAATTTCCAATGAAATAATGAAGGAGGCCCAAGTCCTTCATTTCAAACTCTTTTGCAAGATCCTCCTTGCATGAGAGTATCAACAGCTCATCACCTGTCAAAATCAAATCATCTACATAAAGTACAATGATCAGCAACTTACCCTCCACCACAATCTAGTACAGGTTAGGATCCGCCTCACTCTTGGAGAATCCAAGTCCGGTGAAATAACTGTCTATCCATGTGTACCAAGCACGAGGTGCTTGTTTCAACCCATACAACACTCTCTTGAGCCTGCACACATGCGACTCGCTGCTGAAGATCTCGAAACCTTCGGGCTGCTCTATGTACACCTCCTCCTCAATGACTCCGTTGAGGAACGCAGTCTTCACATCCATATGATGAATGTGCCACCCCATCTACGCTGAGAGAGCAAGAATCGTCCGTATGGAAGAATACCTTGCGACAGGTGCAAAGGTCTCCTCATAATTGATCCCCTCTATCTGTGAAAAGCCTCGGGCAACAAATCTTGCCTTATACTTCTCCAGACTCCTGTCAGCTGCCTGCTTCACTTTGTAGATCCATCTCGAACCCACCACTGATTTCCCCTCCGGCCTCGGGACAATCTCCCATGCATTGTTTCTGACAATCGAATCATACTCTTCCACCATGGCATCTACCTATGCAGGGTCCTCCACAGCTTCCTCGAAAGAGGATGGCTCTGTCACGATACACTTGCTCATAAGAGCCATGTATCCAGTATACCGGTTAGGTGACTGTCTCTATCTGTGTTGTGATGTAGGTGCTCCTACAACCTTCTCTGCATCTTGAGCCAGTCGCTCAGCTTCTGTAGTGCGCTTCCGCCCTCTGATGGTTGGTGCTGCATGAGTGGTTTCTTCCACTCCATGAATCTCATCTTGTGGCTGATCCACATCCTGAGACTCATCCTTAGGAACTAATAGCTCCTCATCTGCATGGAAGTGTAGCTCCCTCTCAAGCGAACACTTCATGGCTTTCTCCTCCTGAAATTTGATATCCCATCGCACAACAGTCTTGCGACTGTCTAGAAAATACACATGATAGTTGTGGGGCGTATCAGTGTACCCCACAAATATCCCAACCTCCGCAGTCGGCTCCAGCTTCTTCCTGGCATCCTTCGTCACATGAATGTAAACAGGTGAACCAAAAATCCTCAAATGGGAAATATCAGGCCTCTTACCAGAAAACGCCTCCTCGGGTGTACTCATGCCAAGTATCCTGTGAGGACAACGATTCTGCACATATACTGCAGTATTGCATGCCTCCGCCCACAAGTGAATGGGTAGGCCCTGATCATGCAACATCGCCCGTGCAGCACCCACGATCGTTCTGTTCTTCCACTCAGCAACCCCATTCTGCTGTGGGTTATGAGGTGCTATGAGCTCTCTTTGAATTCCTTTTGCGCTGCAAAAGTCCTTGAATTCGCCAGAGATGAATTCACCACCATTGTCGCTCCTAAGAGCCTTCACCTGCTTCCCCGATTCTTTCTCAACCAGTGCCTTGAACTCACAAAACTTTGAGTATGTCTTGCTCTTCTTCTGCATGAAGAAGATCCAGCACTTCCGAGAAAAATCATCGACAAATATCACATAGTACCTGTGCCTTGCTATCGAAGCTACTGAGAAAGGTCCACACACATCTGTGTGAATTCTCTCAAGGATCGTCGTGGCGCGACTATCCTTCTCGTGAAAGGTGGCTTTCACAAATTTTCCCAAGGTACATCCCTTGCACTGATCTGACTGCGCAAGAGTACCCTTAGGAAGCCCAATAGAAATCTGCTGCAATATCTTCAAAGCTCCATGGTGAAGGTGGCCCAATCTCCGGTGCCACAACTCGCCATCATCCCGGCTCACCACTCCTTCTACCTTGCCTGCCATTGCTGTGCATCCATCTACCTGCAATTGATAAAGGTTCTTAACTCGAACCCCTATCCTCCGGGTCTCACCAGTTGCCTTACTGCGCAGGAAAGCCTTTCCCTCGCTAAAGACAACATCATATCCCTTGTCTTCTAACATCGCCACAGAGATAAGATTCTTCTTCAATCCCGGAACATGCATCACTTCCTTCAATACGAAGGGTTTACCAGACTCCCTCTCAAAGGAAATGGTACCGATACCGGTCGCACTGTATCTACCATCATCGCCCATCTCGATGTGCACTCCATGATCTTTCTCATCCAGATCAGTAAACAAATCTCGATCTTTGTCCCTCGTAGCGAAAATACGCTGTCCGGAAACCACACCCAGTCGATCGCCGCGAGACCAAGCATCACGATCAGCGAAAATCCAACTCCAAACAGAGGCTAAGGCCTCTCCGTGAGATCTAGCAACACCTTATTTTTCTTCTTCTGAACCGTTGTGGCATAATATCCCGTGTTAGTGACGGGTAAGCTTCGCACCACCTTGGACATGTCCTGCTTCTTGCCTTTCACACCAGATTGAGAAGCTTTCTTGCTCTTCCCCTTCTTTTCTTTGGCAGCCAAAGCACAATTCTCTTCATCAGAGTTATTTGATGAAGATCTGTCCCTGGTACTTTGCCTTATCTCCTCTTGCACAAGATCCGACCAAAATCGCTCCCATCCTGGCAATTTCTCCCGACCATTGACAGAGTCCTGATAGCAGTGCCAACTCTTCGGAAGCCCTAGGAGAGCCAAGCTCACCAAGTCCTCATCATCAACAGTCACCCCCACACTTCCCAGCTCATCCCTGCATTGGATGAACTTCGTGAGGTACTTGGGCATACTGTTGCCTTTCTCCATCTTTATGTTTCTAAGTTTATCCTTGAGCGCCAACTTCCTCTGGTCGCTCTTGCTTTGGAATAAATATGTCAAAACTTTCCACATCAAGAATGGAGAAGCCTTACCATGCAGGCTGGACACTATGTGATCCTTCACGCCCTCCAAAAAAATCCTTCGACACTTTGCTGTCTTCTTTTTCCAAGCCTCAATTACGGCAACATCGCTAGAAGTAGGCACTAAGGACTTGACATCTATGAACTCCTTCAGCATTGTCATGAGCTGCGCCTCCATCCTATCCTTCAGCCCATGATAATTAGGAGACTTATGGCTCAGGCATACTCCAATGCGCAATCCGTTGAAAGACATCTCAACTTCGACACCAAGAAAAGCTCTTTAACATAGGTCGAATTCCCACCTGACACAAAACTCAGCGAAAACTTCCAATGTTACGCAATTCCTCATGATGATCAATCTTGCTGCGATACCATGTAGAAATTTGAATAAATGTTAAATTATTCACCGAGATTATCTTGATCACACACTATTTTAGCTTCATGCATAATACATAACCTCTTCTATTATTGATCATCAATTTGCGGAAATATAAACAATCGCATGCGCACATTAAAACCATAAACAATCACACATATAAACACAGTATTTATGGGAAAGCTTAAAGCTAAAAACCCCCAAATATCTGTATATTATAATGATAGAGATCATGTAACAATCATAGTACAAACTCCTCACAAGCTCTCAGCACTATCTCCAATTTTTACACACTACACAAGCTCAGATCATACAAAACACTTGCTCCAATATGCTCCACTTGTTAGCCAGCCTCTACTATGCAATCCAATATGGATAATCATGAGATCAAGGTTCAAATCCACCAATATGTACTGCACAATCCTCATTGGCTTCTCCATCAATGTGTGTGCAAATCTCATGCACCAGTATAGTCACACTTACTCTTTCACCTACCTCTTCACTGGTCTCCACTGAAACTGTCCATGCACTGAAGTTAACTGATTTATTCTTTAGTTGATTTATGATTTTATAATTAGTGAATTAATTAATAATTAATTCACACCACTCTCACTAATTGTATCAATCAGTTAGACTAGATACAACTAGCTCAACTAAGTTAAACTGAACACAACTCCATTAACTGTCTCATCAACTCCACCAAACTCTGTCACATGAGTTCTAACCGAAGTCAACCATGCAATAGCTCCACTAAACCCTAGGAATAGCGTAATTCCTTCTGTCAGCTGCATGTGCCACATCCAGGCATCAAACTGAAGTGCTCCAAGAGGATAAGATAATGTTTATAGTTCAAATATTATTAAGAGCTAATAATATTCGACATATCTATTTTTAGACTGGCAATCTAAAAATAGATTCCGCCCAGTATGTCTAAAAATAGAAGTCCATCTATTTTTCCCGACTTGACCAGCCATCCACAAATAGCATCCTGCAACTCATAGAACATGATCCATATGTCTAAAAATAGACATAGTCTAAAAATAGACTTTGCGCCAAAAATACCCTGCGGGCCCACTTAGTGAAGGCGACTCCTTTCCACTAAGCTCATCATCTTGTTGCAATCTCAACAGGTCGTGGATTCAAAATGTGTAGACCATCAAAAATTTTACATAGCCAAATTTTTGGTGGCCTAGGGCCATGTGGCAGCCTCCGGGCCTGCCACATGGCAGCTCGTGATTGGCCCCAAAAACTCCAAGTCAACCTGCCAACCAACCACTGAAGGACACTTTTTGTTAAATGATTGGCCCAGGTAGAATATTCCAAGGAATTTTTTGAGGAATATTCCAAGAATATTCCTTGGAATATTCCTTTTTAAATTTTTCAAAATTTGAAAGTCAAACCTGGTCAACTCAATTTTTTTGTAGTTTACTGAAAACTTCAAACTTGCATAACTTTCACATACGATGTCGGATTTGAGTGTTTTTTGATGTGCCAAGATAGTATCGACGAGGCCTATCTGGTATGTTATGGCCTAAATCTACCTCAGGCTGAGAAAGGCAGAATCTAGGGTAACATCAAACCACGCTTAATCTGGTAGCTAGCCCTACCAAATCGGGAGAGGGCTCTCTCCTTGTCAATCTCAGCAAAAATTAATTGATGAGGCTTGAGATGACTTGATGTAAAGACTGATTTTAGGCTAGGTATGTGTGCAAAAGATTTTTTTTGATCTTAAGGGTGTTTTGTTGGCTCGAATGGAAAAGCAGATTTTGGGTCTGGGGAATGAGGCTCAGTTTTGCAGAGATCTCAATGGGGCAAGGCAGGAAATTGATTTGACACTTCCAATTGAAAGAAATGGAGAGCTTTAGACCAGTGAGGAGTTGAAGAGGGCAAGAAACCTTCAGGGATCCTCTTCAAACAGCTGAAAACATAAAACACTAAACAAACCCTAGGCAGAGCACTGCAATTTCAATGGATTCTACCTTTATCCTTGTTTGTTTTAGTTAAGAAGAAATAAGAGAGAAAATGGCATACATAAAACACCAGTAAACTTACATTTACAGGATGAAACACACTATCAAAGAAAAATTCCACATGAATCCCATAGAGTGCTGCAAACCCTGGTCTATTCCTTTTCCAAAATGCAGAGATGAATGTACAATGATGCTCAAAGCATTCCCAAAAGTCCAACCATGCTAATGACTGAAAAATCACAATATATAGACAAAAAACAAATCATCCTAGCCTCTAGGGGTCGAGCTCATAAGTTTATGATTTGTTCCAACAAAATCTAAACTAAGAACTAGAAAGTAGGCAGTGGAACATCTTGCCTCTAAAAACTATGAAACTGATTCATTCAGTTGCAAATTACTCTTTGGTGGATGAATCTACCTCTATGAGTGAAAATTTAGAAAAATTACATCAAGATCCATCAAATTACATTAAATTACATCATGAGTTTTAAATTTAGAAGTAATAAAGTCAAACTGTCAAAAACCAGGCGAAAAAAAAGAGTTTTTGGGTCAAAATGAGTAAATTTCCTCCAATGTGCCGCGCCTAATTTCCCTATGCATCGCGCCTGTTTGCAGCTGATTTTGGAGGCCTTCCTGGTGTCCAAATTTTCTCCAAGTTGGCTTTTTGGAAAGGTCTGCCTGTCTAATTTCCAACACAAGTGGAATTTTTGAATTTTACCTCCATTTGCCCCTCCAAAATTGATTTCTCCTAAGACTGCTTCCTGTGTGTCAAAAAAGGGGCAGAAAGGTCATTTTTGGGGTGTTTTTGACCTTTTTGGGGGCTCAAAACCTGTCAAAATTTCTTGGCCATTGTTAGGCATGCATATTTTTCAATGAAAAATCCAAAAATTTTGAGTTTTCATCAAAAGGAGTCCACTATCAAAAGCGCGCGCCAGGTGGCGCGGCGCATAGAGCAGAAAAGTTTGTTTTTAAGGCCAAAATTGAAAAATTGAAAAAAGTGTCCCAAATTTTTTGAAATTTGGGCTAAGTGTCCTCCATTAAGTGTTGTGTTGGGCCAAGGAAGCCTCAGCCAAGATCTGAAGTCTATCATTCTTTTTTCGCCTCTTTGATGCCTTCCTCAACTTGGCCTTCAAGATCCTGATTCTTGCTTTAAACATATGGCTTCTCGCCCAATAATGTTTGGCCATGTGCCTCAACATGTTTTTCTCATTTTTGGCCTTCTCTAGAATCCTTTCCCAAGTGCAAATTTGTTCTCTCAAGACAAGATTCCCGGTCATGTTCAATCTCTTGCTCATACCCATGATCACTGTCTCTTTCCATTGTTTTCCTTTGGTTTTTGAAAAATCTGGTTGTACATGGATGGTTTTGTCGATAAAAGTGTGAAAATATGGTGGAAGAATGAAATGGGTAGAGTGTATGGAAGAGAGTGTAAAAATGTATGTGTGAACAGAGTTTAGGTATGGGAGTAAGAGTTTTAGGGATGTGAGTAGGGTTTGGGATAGTGGGATTTAGGATATGGGAATGAGGGAATTTTTGGAATATGGGAATTATGGAATGAGTGGATGAAAGTGAATAATGAATGAAAGAGTGAAATAATAAGGGAGTGATGGAGTGGACTTGGTAGCAAAGACACAAATGCAGCCCTAGACAATTGTTTTCGAGCAAATTTGGAAGGAGGTAGTGTTTGAGTTTTTACACACTAAACCACCATAAATTCTAAGAAAAACTCTTCACTAGAAATGGAAAGAATCTGAAATTACTTTCACACCATGTATTTGAGAAAATTTGGAATTTTTGGGGAAGTTTATGGTGAAATTTGGCTTGCAACTCTATGCGCCGCGCCACAAACCCAACGCGCCACGCCGTTCACCCAATGCGTAGCGCCTTTTTGCAAGAGACTTTTGGAGACCTTCCCATTGTCCAAATTGGGTGTAGGATAGCTCGTTGGAAATATTATTGAGTATAATTTCCAACCCAACTAGAATGTTTCAATTTGGAGTTCATTTTACCTGTCACAAATCAAATCTCCCAAGACTGGTCAAAATGTGCAAAATGAGGCTGCCTCAAAGCAGAGTGTTATTGCAGTCAACTTTTGAAGATCTTCCTCAACTAAAAATTGAGCTCATGATAGCTCATTGGAAATATCTTTGTGTCTAGTTATCATTTGACTCATCAATCAAGTCATTTGGCTAACCAAGCTAGGAGAAATCTTGTTTTCCCAAGGTCACTTCAGAGGTGCATCAATTCGCCTGAGGCAACTGTATTTTTGACATTTCTCTAAAACCATGAAACCTGTGTAAAAATTTAAGGAGGTTTTTCTTCCTTGGCCTATGGTGGAAAAAAACCTCTCTTATGTTTTCCGAATTCATCTTTTCTTGCTCAGAAACATCATTGGAGTAAAACCTATCCCGATGTGTGGAAAAAGGGATTTGTCGAAATGAAGTGAAATGAAGGGGATAAGGGGCTTATAAATTCTTGGGAAGTAGGGAGGGATGTTAGGAAGAAGGGAAAAGTGGAATTTCAAAGATTGAGTGAGGGGAAGGGGTCCAAAAGGGAAAAACACAGGCCTAGCCTAGAAAATTGCCAAGTTATAGCAAGAAACTAGGGTTTGTGCGAAAATGAGGAATTTGGGGGATCTCAGTGATGGGAAGTGTTTAATAAGGTACATTAAGGATAGGGGAAGGTGTATGAACATAAGGATACAAGTTTTTTTGATGATTTGACTATCCAAGAGAAATTACCTTCAAAACCCTAGGAGAGGGAAATGGACCTTACCTAGGCACAACTGAAACATGAACAAGGTGTAAAATGACCCTTTGGAATCTGGCATGATGATGAAAACCTATGAATGATGGTACAGTCAGCTGAATGGTGACATGGACTGACATTTGGACAACTTTGACAGTAGTAAAAGCAAACCCCAGACCTAATACCTAGTGACCAAATTTTGCTTGAAGACTCACTGAAATGACAAAATTTGACCTTGACACCTTAAAATCACTTTGTAAGAGCATGTTTGATCACTGGAGGAAGGCTGAAAAGACTGACACTAACACGGTCATTCATGTTGCAAGTGATTTTGAACACTTTCAATTTTGAGCTTTTTCCATAGCTCGAACTTGAGATCCTGATCACACCTCCCAAATGAGAAGCTTTTGGACTCCAAAAGCTCACTGAAATGATGAAACCGAACTGTAGTACAAAAAATGAGAGAATAACAACATCCTCTTCTCTTTAGTCTCTAAAAACTTTCTTGACTTGCCAACTGTCCTCATGGGAAATTTTTGCTAAATGAGCCATGTACTTGTGCTGAATCTTGGCCAAGTTTTCTCGCCATACCAATCTGCCATTCTGAAACCAGCAATGACCCTTTCTGAAATTTGTGCCCTCTTTGCTTGCATGCCTTTCCATCTCATGGAATCTTGCACCAACACTTCGTTTTCTGCACCAATCAACACCAAAGGCACCTTGTGCAACATACGACATCAACAACAAGTTGACCTGAAATGTGCTATACAATTGACACAACCATCAATGTAAAAAATGTGCCCAAAATCGACACAAGTTGAAAAAAATGTGTGACACAATTGACACAAGTCAATAAACAACAAGATACATCTTGACAAACACATGTGTATGTATCATGTACAATGAACTATATACAGTTTGCTAATTACACATACATATTCTATGTACATGTGCAACTTCAACTCTTCTTTTCAAATACCAACAAGTACATCATCCCAAAAAAACATGTGGGTGACTAAGAGCTGAACTAAAGGACGTTTCTACAATATAAGTGAGTATCATACTCATCTTTTACACCTCCATGGAAAAATTTTGCAACAACAAAGAAATTCCTTCAACTGAAACTACTTTTACATGTGATCTTGCATCAAAATTTTCAATTGAAATTCATGCATACAAAATCTGAAATTTGCATGTACCAAATGAGTATGACTTACTGCATTAAGAAGTTAATCCACTTCCTACCAAGCCAACTCCATGGCATCTTTTCCTGCTGCAACATTTCTACATGTGAATCTTCCATTTCCACATCGATAATGGAATACATAGATCCACTTGTTCCAATATTTTTGTCATCTAGCTGCATGTGCTTTGGACGACTTGTTGGATGCAAAGTACAACAATGAGAGACATCATGTCCCTTCTTTTGACAAAATGTGCAACTCCTAAGCACTTTCTGGGAAAGTTTTCTTTGCCTCTTCTGCTTATTGTGTGCTTTCTTTTTCAACTAGCATCTTGAAGCAACATGGTTAAATCCACTACAAAATGTACAACAAAAATTTCTTTCATTTGAACAAGAAAAATTATCATTCTTTGCTGAAACATAATCAAATTGATCATGTGAATAATTATACCTCTTTTTTTGCATGGAATGTCCATTATTTTTGTCTTCATGAGACAAAGAACTAATAGAGGCTACAACTTTCTTTTTTAGACTTACATCACAGTTGTTGTCTTGAAAACTGTTTGAACTAGAAGGCTCGCCATAAGCGGCATGTTTACCCTCTACTTGATGCAATGATGGCTTAAAACAATGGCAATCATCCTTAAAACAATTTTTACATATATGAATTTTAGAACTTGGAATAAAGGTTCTCTTTAAATTTGCATCACATGCATTCAAGGATTTGGATTCTTCGCCATTAAACTGCTCATATTCAAGACCAATATTCTTGGGTCGCTCCACAACTGAAATAGGGTCAACCATGCCTTTTGCATGCTTTCCCAAACCTTTTCCTTCATGATAGCCCATCTTAAACATTAATTTGGACCCTATACCCCTTGTATGTTTTTCAAAAGAACCAACACACTTTTCAATTGAGGAAATTGAAGATAAGTTGGAATGGTTTACCTCTTCCTCACGCTTGTTCTTCAAATAAGCTTCTTGAGCTTGAAGGAGTTGTTTCTCCATGTCAAGTAACCTTTGGAGAATTGCTTCCTTCTCATCCTTCATAGCCAAAAATTGTGCATGAAGATTAACACTTTCTCTTTGATCCTCAATGAGAATCTACACCATGTCCTTCACCTTAATGAACTCATTCTTCATGTCATCATTGAAGAATATCGTGAAGTAGGAAACTTAACTTGTAGAAGAAGTTGAAATTATGTAAATGGTTAAATTAACAAAAGGAACTTCCAAATAAAATTTCTCAAAGCTTTCAAACAAATGACAATATTTTTAACCAAATGTCTGTAAAGACCCCTTCTTATTCAAGCAACCATAAAACACAAACTCAAATAGCTTTTGTAGCAAAAAATAATCAAGTGAGTTTGTTTTCAAAAGGTATTCTTGAGGTAATTTGGGGTAAGGAAATAGCCTACAACTCTTTTTTCCTTTCCAAGACTTATCTATTAACAACTATCTTTTCAACTCAAGCAAACTCATAAAATCAACCATTTTGCAACCAATAAAACAGTCAATCTTTTACACAGTTTTAACACCTTTTGCACACAAAAAAATGCTCAACCTGAGCTCAACCTTTGCTCCGATACCATCTGATATGAAAATGGAAGTACTTGAAAATGTGTGCAAGGTATCCATTTCCATTTAATTAAATGTGTGCAAAATTCTCCATGTCTTGCTGATTAAACAAAGTGTTTTTGGTAACTGTTTATGAGTTTATGTGTGAGGGAAAATGAATTTAATTTGTTGTTTAACATATTAAATCATAAATATACAGCAAGATAACTTCTGCATAACATGACAAAAAAATTTGGTGAGCAGTTCACCCCTCCTGGGCTACGTCTGTTGGATCAAGCCTCCCAAAATGAGCTTGTCCTCTTGTATTAAAATGCTCCAAAATGCTAATACAAGTTTAAAGGTGCCTCAATAGGAAAATATGAATGCAAATATAGATTCAAAAGACATGAAAATGCTAAAAATTCCTTTCCATATTCACTAAACATTGAATAATTACCATAAACAGTGACTTCTTCAACAAGGCCCTGATGGCTCTTTGAACTCCTATGAAGATTTTCGGGCTGTATATTTCCTCAAAAAGTTTTGAAACCTCTTCCATTAGGTTCAGAAGGTTGAAATTAGCTAAAAATGGTTTTTGGATCACCTCAAACAGTGAGGTACAACTCAATAAACCTCCATTTCCCCAATGGCCCTAGTGGCTCTGAAAACTCGCCTGAAGCTTTTTGGGCTCTAAAAGTATTCAAACAGTTTTAAAACCTCTTCCATTAGGTTTAGAAGGTGTAAAATAGCTGAAAATGGGTTTTGGATCACCTCAAACAGAGAGGTATAACTCAATACAGCTCCATTTCCCCAATGGCCCTGGTGGCTCTCCAAGCTTCCCTGAAGCTAAAATTTCTATAGAACACCTCTAATGCCTCTAGAACCTATCGCAATGGCTCTAAAATGCTGAAAATAGTCGAAAATGACTTTTGGTTCACCTCAAATGGTTAATCATAGCCCAACACAGCTCCAACTCCCTCTTGGCCCTGATGGCTCTCATTGCTTCCCTGAAGCAAAAGGGGCTGAAGATCAACTCCAATGGCTCTGCAACCTGTTCCAATGGATCCAAAATCCTCAAAATACCTGAAATAAAAATAAAATAAAATAAATCGTCCAAAAAGGTTCTGTCTGCTAAAAGTTATGATCAAAATAGTATTTTCCCAATATCCCCTAAACAAACTCCACCAAATGTGGAGAAACTGGAGTTAGGAGCACCAAAAATGGCCAAAGGCCAAAAATGGTGAAAAGCGCTCCAAATATGGCAGATGGTTAACTCCAGCATTATATGGCAAGTTGAGAGAGGTCACATGACCTGCTGCTCTAACCGTTGGGTTTGTAGTGGTTAACGTTAAGTTTTAATGCCGCATTAAAAAAATGTTATATGGTCACATTTAAACCGCTGGTAAATTGCTAACTGTTGGGGCGGATAGTTAACTGCCTAGCTAGCTCCATTTTTTCCGCCATATGGTCACATCAATATGAGGCTGACCCTTAGGGGCTATCCCCCTTTTTCTGCCCAACAAAACTATAACAAACCTTAAATACGCAATGTAAACTAAGGTTGTTAAGAAACATGCATTAGGTGGATCGGTTGGGCGCTTTAGCTTGTTCACATGAGGTTGTGGGTTCAAAACCTGTAGACCATCAAAAATTTTACATAGCCAAATTTTCAGTGGCCTGGGGCCACGTTGCGGCCTTTGGACCTGCCATGTGGCAACCCGTGGTTGGCCCGAAAAATTCCAAGTCAACGTGCCAACCAACCACTAAAGGACACTTGTCGTTAAAAGATTGGCCGAGAATATTTTGAGGAATATTCCAAGAATATTCCTTGGAATATTCTAGGAATATTCCTTAGAATATTCCTTTTTAAAATTTTCAAAATTTGAAAGTCAAACCTGGTCAACTCAGTTTTTTTGCAGTTTACTGAAAACTTCAAACTTGCATAACTTTCACATATGATGTCGGATTTGAGTGTTGTTCACGGCGCCATTATCATATCGACGAGGCCTATATGGTCGTTTAGGTTTCAAGTGATTTTGAATGCTTTCAATTTTGAGCATTTTCCATAGCTCGAACTTGAGCTCCTGATCAGTTATGGAGGTTTTGGCAGAGCTTTTAATGGAAATTCAACACAACTAAAAAACTTGAGCAGCCAGAGGTTATTACAGATGTTTTTTTCATTGGTGCACTACTAAGGTTTCAATGCACTGGTATGTGTCATCTAGACGGTGGCCACGGGGCTATCAAAGGTGCATGCAAGGGGTTGTCAAGGTATAAACCGCACCGAGCACAGTGTTGGTGATACAACACATGGGGCCATTATAATTGTTCTTGGGGTTTGTGCGGTGCCTATAGGTCGTCTCAACGCATGGGTACATAGACTTTTAGAAATACACCTGTGCGCCGTATCAGAAAAACGCACCAAAATTTATAATTGGTATTGGTATTTGTGCAGTGCCCATATGTCGTACAAATGCATCGGTGGGTAGTCTCGCCTGAATGCACCGGTGTGCAGTATCACACAAACGCACCGAAATTTTTAATTGGTTTTGGTATTTGTGCGGCAGCCATAGGTTGTTGAAACACACAGGTGCGTTGCAGCATACAAATGCACAGGTGTACAGTGACTGACATGCACCGGTGTTCATTTTGTATTTTTTAGAAACATCGACCTGTGAAAGTGCAATTATTTTGATTTTTTAAAATTCATTATTCATGAAAATTCGACACATCTTATAAAAATATTCATATTAATTAAATTTTTATTAATGCATTTGAATGTGATGTTTGGATTAATTTGTTATATCATATCATAATTATTGTGATTTTTTAAAATTCATTATTCATCAAAAGTCAACACATATATATATTATAAAAATATTCATATGAATTAAATTTTTATTAGTGCATTTGAATGTGATGTTTGGATTAATTTCTTATATCATATCCTCAAATTTCACATCTCTTCACTATAATATTTAATCATCCATAAATTTAATCAGTGGTGTTAGATTTCACAGCGAAAATGGAGAACACAATAGAATAAATGGGATAGTTATTGGTATCCCTTTTTCTTTCAATTGGGACACTATGTCCATTATGTTAGCCATCTATAAATTTTTCATATGCTATGATGACTAAAACAGGTCTATTAGTCTTCAAGAAACAAATTTGGAGCAAATCTGTGACTTCTTGAAGCCTTACTGTGTCCATTTGTCCAAAGGGTCTGTTATCTATGTCAGCCCCCATCAAAAATTTTGGCCATTAACCCCTCCATTCAAGTTTTTGGCTTGCAGTCCCGTTTAAATCCGCTTAGAACCCCTTTCATGGCCTAAAAACTTCATATCCTACCTCTCGTTACCATTCCCGCCCGCGAAATACATTGGACAAAAGGCTAAAATCTGCGCTTAAAATTATATTAGGCCTAGCCCCTTCGGTCTTAGCCCCAGCACCTATTCCTCCCACACGACCTGGCCCCAAAACCAAACGCAAAATCTGAAGGCACTTTCCATATACAGCTATCGGGCGTGTTCTCAGCCACACGATCAAACATATATCAATGGTCCGCAGCCTGTCCCTATCTGGTGGTCCCCGCCACGCCTTACCCCTAAAACCGGCCTGTTTTCCCCGCACCACTTTTCAAGGGCTGGCGGTTTTCCGCAAATCGCAGCGATTCCACACGCTGCGTGACAAGTGTCCCAGGCCACTGTTCCAAAACCGCTCCATTTCGCGCGTTATCCTTCGGTCGTAAACGTGCAGCGAAATTGACGTGAGACGTTAGATTTGTGAGTCTTCATCCAATGGCTATCATCCTTCGGAGCTGCGCAGAGTTTAGTCACCATATTAATCGTCCCGGACCCGCCAAATCATTGCTTTCCCATGCATTCCCAACCGTTGATCTGGTTTCAAGATCGTATGGCCCAGAATTGTTCACATATCTCGTTGATTGACCAAGTCTGCCTCCACGTCTTCCCTCCTGCTTGAATTTTCATACACCCACGTGTCATCTGTGTTTTCCTCACCATCCATATACTACGTTTACGTGTCATATTATAGTGTTTATGTTACGTCTCTCCGCCTCATGCATTCATTATCGCCCCACTATATTTTTCATTGCCACCCTTCATTTCTCCGCCACCCTGCAGCTCCTCATCGTTCCACTCAGTCCACATCACCATCTCGTGGTCACTGCCGCGTCCATCACCCTTGTGCCTGGTTTCTTTAACATGTTTGTGGGTTTTTGCAGGTTGCAGCGACGCGAAATTACCATTAATCTCCGCCTCCATTACAGAAATTGAAGACGTACCATAGGATCAGTTTGCAGAGGTAGAGTTTATGAAGGAAAGCCCTGGGTAGCTGCCGTGACGGGACTCTTATTAAAGCAGCAAGGTTCAAAGTTTACCAAACCCTCCAGAGCAATTTAAAACATGGATTTTCCACAGACGGAGCTATTAATGATACGACAAAGAGAATCAACCAGAGAGCGAGAAATTCAACAGCGAGAGCCGAAGAATTTTCCAGCATTCAGAGGGCAAAGAGTACAAGTGCATAAAAATCATATCCTCCAGGTTTAACTTCAATAGATCTTCCTCTCAAGAAGGTACAGAATGTTGCATATTTTATTCCTCATGTCTTATCCCTGGAGAAATTTGCACCTACAACATTCACTTCATGGAGCCGGCCTCAAAGTACCTGTAGCACAGCATGTTAATTAAGCCACATGGGCACGAATGTTTCCGCCATTTTGTTCAAATTCAGCAAAATTAAATGTTTCCACCTACTTCCTTTATTAGGTCCTCATCCTTCTTCATCTATAAAAACCAAAAAGAAAGACATTGTAAGGGTTCCAGATTTTTATCATAGAATTGCGCAGTGAAAGGCATTTTTGTATGCATTTTGTATAAGCTCTTGTATGAAGGCTCAGAGCCCGTAGGGTCTCAGTGAGGAGGATTTCTATCTGTATTAGAGGATTCTGGTCTTTGGTATTCCACAGTATGTAACTTCTTTTATGTGTTTAATATAACATTTCATTTTTTCCATCTTCTTGTATCATGTGCTATAATGCGAGTGGCTCACTAATTTTAGGTAAGGATTTATCCTAGTTGATACCCATACTTGTATCAGTAAAGCGCTTTAAATATGGCTCAGGCATGATATGATGTTTCATGTTCATTTCATCCATATTTCTGCTATATTGGTTGCTTTGGGAGGGTGCTTTTAAAACGCCATTGTCATGTATGGATTCTTAGAATGATAAGCCCATATATGGTTCTGTTGTGTATCTGGGTATCAAACCAAATTTAACTAATATCTTCTTATATTTCTTTCACGGCATACACCTTCTGATATCTAATTTCTGTGGCATATTACTTGAATCGGCCCTCTTTACAGCAAATTGTCTCTTAACTGTCTGATGCTTTTATATTAGAGCTTTGCATCTTGTCTCTGCAATATTACTTCCCCTGTGGCAATTTCTATAAGTTCTGGTCCCATTTAAATCAATTTCCTTGTTTTGCAAGAGATAGCAGGAGAGCCTTTGGATTGACACCCCAGCTTTATTATATGCTCCTTGTTATGCTAAGATGTCCTAGGCACTGGTCTATGGCAACTCTAGACTGTCTCTAAGAGAGACCATTTCTGTCGACAACATCTTTCTGGCGCCGTTGCTGGGGACGAATTTAATAATATCAGTTTCCCTGGGCCTCGAAAAATCATATTCACTCTCTAATCAGGTGAGAACAGAGAGTTGAAGAGTTGCATATCTCTCACCTTGGCGACTCCACTGTTGTTTATTTGATAAATCTATTTGTAGTCATGGCTCCTCGTAAGCCATACCTGAGGTCAGATAAGTCTAAGCCAAAGACACCTTCAGTGTCTGACCCTGAGAAGATCATACATAGAAGAAGTTGGAAAGAGAGGGGATCAGTCCGTGCTGAAAACCCTGAATTTTCTGTAGAATATTATCCGTCCTCTTCTTCTCAAGAAATCCAAGTAGAAAATCCTGACCCTACTGCTGGAGATACAGAATATTTTTCAGATAGCCCACTTAGAGGAGGTGTTAGAATTGAAAATATTTTTCACCCTACCCCTGAGGCCGAAGAAGTCAAGGAAGTCACTGAGGTAGCTGCTGTTAACCGTGAGCTATTCCCATCCACACCTCAGGCTACTGTTCTATACATTCCTATTGTTATTCATACTCCACTCCCACCTCTGCCTCTTCCTCCATTTGTACATCAAGTTGTTGCACAACCTCCTCCTCCTCCAATGGCTAATGTCCCAGCCTTTTTGTTGAATAAGTATGCTCCCCTGGCATTACCTCAAGTGTTGAATGATATGCCACAGGATTATTTGAAGATCTTGCCCAGATTCACTGGGGAAAATGAAATTGATGCTCAGAAACATCTTGAGACCTTTTTCTCTTTTGAAGAAAACTTTAATGTCGAACATTTGGATGTGGTCTTAAGATTGTTTGTGCAGTCTCTGGACGGTGAAGCCAGAAAATGGTTCAAAAAATTAGGAAACCGTTCCGTAACCACTTGGGATGATATGGAAAATACCTTTCTTAGAAAATGGGGAGAAAAGAAAGATCATGGACAGTGTCTTACTAAGTTCAATACACTTAAGAAGAAACATAATGAAGGGGTGTCAGATTTTATCAAAAGATTTAACAAGTTATATCTAAATCTCCCTGCAGATATGAAGCCTCATCAGAATGCTACCAAAGTTGTTTTCATAGCAGCCTTTGACTCAGATTTCGGTTTCTCTCTCAGGGAAAGGAATCCTGCCACCCTAGATGATGCTTAGTCAGATTCTCTTGAGTTGGAAGCCAATTTTGCATCCACTGGAAAATCAAAGGGGAAAGCTGAACAGGATACCAGAAGAAGGGGCAAAGAGGAAGTATCTACTTCAAATCAGGACAGAGACCCTAACAGGATGGAGGAAATAAGAAAGATGATTAAAAAGCTGGTTAAGCTAGAACTGGAGGCCAAGAATGCAGCTCCTAATAATTTTCATAATGCTCCAAATAGAGGTTACAATCCTCAGTATAGAAGACCACCACTGCAAATATTTCCAAGGGAAGCAAAGGAGCAACCAGACCAAGTACCACATCCATTGTACCTGGAAGGCCCAGTAGATGACTCCACTGAAGATGCTGCCTGTGGAATGTAAAATGAAAATCTTGCATTCTCTAACAATGATGAAGTTGAATGCCCATTGCATGAAGAAGGAGAAGAGCTCAGAGACACAGAAGATGCAGAAATTGATCACTATTGCAAACAATTTAATGATTTCATGCAAGCACATTTTAACAGAAGATGCAATCTCAGATCTTCCAGGAAGAGAACTCGAACTCAAGATCAGGAAGAAGAGCCTCTCCAGAAAGAAGCACCTGCTCAAAAGGAATCAATAGTGCAGAAAGTTACAGACAAAGGTAAGACCCCTCTGAACAAACCTCTACAGTCCAATGATCAAACTCCTTCTTCCTCAAAAGTAGTCACTCCTCCTAATACTGAGTCTGTATCAAGAGAAGTCAAACCTTCAGCTGAAAATAAAGAGTCAAAATAAGTTGTAATGGAAAAGCCCCCTCCTGCTTTCAATTTGCAAAAGGAACTTGAGAAAGTCAAAATCCTAGTCCCTTTGACTGAACTGTTGAAACAACCTCTTTATCAATCTCAAGTCACTTCTTTATTGTTCCTTCCTGAAGCACCAATAATTCCAGACAATCTTAATCTTCAAGAAGAAAGACCCATGGTTGTGTTTGGCCCTCATGTCGAGGAGATAGATCCTTCTACTCCTCCCTTCTATGTGTCTCTAGTGATTCATGACCTGCTATTGCACAATTGTATGTTAGATTCTGGGGCTTCCCATAATCTTATGCCTTTGTCAATCATGGAACAACTAGGACTACAAATCACACGTCCATATAAAGACCCTTATTCATTTGATTCCAAAATGGTTAAATTCTTGGGGATGATTAAGGATTTAGTGGTCAATCTGGCCCAAATTCCAGCAAAAAGTGTAGTAATGGACATTGTGGTAGCTGACATCCCAGCTCGCTTTGGCATGCTATTGTCAAGGTCCTGGGGAACAAAAATTGGTGGATCACTTAAATTAGATTTAACATATGCTACTATTCCAATTTTTGGTGGCCAGGAGAGGAGGTTATACAGAGAAACCAGATTTGTCAAGATGGTGACTAAAGCTGACAGCTCAGAGAATTCACCAGTCTACAGCAAGGAAGGAGATTTTTCATGTTGGATGTTAGAAGAAGATCAAAACTATGCTCATGAACTTTCCTTCTGTAAAATCAATACTGAGCAGCCTTTAGAAGACAATGAAGCAGGAGTATGGACTCTACATTTTGATGGAGCAAATTCAATAGAAGGAAGTGGAGCTGGAGTATTATTGATTTCTCCTACAGGAAAATGGGTGCCACTGTCTTTTAAATTGGAATACGAAGCTACTAATAATGTGGCTGAATATGAAGCACTATTGTTAGGATTGTAGATAGCTAGGAACATGGGTATTCAGTGTTTAAAGGTCCTGGGAGACTCTGAGCTAGTGGTCAGGCAGGTCAGAAATCAATGTCAAACTAAACAGCCACGGCTGAGAGCTTATAGAAACGAAGTATGGGACATGGTGGAGAACTTCTTCTCAGCATTCAATATCCAGTTCATACCCCGGGAACATAATAGAATGGTAGATTCTCTTACTGTAGCTGCCAGTACATTTCGTCCTCCTCAGAACCCTCTCTTGAGGTATGAAATTGAGGTATGTTATAGACCATCTATCCCAGATAATATCAAACATTGGCAAGTATTTGAAGATGAGGAACAAATGAAGAGATTCCTGGAAATAGTGGGAGAATTCTCCAATATGGAGATTGATGATTGTGAAGAAGATGAGGCTGAGAATGTTTCAGAAAACAACTGGGAAGAGAAGATGGCAGGCAGTAAAGTATTGCAGCTGAAAGAAAATGTCATCCCTAGAGGGTTGGTGCCTCTAGAAAGATTATTTGACAAGAATGATGTCTCTTTGCAACCCGGTAAAGTGGTAGACGAAGATCAGGTGGAAGATCTGAATCTGGGTACCAATGCTAATCCTAAAATTGTAAAATTATCCAAGATGGTCCTAGAGGAATATAAGGAAAAATACTTGAAATTATTTCAGTCATACAAGGATGTATTTGCATGGTCCTATCAAGACCTAAAAAATTTTGATATTAGTATAATGCAGCATAAAATTCCTCTGAGGGAAGATGCAAAACCTTATAAGCAGAAGCCCTCAAAATTTTTGGCCATTAACCCCTCCATTCAAGTTTTTGGCTTGCAGTCCCGTTTAAATCCGCTTAGAACCCCTTTCGTGGCCTAAAAACTTCATATCCTACCTCTCGTTACCATTCCCGCCCGCGAAATACATTGGACAAAAGGCTAAAATCTGCGCTTAAAATTATATCGGGCCTAGCCCCTTCGGTCTTAGCCCCAGCACCTATTCCTCCCACACGACCTGGCCCCAAAACCAAACGCCAAATCCGAAGGCGCTTGCCGTATACAGCTATCGGGCGTGTTCTCAGCCACACGATCAAACATAGATCAACGGTCCGCATCCTGTCCCTATCTAGTGGTCCCCGCCACGCCTTACCCCTAAAACCGGCCTGTTTTCCCCGCACCACTTTTCAAGGGCTGGCGGTTTTCCGCAAATCGCAGCGATTCCACACGCTGCGTGACAAGTGTCCCAGGCCACTGTTCCAAAACCGCTCCATTTCGCGCGTTATCCTTCGGTCGTAAACGTGCAGCGAAATTGACGTGAGCCGTTAGATTTTTGAGTCTTCATCCGACGGCTATCATCCTTCGGAGCTGCGCAGAGTTTAGTCACCATATTAATCGTCCCGGGCCTGCCAACTCATTGCTTTCCCATGCATTCCCAGCCGTTGATCTGGTTTCAAGATCGTATGGCCCAGAATTTGTTCACATATCCCGTTGATTGACCAAGTCCGCCTCCACGTCTTCCCTCCCGCTTGGATTTTCGTACACCCACGTGTCATCTGTGTTTTCCTCACCATCCATATACTACGTTTACGTGTCATATTATAGTGTTTATGTTACATCTCTCTGCCTCGTGCATTCATTATCGCCCCACTGTATTTTTCATTGCCACCCTTCATTTCTCCGCCACCCTGCAGCTCCTCATCATTCCACTCAGTCCACATCACCATCCCGTGGTCACTGCCGCGTCCATCACCCTTGTGCCTGGTTTCTTTAACATGTTTGTGGGTTTTTGCAGGTTGCAGCGACGCAAAATTACCATTAATCTCCGCCTCCATTACAGAAATCGAAGACGTACCAGAGGATCAGTTTGCAGAGGTAGAGTTTATGAAGGAAAGCCCTGGGTAGCTGCCGTGACGGGACTCTTATTAAAGAAGCAAGGTTCAAAGTTTACCAAACCCTCCAGAGCAATTTAAAACATGGAGTTTCCACAGACGGAGCTATTAATGATACGACAAAGAGAATCAGCCAGAGAGCGAGAAATTCAACAGTGGGAGCCGAAGATTTTTCCAGCATTCAGAGGGCAAAGAGTACAAGTGCATAAAAATCATATCCTCCAGGTTTAACTTCAATAGATCTTCCTCTCAGGAAGGTACAGAATGTTGCATATTTTATTCCTTATGTCTTATCCCTGGAGAAATTTTCACCTACAGCATTCACTTCATGGAGCCGGCCTCAAAGTACCTGTAGCACAGCATGTTAATTAAACAACATGGGCGTGAATGTTTCCGCCATTTTGTTCAAATTAAGTAAAATTAAATGTTTCCACCTACTTCCTTTATTAGGTCCTCATCCTTCTTCGTCTATAAAAACCAAAAAGAAAGACATTGTAAGGGTTCCATATTTTTATCAGAGAATTGCACAGTGAAAGGAATTTTTTTATACATTTTGTATAAGCTCTTGTATGAAGGCTCAGAGCCCGGAGGGTCTCAGTGAGGAGGAGTTCTATCTGTATTAGAGGATTCTGGTCTTTGGTATTCCACAGTATGTAACTTCTTTTATGTGTTTAATATAACATTTCATTTTATCCATCTTCTTGTATCATGTGCTGGAATGCGAGTGGCTCACTAATTTTAGGTAAGGATTTATCCTAGTTGATACCCATACTTGTATCAGTCAAGCGCTTTAAATATGGCTCAGGCATGATATGTTGTTTCATGTTCATTTCATCTATCTTTCTGCTATATTGGTTGCTTTGGGAGGGTGCTTTTAAAACGCCATTGTCATGTATGGATTCTTAGAATGATAAGCCCATATATGTTTCTGTTGTGTATCTGGGTATCAGACCAAAGTTAACTAATATCTTCTTATATTTCTTTCACGACATACACCTTCTGATATCTAATTTTTGTGGCATATTACTTGAATTGGCCCTCTTTACAGTAAATTGTCTCTTAAATGTCTGATGCTTTTATATTAGAGCTTTGCATCTTGTCTCTACAATATTACTTCCCCTTTGGCAATTTATGTAAGTTCTGGTCCCATTTAAATCAATTTCCTTGTTTTACAAGAGATAGCAGGAGAGCCTTTGGATTGACACCCCAGCTTTATTATATGCTCCTTGCTATGCAAAGATGTCCTGGGCACTGGTCTATGGCAACTCTAGACTGTCTCTAGGAGAGACCATTTCTGTCGACAACAGGGTCCATCTCATTGATGTCTTCACAAAACCCTTCTGTAGTCTTGAAGAAAACTATTTTGAACCCCTCTTCCATTCATATTTTCCTGTTAAAAATCCCTCCACTTCCTTCAAAATTCCATTTAAAATCGTATCCGTCCCCTTTATTTGGTTTTAATCCCTTCTTTATATCTATTAGAACTTTAAAAACCTTCAAAAAACCCCTTTTCAGCCTTAAAAACCAAATTTTTTCATGAAGTCAGACTTAAGCCCGCCCTTCCTCCATGTAACCAAGACCCACTACCGTCGTCTCAAACCTTAAGCCACTTTCGCGCTATTGGTACTCGCTCCACCCTTATTTACTTTGTTTCTTTATATTTCCTCTGTGCTATGGTTACCCCCGCCGATGGGATCTGAGTTGTCGATCTCATAGATCCAGCGATCCTCGCTCTTCACTTTTTCCCCATTATCCCTCTTAACTCATCATCTACCAATCCTCCGACCAGATCTCAACTGTTGATCCTCACGATCTAATGGTCTGCATTAATTCCGCGATCATTTCTCCCACACCCCTCCATCGCAAATTTTCAACGAGAAATTGGTGGTTTTGAGAGGACATGCGTCGACCTCTCAACCATATCACGTCCAAACCACATAAAACCATTTACCGCCTCGACCCCGTGCGAAAACCGCCTCTAGTTTTCGCAAAACCACTCTTCCACCATTTCATGCCACAAGAAAATTTAAACCTTGTTTTTCATGGTTTCCTCCATGGAACCCACTCCGCCTACATTCCACCTCTCTGCACAGCTCCTTCACCTTCACCAAGCCCTCTGAAGCAGTTAAAACCAAAAACCCAAGATTTCATATAACATATTGGTTGTTTTGTGCAGGTTTTATGGTATTTAAAGGTTTAATTCCATTCTACAGTCAAAACAGTGGCAAAGGGCCTAGGATGACGATCCAGAGGCTAGAACAATGAAGAAATGAGAGACTTGAGGTTTTAATTCAATGTTTAAACCAATGTTTCATGAACATTGGATAATTAACGAAACCACCCAACGCGCTAAAGACCTGTACAATACAAAAAACAATGAAGATCAGAGATTAACGATGAGAATTAAAGATAAAGGTTAATCCGCAGTTAAAGACAAAAGCAAAATATAAAGACAAAGATGATTCGAAAAGGACTAATGAAGCCTAAAGCACAAATCAAAGCCTAAATCAGTGTTTGAAGTATCACAGACAGACAGATCAACAAAAGACTGCCTCCAAATGCCAGATCAGCGAGGCAATTAATTCTCAGCGATCCAAAAGGACACATGTAGTCTACTTTACCTTTCAAAGACACCGTGACAGCCATCCTAATGAAAGAGCCTCTTTAAAACTATCAGAACAGTTATTGCACAATCATGGGAGGCCTCAAAACCGAAAGATGACAATTACTTGTCCCAGAGGTCAAACATGGTACTTCAGACCGAGATAGCTGTAGAAATTATATAACTTATGTGTTATATATCCAAGATTCTCATGATCACACACCATTTTAACTTCATGCACAATACAGAATCTATTCCATTATTGATCATCACATGCGGAAATTAAATCAATTGCAATGCACACATGAAACCATAAAAATTCACACACGTTAACACAACTGTTTAATGGGAAAGCCTGAAGCTAAAAACCCCGACTATCTGTATATAATATATGCCATAAATACCATTCTTTATGAAATTAGGATCCCTTAACATTCATATTGTGCAGTCCTTCATGGTTTAGAGCTTATTGATCCATATTTGTAAAGAATAAAGAAGATTTTTACTAATGCATATTTATACTAATGTTGAGCTCACGTATTGATTGCATTAGAGACAACCCAACTATGTAATAGACTATGAATGTGCGACCAAACCCTCACCTCGCTTGAATTTTTTTTCTCATTTCACATTTGAGTCTGAGTCTGATTTGGAAGAAACCCAAGGAGGATAGAGGTCACAAATCCTGGTCAGTTGAATCTGCAGGAGGCACCTTCATGGGGTTCTCGCAGCATCAATTGCTTTGAAAAATATTGAACATATTAGAGAAGGCACATATGGGAATATTTACATGGGAGGCCGCAGCGTGGAGGGAGGTCGATGAGAGCAGTGGGAGGTCGGCAGTGGAGGGAGGCCGATGGTGGATGTGAGGGAATTGGGGGAGTGGAAGAGCCGGTGGGAGTAGAGGTGGGAGGCCGAGTAGAAGTGAGGGAGAATGTGCCATGATGGAAGGTTGTGAGGTAACACGACATTGGGAATATACCACAGAGCACCAAAATTCATCATAGCATACCAATTCGATGAGGTTGGGGAGGAGCAGCGTAAGGCTCTGCGTAGATGGAGAACACTATTGGGCGAATCGAGGCACTTTATTGATGGAGTCAAAATCCAATAGTGGAGTCTTCAAATGCATAACACAACCAGTATTTGATAAAGCTTAATGTTGCAAAGGACCAAACACACATAGGATTTCAACGTAGATATACTACCAGTGAACCTATGTCTTTGCGCATATAACATCACCATCACCATTATTCCAGCCATTCCAACACACTAGTAGTTGTTTTATTCAACTAACGCTTCAACATTGTATTGACCAGCGATACTGCCAAGGAACTGAGTGTTTTCAGAGCTCTAGGATCATGTCTTGATAGTGTTCAGGACAAAGAATGTGATAAAAAATGTCACTGTCATCGGGCATTGCGAATCTCCATCCAAAATCAGAATATTGTTTTTTTTTTACTCCTTTCATCGTCTTCCCCACATCAATTCTCTCTATACATTTCATCAATTTTTTTGCAGCAAATGCAGAGGAAACTCACAACTTATTTCATGTAGTGGTTAAATAAAATAGTCTCTCAGCTTCCACTAAAATTATGTTACCCTCGAGGGAAAACACTCATTAATGCTTGAATGTTATCTTCCCAAACAAATCAGAATTTAGGATCAACTGTTATGGCAACATGCTCCCAAATGGGATGTTAGGGTAGACTCAGCGTTACATTATGACAGGGATTTCACAGGTGTAGTAACATTGTGACAAAGGATAGGAATGATCTGGGTCAAGGACGCAGTAGATTATGAGTATGATTATCTCGCGTTAATTACCACTCTAGACCAGAATTGAAGAGTAATGCACAATTTTTCATTACTGATAAGCGGAGAGAGGGAGAGGTTTGGAACTGCAAAAGTATCAGTCCAGAGCCTTGGAATGTGGTAATCGAACACCCAGCGCAAAAAGGAGAAACAACGCTCAAAACCTTGACAGCCTGCATAAGAACATGCAGACTACTAACCGGATATATTCTTGACAAAGAGCTCCAGGTTTCACAGAAGATCTCAGAAGAGTGCTTAGGTGGAGTAGATATCCATGATAGGCCAAATATATAAATGGCAGTTAGAAGATTCTGAAAGTACCCAGGCCTAGCCTAAGCTCTGATACCATGTTAAACACACACATGGTAAACTGGAAAGTAAACACACAAGGAGAAAGATAAGCGTGAATTATGTTATTATTCACCATATATATACATTTATATTACATTGGTGTTACCCTTGGATTCTCATTCCAAGTGGTCTCTTGGACTCCATTTGTCCATTCGCCTTCCACACCTACCCGTTGAAGATTAGGTGTCCAATAATCTCCTTAGCATCTTCATTGAGAATCCTCCGATAATGTCAAGATAACAACACCTACAGATAAAATTCACTCATGACAAGATAACATCAATACAAAAATATCCTAGTCTAGCTTATTCCTCACACAACATGTTGATTGATTTGGGATAGAGTGTCGGACTGAGGAGAAGGCTCATGGATTGTGCAGTGCACATAAAATAGGAGACAGAGGTGAATTTATAGGATCTAGGACTACGCAATGTTTAGTGAATTAGGGTCAGGGTGGCGAGTTTGGACAATTGAGGGAGTTAGTGATGCAGTGAGGTAGGATTTCTCAGTGTGATTGCACAAGGCATAGTTATATAAGGAATGAGATAATTGATTTCATATTTGATAAATTCAAGGATCGAAATAGGTCCCGACTGCTGACTAATAATGTATAGTACATAGTGGAAGATTTGCTAGGAAAATATTGCACAGTGAGCAAGTGGAGAGGCAAGGACTGGGAACTGAGATTATGTAATGCATAGTTCTTGGAGGTAGTGACTATGTAATGTGTAATTCCAAGAGGCAAGGATTGTTGATTGGGCCTTAATACTATGCAACATGTGGTTTAGGAAGGAAATATGAGGAGTGGTTGGTCATGTTAGCATAAGAAGTCACTGCTTGACTGCTTAAGGAGTAAGCCTTACACATCATATTCATTTCAAATTTAAAGGGGTTATTTGAGTGGTGGGATGACTTTCTAAAAGATTTTGAAATGATTTTATGTTCTTTCAAACTTTCATGCATTTGAAAAGCTATGTCAAGTATAAATTGCGTGGGTAAAAGGTAGCATAGGGAGCAGAGTGTACAAGTGGAAGAAGATTCATAGCTGGTACCTATTTCAGGAAATATTCCTATCCTAAATCATTCACATGGCTATGATAATGACCTTTAACACAAACTCTATTTATGCAAAGAAAACAAAACTTATAAAATAGATTGCATATATAAATTATTCCTCAAATCCTTTATGAAATATTCACTGACATGTTCTACAACACCCATATAACTTGTAGAAAATTGAAAGAAGATACTTAATGCTAAATCATTTAACAACTTATCACTCACACTTTACTAGTTGCTGCAATTCATATTTTATAAGAAAATAACAAAGAAAAGATGGCACACCACAAATTAGATGTTCGCTAAGTCACAAAATCCTCCAACATGAAGCAAAAATGTTTTTTATTATATTCATTCTTCAGGTAGACTGACATCCAACTTGGAATTAGTAATTACAAGTGGTATATATAGCAAGAGAGGAACCAACTCCAAATCTTATAAAAATAAGGAAACATTAATTCTAACATAACATATGTGTCAAAACACATTACGGCCTTATCTCATCGAAATCTCTTAGAAAGGACATATGGAGAAAGAAGAAGAGAATAATTCTTAGATGGAATGTTGAGTATGTTGTCATGCTACCCCTTTTTATGTTGAATTATCTCCTTGTGTCTTGGGTCTTTAATAACCATGTAGCTCCATTTAATAAGACCTCCAAAAACCTCATAACCACCTCTCACCATCACTTGTATTATCCTTTTGGTTATGGGTTCTTATCCATCCTTAACTGGCTCAGAAAAACTTGCTAACAGGTGTCAAAATTTAGTTAAAATAGGTGATGCCAATAATTCCGATAAAAACCTATAACTACACAAGATATGGAATGCTACTAGAAATTCCGATAGCGCCTTGTTTCTTTTTCAAAATACACAAAAAAATGCTGAAAATTTTTTGTTGAAATTTATTCCATGACACCTTGGCTGTTGTTCAAAATTTGTAACTGATAAGAAAAAAAATGGTACTTGCATCAAAAAAAAATTTTACCTTTCCTCTATGTGTGCTACAGCTTCAACCAGTTTATCTAATTGAGTCTTGATGTCAGCCCCTAATGTTCTAGATCTAGTTGCTCTTGCAGTTGCCTCCTTGAGAGTTTCTTTGTCCTCCATAGAACCCTTTTGTGTTTTTATTCTCTTCGAGGCCTTTAAGTGTTGTTCTGAAGGGGATGTGTTCTTGCTTTTCTTCATGGATTTTTTTGTTTTTGAACCTTTAGGTTTTCCTTCAATGTCAACGACTTTTGTCATTAGGCTTGGCTTGTGTAGAGACTTGGAATTAAGCCTAAACTTATTGTTATCCCTTGTGTTCCTCTTTCTAGTGCCAGCAATAGGTGTAACAATACTTGAACATGATCACGCACTTACAAGTGATAAACCACATGAAAATAGGATACTTAATGATCAAGATCTCATTTCCAAGTTATTCAAATTTCCCAAAAATGAAAGTCTTCAAAACTTGTTGCAATGTGAATAACTGGAAAGGTCTCGTCGTTGCAATTCTGGTGCCACAAATGGTTCTCAAAACCGAGGTCTTATGCAAAAGTTATTGAGGTTTGAAATCTCCAGTAAACTACAAAATTCAGTTGACCAAGTTTGACTTTCAAACTTTGGAAAAATTTTAAAAAAAATATTCCAAAGAATATTCTAGGAATATTCCTTAGAATATTCCATTTGGGCGAATCCTATGCTAACAAGTGGCAGACTTTTATTTGTGGTTTGGTTGATTTGGAGATTGGTGGCCAATCAATGGGTGCCACGTGGCCTGCCCGGAGGCCACCACGTGGCCCTAGGCCGAGGAGAAATGGTCTATTAGAATTTTTGTGTATCAATAGGATTCAAAACTGGTTCTCCTGCCCGCAAGCGTACAGGTCCCACCAACCGGCCTATGGTTTAGATATTAACATGCATAGGGGATTGCGTGTATATATTGTTTAAGTTTTTATGTGGCGGGGGTTGGGGAGGATAGCTCCTAAGAGCTAGCCCCCAACCATATGATCACCGCCCAGAACCGTGGGCCTTCAACCATCGCCTAGTCAAGTATTAAGCCAACATTTAAATGGTTAACGGTTAACCGAAGACTTAAATGTGACCACTTACAGGAGTTAAATGTTGCGGTTTCGTTAGCATTTTATTCGGCGGTTCCGGCGGATTCGCATATGACCACCCCTACAAAAATTTGATGCCAGAGTTTTCCACCCACCAGATTTGGGGGTAGTTCCGAAAATTTAAGCGCAATTACTAAATTGGCTCTGTTAACTAAAGTTACTCCACATTTAGTGGGGTTTTTGGGGGACATTGGACACTTTTCTTGTAGAAGCCATAACTCCCTCATCATTGAACTAAATTCGATGAAATTTTAGTAAATTTTGGTCTCTTTGACCTTTTGAAGAGTTTGGCATAGGTTTCAAGTCTAACAGAGGAGATCTTAATCATTTTTTTCATCGAGGAAGATGAAGGGGCCATTAGGGCCACCATGAGGCAGAATCAGTTTGAGGCCTAGCCAAGGGAGCTAGAGGCTTATTCCAGAGATCCAATAGTCAAAATTTGATATTTCAGATGTTTTGAATCTGATGAGATGGTTTCAAGAACCTATAGAGAATTTCTGAAGGCCGAAAAGCTTCAGTAAAGTTCCAGGGGCCATTAGTGCCGGCTTTTGCCAGCAACAATGCAGGGCTTAGCCAAAGCTGCTTGAGGAAATTTGCACCGAAATAGTAGTAATTATTGACTTTAAAAATAATTATGAATCTAATGAAAAATGTTTTAGAAATTTTTGAGGACTTCTAGAGGTTGAAAACTCAGTAGAGAAGCTCTCATTGACCCTAGTACCAAGGGGTCCCGATAGGTGATTGAGGCGAAACCAGAGCAGCCGGAGGCCATTTTTAATGAATGAATAGCCTAAATTTACTATTTCATACATTTTGGAACCAATGGAAGTGGTTTCAAAACATTTTGAGAAATTCTAGACCTTGAGAAGTGGATGTGAAGTTTTGGGCAGCCCTGGGCAAACCTTGGAGGATAGCCTTATTTGGGGATGCAGTGCTCGATTTGAGAAATTTATCAGTTTTTATTTGGTTTCTGATGTGTGTTGGATACAGAAGTAGTGGTTTTAGTGACAGAATCAGAATTCTGAGGGATTTTGTGCCATTTAGAACCTCAGAGTAGCTTAGTGCACCGATAGAAGGACAACCAATTGAGGGATATTTATGGTATTTCCAGCCCTTAGGATCATTGTTGTATTCATTGGAATTAAGTATTTACTTGTAAAAAAAACTTACCATAATCTCAAAGAGTTGAGTCACGATGAAAAAGCTCAAAGGAGACATAGCCCACGAGATTTCGGGTGAACTTCTAGATTAAAATTGTTGTTGTGTTTAAATGTTTATTTGCTGAATTATGTTGTTGTTATACATGTTAAATTTCAGCAAGAAAAAATGAACTTAAGACACATTAATAGTAAAAATTGATACACCTCTTTCAAGTAAATAATTTCGCAAAATTGTGAAGCGTAAGCTACATAATTTAATTTAAACTGAGTGGTAGGTTCTTGAAATACATACAAGTTATCCAGACCATTTTCAGATCAGGTTTTTATCAGAGCATAGTTTCTTGCTTGATAGAGTATTTGGTTGCTTGACTGTATATCTTGAAAGGTGTTTAAACAGTGTAAAAGTTTGACTGTTTTATTGTTTTCAAATTGATTGTTGTTTGAGTTTGCTTGAGATTTGGGGATAGCTACTGAATAGCTAAGTCTTGGAGAGGAAAAAAAGGAAGAAAAGGCATGAAGGCATCTTCCTTACCCCAAGGGACCTCAGGGTCACTTTTGGAACAAACCCTCTTGACGATTTTTTTTTGTTTGGCTGCTTGAATAAGAGTTTGTCTTTACAGCCATTTGGTTTAAAAAATCTTGTCATTTTTTTTTAAAGCTTTGAGAACTTTGTTGAAGTTAATTTGTTCATTGAAATCATAATGACAACTTCTACAAGTGATGTTTCCTCCTTCACAAGATTCTTCGATGATGATATGAAGTGTGACTTTATTATATTGAAGGACATGGTGCAAATTTTGTTTGAGGACAAAAGAGAAAGCACCGAACTTCGTGAACAGTTGTCTGCCATGAAGGAAGAGAAGGAAGAAATTCTTCAAAGATTGCATAATATGGAGAGACAGCTCCATCAAGGCTAAGAGGCTTTGACTAAGAAAATATGTGAGGAAGAGGTAATCCATTCTAATTTGTCTTCAGTTTCCTCATTAGAAAGATGTGTTGGTTCTTTCGAAAAACATACAAGAGGTATAGGGTCCAAATTAATGGTTAAAATGGGCTATGAAGGCAAGGGATTAGGCAAGGATGCACAAGGAATGGTTGACCCTATTTTTGTTTAGGAACGACCCAAGAATCTTGGTCTTGGTTATGTGCAATTTAATGGTGAAGACTCCAAAGCCATGAAGGCATGTGAGGCTATTTCAAAGAGAAATTTTGTTCCAAGTTCTAAGATGCAAATATGTCAAATTTGTTTCAAATATGCTTGCCATTGCTTTAAGCCTTTTTTGCAATAAGAAGATGGTAGACATGCAGGTTATCGCGAGCATACAAGCTCATACAGTTTTCCAGACAAGAATGATGATGTTAGTCTGCAAATGAAAGATGTAGCCTCTACTAGTTCATCTTCTCATGAAGACAAAAAGGATGAACATTCAAAGCGGCACAAGAGGTATAAATCTTCTCATGATCAATTTGATTGTGTTTCTGTAAGGCATGATAATTTTACATGCTTAAATGAAAGAAAGATTTGATGTACATATTGTGGTCGATTTAACCATGATGTTTTGAGATGCTAGATGAGGAATAAAGCATACAAGAAGCAGATGAGGCAAAGGAAACTTTCAAAGAAGGTGCATAATATTTGCACATTTTGCCAAAAGAGGGGACATGTTGTCTCCCATTGTTGGAATTTTCATCCAACTAGTCGTCCAAAGCACATGCAGCAAGAGGACAGAAATATTGGCGCAAGTGGAACCAAGGATTCCATTATTGATGTGAAAATGGATGTTTCACATGAGGAAGATTTGTAGCAGCAAAAGTCGCCATGGAAGTGGCTTGGTAAGAAGTGGATAGACTTCTTAGTACAGTAAGATGTACTCATTTTGTACATATGCAAATTTCGGTTGTATCCATGTATTTTATGTTGTAATTTCTCGTTTGTTTGAGCCACCTTGGATCATTGATCAAGGCAGTGATGTTCAGTTACCTTCTGCAAATTTCTTGCCAGAAATTTTCTGAGTAAGTGCAAGAAAGACAATTCTTGACAGGAGGACAAGTGCATCGAGGAAGGGAAGTGTGAATTTCTTTGTAGTTGTGTTTCAAAGTCACTAGCCATGTAGGGCAAGTGTTTGGAGGCTAAAGAGAAGAGGGTGAAGTAGTCTCATTTTCTGTACAGATCAGTTTCAATAGTCGAGAGAGCTTTTGGGGTCCAGAAGCTTCTCATTTGGAAAGTATGATCAAGAGCTCATTTCCAAGTTATGCAAATTTCTCAAAAATGAGAGTGTTAAAAACTTGTTGCAATGTGAACGACTGGAAAGGTCTCGTCGCTTCTATTCTGGAGCCATGAACGGTTCTCAAAACTGAGGTCGTATGAAAAAGTTATTGAGGTTTTAAATCTCCAGTAAACTCTGAAATTCAATTGACCAAGTTTGACTTTTAAACTTTGGAAAAATTTAAAAAAGAATATTCCAAAGAACATTCTAAGAATCTTCCTTGAAATATTCCCTAGAATATTCCATTTGGGCGAATCCTATGCTGACAAGTGGCGGAATTTTATATGTGGTTTGGTTGTTTTTGGAGATTGGTGGCCAATCAACAGGTGCCACGTGGCCTGCCTAGAGGCTGCCACGTGACCCCAATCCGAGGAGAAATGGTCTATTAAAATTTTTGTGTATCAACAGGATTTGAAACCGGGTCTTGTTACACTGAAAATTGTCATCCTGAAATTATTCTATGTGTATGAGCTCATTATTACTCATACTTGCTCCTTTGCAAGTCTAACATATTAATTCCTCATGTCAAGCCTTGAAAATCAGAGAAAAGTTCCTAGAAATCTCCTTAACTTTGGTGTCACACTTTCTCTATATCGTGCTTGTGGTCCCGCACCTAATGTTCATGTCTCCTGCGTACCTGAATGCACTTTCTGTGTGTTATGGGTGCGGACCCCTGTAAAGATTAAAAAGACGCAAGTAAACTCAAAAAGCTCACTTTCAGTAAATTCTAGAAGCCTCTAGAAAGAATCTTGTGGTCGCAGAACCGCTCTTTTGCGGTTAATGTATCCCTTACCTTATGGAGCTAACCCCTTGATGTGAGGAGCTTATCCCTTTGAAGGATTATTCTATCCCTTCAATGTTGGAACTGAAACCTCCTCTTTTTCACTATAAAAAGAGGCATTGGGTAGCCTCAAGGGGAGTTCAAGCTTTAGATTATTTTAGGTTAAGTGTTGTTGGGATTCAGACTCATTTAACTGAGATTTTTGTGAGGAGAGATCACATACCTCTATCTGTCTCTGTTGGAGGAGTGCAGAGCTTATCAGAGTAGAAGAGATTCCTGCTTTGGACCCCGGGAAGGCCTGTTCAACATCAAGGCTAAGGTTGTAAGGTTTTCCTTCTTTTAAAATTAATACAAATGAATTCATTTTTCTCAATAAGTTGTTAGTTAATTGTTTATTTCATGGATTCCTTGATCACCATGATAAGCATGATTTATGACGTTTACTATATAGGTGCTATTTAAAGTTTTCTTGTTTGTGACTGTAGGTTTACGAAGATAACTCCTTCAAGTGCACGAGGGACAACAACGACTTCGAACAAGCGTTGGGCCTATGGTAAGTCTTTTACACCTCTAGTTATTTTTGTAAATCATATATGCTTAGAGAAAGATTAGTTCATTTGGCTGTTTGTTGCTAGATTACCTTTTGGTACTAGGGAGATCGGTCTTGTCCGCAAGATTGATTAATCCGCACAACAAATTGGCGACTCCGCTGGGAAGAACTTGTTGTTTTTGGTTCTCTTTTATTTTGATTTGTGGAAGAGTTTTTTTTTGTTTTTGATTGATAGATATCTGCCTGGGTAGCTTAGGTTCTCTCTATTTTTGAAAATTTTGAAATCTTTTATGTTTTTCTTTAACTTTTCTGGGGACCGCACTTTGTTCTTTTTCACAGTGCGGGTAGTTTCTCACTTTCCTTAAGTAAACAGTGCGGGACCGCACCTGTTACTTCTGGAAGCCTGCAGACCCTGTTAAATTTTGGAAAAACTCCAGATTTCCTTCTTCTGTTTATCTTTATTTTGATTTAGATTTTTTGGTTTCTGCCCAGATTGACGTTGTTTCTGTCAAAAGCTTTTTGTGAATGAATTCTAGCAGTATTTGTGTTTTGATGATTTTCTAGAAGTTTTGCGTTTTGGATTGCTTTTCACTTGGTCTTTGTAGTGATTCGAAGCATTGGCAGTTTAAAATACCTCAGATTACATTGGTATTTTTTCCTTCTTACTGAGTCTGACCTGATTGTGAAATCTATCCTTTATTGAGAAATAGATCCACTTTTTTCTTTGCAAATCTTCGAAAAACTTTGGTATAGGTTTTGAATTTAATTTTTATAAAGAAAACATATCTGAGTGTTTTTTATTTGTTTGTTAGTCTGGACAAATAGATCCTTAGTTTACTGAATAACTAAGTAAAACATTCTTCAAAAATATTAAAGCTTTTATTCAATTCAATTTTTAAAGTTTGTAGATCTCAAAATTAGTTTTGTAGTTTTGAGTTCTTTTAAAATTTGTAGATTTCTTTTGAAGAAAAATTGTTTTTTGTAGTTTCATTTTTTGAAAGTGAAAGGATTTTGTTGTGGCTTTGATAATTTGTCTCATTTTGAGTTATTGGTGAAAAGACAAAAATATTTTCTTCCAATTATTCTTTATGTTCAAAGAAAGAATTGTTTCTTAAAAGAATTGCATTCTCAAACTCTTTCTTTAGCTAGAATTTCATTGAAAGAAAACAAATTGATTATCATTTTTAGGTGCATTTTTAGTGTTTTTGGAAGTCGAGTCTTCACACCATCAAAGTTTCATTTCCGTACCTATTGACTTAAGAAACAACTCATAAAAGTAACGCTTAATTAAAATTCATCTAGTAATTTTTTTATTTCTAGGGCTCTTATCACCAACATAGCTTAGGCTAGTATCTTGGAGTATGGAGTAATTAACTCTCTAAGATAGTAAAAACAAACAAGTAGATAAATCTTGTGGTAGGAAATAAATCCAATTGTAATTGGTACAATCTGGGAAGCTTCTCTTAAAGAAGTCAATCACGAGATCATGTCCGAACCTTTGAGACAATCAATTCTGTTTCATTGGGAAAGATAGAAGATTATGCACGCATTACAAATGGTAAACCTCAGATTAACCATTGTCGAGGAGCCTGGGGTCACTTTTCGGTAAACCTCGGATTGACCATGTCGAGGAACCTTCAAGGGGATTGAGCTTTGTTACTCTGCCCTTGCGCATGGGATCGGATCGTAGAAGTTCCCCCAGTTGTATTTGCTACTGTTGGTAACCTTAGTGCCCATAAGCTTAAGATTATTTCCTAAGGTGACGGTGAAGGAAATATCTCACTGTACCTGGAGCAGACGTTGACTAGACTCACTTGGACTCTCTGGGGGGTTCTCTTCGCACGAGATGGTTTTGTGAAGAAACTTGTGCCAGTCTGTTTCATTAAGCAGGTTGTCGGGGTAACTATTCCAACCGCCCTTTCTGTATTAAATTTCTACTAAGTTGGATTTCATCACCAACTAGTGTTTTTAGTACGGGAAGTTACTGTTTGTGTGTGGTTTGAAATCTTATACTTTTAAGCGTGTGATTCAGCTATTTGTTTCTTTAGATACTTTAGGTGTTTTCATTGAAATTTTCTTTGTTTGCGTGTGATTATTTAATATTTAATCGTGGCAGAATTGCCGAGACAATCCCGGAGACTTCAAGGGAAAACCCCTGAATATACACCAGGTTAGCTTAAAGGGTTGCGTGCTCTAGTATCATCTAGTTGGGGTAGGATTACATCAACATAAATTAGAACTTCATCTATATTTGTTCATCCTGATCATCAAATACCCACAACATAACACATTCAAGAACCGATTTCAGTTTCTGAAGTTACTGGTAGTATTTCTCCTTCCAGTGAAGTAGCTGACGAACCTGAAATCTCTGAACCTGAAACTGAACCTTCTGTTTTGGAAACATTCTCAAGATTTATTACACAAACTTCTAGCAATCCTAGTTCACTTAGGGTAAGAAATATTGTCACTGAAGATCTTCCATCTGGCCTTATTTCTATTGAAGAACTTACTAGTCTAGACGAAGAGTTATCTCTTCCCGAATCCCCTCAGTATTTAAATCTTAGGGAGAGTGAATCTATTTTCTACAGCCTTATTCGAACTGACACTTGGTATCTATCTTTGACAAACTTTTTAGAGAATCCGGGTCTTGCTTTTTCTCCACCTCGAATTCCATTTCATCCTACACCCATAGGTTACTATCCATCATCCATTATGGCAGGAGAGTCATCCATGTTTTCCCAGACACCGGAAGCATTTTTACACGGTGGTCCTTCTGTTCCTTCAGGATATCAGGCTCTGTCTGGTACTTTCTCTGGAGCAGCTCCTCAACCGATTGAAAACGTATTATCATCTGGTCTTAATGGAATTAAAACTGAAACGTTGAACGCAGAGCAAATATTTATGATGTCTGGTAATATTCTGAATCCTCAACCTCAAGGCAGTCAGTTACCGCCTGGAGGGAATTTTCAGGGAAATTAGTTACCACCTGGGGGGCAACCTCAGGGTAGTCAATTACCGCATGGGGGGTGTTGTGTAACCAGCTCCAATAATAGAAGAAAATAGATATCAACGCCTTAGAAATAAGCCACTTCGAGGGGGAAACCTCCAATACATTACATAAATGAACAATTCTTGGATGATACAATTTACAAAACCTCCTTTCTATATATAGGAGTCCATGGGGCCATAATGTAATCCTGGTGGGCCACAATGTAATCCTAGCCGACCTAACAATAATAATTTAAGGGCACAATAATAACAAAATGGGGGTTACAAGGGTACAATAATAACAATAAGGGGGTTACACTAACAACAATAAGGGACTATACTAGTAATATAGGGACCTAACATGCCCCTCTCCTTCAAAAAGTGTTGTCCTCAATGCTTGAGTAGCTCTGGGTGCTTCTGTATAAAATTCTCATCCTCCCATGTAGAATCTTGAGTGGGTAAGTTCTTCCACTTGATGAGATACTCTGAAATTGATCGATTCCGTAGTTGTCGAGTTCTTTTTTCCATGACTGCTTCAGGTTCCAATATGATTTTCCCTTCCCCATCAAGTTCTGGCAATACTGTTTGAGCTGGAAGATTTTCACCTATAACCTTCTTTAAGCATGAAACATGGAAAACTGGATGTACTCGCGAAGAAGCAGGAAGCTCCAATTTGTATGCCATAGTACCAATCTTTTGCAACACCTTGTAAGGACCATAGCACTTTGGCGATAATTTATTATCCTTCTTAGCTTGCTTGAGGGACATTTGTTTGTATGGTTGTAGCCGTAAAAATACCCTGTCTCCTACATCAAAACTTCTCTCGTTGCGATGTTGATCTGCCTGTTGTTTCATTCGATTTTGTGCCAAATTCAGGTTATCCTTTAAGAGTTGGAGAACTTCTTGTTGATGCTCGATGTGATCTTCCACTGCTTGAACCTTCAAATTTTCTCTTAAAGATGATGTGATGGATAGTGGATGATATCCATAAAGTGCCATAAATGGGGTCATTTTTGCTGCAGTATGGAAGGAAGTGTTATACCACCATTCAGCAAGAGGTAACCACTTGACCCATTGTGTTTGTTTATCAGATACAAAACAACGAAGATATCCTTCCAAACATTTATTTACGATCTCAGTTTGACCATCAGATTGAGGATGATAAGATGAGGTATGAGCTAATTGAGTACCCAAACAAGAAAATAACTCCGTCCAAAAATTTCCAGTAAAAATGGGATCTCTGTCGCTCACAATAACCCTTGGGCTTCCGTGTAGCTTTTGAATTTTGTCCATAAATGTAGTAGCAACTGTACTTGCTTTAAATGGATGAGATAATGCACAAAAGTGTGCATACTTGGTAAGTCTATCAACTACCACCATGATGACACTCTTTCCTTTGAACTTAGGTAAACCTGTGATAAAATCCATTGAAATCTCCTCCCAACGTTGACTTGGAATGGATAAAGGTTGTAGAAGTCCCGGGGTCTTAATTGTCTCCACTTTATTCTGCTGGCAAACCAAACATTCCGCCACAAACTTTTGAATATCAGATTTAGGGCCATCCCAAAAAAATTCTTTCTTCACCCTGTGGTAAGTTTTTAAAAATCCTGAGTGTCCTCCTAAAGGAGAAGTGTGCAATTCCAGAAGAATCTTTTGTTTTAGTTGGAATTCTTACAAAGATATAAGCGATCTTTGTACCATAAGGAATCATTTTTCCAACTAAATGTATCAGATGTACTAGGATCTTGCTGCAACTTTTGAATGAGTGTCCATACATCTTTGTCCTTCTTCCATTCCTCTCTTGCTTCGGTTATCCAATCTGGTTGGATAATAGAAATGGCACAAAGCAATGCTTCCACCTCTTCATTCTCTCTTGAGATTGCATCTGCAACAACATTAAGCTTTCCTTTTTTGTAGATTATTTCAAAGTCATAACCCAACATCTTTGTGACCCATTTTTGCTGCTCTTCTGACGATAATATTTGTTCCAAAAAGTGTTTAAGACTATCATGATCGGTTTTTACCTTGAAGTGTCTTCCCATTAGGTAAGTTCGCCATTTCTTTAGTGCATGCAGTATTGCTAACATTTCCTTCTCATAAATAGGTTTCTATAAATACTTTCCTTTCATTGGACGACTTTCAAAAGAAATGGGTCTTCCTTCCTGCATTAAAACAGCACCAATTCCATTTCCTGAGGCATCACATTCCACAATAAAGGTTTTTGTGAAGTCTGGTGTAGCTAAGACCGGTGCTAGGCACATTGCCTCTTTAAGACGTTCAAAGGCCTTAGTTGCTTCAGGAGTCCATGAAAATGCATCTTTATTCAATAATTTTGTTAGAGGTGCTGCTATTCTCCCATAATTCTTAACAAACTTGCGATAATACCCTGTTAACCTGAGAAATCCTCGCAACTGCTTTATGGTTGTGGGGACTTTCCATTCCTTAATAGCTTTAATTTTGTTAGGGTCTACTTTAACACCCTCGTGAGATACAATATGACCCAGATATTCCACCTCTTGTACTCCAAAGAAACATTTGGATTTTTTTGCATATAATTGTTTCTCCTGCAATAGTTTGAGCACCTTTTCAACATGTTCAACATGATCCTTCCAAGACCTGCTGTAGATTAGTATATCATCAAAAAATACTAGCACAAATTTTCTAAGGAAGGTTTTGAAAATGGAATTCATCAACCTTTGAAATGTAGAAGGTGCATTGGTAAGGCCAAAAGGCATGACCAAAAATTCATAATGACCCTCATGAGTTCGAAATGCTGTTTTTGGAATATCTTCAGTCTTCATTCTAATTTGATGATATCCTGAACGAAGATCCAACTTGGTAAATAAATTGCTCCATGTAATTCATCCAATAATTCATCAATCACAGGAATGGGAAATTTATCTTTAATGGTGAGCTTATTGAGCTCCCTATAATCCGGACACATTCGCCATGATCCATCCTTCTTGTGTACCAATACTACAGGAGCAGAGAAAGAGCTTTGACTAGGTTGAATTATACCCGCCTCTAACATTTCTGCAATCATACGTTCAATTTCGCTCTTTTGGAAGTAAGGATATCTATAAGGCCTGATGTTTGGAGGAACACTTCCTGGAATCAAATGAATAGCATGAACATGATCACGAATAGGTGGGAGTCCTTTGGGAGTTTCAAACACCTTGGAATGATTGTCCAAGACTTGTTGGAGATCTGCAGAAATAGATGATTTTGATGTTGGAACTTCTAGTGAGCATAATTGTGCAATTACGCCTCGTTGTTCTTTTTTTAGAAGCTTTGTCATGACATTAGAGCTTATTATCCTTCCTGGCTTCCCTGCAATACCCCGTAATTCGACTTCCTTTCCTTCTGAAAAAAATTTCAAGGAAAGTTCTTGAAAATTAAAAGCTACCGTCCCCAAAGATTGTAACCATTGTACTCCTAGTACAACATCAACACCTCCCATAGGAATGGAAAGCATTGGACTAGTCAATACATATTCCCCCATGGTTAGCTTGATATTATGGCATTTTCCAGAGCAATTTATAGTTCCACCATTTGCAACCATCACTTGACATTCTGGTGCTGGGTATAGGAAACAATTTAATTCCTTGGCTACCTTACAATGAATAAAATTATGGGTGCTACCTGAATCAATCAACACTATTACCTTTTTCTTCTTGATATGTCCTTCTATCTTGAGAGTTTGAGGAGTGGTAATTCCTGCCAGTGCATTACACGATATGGTCAGATTCATTTCTTCCTCTTCTAGAGCTAGTTCCTGGTGTATATCCTCTTCTTGTTCATTTTCTTCTTCCTCTTCACAATCTATGTAAAATAATTTCTTCTCAGCACACTTATGACCTTTAGTGTATTTGCTATCACAACTGTAGCAAAGCCCTTTTTCTCTTTTTTCTTCCAATTGTTGTGGTGTCAACATTGTAGGTTGTGGAAATCTAGGCGTAGCAACACTTCCTTCTTTATAGAATTGAGTGGTAGGCTTCCTTGTCGCCATTATTTTACATTCAACTTTTCTTGCCAACCTGAATGCCTTCTCCAATGAATCTGGTTCCAAAACACGAACTTCATGTTGGATGTTATCCTTTAAAGTGCCTATGAAGAGATCGATCCTATGTTCCTCTGGAATATCAGTTACCCTTATATTCAATTTTTGGAAGTCCTCAATGTGTTGCCCCACTAAACACTTTTGTTTGAGATTTATCAATTGGCTAAAGAAGGTGTTTCTCTTTGTATCCTCATAATGTGCTATCATTTCCTCCGTAAAAATTGAACAAGTGAAATTTTTTTACGGGAGCAAAGCCATCGATACTATACAAATGTATTTTGTTCTAAATGTAAAGTTGCAATGCATACCTTTTGTGTGTTTTTCACATTAGGAGATCAAAATATTGCTCCATTTGTAGTATCCATATTACAAAATCCTTTCCATCAAACTTCCTCATATCCATTTTTGGAATATGGTTGTTCTTCCCGCCAACATTAGAGTTTATGAAATAAAAATTAACATTTATTTTGTTCTCATCATGAGGTTCTTCTACTATCTTTTCACCATTAGGAAACATTTCTTGTATCAACTTTGTCAAACCTTCTATGTCTGCTTTTAGATCATTCTTCATGTTTTCCATGTTGTCTTTCATATCATCCATCTTAGCTTCCATGCCATCCATCTTAGCTTCCACGCCAGCTTCCATGCCATCCATCTTAGCTTCCACGCCTTTCTTCGAACTGTCCATCTTCGCTTCCACGCCTTTCTTCAAAACTTCCATTTCATTTTTTGTTGCTCTTTGCGAGAGTGAAATTTGTTGCACTTTCTCTTCTAATTTTGATAGATCATGTTGCAATTCTTCATCTTCATGAGTCAAAGTAGAGCCTTCTGAAGGCTTAATGGGTGTTGAATTATATTTACGGGGCATGTTTAGAACCAAATACTGATATCTATTCTACAATATTCCCTTGGAATCAATTCAAATTGATTCTTCAAACAAGACTTATGCAATTCGGAAAAGAAAAAAAAAGAAAAAAAACACACACACACCTTTTTCTTGCTTTTGAGGAGCTCGATATTGAAATTGGATTATCTCTGTGATTGTGGCTCTTAAATATTTGAAATTCAGCACTGAATTAGCCCTCTGAATTATCTTTTGAATGTCATAGGTCTGACCTGATTTTGATTCTCCAAGACAAATTTATGTCCAATATCCCACGATGACCTAATTATGGATTGGTTCAGTAGAGCGAACTTGTACGAATTTCCAAGTGTCACTGTTTCATCCTTCGCCTCTGAAATTGATGTCCAAGAAACTATAGTCCGTGTACATGTGACAAATTTTTACGGCACTCCAATCCGATGCTCAGAGAGAGAGTTATTGAACTTTTCCCACGATCACCTCTTTGTGATGAAATTCGGGAGCCTGAAAAAACACTACCTTCCACGGATCATATCTCCAAAAACATTGCGAACCATGCTCTAAAATTTTGCAAAGAGTTTCCTTAGGATTTTAGCTTCGTACCCTAAAAATTTCAGATTCTGAACCTTCATAGAAAAAACGTTATAGCACAAATTCCACGATGACCTGTTTAGGAGCCTGAAAAAAGACCTAACTTCCACAGATCATATCTCTAAAAATGTTGTGAACCAAGCTCTAAAATTTTTAGAAAATATTCCTCAGGATTTTGGCTTCGTACCCTAAAAATTTCAGCTTCTGAAATGTCGTATAAAAAATTTATAGCGACAATGCCACGATGACCTGTTTGGAGCAGCGAAACCCTAGAATCCAAAGCTCTGATACCAAATGTTGTGTAACCAGCTCCAATAATAGAAGAAAAGAGATATCAACGCCTTAGAAATAAGCCACTTCGAGGGGGAAACCTCCAATACATTACATAAATGAAAAATTCTTCGATGATACAATTTACAAAACCTCCTTTCTATATATAGGAGTCCATGTGGCCATAATGTAATCCTAGTGGGCCACAATGTAATCCTAGCCGACCTAACAATAATAATTTAAGGGCACAATAATAAAAAAATAGGGGTTACAAGGGTACAATAATAACACTAAGGGGGTTACACTAATAACAATAAGGGACTATACTAGTAATATAGGGGCGTAACAGGGGGAAACCTTCAGGCAGTCAATTACCACCTGGGGGGCAACCTCAAGATAGATTTTTCTCAGGACAAACTGTGGAATCATATTATTTTGGAGGACAACCTCAAGGATAGTACATACCTCAAGGTTATCAACCTTCAGGACAGTACATACTCCAAGGTCAACCCCAAACTCAATATGCTCCTCAGGGTCCTTATCAACCCCAGCTTCAGTATACGCCTCAGGGTTATCAACCTCAAGGTCAGTACCCAATTCAAGGTTTCCAACAGCCTTCTGGTCAATCATCTATTCAAGGAGCTGGAAATTTACCACTTACATATCAACCCTACGTTTATCCAAGCTATGGTGCTTACGTTCAACCTTCTACGGGACAATACCCCGGAATGAATATGGTGTGGGATCCGTCCCAATATCAACAGCCTATACATCCTAATGTGAAGTTGTCTTCTCAACCTGGACAGCCTTTAGTTTCTGGTCCAACCCAGCAACCTGTTCAGCCTACTATTCAAACTCTTGCACCTAGTTCTGTTCAGCATTCTGGGACTAGTACACCTTAGACTCCGCCCCAAACTGCTGCAACCGCTGCAACGTCTGTTCAACCTATAACACCTATTTCTAGAGTATTTGTAGCTCTTCTATCCTTTCATCCATGCAAATCCCTCAAGTCTCTATACCCCAGTCAAGACCTTCAGTTCAGACTTCGGTTCAGATGCCTGCGGGACAAGCCGGTACAAGTACGGTGGTCACAAGTTAACCGCAATTCACGTATCAACCGTACCAGGGACAGCCTCAATTCGGTCCTATTTCACAAAACCTAGATTATCAGTATCAACCGTACCCTAGCTATACTTATCAACAGCGTCAACAACCCCAGTTTGGTCTGGTTAATCCTGGTTACCCGGGAGGTTACACAATTCCTAATGCAAATCCGATTCCTAGTTATCCTGGGTATCCTCCTCCCAGAACTGCTTTGGCTACTCAAGGTTTTCGCGACCCTAATCATCAGTTACCATTTATTGCAACTTTGGATTTACCTGATTTGATGTGCCTTACGAATGATCCAATTTTCTATTATCCGTACTGACCGCCAATGCCGCATAAGTTGCCCAGTGATATACCAAAATTTGAAGGTAAGTCAGGAGAGGATCCATCAAATCATGTTATGACTTATCACCTCTGGTGTGCGTCTAATTCAATAATTGATGATTCAATTCGCTTAAGTATTTTCCAAAGAACTCTTATTGGTCTTGCCGCCAAATGGTACATTGAGTTACCACGAGGCTCTTTTAATAATTTCAGTCAGTTAGCAACTACCTTCTTGACTCATTTTCAGTTTCTTGTCAGATACGACAATGGCACGGAACTATTAACTTCACTACAGCAATCCATGTCCACATATATTTCTGATCATATTCATGAATGGCGATGTAGAAAGTGTTTGGTGAAAGTTTACATTCCGGATCAAATTTTGGCGGAATGGTTTGTTAAATCATGGTTACTCAAAATCACTGAAGACGTAGCTAAGGCCGGCGTTGTTACTGAGGAGCAAGTAATTGCTCAAGCTCAGTACCTTGACCTCATTTATACGCAGTCAGGTACTTTACATGAAAAAATCCTCGATCTTCCAAAACAAGGTCAAATAGCTGCAGCTCCTTCAGGGTCTCATGCCGCTGATGGTATTATTGGTACAGTCAATACTAAAAGCAAGAAGAAATATTCAAAGAATTCTTCTCCTATTATAACTTTACATGATTCCCCGAAAGGAGAATCTTCCCCCGAATTTTCTTCTGACATTCATGTCGTAGAGAAATCTACGACCAAATCTAAATCTGGCGGTAAAAAGAAAGGGAAGAATAAAAACAAAAAGAATTCAAAAGAGAAAATTGATAAAAACGAATCCAATGACGAAAAACGCAAACCTCGTTGTCCTTGTTACATTTGTGACGAGGATAATTTTACTAAGGAATGCCCACATCGAGCAGAGGTTGCAAAATTCGTTAACGGTTCACAACAACCTGTTATCTTGAAGGATCCTTTTCCAACTCAAGATAGTAAGATGGTTGGTTCTACCTCGAATGCCTCAGAAGAACCTATTCTGATGATGTCTCATGTAAGGATTGCAACGCGATCGCAAGATTATGGTAGTAAGAATCATGTTGATGGTAAAGAAGCAGAATCTTCTAGTGCAAACACATCAACTACACCTCCTCCTGTTTTTGGTCCGCTATAGATCGAGAAACCACATCCAGACTTAATAATCAAAATGCCTACTAAAGGTGTTCTTCGTAAATCAGCTTTTAATCCACATGCGAGAGCTGCTCAAACTTACAACATTGTTGAAGATTTAGCTATTTCCCCTTCAGCAATGTTGGCTTTGGAAGTGCTGCAATCATGCCTAGAGCGTAAATTAATTTTGTCTACCATAGGAGCTATCAATATTTAGGATTCGAACCTTATAATCTTCAATTTATAAAATAGTACACCTCGCCTACCTCACCAAATGGATTTCCAAATTTCGGTGTTAGTAAAAAACAGACCGATTTTTCAGACTGCGATTGATGAGGGAGCTTCAATGTGTATTATGTCGATCTAGTGTTGGAAATCACTTGGTTCTCCTACACTCAATCAGTCTCCAACGATTCTAAAGGCTTTTGATGGCTGAGGTTTCCACCCTTTTGGTATTTTGCAGGATTTACCCATAGGGGTCGAGGGTAAAACCATAAATCTAGATGTGGAAGTGGTTGATGCCCATCTGGATAACAACCTTCTCCTGGGTCGTAGTTGGTATTATGCTATGACTGCTATTGTTTCTTCGGTCTTTCAGCTCATAAAATTTCCACATCAAGGAAGGATCGTTACAATAGATCAGTTAACTTATTTTTCTTCCGATCCAGCCTCTACAGAAACAATCCAGCACGTTGGTAAAGTGTCTATCCCTTACAAGGATGTTGGAGTAGGTTTGATTAAAGATTCTGGTTTACTAGGAACTTTTTCCTTTCCTCCTCCTAATGTATCGCCTTCTATCACAACTATTCATATGATTTCATCAGATACTATTATGTTTGATGATCCTTGGATCGTACCTTCCGACTCCGAGTTAGATTCATTTGATGGCATGATGTCTTTGAGACCATTTGAAATTGTGTATCAGGCTATACAGTCACTTTCCGACCCCTCTTCAGCCGAAATTGATCCAATGAATGGGATCCATGAGGAATCACTTTCTATATCTAGTTCAACCACAACAACATTTCCTGATCTTGTTCATACTGATGAGCAGATTCATGAACTTCTGTCTGTTGACGATTTACCATGGGAAGATCTACATCACCGATCTTCATTTTTACCTGAGCTGGATCATTTTGAAGATGATTTCGCTTCAATTTTTACTGCTAAATGTGTCAAAGAACCGCAGAATCCTTTGCAAAATCTTGATTCTAAGTTAAATTTGGAAAATATCTCTCGAACGATTCCAATTGACATTTCAGTAAAGGCAAGAATAATTGAAAACATTCATATAGGTGTTTGATGTACGGATGATGAAATTCAAACTTATAAAGCCTTATTTCAAGAATTTCACGATGTGTTTGCCTGGTCCTATGAAGAAATTCCAGGAATCAATCCGTCAATTGTCGTACATGAAATCAAGACTTACCTGGATGCCAAACTTGTCTGTCAACGTCTACGTCAAATACATCCTAGAAAATTTGTTGCTATCAAAGCCGAAGTTGAGAAATTACTTCATGTAGGTTTCATTTATCCGATTCCTTTAACAGATTGGCTATCGAATATTGTTCCTGTTACTAAAAAACAAGGAACGATATGAGGATGTATCGACTATAGGGATATTAATCAAGCTTGTCCTAAAGACAATTATCCAACCCCCTATATCGATCAAATAATTGATGATTGTGTCGGCAGTGAAATGTTTTCCTTTATGGATGGTTTTTCCGGTTACAATCAAATAAACATACTCCCTATTGATCAGCCAAAAACAACTTTCATTTGTCCATGGGGGACATTTTCTTATTGCAAACTACCTTTTGGATTGAAGAACGCTAGAGCAACTTTTCAAAGGGCGATGTCTTACGCATTTCATGACATTAAGCACATTGCGCAGCCTTATCTTGATGATTTACCTGCTCATTCATTGCGTAGGGCCGACCATCTCATTCATTTACGAGCTATGTTTATGAGATGTAGGCATTAGTGAATTAGGCTGAATCCACAAAAATGTGTTTTATGTGTAGAATCGGGTGGCTTACTGGGATTTGTTGTTTTGAAAGCAGGCATTCACATTGATCCGTCGAAGGTTGAAGCTATTGTCAATTTACCTCCTCCTTCGACTCTGCGCCAACTCCAAAGTTTGCAAGGGAAAGCAAATTTTTTACATCGGTTCATTCCTAACTATGTTGAGCTAACAAAGGGTTTTACCCGGTTGTTGAAACAGAACATTCCATTCTTTTGGGATGAGATCATTGATTGATCTTTTAATGCACTTAAACACACGTTGACCCATGCACCATTTTTGCATCCTCCCAACTACAACCAGGACTATGTTTTGTACCTCGCCGCCTCTCATTCCACAATTGGAATGGTTTTAGTTCAGGAAGACGAATTCAACACTGAACATGTGATTTACTATCTTAGTCAAAATCTACATCCGAATGAGATCAAATACACACATGTGGAGAAATTTTCCTTGGCAGCTGTTCAAGCTGTCCAAATATTTAGACACTACATCTTATTATGCAAAACCACAGTAATTTCTGACTGTAACCCTATGATGTACATTTTAACCAAACAATTGCTAGGGGGCAAGTATTCCAAATGGATAGTTATCTTGCAGGAATTTGACTTGGATTTTGAAAATTCCAAGGCAAAGAAATCTTTGGTTTTTTCTGAACTGATATGTGATTTCCCCTCTACTGATACCGAAACTGTGGCAGAGGAGCCCATTGTGGACGAATCCTTGTTTCTTATCAGTACTCTTGATCCATGGTATGGGGATATTATCGTTTATCTCCAAACCCAATCTTTTCGGCCTGAAATCTCACGATCTCAGCGACGGAAAATATGTTTCCAATCCCAACAATACAATATTATTGGTGATACACTCTATCGTCGTGGAGCAGATTCTGTTTTCCGACACTGTCTTACTCATGAAGAAGCTGAGAAGGTTTTAAATGACTGCCATTCTGGAGCATGTGGTGGTCATATGTCTAGGTATGCCACAGCCCAAAAGATATTGCGCGCTGGTTATTTCTGGCCATCGTTATTCAAATATTGTATCTATGCAGTCCGGAAATGCCACAATTGTCAACTCTTTGATCGTAAAATGTGTGCGCCACCCACTCCTCTTCACCCTATAATTACTGTTGGTCCTTTCGCAAAATGGGGTATTGACTTTATTACATGTAACCCTCACTCGGCCGGGGGGCATGCGTACAGATTATTTTACTAAGTGGGCTGAGGCGATGCCTACATTTTCAACAGATAGGAAGATTGCTGCAACTTTCGTATTCAATCACATAATTGCTAGGTTTGGTGTTCCTCAAGCCATTATTATAGATCATGGAAGTCATTTTCGGAATATCATGATGACTGAATTGGCAGATCAACTTGGCCTGCGCCACGATAGTTCCACTCCGTATTATCCGCAGGCTAATGGTCTGGTTGAAGCTATCAATAAATTTTTAGTCACTATGATCAGACGAATTATTGGTATTCATAAGTCGAATTGGCATTCCATGTTATTTTCAGCACTTTGGGCATATCAGACCTCAGTAAAAACATCAACTGGTTTCACTCCCTTTCAACTAGTTTACGGTTTGGAAGCTGTGTTGCCGATTGGATGCGAAATTCCGTCATTAAAATTAGCCATAGAACTACTCCCAGCTACGTCTGAAGAGGAGAAAATTTTTTTGTACTTGGCTCAGCTAGATGAGAATTAACAAAATGCTGCAATAGCAAACGAGGCTCATGTCAAATGAATAAAAGCTCAGTATGATAGAAGTGTTACCCCTCTAATTTTTCAGAAGGAGACCTAGTCTTAGTTTATGATCAAGCCAACGATAAGCTAGGAGTTGGAAAATTCGTGCCTATGCGGCATGGTCCTTTCATTTTTAAGCAAAAGCTGGCAAAAGGGGCCTATGAGCTGATATATTTTGACGGTGTCTCTTTAGATAAACCCAGAAATGGGCTTTATTTGAAGAGATATTATGCTTAAACATGGTGTGGAGATTTATTAGATTAGATTTCTTTACTGCTGGTGTGTCTTAGATTAGAAAAGCATGCCTAGTTTAGAGTGTGTTTTTATCACTATTCCTGCTTATCTGAGTTTTACTCTTGATATTGCATATGTCGACGTCTCTTCAAACCTACATTGGTTTTGCTGATGGTGCTTGTCGTAGTACACGGAACATTTCTTCCACAGCTTGGGTTATCTATTCACCCTCTGACGAGTTAGTATCCATGCATGGGATAAGCCTTGGTCAAATAATGAATAACATTGCAGAGTATAGTGCAGTGATTGAGTTATTATCTGAATCCATATCATTTGGAATTCAGAGTTTGATTGTTAGGTTGGATTCTGAACTTTTTGTATTACAACTTAACAGGGTTTATGCCATTAGAAATCCAGTGTTATTACGGTTATTTTTAAGAGTTCGTCTCTTGGAAAGTGAATTTGATTACATTGAATATCAGCATATTCCAAGACATTTAAATATTTTAGCAGATGTAGTTGCTTCTAGTATGATAAATCGACATTTGCAATAATCAAAACAGTAAATTAAACAACATTCATAACATGTACACAGATAGCTGGTAAATAGTGATATATCATAGTATAGAAGTGTTTTTAAAAATATACATCGTCTTCGATCATAGGTTGGAAACACCTTATGATCGGCAAAAATGGTAATACAAAAGGTCAAAAATATGATTCTACGACATGATCAGCATATCATTGATGGTGATCACGATAAGAGACCACTGCCCGGGCCACCCTACATAGGAAGCTCCTAAAAGGTCCTGGGACACCAATCATGTATCTCTGTAATCTGAGTGGAATATCATCTATGTCTGTCTCTGGAATGTCTAGAGTCAGGCACTCTAGGTGATGCTCTAAATCAGACAGGATCTCTGTTGATTGGCCTGTTGGGGCTAGTGTGGCTGCAGCTGGTTGTCTCCTTTCATAAGGCTGGAGATGGGCTGGTCGTCTTGGGCCCACATCTGCATTTAAAACTTTTGGTTATTAGTTTCAAGACGATTAAAATAAAAAAATAGAACTTATGAATTGTTGAAAATGATTTTACCTGATTCATCCCACTGTTCCCCTGCTGGGAGAGCCATCTCTCGGTCGCCGCAGAAATCTATCCCGGCGTATGAAAATCCTCTATAACAAAAATTTGGCGTTCCAGCCAACGGAAATATGAAAAAGGAAATCAAACAACCTCGACGCCCTCAGCAGCATGACGAGCCATCAATGCAACCCAACGAACCATCCTAGGTTCTCGAGGTTGTCCAGCATCAACAGGAATGTTCTGCGTAGCTAACATGGGGATCCTCTCTAGAGAAAAGGTGACTACAATGGATCCATATCCAAATTTATTTATCTTTCCATTCTTTGCTCTGGTTAGTTGGCCTTTTATGTTGGCCAACACAGCTTGGCACCAGTTGAAAATGGTGCCTCGAAAACAGTCTACAGCAATGCACATTTGGGAACCGGTAGCCACATGCAACACTGCACTCCCACACAGTCTAGTGACAGTAAATGCAATAAATTTTAGCTCGGAACGGATGATATTTTTTGTGTCAATCCGTTTGTCCCTGGGGTCTGCCTGATCATTACAGAACTCTTGTCGAAGACTAGCGACAGTCTGGCCACCTGGCCTAGTCCCAAACAAAGAAATTTGTTCGCCCCTCTTGGACAAACCAGTCAAAAAATAAATATCCTCCAGCTCAATTTCGAGCCGGTGGCCACCAATAAAGAAACACTGGTCCTGTACGTTCCACCTGTTCACCAGCCATGTTAGGAGGTCTACCTGTGCCCTCATGCCCCGAATGGCCCAGAATTTATACAAACCACATGCTCTTAATGTCTGCATTGTAGGAAAATGGAGCATTGTGGCATCATCTATGTCTTCATGCTCACGTTATCTCCAAATTAGCATCTTGTATCTCCTACAATGCATAAAAAGATATATTAGAACAATCTAATTTGAAAAATTTTGGGCGGAAATTGAGAAATTTATGTTTGAAATTTAATTGTGTGGGGTCCGCACTTGGTTCTCATACACAGTGCATAGGAACGCATGAGTGCCGTGAGACAAGTGCGGACCCACGACTTTTTTCTATGTAGGAAAAAGTCGGGGTCCGCAGGGACTGTGTGTTGCGCCTGCGGACCCCCGCGGGCGATTTTTTAAACATATTTTTCTCCTAAAAACGAAATCTAAAGCCTAAAAATGGAATGTAAATGGATGAAATGCAAGATTAAGAGGTCATGGATTACCTGGAGCGGATAGTTCTCAATTTCGTTGGACGAATTTTCTAGAATCTTCACAGGAACTTTTTTACCCAAAAGCTTTTACTTTTCACTCTGAACTCAAATGGTAAAAATGAAGTTAGAAAAGTCCTTTTTATAAGTTTTTTCGAATAAATGAATTTTTAATTTGTTTATTTTTCACTTTAAAAAGGTTATTTTTGAAATAATTTTTATTTATCTCAAACAGGTATGTGTAATGTTTCAAGTTTTTGTGCAGAAATTGGATTTTTCAGGAGAATTGATCGTTAACAAGTAACGATCCCCCTGCCATACCATCTGACTCTTTCAAAAATTTTACGAAAAAGCGAAACCTTGGAGTCCTCTTTAAGCCCTTTTCAGACTCTCTAAATATGAAAAGATTGCCGAGTACTTGACTATTCGAACTCGTTAAAAGTAAATGAACAGTCGTCCCTTCAGTATAAGTTTACCCTTTTACTAGATCGGAATGACTATTTAATAAAAGTTATACGTCGACTAATACGGTCAATAGAGTTCTCTCACATTTTATTCTTTTTCGTGGATCGAGACATCTAAATTTACAAAAGTATACCCATGGAGTTTTCTTTAAGTTTTTCTTCCCACTCCTAAAATTGAAAACACTGAGTCAGAGACTGGATCTGCTATGGCTTGAAAAGAAAGGACCTGTTTCACTAAAACAGGAACGCAACCACTCCTTCTTAGGGTTCGAATCTTAAACTAATTTGGACTCATCTGAAGGATGAGCTTATAAAAAAGAAAATGTTATCCTCCTCAAGCTTGTCAAAAATAAAGAGGTCCTTGCCATAAATGGTGGGGGAAAAGAGAGAAAAATGGACTTGTTTGTTGTATTTTGATTTCTCGAAAATCTAGTTAACCACTCTTAAAAAGGACACTTTGAATCACCTGGGTTGGGAGATCCTTCTCCTAACAATTAATCAAACCTCATGTGAAATTCTTCATCTGGTTCCTAGGTATTAGCTTTGGGTCAATTGTCACCAAGCCATCCACAATGTTGTTATGTGTTCAAGAGGAGTTAAGCCCAAATAAACCATTCATCTGCAAAATATCTGTCATCCATTTTGACCATCCCTGAGTCAGTCCTTGCCAATATATTTCTTCAAAACTTGATCTATGATTTCGTGTTGTGGGCTTCCCTACGACGGATCACTTTCTATCGACGACAGCTCATTATCTAGGAATTTGATATAGAAATCGTCAGTACCTTGAAATTTGCATGCCTCAATGGCAGGTTTCTCGCTTTCAATGACAGGTTACATCATTGACCTTCGATCGAATGATTCTGTGACATGTTCGACTTCAGCTCATTCATTCACATTTCTTGGATTGTACTGGGTACTTTGAGATCCATTGACATTACTAGTGGTTACTCTCACACTTGTTAACAGTTTACATCATTGACTGGTAATCAAGTGGTTTCTACCATGTTCAACTTCGACACATTCATTCACATGGATAGAATCGTACTAGTTCGAGATGCGGAAATCAAGACGCTGGATCTAGTTTCTACCATCCAGGCTGCGAGGAAATTTTTTATCATTTATACAGTGGAATATTCATAAACAGATGGTTGCATCCATACTATGTCTACGCATGTCTATACTGTGATGTATTCAAAATCATTCCTGTATCAGAGCGGTTTGAATCAGTTTCTAGTTAGTTTTGATCTGAGTATGGGAATTCCTACCTCAGCAATGATATGTACACATATATATTTTGCATTGAATGTTTTTACAGGTTCCGACTAGGGTGTCCACAGGATGATCCTTGAAATGATAAAGTACTGAACTCTTCATATATGACAGACTTCAGCTTCATCTATTCCAGACTTTTCACTTTAGGGGGCAATCTGTTACAGTGAAAATTGTCATCTTGACATTCTGCTATGTGTATGAGCTCATTATTACTCATACTTCCTCCTTTGCAAGTCTAACATATTAGTTCCTCATGTCAAGCCTTGAAAATCAGAGAAAAGTTCCTAAAAATCTCGTTCACTTTGGTGTCACACTTTCTCTATATCTTGCATGTGGTCCCGCACCTAATGTTCATGTTTCCTGCATACCTAAACGCACTTTCTCTGTGTTATGAGTGCAAACCCCTCTAAATATTAAAAAGGAGAAAGTAAACTCAAAAATCTCACTTTCAATAAATTTTAGAAGCCTCTAGAAAGAATCTTGCAGTGGCAGAACCGCTCTTTTGAGGTTCATGTATCCCTTACCTTACGGAGCTAACCCCTTGATGTGAAGAGCTTATCCCTTTGAAGGAGGATTCTATCCCTTCAATGTTGGAACTGAAACCTCCTCTTTTTTGCTATAGAAAGAGGCATTGGGTAGACTCAAGGGGAGTTCAAGCTTTAGATTATTTGAGGTTAAGTGTTGTTGGGATTCAGACTCATTTAACTTAGATTTTTGTGAGGAGAGATCACATACCTCTATCTGTCTCGGTTGGAGGAGTGCAGAGCTTATCAGAGTAGAGGAGATTCCTGCTTCGGACCCTGGGAAGGCCTGTTCAACATCAAGGCTAAGGTTGTAAGGTTTTCCTTCTTTTAAAGTTAATACAAATGAATTCATTTTTCTCAATAAGCTGTTAGTTAACTGTTTATTTCATGGATTCCTTGATCACCATGATAAGCATGATTTATTATGTTTACTATACAGGTGCTATTTAATGTTTGCTTGTTTGTGACTGCAGGTTTACGAAGATAACTCCTTCAAGTTCACGAGGGACAACAACGACTTTGAACAAGTGTTAGACCTATGGTAAGTCTTTTACACCTCTATAGTGCTTTTTGTAAATCATATATGCTTAGGGAAAGATTAGTTCATTTGGCTGTTTGTTGCTAGATTACCTTTTGGTACTAGGGAGATCAGTCTTGTCCACAAGATTGATTAATCCGCACAACAGGTCTCCCGCCCGCAAGCGTACAAACCCAACCGACCCACCTATGGTTTAGATCTTAGCATGCATAGGGGGCTGCATGTACACATTGTTTAAGTTTTTATGTGACGGGGGTTGGGGAGGCCGGCTCCCAAGAGCTAGCCCTCAACCATATGATCACTGCCCAGAACCGTGGGCCTTCAACCATCGCCTAGTCAACTATTAAGCTGACGGTTTAAATGGTTAACGGTTAACAGAACACTTAAATGTGACCACTTACAGGAGTTAAATGTTGCAATTTCGTTAGCATTTTATTCGGCAGTTCCGGCGAATTCACATGTGACTGCCCCTACAAAAATTTAATGCCAAATTTTTCCACCTACCATATTTGAGGGCAGTTTTGACAATTTTGGCGTAATTTCTAAATTGAATCTGTTAACTGAAGTTACTCTACATTTAGTGGGGTTTTTGCGGGACATTGGGAATTTTTTCTTGCAAAAGACATAACTCCCTCACTATTGAACCAAATTGGATGAAATTTTAGTTAATTTTGGGTCTCTTAGAACTTCTGAAGAGTTTGGCATAGGTTTCAGGTCGAACAGAGGTGATCTTCAGCATGTTTTTCTTCGAGGAAGATGAAGGGGCCATCAGGGCCACCATGAGGGAGAATCAGTTTGAGGCCTAACCAAGGGAGCTAGAGACCTATTCCAGAGATAAAATAGTCAAAATTGGATATTTCAGATGTTTTGAATCTAATGATATGGTTTTTAGAGCCTGTAGAGAAATTTTGAAGGCCGAAAATCTTCAGTAAAGTTCCAGGGGCCATTAGTGCCATCTTTTTCCAGCAGTAGTGCAGGGCTTAGCCAGGGTTGCTTGAGGCCATTTGCAGCGAACCAGTAGTCATTATTGACTTTAAACATAATTATGAATCTAATTAAAAATGTTTCAGAATTTTTTAGGACTTCTAGAGTTTGAAAACTCAGCAGAGAAGTTCTCATTGACCCTACTGCCAGGGGGTGCCGATAGGTGATTGAGATGAAACCAGAGCAGCCGGAAGCCATTTCTAATGAATGAATAGCCTAAATTGACTATTTTAGATATTTTGGAACCAATGGAAGTTTTTTTAGAACATTTTGAGAAATTATAGAGCTAGAGAAGCTGATGTGAAGTTATGGGCAGCCCTGGGCAAACCATGGAGGATAACATATTTTGGGGATGCAGTGCTCGATTTGAGAAAGTTATCAGTTGGTATTTGGTGTTTGATATGTGTTGGATATAGAAGTAGTTATTTCAGTTACAGAAACAAAATTCTGAGGGATTTTTTTTCCATTTAGAAGCTTAGAGTAGCTTAGTGCACCGACAAAAGGAATCGTGTCAACAAGAGCCTAAAGCTGTTTTTCAGAGTTTGGACAGAAAATTGAGGGATATTTATGGTATTTTCAGTCCTTTGGATCATTTTTATATTCATTTCAATTAATTATTTACTTGTAAAAAAAACTTACCATAATCCCAAAGAGATGAGTCATGATGAGAAAGCTCAAAGGAGACATAGCCCACGAGATTTCGGGTGAACTCCTAGATTAAAATTGTTGTTGTTTTTAAATGTTTATTTGATGCATTATTTTTCTTTTATACATGTTAAATTTCAGCAAGAACAAATGAACTTAAGACACATAAACATTAAAAATTCATACACCACTTTCAAGTAAATAATTCTGCAAAATTGTCAAGCATAAGCTAGATCATTTAATTTAAAATGAGTGGTAGGTTTTTGAAATACATACAAGTTATCCTGACCATTTTCAGATCACTTAACACCCAAAATTAACTCGCATCCATTGAAATGTAAAACAAACGACGTTTACCTCCAAGTGTGGTGCTTAATATACACATTGTGAGAGTTATATCGACTCTGACAAGAATGTGTGCAATACTTTGGGAATGAGACCAATGCATGTCCCTATGATAAACAAAATAAAATAGTACAAGATAAATGACTGGAGCTACCCCTTAAAATTATGCCATGACTACTTCTCACAAAGAACAATGTTTTCTCTTGGAAAAATATGACTCTTGGATTTTCTTCACAAAGAGACTTGGAAACATAGAAAAAAAAGTATGGATTGTCTTTAACAACTAAAAACACTAGTTTAAATAGTTGAAGGTAGGAGCTAAAGTTTGAATATAAGCCAAAATTTGGAGGGAGTTCTAGTAGTGACATCACTTGGAGATTCATTGGAAGAACCCCCAACTTCTTTGTTCTGGTCTAGCTTTATGCACAAGCTCTAGTCTTTCGGGAAGTATTGATTCATCATGTGGATTGCCTTGGATTCCCTATTTATCTCGTTTATATATGTAGGCTCTACCATTCCTTTTCTCGGCTATACAAATTTATAAATATTTCCATACCAAAATTATTTTTATCTGGAAGAAGAGTAATATGTATTCATGAGTTTGAAGTGATCATATTTTTAGTTTCATCTTCGGTGTCACTCCCCCTGTCAGCATGCTTATTCAATACCCCGAGAAATTCACTACAGGAACACAAGAATTTCTATGCGACCTACGAGCCTATTCAATAACCTAATGAAGTTACTTGTGTCACCTCCCTGTGTAGGAAGCCTTTCTCTTCTTTCACCTTTTATTTATTTTGAGTATTCCCATTAACATTTTATCGTTGTTTATATCACCATGTAAAAAGAGGGATCTCGACATATTGACAACAAGACAAGTTGTTCCTTTAGAGATTGTTATATAACTTTGATATTCATATTCTCCTATTTATTTTTCCCTTTTCCATTCTCACCTCGATTGGATAAGCATGCAAACAACCATTCAAATACATAACTAAGTCAAGGAATGAAGATCTTATAAGAGATACGAGAATCATGGTTTTGCTTAAAATTTCCAATTCGAATGGATATTATTTTCTATTCAGACATTATTGACATTAAATATATTAAACCCAAGAAGTAAATAGGACCCAAAGTTAGCCAAGTGTGGTTGTATTTCACAAAGCCCTTTAAAACATTCGTCGCATCCATTGGAATTGGAAAAAAAATTCACACAAGGCTTTATTCACAGGGCTAATGATAACAAAAGGACAACGGAAAGGAAAATCATGATACGAATGAAACAAAATAAACAAAACATATAAGGAAAGAAATATGTACAAATGTAGGGACATAAACCCAAGTTACTATTGGAAATAACACTTGAGATATTGGCCATTGACATGAAGAAAGTCCATCTTCTCAACTTAGGATTAAATAAGGTAAGTATGGTGACGACTTTTATCATGCACGCCAAATCTTCTAATCCACAGGGATTGGAATTTTGTTTCTTTACCTTTCTCTTCATGGGCCTTATCCCATTTCAATACAAAGTATCACATACCAAACTAGTTGTTCCCCACAAATTTCTTGTCAAACAAGCACTTGATACGACTCTAATGGATAGCAAATTTTTCTTTTATTTTTTGTCTTTATTCCTCTAACTTCAAAAGGGTGTATATCCTTCTACAAAACATAAAACATGGTTTACCTAGGTAATATTAAGAAATTTCAAGGGTAAGGATGTACATATTCAGAGGAAATATAACTTCTTTATCATAGATGAGGAACTAAATATAAGTCTTTAGAGATTTTTTTGGTGTGACACAATCTGCTCACAAAGCATTCACCAATGAATTATGTCAGTTCCTTTTCTCAGAGTAAAGGGTTTTATTGATGATGCAAATTAAATTATTCTTAGTAGAATCAACTAAACCATTTCATTGAGGGTGATAATTAGATGAGTGATTTAAAAAAATTACCACTTTCTAATGCAAAATCATAAAGTTTTAACAATGAAAAGTAAGTTGCATTATAAAAAAAAAGTGACATGGTAACACCAAAACTAGTGATCATATTTTGCTTAAGGAAGTTGATGATTTACTACTCGTTTACTTGTTTCAACGAAACTTATTCATCCCACTGCGTAAAAAATATTGTAGCGATTAAAATATATCAGTGTTTCTTTGATGAATATGGAAAAATTTCATAAATGACATCCAATCCGCATTGTTGAAAAGTTTATTCAATGATAATGGATTGTAATGGGGTGGCTGACTTCTTAAAAATTACCCAACCTATTAGGTTTACATATAGGATCAAAAATTTACATCAATGTCGCAACATAATGGGATTTTATACATGACATGACTTGATCCTACTAGCCCATACATGACTGAAATTTACAATGATTTACAACATGGATCTTTTCATGATCTTTACATCAAGAGACATATATGAAAGTTATAACCAAACCAGAGACCTAAATAGAAAGATAGAAATATCATGATTGTCACCAACAACCACTGTATACCATATAGGAACCTACACCATAAACATCTAATCGCAACAACATAGAAGCATTATGAACATCCTCATCATCAAGAAGCTATGTAAGATAAGGAAATGTAGCATCAATCTTCCCAACATCATCAACATGTGACCAAATATGAAATGCTTCAAAGCATCATCAAGCAATTTTAGTAGAAGCATAAGATAGTGCAATAAGATTATATCCTCAACTCATCCCCTTGACCTTATGTCATTAGGGTCAAAATGCTCTCTCGTCATATAGGAAGATTCAACGAGAATCAAATAAATATTAATCTCTTCGAACATATTCCTTCCATGCATAATCATTACAAGCCATATAGTTGATCAACAACATCACATCTTCAAGATTTATCAACAACTTTACCAAACTTAAGCCATATGTAGGCATCACCCATATCTTCACCATGTACATCCCATGCATCAATGATGACATAATAACAACATATCAATGTTAACAAACAATGATTGAATCATAAAATCATCATTATCAACCAATACCATCAACAACCATAACATACACATCCTATTCATCAAGTTTATCGAGAAACATTAACAACTTCACTAAAGGAAACTGAAGTAACATATAAATATCATCCTTATGTAATCCATGAAATCCATGCATATAGAACAGATTGGGAGCATCATCAACATCTTTAAATCAAGTAGTGTATATCTTCTCATCAATGCCAACAAGCCTTGATTAAACCATGAATTCATCACAAACACCATCAATTGTCAAGAAGTTCTCAAGAAACCAAAATGCCATCAATGTACTATTAGAATCATAACATATGCTCCCCCTAAACAAGTGTCAACTATTCATCATCAACTCTAATCTTGTCTAACTCATCAATCAACAAGTGCATCTAAGCATCATTTCATTAGCAACAATATCATAATACTTGTAACAAATCATAACCTCATCATTCCTATGAATCATATAGGAATCACCAAGAGTATGTAACAAAATAATATTAGAATCAGAAAGCCAATAATAATCTGATGGAAGCATATGAGACTTTTGGTGATTCCTATATGATGCTTAGGAATGACGAGTTTATGAGTTGTTGCAAGTATAATGCGATTGGTGCTAATGAAATGATTCTTTGATGCACTTGTTGATTGATGAGTTAGATATGGTTACAATTGATGATGAATATTTGGCACATATTTAGGGGGATCATCGTGATATATTTCTCCCCAGTCATAATGTTTTTTTAGTCGAGAGAATTTGTTGTAGAATCCTGGAGACTTTGGAGATCGATCAGTTCTTCTTAACGAAAATATACTGGAAGTTCAGGCTTGATGTGGCAATCACATGCCCACCCATTTACCTCATATTCGAACTATGTGAAAAAAAAGGAATGAATCTCCATATATGAAGGTGTTATATGAAATTTTTTATTATGAAAAGTTAAATAAAATTAAAGGTTAATGTGAATATTTTTCATGGTGTTATTTCTTTTTAGCATAAAGAAGAGGCAGATGTATTTTTTGAACAATGGATTGGTTGAAAACATTGAGAAGGCTAATGGTAAAAGAAAGAGGAAAATGAGAAACTTTGAAGAATAATTTCAGTTTGGTAATGTAGGAAAAATACATTGTTGTATATTTTAGTGTTTGTATATTTAATGAGTGATGTGTAAAGTGATTTTATTTATTTGTAAAATTATTTTGGTATGTAAAAAAAAGGGAGTTTCTAAACTAAAAATAACAAGACAACTATTTAGTAGACTAATGTGACCTGTCATTTTCTCAGAGAATCAATGCATGTTATTTAACACAAGTTCAAGTTGTAAAATTGTATGTTTAAGGAATTTTATACCCAAAATGCTATCCTATATAACTAACGAAGGTTGCAAAGGGTCATGGATTCAATATATGGTGGTAGTTCCATAGGATGGTTTAGTATCGAGACTGTCGTGTTGCGCTCTAGGAGGTTGAGAAGAGACAATTCTATTTTAATGAAATATTCCCCCAATATTTCATTATCTTCTTATTACTTTTCACAATTAAAAGTGTTTATTTTTTATTTAAATCATTTTTTTTTAATTTAAATCATTTGTATTATTTTAGCTCATTCCATCATCATATATATTTGTAAAAGAAATGATTGTTATTTATTGTTTGATCTTTTTGATATCTAATATGTTGAGAGATATTTCTTAGTCTAGTATAGAAGAGGTGTTGTAATATTATGTTGTTTTTTTTTTGTTTTTTTTTTCAATAAAGTTGAAAATCCTATCATAACATAATTGTAAAACTAGTAGAGGTACAACCATTATTGGTTACTATCATAAAATCTAGGTTGACTCATCACTATTATTCAAGGAAAACCATGGTACCTAGAACTATCCACTAGTGGTCTGTAAGGGGGTAATCTTTCACTCCTGCTAGATGCCTCTCAGTCTTAAATCTTAGAAAGACGAACTCTTAGCCAATCAAAATATATTCTAGCCCATAATCTAACCCGAGTTGCATTGTTATGTTATATAAACAATAAAATTTGAACCTAGATCTATCTTAGCCTACCAAGCGCCAAGAGGGATCACATATCTTGATATGCACACCTCTTTTAGAGTGAAAAGAGATGTGATCCCTCTCCTCCCTTGGTAGATATAGAGTTAAGATGGATCTAGGCTAGTTTAATTTCTCCCTTTAAAAAGACTACATTCCACATGAATACCATGGGTTCTCAATACCATGGGACAATACTATGGTACATTCCTCTTTTTTTTGTATAGGGTTATTTTTATTTCATTGATTTTAGTTTTATTTTTATTTTGACAAAATTAAAATGTTTACATTACATTTTAATAATCATTTAATTTGATATATATTTTTTAGATTTTATTTTATTTCAATTTAGACTCATTTAATTTCCCCTTTAAATATGCTACATTCCACATGAATACCATGGGTCAATACTATGGGCTATTTTTATCAAGTTATTATTATTTTTTTATAGGGTTATTTTTACTTTTTACTTTATTTTGGTGGGGTTAAATTGATTACATTGTAGTATAATAATTTTTATTTAATTTAATTTTTTAGATTTATTTTTTATGTAATTTAACTTAGTCCGAATGTAGTCAAAATATTAAACATTACATCACAACATATATCACGACACTATCCTTGTGGTACTCTTTCAACCACATATAGCAAGTGTGGCACCACTACATTTTTTCTTTTTACCAATACTTCAGTGTAAGAACTACGCCTAACTTCAACACTCAGTTAAATTTATCTTTCAAGTGTTCCTATAATGCAGAAGAATAACATAAACTTCAATACAACAATTCAACACACAAGTACGCCCATACATACTTAGGAGGGGAGTCAGCCCAATATCAATATAATCAGTAATTATATTTTACACAAAATACAATAAAACAACTATGAAACCTTCAGAATATGGCCTGCATACTTTCCATGTCCAAATTACAACTTCACCCTGCAACTCGTCCACCAAAAACACTATGCCATAATTTCCGTTTGGGTCGTCACTTTTTCTGCCTGACCTTCCGAGGGTTGTATCACCTTGAACATTTTGGTACGACCTACACATGTTGAATTTTACTGCACATCCTTCCTAAACCCATACTTAGTTGAACGTTTCCTTTTTTATGTCAAGATCTGCCTATTATATCTTGCATGCACCTTCTGCTCTGCCAAAATACCTGAGTCACCTTCCTATCAGATGTAGTTGGGCGCTTCCTAGTACATTTTGCAGCCTCTAGAATATGAAAACAGAGTCGGCCAGAGCCTAACTCGCCCATCACGATGTATTTATGGTCTGCTTGCACGTTGCATGTTATGGCATGAATTGACTCTGCACACCGATTTCAGAAACCCCAAAATTTCAACTTGGCTTGCTGTTACTACCCTTGCACGCTACAACTCCCCCTAGTTCCTCACCCTTCCATCGCCTTTGCTCAATTTTGTCATTATTTCTATTCGAACTTGTTGAATGGATGATATCCAAGGTTCCAACTCCACGCTTATATATATGTTGTTGAAATGTTACTTTCAACACTGGCTATGCAGAGCCGCTTTCTATTTTTAATCTCCAGGTTCTTTGTACTCAAGCCACCTTCTAAAATTGTGAAAAATCAATTTGTTTTGAAAACCCCCCTATAGTCCTTTCGCATTTTTTTGACAGAGCCTCTATACATTGATAAAACAGAGTTCTCGTATTGTCCTTTGAAAACATAGTGGTCTATTTTGAAAATAGAGTTATTTTTAAATAACACAAGAGCGTTTAATTTCAGAACGCGGAAGAGTTTGTTTGAAGAACTGTGGTCCCCATACCACGTGGCAGAAGTTCATTGGATCGCGTCGTTTTGGAGCTGATTCAGCCAAAACCAAAAATGGACGCGATGTGTTTATGAATTGGATTTGATTTGGATTTCGGGTCACAAAAGACGCTTGCGTCAGCAAGCCCAAATCGGACCCGAAATTTTTATGAGGCGCATTTGATGAAGATTTCGCGCCATAATTTCGACTGAAGTCAGCGCCCAGAATTGTAACGCGAAATGGTTTCGTGCATTCCGGTTGAATGTTTTTTGAAGTCCGGGCAGAGGATCAATTAATGTTTTATGTCAAAGATTTGTTTTGGTTTTAAATCACGCAAATGAAAGTTTTACGGTATATAAGTTTATTATATAAACATATGTTTTTAACATATATATATATATATATATATATATATATATATATATATATATATATATATATATATTTAAACCTGCGCGAAGTGCAAAGTGGGCCCAATACTAATTCTCAATTAGTTTTTTTTTTTTTTTTTTTTTTTTTTTTTTAATGTTAATGCTACGGCATATAAAGAAAAAGGCCCGAAGGAAATGTAAGTTTTTATCATAGCACACAGCAGTGTTATACTTTGTAATAGACAGAGTGTAATTTCATGCACAGCAGTGCATAGTTTTTTAGAGACAGAGTATTTTATTTTATTTTTGTGAGACAAAGAAGAATTTTGATAGCACTGTGTTTTGTAGCAGTCAAACTATTTTTTAATCCCTCTCAGTGAGGAAGAATTAGTGACAGTTTTTTAAGGAATAGAAGTTTGCTTTCAAGGATTAAAAACTCTGTCTCCTGTCAAGAATTTTTTTTATCTCTCTGTGTTAAAGAGGAGAGTATTACTCTCTCCATTGTTGTTCTGGAATTTTCAAATATTCCAACATGGTATCAGAGCTAGTCCAGGCTCTTTGAAGATCAAAGAAGTTGAAGGAAGGACTTCTTTGCTGCAGCAGCTTCTCCAGCAGTGTGAAGACTCATCCAAAAATAATTCAGGGTATTTCTCTATACAGTTTATTGTGTTACTGTTGCAGAACAGTCAGTTTTTTTAAATACACAGTCAAGTGTTTTTAAAGCATAGTTAAGAGTGCAGAATGGTTGGAGCCAGCACTAGCATGGCTATTGGAAATATCCACCTCCCACAATTTAATGGGAAAAATTATGACTACTGGTCAATAACTATGAGAGATTTATTTTCTTCCCAAGACTTATGGGAATTTGTTGAGGATGGCTTTGAAGAGCCAGCAGATGAAGAAGAGCTTGATGATTTAACTCAGGCAGAGAAAGAGTTGTTGAAGAGCAATAAGAAGAAAGACTCCAAATCTCTCTTCTTATTGTATCAAGCAGTGCATGAGAGTTTGTTTCCGAGGATAGCAGCAGCCAAGAGATCCAAAGAAGCATGGGAAACTCTCAAGACAGCCTATCAAGGCATGGAAAAAGTGAAGATAGCAAAACTTCAGTTGCTGAGGAAAGAATTTGAGACTATCTATATGAAAGAGTCAGATACTATTGACTCATTCTTCACTCATGTGATTGGAATGGTCACACAAATAAGATCTCATGGAGAAACTCTTGAAGAGAAGAGGATTGTGGAAAAACTCTTGAGGAGTCTGCCCTCAAGATTTGATGTGATTGTCACCACCATAGAGGAGACTAAGGATCTCACAAAATTTTCAGTGGATGAACTACATGAATTACTGATGACCCATGAGCAGAGATTGGGTAGGATTGAAAACTCATCTATTGAGCATGCCTTTAAGACTTAAATGTCTTTCGGAAGAGGAATAGGGCAAGGCAGAGGAAACAAGAGAGGAATAGGCAGAATCCAAAATAGAGGTGGAAGGAACAGTTCAGCAAATGCTCAAGGAAGGGGCAGCAATCCAAATCAGCATCAAGGCCAAGGCAGCATCCATCAAAGTGGTAAGCAGAATGCACAAGGACAAAGGTATGATAAATCCAATGTCCAATGTCACTATTGTAAAAAATATGTAAATTATGCTAATTAATGTAGAAAGAAGTAGCATGATATGTGAAATAGAACAAATGCAAATTTTACAAGGGAAAATCTCAGCCAAGACAATTTATTTTTAGCTTGTAATATGGCTGAAGAAAAGAATGAAGACTTATGGTTTCTAGACTCCGGTTGTAGTAACCATATGACAGGAAACATAGCAATGTTTTCTATGTTAGATGAGAGTGTGAAGTCACAAGTCACACTAGGAACTGATAGCAAAGTTTCTGTTATGGAAAAAGGAGATGTAAATGTCTTAACAAGGAAAGGTGCAAAGAAATCCATATCAGATGTTTATTATGTTCCAGGAATGAAGTGTAACCTCTTAAGTATTGGACAGCTTGTTCAAAAGGGGTACAATGTATTTTTTGAGGATGATGTTTGTACCATCATGGACAAACCACCCAGCAAACAATGTATTGCTGAAGTGAAGATGACAAGGAATAGGATGTTCCCTCTTAGAATGAGAGAAGATTTGAAAAATGAAGAAGAAATAGCAGCAGTGACACAAGAGGCTATCCAAAGCGAACCAAAAGATGAAAATTGGTTGTGGCACTTGAGATTTGGACATCTTAACTTTGGAGGTCTTAACTTGTTGAATAGAAAAGGAATAGTAAGAGGTTTACCATTGATAGAGAAACCGGACAGCCTTTGTGAAGGTTGTATCTTGGGGAAACAACACAGAGAAATTTTTCCTTCCAGGAAAAGCATAAGGGAAAAGGCACCCTTAGAGATTGTCCACTCAGATTTGTGTGGACTGATGCAAACTCCATCGCTTGCTAGAAGCCACTACATGTTAACATTCATAGATGATTTTACAAGAAAAACTTGGGTTAACTTTTTGAAAAAAAAAAGTGAAGTGTTTGAAAGATTTTGCAATTTCAAAGCACTTGTGGAAAACCAAAGTGGGCTGCACATCAAAGTCCTAAGGAATGATAGAGGAGGTGAGTATATATCTAAATATTTTCTACGTTTTTGTAGAGAAAATGGTATTCATAAGCAATTTACAACTAGATATACTCCACAACAAAATGGAGTAGCCGAAAGGAAGAATAGAACCATAATGGACATGGTAAGGAGTATGTTAAAGGCAAAGCATTTGCCTAATGATTATTGGGCTGAAGCTGTACATTGTGCAACATACATTTTGAATAGGTGCCCTACAAAAGCAGTTATGAACAAAGTGTCGGAAGAGGCATGGAGTGGCACAAAGCAAGGTGTCACACACATGAAGGTTTTTGGATGTGTGGCTTATGCACACATTCTGGATCAGCTAAGGAAGAAGTTGGACAGCAAGGGGGAGAAATGTATTTTCATTGGATACAGTGAGGAATCCAAGGCTTACAGGTTGTACAACCCATCCACCAAGAAGTTTATTGTGAGCAGAGATGTTCAGTTTATTGAGGAGGAAGCTTGGGATGGAAGCATAGAGAAAACAGTGAATGTTAAACACTGTTTATCTCACAATGAAAATGATGATGAGTTGGCTGAAATACATCTCCAAACAACAGCACCAACACAAGGGCAGCAAGGCACACCCTTGAGGAGAAATGAAAGTGCTTCTCCAAGCACACCACAAGGAGGAAATTCAAGTGCTTCTTCAAGCATTTGTACACCTAATGAAAGAGGTAAGAAGTTCAGAAATTTAAATGACATTTATGAACAAGAGGTAGCAAATGAAGGTATCAATTCTTTGTTTGCTTTATATTGTCATGTTGAAGACCCTATCCACTTTGAAGAAGCTATTAAGGATAAGAAATGGATAGAAGCTATGGATGAGGAGCTTAATGCCATAGAGAGAAACAAGACTTGGGATTTGGTTGAACTCCCAAAAGGTAAAGATGTCATTGGAGTTAAATGGGTCTACAAGACCAAGAGTAATGCTAAAGGAAAAATAGAGAGACACAAGGCCAGACTTGTTGTGAAAGGATATAAGCAGAAGCATGGGATAGATTATGAGGAAACTTTCGCACTGGTTGCTAGAATGGAAACCGTGAGAGTAGTGTTGTCCATAGCAGCACAAAACAAGTGGAAAGTTTACCAAATGGACGTGAAGTCAACATTCCTAAATGGAGTGTTAATGGAAGAGGTTTACATTGAACAACCTCTCAGCTATGAAAAGAAAGGCCAAGAGCACAAAGTGTGCAAGTTGAAGAAAGCTCTTTATGGGCTGAAGCAAGTGCCAAGAGCGTGGTATAGTAGGATAGATTCCTATCTATTGGAAAATGGATTTGAAAAGTGTGAGGGAGAACCCACCCTCTACATCAAAGAAAATGATGGTAAAATGTTGATTGTAGTTTTATATGTTGATGATGTTATTTTCACAGGTAATGATGATTACCTTATTGAAAATTTTAAAACAATCATGAAAGAAGAATTTGAAATGACTGACATGGGTTTGTTGAAATACTTCTTAGGAATAGAAGTAGAACAAGATGAAAATAGGATTTTTATCTCACAGGAAAAATATGTTAATGAAGTGCTTGAAAGATTTAATATGCAGGAGAGCAAAGCAGCAATCACTCCCGTAGTGATGGGATTAAAACTCAGCAGAGAGAACAGCAGCAAGGATTTTGATCCTAGCTTGCACAAGAGAATAGTTGGCAGCCTCATGTATTTGACTGCAACTAGGCCCGACATAATGCATGCTGTTAGTTTGATTTCCAGATTCATGGAAAAGCCAAAGGATGTACATTGGCAAGCAGCGAAGAGAATTCTGAGGTATGTTAAAGGAACCAAAAGGTATGGCATTCTATATACTGCTTCAGAATGTTCAGATTTAGTTGGATACACTAACAGTGATTGGGCTAGAATTGTAGATAATCAGAAGAGCACTTCCAATTATTTTTTTCACATGGGTTCAGGAGCCATTTCATGGGCTTCTAAAAAGCAGCCCATTGTAGCATTGTCTACAGTAGAGGCAGAATATGTGGCAGCTACAACAACAGCTTGTCAAGCAATTTGGATGAGGAGGATGTTAAGGAGTTTATGCCAAGATCAGATAAGAGGAACAATGATTTATTGTGACAATAGCTCAGCTATTGCATTATCGAAGAATTTTGTGTTTCATAAGAGAACGAAACACATAGACACAAAGTTTCATTACATTAGAGAATTGGTAAACAATGGAGAAATTGTTTTGGAACACTGCAGAACTCAGGAGCAGTTTGCAGACATTCTGACCAAGCCATTGGGACAGAAAAGTTTTGAGTTTTTGAGAAAATGTCTGGGTATGACTGATAACCCAGCAGTTGAAAGTAAGGGGGAGTGTTGAAATGTTACTTTCAACACTAGCTGTGCAGAGCTGCTTTCTATTTTTAATCTCCAGGTTCTTTGTACTCAAGCCGCCTTCTAAAATGGTGAAAAATCAATTTGTTTTGAAAACCCCCCTATAGTCCTTTCGCAGTTTTTTGACAGAGCCTCTGTACATTGATAAAACAGAGCTCTCGTATTGTCCTTTGAAAACAGAGTGGTCTATTTTGAAAACAGAGTTATTTTTAAATAACACCGGAGCGTTTAATTTCAGAACGCGGGAGAGTTCGTTTGAAGAACTGTGGTCCCCAGACCACGTGGCAGAAGTTCGTTGGATCGCGTTGTTTTGGCGCTGAGTCAACCAGAACCCAAAACGGACCCGATGTGTTTATGAAGCGAATTTGATTTGGATTTCGGGTCACAAAAGACGCTTGCGTCAGCAAGCCCAAATCAGACCCAAATTTTTTATGAGGCGCATTTGATGAAGATTTCGCGTCACAATTTCCGCTGATGTCAGTGCCCAGAATTGTAACGCGAAATGGTTTTGTGCATTCCGGTTGAATGTTTTTTGAAGTCCGGGAAGAGGATCGATTAATGTTTTATGTCAAACTTTTGTTTTGGTTTTAAATCGCACAAATGAAAGTTTTATGGTATATAAGTTTATTATATAAACATATGTTTTTAACATATGTTATATATATATATTTAAACCTGCGCGAAGTGCAAAGTGGGCCCGATACTAATTCTCAAATAGATTTGTTTTAAAGTTTAGTTTTTGGTTTTTAGTTTTTTATTTTTATGTTAATGCAACGGCATATAAAGAAAAATGCCCGAAGGCAATGTAAGTTTTTATCATAATACACAGCAGTGTTATATTTTGTAATAGACAGAGTGTAATTTCATGCACAGCAGTGCGTATTTTTTAGAGACAGAGTATTTTATTTTTTCTATGTGAGAAAGAGAAGAATTTTGATAGCACTGCATTTTGCAGCAGTCAAACTATTTTGTAATCCCTCTCAGTGAGGAAGAATTAGTAACAATTTTTTAAGGAATAGAAGTTTGCTTTCAAGGATTAAAAACTCTGTCTCCTGTCAAGAATTTTTTTTATTTCTCTGTGTTAAAGAGGAGAGTATTACTCTCTCCATTCTTGTTTTGGAATTTTCAAATATTCCAACATATGCCTTTGGAGCAGTCCCTTTTTCTCCGAAGGATGCGACCCTTCCATGGTTTTCCCATCCAACATATGCTCGAATTGCACAACGTTTTAACAAATCGCCTCGCCCATATCCATCATTCACTACACTGCTAGGTCACTCGGGAAGTAGGGTTGCTCGAGTCGGCTTGACCGTCCATTCACTCTCTCAACACGTCTACCCCCCGCTATACATGAGTCACCCGCGTCCGTCATGCCAACATGTCTTCCCACTGATATACACGAATCACCTGCTCTATGACACTCATCTCCCATCGGCACATGACTCGCCCACCGCTACAACTCGCTTACTGCCACCACACGACTCGTCAGCCATAAGTCCATGACTCAGGAATGACTCACCCAAGGGGTGGGCTCTCACAAACATGGTGTGCTCGTTGCACATGCCGGAGTTGGTTAATATAGGCGCCCGTCAGACATGGGAGTGACCTCTACAACTCAGTCACACATCACCGAATGTTGCCTTGTGTCATCACACATGCCCGAGTTAGAGAATACGGGTGCCCGTCGCACATGTTTTTGGTCATTACAACTCGGTTGCATATTGAATCTGCTCATGGTCCTGACATCCTCCACCACTCTAAAAATATTTTCAACCTCGAAAGCATCATCATGTCGTCGCAAACTGTTATCAACTCCAACATTCATATTTCCATGCCATTAACTCTGCTATATCCCTCCAAAAGGTCTAAAATATCATGTCGGCATCCAGATAGCTCCATCTGTGACCTACTCCATGCTTTAAATCTGTCACATCTCTGCAAGAAAATAATATGTTAGATCCTCCTATGATGGTGATTAGTTGGGTAGCTAATACAACTGTATCATCACCTCCACAGGAATGTATTCACCCTACATCATCATGTCTGTCAAAGAATCCTATTGTTAACTGTGTCCATATTTCCTCATAACCTTCTCATAATGACAAGAGGACTCACTGCCATGAGTAGAATATAATGAGCCTTGTCCCCATGTCCTTCTAAGAAGAGGGGGCAGACGTGGAGGCCAAGGGCCCTTCCTCATCTTATGTTAATATCGCAATACACCTATTGGGATCTTCCTCTTCCATTCATTGCATGTATGCTTCCAAAATTTATCCCTGAATGCCTCATCCTGCATCACCTCTTCCTTCCACTACCTCTAGAATTCTTTCCAAATCTTGGATATTGTCATAAAATGCTCTCATAACTTGTGCCTTCTCTGTGAGTTTTTCCTCTGCAACAGAAAACTTATCATGAATTCCTTCATCCCGCTTAATGTCATCCACATTCATCATTTTCAATTTGCACCCAACTGCCATAGCTACCATTGTAGGAACTCATACAGGATAATCCTCTCGTCCCTCATAAAGGTAAAACTTATTTATATGTGGTACCATCATAGTTTCATACTACTTCATAAATTCCATCCCATATATAACTTCATAATCATCAATCCGTGCAACCATGAAATCGACATTCCCATGACACTTCCCTATGTGTACCTGTGCATTCTCAATCATACGAATAACATGATCCAGAGGAGAATTCACTACTTTTATTTGGACTTCGACAAGTTTGAAATTCAATCCAATCTTCCTCGCAGCTCCTTCCCTAATGAAGTTGTGAGTTGCGCGACTGTCCACCATCATGAGTAGTGAACCCTGCCCAATATTCATATCCACATACTCCAGTTTGTTACTTTCAGGATCACACATAGGGACAACTTTCGTAGCTATTGCAGCTTCCAATACCTACATCATCCAAATAGATGGTTCATATTTCTTCTTTCTTTCAGATTGTGTTGTCGTTGCCACTGCTGGTCTTGAAAGAAAATTATTCACCATGTGGTCCCCTTCGCACAACCAACACTTCAGAGCTTTATTGATCTTCAACTTGTCATTTGATCTTGAATGTTCCTCCTTTGTAGCATTTTCCTTCGGTTTATTGGGCTTATTCCTCTTCTTATTCCCTTAATCATAGTGTTCTATCCTCCTATCAACTACAAGAAATGCTTCTTCCAATTTTTTGATCTTATGCCGCTTCACCTCTTTGTGTTCCCAAGGTTTCAACCCAATAAAAAAGTTGAAAATATTGTATTTTTGTGCCATTTCAGGTACTTCCAAAACAACACTTTGGAAATCCATTTGATGCTGCTGAATATTCCTCATTTGCTTAATATATGTAATCGTGGTTCTTACATCCCAAGTCTCATCTTGTTGGCTAAAATGAGCTAGCAAAGATTCCTTCATTTCCTCCCATGTGGTGATGTCATTGGCCTCACCATGAGAAATCTGGTCGGCCTTCATTCTCCACCACATCTTAGCATCCTTCGTCAGAAATTGAGAAACTACCTTTACTTTTGCTTCTTCACTAGGAATTTCCAACCATTCCAAGTATTTTTGCATATCCCATAAGAAATTACCAAGTGTCTTTACACTCCTCATCCCATCATAAGAATTAGTTTCTTTCACCTTTACATGGGAAGCTCCTCCAATAGGTCCTTGCCCAAAAACTCTCTTCACCATTGAAATCTCGTTGAAAGCCTCATTCATACTTTTCTACAGCTTAGTAATCTCATCCATACCAATATCCTTCGTTGCTTCGAAGTCCTTCACATCTTTCATTGTTTGTCAATATTGCCACTCGGTGTACTCATATCGTACCTTGAGTGATTCATGGGTTGTTCCCAATGTTACAAAATTATCTCTAAGTTCTTCATTCTAGGCTTTCAATGCATTCATCCTTGAATAAAACTCAACCATACAATCCAACAACTTATCCATAAAAAATATTTTAGCAACGGTAGAAGACTTGCCTCTTTCCACCTGAGGTTCTTCCACAATGTCCTCCATGAGTTTTCCTGCATGTCCTACCCAAACCCATACATAGCAGAACATTTCCTTCATGTAATCAGACTCTAATCGTTATATCCTCCACGTGTCTTTCGCTCTGCAAAAATACCCCAGTCACGTGCCTGTCCATTGCAGTTAGGCGCTCCCCGCTACAATCTACGGCTGCTATAGGTTGAATGCACAGTCAGGCGAAGATAGACTCGCTCTGCACATTGTGGTCATGGTCTACCTACAAGCTGCATGTCATGACATGACTCGACCCTACACGTCGATTTCAGAAACCCCAAAACTTTGACTTGACATAATGCTACGACCCTTGCACGCTGCAACTCTGCCTGTTGCCTCACCCTTCCTTCGCCCTTGCTCGCTTTTGCCTTTATTGTTGTTCAAACTCGGTTGAATGGATGATTTCCAAGGTGCCAACTCCACGCTATATATCTATATATATATATGTTTGGAGCGGTCACTTTTTCTTCAAAGGACGCCACTTTTCCATGGTCCTCTCATCCAACATATGGTCGACCTACACAATTTTTTAACATGTCGCCCAACCCATATCCATCATTCACTACATCGACAAGTCGCTTGGGTAGTCGGGTTGCTCGAGTCGGCTTGGTTGCCCTTTCACCCGCTCATGCCTTGCTCACCTATGCCCGTGATGCCAACACATCCACCCGCCACTATACATGACTCACCCGCACTATGGCACGACTCACCCATCGCCACACGACTCACCCGCCTCTACAACTCACTCACTGCCACCGCACGACTCGTGCATGAATCACCCAAGGGGTGTGCGGTCACCAACGCAATGCACATGTCCGAGGTGGCTAATACGGGCACCCATCGCACATGGATGTGCCCACTATAACTCGTTCGCACATCTCCGAATGTCTACTCGTGTCATCACACATGCCTGAGTTGGTCAATACAAGAACTCGTCACACATGAGCGCGCTCATTATAACTCAGTCGCACATTGACTCAACGTGTGGGCATGACAACATCGCTACCATACTAGGCTGGTTGGAGAGCGCTCTCCCACAATAATTAATAATTAAAATTAATAATTATTAGCGTCCACAATATAATTAAAATTTAAAAATAAAATCCGAAAAGTCAAATTCTCTAAAATAAAATTAAATTTAAAAAAAATATAAAAACTAAGTGATGACTATCAATATTGTTACAATATTTCAAATAAAATTGAAGTTATAGAGTTAAGATTTACCCTTGGATATTTTTGGATCCATGGTTTTTTTTATAGATTTATTTGTAATTTTCTTAAAAGAAATCAAATTATTTAAAAGGTAAATTTCTCTTTTAAATACAAACATCTTCAAAAATTTAATCTGTATCACTCATTATAAATAGTTTTAAAAAATCTAAATTATTTATTATAAAATTTCACCATAAATAATTAAGAAAAAACCAAACAACTTACTATAAAGTTTAGATTTTTGAAAGTAATTATATGATAAACATAAAATGAAAATTTATCCATACATTTTTCAAAAGATTACCAATACTATGAAAACACAATGCAAAAGCAATATACTCTAATGATTACAAAATAAATACGAAGTTAGTACAATTAGATAAACCTTGCCAAAATAATACGACAATTCGACTTTCGGCTTTTTTCTATTCTTTATTGTTTTCTATTATTTCAGAGCATGTTATAGATTTTATGTTTTTTCATGTGTCACAACACACTTTGTAATTTTTGACTTTTTGATGTTATTAAAAAAGTGGTTTCTTTCTTAGAGGCAATCCCATACTAGCATACTATAGATTTTATGCCTTTTCATGGGTCACTACACACCCTGTAATTTTAGGAAACCACTACTAACGGAGTGATTTCCTCCCACCCAACCCCATACCTACGTGAAAGCATCAAAGAGTAAGATTGAATAAAGACATCTTACCATCTCAGCCCATAACCTATATAAAGTTTCCCTTTGAATTAATATAACTTAACCTATCTTACCAAAAAAAATCTCCAAACTCTTCAAAGTATTGACCTGCTCATGCAAAACCTTACTACTGTGAACTGACTGTAATCCACATGATGACTATAATCCGTTAAATACATATGCAATAATAAAATTCTCATGCACACTAGCTCTCTAAATCCGGTTCTCTTCTAGTTTCCTAAGTTCCAGTCTTTGAGCAATGACATAGTCAAACACAGCGTGTCACTGATCTGAATAAAAAACCCTAAAGTCTCTCCGCAATTAACATAATTAAGAGCATAGGAAAGAACTTGACGTGGACTTCTCAAGCTTTATCATTTCCCTTGTATCTATCTAGAAAGAAGAAAGTATTGCTGGTATCCTCGTCCATAGCAGAGCAAAGGGAAGCAATGGATAGAGAACGAGAGGGTCTCCAATGTCATTATTGTAAGAAATATGGGCACTATGCCAATGAATGTAGAAAGAAGCAAAATGACATGAAAAATAGGCAAAATGATAATGTAGCAAAAGAAGAAAAGAACCCAAGTAATGTGTTGTTAGCTTGTAATGTAGCACAAGATAGAGAAGATGATGTTTGGTTCTTAGATTCAGGATGTAGTAATCACATGACTGGAAACAAGGCAATGTTTTCCAATCTAGATGAAGAGATTAAATCTGAAGTAACCACAGGGACTGATACTAAGATCTCTGTAAAAGGAAAAGGCAGAGTTAGTATTCGAGCAAGAAATGGGGAGCAGAAATTTGTCCCTGATGTGTATTATGTTCCAGGTTTGAAATGTAATCTTTTGAGCATTGGGCAGCTCATAAACAAAGGTTACAATGTAATATTTAAGGATGATGTGTGCACAATAAAATATATACCTCCAAGTAAGAAAATCATTGCTGAAATTCAAATGACCAGCAATAGAATGTTTCCTCTCAAGCTCAACACTGACTTGAAGGGAAAAGGAAAGAGTATAGCAGCTGTAACACAAGAAGCTTTTCAGAAGGAAGCTAAAGATGAAAATTGGTTATGGCACCTGAGATTTGGACATCTCAATTTTGGAGGATTAAATTTGTTGCACAGAAAAGGAATGGTAAGAGGTTTGTCATTGATTGAGAAGCCTGACAGCCTATGTGAAGGCTGCATCTTGGGAAAGCAACAGAGAGAAAATTTTCCATCAGGGAAAATCATAAGGGCGAAAGCACCCTTAGAAATCATCCACTCATATTTATGTGGGCCGATGCAGATAGCATCAGTTTCAGGCAGCAACTATATGCTGACCTTCATAGATGATTTCACAAGAAAAGTGTGGGTTTATTTTCTGAAATATAAGAGTGAATTTTTTCAGAAATTTTTCCATTTTAAAGCTCTTGTAGAAAAACAGAGCGGACTGCACATTAAAGTTCTCATAACCGATAGAGGAGGAGAATATATATCAAAATAATTTCTACGTTTTTACAGAGAGAACGGCATACACAAGCAGTTTAACACAAGGTACACACTGCAACAGAATGGAGTTGCTGAAAGGAAGAATCGAACCATAATGGAAATGGTTAGAAGTATGCTCAAGGAAAAGCACTTGCCGAATGAGTATTGGGCAAAAGCAGCAAATTGTGTTGTGTATATTTTGAATAGATTCCCCACAAAAGCGGTGATGAACAAGGTTCCAGAAGAAGCGTGGAGTGGCAGAAAATAGGGAGTCACCCACATGAGAGTTTTTGGATGTGTGGCATATGCACACATTCCAGACAAGTTGAGAAAGAAGTTGGATAGTAAGGGGGAGAAGTGCATTTTCCTTGGATATTGTGAAGATTCCAAAGGATACAGATTGTATAACCCATCCACAAAGAAGTTTGTGATAAGCAGAGATGTGCAATTTATTGAAGAGGAAGCATGGGATGGAAGTATTGAGAAAACAGTCAATGTTAAAAACTTTTTGTCTCATGATGAAGATGAAGGAGATGTGGTTGAAATTAACAACCCATCCATAGCACAACCTCCTCAAATGCAAGGATAGCAAGGGATGCCTCAAGCGGCAGCGAGAACACCCTTGAGAAGAAGCGTGAGCGGTTCACCGAGTACACCACATGGAGCAGAATTGAGTGCTTCATCAAACACGTCTACACCAAGTGAAAGAGGAACAAAGTTCATAAGTATTAGAGAAATCTATGAGCAGGGAGCAGCAAACGAAGGTATGAATTCCTTATTTGCTTTGTATTGTCAAGTTGATGATCCTATTCATTTTGAAGATGCTGTTAAATATAGAAAATGGATAGAAGCTATGGATGATGAAATTAATGCCATAGAGAAGAAAAAAACATGGGAGTTGGTTGATCTCTCAAAAGGTAAAGAAGTCATTGGTGTTAAATGGGTTTATAAGACCAAAAGAAATGCTGAAGGAAAAATAGAGAGACACAAGGCCAGACTTGTTGTCAAGGGATACAAGCAGAAGAAAGGGATAGACTATGAAGAAACTTTTGCACTAGTTGCAAGAATGGAGACAGTGAGAGCAGTGTTGTGCATAGTAACTCAAAACAAATGGAAAGTATACCAGATGGATGTAAAATCTGCATTTTTAAGTGGAGTTTTAATGGAAGAGGTATATGTGGAACAACCTCTTGGATATGAGAAGAAAGGCCAAGAGCATAAGGTCTACAAATTGAAGAAAGCTCTTTATGGGCTGAAACAAGCACCAAGAGCGTGGTACAGCAGAATAGACTCCTATCTATTGGAGAATGGATTTGAAAAGTGTGAGGGAGAACCCACCCTCTACATCAAAGAAAAGTATGGTAAGATGCTCATTGTTGTTTTATATGTTGATGATTTAATATTTACTGGTAATGATGATTACTTTATTGAAAATTTTAAAACGGTCATGAAAGATGAATTTGAAATGACTGACATGGGTTTATTAAGATACTTCTTAGGAATAGAAGTAGAGCAAGGTGAAAAAAGGATTTTTATATCTCAAGCAAAGTATGTGAATCAAGTTTTAGAAAGATTTAATATGCAGGAGTGCAAAGCTGCAATTACTCCCACAGTAATGGGATTGAAGTTGAGTAAAGATGACAACAGCAAGGATTTTGATCCAAGTTTGTATAAAAGCATAGTTGGCAGCCTCATGTATTTGACTGCAACTAGGCCGGATATTATGCATGCTGTTAGTTTAATTTCCAGATTTATGGAGAAGCCAAAAGAAGCACATTGGCAAGCAGCAAAGAGAATTATGAGGTATGTGAAAGGAACAAAAAGATTTGGTATTTTATATACTACTTCAGAAAATTCAGAATTAGTTGGATACACTGACAGTGATTGGGCTAGAAGTGTAGATGATCGGAAGAGTACTTCCGGTTATGTTTTTCATATGGGTTCAGGAGTCATTTCATGGGCTTCTAAGAAACAGCCTATTGTAGCATTATCTACAGTAGAGGCAGAATATGTGGCAGCTACAGCAGCAGCGTGTCAAGCAATTTGGATGAGAAGAATGTTGAGAAGCTTATGCCAAGAACAGGTAAAAGGGACAGCGATTTATTGTGACAATAGCTCAGCTATTGCATTGTCAAAGAATTATGTGTTTCATAAAAGAACAAAACACATAGATACAAAGTTTCATTATATCAGAGAATCAGTAAACAATGGAGAAATTGTTTTACAGCATTGTAAAACAGAGGAGCAATATGCAGATATTTTAACTAAACCATTGGGGCAGAAGACCTTTGAATTTTTAAGAAAATGTTTGGGTATGATGGATAACCCAGCAGCTGACTTTAAGGGGGAGTGTTGAAAATATTAAAGTCACCTGCCAGCCTTGGGCAAGAAGAAAAGAGTACAAGGTAGCAGAAGCAGAGCGTGGAGTGCACAGCACTCTGTAATTAAGAGGAATGGAGAATGTAAGGATGAATTAAATGTGATGGGCCGCAACCAAAAATTACAGAGGAGAATCAATTTGGATTATGGGCGAACTTAATTTTGCAGGTGGAATGAAGACTTTCGTAGTTCTGAACTACGGAGGAGCAGTTTTATTTAAAACAGTCAATTCGGGCTTTTAAGCCCTCAACAACCAGAATAAATGAAATATTGTTTAAATAGGCGGAAGTCCTTTTATTTCTGAATTGGCGGGATAAGTGGTCCCCACCACTTAAGCCCCAATCGAAATCGCAATACATATGACATATATTCCAAGTGTCTTGTTGATATGGCGGAGTTCCGCAAAGCGGAACGGTTTTATATTATATACAACCAAAACATATTATAATCGCCCCCCACAGCAGCGGAGGCCCGTGGGTCCACTTGACCATGTGGCAATGACTTAATGGAATCTCAAGTTTTCAATTGCAAGGGTTCAATCGGAGCGGTTTTGTAATATGCTCCGATCGAAGGCCAGACCCGATCCAGTTATATGCTACAGTCCATAGTTCAATCGCATCCGTTTCTTGATCGCAATCGGAAGCTCTTAAGTGTTGGGCCCGATTGCACTTTGAAATTGGCGGACCCGATGGTAGTATGCAATGGAGTTAATAAATTCCATCGCGTCCGAGATCTTAATCGCAATCGTAACTTCTTCATTGCATGCCCCGATCGCACCAACTGAAGTTCCGGACCCGATGCCATTTATATGGCGAATTTAAATGGTCCATCGTGTCCGATTCTCAATCGCAATCAGAAGTTTCGGTTGTTGGCACATATTGTTTTTTCCGATTGCGATTGTGATGTGGTCCCTACCTGTATAGCCCGCATTAAATTTGTTTTAATAGTTTTGTTTTAAAAAGTGTTTTAATATAGTTTTTTCATGTGCAGCATATAAAACAGAAAAGGCCTGCGACCCTGTAGTGATCGTGTAATTGTATTTTGTTTTTGTTTTTCACAGCAGTGCGTGTGAGAAGAAAAGAACATAGCAGTGTTGATATTTTAAGAAACAGAGTATTGTTTTGGAAAGACTGAGAGTTGTTTTGTAGCACTGCGTCTGTAGCATTCCTGCTTTTCTTATCCCTCTGTTAAGAGGAAGAATTTGTAACAGTTTTTTTTTTAAATAATAGAAGTGTGTCTCAGTGTGGAAAACTCTGTCTCCTGTCAAATTTTAAAATTTCTCTGTGTTTAGAGGAGAGGAGTTTACTCTCTCCATTTGGAATTCTCAATATTCCAACAGACGGGAATTGTTGCAGAAGCCTTCAAGATCCTTCGCTCCCGTGAAAAATTGCTAGGGAGTCTCACCCTTACTCTCGTTCTCCCTCTCATTTTTGCAATTCTGGGGGGCCAATTTGTCTTCCAATATGTGTTCTCTCCATGGAATGCGATGCCTAAATTGATGGAGACCACCAGCCCGGCCGGCGTGAGAATCACTAAGGAACAGGCGGAGCTACTCATTTTTTTAGCAGCCTATGCAGTATTCGTTTTGGCCTTTTCATTGTTGTCGATGGCGGCTGTGGTGTATACCGTGGCCTCCTTCTACACAGGAAAATAAATTTCCTTCGCGAGGGTTATGAGCAACGTTCTCGGGGTTTGGAAACGCCTCATATTAACTTTCCTCTTCTTTATTCTACTTGTCTTCTTCCAGTTCGCATGCACTATCGTGTTGTTCAATTTCAATTTGGTGGTCCATGAATTTGGCCAGTATGTTATAACCGCCTTCCTCGTCTCTGGGTATGTGTATATAGGCATCGTGTCATGCCTCGCCTTCGTTACCTCCGTCTTGGAGGTCAAATACGTCGTACGCGCCAAAAGGAAGAGCATGGATCTCATCAGGAGAAAGCGGGTCATGGCCTTGTTGTTCGACATTCTTTACCTCATATTAGTCGGAATTATTGGATGGTTATTTTTTTATGGTGTACTTAACGGAGACCCCCATGGCGTGGGCAGTGCAAGGAGGGGCGTGTATGCGACAATCCTTGTTGGGTCACTGTGTTTTGTTCACATGATGTGGCTGTTGACGCAGAGCGTGCTTTACTTTGTGTGCAAATCTTACCACCCTGAGAGCATAGACAAACCCTCTTTGTCATATCAGCCAGAAGGTAACCTTGGGGACTATGAGCCTCTTGAGAGTAGCTACGCTCAATCGGAAGATGTGCATGCCTCAGTCTGAAATCTCAGCGTGATTTTCTTATTGTAGGTATTTATGGCATTAGTTTCTTCCTTCCTCTTGTTCTTTAATTTGTCTAAAATAATTCTCCTCTCCTTGAGGGTGACTAGTTTTACCTGTAACCCTGACCACGGGATTTCATTCCTTCGAAATACTAAATATACTTAATAATATGTAAGTGTTAATTTAACTCAGTTAAGCGGTTTTGTTCAACTATTCCATTCCATGATATGTATTTAAATCACCTTGTTCTGATGAATGAATTATCAATAATGTGATTAATGAAGAGGTAAATTTTGTCGTTTCACCAAAATTCGTAGGTGTTGGTAAACTCTTAAATGTATTTAGGGTGAATCAACATCTCTCAAAAGCAGTTAAGGGGAATCGAATCTAGGTCCAAGCACTCTGATACCATGAATAGATTTGCCATTACATCAAAATCGGCAGGTGTTGGTAAACTTCCAAAGGCGCTCTCATACCATGAAGAGATTTGCCATTACACCAAAATCTGCATGTGTTGATAAACTTCCAAATCCTTAACTAGGATCCCTAGAGTAAGAATTATTGATTCCATAGAAATAGGATGATTACTCCAACAATTTATCCTAGAAACAGTTATCTAAATTATAAATCCCAAAAAATTTAAATGTAACATGTAGATATAGTATTAGAGTTATAAGTTATAAAAAAATTAAATGGAGATGGGATGGTGTTGTTAGTTATAGTTATTTTAAAAAAATAAAATTAAACAATATTCGAAAGTTTAAATATGGGTTAAAACTTTTCCATAAATAGAGCTATTAAATATAATTAAATTATAAAAAAATAGAAGATGATTTAAAAGTTATACAATATTTGATAAAACTTACTATTGATCAAATAGCTTTCCAGGTAATAACCTGGAGAGTGTATACACACATACACACACTCTGATCATTGAATTAGATGAGCCTAAATTATATAGGCTTTCACACTAACGGGATGGTTTCAACCACTCCCTTGATATCAGGATATGAGATCTATGATTAGAATCTCAATCCTATCTTTATCATAACAACAACCTAACTATGGATTTCTCCATTAATTCCAACACTCTCCCTTAGTGGAGAAAGGGTACTAAACAATAACATATGCCTGCTGGTCTAGTCTCAGCTAGGCTTACAATAAAAAAACATAAAAAACTTGACAACAGAGGATTTCATCTTCACCTTTATGCTTCTGAGTCCATATTTGTTCATTCTAAGTCAAGGCTTCATCTTCACTTTCCTCACTGTGAGGTAGTGATGTATTTTCACCTCATTTCTTCCCCAATGATGGAAAGCTTGAACGCTTATCCTCGCCCTTTTTAAAGTTATGACAGGCTTAATAGGAAATTGTTTTCTCTCACCATTTCTGGTGTCACGCATGTAAATTTCAGCAATGTTGTCATCTGCACACACATAAATATTCATGAGATTATCGCATTTTAAATTCTCTCCAACTCTGTCTGCTTTTGCCATGTCTTCGCCATCAGCTTCATGTAGCTCGTCCAATTGATCTTCAACACATTTTTCATCTTTGCATCCTTCCTGACGATCAACTTGTGACTCTTTAATATCAGGATCTTGCACAACAGATTTTGCCTCTTGTTTCTCGAGGTCATCAACAGAACCACATTGTTTTTCTGAAAAAATGCTACCCATGCTACCCAGGCTAACGCCTACAAATGCCCACATGAAAATATCATCATCCTCGTCATCAGAATCAAAAATATCTAAAAATATAGACATGTTCTTAAAAGTTCCAGCTTATCTCGTTTTGTCTTGCTTCCAGATTTTGACTCCACTCGGTCCTCTTACGAGCTTCAACAACCCCATAACCATGCAGGCAAGAATCCTCCCTTTGGCGGCTCTTCAATAGTAGAACCTTGTAGACTGTGGCTTCTATGCCACGCAGGTCTCAGTGCTCTCGGCTCTTGCGACGAGCAACAAACGACCTCTCAGCAAGCTGGAAATGCTATCACTGTCTAATTCTTATGCATGTAATCAGAAATTTCTCATATGACACATATTTCTGAAAATGGGTTCAAATCAGCCAAAACTTTCACGTTTTCATTGTGGCATATAATAAATTAGATGAAAAATTTACCCAATGCAACTCTGAAATAACCATCTAGAAAACTGCTTTCGAGGATCTCATGGGATTTGAGGATCACTCCGTGTTGCAACTGTTGGAGAAGCAGTGTTGTATCAACATCTGCATTTGTGCTTTGCTACAGCACCAAATGACCTCCGTAGTAGCAGCGTTGACTTACAGGATTGAATTTTCTTAGAGGGCTAAATGTAAGAAAATCACCTTGAATTTCGTTTTTATTTTTGCTCCTCTACGTACATCTGCAATAGATTCTTGGCACCAGCAAATCCTTTTGTGAAAGAGGTAACAAAGAAAGTATACGGGGACGTGGATGAATGGAAGGATTGGAACTGGAGATCGAATGGAGATCTGATGTTGAACGATGCATATTTCACGCCATCGGGAGAAGCGACGTCTTTAGCATATGTAAAAGCATCGAGTCTGCCAGCGAGACCTTCCAGCCTTGTCGGACCGCTCACCCAAAATGCGGGTGTACTCTTCTGTAGGAAAGGAGTTTGCTGCTATCCTGAACTTCTAAACGACCTGTCCACCCACTCACCAAGGTCAAGTTCAATTGACTAGTTATTCTGGGAACGAAGCTCTTCTCTTATTTGTTTCTAGCCTTTCCAAAAATTTGTAATTTCGTTGGCAGACACACCGATCCACACAACACACAAATGCGTAGACCACAGAAGGATAAGAGGTTTCTATCTAAATAATGACAGCTAAAATAGATACTTCTGTAAGCTCTTCGACCAAGCACCGCGCCCCTTCTTTTGTTTAGCTGTCAGAATCGTGTTTTCATTCGCCTTGCAAACCTCAGAATTTCCAGTGTCATTCTCGAGAGAGAACGCTGCCTGGCATGGCTGTGGAAGTACCAATGTACGATCAGATCCATATGCATATAGACAAGAAATTTTGCGAGCTTCCTTTCATGTCGTTTTTGAATGAATACCCTATGTTTGTTTCCAAGGACCAATTTATTGACTACTTGGAAGAATACGCTAAAATAAGATCAAAACACACAAATCCTTACTTGAGACCCAACAGACGCCTAAGATCTCTTGTTGCCAATGTATCAACTCTGACGATCGATACTCATTCCGCCTTTGCTTGATCCGCTGGAAATTACCCCTTCAAGCAATATCTCGACCTACGTGAATGCAAAATGGTATAAAAAAACCTTTGCTACTCTGTTGTTGACTCACGGCTTGTTGGGTATGTGTTATATTCTTTCCACGACTAAGCACGTGTGGGGGGGTAAGAGGGGAGGCGATAGACCCCCCTTTGCGTTGGGCGTAACAGGGGGGTCACAGGGGGGGCGGTAGCCCCCCTTGTCGGGGTCCGGGCCAGCGCCCCGGCGAAAATTTTGGTTCCTTAATTTCCGCTGGGTAGTCTGCGTCCATGGTTTTGTGCATGGTTTTGCACATGGTTTTGGGGTTCGATGGTTTTCGGCCCCTGGTATTTTTGTAGATCCGGTCAAGGGAACTACGGTTATGTTCTAATCCAGGGTTAATGGAATGGGGTTTATGTATGCTCCGGCATGTATATATATGTGTTGTAACACTAAAAGGAGTATAATGAAAAATCAAGCGTGCAGTCGTCCCGATTTGGGATCCAGGGGAAAATATCTGTGTTTATCTGTTTTATGTTTTATGCTCTTGCTATTGTTTATTTTCTGTTATAATATTCGTGTGTAGATAATTTCTGTTCAGGGTTAAAACCTACATTCAGGAACTTCTTCTGAGTAATCACACAACTCTTCGGTTTCCCTCTTGCTTCGAAACCCTAGACCAAATGCGTCTTGTAAATCGTCCCTCCTCAAATGGGATAAAAAATAACTAAAAAATTTGTGACAACACACAGGGCTCTGATCCTGTGCTCCTATACCATGATAAAACTTACTATTGATCAAATAGCTCTCCAGGTAATAACCTGCAGAGTGTATACACACATACACACACTCTGATCATTGAATTAGCTGAACCTAATTTATATAGGCTTTCACACTAATGGGATGGTTTCAACCACTCTGTCGATATCAGAATATGAGATCTATGATTAGAATCTCAATCCTATCTTTATCATAACAACAACCTGACTATGGATTTCTCCATTAATTCCAACAATATTTGTATATATAGTAATATCTTTATCCAGCTTAGTGTTTGATGTTTTTGTACAATGATGTTTGGTATTCGATATTAATGGGTTTGTTTTCATAGTGATAAATTAAAGGAGTTTTTTATAAAGGTGGAGGAATTGTTTTTGTTAAAATTGGTTGGAATTTAGGCAAAAAAATTAAGAAATTTTGTAGTAGTGTTTGAATAACGTTTTTGATGGTGGAAATAGATTCACCACTATTAAAAGTCTCTAAAGCACCTAAAATATTGAATTTTGATTGCTATAACTTGGATTTACAAAAATAGTTGCAAAATTTTCTTACAATCTTACCCAAATTTCCATATTTTTAAGAGAAAAAAACCAATAAAATGTGAAAAAGTTCACTAGCGTCGTAACAATTGCGGCTTATAGAATTATAATCATTGTTGGCATGTTTTCACTGGGTTTCTATAGGATGTGTATAAGTCAATATTAGTAACAGATTGTGATCCATATTGACGACTTTGCAGCAATAAATAAAATGTGAAGAAGTTCACTAGCATCGTAGCAATTGCGGCTTATAGAATTATAATCATTGTTGGCATGTTTGCACTAGGTTTCTATATGATGTGTATAAGTCAATATTAGTAACAAATTGTGATCCATATTGATGACTTCGCATCAGTTATCATCCATATGGTATTAAAAACTGTCCACAATTTTGTTTTATTTATGTATATATTTGAACTGACATAAAACCACAACACATTTTTTTGGAGTTGCAAAAACAATGTATCCGATAGAAACTTGAATAACAGAATTCAAAAACATTTCTAGAATTGCATAAAAATATCATTTGAACCTGCCATGTTCATAGAAATCACAAGCAATATATCAGATAGAAACTTGAATAACATAATTAAAAAGCATTTCTAGAATGGCATAAAAATATCATTTGAACCTGTCATGTTTATAGAAATCACTATTTAATAAATTAAATTTAAGTTTTATCACGATACTTCTATAATAAGTATTAGTATCTCATTTTTAAAGCCTTATAGGTGTGAGCATGCTGGTAGAATTATAAAGTGATAATTGATGAGCTGCTATGTAAGTTAGAAGAAATTGATCTACATCATTCTATTTTTACCAAATTACCATTTTAAGATAACAAAAGATTACTCATTCATCAAATGATCCAACCATTATTAAAAACATAGTGTAGTTAAGGTCCTTCCTAAACCATAAAAAGCATCTATGAAATTTCACTCACCATCCAATAGTAGGAAACAAAATTGGTTATGGTTTCCATATTCTTAGTTTTTGGCTCTTTTCCTATATTTTTCTTTTCCTCGCTTAACAATTGAGGTACCAATTTCTATCACAATATACAAATAGAGAAGAGTAACAAGATTTTATTATTGAGTGTGATAGTGAACTTTATCTTGTGATATTCTTTACGGTGGGAATATTAACATTGAAAGTTGATTATACAACGTACACTCAGATATACTCTAGGGTGGCAATATTAAAATTAAAATTTGATGATATATGTTTTAGGGTGGCAATGTTAACATTGAAATTTAACAATAGAGCATGCATGAAACATAACAAATGTGTAGTATTTAGCAGTTGGATTTATTTTGAAATTGTATATGGGTTTAGGTAAATGACAGAAATGTGTGATTCCAATTAGGGAGGAAGAGGTTGGATGATTATCCTTCGTCTAGAAGTATGAAACATAACAAATGTGTAGTATTTAGCAGTTGGATTTATTTTGAAATTGTATATGGGTTTGGGTAAAATGGGAGAAATGTATGATTCCAACTAGGGAGGAAGAGGTTGGGTGATTATCCTCCATCTAGAAGTTTAATTGATATAATTAGATAGGTAACTTAGGTAAAGGGTAGTTTATACTGAACATATTAACTCATTATTAAAGTTTCACTTGTAAATATTGAATGACTAGATAGTCATCACCTTATTTTTGAGGAATTAAAGAGAAGTAAGAATATGAATGCTTAATAATTAGCCTAGTATTTAATATTATTAATGAGTGAGTGACCTAGGTTACAAGAAATAGTAAATTTATTACATTTATCAATTGTTTTAAGTGTGATTAAGCTTAAGCTCTTAATATGAAAAGAAGGAAATTAGTAAGAAAAGTTGGTTTATGTGCCTTCATTTCTTTCCTTCATAGCTAACTTAATTAATATCAAATTCCCCAACAAAATGTGAAGAACATAAATGAAAACAATTTTTTTCTTCCAATCCAAATGCAAATGAGAAAAAATAAGCATTAGTGATTTATTATTGATTTACTTCAATATTCATCCAAAGAAGAAGGCATTGTGAATTGATTTTTTAATTTAGTGATAACACGTAATTGTATAAAATTAGATAAACACCAATTCTAGTAGGAAGAGAAGGAAATTTGATAAAGAAAGAAGTTTAAATTGGTTAGGCCTCTTAAGCACCTTTGAAATTTCTTTGAAATCCTCTTGTCAAAATTTCAAATAGTCTCTTGATTTAGTCATGAATACATACATGTAAATAAAAAAGGAAACGTAAAAATGTGAAAATGGTAAATTGATGAAAATGGATAAAATTTAACAAGATGTATTTTTGTGCATTTGGTAGAAAGTCGGTTCTCCTACTTTAGAGTATGATGTTTAAGCCTTTCTCTAAGTTCGAGAATGAGAAAAATACTGATCAAAGTGTGAAAAGTGAGAAAAATATCAAACAAAGTGTGAAGAATAACACATTTATCAAGTTTCTAAGTTTGAGTAACTTAAGCACTATGTATGAAAAGGGAAAAAAGTAAGCAAAGTTGGTTTATGTTCCTTTATTTATTTCTTTCTTAGCTAACTTAATTAATATAAAGTGATCAAATATAAAGTGAAAAAAATAAATGAAATAACTATTTTTCTTTCAATGAAAATGTAAACCATAAATAATTAGCATTAACAATTTACTCTTGATTTACTTCAATGTTAAAATAAATATGAGGGTATGGAATTGTTTACTCTTCATTTATTTCAATGTTAAAAGAAAGAGGATGGAATGGCAAGTGCTTATTCTTGATTCACTTTAATGTTGAAAGGGAGAGGAGGAAATGGTGAATTCATTTATAATTCACTGATGAAACTAATTGTATCCATTAAGGTAAACCACAAATCTATGAGGAAGAGGAGATGGAAATTGGATTAAGCCTCTTAAGCACCTTTGAAATTGTTTGAAGTCTTCATGTATCATTATCTAGTTCAAAGCCTCATATGCATTTGTATCTTTCTCTAGTTCCGATCACTATCATCACTAACGACACCTGCTTGAACATGGGTGATGATAGTTATTGGAACTAGATAAAGATACAAATGCATATGAGATAAATGTACAAAAATTAATGGTTCATGCCTTTTATCATTAACCCACCAAATCTTGTAGAGAACAAAGGAAAATGAGAGGGTGAGAGACTTATTTATACTTTTTTAGATATTATTAAGCGCTTTTTTTTTCCGAAGGGAAAAGACCTATAAATTTATTAAACTTTAAAAAAGGAACAAAATTACAATTTGTAGATGCTGACCACATTCAATAAGAGTAGTATTTCGACATATGAGCATAAGAAAAAACTAAAAAAATACATAAACCTACAAAGTTAAGTGTGATAGTAATCACCTAACTTCCCTCTTTTTCCTTTCCTTTTCTGGACCTTCTTTCATCCACTTGAGGTGGGGTTAGTAGGAACCTTTTCCAATTCATTTTCGGTTATCTTCGATGGGAGTTCTCTGTCTGAATCTGAAATTTCTGAAGCATGAAATCTCTTTGTGCCCACAATCTCATCCTCTTTATGTTCCATTTTTTTCTTTTTCTTTGGTTCATGGTGTCAGGGTACTATAATTATAGGATTCATAATTTGGAATTGACTTATGATAGTCTTGTAGAATACGTACATGCCTTGCTTTCTGCAAGTTGTTTTCCCATATTTTGTAAAAAATAAAAAAATAGAAAATCAAAAAGAAGGGAAGATTCCTAAAAGAAAGATCAAAGCACTTAAAAAATATAGACCCAAAAAGAAAAAGATGAAAATAAAACATGAAAGTGTGCAAGTCCAGATGCCACTCCTTTTTACTTTTGCTAAATGATTATGGTAGAGTGTCAATAAATGCCATAATCCATGATGAGTTAAATTGTTTAAACTTGACTTGTCATGTTTTCAATTTCCATGTTTTAGATAGTGAATAAAGATTTGTCAGACAGTTTAATCCTAACAAATCAGTAGATAGGTAGAGAATAATGAGGAGCTCATCAGTTTAATTTGAGCCCTTGGATGAAAGAAGGTAGAATTAGATAGTTTTTATGCTTTCAAAAGAATGAAATGTTTCAAGGTAGCAAGCTTAATGCACCTGCAAAAAGGAAGAAAAAATGTTAGAATAATGTTGGGTAGGTAGAAAGAAGTGGTAAAAATCATGTAATATCCATCACTAGGTAGAAAATCACTAATTTCCCTTCCCTTATAAGTCTTCAATATTCTACACTTCCAATCAAAGAGGCTCAGAGCATTTCTCTGACTTCTGTTGGGACCGGACCCAAGGCTTAATGACTGGATAGTGGAAAAGGTTGGATTCTTATGATAAACTCCCCTTCACCAATATTCATTCATCATTCATAAATTTAATTAATTTTCATAAGTAAAAACTCATTCTTACTTAATGAAACATAAAATCCCATTTTATTAACTCCCTTCATTCATAAAGCATACAAACCCTCAAAAAACACTCTATCCTGAGTAAGAGTGGTGAATTTATGAAATAATAAGCTTTGTTTTAAAAAAATTCACTTTACTTAGTCATACAAGTGTATTTTTGTGTATTCCTTTTCCCTTGTCATATTAATTTCTAATGTATGCTATTAAATCCCCAAAACTACCTTATCCTACCTATATAATTCCCTTTATCTAAAGTACCCCCTAAAACCCATTATTATAAAGATTTTTTACCAAAAAAAAAATCCACATGGTGAATTTAAGTCCCAAATTATATCCCATTTTGTCTAAAACTAACCATAATCAAATACCCCACCCCCTATGGTTATAGATCCCTCCATGGTCTAAAACTGTATAATAAAACTAAAAATGCAAATTGGATTTATTTGCATGTCTTATGTACTTCTAAAAAGCGCTATAATATTTCCCTACCCATCACATTTTATCCTAAGTGTTAAAGATATATTAAGTCTTTTATAAATATGTAAACCCCCCATGCCTTTGTAAATGCACTTACCTCCCCGCATAAACCTAAGCCAAGGTTAAAGTGTGACTGTTTCCGTTTTCCCATTATATAAACCCTCACATTTTATATAAAATTAACCCAAGGTTAAACCCTATAATCCCGCTCTATGTGCCCCCACTCACATATGTTTTAATCCCTTTTATCTACACATAAGCCCCGCTTATAGATAACCAATTCGGATATAAAACTTTGGTTATAATGCATATAATACAAAGGTTTTATTACAGTATGAATTGCCCAGCGCATATCAATAAAATACCCCGGTCCCACATACCTTTCGACCGCACCTTCCCTTTTAATCTTGTCCCTTTGCCTCAACTTGTTAGATGTGATGGTGTAGAATCGATATCGCGCCTGTAAACCAAACGTTCGCCCAAAGCCCAAACATATGCGAAATGGGTGGTTTTTCCATTCCCGCCTCCTACAACGTGGCGAAAAACCATTCGATTGCATTCGTTTCAACAAAAACTGCTTACCACCAAGATCCAACGCAAAAACCACTTCCCGTTACCCATTTCAAAATCCAAACTTCCTCCCGCCTTTCATAAGACTAGCATTCAATGCATTAATGGTGATTAATTCCAAAGGTTAAAAACCTTTGAAACATCATTTTGATTGTTTAGTTGCGCATTCCTGACTGTAAAGAGCTCCGCCTGACTACATCAAGCCTCCTGACTGTGCTAAAATCCCTAAAACATAATTTTTTCCCATGGAAACTCCCTATTTTCACCACAAATTTCCTGTTTGAAGACTATAAAATCAATTTCTCTGCACCAGGACCTGCCCGCGGGAGCAAAAAAAGTATTCAGAAACCCTTTCAAGTGTTAAATTACCCGCATAGTCAATTTTGAACCGTCCTTAAGCAAAACTAGCTTTCAATTATAAAAATTCACTGTGGAAATTGCCCAAAAACGCCCAAAATAGGCCAAACCCTTGCAAATTTCCCCCAGAAATTGTTGTGTTAAAAAAAAGCCTCTTCTTAAGCCAATTTCCTCAGTTGTGTCCACTTCAAATCAATTTCAAAGAACAGGGAGGAGGTTGAAGCCCAAATATATCCTGAAAACGCCTTTTACAGTCCAAATTATTCAGAAAACCCTTGTTTTCTGTCTTAAACCAGTTTTGCATATCTCAGATAACTAATTGAGCAAATATATCACTTTAAGATTATCCTTAGCTTATAAATTGATAAATTTATCCTCTTTTTAAATAAAACAACTCTTGCAAACAGTTTAAGCTGGCGTTAGTTACTCAAAACAAATGACTAAGAAACAGATGACATATAAAGCTAGGGGTTCTAAGCCTATTAAACCTGGTGGATCCAAGCCTCACAAATCTAAAGCATCAAAAGCCATCAAATCTACTCCTACACTTACTGCTAAACCCACTGTGTCTGTAAATCCCCTTCAGCCACCAGTGCCTACTATATAAATTCTTCCATTGACTGATATGGATTACAAGATTGATGACCCTGTGGTAGAATTTAATCTATTGGAAATACAAAATTGGTGCTATGATAAATACCTTGATCAAGATGAAATGCCTATTTGGGAAAATCATTTGCCCCAATATGTAGTTCCTTTGACTCATCCTGGACAAGATCTGGTTAGACTGTGTCAAAAGCATTATGAACCAGACCAAAGGGATATTGTAAATGCAGAAAGAGAGGTCCTTTTTACAATCACAACAGAATCCATAAATCAAATGCTGAAATTACCATCTAATCGTCATTTAGTCCCCCTTTCTATTAAATATTTAACCCAGTTGTACTTAAGCCTGGATTTCCCAAAGAATTTTATGATATTTCAGGACTTTATGCCTTCCCTTGTTGACATCCCTAAGATGAACCCTTCTTATTCAACTGCCAAATTTCCTGAAGTGTCAAGGCATATTATTTCCATGTTATCTTTTATACTAGGATATTTCACATATGGGTTCACTGATGAATCCATTCTTGGCTTTCTATCCACTTTATCTCCAAGTCAACCCCCGACACTAATTTTTTATTATCCTATTTTTATAGCAGACAGTATTCATCACGAGCTTACCAAACTACCCACTGAAGGGGTTTTCAGATACTCTTCCTACTTGTTTCATTTTTTTTTATTCTTCCAAGCTGATAACTTTCCAATTGCTTTGCAAAAGATGGACTTGGAGGGTAAGCCTTTGTCTATTGTCTTCTGGACTTCCTTGCTGAGGAAAGAAGGGAATGATTTCAGTTATATAGATTTTTCATACCTATTCCTCCAGCAAGAAATGAATATATTGTACAAAGCAGAGCATCCCAGAGTAAATTAAGAAATGAAGAGGATATTACAACTATCATAACAGAGCAAAATGGGAGACTGGTTTCTTTATGAAAAACACACAGAGATAAGAATTTTTTGCTCAAACTTATTACCTTATAAGTTGCCAAAATGCATGTGCATGAGAGTTTTTGCATTGGAATACTTAAGGCAAATTCTAAATTCTGACTCCATCAACTTCTTAGCTGCCAGGAAAAATACCCAATTCAAGCTTAAAAATCAAGTTGGGCCTTTCATCATAAAGAACAGAGAAGCAGAAAAGGAAATCACCAAGATACTAGAAGGGTTTAAATTTCAGGAGAGCTTTCCATGGAACTACGATCCTCAACGGATCTTGAGTAATTTAAGGGTTAAATGAAAACTTACACCATTTATACATGAACCTAAGCCATAAATTGAGAAGTTTGCAAATCAGGCTGAATGGATAGATAAAACTCTGATAGATACCAAAGTCAATGCAGAGCCAGTAGAAAAAATGGATACTACACAAGCTATGGTAGCTGCAAAACAGCCTGAAACTTCAACAAAAAGAGGCTGAGAAGAAGGAACTTATACAACTAAGACTACCACAAAGAAAAATTTCAAACTCATTTATAACAAGAGGCCTAAAATTACTACAGTTGGAAAAGAAAAAGTGATTGAAATTGAAGATACAAATGAGCCAAAAATAAGCAATGATGAAGCTACAGTGATAGTTAATGAAACTCTAGCAGAGATTGAAAAGGAACAAACAACAGCTAAAGGAAAAGATACTCAGATGATTGAAAAACCCAAAAATATGGAAGCTTTTTCCTCGCACACAGTGGAGGAAAAATACTTGGATATCAAAGAAAAGTACAAGCAAATCAAGCAAAAGAATGAAGAAATCAAGTCTGAGATTTATTCTCAGTTTCTTAAGCAAAAACCAGGGAATCCAAACAGGTTACTGACAACCTTTGACTATTCCAAAAATAAAATGATTATGTCGTTTCTGCAACCAACTACTTCAACACTTAAGACAGTGGCAGACTATAAAAAGGTCGAGTTTGAAGTAGATACCGAAAATGTGCATGAGCTATACCAAATTGAGTTCCACAGACATAGCTCTGAAATGTTATATTCAACTATGGTGACAAAGGATATGAGTGCTACTAAATTGCAGAATGTTGGACATTGGATAAACCAACACTCCCTGTGTGTTTCGTGACATGGAATAACCACCTCTCATGGATCCTTATCTCTAGCGATGCGATCATTGACTAACAACTGGGGGTTTTGGTCTAACGACAATCGTGATTCCCAACAAGTGGTATCAGAGCGTAGGTCACGAGTTCAATACACACCCGGTTCGCATTGGGGGGGAGATTGTTGGACATTGGATAAACCAACACTCCCCGTGTGTTTCGTGACATGGACTAACTGCCTCTCGTGGATCCTTATCTCTGGCGATGCGATCATTGACTAACACCTACGGGTTTTGGTCTAACGGAAATCGTGATTCCCAACACAGAATACCATTATTAACATGCAGGATCAAATGAAGCTGGACAAAAGCTCTATGTATGCTAAAGACCTAAGAATTAAATCCTTATAGGATTTAATTTTAGAGGTGGGATATGATCCCTCAAATGTGCAGGCAGTTTAATTATTGATTAAGAAAAAGAATGAAGATATTGCAGCTTTGAGGAAACAGCTGAAGCTTCCTCAAAGTGAGCACCCACAGACCAAAGAAATACTTCAGGATCAGACAGAAAAAGAAGAGATGATGCAGTTGATCCTCAAACTAACTGCACAAATTAAAGAAATGGAGACCCAAATGGATAAACTTGTTAAGGATAAATAAAATGTAAAGGAAACTGATGCTCCAACTATTCCTACAGTTATACCAGTAATTACCACAGTTGTGGTTTCTACTTTGGGAGAAAAATTAGCACCTAATGAGCTATTGGCAACTACAATGCCAGTGCATTCAGCTACTACATCAGCCACAAATTCTTCCACAACACGGGTACAACAAAAATATGGAGCAGTTCAAATAGTGAAAGTTATGGAGGAATTGTCCTTGAAAACTAATGAGATAAATAACTTGAAAACGATGATTCAAAGTCTTGACGTAACCAACAAAACATCATTGATAACTGCTAAAAACAATGAGAAGAAGGCCATCAGATTTGAAGAACAAATGAAGAATTTACAAAAGGAGTTAACATTTACTAAACATATTTCCTACATCAAGAATCATCTGTGGACAAATATTATTGAGGCCATACATTCTCAATGGCCTTCAATTTAGGTCATCTATGAGCAGAGAGACTTACTGTTAGCAGCCCAAACCGAGATTCAGAAAACTAAGGATGAGTTAGTTGATAAGCCATCACAGGCTTTAAAATTCATCACTTTCTTGAACAATAAGAACATAGCAGAGTTGGAAGAGTTACAGGTACAGGACATAAATGAAACAATATTACAAATCTAGAAGGTTGTGACCAAGAAAAATTTGATGAATAGCCTAGAGGAAAAATGTGAAGCTATGAACATTTCCATTACTAAGTTTTTGACAAAATACACTATTTTGAGGCAGAGAGGCCTGCCAGATATTCATGTCTTCAATGACAAACTAATGGTCAAAAAATATTATGATAAGAAGATAAGGGAGTTTGCAAAAGAACAAGTCAATAAACCAATACCACTGAGCACTCCTATAGGAAAGGTCATCCTTCAATATTTTGAAGACTTGTTTTTTCTACAAAATGAGATTAGGCATCTTTTTGTTTTCAAACCTACCTTTTCCAAGTACACAGATGCCGATGAGAACTTTAGAAAACTAAAAAATGTCGAAATTCCAAATGCAGAGCAATGGCAAGCATTCACAGATTTAATGTAACAGTGAAAAGGTAAAACAGTGAAGAAAAATGCACTAAAAATAGTCAAACAGAAACAATGAAATAAAGAGACAGTCAGCTGATTTTTTTTTACTACAGTAAGACATATTATTTAGTATTAAAGAGTGAAATATCAATCAAAGTGTATCAGTGTTTAAAGAATCAACATTAAAGAGTATCTGGAGAAAGTGTGTCAGCGAAGGCAACTCAAACAAAGATATTTCCTAAACATCCAACAAGCAGGACAACTATTCAATAAAAAGCTCCTTGTTAGATAAAGTTGTTCTATATATTTTGGATAAGAGGACATCTTGTTGATTTGTTAAGCAGCTACCCCTCTTATTTTGTAAACATATTTTATATTTCCTAAAGATATTCCTACATTTCTGTAGGATATTTGTAAACAAGATTTTGTATAAATACTTTTGTATTAGAAGTGTTAAGGGTGGAATAAAATTGTTGGAATTACTATAGACATTTTTGTTGGACATTGGAGGCTCTTGTGTGTTTGAATTCAAAGTATCAGACTGGACATGCTGACTGACATCATAATTCAAGATCCCTATGATAAGCTGATGAGTGAAGTACTTCCTACTTATCATTGTTTCCTTTTCTAAGTTTCATGCATTCATTTTTATGTTTGTTCTATTTGAATGTGTAACTAGGAGTATTACTACAAGATTAGTCAAGTGCTCCTTGTCTTTAACTAGTTGCCATTTTAATGTTTTCTTCTGATTTCGAGTGCAAGGAACCCTTAATTGCTCCTTCTCCCATTTGACCTCTATCTTCTACTTCTATTTTCCGGATCAAAGGATCCTTAACTGCCCTTTATCCCGATCATACCACCTCACAAAAAACACTTTCCCAAATCTTTAAGGGTTATCTATCTTGCCCTGAATATATTTGTACCTTTTTGGCCTTGATTTATAGTGCTGCTAGCTTGATTTAGACTCCATAGCCCAATGGAAAAATAGATTTCTCTCTATCCTACCTCCAAGTGATTTTTTTCCCACCAAACCCTTTAAACCAAAACTAAATTGTACTTTTATAACTAGCCTAATATTTTAAATCAAAACAAAGACAAATTTGAGAGAGAGAGCCCTCTCTGAATTCTAGGAAGGCTAGATCCTAGAATTTGAAGTAGGTTTGTGGTTATCTCAGTGAGTTCTCTCTTGAGCCTGGAGAAATTACTGAGTGATAACATAATGGCGACCATACTGGGGACTTACCAATCTCCGGCCTTAAATTTAGTCTTAAAAGAAGATCTTTCATTTATATTTTTACTTTAAGATTATTTTTATAGGTTGTGGGTATTCAAAGCAGTCATTCTGGCTTCTAGGAAAACCTACTATACCAGGTCTAATCCAGATCCTAAGCCCGCAATTATAATAGATAACCTAGAACAGATTGGAAAAAATAAAAAAACAAACTGTCAATTTAGAGACTGAAGTATCATTAAGAAAATCCAATTATTTACCCAAAGAGTTAGTGAGTTTGAATGATATTGATTTTGATCTGAAGTTTGAATATTCATTGTTTAAAACTAAATCTAAAACTGATTTGAAAAATACCGTGATAGATCTTGTTTTCCTTTCATTTTTGAATGAAAAACAGAAAAATATTTCTTCATGAATAAAGTTAGACGAATCTGAATATCAAAATAAAGTTGAAAGGATTAATATTTCATTGATTAAAGATATCGATAAAGCTATTGAATTAGCTCATTTATTATCTTACATAAAACCTCCAGTTTCTCAATTGCATACAACAATAATACCAACAGCAGATTCATCTTTATATGTTGTCACTTCATTTATAGATACTTCTGCAAGTTCATCTACAGACCATTTTATTCCTAAGTTGCCTTTGCAGCCTAGGATATTATTTCCCTCATCCACTCAATCCACTGCATCCACTACTTTGCATTCAGATTTTATAAGCACCACATCTTTATTTCCCAGCAATTCCATTTACATACCATCTCCATTTCCCAGTTCTTCAACTAAATTTGTTAGTTGATCAGCTACCATATCCAGCACTGCCCCTATCATTACTGTTATACCTCCCAGCTCAGCAAAGCTTCAAGCCATGGCTACTAGGTATTCTCCCCTTGTATTACCCCAAAACCTCCATGATATGCCTCAGGATTACCAAAAAAATGTACCACTATTTGATGGCTTGTCACATTATGCTGCTCAACAACATGTCACAAAAATGACAGACTACTGTGAAATTTATGAAATTGATGAGTCAAATGTCCAGATGAGGTTATTTGCCCAACGTTTGACAGGAGAAGTTAAAAAATGGTTCAAAAATTTAGCTACTTGTAGTATAGTTGATTTAGCTGCATTTCATAGAATATTTTTAAATAAATTGGAAAAGAAAAATAACCCCCTTCAAATTTTGTCTAAGTTTGATGCTTTAAAAATATCTCCTACTGAGTCTATCCAAAACCACTGCACCAGGTATAAGAGTGTTTATAATTCTATTTCTGCAGCTCTTAAACCTACACCGTATTCTGTTCTGCTCAAATTCCCTGATGGATTTGATACAAATATGGCCTATCAATTGAGAGAAAGAGATGTCCAAACATTAGAACAGATGCAATTAAATGTTGTTAGTGTAGAAATTAACATTTTAGCTAAAAAGGCCAGACTTAGAAATGAAAGAAGAGTTACAATTAAAGAAGAAAATTGAAACTGAGATACTAAATTAGATTTCGTTGCTAAAACTTTAGAAAGGGTGGTAGAAAGATTAGATAATTTAGATAGAAAACGTCAATGGGATAATCAACCTCAGATCAGAAATCCCAATTTCAGAAAAAATAATAACCCTGGAAAATCTAAAGAAGCTACTCCAGACCAAAACATTAGGCCCCCATTTCAAGAGAACTATCCTGAAAGTTCTCAAAATAATGATGAAGATGAGGATGACATCAATCGTATAATGGGAATAGATGAAAACAACACCATTTTCCTCACTCTGGAAGATCTAGAACTATTTAAGCTTCAAAAACTCAAATTAAACTCCACTGAATCCTTTGACTATAAACAAGGTTATGACTTTTCCATTAACGAAATTCACAATTAGTATAAACTTAGAAACAAGAAAAGTAATGAATCTTCTACAAAAAAATTCTCAAATTTAAAACAAGAAAAATGTAGAAGCCCTAAAAACAAAATTTTTGCAAATTCTCCCAAGGGAAAACAAGAAAAATTCCAATCCTTCCAGTCCTAAAAAACCAACAAATCCCAAGATTGTTGATATTACTAATGAAGTAGCTCAATATTCCAAAGATGCACCAAAAGCTAATACTACAAAAGCCTCTAATTCAGTAAAAACAACAATTCATGATCCTAAAAAGAGTCCTGCTGATTCTAAATCAGCAAATCCTAAAACTGATAATACAAAAACAGCTGCTGAAAATTCAAATTCTGATAAAATATGTGCTGCCACACAAACTGTCCCTGAAAAAAGAATTAAAAACAACAAAAGTCAAGAAACTCAGACAGAGAATATTAGAACAACTGAAGATAAAAGTACATCCGTTGAAATTCAAGAAAAACCCACTCAGATAACAATTACAAAAGATGAATTACTTCGGATTAGTAAGTCTCAACCCTCATTCAACATTCAGACTAAAATAGCTAAGTTAACAATATCAATTCCTTTAACTGAAATGGTAAAGAATGACTTATATAAATCAATAATTACTGAGACTTTGAAAATGAAGGATGGTGAAGATGCCATTAATTTGAATGATGATCAACCAGAGTTGATTTTTGGCCCTGATGTAAATGGTAAGCATTCAGATGGATCAGTCCCTCCTTTCTATATCAACCTTACTATTCACGATCATATTTTACACAATGCTATGTTAGATTTAGGAGCTTCCCATAACTTAATGGCAAAATCCATAATAGAAACTCTTTATATAGAAATAACCAGGCCTTATAAAGATTTGTTCTCATTTGATTCTAGAAAAGTTACGTGCATAGGATTGATTAAAGAATTATGTGTGAATTTGGTTAAGTACCTTGGTAAGAGCATGGTTATGGATATTGTAGTAGCTAACATCCCACCAAAGTATGGTATACTTCTTTCTTTCTCATGGGGAGAAACGTTGCAGGGATCTCTGCAATTAGACATGAGCTATGCTACTATATCAGTATTTGGATAGCCCAAGAAACTTTATAGGGAAAATTTAATGAAATTCATGGTCAGTAGTGCAGAAATATCCATAAATTACCCCATTTATTCAACACCAATTGACCTTGATTCCTTCATTTTATGTAACTCTGATAACAATGAAATCCAAACATAACTAATTGACATAAAGCCAAAACCAAACAATGACAATATTTTTCACGAAGCCCTTTGGAACTTAGACTTTGATGGCTCTGTGAACAAAATAGGAGCAGGAGCTGGAATATGGATCACAAACATTCAGACAGGTCATTCAGAAGGACATGCCTTTAGACTCAACTTAAATGTACTAATAACATGGCATAGTATGAGGCACTTATCTTAGGCCTCAAAATCATCAGAAATTTAGGAGGTAAAAGAATTTTAATCATGGGAGGTTTGGAATTAGTCATAAAACAAATAAATGCAGAGTATTCTGTTCATAATCCTATATTAGCCAGATATAGAGATACAACAACTGATTTATGTGAAGATTTATTGGAATGTAAGTTTGTTAATATACCTAGAAAACAGAAATCAAGCACATTGCTTAGCAACTTTTGCTAGCACATGTAACTTACCTTTTCAACCAACACATAGGTATACTGTTGAAGTTAAATATAGACCTGTTGTCCCAGATAATGTCAAATACTGGCAGATTTTCTCTGAAGATGAACAAATTTACCATTTTTTTGAGTAATGAGGAAGAATTTCAAAATTGTAAAATAGATTCAGACTGTAATATGGATTCAGATTTTAATTGTGAAATAGATAACATAGATGTATATGAATTTAAAAAACCCACTGTATTTACTCAATCTAACATAGATAACTTAGAGAAATTAGATATAGAGGAAATCATTGAAGAAGAAATTGACATGTTAGATGTTAAAGACAATTTTTTTCCTAAAGGTTTAACTCCTTTGGAGGACATTTTTTATTCCAATGATGTGCCTAAAAAGCCAAAAATGGAACTAGTCATGTCTGACATTGAGGAATGTAACATTGGGACAGAATTAAAGCTGAAAATGATTAAACTGTCAAAACCTTTACCTCCTCAAGAAAAATAAAAATACATTGAAATTTTAAAGGAATATCAAGATGTGTTTGCATGGAGTTATGAAGATCTCAAAGCTTATGACACAAACATAATTCAACATAAGATTCCTATAAAAGATGACCAAAAACCATTTGAACAAAAGTTGAGGAGGATTAATCATGTCTTATTACCTTTGATAGAAAAGGAATTTAAACGCATATATGATGCCTAAATCATTGCACCAATTAGATATTTTGATTGGGTTTAAAATTTAGTACCTACCAGAAAGAAAACATGTGAAATCAAATTATGTGTAGACTTTAGGAATCTCAATAAAGTATCTTTGAAGGATAATTACCCTTTACCCAAGATAGATCATATTTTACAAAGGGTAGCTGGTTCTTCCAGGATATCTTTGTTGGATGGTTTTTCAGGATATAACCGGATTCTTGTTCAAAAGGAAGACCAAGCTAAAACAGCTTTTGCCACTCCTTGGGGCACTTTCATGTATGTGAAAATGCCTTTTGGTTTGATGAATGTTGGAGCTACCTTTCAGAGGGCTATGGACATAGCATTTGCAAAGGAAATACATGACTTCTTGTTTATTTATTTAGATGATATTATTGTTTTTTATAAGTAAGATGATGAACACTTGGATCATTTGAGACAAGTTTTTATTAAATGTAGAAAATTTGGTATATCTTTAAACCCTAAGAAGAGTGTTTTTGGATTAGAGTAAGGTAAGCTACTAGGACACATAATTTCAAAGGAAGGTATTAGGATAGATCCTGCAAGAATAGAGGCCATTCTGAATATTCATCCACCTAGAAATATCAAAGAGTTACAAGCATTTTTAGGTAAAATTAATTTTTTAAGGAGATTTATTTCTAACTTAGCAGAAATCATCAGAGAATTGAATAACATGATTAAAAAGGACTCAGTTTTAAAATGGACAGTTGAAGCAAAACAATCATTTGACTCTATTAAACAAGCTTTAACTAAAACACCAGCCTTAATAAGTCCAGAATTCAAAAAAGACTATAATTTTTTCATTTTCCTTAGAGCATACCATTGCTGCAGTGATACCGCAGAAGAACGATCAAGGTTTTGAACATCCTATAGCATTTTTCAGTAAAACCCTTAGAGATGCACCTCTGAAATATAACATAATGGAGAAACAAGTTTTAACCTTGGTTAAAGCTATAAAATATTTCAGAGTTTACATTTTTTACTCCCATATTATTGCTTATGTCCCTAATTCTGTAGTAAAAGAAATTCTTACTCAGGATGGTCCTGATGGAAGAAGAGGAAAGTGGATCGCCACTATCCTAGAATATGACATAGAGATTAAACCAACTAAACTCGTCAAATGACAAGGACTAGCCAGATTGATGGCTGAATCCAATTGCAATGCATTAGATATAATTTTTATTACTCAGGTTGATAACCAGGAAGAGATGGCGACTCCATTAATTAGTGAAGCCTTTCTAGATTCACCATGGCACTCATATATTATCTTTGTACTTACACACTTACAAGCTCCTCCTGGATTAACAAGGACTAAAGCTAGATTCATTAAACTTAAAGCAATGAGATTTTGTATTTTGGATAATGTGCTTTTGTGGAAAGAACAAAGTGGGATATTACTGAACTGTTTACTATAATCAGAAGCTGACAAAATTCTTGAAGAATTTCATGAAGGTGACTGTGGAGGACACTTACATTGGAAAATTACTGCAAATAAGATCCTTAGAGTTGGCTTTTACTGGCCTACCTTATTTGCTGATGTGAAAAACATTGTTACTTCATGTCATAAATGTTAGATTTTTGAAGGAAAAAAGAAGTTGTTACCTTACCTCTAAAGCCTATTTCTACTGAAATGCCATTTCAACAATGGGGTTTAGACTTCATTGGGGAAATTCACCCTCCATCCTCTGGCCAACATAAGTGGATTTTGACTGCCATAGATTACTTTACTAAGTGGATTTAAGCCATTTCTACCAGACAAGCCATTGACTCAGTCATTATCTCTTTCATAGAAAACAACCTTTTATCTAGATTTGGATGCCCACAGAAAATAATTACTGATAATGTAGTAGAATTTAAATCTAAGAAAATGATTTCCTTCTGTCACAAGTACCATATTACCCTAGGCCACTCTACTTCTTATTACCCTCAGGGTAATGGCCTAGCTAAATCTTCAAATAAAATCCTTGTGAATATCATTAAAAAACTACTTGAAGACAACAAGAAAACTTGGAATAAAAAGTTATTTTATGCCTTATGGGCAGATAAACTTACTACCAAAAAGTCAATTGGAACTTCTCCTTACCAAATTGTATATGGGATGGATGTAATTTTCCCGTCATCTTTAGGTGTTCCAGTAATGAAAATCATTCAAGAATCACAAGTGGAGCTAAATGATATACAAAGAAGGATAAATCAAACTATTCATCTACAACAAACAAGGGAAGAAGTCTATGAAAAATATCAAGTCATTGAAGATAAAATCAAGAAAATTTTTTAATAAAATAAGTAAAGAAGATGACTTTTACGTTGGAAATAAAGTGTTAAAATGGGATTCCAGGAGAGAAGAAAAAGGAAATCATGGAAATTTTGACTTTCTATCGAAAGGACCATATGTAATTTACGAATATAGGGGTAACAATGCTTTCCTCATCAAATATCTGGATGGAACATATATTTAAGAAGGACCAGTTATTGGTAGAATGCTCAAACACTACTATTCTTCTGAGTTAACCAATAGTTAGTCCTAGTTACTTTCTACTTCATTGTAGATATCCATTGAAGTTTTTAAATTGCATTGGATAGTTTCTTTCCAAAGTTGAAGCCCGAAGAGAAGGCCCTAAGCTTTGAAGAGTAAAATGTCATAAATATGAGTGTTTGCAGAGAACAAAACATAATTACTAGATCATCAAGGTCAAAATTGAAGGCTACTAGTCTTAGAGTTCTTGACATTTCACTAAGAAATGCCAACCCCATGTGAAGCCGCTGTTAGGGTGTAGGATTCATAATTTGGAATTGACTTATGATAGTCTTGTAAAATATGTACATACCTTGCTTTCTGCAAGTTGTTTTCCCATATTTTGTAAAAAATAAAAAAATAGAAAATCAAAAAGAGGGTAAAAGTATTAAAAGAAATATCAAAGGACTTAAAAAATATAGACCCCAAAAGAAAAAGATGAAAATAAGGCATGAAAGTGTGCAAGTCAAAATGCCACTCCTTTTTACTTTTACTAAATGATTATGGCAGAGTGTCAATAAATGCCATAATCCATGATGAGTTAAATTGTTTAAACTTGACTTGTCATGTTAAATTCAATTTCCATGTTTTAGATAGTGAATAAATATTTGTTAGATAGTTTAATCTTGAAAAATCAATAGATAGGTAGAGAATAATGAGGAGCTCATCAGTTTAATCTAAGCCCTCAGATGAAATAAGGTAGAATTAGATAGTTTTTATGCTTTCAAAAGAATGAAATGTTTCAAGGTAGCAAGCTTAATGCACCTGCAAAAAGGAAGAAAAAATGTTAGAATAATGTTGGGTAGGTAGAAATAAGTGGTAAAAATCATGTAATATCCATCATCGGGCATAAAATCACTAATTTCCCTTCCCCTGTAAGTCTTCAATATTCTACACTTCTAGTCAAAGAGGCTTAGAGCATTTCTCTGACTTTTGTTGGGACCGGATCCAAGGCTTAATGACTGGATAGTAAAAAAGGTTGGATTCTTATGATAAACTCCCCTTCACCAATATTCATTCATCATTCATACATTTAATTAATTTTCATAAGTAAAAACTCTTTTTTACTTAATGATACATAAAAGCCCATTTGATTAACTCCCTTCATTCATAAAGCATACAAACCCTCAAGAAACACGCTATCCTGAGTAAAAGTGGGAAGTTATGAAATAATAATCTTTGCTTTAAAAATTTTCACTTTAATTAGTCATATAAGTGTATTTTTGTGTATTCCTTTCCCTTGTCATATTAATTTCTAATTTATGCTATTAAATCCCCAAAATCACCTTATCCTACCTATATAATTCCCTTTATCTAAAATACCCCCTAAAACCCATTATTATAAATATTTTTGACCAAAAATATTATCCACATGGTGAATTTAAATCCCAAATTATACCCCCTTTGGTCTAAAACTAACCTTAATCAAATACCCCGCCCCCTATGGTTATAAACCCCTCCATGGTCTAAAAATATATAATAAAACTAAAAATGCAAATTGGCTTTATTTGCATGTCTTATGTACTTCTAAAAAGCGCTATAACATTTCCCTACCCATCACATTTTATCCTAAGTGTTAAAGATATATTAAGTCTTTTATAAATATTTAAACCCTCGCGCCTTTGTAAATGCACTTACCTCCCCACATAAACCTAAGCCAAGGTTAAAGTGTGACCATTTCCCTTTTCCCATTATATAAAACCTCACGTTTTATATAAAATTAACCCAAGGTTAAACCCTATAATCCCACTCCATGTGCCCCCACTCACATATGTTTTAATCCCTTTTAACTACACATAAGCCCCGCTTATAGATAACCTATTCGGATATAAAACTTTGGTTATAATTAATATAATACAAAGGTTTTATTACATTATCAATTGCCCAGTGCATATCAATAAAATACCCCGGTTCCACATACCTTTCGACCACACCTTCCCTTTTAATCTTGGCCCTTTGCCTCAACTTGTTAGATCTGACGGTGTAGAATCGATATCGTGTCCATAAACCAAACATTTGCCCAAAGCCCAAACTGACACGAAATGGGTGGTTTTGCCATTCCCGCCTCCTGCGACGTGCTGGAAAACCATTCGATCGCGTTCGTTTCAACAAAAACTACTTACCACCAATATCCAACGCGAAAACCACTTCCAGTTACGCATTTCAAAATCCAAACTGCCTCTCGCCTTTGATAAGACTAACAGTCAACGAATTAATTGTGATTAATTCCAAAGGTTAAAAACCTTTGAAACATCATTTTGATTTTTTAGTTGGGCATTCCTGACTGTAAAGAGCTCCGCTTGACTACATCAAGCCTCTCGACTGTGCTAAAATCCCTGAAACACAATTTTTTCTGTGGAAACTCCCTATTTTCACCACAGATCTCCTATTTGAAGACTATAAAATCCATTTCTCTGCACCAGGACCCGTCCGTAGGAACAAACAAAAGCTTCAGAAACCCTTTCAAGTGTTAAATTACCTACAAATTGAGGTATTTTTCATCTATTTAAAACCCTGCACAGTCAATTCTGAACCGTCCTTAAGAAAAACTAGCTTTCAATTATAAAAATTTACTTTGGAAATTGCCCAAAAAAGCCCAAAAAAGGCCAAACCCTCGCAAATTTTCCCCAAAAATTGTTGTGTTCAAGAAAACCCTATTCTGAAGCCAATTTCCTGAGTTGTGTCCACTTAAAATCAATTTCAAAGAACAGGGAGGAGGTTGAAGCCCAAATATATCCTGAAAATGCCTTTTACAAGTCCAAATTATTCAAAAAACCCTCGTTTTTTGTCTTAAACCAGTTTTGCATATCTCAGATAGCTAATTGAGCAAAGATATCACTTGAAGCTTATCCTTAGCTTATAAATTGATAAATTTATCCTCTATTTAAAGAAAACAACTCTTGCAAACAGTTTAAGCTGGCATTAGTTACTCAAAACAAATGACTAAGAAACAGATGACATATAAAGCTAGGGGTTCTAAGCCTATTAAACCTGGTGGATCCAAGCCTCCCAAATCTAAAGCATAAAAAGCCATCAAATCTACTCCTACACTTACTAATAAACCCACTGTGTCTGTAAATCCCCTTCAGCCACCAGTGCCTACTGTATAAATTCTTCCATTGACTGATATGGATTACAAGATTGATGACCCTGTGGTAGAATTTAATCTATTGGAAATACAAAATTGGTGCTATGATAAATACCTTGATCAAGATGAAATGCCTATTTGGGAAAATCACTTGCCCCAATATGTAGTTCCTTTGACTCATCCTGGACAAGATCTGGTTAGACTGTGTCAAAAGCATTATGAACCAGACCAAAGGGCTATTGTAAATGCAGAAAGAGAGGTCCTTTTTACAATCACAATAGAATCCATAAATCAAATACTGAAATTACCATCTAATCGTCATTTAGTCCCCCTTTCTATTGAATATTTAACCTAGTTGTACTTAAGCCTAGATTTCCCAAATAAGTTTATGATATTTCAAGAATTTATGCCTTCACATGTTGACCTCCCTAATTTGAACCCTCCTTATTCAACTACCAAATTTCCTAAAGGGTCAAGGCATATTATTTCCATGTTATCTTTTATACTGGGATATTTCACAGATGGGTTCACTCATGAATCCATTCTTGGCTTTCTATCCACTTTATCTCCAAGTCAACCCCCGGCACTCATTTTTTATTATGCCAGTTTTATAGAAGACAATATTCATCACCAACTTACCAAACTACCCACTGAAGGGGTTTTCAGATACTCTTCCTACTTGTTTCATTTGTTTTTATTCTTCCAAGCTAATAATTTTCCAATTGCTTTGCAAAAGATGGACTTGGAGGGTAAGCCTTTGTCTATTGTCTTCTAGACTTCCTTGCTGAGGAAAGAAGGCAATGATTTCAGCTATACAAATTTTTCAAACCTATTCCTCCAGCTAGCAATCAATATATGGTACAAAGAAGAGCAGCCTAGAGTAAATGAAGAAATGAAGAGGATATTACAACTATCAGAACAGAGCAAAATGGGAGACTGGTTTCTTTATGAAAAACACACAGAGATAAGAATTTTTGGCTCAAAATTATTACCTCATAAGTTGCCAAAATACATGTGCATGAGAGTTTTTGCATTGGAATACTTAAGGGAAATTCTAAATTCTGACTCCATCAAATTCTTAGCTGCTACGAAAAAGACCCAATTCAAGTTTAAAAATCAAGTTGGGCCTTTCATCATAAATAACAGAGAAGCAGAAAAGGAAATCACTAAGATACTAGTAGGGTTTAAATATCAAGAGAGCTTTCCATGGAACTATGATCCTCAAGGGATCTTTAGTAATTTAAGGGTTAAATGCAAACTTACACCATTTATACATGAACCTAAGCCAAAAATTGAGAAGTTTGCAAATCATGCAAAATGGATAGAGAAAACTCTGATAGATACCACAGTCAAGTTAGAGCCATAAAAAAAAATGGATACTACACAAGCTATGGTAGTTGCAAAACAGCCTGAAACTTCAACAAAAAGAGGCTGAGATGAAGGAACTTATACAACTAAGACCACCACAGAGACAAAGTTCAAACTCATTTATAAAAAGAGGCCTAAAATTACTACAGTTGGAAAAGAAAAAGTGATTGAAATTGAAGATACAAATGAGCGAGAAATAAACAATGATGAAGCTACAGTGATAGTTAATGAAAATCTAGAAGAGATTGAAAAGGAACAAACAGCAGCTAAAGGAAAAGACACTCAGATGATTGAAAAACCCCAGCATATGGAAGCTTTTTCCTCACACACAGTGGAGGAAAAAGACTTGGATATCAAATAACAGTACAAGCAAATCAAGAAAAAGAATGAAGAAATCAAGTCTGAGATTTATTCTCAATTTCTTAAGAAAAAACCAGGGAATCAAAATAGGCTACTGACAGCGTTTGACTATTCCACAAATAAAATGATTATGTCATTTCTGCAACCAACTACTTCAACACCTAAGACAATGGCAAACTATAAAAAGTTCGAGTTTGAAGTAGATACTGAAAATGTGCGTGAGCTAGACCAAATTGAATTCCACACACATAGCTCTGAAATGTTATATTCAACTGTGGTGACAAAGGCTATGAGTGCTAGTAAGTTGTAGAATACCATTATTAACATGCAGGATCAAATGAAGTTGGACAAAGGCTCTTTGTATGCTAAATACCTAAGGATTAAAGCCTTAGAGAATTTGATTTTACATGTGGGATATGATCCCTCAAATGTGCACGCAGCTGAATTATTGATTAAGAAACAAAATGAAGATATTGCAGCTTTAAGGAAACAACTAAAGATTCCTCAAAGTGAGCACCCATAGATGATCAGGAGCTCAGGACCAAGTGTCGTAAAATGGTCAAAAATGAAGGTGCTCAGAACTGGTTTGAACCTGAACGACCGGATAGAGCTCGTCTTCCTGATTCCGGCGCCGCGAACGGTTCGAAAAATGGTCTCCGTATGCAGAAGTTATTCAAGTTTGAAGATTTCTCAATTTCCATAAAAAAAATGCCAAATTTGCCTTTGTGGAAAATTTTATTAAAAAAAGATTCCAACTACACTCTCTGGGATATTCCTATGGAATATTCTGGGGAATATTCCTTGGCAGCCAATCAGGAGGCGCCACGTGGCTAGCCCGGAGGCCGCCACGTGGGCCCCGACGTGGAGTTGGAATGGCGCATTTCAAAATTTTATTTCGGGTCGGATAGGATTCGAACCGGTGACCACATGAGTATTAACACATCGCTTTAACCAACGGGCCACGGGCTTGTTTGTTGTTTATGTGGCAGACGGGCATCTATTTATGGTGTATGGTATGTTGGGCGGGGCCCGAAAGGGGGGCAGCCCCCTCTACATAGCACCGTGGCGCGGAACCTTATCCCAAAACTCGGCGCGCTATAAACGGTGGGATTTCAAAAACTTTGGGTTATGTATTATGGTGGGTTGTTATATATATTAAACGGTGGCCATGTGATATGGTGTTTTAATATAAACCGTTTAACATTTATTTCAAACTGTTTTAACATCCGCCATGTGAACACGTATTATGACATAACCGTAATATTTATGGCCACGGTTGGCGGGACGTTTGGTGGCCTCCGCCCTTTTTGGTGCCATCTCCCCATGTGGCTGCCTTATCTCCAGTTCTCCACATTTAGTGGAGATTTTTTAGCCCAAAGATTTTTAGCCTCAAACCAAGGGCTCAAAGAAAGTGGGCATAACTTCTGCTAGAGAGGCTCACACGTAATTTTTTTTGATTTTGGTGTAGAGAGACTCGAGTCATGGAGGTGTCTGCAGCCATCGTGCAATTCTATCTCAAGGAATTTGGGCCGCTTTTGACAAGATTCATCAGAATAAGTGTAAGATTGTCAGATTGGCTAACTTTCCTCCAATGGAGGTGAATTTGTAGTCTATTTCTACTGATTTGGATGTTGTGAGTCTGTTTTAGCAGTATATTTTCTCATTAGAGGATTTTATATAGATGTAATCTCATTTTCACCATTTAATCAAAAGAGGACTGAGCCTATTTAGAGGCTTTTGGACCAGCGGAGGTAGCCCAAGAGAGGGGTGAACCACTTAAACAAATATCTGCTGTTCATGTGTGTATTATGGCTGTTTATTTCCAGATTTTGATAGTTTAAACAGTAAAATTTCATGAGCATGCTTTTCTAAAACAAGTTTATACAGGAATTAAAACTTGTTGTTTTAACTTCAAACCTCTTCACACAAATTGCAGAACATATGCTCTTGCTTATTCACACTTAAAACAGATCAATGAACACTTTGAATTCAAAAACAAAAGACTTTCATTGATTTTGATATTTGTGCTTATATATTATTTCCTTAGACAGTCAGAGAGGCCGTGTAGCCTCCTGAACTCATCCTCTTTAGAGGTGACATGTCCTGAATGCCCCCATACCTATCTGCAGGGAAATAGTTTATTCTCACATTATCAAGAGGTCACTTGGAGTATAGCACTCAATTTGAAATTATGAGTATTTGCACTCATTTTCTTAAATGAAAATGGATACCTTGCACCCTTAAACAAGTACATTCCATTTTCAGATCAGATGGTATCGGAGCAGGTTGCAAAGTAAGTTTGCTTGACTGACATCACTAGCTTGATTGTGTAGCTTGAAAGGTGTCTTAAGCAGTGTTGAAGATTGACTGCTTTATTATTCTGCAAACTACTTGTTGTTTGAGTTTGCTGAAGCTCTTTTGTTCATTTTTATAATGACAACTTCCATAAGTGAGTTCTCAAAATTATCCTCCTTCACAAGATTTTTTGATGAAGGCTTGAAGCAAGAATTTTTCATCATGATGAATATGGTGAGAGAAATGTATGAGGATGAAAGAAAGAGCTCTAGACTTCAAGAGCAGTTGAATTCCATGAGGGAAGAGAAGCAGTTGCTTTCTGACCAATTGCAGGAAATGGAAGGCCAACTTCGTATTGCAAACATGAAGTTGGAAAAGATGCATGAGTTGGAGACACAACTCATTTTTGCCAAAGAAGCCTTAGCCAAGTATCAGCTTGAAGAAGAGGTAAACAATTCTAGTTTGTCTTCAAATTCTTATAAGAATGTTTATGAACTTGGTTCTTTTGAGAAACATACCAACGGCATAGGGTCCAAGTTGATGTCCAAAATGGGATATGAAGGAAAAGGACTGGGAAAACATGCACAGGGTATAGTTGAGCCAATAATGGTTGAGGTAAGGCCTAAGAATCTGGGTCTTGGTTATGGACAATCTTATGGAGAAAGTTCCAAAGCAGCCATGAAGGAAGAAGGTGTGCATCAGCATGCACTTGAACAAGGGAGTGGTGAAAGCTCTAAAACCATTGATGGGATTGTTAGTGTTCCAAAGGGAGCTTCTTCTTCTGTTGATTCACCTCCTCATGAAGGTAATGAAGGTGAAAGAGAAAGGTATAAATCTGATTTCAATCATATTTCCTTTGATCATGTAAAGCATGGAAAATTTCCACACAAGCATGGGAAAAGAATTGCATGTTCTTTTTGTGGTTTGTTTAACCATAGTGTTTCTAGATGTTGGAAAAGAATGGCAACATACAAGAAACTTTTTAAGGAAAGGAGGCAAGAAGCCAAAGTTCCAATGAACAATGCAAATCATGCGGTCAAGAAGATGAACATGTGTTGCACTTATTGCCATAAGCAAGGACAGACTGTTGAAAGGTGTTGGACTCTGAATCCAACAATGCTTCCACAAAAGTTGAAGAAGTGGGAGAAAGAGTATGGCAAGGATGGGAAGGAAGTTTCCATCATTGATATGTGTCAGGATGATACACATGTTGATATCGATGTGCAGTTAAAGGAATCACCTTTGAAATGGATTGGTAAGAAATGGTTAGAATTCTTATCCAATTAAAGTTGCATGTCTTTTGATTGAATGCATTTTCTTTGTTAAGGGAATGCAAGTTGCAGGATGGAAAAGCTGAGTATGAGACTCACTCTATCGTAGTGAAAGTTATATTCATTTCAGCTTTGAAAGTACATGTACATGTGATTGAGGATCTTGTACTTATGATTGTACTTAAGAGAAAGTTGAAGGATAAACTACATGCATGAGAATGAGATGCATGAGCACAGGGATCATGATGATTTCCTTGTATTTTAAACATGTATGTGTGATTAACTTCAAGGGTTGATTACTTTGTTTTTAACCATGCATGTAATGTAATATTGACTTGGAAAAAGTTAATTTGATCTCCAAGATTGTAAAGAGGAGAAATGATGAAGTGTTTCATCTTTGTAAAAGCCTTTTCATTTGGGAGGCAGTTCTTCTTCTGGAATGGAGGTGCCATGGATGGGCATCGTGACAGTTGGCAAGCCCACATGTTCAAGAGAATATTTCAGCTCATATATCAGCAAGTTTCATTGCTGGTTCCTGCAATTTCCGATTTGTCTGGCGAAAGAACTTGGTCGGGATTCGACAAGTACTTGGCGTATGCAGCAAAAAGTCGCCATGACGACATTTAGCAAGGCAGGACATTTTTGGCATTAGTATGCTCTTTTGGCTGACTGGAAGAGGATATTTCTGTTCCTCAAATGCTATACAGTTCAGATCAGAGATTCAGTAAGCTTTTGGGGACCAAAAGCCTCTCATTTGGGAGGTGTGATCAGGAGCTCAGGACCAAGTGTCGTAAAATGGTCAAAAATGAAGGTGCTCAGAACTGGTTTGAACTTGAACGACCGGATAGAGCTTGTCTTCCTGATTCCGGCGCCGCGAACGGTTCGAAAAATGGTCTCCGTATGCAGAAGTTATTCAAGTTTGAAGATTTCTCCATTTCCATTAAAAAAATGCCAAATTTGCCTTTGTGGAAAAATTATATTAAAAAAAAAAATATTCCACAGAATATTCTGGGAATATTCTGCAGAATATTCTGGGGAATATTCCTTGGCAGCCAATCAGGAGGCGCCACGTGGCTAGCCCGGAGGCCGCCACGTGGGCCCCAAGTCAAAGTTGAATGGCGCATTTTAAAAATTGTTATCGCTCGGCCGGATTCGAACCGGTGACCACATGAGTATTAACACAGCGCTTTAACCAACGGGCCACGGGCTTGTTTGTTGTTTATGTGGCGGACGGGCATCTATTTATGGTGTATCGTATGTTGGGCGGGGCCCGAAAGGGGGCCAGCCCCTAAGGGTCAGCCCCCTCTACATAGCACCGTGGCGCGGAACCTTATCCCAAAGACTCGGCGCGCAGTTCGGCGGACATATCAAACTTTGGTTACGTGGGTTTTTAAATGTTAAACATTTGTTATGTATTGTGTTATGGTTTAATTAAAACCGTTTAACATTTATTTAAAACCGTTTTAACATCCGCCATGTGAACGCGGATCACATGAAATTTATTGCCAACGTCTAACTGTGCGGGGGAATTGGCGGACTCCGCCACTTTTGGCGCCACCTCCCCATTTGGCGCTCTTATCTGCAGTTCTTCCACATTTAGCAGAGGCTTTTTAGCCCAAACTGGCAGTTCAGTAAAGTGGGCATAACTTCTGCTAGGAGAGGCCTTTGAAGACGAATTTTTTTTTTATTTTGGGTGTAGAGAGCATTCTGGAGCTGTTGGAGGTGTCTACAGAGCCATCAGGGCATTCTATCTGCGAATTTTACAGCGCTTTTGACAGTGACTCCATCAGAGCTAAGGGGAAAGATTGCTGCATTGGGCTACCTTCCTCCAATGGAGGTGAATTTGTAGTCTATTTCTACTGATTTGGATATTCTGAATCTGTTTTAGCAGTCTATTTTCTCATTTAGAGGAGTTTATACAGATGTAATCTCATTTGCACCATTTAATCAAAAGAGGACTGAGCCTAATTAGAGGCTTTTGGACCAGCGGAGGTAGCCCAAGAGAGGGGTGAACCGCTTAAACAAATATCTGTTGTTCATGTGTGTATTATGGCTGTTTATTTCCAGATTTTGATAGTTTAAACAGTAAAATTTCATGAGCATGTTTTTCCAAAACAAGTTTATACAGGAAGCAAAACTTGTTGTTTTAACTTCAAACCTCTTCACACAAATTGCAGAACATATGCTCTTGCTTATTCACATTTAAAACAGATCAATGAACACTTTGAATTCAAAAACAAAAGACTTTCATTGATCTTGTTATTTGTGCTTATATATTATTTCCTTAGACAGAGTCTGTAGAGGGCTAGGTAGCCTCTGGAACTCATCCTCTCTTTAGAGGTGACATGTCCAGTGAATGCCCCTACAATCCATCTCTGTATGGGAAATAGTTTATTCTCACATTATCAAGAGGTCACTTGGAGTATAGCACTCAATTTGAAATTATGAGTATTTGCACTCATTTTCTTAAATGAAAATGGATACCTTGCACCCTTAAACAAGTACATTCCATTTTCAGATCAATAGACCAAAGAAATACTTCAGGATTAGACAGAAAAAGAAGAGATGATGCAGTGATCCTGAAACTAACTGCACAGATTAAAGAAATGGAGACCCAAATGGATAAACTTGTTAAGGAGAAAGAAATTGTAAAGGAAACGGATGCTCCAACTATTCCAATAGTTATACCAGTAATTACCACAGCTTTGGTTTCTACTTTGGGAGAAAAATTAGCACCTAATGAGCCATTGGCAACTGCAATGCCAGTGCATTCAACTACTACATCAGCCACATATTCTTCCACAACACAGGTACAACAAACAGATGGAGCTACTCAAATAGTGAAAGCTATGGAGGAATTGTCCTTGAAAACTAATGAGATAAATAACTTGAAAATGATGATTCAAAGTCTTGAAGCAACCAACAAAACATCATTGATAACTGCTAAAAACCATGAGCAGAAGGCCATCAAATTTGAAGAAAAAATGAAGAATTTACAAAAGGAGTTAACATTTACTGAACAAATTTCCTACATCAAGAATCATCTGTGGACAAATATTATTGAGGCCATACATTCTCAATGGCCTTCAATTTAGGTCATTTATGAGCAGAGAGACTTATTGTTAGCAACCCAAACTGAGATTCAAAAAACCAAGGATGAGTTAGCTGATAAGCCATCACAGGCTTTAAAGCTCATCACTTTCTTGAACAGTAAGAACAGAGCAGAGTTGGAAGAGTTACAGGTACAGGACAGAACTGAAACAATATTACAAATCAAGAAGGTTGTGACCAAGAAAAATTTGATAAACAACTTATAGGAAAAATGTGAAGCTATGAACATTTCCATTACTAAGTTTTTGACAAAATACACTATTTTGAGGCAGAGAGGCCTACCAGATATTCACGTCCTCAATGACAAAATAATGGTCCAAAAAGAGTATGATATGTAGATAAGGGAGTTTGCAAAAAAACAAGTCAATAAACCACTGCTACTGGGCACTCCTACAGGAAATGTCATCCTTCATTATTTTGAAGACTTGTTTTTTCTATAGCATGAGATTAGGCATCTTTTTGTTTTCAAACCTACCTTTTCCAAGTACACAGATGCTGGTGAGAACTTTAGAAAACTAAAAAATGTGAAAATTCCAAATGCAGAGCAATGGCAAGCATTCACAGATTTAATGTAATAGTGAAAAGGTAAAACAGTGAAGAAAAATGCACTAAAAATAGTCAAACAGAAACAGTGAATAAAGAGACAATCAGTCGAATTTTTTTTACTACAGTAAGAAATGTTATTTAGCAGTAAAGAGTGAAATATCAGTCAAAGTGTATCAGTTTTTAAAGAAGCAACGTTAAAGAGTATCAAGAGAAAGTGTGTCAGCCAAGGCAACTCAAACAAACATATTTCCTAAACAGCCAGCGAGCAAGACAGCTATTCAATAAAAAGATCCTTGTTAGATAAAGTTGTTCTATATATTTTGGATAAGAGGACAGCTTGCTGATTTTTTAAGAAGACGTCCCTCTTATTTTGTAAAGATATTTTATATTTCCTAAATATATTCCTACATTTCTCTAGGATATTTGTAAACAACATTTTGTATAAATACTTCTGTATTAGAAGTGTTAAGGGTGGAATAAAATTGCTAGAATTACTATAGGCATTTTTGTTGGACATTGGAGGCTCTTATGTGTTTTAATTCAAAGTAGCAGACTGGACAAGCTGACTGACATCCTAATTCAGGATCCCTGTGATAAGTTGATGAGTGAAGTAATTCCTACTTGTCACTGTTTCCTTTTCTAAGTTTCGTGCATTCATTTTTATGTTTGTTCTGTTTGAATGTGTAACTAGGAGTATTACTACAGGATTAGTCAAGTGCTCCCTATCTTTATCTAGTTTCCATTTTAATGTTTTCTTCTGATTTCCGGTGCAAGGAACCCTTAATTGCTCCTTCTCCCATTTGACCTTTGCCTTCTACTTCCATTTTCCGGATCAAAGGATCCTTAAGTGCCCTTTATCCCGATCATACCACCTCACAAAAAACACTATCCCAAATCTCTGAGGGTTATCTATCTTGCCCTGAATACATTTGTACCTTTTTGGCCTTGATTTCTAGTGTTGCTAGCTTGATTTAGACTCCATAGCCCAATGGACAAATAGATTTCTCTCTATCCTACCTCCAAGTGATTTTTTCCCACCAAACCCTTTAAACAAAAACCAAATTGTACTTTCATAACTAGCCTAATATTTTAAATTAAAACAAAGATAAATTTTAAAGAGAGAGCTCTCTCTGAATTCTAGGAAGTCTAGATCCTAAAATTTGAAGTAGGTTTGTGGTTACCTCGGTGAGTTCTCTCTTGAACCTCGAGAAATTACTAAGTGATAACACATGGATCACTTCTAATTATGTACCATTATGCTAGCGGGTTGTATTTTCATTCTTGACATCATACATGAGCATCCCCTTTTTCTTGTTTTGGAGGGTTCTCTGTGATTTCTACTTCTTCTTCCTCCATTATAGAGGGGTTGAAAGGCTACCATCCATTTTTTTTGTGGGCTTGCCGCATTTTTTTTTTTTTGTTCCTTTTCTTCTTGAGGGCATATATTTTGTATGTGTCCTCTTTGGAAACAATATTGGCATCTAAATGCCATATTTTCATAATTCAAAAGTTGGTTCTATTGAATTTGTTATGTTTTAGATTATTTTGGTTGGGTATACCTTTACTTAGGTTAATTTTTAACATATTATATCGAAGGTAAATATCCCTTTATCAGTTATTTCGTGATCCATTTTTTTGAGTTACCCGAGAGTGTTCCAAATTTCCTTAAGAACGTATGATAGAAAAGAAGTGTAATATTTGATAGGCTCACCCATAATGGAATTTTTGAGACCACCATTGATGTGGCATCAAAATAAAAAAGCCATGGTATAATGAAGAGCCCTGCATTTCCCAAAAACCAAGGCCCTTCTTTCAAAACTCTCTCCACATCTTCCTAAGTATTGAATTGGAAAATGAAGGATTCATTTGAGCAAAGGTATATGTCATATTTTTTGGTACATGTGATGCACTGATGCAAAAAATCATATTTTGGCCAAAAACTTTTGAATTTACAGATCAATGCACTAGATTGAAGAACATAAAAAAGATTATTTACCTTTGTTAGGTTTACCTCCATGGAAGGGGCTTGTTTTTTCTCTTAAACAATGTAAGTTCTAGGGTTGCGTTGTGGCATATAAACTATATTAGAGCATTTTTGTCACACCGCGACCTTGTAGGAAATAAATCCTCTTGGGTTTCTGGATCCTGAAGCACCCCTTGAAGCCTTAGATTGAGAACACTAGTAGAGTTTATTGAGTTTTTGTTATCCTATAGATGAAAATTATATTGTAACTACTTTCCCTCATGAAGGAGAAGTTATGTATTTTCCAGATATCCCAAGATACTCTATCAACTACTTAGGATGTGTCACATCACTACAAGGAAAAGACCCTCTAGCGGAGGTTATAAAGGAGGATTTTAGTGTTATAAAATTGGCCAAAATTGTCAAAAAACAGTTGATACAAAATCTGTTTATGGTTACGAAGGTTTTGGCAGAGCTTTTAACAGAAATTCAACACGACTAAAAAACCTGGGTAGCCAAAGGTTATTACGGATATTTTTTTCATCGGTGCACTACTAAGGTTTCAATGCACTGGTGTGTGTCATCTAGACAGTGGCCACGGGGTTGTCGAAGCTGCGTGCATAAAGGTTTCAATGCACTGGTGTGTGTCATCAAATTTCACATCTCTTCATTATAATATTTAATCATCCATAAATTTAATTAGTGGTGTTAGATTTCACAGCGAAAATGGAGAACGCAATAGAATAAATTAAAACATATATATATATATATATATATATATATATATATATATATATATATGAATAAGACAGTCTTTGTCATACAAAATGGGACAATTATTGGTATCCCTTTGTCTTTCGATTGGGACACTATGTCCATTACATTAAACAAAATTTATGGTTTCACAGACAACTATCTCAAAAAATACAATGCCTTGCTTTGATATCCAAACATAGTGATCATCATTCTTCGCTTAAACTGCTATCACTACTAGAGCTACTTCCATGACTTGGTTATTTTTAGAAATGTTTTTCTCAAGGTGTTGATTTTTTCTTTCTTCTTCACCTTTCATCCACAAACCTAAAAATAAATTGTAATGAGTGGATATACATTGCTGAGAATAATGAAAATTGCAATATTAAATAATATAAATCAATGTAAATCGAAAACAAATGACGTACCATAGAAACAATTGACTCATAAACTATACAAATTCTTTCAAAACCATGTACCATGTCATATTTCAAGATTTCATCTGTTGGCGCAGTTCCATACATTGTTTCCTGCAAGTTTTATACCCCATAAAAAATCATATATTTAATATATATAAAAAAAAAAGAGTGTTCTATTAATTATAGACGGTTCTAAGTAAAACAAGATCGATAGATGCTTACAAATTCCACAATTAATTTCCGATATGCCAACATATACTCATAACCCATATTTAACCCAATCTCAATCAATTTGTCTGATGGTTCTTCTTTGCATGTTAGCACTTGTTTGAAGACATTCAACGATGATTTTTGTAAAACAACTTAAAAAATACAAAAATGAAATATAATTAGGAAGTAACAATTACTCACAAACTTAGATATCAACCCTTTTCTTCCTTGTCGTCCTGTTTTATGTGCTGAATGGGTTCCAATTTCTTTTCTTTTCTGCAAGAAAATACTTGAAAATTAATATTTAATGCTAAATTATTTATTTTTTGTACCTAATGATCAAAAAATTCAATGATTACATATTACATTTGAAGTACGTTCTTGTTGAGATGGTTCCTCCTGCGATGCAATTTTGTACATTTCTTTGACCATCTCCTTGTACACCTTTTTCGACATTCCTACTGGCATATTTCTGATATCAGCTCGTTCATCTTTCGATATTTTCATAATCTTCTTGAAAATGTAACATGACAATAAACTGTTTAATTTTTATATTGATATATGAAAAGTAAATATAACAAAAGTGATATTTATAAATAATTCTAGACAAACATTTAAAGGAATATTAATTTTTCATTCGTTCTTTTTTGTTGTTGTATGTTTTTGCTATTAAAAGTCTGACATGTCTCATTGACCAATTCTCTGGAAACTCTTCCTGTAGTTTAGGTAAAATTTGGTTATTGGAATGATTGGATTGATTTTTGTATTGTAAGTGGAAAGAACGTCTATACATTCATTCCACTAGATCCCTCGAACTTTTTAAAAAGTTTTTCCCCCTTTCGTTAACCTCCAGCACCACTCTAGATGAGATAAGGAGCAATTCATTTTCATTTGCATGTTCTCTTTTTTTCTTTTCTTAGAACAATATTCATTTTCTGAGTTTTTGGTCCTTGTAGAACATTAAACAGATGTGAATTAATAGATTGTTTAACACATTATCTAATAATTTTATGTATATTATTAATGAAAATTAAAAAAAGGAACTCATATTGGATCGATAGTATTTTTTCATTCACATGATTCATCCTTTTGCAATTTTTCCATCAAGATTTTACCCTCTTCTAGTCCTAGATCAAAAATAATATTATCGATCTTCGTCATTTTGTGGCTCTGCATGATACACAGTAAACAATACATATTAGTTAAACTCACATATAGTTCAAAAATAATATTTTTTGTAAATAATTTACAAAGAACTTGCCTTTTTTTTATTTTCTTGATGTGTTATCAGTATTTTTGTTACTTGATCTCTTTTCAGTCATTTCTTTATCAATCTAAAACCTATACCATATCATTCATTAATATATTTATAAATAAATTGTCAACTTTTCAGGTAAAAAAAAAAAATCTGAAGAAATCGGTGCGCCATTCATGGTGTATGCACCAACTTTGGTGTGTGGGGGTCTTATAAATGCACCGCCTAAACAGTATAATAGAAATTATGGTGTTCTATGTCAACAAGGAGCACCGGAGCATTACATGTTAACCACCGCACCGGTTAACACAAAAAAAATAATAAAAATCGTCCAATGTTAGTTTTTGTAGCATAAACGCCCCGATCAAACAAGGGACCACCTTATGGTGATCTCTGTCAACTAGGAGACCTGGTGCGGTGCGTTATATATAACATTGTGCACCATTTAACACAATAAAATATTTTTTTGTGAAACAACACGTTTGCGGTGTGCCATAATGAAATAGCGCACCTGTGCCCTATTTTACATATGACGCAATGATTAAAAAAAATGTTTTTTAATTTTTTATTACACAGTAATTTCACGATGCGTTGGGAATATAAAGAGCACCAGTGCGCTAGGTTACGCAGGGTAAGGGACAACTTGGATTTGGATCCGACTATGCAAGTCGTCCCATGGGTTGGATGTCAATCTTATCTTGATGATGAACCTCGGTATCTGGTTCAAAACGTCGATGGAAGAAAAAAAACCCATTCAATGTGATGGATCCGAAAGAAATTTCATTACAAAATACAAACCCTATAAATCTAAAATGAAAAGCCCTAATTCTAAAATCATAGAAACAGGGCGAAGAAAGGGAATAAAAAAAAGAATGAAGGGTTTAGGGTAAAAACGGACTTTTTTCTTTTGTTTCTGAAAATGAAAAAAATTGAAATTTTTTTCTTACTTCGTAAAAAAAATGCACAAAAAAAAAAAAAAATTCACTTAAAGAAAATAGAGTTGCTTTTTTTTTATTTGCGGTTATTTGTCACCGGTGCGTCACTTAATAGCACCGCATCGGTGCGTCCATTGGTAACGCAACACCGGTGTGTAGAAACTAAAACACATTGGTGCGCAGTAACTAAAAGGCACTAGTGCGGTTATATGTACATTAGCACCGATTTAAGGTTAAGACACCGAAATTACTTTTAAGTGTGTACATCAAAATTTAGTGAACTCCAACCATAGAAATTAAGAATTATAATTTTGTTTATTCTTGATGGAAATATGCAATTAGAATTAGAATTTTGTTTATTCTTGAGAATTAGAATTGCATAAATTCTTGATGGAAATAACTATTCTTCCAATGCATTTTTTTTTATTGCAGGAGGTCCCCACTAATTATGTGGAGATAATGCAATTTGGGGTGTGTGAAGATGCAATACTACAGGGCCCAAGTGGACAATTGTGGCATGTGAACCTGTGCTATGCTAAGACGTGGGAAATTTTCACAAATGGTTGGGAAATTTTTGTTTTTTAGTAGTTTATTGAAGTCTCGACCACGCTTATAATGTGCAACGGTCCTCGTCAACCGCGTAACTAAGCTGGTAGCTCCTATGATATGCCGCATCAGGCTGTACATGTCACGCGACATGCCTCTCCACATATGTGACAGCCTACCATCGGCCTGTATGTCTCTCATATTAGTGGGCCCAATGCCCGCCTCAACAATCAATGCAGTGAGTTGGTCACCCAACTCCATCCTATATCTGCTATCAAGATGACCACGCCTAGAAAAATGTAGTACCAGTGCACCAGCAGGAGCAGGCCTCTCTGCATCGGCCTCCTGATGATCCTCGGCATCTGGCATACCATGATCGTCATCAGGATCCACACCTGGATCACGTGTTGGTGTCGGCATGTCCTTGCCATCAAAAGACACAATTTCTGCAAAATATATATAAGTACACAACAATAATTAGACAATTTCATTACAGAATTTAATAAAAACAAGTTAAATAACTCCATGTTAGAATAAATTTAAATAAAAAAGTAATATTACCTCTATCATCTGGCGGCTCATCATCTATGAAGAGGATGTTTGAACACACTCACCAATCCAAACCAGCATAAGGACAGGGGACCATAATGAAGGGATTCTCATCAATGGTGGCTAGAAACTCTAGTGCATCCTACGACATCCTCGTTAAAAGCACAGTATCACCCCTCTTGGGCATCATCTGCCCCCACATGTGCATCCGTGCCTCGAACATCGGCCTACGAGGCTGCCGAACCAAGGTAGGACTCGTCTCTGGAAACCTCTCAAAACATAAACAAAAAATCTCTGAAGAAAAAGGAAAGTTAACCCTCCCTTGTATAGAACTGCCACAAAAAAATGGCAGACCACCCGATAAGTCGTGGCTCCTATAGTAAAGAATCACCATAATATAGAAGCGAGCAACAAATCTGTTTCTCGTCATTGGTGTTGTGTGAAATGGTCGAAATTAGAAGTGAGAGGCACCTCACCTCCTGACTACCAAATGCATAAATACGTAACAAACCTCCGCAGACCTGAAAATATGAAGTAGACAGTATATCTGCACGAATGTATCTCTAGGAGTACACTAAGTAAATCCCTACTGCATAGCCAACTGGAACTTATGGGAACGAGGGAAAATCCACCCATCTCCTTGATAGCTCTATAATGAAATAGATGTCCTCCTCAGTGGGTGTGTACCATTGGTTAGGACCAACCCAAAAAGCCTGTCGGTTGGAATTCCACCTACGGATAATATGTCTCAAAAACACACCATGGCCCTTTAGGGAAGTAGCCTCCTCATAGAACTTGAGAAGGCCTACATGCCTTAAGATCCCCTGGGTAGCTGTTGTTATAGGGCAAGGGTACGCATCTCTCTCCCTCTCTCGTGCCTCCCGCGGGCGAACCATGTCATACTGCTACGCCTGTTGTTGTTGTTGTTCCCCCTCTTCTCTCATTTCACGTCTCTAAATGATTAAAATATTAAATAATTTTTTTTTTTTATTAAATGAGACATGTATTTAGGAATATACATATATAACATTTTTTGGAAAAAAAAAAACAAAAAAACAAAAAACAAAATAGTCAGTGCGCCACAAAAAACAGGTATGCACCGATTTCGGTGCATCTTGTTTTTGTCGCGCACCGAAGGCGGTGCACCAAATAATATTCAACTCATTGGAGGCAGTGCACCTGAAAATTTTCAGCGCATCGTTGACTATGTATGGTGTCAGGAGTGCGGTGCGCTGAATAAAATCTATGCCTCGGGGCGTATAGTTTGGTCAACGCATTGACTTCCTAACATCATTACTTAGTCAACAATGCGGTCTTTTACCAGGCCGCACTGTTGACCCTGTCTAAATGTGGAATGCGGTGCGCTGACAAAAATATCCACCTTGGGGTGGATATTTAAGTCAACGCACCACATTACTGCTATTCCACATGATCAACGGTGCAACCGGTTAATCGATCGCACCGCACTTTTTGAAAACATTTAAAAGGACATGGTGCACCTTCGGTACTGCCCCAGAACTAGTGCGGATACCATTAGCACCGGTTGTGGTGCGGCCTGTAAATTTGTAGGCAGCACCAAGAACAAGTGCGAGCTGAACGGCTCAAGCGCACTGCGTGACAAATTTTTTTTTCTTTTAAATGGTTAATTTCAAGGTAATTTGAAATTCTAATCCATTAAAAGGCTTAATTTTGGAAAAACAAGAAAAATGCTTGTAAATTTAGCCATCGAGAAGGCATATTGGCTGTAGAATTTTCAAAAGAAAATTTTCCCACAATTTTGCAAAATTAAAGCTGGAGATTGGTGGGCAATGCACAACAGCAGTGCATGCAATGGGTGCAATGGGAGCACCGATGTCAGGGTGGTTCAGACAAGGATAAATTGCACTGGTGCTTGAGAGCTCTGAAGCACTGAGAAAAGTGAAAAATGTGGTTTTTTGGCCTTAATTATTTTTTTATTTAACCCTGTTCCGGTCTGCGGGGCTCTATAGGTGCACTGAGGCGGTCTCTTAAGAAAGCACCGGGCGGTTTCTGTTTTGGCACGGGGTTTTATGACGCACTAGTTCATAATATTTGTAAAGCACCGATGCGCTACAGTAATAAGACATACCGGGTGGGTTTGTATGGAGTGCACAGTGTTTGGCATGCCAATGTTTTGTGCGCACCGGTGCTTTCTCTTGTTGAACGCACCGGTGTGGTTCAAGTTGATAAGTGCACTGGACGACAAACATTCGCAAAAACCTCCACCCGCCAACCTCCCCTAGTAGCCTCCGCTAGAAACGAATGTCTAGGGTATTTTTATAAGGGGTTCCTAAAAACATAAACTAGAAGGTCTTTTCCTTGTAGTGCAAGATCCAGACACGAAACCCAATAAAGGGAGGATTTCCCATTAAGGGTCTTACTAAAAAAATAAAAGTCCTCGCATTGTTTTTATTCTTCTGGCCCTTCTCCCAACCTATATCAGTTGGGATATTTCGAATCATTTACTTGTCAACTTACGAATTATAAGTATAAAACTTTCTTTTCATGAAAACTATATAGGTTTATTCTTGATTAATTTCAAGTGATAAGAAAATAATTTATAATTGAGAATTTATCTTTAAACTGAAAACTAGACTTTAGAGAGTTTTATATCCTCATAATTCTATTAGAAAAAATGTATGGATATATAGAGGGATACATTTCACATTAATAACTACATATTAGAAATTATAAACAATTATAATAAGTCATATATGTGGGAATCAATTTATTTAGTTATATAGACATACCAATTCATTTCAGAAAACAAAAAAATATGTATGTAATCTACACAACTTTCCCTATTGAGTCAACTATTTTTCATGATTTGTTTGATTTAAATAACATTTTCTATTGTTTATTGAAATATAGCATAAATGAAATTAATTCCACTTCAAAAAACATTGTGGGTACCAATTTTCTATTTCATGTGATGACTACCCATAAAACTAAAAAAGAGTCCTTTGGAAGAAAGTAGAGTGAAGAAATGTTCCATTTTTTCTATTATTTTTGTTTGTGTAACTTTGATGATACTGATTTATCATACTAAAATTTTTGGTCATATCAATTGTTAACAACAAAATTTGATGAAAAATATATTAAACATATAAACTCTTAACAAAAATATAAAATTCTTATACCATTATAAAATAAATTGGGAGATTTAATGCACCAATAAGATGTTGAATGGAAGATTTTCAAAAATTTTAAGGTTACACCATTGTTAAATTGTGGGTTGTAATACACCAATAAGAAATTCAATGAAGGATTTTCAAAAAATTTAAGGTTACACCATTGTTAAATTGTAGGTTTTTTAGCATTGTAGTATAATATATGTTGATGGGATGGAATGTAATGCCATCAACTAGGGGGTATCCCTTGTGTGAAGTCTTAATTAGACCTCACATATTTTGGTAGAGGATCCCTGTTCGGTATGTAAGCTCGGGTACCATCATGCTGGTTTTGCTCTTGGCTATCAAATGAGGAGATGTTAGAGCGAGGACAAGAATGAAATGCCCAGAAATTGGGAACAGGGTCAACCTAAGATTGAAAAATTGAAAAATTAGGTATAATAAAGTAGCAACGACGAGGTGCTACAAAATTGTCTCTAAGTTCTTCATTCTTGGCTTTCAATGCATTCATGGTTGAATCAAACTCAACCATATGATCCAACAACTTATTTATAAAATATATTTTATCATCGATAAAAAACTCACATATTTCCACCTGAGGTTCTACACAATGTCCTCCATTATTTTTTCTTGTTATTGTGTTAAGACCATACACTATCGTTCAAATTTGACTCTGCAAACTTTTTCCTTTTTAAAATTTCCAATATTCAACCTCAACTGCACCTGTGCTTGTTGTACCTGCCAGCTTCAATCTTCAAACTTCAACAAAGCTCAACTCACCTTGGATTGAGCTCTGATACCAAATGTCATGAAGTGGCAATTGTATCAAGATACTTCAATCGTCAAAGCCCCTTTTGCAAAATATGCTCTGATACCAACTGTCACGTCCCTATCCTTGTGGTACTCTTTCAACCACATATAGCGGGTGTGGCATGACTACACTTTCCCTTTTTACCAATACTTGAGTGTATGGACTACGCCTAACTTCAACACTTCATTAAATTTATCTTTCAAGTGTTCTTATAATGCAACAAAATAACATAAAATTCAATTGAACAATTCATCACACAAGTATTTCCATACATACTTGGGAGGGGCAACTCCCTTTATAAATAAATTTTTCCCAATATCAATATAATTAGTAATTCAATTCTACATAAATTACAATACAATAACTATGTAGCCTTCATAATATGGCCCGCATACTTTCCAACTCCATATTACAATTTCATCATGCAATTCATGCACCAAAAACACTATGCCTGAATTTCCATTCATGTCGTGACTTTTTTTGCACAACCTGCCCACGGTCGTATCACCCTAAACGTTTCTGCGTGAGATGCATGCCTGTCGTGCACAGTTCGAATTTTCCTGCACGTCCTGCCTCAACCAGTACTTAGTTGAACATTTCCTTCCTACAGTGGGGCTTTGACCGTTATATCCTCCACGCGCCTCCCGCTCTACCAAAATACCCGAGTCACCTTCCTGTCCATTGTAGTTAGGCTATGCCCGCTACACTCTGTGGCTGCTATAAGTTCAACGCATAGTCAGGCCAAGATCGGCTCACCTTGCTTGTTGTGGTCGTGGTCTGCCTACAGGCTGCACGTCACGACATGACCCGACCCTACATGTCGATTTCAGAAACCCCAAAACTTCGATTTGACTTAATGCTACAACCCTTGCATGCTGCAAATCTACCTACTACCACGCCTCTTTGTTGGAGAGACAGAGGATTTAATCACACAAATAACACGAATATATTTCACACACGAACAATGAGCTGTTGCTCTTCTATTAATCATAAAACTCTGAATCATAAAACTCTCTTACTCTCTTTAAAACAATGAACCCGTGAAGGGTATTTAATCTAATTGACATGCACACACTATCACTCATAACTGAACTTAATCAACTCACTTAACTCGCTGTCTAACTCGTTCACCAAATCTAACTGTAACTCAACTCAACTAACTCCACTTAACTATTTGTCTAACTTCTGCATGAGGAAGTAATTATATATTTTAACACTCCCCCTTAATTACGACCTCTAAACTAAAACATAACTTATGAAAACTCAAACATGCCTGCTGGTCTATGTCTCAGCTAGGCTTACAACACCCAAGTTTCTTTTGTGAAACTCAAACAAATCTACTGCTAATGGCTTTGTAAAGATATCAGCCATTTGATCACTCGTTCTACAAGGCTTCAAGTGAACTTCTCCATTGCTCATTAGTTCTCGAATAAAATGATATCGAGTATCAATATGCTTGCTCTTTTCATGAAACACACTATTCTTGGATAGTGCAATCGCTGATGTGTTGTCACAGTATATCGCTGTTGATCCTTGCTGTTTCTGCTTGAGTCCATCCAATACTCTTCTTAACCATACTGCTTGACATGCTGTTGAAGTTGCTGCTACATATTCTGCTTCTGCTGATGATAATGTCACAATAGGCTGCTTCTTAGATGCCCATGCTATCACACCTGAACCGAGATGGAACACATAACCGGATGTGCTCTTCCGATCATCCAAACTTCCTGCAAAATCACTATCTGTATATCCAATCAACTCTTTCTTTTATGTACTTGCATACATAATGCCATAATCTCTGGTTCCTGCTATGTATCTCAGAATTCTTTTTCCAACACTCCAATGTGTGTCTTTTGGAGTTTCCATAAATCTGGAAATCAGACTCACTCCCTGCATAATATCTGGTCTTGTCGCTGTGAGATACATGAGGCTGCCAACCAATATTTTGAATAGAGTTGGATTGACATCTGCCCCTTCGTCATCCTTACTCAACTTTGTACCTGTTGCAACTGGTGTAGGTACAGGTTTGGAATTATCCATCCTGAATCTTTTCAGCAAATCTGTTGCATACTTATTTTGACAAATAAAAATGCCTTTTTCAGATTGCTCAACTTCAATGCCAAGAAAATATTTCATGAGTCCTAGATCTGTCATCTCAAATTCTTTCATCATAGCTGCTTTAAATTCATCTATTTCAAGATCACCTGTAAAAATCATATCATCAACATATAAGCAAACTATCAAAATCTGTCCATGCTCATTTACCTTTGTGTATAAGGTAGGCTCAATGCTGCTTCTGCAAAATCCATTCTTGATCATATAACTGTCAATTCTGCTATACCATGCTCTAGGTGCTTGCTTCAGTCCATAGAGCGCTTTTTTCAATCTGTAAACTTTATCCTCTTTTCCTTCAACTTCATAACCTGGAGGCTGCTGCACATAAATTTCTTCTTCTAAAATTCCATTCAAGAAGGCTGATTTGACATCCATCTGATACACTTTCCACTTGTTCTGAGCTGCTGTCGCTAGAACTACTCTTACAGTATCCAATCTGGCTACCGGAGAAAAAGTTTCTCCAAAGTCTATTCCCGGTTGCTGCGAGAATCCTTTTGCTACAAGTCTTGCTTTAAATCTGTCAATCTCACCTTTCTCATTCAATTTGGTCTTGTATACCCACTTCACACCAATGAGATTTTTATCATTTGGCAAATCAACCAAATCGCATGTATCATTTTTTTCAATTGAATTCATCTCTTCATCCATGGCTTGCACCCAATTATCATCTCTGATTGCTTCTTCAAACGAAGAAGGTTGGAATGCCAACAATGCAAAATTGGAACTAACATCCAAATCATCATAAATATCTTTCAGACTTCTCATCTTTTTCTTACCTAATTCGCTGCTTGGAGAATTCTGATCTGTGGATCTGCTTGAAGATCCATGCTGCTCTGAAAATCTGGGAGTCCTTGCTGGTGTGACTCTGTTTGGTGTCTGCTCTTTTGGTTCTTGCTGTTCCTCTGGTTCTACAAGATCATCCTCCATCAATGGTGTTTGAGCATCGGTTAGTGTGTCTACAGTCCCATTCCATGACTCTTGTTCTTTGAACACAACATATCTGCTAATGATTGTCTTCTTTGTGACAGGGTTATACAGTTTGTAAGCTTTTGACTGCTCACTATAACCAGTAAATATGCATTTTTCACTTTGATCATCTAATTTGCCTCTTATCTGCTTAGGCACATGTGCATAGGCTACACATCCAAAAACTCTGAAATGAGATACACTGCAAGACATACCTGACCATGCTGCTTCTGGAACTCTGTTCATCACGCTCTTTGTAGGAGATATGTTTATCACATAAACATCACATGCAACTGCTTCTGCCCAATACTCATTAGACAAGTGTCTTCCTTTCAACATGCTCCTTGTCATGTTCATGATTGTTCGATTCTTCCTCTCTGCTACACCATTCTTCTGTGGTGTGTATCTGGTCGTAAACTGTCTTCTGATTCCATGTTGTTTGCAGTACTCATGGAATGCCTTCGAATCATATTCGCCACCACGATCAGATCTCAATACCTTGATCTGTCGATCACTTTGGTTCTCCACCAAAGCTTTGAACTCTTTGAATTTTGCAAAAGTTTTAGACTTCTGTTTCAAAAAGTAAACCCAATTCTTCCTACTGTAATCATCAATAAAGGTGAGGAAGTAACAACTTCCACCAATCGACTGTGTCCTCATAGGTCCACACAAGTCGGTATGCACCAATTCAAGTGGTTTCTTTGCTCTGTAAGAAACTCCTTTCGGGAAACTTTCACGGTGTTGCTTGCCTAAGATGCAACACTCACACGTGCTAGCAGGCTCTTTGATGGGAGGTAGACCTCTCACCATCTGTTTCTGCTGCAATAATTTTAAACCGGAAAAATGCAAGTGTCCAAACCGAAAGTGCCATAACCAGTATGCATCAGAACATGCAGTTGTAAAAGAACTAACATGATCATTGTAGTTCATAATGAGAGGAAAGAGTCTGTTCCTCGTCATCTGCACCTTTGCAATCAGCTGCTTGCTTGGGGATTTGTCGTAAATAACACATTGTTGCCCCTGAAAGATAACTTTGTATCCTTTCTGCATCAGTTGGCCAACACTAATCAAATTGTGTTTGAGCCCAGGGACATAGTATACCTATGATATGGTCTTTGGCTCCCCCTGCTTGGTCACAATGTTGACCACTCCTTTGCCATCTACAGCCACAATCTTGTCAGTACCCAACTTGACCTCTGTCTGCACTGTGACATCCAAATTAGCAACCAAATCCTTGTTGCCTGTCATGTGGTTACTGCAACCACTGTCTAATAGCCAGACCTTATCAGACGGTGCATGCATGGTGTTGCATGCTAGAAACATAGAGTCAGTATTTTATGTACTGACATTAGCTCTCTGATTGCCTTGATCTGCAATCTTCTTCCTACAATCACGAGCATAATGACCAAATCTATTGCAGTAATAGCACTTTAACTTTGATTTGTCAGACCTTTGATTGTTATGAAAGCTTCTGCTGCTGCTGCTTCCACGTTGATGCTCATGATCATCTCTGCCATCTCTGTGACCGCCATAGTTGTTGCCTCGTCCTCTGCCTCTCGATCGACTTCTTCCTCGACCTCTTGAAATATGGACTTGACTTTGGAAGGCAGTTTCCAAAGTGGAATCCTTATTTCTCTCTATCCTTGCTTCATGCGATAGAAGGGATCCCATTAACTCATCAATTGTGAGTGTTTCCAAGTCCTTTGCTTCTTCTATGGCTGCTACCACAACATCAAATTTGGTAGACAGGGATCGAAGAACCTTCTCGATCACTGTTTGATCTTTAATATCTTCGCCATAGATTTTTAACTAATTGACGACAGACATGACCCTATTCATGAAGGAATCAATGTCCTATGTTTCCTTCATCTGCAGACTTTCAAAGTCTCTCCTGGTGTTCTGCAATTTACCAATGTTAACTTTAGCCATACCTTGATAGCTTGTCGCCAAGGTGTCCGATGCCTCCTTTGCTGACGAGGTTATCATGATCTTCTGGAACACGGCTCGATCTACTCCCTGCTGGATCAGAAGCAATGCTTGCGCATTCTTCCGCTTATCTTTCTTCCACTGTTCCCTCTCTACATTACTGAGGGCTCGTTCTTCTGCATCATCTTTAGGTTCTGCAAACCCATACTTAACATGATCCCAGACATCATGCGCTTTGAGCATAGTCTCCATTTTAATAGCCCACATATCGTAGTCTTTCCCATTGAAAGATGGAATTTGTGGCTGAAAATTTGATGTGGCCATCTTGCCTAAAAAAAAAAACTTTCTCTGACAAAAAACCCTAAATTTCTCTCTTTTATGAAAGCTTTGCAAAGCTTTTTCTCCTTTTTTTTTTTAAAAAATTCTCTCAATAAAACCCTAGGTTTTATATTCTTTATTATTTATATAAAAATTTCTTTATGAAAAAAAATCTTTATATAAAAATCCTTTCTTAAAAACACCCATTATAAAACTTCCACCACTTAAAATCCACTTTATCATATGTTTATGAACGCTCCTTTTAAAACACTCCCTTTCAAATCAAACCTCACGTGCTTTTAGAAGTGACTTATATTAAAAGAACTCTTTTTGAAAAACAAAACTCACCCACGTGATTTGCAAAAATTCAACGGACTTACTTTTTGAAAATACGCACACGGATGTACCTTTTGAAAATAAATTTCACGTATCCGTGCTGCCGTTCGTTGACTCGTTCAACACGGCTTTTCGCTGTGTAAATTTTTTTTTGAACAGCGTTCCGCACCCCCGATAAAGGCTAGGCTGCGGTTTGGTTCTGCACCTCCGGTGAAGGGTAGGCTGTGGTCGAAACTCAAATTTCTTGAATTTCGTAACTTTTTCGAATCTCCGCAGCTCTTTTTGGGAGAGGATGCGGTTCTTTCTTGCGGATCTCCGCAGGTCCGGCACTAAAAAAGTGCGGACCGCGGGTAAAAATTTTTATTTTTTTTTTGTGTAAAAAAAAAATTCGGCCTTTTGCTTTTGGCCTGCTTACGGGTTCTGCTCGCCCACGGATCTCTGATCCTTCCTCAGCTCTGATACCACTTTGTTGGAGAGACAAAGGATTTAATCACACAAATAACACGAATATATTTCACACACGAACAATGAGTTGCTGCTCTTCTATTAATCATAAAACTCTGAATCATAAAACTCTCTTACTCTCTTTAAAACAATGAACCCATGAAGGGTATTTAATCTAATTGACATGCACACACTATCACTCATAACTGAACTTAATCAACTCACTTAACTCGCTGTCTAACTCGTTCACCAAATCTAACTGTAACTCAACTCAACTAACTCCACTTAACTATTTGTCTAACTTCTGCATGAGGAAGTAATTATATATTTTAACAGCCTTTACTCGCTCCTGCCTGTATTTTTGTTCAAACTCGGTTGAATGGATGATCTCCAAGTGCCAACTGCACGCTTATATATGCATTTGGATTGGTCCCTTTTTCTTCAAAGGACGCGACCCTTCCATGTTCGGATCATCCAACATATGGTCAGCTTACATAATTTTTTAACATGTCGGCCCACCCATATCCCTCGTTCATGACATCGATGGGTTTCTCAAGTAGTCAGGTTGCTTGAGTTAGCTTGTTCACCCGTTCAGCTACTCATGCCTCGCTCACTCGCGCTCGTGATGCCAACATGTCCACTTGCCGCTATAAATGACTCGCCCATGCTATGGAACGACTCACCATCGCCACACGACTCACCGACCGCTACAACTCACTCATCACCACCGCATGACTCATCCACCACAAGTCAAAAACTCATGCACGAATTGCCCAAGGGGTGGGTGCTCGCCAACACGACACATTCGTCGCACATGTTCGAGGTGGTTAATAAGGGTGCCCATCGCACTTGGATGTGCCCACTACAACTCCGTCACACATCTTCAAATGTCTCGTCATGTCGTCACACCTGCCCTAGTTGGTCAATACGAGTGCACGTTGCACATGGGCATGCTTATTATAACTCCGTTGCACATTGACTCAACGTGTGGGTCTGACAACATCACTACCATACTAGGCTAGCTAGAGAGTGCTCTCGCACAATAATTAATAATTTAAATTAATAATTATTAACGTCCACTATATAATTAAAATTTAAAAATAAAACAAGTAAAATTATCTAAAATAAAATTAAAATTAAAAAATATAACAAACTAAGTAATGGATATCAATATTGTTACAATAGTTCAAATAAAATTAAGGTTATAGAGTTAACATTTACAATTGGGTATTTTTGGATCCATGGTTTTCTTTATAGATTTCTTTGTAATTTGCTTAAAAGATATCAAATTACTTAAAAGGTAATTTTCTCTTTTAAATGAAAAGATCGTGAGAGATTTAATCCCTCTCACTCATCATAGATAATTAAAAAAATCTAAACTATTTATTATAAAATTTCATCATTAATAATAAAAAAAAATCTAAACTACTTATTATAAAGTTTGGATTTTTTTCAAAGTAATTATATGATAAACTTATAATGAAAATTTATCCATACATTTTTCATAATATTACCAATACTATGAAAACACAATGCAAAATAAATATACTCTAACCATGACAAAATAAAAAATACGAATTTAGTGCAATTAAATAAACCTTGCCAAAATAATACAACATTGGCTATTATACAAATATCCAAACTCTTCAAAGTATTTACCATATCATGCAAAACCTTACTGCTGTAAACTGATTGTTATCTACATAAAATATCCAAACTCTTCAAAGTATTGACCTTCTCATGCAAAACGTTCCTGTTGTGAACTGGCTCTAATCCACATGTGATGATCACCTCAATTAGGTGTTAACTACCTGCCCAAATATAAAATTCTGATGCACACTAACTCTCTAAATCCAGTTCTCTTCTAGTTTCCTAAGTTCCAGTCTTTTTCGTATAGGAAAGAACTTCAAATCGATATTCTGACGCTTTAACATTTCTGTTATATCTATCTATAGACATGGGGCCAGGAAGAAAATATTTATTCGGGCACCAATATTTTTGTAGAGAAAGAAGAAAATATTTCTGGTATCGGCGTGCATATCAAAGCAAAGGGAAGCAATGGATAGAGAACCAGAAGGTCTCCAGTTCCTCAATAACACGGGAATCTTTGCAGAAGCATTCAATATCGTTCGTTCCCATGATAAGTTGTTGGGGAGTCTCACCCTCAGTCTTGTTCTTGTTGGAATTACTCCCAACCACCAACATGAATAAGAAGTGGCAACAACCCACACTTTAGTAAAAAAAATTCACAGGAAGGACAAGCAGCGGGTTTCAGGCCCAAAGGCATTTTTGTGAAATCCATGCAAAAGATCAAACAGAGTACCCGAGGCACACACCCTGCTTTAATTTCTTTACCCACTGCATTACTTACCTTTCTTATCCGCATTTCGCCACCCACAACTTTTATTTTTTAACCATAAGACTTTTGCCAAATTTATTTCCTCGCCGATGTGATATCAGCAGGACCCACCTACCTTATTGCATTGCAACCGTGCACAAAGCTTTACATTCCGCCTTTCCTTACCTTTCCGCCTTAGTGCACTTCCCAACGTTTACCACTTCATCGCGCACACATTGCAACTTGTATTTTTTAACTCTTAAGCCCGCAACAAAACTTATTTCTCCGTCGATGCGATATTGGCAAGACCCACAAACCTCATCGCACTTCGAAGAGATTTCCCACTTACCTTTTATGTCGCCTGCACTTCACAAGTTTTTTTTTTTAACCTTTTCTGCTGCTTGCAGTGCGCACTTCGCAATGTTTATAATGTACCGTCCAGCCACCCGCAAGATAAGTTTTTTTGCTTGTGATGTGATCGCAAAAGGAGAACGTGTCAAGGTCAGGAGGATAACACAAATCGGTGCCTTCAAGCTCAAGAGTTTAAATGGATAAGCACCTGCAAGTTAAGTTGTTTGTATTGTGATGCAATATGTGCCATGTCACATCGCAATCACAAATTCTTATGTTTTCCTGTAATCGCGTATGTTAAAATTTAAAATCACTGATGAGAGATTTGTGATGGAGCCTAGGATGCGATGTGTTTTCAGAGCCAGAACCGATAATATTTTAGGTCTATTGTAATGTGTTTTGTACGCACTTTCGTGTAGAAACTGAAGAATTGGGCTTTCGCTGGAGAAGGATGATTTTGTTGTTGAACGCAAATTCCCGCATTGAATTGCTTTGAATGCTCAAGCTCCAACCAATTTTGTATAAAAAATATGTAATTTCATTTTGTTAATGGGAAGGAATGAAAAATTGAAATTGGCTCCTCTCCTGTGTAATTCTCTGTCTATCTATGTTTGACTGTTATTTCCGCATTATTTGGGTATTATCTGTGTTGTGGGGGAAAACATCCCTCTGTGTATTGTTTTGTTCAATATTTCCAACATGGTATCAGAGCAAGTATAGGCTCTTAGTGAAAGAACAAGCTCTCCTTACTGAAGAAGCTATAATATTTTTTGTAGAAGTAGAAGTCTCCAGCAGTGAGAAAGATTTTGCAACGGTGAGAAAAAAAATTTTGTTACACAGTCAAGATGTTAGCAGTAGGCACAAGTCTGACAAATCCAAAATTACCATAGATCAATGGTAAGAATTATGATTACTGGGCCATTACAATGAAGGCCATGTTTTCTTCACAAGATATTTGGGAGCTGGTGGATAATGGTTTCCAAGAACCAGCAGATGCAGCAGCACTTAATGCTTTGACATAAGCACAAAGAGATTTGTTGAAAGAAAATAGGAATAAGGACTCCAAATCCATCTTCTATATTTTCCAATCAGGACATGAGAGTATTTTCCCAAGGATTGCAGTAGCAACAAATTCTAAGGAGGCATGGGATACCCTCCAGACAACCTACCAAGGTATGGAAAAAGTAACGACAAAAAAACTTCAAATGCTGAGGAGAGATTTTAAAACTCTCTCCATGAAATATTTTGATAGCATAGACTCATTCTTCACTCATGTGACTGGTTTGGTTACCCAAATCAGGTCTCATGGAGAGACACTTGAGGAAGGAAGAATAGTGAAGAAAGTGTTAATAATTCTACCATAAAGATTTGATGCCATAGTAGTGGCCATATAAGAGACAAAGGATCTCTCACAATTTTCAGTGGATGAGCTTCATGCATCACTGATGTCTCATGAGAATATATTGAATAGAGAAATGAACTCTTCATTGGAGCATGCATTCAAGACAAAATGTCTTTTGGTCGAGGTAGAGGTCGAGGAAGATCAAACTACCAAGGAAGAGGAAGAAGCCCACACAGAGGTGGAAGAAGCAACCCTACAAGCACAAGTGGAAGGGGCAGCAATCAAAATCCAAGCAAAGGCTCAAGAAAAAATCAAGCACAAGGACAGAGGTATGATAAATCTCAAGTCCCATGTCATTATTGCAAAAATTATGGGCATTATGCCAATGAATGTAGAAAGAAGCAAAATGACATCAGTGTAAATTTCACAAAAGAAAATCAAAACCATGGTAATGTGTTTTTAATTTGTAATGTAGCACAAGAAAAACAAGAAGATGTATGGTTCTTAGATTCAGGTTGTAGTAACCATATGACTGGAAACATAGAAATGTTTGCCAATCTGAATGAGAGTATGGAATCTGAAGTGACAACGAGGACTGATAGTAAAGTCTCTGTCATGGGGTAAGGAAGAGTAAAAATACTAACAAAGAAGGGAGATAAGAAGTTTGTGCCAAATGTCTGTTATGTACCTAGCGTGAAATGTAACGTTCTAAGCATTGGAAAACTCGTGAATAAGGGCTACAATGCATTTTTTAAGAATGATGTGTTCACAATCATGGATATACCTCCAAGTAGACAGGTCATTGAAAAAGTGAATATGGTATGCAATAGGATGTTTCCTCTCAAGATCAGGACAGAATTGAAGGAAGGAGGTGCTGTAGCAACAGTCACACAAGAAGCCTTTCAAGAAGAAACGAAAGATGAGAACTGGTTATGGCATTTGAGATTTGGACATCTCAATTTCAGAGGTTTGAATTTGTTGCACAAAAAAGGGATGGTAAAGGGATTACCACTCATAAAGAAACTAGGCAGCCTATGTGAAGGCTACATCTTGGGCAAACAACACAAAGAATCATTTCCAGTAGGAAAGAGTATAAGGGAAAAGGCACCTTTAGAGATTGTCCACTCAGATTTATGTGGACCAATACAAATGACATCATTAGCTGGCAATCATTATGTTTTGACATTTATAGATTATTACACAAGAAAGACATGGGTTTATTTTTTAAAACAAAAAAGTGAAGTGTTTGAACAATTCTACCACTCCAAAGCTCTTCTTGAGAAGAAAAGTGGACACTACATAAAAATTTTGAGAACTGACAGAGGTGGAGAATATATCTCCAAAGACTTCCTACGTTTCTGCGGGGAGCATGGAACACACAAGCAGTTTACCACAAGGAATACACCTCAGAAAAATGGTGTAGCAAAAATAAAGAATTGGACCATCATGGACATGGTAAGGAGTATGTTGAAGGAAAAGAATTTTCCAAATGAATATTGGGCATAAGATTTCAATTACGCAACTTATATTTTAAATATATTTCCAACCAAAATTGTTATGAACAGAGTTCCAGAAGAAGCATGGAGTGTAACAAAGCAAGTTGTTACTCACATGAGAGTGTTTGGATGTGTGGCATATACACATATCCCAGTTCAATTAAGGAAGAAATTGGAAAAAAAGCAAGAGAAGTGTGTATTTATTGGATACAGTGATGAATCCAAGGCCTACAAGCTCTATAATCCATCAACCAAGAAGGTAATACTCAACAGATATTTTCAATTCATTGAAGAAGAAGCTTGGGATGGAAGTTTAGAGAAGACAGTGAAAGTGAATACATGTATTTGACATGAAGATAAAGAGGAATTGATTACAGAAAATAATTCCTCAATGATGGCTCTTCCTCCACCTACACAAGCTCAACAGAGTACACCGCAAGAAATAAATAGAGCAGCAGTGAAAAACCAAGGAAGTGCTTCTCGAAGCACACCACAGGGATCAGCAACTCCCTCAAGTTCATGTCCAACTCCAAGCACATCTTCAGCAAATACAAGAAGACCAAGATTCAAAAATTTAAATGAAATTTATGAGCAAGAAGAAGTAAATAGTAATGATGGTTTGAATTCTTTATTTGCTTTATTTTGTCATGTTGATGATCCAATCCCTTTTGAATACGCAGTAAAAGAAGAGAAGTGGATTGAAGCAATGAATGAAGAAATAGTATAAATAGAAAAGAATGACACATGGGAGAGAGTGGACCTCCCACAAGGAGAAGAAGTTATTGAAGTGAAATGGGTCTATAAGACCAAGAGAAATATTTAAGGCAAGATAGAAAGGCACAAAGCAAGACTTGTTTTCAAAGGCTACAAGAAGCAACAAGGAAGAGACTCTGAGGAAACCTTTGCACCAGTTTCAAGGATGGAGAAAATGTGGATAGTGTTGTCCATAACAACACACCAAAAGTTGAAATTTTATCAAATGGATGTGAATTCAAAATTCTTGAATGGAGTGTTGAAAGAGGTGTATGTTGAACAATCACATGGCTATGAGATAGAAGGCCAAGAACACAAAGTGTGTAAGTTGAAGAAATCTCTTTATGGGTTGAATCAAGCACCAAGAGCATGGTACAATAGGATTGAAGCTTACCTGGTGGACAACGGGTTTGACAAGTGTGATGGTGAACCCACACTCTACATCAAATAAAATGACAGTAAAATTATTATTGTTGTTTTATATGTAGATTATTTTATTTTCACAGGAAATGATGTTTCTCTCATTACTGATTTTAAAGCAGTCATGAAGAGTGAATTTGAAAAGACTGACTTGGGTTTATTAAGATATTTTTTGGGAATAGAAGTAAAGCAAAATGAAAAGGGGATCTTTATCTCCCAATCAAAGTACGTTGCAAAAGTTTTAAATAGGTTCAATATGCAGAACAAAAAATCAGCATCAACTCCAACTATCATGGGGTTGAATTTGAGCAAGGAAGATTGCAGCAAGAATGTCAATCCGACATTGTATAAGAGCATGGTTGGTAGTCTAATATATTTGAATGCAACTAGGCTTGATATAATGTATGTAGTAAGTTTGATATCCAGATTCATGGAGACACCCAAGGAGACACATTGGAAATCATACAAGAGAATATTAAGGTATGTGAATGGACCCAGGGAGTATGGTGTTCTATACTCCACATATGATAATTGTAAGTTGAATGGTTACACTGATAGTGATTGGGCCAGAAGTGTAGATGACAAAAATAACACAATGGTATGTCTTTCATTTGGTATCGGCAGCCATTTCGTGGGCTTCCAAGAAGCAGCGAACAGTTTCACTATCAATAGCAGAAGCTAAATATGTAGCGGCAACAACAGCATCATGTCAAGTAGTTTGGATGAGAAGGATGCTGGGAGATTTATGTCATGAGAATGACAAAGGAGCCACAATTTATTGTGTTAACAACTCAGCAATTACATTGTCAAATAATTCTTGTTTCCACAAGAGAACAAACCATATCGATGCAAAGTATCATTTTATAAGGGAATTGGTTAATAATAGTGAAATTGTTTTGCAGCATTGCAAGTAAGAGGAACAATTTGTTGATATCCTCCCAAAGCCATTGGGACAAAGAAGTTCTGTTTATCTCAGAGAGTGTATGGGAATTATTGATGGCGGTAGTTGTGATTAAGGGGGAGTGTTGTAATTACTCCAAACCACCACCATGAATAAGAAGTGGCAGCAGCCCACGCTTCAGTAAATTTTTGTTGCAGGAAGGACAAGCAATAAGTTTCAGGCTTCAAGGCATTTTTGTGAAATCCACGCAAAAGATCAAACATAGTACCCAAGTCACACACCCTGCGTTAATTTCCTTACCCACCACATTACTTACCTTTCTTTCCCGCACTTCGCCACCCGCAAATTTTATGTTTTACCCATAATCTTTTCGCCAAAGTTATTTCCACGTTGATGCGATATTGGCGGGACGCACCTACCTTACCGCATTGGAACCGTGCACAAACCTTTACATTCTTCCTTTCCTTAACTTTCTGACTTAGCGCACTTCCCAACGTTTACCGCATCGCCACCTACACATCGCAACTTTTATTTTTTAACTCTTAAGGCCACAACGAAACTTATTTCTCTACCGAAGCGATATCGATGGGACCCACAAACCTCATCGCACTTCGCAAATATTTCCCACTTACCTTTTATGCCACCCGCACTTCGCAATTTTTTTGTTTTAACCTTTTCCGCCGCCCGTAGTGTGCACTTCACAAAGTTTATAACTTACCGTCGAGCCGCCTGCAAGATAATTTGTTTTTTTTTCGATGCGATCCCAAAAGCAGCACGTGTCAATCTCGGGAGGATAATGCATATCGGCGCCCGCAAGATCAGGAGTTTAAATGGAAAAGCACCCACATGTTAAGTTGTTTGTATTGCGATGCGATATGTGCCACATCACATTGCAATCACAAATTATTATGCTTTCCCGTAAGCGCATATGTTAAAAGTTAAAATCACCGATGAGAAATTTTCGATGGAGGCCCAGATGCGATGTGTTTTTAGAGCTAGAATCGATATTATTTTAGGTTCGCTGTTATGTTTTTTATACACAGTTTCATGTAGAAAGTGAAGAATCAGGCTTTCACTGTAGAAGGATGATTTTGCTGTTGAACGCCCATTCCCGCATTGAATTGCTTTGAATTCTCAAGCACCGACCAATTTTGTATAAAACCTATGTAATTTTATTTTGTTAATGTGAAGGAATAAAAATTTGAAATTGGTTCCTCTCCTGTTTAAGTCGTTTTATGTCTGTGTTTGACTGTTATTTCTGCATTATTTGTGTATTCTCTATGTTGTCGGGGAACGCATCCCTCCGTGTATTGTTTTGTTCAATATTTCAAATAGTTCTCCCTCTTAGTTTTGCAATTCCGAGGGGCCAATTTGTCTTCCAATATGTGTTCTTTCAATGGTATGTGATGCCTAATCTGATGGAGACCACTAACCCCACTGGCGTGAGAATCACTAAGGAACAGGCGGAGCTTGTTACACTAAAATTTGTCACCATGACATTTTAAGTACTCCCTTGAAAGTCTACAATATCTAAGTTCCCAAAGTCAAGCCTTGAAACTAAGAGAAAAGCTCATAAAGCCTTAAAACTCTGGTACCACACTTTCTCCTAGTTTTTCCTGCGGTCCTACACTTTTTGGCTATAAATCATGCGTAGCCAAGCGCACTTTCTGCTTGTTAAAAGTGCAGACCCCTGTAAAAGATTATAAAAGTTGCAAGTAAAATCTAGAAGCTCAGTTAAATTCATTTTTAGAAGATTCTAGAAACATTCCTGCAGTGGGAAGTACGCTCCTTTCATGTTCATGCATCCCATCCAATAAGGAGCTAACCCCTTGATGTAAGGAACTAATCCCTTTGAAGGAGGACTCTATCCCTTCTTGTATGGAGCTGTAACCTCCTCTTCTCCATTATAAAAAGATGCATAGGGCAGCCTCAAGGGGTTACCACGAATGAATTGAATTTTTGGTATTGTTGGAGGCAAAGTGTTGTTGAAACTTGGACCCTTTTAGCTGAGATTTCATGTGGGAAGGATTACATACCTGTATGTATATCGGTTGGAAGAGTGCAAGGATGATATGAGTAAAGGAAACCCCTGCTCTGGACCCCAGAAGGACTTGTACAACATCAAGGCAGACACGGTTGTAAGGCTCTTCCTTATTTAAGTTAATACAAATAAATCCGTTTTTCTCAATAAGTTGTCAATTGATTGGTTTATTTTATGGATTCCTTGATCACCATAATGGATATGATTTATGAATATATCCTATGCAGGTGCTATTTGATGTTTTTTTGTTTGTGATTGTAGATCTACAAAGATGACTCTTTTGGGCGACTGAAGAACTACTACTATAAACAAGCATTGGATCAAAGGTAAGAATGTTAAAACCTTTATAGTATTTAATTATGAATCGCAATATATCTAGAGAACGATAGTTCTGTTTGTCCGTTTGTTGCTAGCTTTCCATAGGACACTTGGGAGGTCTGTCTTGTCCGCAAGAACGACTTATCCTTCCAACAAAATGGTGACTCTGCTGGGGAAGAATTTGAGCTTTTTTTTCTTTTACTTTTGATTTATGAACTTATGTTTCCTAATTTTTATTGATTTATATTGGCTTGGGTAGTTAATCCCTATAAGATCGTTGAGAACTTTTCGAGAATTTTTTGGTTTTTTCTCTTGTTTTCTTGTGTCTGCTCTTTTCCTTTTGAGACAGTGCGGGTAGTTCCACACTTTTCCTGTACCCACAGTGTGGGACCACGCTAGATTGCACTAAATCCTGCGGACCCTGTCAAATTTTTGAAAAATCTTAAAATCTTCTTTTTTGGATTAGTTTTCTAGGTTCTCAGTGATTACCTAGAACTGTATCTTCTATCATAAAGCCTTGATTAAGAGTTTGTTTCAAAATTTTATTTTTGATTGATTTTCTGAAAGATTTGCATGTTATAATGATTTTTTCTTTGTCTTACATCCCGCTCAAAGATTAGAAACCTTCGTATGCCTTTAGATCACTAGTATTCTCTTGTTTCCTTTCTGAGTATGAAATCATAGAAAAAAATGTTATATGAGTTTTAGATCCTATTTTTCTCATTTGCAAATCATTTAAAATTTTGTTAATAAGTTTGGAATTTCACTTAAAAAACGAAAATTGGATGTTTTTTCTGAGTTATTTCTGATTCAAGCAAATAATTTCTTAGTTAGATAACAAGCTAAGTAAGACATCCTTAAAATATTTGAATTTTTAATTCAGATTTAGTCTTAGAATTGTTAGATCTCAAAATAGTGTTTTTAGCTTTGAGTGCTTTTCTAGAAATTGTAGTGTCTTTTGAAGAAAAAGCTTAGTTTGCAGTTTCGATCTTGAACAAAAGGGATTTTTATTGAGCATAGATAATTTTGAGTTCTCATTGAAAATTAGATTTCTTTTCATTTATTCTTGTTTTAAGGAAAGATTTGTTTTTAAAAGATTGCATTTCTCAACTCTTCCTTTAGCTAGAATTCATTGAAAGAAAACAGATTGTTTCTCATTATAGATGCATTTTTTAGTTTGATTTGAGTCAGGTCATTTTATATCATCAGTTTCACTTTCGCACCTATTGTCTTAAGAAACAACCTTATAAAATCAACGCTTAAATTAAAATTAACGTAGTAACTTTTATATTTCTAGGGCTCTTTTCACCAATATAGCTTAGGCTAGTGTCTTGGAGTAGGGAGTAATTAACTCTCCAAGACAGTTAAAACAAACAAGTAGTTATTCTTGCGGTAGGAAAAATTCCAATAGTCACTTGTATGCTCTGGGAAGCTCCTCTTAAAGGAGTCAAGAACGAGGTCATATCTGAACTAGTGGGATAATCAATTCTATCTCATTGGCAACGATAGAAGATTTGTGCATATTAACAATGGTAAACCTCAGATAGACCATTGTCGAGGAGCCTGGGGTCACTTGTCGTTATACCTTAGATTATGTCAAGGAGCCTTCAAGGGGATTAAGCTTTGTTACTCTGCCTTTGCACGTATGTCAGACTATAGACTGTTCCCCCAGGTATATTAGTTCCTGTTGGTAACCATAGTGACCATAATCTTACGGTTTTTTCCTAAGGTGATGGTGGTGGAAAGATCCCACTGTACCTGGAGCAGACGTCGACTAGAATCACTTGGACTCTCTGGAGGGTTATCTTCACTTGAGATGGTTTAAGTGGAGAAACTTTCACTGGTCTATTTCATTAATCAGGTTGTTAGGGTAACTTTTCCAACCGCCTTTTCTGCATTAAATACTACGACGTTGGATTTCATCACAAACTAGTGTTTTTAGTATGGGAAGTTATTGTTTGTGTGTGGTTTGATCTCCTAGATTTTTAAGTGTGTGATTAATTTGTTTGTTTTCTTTGTGACTCTAGGATTTTTCATTGAAATTTTCATTTGATTGCATTTGATTAATAAGTTTTAATCGTGGCTGAATTACCGAGACAATCGCGCAGACTTCAGGGGAACCCCCCTGAAGATACACCAAGCCAACTTGAAGGGCTGCGAGCTCTAGTATCACCTACTGACAGTAGAATTAGATCAAAAAAAGCAGGAGAGTCATCTATAGTTTTTCATCCTAATTATCAACTACAAACAACAGAGCATATTCAAGAGCCGATTTCAGTTTCCGAGCTTATTGGTAGTATTTCTCCTTCCAATGAATTCACTGAAGAACCTGAAATTTCTGAACCTGACACTGAACCTACTGTTTTGGAACCATCTTCAGGATTTGTTACTCCAACTTCTAGTGATCCTGGTTCACCTAGGGTAAAACATATTATTACTAAAAATCTTCCTTCTGACCTCATTTCCATTGAAGAACTTGTCGGTCCGGACGAAGAAGTAACTCTTCCCGAAACCCAGCAGACTTTGAATCTTAGGGAGCGTGAATCTATATTCTACAGTCCTTTTAGAAGTGACGCCTGGTACTTGTCATTGACAGATTTTTTAGAGAACCCAGGTCTTAGTTTTTCACCACCCCAAATTCCTTTTCATCCTACACCAAGGGGTTATTATCCTTCATCAATCATGTCAAGTGAGTCATCTTTGTTTTCCCAATCACTGGAAACATTTTTATACGGTGGTCCTTCTATTCCTTCGGGGTACCAGTCACTCTCTGGTACTTTCTCAGGAGCAAATCCTCGACCAACTAAACAAGTGTTATCAACTGGTACGAATGGAACTAAAACTGAAACGTCAAACGAAGAGAAAATATTTATGATGTCTGGTAATATTCCAAATCCTCAACCTCATGGTAGTCAGTTATCATCTGGGGGGCAACCTCAAGGTAGTCAGTTACCGCCTGGGGCAACCTCAAGGTGCTCAGTTACCGCCTGGGGGGCAGCCTCAAGGTAATTTTCTACCAGGACAAACTGTAGGATAGTATTATTTACCTAGAGAACAACCTCAAGGATAGTACATACCTTAAAGTTATCAACCTCAAGGACAGTATATACCAAGGTCAACCCCAGACTCAGTATATTCCTTAGGGTCCTTATCAACCCCAGATTTAGTACGTGCCTCAGGGTTATCAACCTCAAGTTCAGTACCCAAATCAAGGTTTCCAACCGCCTTCTGGTCAATCATTTTTACAAGGAGCTGGAAATTTACCACTTAATTATCAACCCTACGTTCAACCAAGCTATGGTCCCTCATATGTACAACCTTCTATGGGTCAATACCCCGGAATGAACATGGTGTGGAATCCATCGCAAGTTCAATAGACAATGAAACCTAATGTGCAGTTACCTAATCAACTCGGACAGCCTTTAGTTTTTGGTCCGAACCAACAACCTGTTCGGCCTACTGTTCAAATCCCTACACCTGGTTCTGTTCAGCAGCCTGGGCCTAGTACACCTCAGACACCACCTCAAACTTCTGCAACTACTGCAACCTCTGTTCAACCTACAACACCTGTTTCTGGAGTATCTGTAGCTCTGGTTTCTTCTATCTTTGCATCAGTTCAAATTCCTCAAGCCTCTGTACCACAGTCGGGACCTACAAGTCAGACTACGGCCCAGATGCCTATGGGACAAGCTGGTACAAGTACAATTGTTTCTAGTCAACCTCAGTTTACTTATCAACCATACCAGGGACAGTATCAAATTGGTCAAGCTATACAAAATCCAGCGTATTAGTATCAGCCGTACCCTGGGTATACTTATCAAATACCTCAACAACCCTAGTATGGTCCGGTTAATCCTGGTTACCCAGGAGGTTACACGATTCAAAATGCACATCTGATTCCAGGATATCCTAGCTATCCTCCTCCTAGCACTGGTTTGATCACTCAAGGTTATCAAGACCCTATCCATCGGTTACCATTCATTGCAACTTTAGATTTGTTGGATCTGTCGCACCTTACGAACAATCCCATTTTTTATCTTCCATATTGGTCGTCGATGCCTAACAAGTTTCCCAATGATATTCCGAAATTTGAAGGTAAGTCAGGAGAGGACCCATCTAATCACGTTATGACTTATCACCTCTGGTGCGCATCCAATTTTCTAGTCGATGATTCTATTCGATTACGTCGTTTTCAGAGAACTCTCATTGGTCCAGCTGCCAAATGGTACATTGAGTTACCACGTGGCTCTTTTAATAATTTTAATGCATTAGCAATAGCTTTCTTAACCCATTTTCATTTGCCTGTCAGATACGACAATGGCACAGAATTACTGACTTCATTAAAGCAGTCTACATCTACATACATATCTGATCACATTCATGAATGGAGACGTAGAAGGCATTTAGTGAAAGTTTTTATTCCTGATCAAATTTTGGCTGAATGGTTTAATTAAACCGTTATTGCCCAAAATTACTGAATATGTGGCCAAAGGAGGTGTTTTTACGGAAGAGCAAGTCATTGCTCAGGCTCAGTACCTTGACCTTGTCTATACTCAGTCAGGTACTCTGTATGATAAAATCCCCGATCTACCAAGACCTGGTCAGTTAACTGCAACTCCTTCTAGCTCTCATGCCGCTGATGGTGTAACTGGTTCTGTTAGTACTGGTAAGAGTAAGAAGAAGTCTTCCAAAGCTACTTCTCCTATCATCACTTTACCCGATTCACCCAAAGGAGATTCTTCCCTAGAAACTTCTGTCGATATCCATGTTGTAGAGACATCTACGACCAAATCTAAAAATGGTAGTAAGAATAAAAAGAATAAATCTTCAAAAGAAAAAACTGATACAACTGAACCAATTGACGAAAAACGCAAACCTCGATATCCTTGTCTCATTTGTGACCAGGATCATTTTACGAAAGAGTGCCCACATAGAGCCAAGGTATCAATATTCATTAAGGGTTCGCCTATACCTGCTGTCTTGAAGGATCCTTTTCCCACTCAAGATAGTAACATGGTTGGATCTTCCTCCAATCCTGTTGAAGATATTTTCATGGTTGCAACGCGATCGCAAGATTACAGTAGTAAAAGTACTGGTAAAGAAGCAGAAACATCCAATTCTACATCAACTACATCTCCCTTAGTTTCTGATCCATTACGGATCGAGAAACAAAATCCTGACTTAGTGATTAAATCGCCTGCAAAAGGTGTACTTCGTAAATTAGCTTTTAATCCACATGCGAGAGCTGCTCAGAATTACAATATTGTTGAAGATTTGGCAATTTCCCCTTCAGCAATGTCGGCTTTGGAAGTATTGCAATCATTCCCATCCTAAAGAAAATTACTTTTGTCAGCCTTAGGAGCTTTAGATCTCCAGGATTCGAACCTCATAATCTTCGATTTAGAAAATTTTACACCACACCTACCTCATCAAATGGCTTTTCAGATTCCGGTAATAGTAAAAAACAAGTGTATCTTTCATACTGTTGTTGATGAAGGGGCTTATACATGTATAATGTCGATAAAATGTAGGAAATCACTTGGTTCTCCAACAATAAACCAATCACCAACTATTCTCAAAGCGTTCGATGGAAGAGGTTTTCAGCCATATGGTATTTTACAAGATCTACCAATAGAGGTCGAAGGAAAAACGGTTAATCTAGATGTGGAAGTGGTTGATGCCCCTCTGGATTATAACCTTCTCCTGGGTCGCAATTGGTCTTATGCTATGACTGCTGTTGTATCATAGATTTTTCGCCTCATCATGTTTCCTCATAAAGATATATCAACTCTCATATTATTCATCTGACCCAGCCTCTACTGATAGTATCCAACATATCGGAAAATCGAATATCCCTTATAAGGATGTTGGAGTAGGTTTGATTAAAGATTCAGCTTTACTAGGAACTTTTTCCCTGCCTCCTCCTAACGTACAAACTCCTATTGCTAATATCAATATGATTACATCAAGTACTATTCCCTCTGATGATCCTTTGATAGTACCTTCAGAATGAGAATTGGATTCTTTTGAGGGCCCGATGCCTTTGAGTCCTTTTGAGCTAGCATATCAGCAAGTACAGTCATTTTCTGATAACCCTTCAACTGAATCTGATCCAGTGAATGTGATCAATCAGGAGTCGTTTTCAATATTGAGTTTAGCTTCGACACCAATTCCAGATCCTGCTCAACAATTTTTCCATACTGATGAGCATATTCGTGAATTCTTGTTGGTAGATGAATTACCATGGGAAGATCTACACCATAGGTCTTCATTTTTACCTAATCTTGATCATTTTGAGAATGATTTTTCCTCCATTTTTACCATTGATTACGTCAAAGAACCTCAGAATCCTCTCTCCAATGTCGATTCTAAATTGAATTTAGAAAATATTTCTACGACGGTTCCTCTTGACATTTCAGTAAAACCTGGAATTGTTTAAAACATTCACATAAGTTCTTCTTGTACACCTGAAGAAATTCAAGCATATAAGGCCCTGTTTCAGGAATTTCGCGACATCTTTGCCTGGTCATATGAAGAAATGCCAAGAATCAATCCATCAATCGTTGTACATGAAATTAAGACATACCCGGATGCCAAACCAGTTAGACAGAAATTACGTCAGATTCATCCGAGAAAAGCTGCCGCTATCAAAGCAGAAGTTGAAAAATTACTTCATGCAGGTTTTATTTATCCAATCCTGTTAACGGACTGGGTATCTAATATTGTTCCAGTCAATAAAAAACAAGGAAAAATAAGAGTATGTATTGACTATAGTGATATAAATCGAGCTTGTCCTAAAGATAATTATCCAACCCCTTACATCGATCAAATTATCGACGATTGTGCTGTAAGTGAAATGTTCTCGTTCATGGATGGATTTTTCGGCTACAATAAAATAAACATACTCCCTACAGATCAACCTAAAACAACTTTCATTTGTCCATGGGGAACTTTTTCTTATCGCAAATTACCTTTTTGCCTTAAGAACGCTGGCGCTACTTTTCAAAGGGCCATGTCCTATGCATTTCACGACATTAAGCATATTGTGAAACCCTACCCCGATGATTTTCCTACTCATTCTTCACGCAGAGCAGTTCATATTACTCATTTACAAACCATGTTTACGTGATGTAGGCACTCTAAGATTCGTTTGAATCCTCACAAATTTGTTTTCTGTGTAGAATCCAAATGATTATTGGGATTTATTGTCTCAAAGGCAGGCATTCATGTCAACCCATTGAAGGTTGAGTTAATCATCAATTTACCTCCTCCTTCTACTCTTCGCCAACTCCAAATTTTGCAAGGGAAAGCAAACTTTTTACGGCGATTCATTCCTAACTACGCCGAGTTAACGAAAGGTTTCACTAGGTTGTTGAAATAGAACATTTCATTCTTTTGGGACGAGGTCGCGGATCGATCTTTTAATTCTTTGAAAAACGCGTTGACCCATGCACCATTACTGCATCCTCCCAACCAAAACCAAGATTACTTTTTGTACCTCGCCAATTCCGATTCCACGATAGGGATGGTTTTAGTTTAGGAAGATGAATTCCATAGTGAACATGTGATTTACTATCTTAGTCGAAATCTGCATCCGACTAAGATCAAATACTCACATGTGGATAAATTGGCTTTGGCAGTTGTTCAAGTTGTCCAATGTTTTCGTCACTACATACTTTTACGCAAAACGACAATGATCTCTGATTGCAACCCTATGATGTACATCTTGACCAAACAATTTATAGGGGGCAAATACTCCAAATGGATTGTTATCCTGCAGGAGTTTGATTTGGAGTTTGAAAAATCCAAATCCAAGAAATCACTAATATTTGCTAAACTTATGTGTGATTTCCCACGTACTGATACAAAAACTGTGGCAGAACATCCAATAGCGGATGACTCCTTGTTTCTTATTTGTACCATTGATCCATGGTATGGAGATATTATCGTATATCTTCAAACCCAATCTTTTCGGCCTGATCTTTCACGGTCACAATGACGAAAAATTCATTTCCAGTCTCAACAATATCACATTGTTGGCGACACACTTTACCGTCGTGGTGCAAACTCAGTTTTTCGACGTTGTCTAACTCATGATGAAGCCGAAAAGGTTTTAAATGACTGTCACTCCAGAGCATGTGGCGGTCATATGTCTGGGTACGCCACAACCCAAAAGGTATTGCGAGCAGGGTATTTCTGGCCGTCTATGTTTAAATATTGTATTTACGCGGTCCGAAAATGTCATAATTGTCAAATATTCGATCGAAAAATGTGTGCACCACCTGCTCCTCTTCACCCCATAATTGTTGTCGGTCCTTTTGCAAAATGGGGCATCGATTTCATCACATGTAACCCTCACTCAGATGGGGGGCATGGGTACATTATTCTAGCAATAGATTATTTTAGCAAATGGGCCGAGGCGATGCCTACATTTGTGGCAGATGGAAAAACTGCAGCTACTTTCATATTCAATCATGTGATTTCTCGTTTCGGTGTACCCCAAGCGATAATTACTGATCACAAGAGCCATTTTCGAAATATCATGATGACCGAGTTAACAGACCAGCTTGACCTGCGCCATGACAGTTCTACACCATATTGTCCACAAGAAAATGGTTTAGTTGAAGCGAATAATAAATTTTTAGTCACCATGATCAAACGAATCATTGGAATTCATAAGTCAAATTGGCATACCATGCTCTTTTCAGCACTTTGGGCATATCAAACCTCAGAAAAAACATCGATAGGTTTTACCCCTTTTCAACTGGTTTACGGTTTAGAAGCGGTATTACAAATTGAATGTGAGATACCGTCACTCCAACTAGACATAGAGTTATTACCAGATACTTCTGAAGAGGAGAAACATTTTTTATACTTGGCTCAATTAGATGAGAATCGGCGCACCGCTGCATTAGCTACCGAGGCTCATGCGAAAAGAATGAAAGCTCAGTATGATAGAAGTGTTACTCCTCGTAATTTTTCAGAAGGAGACCTAGTTTTGATTTATGATCAAGCCAACGATAAACTAGGGGCTAGGAAATTTGAACCCATGTGGCATGGTCCTTACATTGTCAAGTGACAGCTTGCAAAAGGGGGCTATGAATTGATTGATTTAGATGGGGTCTCTTTGGGTAAACCCAGGAATGGACTTTATCTGAAGAGATATTATGCTTGACTTCGTGTGGAGATCTTCTCTGTATATTAGTTACTTTTTAGCTCATGTCCTATAGATTAGAAACGTGTGCCTAGCGTAAGGGTGCTCTTACTATTATTCCCGCTTATCTAGATATTTTGGATATCACAGATGTCGACATCCTTTCAAACGTATATTGGTTTTGTTGATGGCACTTGTCATAGTACACGGAACATCTCTTCCGCAACTTGGGTTATTTACTCACCCACTGACGAGTTATTATCGATTCATGGGGTAAGTCTTGGTCAAACGACAAACAATAATGTCGAATATAGTGCAGTTATTGAATTATTATCGGAATCCATTTCATTTGGAATTCGGAGTTTGATCGTTAAGTTAGATTCTGAACTCGTTGTATTACAGTTAAATCGAGTATATGCCATTAAAAATCCAGTATTATTAAGATTATTTTTAAGGGTTCGTCTCTTGGAACGAGAGTTTGATTATATTGAATATCAACACATTTCAATAAATTTATAGACATTAGCAGATGCAATTTCTTCTAATGTTATAAATAGACATTTGCGATAACAAAATAAGAAATCAAGCATTCCATAACATGATTTAACAGGTAAATTGAAATAATAGTATATCATAGTATAAATGTAGTGTTCAAAAAATATACATCGTCTTCGATCATAGGCTCAAAACGCCTTATGATCGGAAAAAAGTGATACAAAAATGAGTCTACAAATTCAATCATCCACTATCTGTGGTGATGATCACGATAATACACCACTTCTTGTGCCACCCTAGTCAAAAACCTCCTGAATGGACCAGGAACACCTATGACATATCTCTGTAGACGGAGCGGGGTATCATCTATAGTAGTCTCAGGAATATCTATAGTGAGTCACTCCAGATGGTGCTCTAAGTCTGTAAGGATCTCTACAATCTGATCCTATGGGGGTGGTGCTATTGTTGCTGCTGTTGGAATATTGTCATTGATGGCAAAGGCATTGGCTACAAAGGAGCATCTGATCAAAAGAACAGAGGAAGTATCGGTCAAGGAGCAGAAACAAGCAAAAGAGGAGATATGTTGGAAAATTGCCTGGAACAATGAAACATGGTATGGCAACTGTACATTGGTGCTTATGGAACCAGAATGGAGCATGAAGAGCTGGAAAGATGAATTTAAGGTCACAAAGGAATCTGGTGTGAATTTCTTGTGTTATATATTATGGATGTTACGAAGATTGCGTCAAACTGGAGTCAAGCCTCAATAAACAAAATTATGGGTTAATCTATTGATAAAGAGCGCAAGCGATGTCACAGTAAATAAGTCAATTTACAATAATCAAGCAGGGGGAGTGGAACCCTGAGCGAAGAAGGCGGAACCTTGCGAGAGGAAAAGTAACGGCAGTTTCCGGTTTTTATCACACCGCTCTCATCGGGCAAGTGGTATTTCCTGGTGAGGAGCGATTCCATAGAATGCTCGACACGCGTCCCTGTACGACTTCACAAAACCACTTTTCACCGTGCGCCATCGCGCGTTATACTTCGACCCAGGATGTCGAGCGATATCATTGAGCGTCGTTGATCTGGGAAGGGGTCATCGGACGGTTGTCATTTGTTGAAGGTACGCGGAGATTAACACAGGTACGGCGGGCCATCGCACATTAACGATCGGTATTGGAGGTCGAGCGATATGCATATACGTCGTTGATCTGGAATTTTTCTAATCTAACGGTGATCGAACATTGGACTTGTGCAAAGTTTACCTATGGTACCATGCGCATATTTGATTGGCTATTGACTATATTTGTGGGCCCAGGGTCAAAGGTTTACCATATTATTTGGAAGAATTAAAATGCGAAGGGTTAACTTTAATTCTAAAGTTCTGTTCAAAATTATTTATTTATCAATTTCTTTAAATTGATAAATAAAAATAAAATAAAAGATCAAAAGCCCCATGGGATAAACTAAAAGGAATACTATCAGCGGTTCGTGGTTTTAACCCATGGTTTTAATAAAGGGAAAACTATATAAGGAGAAGAAAAATAAAGAATGGTGCGTGCATTGTAAGGGTTGTGAACGAACAATTTCTAAAAGGAATATCTGTATGGGCAAGCTCTGGTCTTAACTGATAAATATGAAACTATGATGCACCCATGGATAGAATGATTTGACGATGATAAATCTTTGGTTTGTGTGAGTATATAGAAAGTAAATAAAACTGGTGACCGGCAATGTATGTCATATGGAAACTGGTGGATCCAGTATGAAATTGATGAAACATGGTCTACAGTAGTGCTGAAGGTTGAAGCCTTCAGAAAGGGGGTTGTAGCTCCCTTCTAGTGGTAGCTGGTAAACGAGAGAAGGTTGTAGCCTTCTGCAGGTGGGTGCCTGCGTGCTGGTATAAGTCTGCACCAGCAGATATTGTAAGAAGTCTTCTCTATAATAAATATTGAAAACTGAGATTACAGCAGCGGTGGTTTTCTCCCGAATTGGGTTTCCACCTTAAATCCTGGTGTTCATATGTGTTGATGGTTTGTTCTATTATTTTTGTTCATGCTTAATGCTTATCTGATGCAATGCTCTAAGTAAATACATAATAAGATATCAGGTCATACATGTTGGATGCAGTACTGTAACATATGTTTTTAAGAGAAAGAAATGAAAGATTGTTCAGCCTTAAATACTGATTCACCCCCCTCTTAGTATTTTTCCTAACAATTGGTATCAGAGCCAGGTCCTTCTGAAAAAGCTTAGCCGCTAGAAGGAAGATCAAGAAAGATGAGCAATCAAGATGGAATAGCATCTATCAGGCCTCCGCTTTTTAACGAAAACAATTTAATCTTCTGGAAAACAAGGATGAGATCCTATCTTCAGTCTCTGGGAGCAGAGGTATGGGAAATTGTTGAACAAGGATATCAATACCCAGCTGCAGTACCAACAGATCCGACAGAAAGAAAGAACTATGAAACGAATGCAAAGGCGGTCAATGCTCTATTGGGAAGTCTAACCAAATCTGAATTTGTCAAAGTCATGCAGCTGAATACAGCCAAGACAATATGGGACAAAATCATTCTAATTTATGAAGGCGATGCAAAGGTAAAAAGTGCTAAACTCCAAACTCTCAGAATTCAATATGAGAATCTAAAAATGGATAATGAAGAAAGCATTGCAAATTTATTTTTACGACTTGATGATATTGTAAATCGTATGAGAAATCTGGGAGAAACAATAACCAAATCTACCTTGGTTGAGAAAGTCTTAAGATCACTAACAACAAAATTTGAGTCAAAAGTTTATGCCCTTGAAGAAAAGCAGGATCTTCAAAATCTTACTATGGTGCAACTTCATGGCATACTAACTGCATATGAAATGAGAAGAGGAGGACCTTCTGAAGTCAAAGAAGCAGTCTTTAGAACTTCTACAAAAGGGAAGGAAGTACAAAAAACAGAAGGATCGGGATATATCTCAGAAGAAGATGAGATAAGCTTTGTAAAGAAACTTCAAATTGGCACAGGACGGTTCATAGGTAAGCGTCCTTTCAAATGTTTTGATTATGGAAGAGTTGGTCATTATGCTGCTAAGTGTCCTTATAAAGAAACACATAAAAAGGGGAAGGAAGTAGCAAAAAGGAATAAGAATCGTTTTAGCACTAGAAAGAGTTACTATACTCATGAAGATAGTGATGGGTTATCTAATAGTGAGGAAGAATGTGAACAAGATCTTAGACTTCTCATGGCATTTGAAAAAGAATCTAGAGAAGAAAAAGATACTTTTGTGGATGCTCTAGAAGACAGTGATTTTCTTGATGAAAACATTAAACTCAAGACTTGCTTAGAAGAAAGTAAAATAATCATAGAAACTCTGAAAAATCAGCTTGAAGAAAAGGAGAAGCACAATGAGAAATTAGAGTGTGAGGTAGTAAGTCTAAGAAAAGAACTTGAGAAAGTAAAAACTCTTAATCTTATATTTGCTAAAGGATCTGAAACACTAGATGAGATTATCAAGGTACAACGTTCTCCTCTTATAAAGACAGGTCTTGGATATATTGGAGAATCTTCTCAGGTTTCAACACCAAATTATCTAAAAGCTGTTACAACTGGTCTACAACATGCTGCCACTCAGCAAGGGAATAAAGAATCTTTACAGATAAAACATGATCATCTCAATTCAAAGAACACTAACAGGAATGTCTTTCAAAGAAACACCAATCAACAAGTAAATTCATATAGAAGATTTTATGATCGCAGAAATTTCTTCTTCAATGGACAATGTTTCTCATGTCACAATTTTGGTCATAAATTTGTTCAATGTGTTGCATATAAAACCATCATGACAAGAGAAGCAAGAAAGAAAAGGATTGATATTGAAACAAAGAAGAATACTTATAACAACTTTTCTCCTCTTCAAAATGAAGTTGAATGTGCTTATTACAATAACTTTTGCCATGAAGAATCCGAATGCAGGAGCAAAGTTCAGCTAGAAGAACATGTTCCTTCAATCTCCAAAGTATGGAAAAAGAAGGAATTACAAGTTGAAAATTGTGGCATAGCGTTATTTGCAGAAGATGAAGAAAACCAATGGTACATTGATAGTGGATGCTCAAGACACATGACAGGTGATAAAGACAAACTTCTTGCATATAGTGCTCTAGAAAAAGAAAAAAATGTTACGTTTGGGAATGATACTCCTGCGGTCATTAAGGGAAAAGGGTCTGTTTTTCTAAAATAAAAGGTGAAAGCTAATGAAGTCATGTATGTGGATGGATTAAAGCATAACTTGTTAAGTGTAAGTCAAATGTGTGATCAAGGAACTGAAGTGGTCTTTAGTTCAAAAGAATGTGTGGTACGTGATCTTGATACAGGTAAAGCAATTATAAAAGGAAAGAGAACTCCAAACAACCTGTATATATTGAAGAACTGCAAAGAACAATGTTATTTGAGTAAATCTTCAGAAAATTGGCTATGGCATAGAAGGTTGGGGCATCTGAGCTTTTCTCAAATCAACAAATCAAGCAGACTTAAAGCTGTTCGTGATCTTCCCAATATCACTCCACCTGAAAATATCATATGCAAATCTTGCCAATTCGGTAAGCAAACCAGAGTACAATTTAATGCCAAGGAAGGATCATCAAGTAAGCCTCTTGAACTCATTCATACTGAAATATGTGGACCTATGAGGAAAAATTCACCACGTGGTGAAGAATACTATATCTTATTCATTGATGATTTCTCTAGAATGTGTTGGATTGGGCTACTTAAACACAAAGATGAAGCATTTGAGAAATTTCAGATCTTCAAAGCACTAGTTGAGAATGAATTAGATCTAAAAATCAAGTGTCTCATATCTGATCGAGGAGGAGAATATACATCCAATGAATTTCTTGAATTCTGTGAACAACATGGCATAAAAAGACAGTTCTCTGTAGCTGGCACTCCACAACAGAATGGCGTTGCAGAAAGAATGAACAGAACAATTCAACAAATGGCTAGAGCTATGCTTGATGATTCCGAAACACCTGACACATTTTGGGGAGAAGCAGCACATACAGCAGCAAACATTCCCAACAAAGCACATGTTTGTGTAAATAGTGATAAAACTCCATATGAACTCTGGTATGGTAATCCTCCCACTATAAAGCATTTTAGAATTTTTGGGAGCAAATGCTTTATCAAGAATAATGATGAAAAACTTTGCAAGTTTGAACCCAGAGCAGATGAAGGAATATTTCTTGGTTACTCCTCTAGGAGTAAGGCATATAAATGTTACAATAAAAGACTTCGAAAGATTGTTGAATGTATTGATGTTGTTATTGATGAGTCTCCTGCAGCTCCAAAAGAAGAAAAGAAAACAACAGATGAAGATGATGAGGACACATATCCTTCTACATCAAATAGTAATGATACAAACAGTGCACCCAGTGAAGAACCTAAAGAGGAGTTGTCTGAAAAGGATCCATCTAGATATGTTCAAAAGAATCATCCAGAATCTCAAATTTTGGGAAAAAAGGGATCAGGTGTACAAACAAGAAGGACTCTTGTGGGATCTTCTAGCAATATGGCATTTCTGTCCACTATTGAACCTCACAGTGTCAGTCAAGCTAGCAAAGATGAATGTTGGATTCAAGCCATGAATGAAGAGCTTGATCAAATTGAAAAGAATCACACTTGGGAGTTAGTACCAAGGCCTCATGACAAAAATGTCATTGGAACTAAATGGATATTCAAAAACAAGTTAAATGAAAATGGGGATGTTATAAGAAATAAAGCTAGACTTGTTTGCAAGAGGTATGCTCAACAAGAAGGTATAGACTTTGAAGAAACTTTTTCTCCTGTAGCTAGACTTGAAGCCATAATAATGTTTCTTGCTTTTTCAAGCTTCCAACAAATCAAAGTTTATCAAATGGATGTTAAATCTGCTTTTCTCAATGGTGATCTAGAAGAAGAAGTTTATATAGAACAACCAGAAGGATTCATTTTGGGAAATGATGAAAAACTTGTTTGTAGACTTAAAAAGGCTCTATATGGTCTCAAACAAGCTCAAAGGGCATGGTATTATCATCTTGACAAATATCTTTATCAACAAGGATTTTCAAAGGGGTCTGCTGATAGCAACTTATACACAAAAACTGAAAATGATAAACTATTGATTGTGGTTGTATATGTTGATGATATCATTTTTGGAAGTAATAAAGAGTCTATGAGTCAGAAATTTGCTTCTGATATGCAGCAAGAATTTGAAATTTCTTTGCTTGGGGAACTAACATTCTTTCTTGGCTTGCAAGTGCAACAAGCAACAGATGGCATATTCTTGTCACAAGAAAAATATCTCAAGCAAATCCTAAAGAAGTATGGCATGGAAGACTGCAAACCTGTAAGTACACCAATGATAACCGGATGTAATCTCAGTTCTAATGGTGATTCCCCCACGGTGAATCAACCTGAATACAGATCTATGATAGGAAGTCTACTTTATCTCACTGGGACCAGACCAGACATCATGCATGCAGTTGGGATTGTTGGATGATTCCAAGCTAATCCAAAAGAGACTCATCTTCAGGCTGTAAAAATAATATTCAAATATCTACAAGGAACTCAAGACTTTGGACTATGGTATCCAAATAATGTTGATCTTACTCTTCATGCATACACTGATGCAGATTGGGCTGGAAGTGTTGATGATCGGAAAAGCACCAGTGGTGGTGCATTCTATATGGGGCCTCGGTTAGTATCTTGGTTCAGCAAGAAGCAAAGCTCCATTGCCTTATCTACAGCAGAAGCAGAATATGTGGCTGCTGCATCATGTTTCACTCAACTTCTCTGGATGATGCAAACCCTACAAGACTTTCAAATCAAATGTTCACCTCCTATCTCCATTATGTTTGATAATACAAGTGCCATCAGTATCTCAAAGAATCCTATTATGCATTCCAAGACCAAGCACATTCCCATCAAATATCACTTCTTACGTGAACAAGTGCTTGAACAAAAGGTGAAATTGGAGTATGTTTCCTCCAAAGAACAAGTAGCTGATATATTTACCAAACCTCTACCCAGGGAAGCGTTCGAATATTTCAAACAGAAACTGGGAGTAGTCTCTGCCATGCAGAGGATCAGGTCTACTTAAATACAGAAGATTAAATTGGGTATGAGGTGTTGATTAGGCATCTCTGAATGCACAGGCAAAGGGGGAGCATGGTATTGTCGGTACAAAGGATCTCGATCAACCCTTTGCCATTGATGTCAAAGGGGGAGAACAAAGCAAAGAAGGGCTTCTAAAAGATAAATAGAGAAAGAGTATTACGGAGGAAGCATATTGCCATCAATGCCAAAGGGGGACATTGTTGGAATATTTTCATTGATGGCAAAGGCATTGGCTACAAAGGAGCATTTGATCAAAAGAACAGAAGAAGTATCGGTCAAGGAGCAGAAACAAGCAAAAGAGGAGATATGTTGGAAAATTGCCTGGAACAATGAAACATGGTATGGCAACTGTACATTAGTGCTTATGGAACCAGAATGGAGCATGAAGAGGTAGAACGACGAATTTAAGGTCACAAAGGAATCTGGTGTGAATTTCTTGTGTTATATATTATGGATGTTACGAAGATTGCGTTGAACTGGAGTCCAGCCTCAATAACAAAATGATGGGTTAATCTGTTGATAAAGAGCGCAAGCGATGTCACAGTAAATAAGTCAATTTACAATAATCAAGCAGGGGGAGTGGAACCCTGAGCGAAGAAGGCAGAACCTTGCGAGAGGAATAGTAACGGCGGTTTCTGGTTTTTATCGCACCGCTCTCATCGAGCAAGTGGTATTTCCTGGTGAGGAGCGATTCCATAGAATGCTCGACACGCGTCCCTGTACGACTTCACAAAACCACTTTTCACCGTGCGCCATCGCGCGTTATACTTCGACCCAGGATGCTGAGCAATATCATTGAGCGTCGTTGATCTGGGAAGGGGTCATCGGACGGTCGTCATTTGTTGAAGGAACGCGGAGATTAACACAGGTACGGCGGGCCATCGCACGTTAACGATCGGTATTGGAGGTCGAGTGATATGCATATATGCCGTTGATCTGGAAGTTTGCTAATCTAACGGTGATCGAACGCTGGACTTGTGTGAAGTTTACCTATGGTACCATGCGCATATTTGATTGGCTATTGACTATATTTGTGGGCCCAGGGTCAAAGGTTTACCATATTATTTGGAAGAATTAAAATGCGAAGGGTTAACTTTAATTCTAAAGTTCTGTTCAAAATTATTTATTTATCAATTTCTTTAAATTGATAAATAAAATTAAAATAAAAGATCAAAAGCCCCGTGGGATAAACTAAAAGGAATACTATCAGTGGTTCGTGGTTTTAACCCATGGTTTTAATAAAGGGAAAACTATATAAGGAGAAGAAAAATAAAGAACGGTGTGTTCATTGTAAGGGTTGTGAACGAACAATTTCTAAAAGGAATATATGTATGGGCGAGCTCTGGTCTTAACTGATAAATCTGAAACTACGATGCACCCATGGATAGAATGATCTGATGATGAGAAATCTTTGGTTTGTGTGAGTATATAGAAAGTAAATAAAACTGGCGACCGGCAATGTATGTCATATGGAAACTGGTGGATCCAGTATGAAATTGATGAAATGTGGTCTACAGTAGTGCTGAAGGTCGAAGCCTTCAAAAAGGGGGTTGTAGCTCCCTTCCAGTGCTAGCTGGTAAACGAGAGAAGGTTGTAGCCTTCTGTAGGTGGGTGCCTGCGTGCTGGTATAAGTATGCACCAGCATATATTGTAAGAAGTCTTCTCTATAATAAATATTGAAAACTGAGATTACAGCAACGGTGGTTTTCTCCCGAATTGGGTTTCCACCTTAAATCCTGGTGTTCATATGTGTTGATGGTTTGTTCTATTATTTCTGTTCATTCTTAATGCTTATCTGATGCAATGCTCTAAGTAAAGACATAATAAGATATCAGGTCATACCTGTTGGATGCAGTACTGTAACATATGTTTTTAAGAGAAAGAAAAGAAAGATTGTTCAGCCTTAAATAATGATTCACCCCCCTCTCAGTATTTTTCCTAACAGCTGCATCGCTTTGCCTCCGGTCAAAGGGGTGGAGAATGGGTGGTCGAGTTGGACCCACATCTGCATTTGAAAATTTTTGTTATCAGTTTTGGACGATTAAAAATAAAAATAAAAATTAGAAGTTAGAACATGTCAAAAAAGATTTTTTACCTGACTCGTCCCACTGAGCTCCTGGAGGAAGGGGTATCTCTCGGTCGCCACAAAAGTCCATGCCAGTATAAGGAAAATCCTCTATAAAAAAAAGTTTGTGTTTCAGCCAACGAAAATATGTAGAGGGAAATCTCACAATCTCCCCACCCTCATTGTGGCGAGCCATCAAAGCAACCCAACGAACCATCCTAGGCTCTTGAGGTCGACCAGCATCGACAGGAATGTGTTGTGGGGCTAACATGGGGATACTCTCTAGAGTAAAGGTGACTAAAATGGACCCATATCCAAAGTTTTGTAGCTTCCCATTCTTTGCTCTGGTAAGTTGGCCTTTCACATTTGCCAACACTGCCTCGCACCAGTTGTATATGGTACCATAAAGCAATCTACTACTATGTGCGTCTGAGAACCAGTGGCTACATGTAAATTTGAACTTCTGCACAACTTGACAATGGTAAAATTGATCACTTTCAGCTCTGGACGGATGATAGTCTTTATGTCAATCCATTTGTCCTGGGGATTAGCCTCATCATTGCAAAACTCTAATTGTATGTTGGCGACAGACTGGCCACCTAGCCTAGCCCCAAATAGAGATAATGGTTCACCTCTACTAGAAAAACTAGTCAAAAAATAGATGTCTTCCAGCTCAATCTCGAACCGGTGACCTCCGATCACAAAACATTGGTCCTGGACATCCCATTTACTTACCAGCCAAGTAAGAAGATCCACTTGAGCTCTCATGCCACTGATAGCCCAAAATTTATAAAGCCCGCATGCTCTTCAGGCTTGCAAAGTAGGTTGATGATTTATCGCTGCTTCATCTACATCTTCATGCTCCCGTTCTCGCCAAATAAGCATTGTAGATGTCCTACAACAAGTAAAATGAAGGATTAGAATCATTTTCAAGCAAAAAATTTGGGTAATTTAGGAAGAAAATATGTTTTTAAATTTGCCACGGCGCCTCCGCACTTTACGCTTAGGGACAGTGCGTAGATACGCATGGGCCCTGTGTTAAAAGTGCGGGGCCCTGCCATTTTTCTTTGTACAAAAATGTCGAGGTCCGCAGGTACCTAATTCATTAGGTGTGGACCCCCGAGGGCGAATTTTTCGGCATATTTTCCTCCAAAAAATGAAATTTTGACCCAAAATTAAAAAATTGAATGGATGAAATGCAAGATAAGGAGGTTGTGGATTACCTGAAACAGGCGGTTTTCGAATCCGACAGTCGGTTTGCCCAGAATCTTCTCCGAAGCGTTTTTTTCCCAGAGCTCTAAAAACTTCACTCCAAATTCAAACGATAAAAATGAACTTGAAAAACTCCTTTTTATAAGTTTTTTCTAATATATGAATTTTAAATTTGTTTATTTTTCACTTTAAAAAACAATTTTTCAAAATATCTTTATTATTGAAACAGATATGTTTAATTTTTCGAGTTTTTGTGCAGAATAACGGACTTTTCAGGCAAAATGGTCATTTTTTGTGAAGAGTAAACTTTTATCACTTTTTCGAGCTCTTTAAATTTTATGAAAAAGCAAAACCATGGAGTCTTCTTTTAAGCCCTTTTTAGACTCCCTAAAAATGAAAAGATCATCGAGTACTTGACTATTCGAACTTGTTAAAGTAAATGAATGGTCGTCCTTTCAGTGTAAGTTTACCCCTTTTTCGGACTGAAATGGACTATTTATGAAAAAGGTATACGTTGACTAATCATGGTCAATAGAGTTCTCTCTTGCATTATTTTATCCTTTTTCGGGCCTGAGGAACTAAATTTACAAAAAAGAACACCCACAGATTTTTCTTAAGTTTTTCTTCTAACTCTCTAAAAATGAAAAACACCGAGTTTCTCCTATACTGGACTCATTAAAATTTAACAGTAAAGGACCTCTCAATTACAAACAGGAACGGAGCACTCCTTCTTAGGGTTCGATTTTAAACTAAGTTGGACTCATCCGAAGGATGAGCTTATAAACAAGCAAATGTTATCCTCCTCAAGCTTGTTAAAAATAAAGAGGTACTTGCAAGAAATGGTGGGGGAAAAGAGAGAAAAAAATATTCGTTTGTTATACCTTGATTTGTAAAAACATTACACCACTCTTGAACACGACACTTTTTGTTGCACTTCTACCTGGGTTAGGAAATCCTTTGCCTATCAGTTAATCAAACCACATTGAAGGTCTTCAGCTAGTTTCTATGTATTAGCTTAGGGCAACTATCACCAAACCATCTGTAGTGTCGTTATGTGTTCAAGAGGATAGTCAAACAAACCATTCATCTGCAAACACTTGTCTCCATTCGCGTTGACCATCTCTAAGTCAGTCCTTGCAAAATATTTCTTCAAAACTTGATCTATGGTTTCGTGTCATGAGCTTGCTTACGAAGGATTTCTTTTTATAGACGACAGCTCATCATCTAGGAATTTGATCTAAAATCCGTCAGTACCTTGGAATCTGCATGCCTTAATGGCAGGTTTCTCACTTTCGACAACAGGTTACATCATTGACCTTCGATCGAACGATTCCATGAAATGTTTGACTTCAGATCACATATTCGCATTTCGTGGATTGTACTGACTACTTTGAGAGCCATTGTCATTATTGATGGTTTCTCTCACACTTGTTAATAGTTAACATCATTGACTGGTAATCAAGTGGTTTCTACCATGTTCGACTTCAACACATTTAATCGCATGGATAGAATCGTATTAGTTCAGGAAGAAGAAATCAAGACCCTAGATCTAGTTTCCACCATCCGGGCTGCGAGGAGCTTTATTATTCATTATGCAGTAGACGATTCATTACAGATGGCTGCATTCATGCTGTGTCTACATTATTGATGTAATATTAAAATCATTTCTGCATCAGAACAAGTTTAGTTAGTTTTTGATCTGAGTATGGGAATGCCTACCACAACGATGATATATATGTGTGTGTGTGTGTGTGTGTGTGTGTGTGTGTTGCATTGAATGTTTTTACAAGGTTCCGACTGGGGTTTCCACAGGCTAATCCTTGAAATGATAAAGCACATCACTCTTCGAATATTATCAGAATTCGCACTTTAGGGCGCAATTTGTTACATTGAAATTTGTCACCGTGACATTTTAAGTACTCCTTTGAAAGTCTACAATATCAAAGTTCCCAAATTCAAGCCTTGAAACTAAGAGAAAAGCTCATAAAAGCCTTAAAAATCTTGTACCGCACTTTCTCCTAGTTTTGCCTGCAGTCCCACACTTTTTGGCTATAAATCATGCGTAGCCAAGTGCACTTTCTGCTTGTTAAAAGTGTGGACCCCTATGAAAGATTAGAAAAGGCACAATTAAAATCTAGACGCTCAGTTAAATTCATTTTTAGAAGTTTCTAGAAACATCCCTGCGGTGGGAAGTACGCTCCTTTCATGTTCATGCATCCCATCCAATAAGGAGCTAACCCCTTGATGTAAGGAAGTAATCCCTTTGAAGGAGGACTCTATCCCTTATTGTATGGAGTTGTAACCTCCTCTTCTCCATTATAAAAAGAGGCATAGGTCAGCCTCAAAGGGTTACCATGAATGAATTGAAGTTTTAGTATTGTTGAAGGCGAAGTGCTATTGAAACTTAGACCCTTTTAGCTGAGATTTCATGTGGGAAGGATTACATACTTGTATGTATCTTAGTTGGAAGAGTGTAAGGCTGATCTGAGTTAAGGAAACGCCTACTCTGGACCCCAGGAGGACTTGTACAACATCAAGGTGGACACGGTTGTAATGCTCTTCCTTATTTAAGTTAATACAAATAAATCCGTTTTTCTCAATAAGATGTCAATTGATTGGTTTATTTTATGGATTCCTTAATCACCATAATGGATATGATTTATGAATATATGCTATGAAGGTGCTATTTGATGTTTGTTTGTTTGTGATTGCAGATCTACAAAGATAACTCTTTCGGGCAACTGAAGAGCTATTACTACAAACAAGCGTTGGATCAAAGGTAAGATCATTAAAACCTTTATAGCATTTAATTATGAATCGCAATATATCTAGAGAAAGATAATTTTGTTTGTCCATTTGTTGCTAGCTATCCGTAGGACACTTGGGAGGTTTGTCTTGTCCGCAAGAATGACTTATCCGTCCAATAGAGCTACTCATTTTTCTAGCGACCTATGCAGTATTCTTTTTGGCCTTTTCGTTGCTGTCCATGGTAGTTGTGGTGTATAACATGGCCTGCTTATACATTGGAAAATAAATTTCCTTCGCGAGGGTTATGAGCATCTTTCTCGGGGTTTGGAAATTCCTCATATTAACTTTCCTGTCATGTTGTTCAATTTGAATTTGGATGTCCATGAATTTGGCCAGTATGTTATAACCACCTTCCTCATCTGTGGGTATGTGTATATAGGCCTCTTGTGGTGTCTTGCCTGCGTTACCTCTATCTTGGAGGTCAAATACGACATACACACTAGAAGGAAGAGTGTGGATCTCATCAAGGGAAAGTTGATCATGGCCATGTTGCTTAACATTATTTACCTCACATTTATCAGAATTATTGGATGGTTATTTGCGTATGGTGTGCTTAATGGATACCACCATGGCGTGGGTAGTGCAGGGACGGGAATGTATGGGACAGTCCTTGTTGAGTTGTTGTGTTTTGTTCACATGATGTTGCTGTTGACACAGAGCATGCTTTACTTTGTCTGCGAATCTTACCGCCATGAGAGCATAGAAAAACCCTCTTTATCGGATAACCTAGAAGGTAACCTTGGCGAACTCCGACTATGAGCCTCTCAAGAGTAGCTATGCTAAATTGTAAGATATGCATGCCTCTGCATAGTCTGAAATCTCAGTGCGATTTGGTTATTGTAGGTATTTATGCCATTATTTTCTTCCTTCTTCTTGTCCTTTCATTTGTCCGAAATAATCCTACCCTCCTTGAGGGTGACTAGTTTTACCAATAACCCAGAGTACGGGATTTCCTTCCTTCGAAATACTCAATATACTTAATAATATGTAACTGTTAATTTAACTCAGTTGAGCTTATGTGTCAAATTGTTCCATGATATGCATTTAATTCAATGTAGATATAGAGTTATGGGTTATAAAGAAATTACAACATTTGGGTGGATGGTGTTGTTAGTTAGTATAAATCCATCTAAAATATGGATCTAATATGAGTTTAGAGGAATCAAATTTATTTTGTTGCAAACTTATTTTAGAGTGCAAAAAACAATGTATAATTTATTTCCTTTTAAATTGAATTTTTTATTGTTATAAAGATTACATAACATGTGTAATGATCCATTTATATTAATTCATTTTAAAATATTTTATTCATAAATCACATTGGATTGTTTATCTCTGTAAAATTTTACTTGAAGAGTGAAAGTGAAATATCAACAACTCAGTTAATTGTTTTCTAATAATAAATATTTTATTTTTTAGTTATATGGTTATTTAAATTATTGTTTTTTTGTTTGGCTGACATGAGCTAAAATTATTTTTATTATTTTTTTGAAGACTTTACATACTTACACATATCCCTCATACTGGATTGTAAAATGAGCCTACGCCCTCAATGAGCCTATCGGCTCAATAAACCTCTCGACTCAATTATAATTATTAAAAAAAAAAACATTAAACAATGCGTGATGGCAAAAAGAAGTTAAACAACGGTCGACAATATAAAAATGGTTAAAATTTTTCCATAAATAGAGTTATGAAATATAATTTTATTATAAAAAATTATAAGATGATTTAAAAGTTGTAATATATATATATATATCCATCTTCGTGTTTGGGGTGCCTTGTTTTTATTGTGTATCTTATTTGATGTTTTTGTACAATAATGTTTGGTGTTCAATATTAATGGGTTTGTTTCCATAATGATAAATGAAATGTGAAGAAGTTGACTAGTGTTGTAACTATTGTGGCTTATAGAATTATAATCATTGTTGGCATGTTTGCACTTATAGGATGTGTATAAGTCAATATTAGTAACAAATTGTGATCCATATTGACGTCTTCATACCAATTATCATCTATATGGTATGAACTAGCAGTTTCCCTTAAAGGTGCAAAGATACACCGAAGGTAGTTCATCTCATCAAGATTTGGGAAAATTTGTCGTTCATTGTTGTGCTTGAAGTAGAAATTTTGTCTTGTGGTTATGCATACAACATACTGAATGAATTATCACCAAAATATGTTAATTGGGGGCATCCCAAATTTAAGGATTAGGAGTGGAGCACCCAAAAAATCTGCTAATGCAAATTTTAACCACAATGATGTGGGACCAGGACCTGCACATGATATCGCTAATGAAATATCAAAAGGCTAAAAGCCATGTGCTAATCATGTAAATATTGGAAATTGATTAGAACAACATGTGATTTTGAGGACATGAATACGTCTGTATGTAAATATTGGAGATTGGCTAGAACAACATGTGATTGTGAGGACATAAATACGTTTGTTTATCGTGACTTGGAGGAACATGCAATAGGACAATGCCCTACAAAAATGATGAGATAAATCTCAACCATGTTGATAAAGAGATGCACAAGATAGTTGTGGATGAATTCAAATACAGAACAAATGAAGAGGTTGTCAATGGCCTAATCACAAAATTGTTTGATACATATTGCATTCTACTTAAGCTATATGGGACACCAAAACCAGTGCTAAGAACCAGAGCCACCATCGCTAGGGTTGACAGGGTTTACGCTTCCTCCAACGCTCCATCCTTTCAGTGTTCTACATTCCATTCAATTTTGTGGATATTATCTAGACTAAATTTGTATTTTTGATCTTAGAGTAAGATTTAAAATTACTTTTAATTGATTAAAAACTTTTTTTTTTGGATATAAGAAAACATGTTAATGATCCCAAAAAATATATATATAGTAAAAAGTAAAAATATACTCCTTACAAACAACCAATAAATTATTTTAAATGACATAATATTTTTTAAATAATAATTAAAAAATAAAACTATATTTACTTATACTAACCCATGATAACTATCTTATTATCCACTGAACAATAAATTTAATAAAAATAATACTTTACAAATATTTATAAAGAAAAAAAATATAATTTTTATAATTAAATAAGAAAGTAAATATTCAACCCAACCAATCGAATACATTGTCTTTTAATGTGGTTAAATAATCACAAAATACTCTACAAATATTTATAAAGAAAAAAAATATAATTTTTATAATTAAATAAGAAAGTCAATATTCAACCCAACCAATCAAATACATTGTATTTTAATGTGGTTAAATAATCACCAAATACTCTACAAATATTTATAACGAAAAAAATATAATTTTTATAATTAAATAAGAAAGTCAATATTCAACCCAACCAATCGAATACATTGTCTTTTAATGTGGTTAAATAATCACCAATACCAAATTAAAGTCTCAACCCACAACTGTATTACTCAATTCATGAGAAGAGCTAGACGCCCTCTTCTTATCAACTGAACTATCAATATTTTCCTTAATAATCATTTATGAGCTAAAATGTCGAGGTTTCAGTGATTAGTAAACATGTGATGATCTCTCTAAACCTGCCTTCAAATCTTCTCCAGCCTTAAGCCTCCGTAGCTTGGATTCGAGTGACCTGCAAAACCATCCATATCCAAAATCTCATGTCTTTCATTTCACAGAAACCTAAAACTTTGACAAAACCAAAACCAAAAATTTTGACAAAACCAAAACCAGACACACCCAATTGAATCATTCTTTAGCAGAATCTCTTGCATCTTCAATTGTGCAATCCTATGCACCCTCAAAAATTCAAGCTGCAAGTTGTTCCGTTCGTCATTCAAATGCTCAGGATTCCTGCCATTCATTCACACACGTCATTCACAAAATAAAACAAACAAACAAAAATTAAACAATAAAGTCAGAACACGAGAATACGATATCAAATATATTTAACATAATCCTCTCCCCCCTACTCACTCGCTAATGTTAGGGTCCCGTGATTTGGAAAATTGGTAGACCAAATGATAGGGTAACATGGAACCAATCTTTATAGTCCGAGGACCTAGCCTTCCTGGACTCAAAGAGGGATCTCTCTATTGGGTGCAAAGGATTTGTTCTTTTTGCTCTAGGGTTTCGATTTTAGGCTAGTTATTGGGTGTAGGGTTTGTTGATTGTTTTGGTTAGGTACGATGGTCAAGTGGAAATAGGTGGAGTGAGAGTCTGTCAAAGCCATTGGGCTATGGAGTCAAATTAATTCAAGAGTGTCTAAATGATGAAACAGAGTGTGTTGCAAGGCCACTTAGCAAGGTTAATGGATCCTTAAGGTGATGTATGAGGTGTAGTGAACATCAAGTTTTGGAAAAACTAAGAGATCTTAAAAATATATAGTTAAAAGTTACAACTCATGAGGTAGGGCAAACCATTAAGCTCAATGAACAATACTTAAACTGATAAACATATAAGATAAAAATTCTAGTGAAACATAGAGAGCATAGGAGCTTCTAACTTCAGAAATTCACCTTCATATTTTTGGAAAACATGTAAGACAATACAAATAACGCAATTTATGGAGAGGGAACTCCTAAACAGCATATATCAAGCTATTGGGAACTCTGAAACAAGTTGGTAAGCATGGACAAAGGGCAATATCGAACGAGACCTCTTTGACTTAACCTAACAATCAATATTACACAGAAAGGCTTCAAGATAGGGTTTTGAAAGCTTCAAATAAGCAGGGCATTCCATGAATCATACTTGTAAACTAGCATACTAACCATACATGAAACAAGAACAAGTTTTGGTGGACCGAAGGAGCAATCAATAATTCCTTAAGATGGCCAAAAGAAGAAAACATTGAAGCTATAACAAACAGGAGGACTGAGGTGCCTCAAAGAACATGTCTCAACCTATACTTTTCTGATTTATAGCAATCAAGAAACATGAAAAATAATGATAACAAAAGAAACAATAGATAAATTAGGAAACCATCACCATTCACCAAGCTATGGAATCCTGCAAACAAGCTTCTCCATCATCAAGCGAAACAAGCCATTCATCCACTTCACAGAACCAATTTCTTCTCCAGACTCATAAAACCATGTATATTGCTCTTCAAGCTCATCAAATGCCAAAAAAAAATATAGGGGCCTCATTCTCTATTTATGGAGCAAATGAGGACTAAAACCCTAAATGTGGTAGGAAAATGTCAAATTTAACCATAAATGTCATTTATGGCCAAGAGACCATGCAAGGCCCAAGCCACATAATATCCTAAGAAATAAATGCCAAAATAACTATTTGCACCTAATTCTAGAGTAATTTGCCTCAAAAAACTCAAAAATATCTATTTGCAATAAATGAGTGTGTTTTGTTGACTTTTGGTCCAAAACAGAATAGACATCTTCTGTGCACAGTGCCACTTTAGCAGAATATAGGGTCTCTTGTGGCTGAGTTTTGGACCCCTTCCTGACACCGAATTTGGATCCATGATGGCTCGTTGGAAAACCTGATGAGTCTAATTTCTAGAAATTTTTGAGTTGTGCTGAGTGAGTGCCATGTACCTATTTAAAAATTAATTTTCCCAACACTGCTCTATGTGCAGCACCTGGTCTGAAAATGAGGCAGAAAGGTCAAAATGTTCATGTTTTTTCACCTTTTGGGGGGTCAAAAATGCTCAAAATGATATGAAAATTGGTGAGAAGACTATTGGTGATGTGAGGAATCCAAAAATGTAAAATTTTTGAGCTGAGGATGAACCACATTTGTGTGTAGCGCCTAGGGTGTTGCGCACAGAGGGGTCAAAATTTGAAAAAGACAATTTTGTTAAAATTGCCTCAAAATTGGTGGAGAGGTCCCTCAAGAGGTCTTGGACACCTATTGAGAAGCCTCAGCCAAGACTCCAAGTCTGTCTGTCATTCACTTTTTCCCCTTTTAGGTTTTCTAGCTCATGAGGGCCTCCTTCACTTTGGCACAAGCAAGCATGTTTCTCCTCGCATAATGCTTGGTCATTTTCTTTTGTAGAGCAACGCCTCTCTTTACCTTCTTGAAATGTTTGTGCTCTTCCTTGTAATACTGAATGACACCTTGTGCCATGTCAAAATCCCTTTCCCACTCCCTAAGCTATGCATCTTTGTCCAAGAGAAGCAATCTAGTGGTCATCTCTTTGTCCTCATTGTCACTGTCTAGATCAATGAATTAAGGCTCTTAAAAAGTCTTTTTAATCCTTTTGCATCTCCTTACCTTTACCTGCTACTCACCTTTTTCCATATTTTCCTTACCTTTGTATTTGGGCTTGATAGCTGGAGGAGAGATGGCCCTTTGCCTTTTTGAGGCAGCAAACACATCACTCTTTCCTCTGTAGTATGTGCATGTGAGAGGAGTGATCGTGGTAGATTTGACAGTGTCTCCTTCATTGCTTTGACCCTTGTTATTGTCACCAACTTTCTCATTTTTTCCACAGCTTTCATGAGTAACTTCATTCCTCATTAGGTCACTGATTTCTTGATCTTTAGCCTCATCATCATCATTGTCTTCCTCACTGTTTTACATGCTGTCACTTTGGCCTTCAAACTAATCACTACTCTCTTCATTTGCCTCATTTTGGCTCTGTCCTTCACTGAGGTCCTCTTCTTGGTCATTTCCTGCACTGTCACTCTGAGTTTCTTTATCATTTAGAGGCTTATTTTTGTCATGATAGTCATGACAGCTGTCATGACTTTCATGACTATTTATTCAGTTATCTTGCTCATTGACTGTCCTATCTGTGCCACTGCCTTGGTCACTGCCTACCTCTTCAAAATATTTTTCAACCTCATCATCTGCCTGCTCTCGGTCTTCTATTTCCTCATCATCTCCCTCTGTTTTTTCAGTAGGCTCTGTTTCTGCCCCACTGTATTCATCATTTCCATCACTCTCATCTTGTTCGTCATTGCTACTTCCATCTGCTTCTTCCTCAACATTGTTTTCGTCTTATTTTTCTTCATCTAACTCTATTTCTACCTCACTGTCTTCTGCCCTTTCACTGTCATCTTCTTGTCCATCAGTGCCACTGTTATCATCTTCATTGCATGCATCAGGAGAAGAGGTAGGAAGTAAGTTTTCTTGTGGATAAGGCATAGGTGGAGATGATGGAGGAATGGAGGTAAGAGGGTGTGAAGTGGAAGGCAAATTTTGTTGTGAGATAAAAACTTCCCAAGGGATTACCTGCTGCTCCAGTTGGTGCAAAACAATCATCTTAACCAAGGAGTGGTGAAAAAGGCTCTGCTTTTGGTGGGCATACCTCCTCTTCTTGACCACTGAGGCCATAGTATGGTAGGTTTAGAAATTTAACCCTGGTGAAGTGCATTAGTAGCCTTATGTGATATGAATAAACCTTGTATTACCTCCCCTCATAGGTGAAGTACTTGATAATCTGCCTCATCAGTAGCGCATACCTCTCTAGAAGGTGGGAGAAGGGGAAAAAAACCTTGCAGCCTTATTGACAACTAGGCTTGAGGAAGGGATCATAGTAGCTCAAGTCCAACTTCTTCTATTTAAAACACCTCTCACCAACATCTTGTATTCCTGTGGATTTAGAAATTTATTTAGATGAGAGTTAAAAATTTACTAATGCTTTGTTGACTTGGTGGTTTGGCACGGGTTTGTCAGGTCTTCGGTGAATGGATAAACACGCAGCATGAAGGTGGTCGGGTTGGTGCCTGTCGTGCCTAGCCCTAAGAGCATAGCATGTGCCTCGCGGGTCGGGTCGGGCTGGTGCCTGTCATGCCTTTCCCTAAGAGCATAGCATGTGCCTCGTGGGTCGAGTCGGGCAGATTGGTGTGGACTCCCGTGAATGTGCAGCGCTGCCTGAGTGAAGCCTGTCAGGTCTTCAGTTAAACGCGTAGCACTGCCGGGAAAGGCTGCACACTGTCATCTGAACAAGATCGGGTGAACTCTGCACAGGTAAACACGCAACGCGCACTTACAAGCATGCAGAGTAGATCAATTATGCATAGGAAAAATCTTCAGGAGCACAGCACACGGCTCCAGGCGTGCAACTCAGGGTAACTTGCTCGATTCTGCTAGAAAGTCAAAATTTCCCTCCTTGACTGTTTTGATCCTCTTTGTAATAGAAATATGAGTTGATGAAGGGTCAAGAGGGCCTTAATAGGTTTAGAAACTTAATTTCAAGTGTAAAATCCACTTTCTAATGTTTTTTCCTTTGTTGCTTTCACTGTTATTTCATTTGAATTTTTGGCTGCAAGTGACTTAAGACATATTTTTTTCCTTTCTGTTGCTTTTCTCACCAACTCTTTATTATTTTGGTTTGCAGGTGACTTCAAAGGATGAATTTTATCTTTTTCTACCTCCTTTGTATCTTTCAACTCAACCATTTTCCTCCTTTTACTGATCCTTTTACCTTGTTTTTTGGCCACTTTTGATTTGCAGGTGCCATAACATATTGACTTAGCCCTTTATGATATTCCTGAAGTTTGATACATTTTATTACACGGCATCAATATTACAATTACCTTGGTTCTTTAACTTAGATCTCAACACAATTTCTTTATCCCCTTTATCACTGAGTGTGAGTAACTGAAATGAGAATTTGATCCTCCTTTCATTGATATTCTTGGCTTCTTTGTCCTTTGACACAGTGAGAAATTTCACTTTGGAAACCTCTGGGATGACATACACAGTAGCCCTTTAAAATCCTCTTTTTGTTGTCATCATGGAGGTCTAACATATTCATTTTTCCTCCTTTGACCATCTTACCAAACCCTAGGTTACTGGGATGCATTCTCAATGTGATTTGTTGCACTAGATCCCTGCTTGGCACACTACTAGCCTAATCAGGCTTAACAACCTTGATTCTTCTTGGACACGAACTTTTTCCTCTCCTTTTGCTGTGAATGTCTTCATTTTGTAAAAAGCCTATTACCTTACCAATTTTCTGTTGTTGGTCACTTTAACACTCCTGTAGAAATGTCAAAATATCTCATTTATCTCTAGCAGAACTTGAAATTGGTGGAGTGGCCTTCTTAGGATATTTTTTGCTCTTTCTTGGGTAATCATGTGTTGCTCTTATTTTTCAATTAAACCAGGTCTTAGCATAAGAAGAACAAAGCTTAAAATACCAATGAAGACCCTATAACGTAGGAAACCCTAATGATATAGTGGGAGGGTTTTTACTTGGTCTTTTGATTGAAATTAGGCTTGGGACTTTAATAGTGTAAAAACAGAGTTTTGTGACCAATTGGTGTATTTGAATATATAGAAATTGATGCACTTGATTGATCTAAAGAGCTTATAAAGGTAGTCTTGAGACCATCAAATTTTAAGAAACTTGATGAAAATGGGAAAGAATAGGTTGACTATTAACCCTAGATGAAAGTAAAAAAGTGGGGTAAAGGCAAAACAGAGTGTTGGGGTGATAGGTGGGAGAAAAAAAACTATATGAGTGGCATTAGCCCATGAGGGGCCCTTTAGGAATGGCAAGTTAATCATTGACTGGTAAATAGTAGAATAATGAGAAATTTGTGACAAGGATAATAAAGGCAGTGAGATTTCTAAAACTCACAATATTTAGGAATATTATTTTTAGAAATCTAGGACTGATATTTATTCATATTTAGATAGTAAAAATTATTGATGACTAACAAACGTCACCCCTTGAAAAAACTAGGATGTTTATTTTAATGTTATGTTCAATAGGGTGGAGGTAATGGAACCTCTGGAATACTTGGTTCAACTGATAGATTAGTTTTGTCTCTTGAGAAACCTTCTAGGGTCTTGGAATTTGGCTTGGGGTTGATGGTTGCATGAGAGGCCTAGTTGCAACTCATCTATGGTTGGGAGAAGAGTCATAGTAACAGACTTGGTTGTGCAGTCTATACCCAAGATAATTTTTCATTCCATTTAATGTGTGCCATGAATTTCATGTTATGATTAATAATTTGATATTTTGTTCTCTAAAAACTTAAGCAAGGTCTCACTAGCATATTTGGCCCATTTTACGATGGCCAAAATGTCTCTATTGTGACAGATAGGCGTCACAATAGTGACACTTTGAGGTTGGGAAAAACATCGTTTCATGTCCCATCACACTTCTGACACTTCCAATAATTGTCTGTAGAGCGACACTAGACATGACATGTGTATTCATTTGGTCAATCTTACAATTTTGATGTTTATTGTCGCTATTCTGACATCATGTGGAGACGCTAATATTACGACACCAATGCCTTCCAGGAATGTGTCGCAATACTGACAGCTTGTTGTCGATATTCCGACAACTAGCATAACATTGTTGCGACGGTTGGGCCATATCAGTGACAAAACCAACCATCGGTAGTGCCACCTTATCTGTCGCTAGTCCGACACTAGTCTTAGTGACGTTTTGGTATGCCGTTGGAATTGCGATGGAAAGAACCATCGGAAGTGCCACGACAGTGGTTGCTATTCCAACGACTAGCATAACATTGTTGTGATGGTTGGGCCATATCATCCAGGGAAACAACCGTCAGTAGTGCCACCTTAACCGTGTCTATTCTGATACTATTCTTAGCGATGTTTGGGTCATGCCATCATAATTGCGACGGAAAAAACTATCAATTTGGTGACAGAAACAACCGTTGGAATTGCGACGCTCGTCCATAAAAAAAATTGGGGGCAGAAGTAACCCCAAGATGATCATCCACTTTAAGAAGGCATTCACATTTATCTTATGGCACGATAGCAGTAGTTGATAAAGGAGAAAGGAAGATGTACGACCTCCCAAGTGAGCTAGGATGCAAGACAATTGTCTCAACTGTCTTGCATCCTAGCCTAGCTCACTTGGGAGGTCGTCGATCTTCGTTTCTCATTTATCAAATATTGGCATCATTCCAGAAGCGAAGTTGAGTTGCTTCCTAAAGTGGATGATCATCTCAGTCTTACTTCTGCCCCTATGGAGGTATCTCTGGTAAGAATTTGGTACCTTTTTTATAATATAAAGGCATGTTAATTTAGACTATGCACAAGGAAATAGGGGAATTGCATTGGAAAATAGGAGATAGGATTTGTGCTAGGAAATAGGAGGATTTGTGCAAGGAAATATGAGCTACCAGTGCAAAATAAAATAGGAGCAGGGATCAGGGATTGCAGGGGAAAGTCAAGGCTATTCAACAGGAGAACAAGTGTATTCTCAGAAACAGATCGCTAGGTGCAGAATGTAGTTAATTGTAATAGATCCAATTACTCAAGAACTATCAATAAAATACTACAACAAATAAATCCAATTTTCCCATTTGGTTTTACTGGGTAAACAAGTGTTTCAATTTGTGTGCATGTGTTTTTGTCTCTAGAGTTTTTCCACTGCTTAATGATTTTTAAGAAACTTTGTATCTTGGTGAAAGTAAATTTGGTTTTAGTTTTCAATTGCCTTATTTTCAGTAATTGATCTAAGTAGTTGTAAATTTTCAAGAAATTTAACATTAAGAACATTATACAATCCCACCAAATTGTTTGTCAACTGCAATTTCTTCAATGTCGCTACTGACCAAATCTACTTTCATGAACTTTGGAGGGAATGAAACCAAGTAAGAAATGATGTCGAGCACATAAGAGGTAGAGGCAATTTCAAATCCAATATGTTAGATAAGTTGGATGAGAACCTATCCAGTTGAGGATTGATTGTAGAGAAGGTGCAGAAAGTCGACTAATAAACAAAGAGACCTATTGGTCTTTCTTCTCTCTTTCTATCATTTAGCCAACTATTAAGGTAGTGAAAAGTAAGAATATTTGTATATATCTTACACAATTGGCTAGCATACTCAAATAGTGGAATGGTTCATAAGTTTAAAGGCAAAGAAAAATGATTATCAGTTTCAGGAGCTAAAATTTATCCAAGATTCAAATAGGCACTAAGATTATTTTGTAAAATTTGTATCACAATTTGACTAATATAATTTACTAGAAAAAAAAATAAGTGTGAAGCTTGTATAATACTCTGGTGTTTGTTAAGTTTTTTTTGCAAGTGATAGAAAAAGAGGCTATTTTTTCTGTTAGGGCGCTGCGCGTTTGTCAGGAAAATTGCATTTTCACCATCTTCAGTAAATTTTGAAGTTTCACTCCAGTTTGACATTTTACTTGGGAAAATGAAGAAATTATTGATGTAAATGGTCATGGTGAATGTAAATGTCATGTTTTGACTACCATCTAAGGTAGATACATTAGGTGAGTCTTCTAGAGGTCAAATGAATCAATTTCCTCTCTTTTAGAGGAAAATTGTTGGGTCTTCCTAGTCTTCAGTTTCTTGTTTGGAAGTAGGTGAAACTGATTCCTATCTCATCGATTCGACTCCTTGAGTCTAGGGAGAGTGGTTTCTAGGTCTATATGATGTATTTTCTCAATCATTGTAATGGTTGGACTCACTTGGAGGTTTGGCATCTCAAGAGACATACTTTTGTATCAGTTTTGGCCTGGACATTAATCAAATTTGCAGCTATTTTTATGGGGGTCCATGTGGTATTGTGTTTAGTTTTAGTTTCTTTTTTTGTGATCATATGTTAGAATGTTTTGTGTATTTCATCCATCATTTCGTTGCTATTAAGTGAATTTTTTCAAGTTATATGAACAGAATCCATAATTTCTATGCTCAGTTTTGGGTAAACATTCATAATTTGTAATTTCTTCAGTTTAGAAAGAAAACGTGAATTCACCATGCTCTTTCTAGATCCTCACATGTCTTGATAATCCCATCATCAAAACCCTAAAGTGCTAAACGTTGTAACTACCTTGCCCCATAGAACACCCTGCAAATCTTGACCTAATTTCCTTGACTTGACTGTTGGACTCACTTGTAGTTTTGGCATCTCAAGAGACATACTTTTGTATCAGTTTTGGCCTGGACATTAATCAAATTTGCAGCGATTTTTATGGGATCCATATGGTATTTTGTATAGTTTCAATTTCTTCTTTTGTGATCATATGTTAGAATGTTTTTTGTATTTCATCCATCACTTCATTGCTATTAAGTGGATTTTTTCAAGTTAGATGAACAGAATCCATGATTTCTATGCTCTGTTTTGGGTAAACATTCATAATTTGTAATTTCTTCAGCTTAGAAATAAAACATGAATTCACCATGCTCTTTCTAGCTCCTCACCTGTCTTGATCATCACATCATCAAAATCCTAAAGTGCTAAACATTGTACCTACCTTTCCCCATAGAACACCTGCAAATCTTGACCTAATTTCCTTGCCTTTATTATTTGACTCCTCCTGATCCAGCAAAAAAAATACACAATCAAAATCAAAACCCTGAACTACTATACCTAGCCTAATATCTTCTTTCCTCAGTCATCTTGGTTGTGATCTATACGAAGAGAGCCCTCTCCCGACCTAGTAGGGCTAGCTACTTGGCTAAGCGTGGTTTGAGGTTACCTCGAAATTGCCTTCTTCAGCCTGAGGTTCAATCCGAGTGATAACATTTTGACGATCATACTGGGGAACGAGGTGACAATTATTCTCCAGGAAAGATTGTTCAAGTTCTAGATCTGATTGTTGATGGTGAACAACGGTCAGACACATATGAAGGCTGAAACATTCACCTAGCGACTCCATCATTCGAAATCTCGAGTTTCGAAATATTGATGGTGGCTCCACTAGCTAAATGAAAGACTCAGATGTCGTTTCTATTTGTGCAAGGTATTCATGTATCGAATTTTCTAATCTTCCTAGTTTTCCTAATCAATTACCGAAAGATGCATATTTTTTTTAGCAATGGCCCTATATTTAATGGAGAAGATCTAACTTTCACTCTTAAACATGTAGCAAATTTTTAAAAAATTGTTGAACTTATTAGAGTCAAACAAAAATATGTCTTCATCAGATTGTTCTATGATTCATTTCAAGGGAAATGTAGACAATGGATTGAAAATTTTTCTGTCATATTTATTAAGTCATTTGCAGAGTTGTGGCGTATCTTTTTGGAAACATGGATGCAGAAGGAAGAATTTGAAATAGAGGTGGCCTCTATACAAGGATTTAGAGCATGGGAAGATATGTGCATAGGTGATGAGGTATATGAGAACTCTGCTTCATCTCTTTCTTCTTATCTGAAGTTCTGTCGATGTAACCATGAAGTTAAGCTCAAATTTTTGCAAGAGTTTGCCATCAAAATAGAAAAGCATCTAGCTGAATTGGAAACCCAAATATAGTCCCAGGATCTGGACTGTCGGGTCCCATTCTTTGGGAACCTTTTCCAACAGAAGGAAAGAAAGGTAAGGCTGCCCTTGGATGTTTGCATTGACAGATTGTAGCTAGAGGCATGTATTGAGGAGTTGGGGTAGCAAACAGAGTATGGTTTCTATGATCCCGTTGCAACATATATGGAATATTTTTCAGTTTAAATGATAGACTAGATTGTGTTTTACAAAGCCAGAGACATTGTGTCCATGTATGGCTATCATAATGCCCAATTGTGTTCTAGTTCAAGCATTGACCAGCATCATTATTGTTATAGTTGCTTGATTGGCTAATGTGGCTTTACATCATCACTTGATCAAGTGATGAATGGAACAGTTAGAGTAGGTTTTGTTGAATAAGCTCAATTCCAAGCATATTTTTCAGTCAGTTTATTGAGTCAAGTTTTCAATATTCAATTCATTTTTTAGCTATTGACTCCATGCCTAATGGATAGGCACTTGTTCTACGGTGTTATTGGCACCTCCAAGGAGCTACCATTCCCAGCTGGAGCCAATGTTAGTTTCAGTATTTGCATACTTCCACCAGTGATCAAAACACATTTTGCATGTGCATCTAAGGTGTCCCACTCTGAAGAAATTTTCCATCATTCCATTAGGTCATGATATAAAATTGTTCCACTGGTGGTTGTCCTTGTCAATAAGCTTCATTCTCCCTTAAAAGATAATATTGGCTGACTCATTCTCATGTATCCTTGAGCATGACAACACCTATGGAAATTCTATTTTCACTTGGAAGTCTTTTAAGTCAAAATCTCATTCATGAAAGTTAGGTCTAAAGCAGTCCCATTAGGTCATTAGGTTTTTATATTTTTCAAGGTCATTCCTTCATTTCATATGAGGTCAGCACATATATGAGAGGGACTAAATAAGATCATAATGATGTAATTTTCATACTTTCTATGTTGTAATTTTTGAGTTTAATGACTTTTATATCAAAATGTCATTTTGATATAAAAGTCAAATATGTAATTTATTTATGTTTATGTTTTTCAAAATGTAATTTTATGTTCTCATATGTAATAAATTCAATCCCAAGTTGTCAATTCAATCATCTAGCCTAAGTGGAGCAAAGAAATCCAAACTCCATGTCTTGATCAACTTGCAATGCCAAAAATTCAGAAAGATAAAGAGTATCAGTGCCAAAGTCCAAAGGGAAAAGTGAACATTAGAAAAATGGGTGATTCAAATTAAAATTTCAAATCCACTATGCTATAAATCCTTTCAAAACACCTCAAATCAAGTCATTGCATCAATTCTTCCATCAGAAATTTCCAATAGAGGAGAAAATTTCAAGTTTTTTGAGCATTTTGAGAAAAAATCAAGGTCGTTGCGTGTTTGGACTCAGGCATTGCGTGTTTGCCTAGGCATTGCACATTTACATAGAGGCACTGCACATTTTCCCGACAACTCCAGACCAAATTACACAAGCGTTGCGCGTTTACCCGTGGGCCCTGCGTGCTTGCTCAGAGAGGGTTTTAAAGCATTTCACCACCTCCAAAAAGCTTCTATTTCCTCACAAATTTCTTCAAAGAGCCTTAAATCAGTAAGTGGACCCTAAAGACACCTCTCCTATAATATATTTGGGGTTCCATAAGAAGATTTGAAGTTCTTGTTGCTATGAAGCCCTAGTTTCCATTTCCTTCCCATTTTCATGCACTAAATCCATATTCATGTTCCTAAAACACATACCAGTCATAAATATTGTTAAATCCTAGGGTTTTCATTGACCTAAGTTTTCATTTACATTCATTCCCTCCATTTTACTAAACTAGTCATTTTATCTCTCACTCCCTTCATTTCATTCCATTTACCTTAGGGTTTCCAAAGCCTTCAAATTCAAAATGTCTGAAGAGGAGGACAAAACTGTCAGTGAGGAACAAACACCAAAAAAGAGTAGGAAAGGAGGGAGAGGATGAAAAATCATCAGATATGAACCAGTAACCACAAAGGAGCTCATGGCTTCTCCTCTCACTGTGTCATGTTTTAAACATGTTGGTTGTTTTGAGTTTTGCGAGAAAGTGTAGCAGATTCAGTATCACCCTATGTTGACAAGGTTGTTCACTACAAATCTTCATGATAGGCAGGTCACTCTTGCTCGGGTTACTTTTACCATGTCCACTAATGCCATTTCAACTGCTACAGTGATCCCTAATGTGGGAGATAAATGGTTTAAACAAGGAAACCTTGATCATTTCTACTATGAACCATATCTCAAACCTAGATACAAGGATGACAAAAAGGCCATTTTCCCCTTCTCTCATCTCCTTGACCGATATGTCCCTATCATGAAAATAATCATGAAATACTTCACTTGTGAGGGAAGGTTTTCTCGACTCTACTCATATCATATCCAACTCCTCATGCACTTCACTAGAGTCAGAATGCTTCACATGCCCTACTATCTCTCCCACAGCATTGACAAAATAGAATACATAGTACAAAGGAGGGATTATAATCATCAAATGCAGAGTCTTTTCCACCACTCCTTCATCAAGATGATAGTCATGCATCAGCTTGAGCAAAATAACATCCCATGGGACACATTCATAGCAAATGAAGTCTTCACTACTCCACCTAGTCAGCATGAGCAAAGTATCCCTTCATCACCTCATCCTCCCATATCCACTCCTCCATCTCAGCATGTTGCTCATTCATCATCACCTAGTCAGATGCATTCACCTCATGTTGATCCTACTTCTTCACCTTTCCATAACTCTTCATCATCACATCTTGATACTGAGTCATCAAGCAATGAGGAGGACATTGGGGAAACTTGGGCTAATGTGACTAATATTGAGCCATTTCCCAAGACTTATCAGAGAGGCTACAGGCATGTGTTTGCTTCAATTGGAGTGAAAGGGGCTATGCCTTCTTCATCAACAAAACAGGTGGACAAGGGCAAGGAAAAGGCTAAAGAGCCAATCATTGAGGAGCAAGAGGATAAACATGAAACAGAGCAGGATTTTCAACTGATTGACCTTGATGATTAAGATGAGGACAGAATCACTAGTGCAACAATCAAAGGCAAAGAAGCAAATATTAATGAACTTAAAGCTAATATTGACAGAGAAAAGTATGTGATTGATTTTCTTGAGCAAGAAAATCAGCAGTTGAAGACCAAGTAGATTATCGATGAGGTGAGGACCATCAAAGCACAAAGAGAGGCAAAAAAGGCCAAGGCCTTGCTGGAGGATACCTTGGATATATTTGGTGAGATTTATGATGAGGAGGATCAGCCTCCAAGACAGAAACCAAAGACTAGAGGCTGAAAAGAGCTCTAGCCATTGAGAGACAGAGAGAAGCTGAGTTGGTAGAGCAACTCACAGCAAGTGAGCTGCTTGCCCTAGAGATTAGCAAGGATAGAGAATCATGGCCTGATAGAGAAAATTTGCATCTAGAGAGGTTGCTAGACAAGTCTAGCAAAGACAATGACATTCATAGGAAAATGGCAAAGCACTACGCTATGAGGAACAAAATAGCAAGGGATAAGCTCAAACGAGCCCATGCAAAAATTCAAACTTTGACCAAGAAAAAGGAGAAGGAGAGGTTTTACATACTTTCCAAGGTGTCTCTTCTTGCCTCAAGCACTCTATAAGCAATTAACCTCACAATTTTGGCAAATTTTTGGCACATTTGTCACTTTAGTGCTTTTTTTGTTTTTTGAGTAATTTTGGCACACAAAAATTCTACCAAAAGTGCAGCGCCCTGGGCGCTGAACTCTTTTTTGGGTCATCCAAATGAAAAATGGCCACAACCATCGTGTTCATAATGATGAAGACATCAACCCTAGCAAGTTTCAAAAAAATTGGAGGAGAACTGGTCCCTCAAAGATGCAAAAAACCACCTAAAAATCATGTTTTTGCCTCCTTTTTTACCTGGTTGCTGCGCATTTACCAGTCTTGGGAGATTCACTTTTTGATAGGGAAAATTAGCATCATTTTGGAAACTTGAGGTATATTTGTAAACTAGACTCAGAGAGCTTTTCAATGAGCTATCATGGTGCTTATTTGGACACTGGGAAGGCACTCAAAAGTTGCTTGCAAAAGAGGTTATTTTTCCTATTAGGGCGTTGCGCATTTGCGAGGAAAATTGCATTTTCACCATCTTCAGCAAATTTTGAAGTTTCACTCCAGTTTGGCTTTTTACTTGGGAAAATGAAGAAATTACTGATGTAAATGGTCATGGTGAACGTAAATGTCATTTTTTGGCTTTCATCTAAGGTAGATACATTAGGTGAGTCTTCTAGAGGTCAAATGAATCAGTTTCCTCTCTTTTAGAGGCAAATCGTTGGGTCTTCCTAGTCTTTAGTTTCTTGTTTGGGAGTAGGTGAAATTGATCACTATCTCATGGCTTCGAATCCTTGAGGCTAGGGAGAGTGGTTTTGAGGTCTATATGATGTATTTTCTCAGTCATTGCAATGGTTGGACTCACTTGGAGGTTTGGCATCTCAAGAGACATACTTTTGCATCAGTTTTGGCCTAGACATTAATCAAATTTGCAGCTATTTTTATGGGATCCATGTGGTATTGTGTTTAGTTTCAGTTTCTTCTTTTGTGATCATATGTTAGAATGTTTTTTGTATTTCATCCATCATTTCGTTGCTATTAAGTGAATGTTTTCAATTTAAATGAACATAATCCATAATTTCTATGCTCTGTTTTGGGTAAACATTCATAATTTGTAATTTCTTCAGTTTAGAAAGAAAAAATGAATTCACCATGCTCTTTCTAGCTCCTCACCTGTCTTGATCATCCCATCATCAAAACCCTAAAGTGCTAAACATTGTACCTACCTTGCCCCATAGAACACCCTGCAAATCTTGACCTATTTTCCTTGCCTTGACTGCTTGACTCCTCCTGATCCAGCAAAAAACCTACACAATCAAAATCAAAACCTTGAGCTACTATACCTAGCCTAATATCTTCTTTCCTCAGTCATCTTGGTTGTGATCTATACGGAGATAGCCCTTTCTTGGCCTAGTAGGGCTAGCTACTTAGCTAAGCGTGGTTTGAGGTTATCTAGGAATTGCCTTCTTCGGCCTGAGGTTCAATCCGAGTGATAACACTGGAGACGTTGATTCAAATTTTGTTTCGTAGATGTATACATTGGTTCACAAAGAGCAGGTGTATATATTTTGTGTGATCACTTGAGTCCATAAGCTGCCAGTGGAAATTAATCTCCAGCCACTTTTGGAAACAAGGGCCTGTGACAAACTGAAAATATTTTTGAGGCCCCATCCTCCCCATTTTTTGGGTAAGGAAATCCTGTCTCATCTGACCCATGCAAAAGTACTCATTTCCTTATTCCCCCTCCATAAGAACCCAAAAAAAATTTGTTGTATCTTACTCGGGGTGCCTTTGAGAATCCATGACAATGACATCCAATACATAGGAATGGCTTCTAAAACAGACTTGATGAGGACGAGTCGACCAACTCGTGATAACCACCTGTGACTCCATGAGCTGAGCCTTTTTTCAATTTTGGATATTAACCACATCTAATCAAAATTTTTATAGTCGTTGGGCTTAATATGGAAACCCAAATATTTAAGGCCTTCTTCGAAGTTGATATGCTGGAATGTAATTGATCGAGAAAATAAGTGATTTGTATTCGAGAGAAACCTATGGAATATAGAGTATATTTCAAAATATTAGCATCCATTCCAGTGGCTATACAAAATAAATTAAGGATATCTTTAAATGCATCAATATCATGTCGAGAGCCATCCAATAAAATGAGGACATCATCAACAAAGAGTAGGTGAGTAAAATTTTTGTTATGTGACACCAATGCTCCAATCATATTCATCCTTCTCCTGGACTCCCTAACCATTATGCCGAGTCCTTCCATGATCAAAAGAAAGAGTAGAGGAGATAGCAGGCATCCTTGTCGTAAACCCTGCTCAGCATGGATGAAATTTGATGCAACACCATTGATTAAAATTACAAAGTTAGTGGAAGAGATACAACACATAATCCAATTGATAAAATTGATGTTGAATCCCATGTGCGTGATCAACATCCAGATATATAAACAATTTGCTTTGTCGAAATATTTCGATAATTCAATCTTTAATATCATACCTTTCCATTTTTTTATATTTTCAGGCTCTGTAATGCTTATTGTGCAACTCCAATAACTTCGTGTATTTGTCTGTTATCAAAAAAGGAAAATTGTTCATAAGAGTTATGTTGGGAGAGGATGGGTCGAATCCTGTTGACAATGATTTCATCTATGATTGGTAAATACAATTACAAATCAAGATGGGTACGAATTCATCGAATGATATTGAGTTTGTTAGGTCCCCGTAATTTGTCAGATTGGCAAGACCAAATAGACAAGGGTACCATCAAACCAACTTTGGAGCCCTAGGATGTAGCCTTCCTGGACTCAGAGAGGGCTCTCTCTATATTTGATAAAAGATATGACTTGTTTGATTTAAGATGCCAATTTTAGGCTAGTTAAATTGATAGGGTTTATTTGTTTTGTTTTGTTTGGTTGGGTTTCTTGTCAAGTAGAACAGATAGAGTAAGAGAAATTTAAACCATCGAGCTATGGGGTTTGCGAAAGGCTTGAAAATTACAACAATAAATCAAGGGTGTTTCATGGGGCAAGTTAACAAAGCCAAATGGATCTTAATAGCTTATGTGAGTGTGAAATGAACATTAAATTGTGAACATAGTAGGTTTAAAAGGCAATTAAGAATCGTTTAACATATACTATAACAAGAAGGGTCTTCAAGATCACTATGCTTAAGAAATTATCAAAGGACAGGGTGCACCATAAACTTCTTTGACCTAGCTTTACCAAGTAAACTTTAAAACAACAATCCAACAAACCCTAGAGAGCAGGGAACTCCTAAATTCTCTAGTTATCTACTTTCAGAGAAAGAAAACATTCAAGATAACATATAAGTGATGATCAAAGAGCAGGGAACTCCTAAATTCTTTAATCAGACTATAAAAGACCCCCAAAGTGAATATTTAAGATGGACTAAAGGACATAGCAACCATAAACTTCTTCAGCCAAACCCTAATCAGTGAAATTTAAAGAAAAGGCCTTAAAAACAATATTTTAAGCTACACCAAAGGACAGGGCATACCATAAACTTCTTTGGCTTGACTTCATTAAATCATTCTTAAGAGCTAAGTGGAACCAGAGAGCAACTAAGAATTCTCCAATTAGACATAGCAAAGGAAAACATTGAGCAACAGAGAGCAGATAGGCTTAAGGTGCCTCTAACAACATATCTTAACCTAAATTTTATGTTCTATTGCAAGATAAAAGATGAAACAATATCAAAACAGAAGGAAACAATTACTAAATTAGAACAACATCACCATTAACCAGGTTCATGAACCCTATGAATGTGCTTGCTTCATTGACATTCAATCCAAAACATTCACAAAGCTCCAAAGCCAATTTCTTCACAACTCCAAGTCTATGTAATATTCATCTTAATAATCAACCAACAACATAATGAAACTCACATGCAGTATTTAACTGCCAAGTGAGGAGGTAAACCCTAGCTAGGGTTTCAAATGTCATTAATTACACATTTAAGGCACTTTTGACCTTTGAGACTGTTATCACTCTAGTAATTCTAAAGTTGTGAGATTTTAGTTTAAAGTCTAGAACACTAGAGGTAACCACAGACCAACTTTTACACTCTAGGATCTAGCCTTCCTAGGGTTCAAAGAGGGCTCTCTCTTTAAGATTTAACTTTGTTTTGTTTGTAAAATATTAGGCTAGTTATGATTGTGCAATTTAGTTTTGATTTGATTTGGTTTGGCGGGAAAAATAACTTAATGAGATGGATAGTGGGAAATCTGTTTGTCCATTGGGCTAAGGAGTCAAAAATCAAGCAGACAAAGCTAGGATCAAGGTCAAAAAGTCAAATGTTTTTTGGGCAAGATAGATAACCCTTGAAGATCTTGGAAGGTTGTTTGGTGAGGTGATATGATCGGGATAAAGATCAATGAAGGGTTCTTTGATCCAGAAAGAGAAGTAGTAGGCAGAGGTCAAACGAAAGAGGGAACAATTAAGGGTTCCCTACTCTGGAAATCAGTAGAAAACATAGAAATGATAAATAGTAAAGACAGGGTGCTTTTAACAAATCCTGAAGTAATACTCTTGTTTATTCATTCAAATTTAGAACACATAATGGATGCATGTAACAAAGAAAGATAAACAATGATAAGTAGGAAATACTTCACTTCAATAGCTCATCACGTGAATCCTAAAATATGATGCTAATTGGTCTGATCCAGTATGCTACTTGAAATTTGAAACACAAAAGCCTTCAAGTCCAATAAAAAATGACTATAGAAATCTTCAGCAATTTATTCCACAATAATACTTCTAAGGATGAAGTATTTATACAATATAGTTTACAAAATATCCTAGAATGCTTCTAGGAATTATCTAAGGAAAATAGAAATATCTTTACAACAAAATAGAGACAACTTCTTAACAAATCAGCAAGTTGTCTTATTCATCCAAATAAAATAGAAACTAATTGTGGATTAGGTGCAGCTGGCTGCCTTGGTGTCCTCTTTGCTGGCCAAGATATTTTATTTCTGTTATGAAATCTGATTTGCTTTATCTTTCACTCTTTCACTCAGATACTCTTTGATACCTGATACTCTTTAAACTCGGATACTCTTTAACCACTGTAAAAATTGTTTACTGCTATAATAAAAAAATCTATTTTGATTGAAAATCAACAAACTGTTTTTCTTCCTTTTACCTTTCACAGTAAATCTGTAAGTGACTGCCAAGCTTCCTCATTTGGAATTTGTATCTTCTTTATCTTCCTGAAATTATCATCTGCCTCTACCTCTATATATCTAGAAAAAGTTGGTTTTATGACAAATAAGTGTCTTATCTCATGGTGCAGATAGAATAAATCTTCAAAGCTTCTGAGTAAGACCTTCCCTGTTGGAGTGCCTTGTCCACTTGTCTTTTCAACTTGTTCTTTTGTATATTCTCTGATATTTTTATTGTAATCCTCCCGAGGCATTAATTTGTCATTGATGACCAAAATATTAGGTAAGCTTCTTTGCCTCAAATTTTCAAATTTGACCATAAACCTGGTTATGGAAATGTTCATATTCTCACACTTCTCTTCAAGTTGTTTCATCAGGTTCTTCTTGGTGAGGACTTTCCTTATTTCAAGGATTGTTTCAGTCCTATCAGTAATCTCAATTTCTTCTAGCCCTTGCTTGTTTTTGCTGTTAATAAACTTGATCAATTCTATTGCTTCCTCAGGTTTTTTATCAAGCTCATCTTTAGTGTTCTGAATTTCTGCTAATGCTGCTTTTAGTAAATCTCTCTGTTCAAAGATCACTTGAATTGAGGGCCAAATATCATTGATGGCTTCAATGATTTTATTCCATAAATATGTTTTCACATATGACATTAGCTCCTTTAAGGTTAATTCCTTTTGTAACTTCTTCAGTTCTTCATTTAACCTATTAGCCCTTTGCTCATGTGTTTTGGCATTTATTTGAGCTAACTTGTTTGTATTTTCAAGGTTATCAACCATATTTTTCAATCTATTAGTCTCACTTATCTGAAGTGGCATTTCTTACATGGCTTTTACTAGCTTGCTGGCCTCATTTGTAGGTTGAGCTGCTGTAATAGATGACTTTGTAGCTGATGTTTTAGATGATGTCACTGGCACTGTAGTAGCCAATGGTTCTTTGGGTGCCAACTCTTCTGCTAGAGTTGAAGGCACAACTGTAATAACCATATGAATAACTGAAGGGATAACTGAAGGAACTTCTTGAGTTTTTGTTGTTTCCTTTCATTAACAAGTTTATCCATTTGAATCTCCATTTCTTTGATCTGTGTTGTTAGCTGAAAGATTAAATTCATCATGTCATCTTTCATTATGTCCTTGTATTATTTCTTTGGCTTGAAGATGTTCACTTGATGGAAATTTAAGCTGCTTCCTCAATGCTGCAATTTCCTCATTTTTCTTCTTTACTAACTACTCTACTGCTTTCACATTTGCAGGATCATATCCAACCTGCAAGACCAATTCTTCTAAATATTTAATTCTAAGATCTTTAGCATATAAGGATGCTTTGTCAAGTTTCATTTGATCTTTCATATTTGTGATAGTGTTTTGAAGTTTTTGAACAGTCATAGCTTTCATTGTAACATTAGAATACAACATCTCTGAACTTTGTCTATGAAATTATATTTGATCAAGTGCATGAATGCTTTCTGTTGGCACTTCTAAATCAATCTTCTTATAATCTTCAACTGTCTTTGGATTTTTCACTGTAGGTTGTAATACTGACATGATCAAATTTTTATTTGAGTAATCAAATGTAGATAAAATTCTATCCTGAATGCTTGGTGTTTGTTTCATATATTGAGAGTAAATTTCATTTTTAATCTCCTCATTTTTTAACTTAATCTGTTTATACTTTTCCTTCATATCAAGGTCTTTTTCTTCTGTTGTCTGTGAAGACGATGCTTCTATGCTATGTTTCTCTATCAACTGTGCATTTGAATTATCCATCTGTTCTTCATTTATATTATCTGTAACTTGTTCATTTTTTATGACTGTAGCAGCATCATTATTAGTTACCGGGACATCTGTGTCTTCAATCTCAATGGTTACCTCCTCTTTACCCACTGGATCTGTTTTGGGATTTTTATTATATCTTAACTTGAATCTAGTCTCAATAGTGGTTTCAGCAGCATAAGAACCTTCTTCTCTGATTATTTTGGTGGTTTTCTCTATTTGATCTGCAGTTTGTAAAGTGTGACAAGTATCATTATGTTTTATTGCATCTATTAAAGTATTTTATGTCCACTTAGTCTGATTAGCATACTTTTCAATCTTTGGATTTTATCATGAATGTAGGGTGTCAATTTACACTTAACCCTCATTTTATTCAGTATCCCTTGTGGATCATAATTCCAGAAAAAGCTCTCTTCAAATTTGTACTCTAATAACTGTTTAGCTGCTTTTGCCTCTACATCTCTATGACTACAAATGAATGGTCCAACTTGATTCTTTAACTTAAACTGTGTTTTCTTTTTTTCTGCTAGAAAGTTGATTGAATTAGAATTTAAAATCCGCCTAATGTATTCCAAGGCAAAAACCCTCATTGGTACATATTTGGGTAATTTGTAGGGCAACAAATTGGATCCAAAAACTCTAATCTCTGTGTGCTTTTCATACAAATACCAATCTCCTATCTTTTTCTGCTCTGATAACTATAAAATCTTCTTCGTCTCATCATTTATCCTTGGTTGTTTAGTATTTGTTAACATTTTTATCAATGGATGGATGAAGAGGTCTGAAAACTCTGCATATGTAAACTCTGTAGACTCTTTTCTGATTAAAGAGGTCCAAAGAATGACTAAAAGAGGATTTCTGTCTATGTCAAGATTTTATAGGGTTACTGGAAACTTATCTACTTGAAAATACAAAAACGTATGAAAGAGAAAGGATGTGTATCTAAACACCCCTTCAGTTGGCAACTTAACCAATTGGTCATGAATATTGTCAGCAATATACTCAGCATAATTGAATATAACATATGGAGGTTGTCCTAATGTGAAAATAGATAGGGAACCTAAAATGGATTCATCTGTATGCTCATCTGTGAAGTACCCTAGGATAAATGACAACATGGAAATGACATGCCTTGAACCCTCTGGAAATCTTGATGCAGAATATGGAGGATTGATTTGAGGAGTTTCCACATGCAAGGGCATGAAGACTTGGAAGATCTGGAATCTTTTAGGAAATTCAAGGCCAATGTACAGCTTGGTAAGTGCTTCAATGGACAAAGGAACTGTTTGAGGATCAGGTTTAAGCTGTAACATTTGGTTAATGGACTCAGCAGTAATGGTAAAAAGCACTTCTTTGTTGGCATTGACTATTGCTCTTTGCTCAGGCATATAATAATGATGGCATAACCTAATAACCTCTGGGCATGAATGGGTAACCGGAACAACATATTTGGGTAAGCGTTATTCCCAAATTTGAACTTCTTAAACATTATCTAAAGATTTTTCATAGCTCCAGTTATGAAGTTCCAACAAATTGAATTCTACAATAGGGTCTGATATCTTATAGTCAACATTTGCTAATGGAGTGTGCTCAATGTCTACAACAGGAGGTTGTAGAGGATTTATAATGATGGTAGTCTTGAAAGATGCAGCTGGAGTAGGTTTAGGCATTTTTTAGGCTTTTTAGACTACACAAACTCAGATTTTTGGCTTCTTTGGCTACTTCTGTAAGATTAAACAGTTTACAGAAGTATTCTTTTACTTTGGCTGGGGTTCTTGAATTAAAACAGGAAGAATATGGTCTTTTCTTGGATTTTGCTTTCAATTTCAATATTCAACTGATTTACAGACCTTCACTGGTTAGGAAACAAGAAACAGGGGTTTGTTAGACTTTTTCAATGGATAATTGGGTATCAAATATTTTGAAATCAGGCACAAAGGATAGGCTACCTTCAGAGGATTTATGGTCTTAATTTAGAGTTTTAAACAGTTTATAAAAACCATATAAAATCAATTTTTTTTATTTAAAACAGTGCGCAGTATAGAACATGATTTCTCAGAAATTTTTCTAGGGTTTGGCATGTTTTTTGGATCTTTTAATATGCTTTTCTTTGGATAATCTGAACTCTAACTATATTTGATTTTCTATCAAGATTCTTTTTAAATCAATAACGGGCTCAATTTCTCAAGAAATACCTGTTATTCGCAGGTATAGGTTTTTGAAGATGGTTCTGAGGCTTTAGAACAGGTTCTGTGATATCTTTCTGGTCTTTGGAAGCTTTATGGAGCTTCTCGACAATCTTTAACAGTAACTGGAAGGATTTACACTGATTATGGGCATGAAAACCATATATAGGCTTGTTCTCTGAGTCAAAAATAGCAAACACAGTCAATACATGCATAAGAAAGGGATAACAGTGTGTTTTCATGGTTTATTGGGCGTTTTAGGGTTAATTCAAGTCTGCAATAAATGGCGGTCAAATCGGGTGAAGAGGTGGTTTTCAGGTTTCAAAGGCAAAAAACCACTGGTGGTTATCACGCGGGTCTGAGGTGGTAAGTAGTTTTAAACTGATTGAATGTGATCCATTGAGAAATTGCCACATCGAGGAGAGAGAAACAAGTGAAACTGCCTATTTCGCGTGGAAATGAAATGGCTAAAGACGGGCAACTTTATTTGCGATATCAATTTTCTATCGTTGGATCATGGGGTTCGATTGCGAACAGTCAAGATCTGTTTCATAAGATGCATCGGGAATGGAGTGGGGTCGGGGTTTTCATATATGCAGGATGGGTTTTAAACTTTATAAATATGTATTTATTAAAGCTTTAAAACTTTGGGTTATACAATGGCAGAGGGGTAATATTTATATAATAAAGTTGGCGCAGATTTATTATATAGTTTTTAAACGTTTTGACAATTGTTTAAAAACCATAGGGGTGGGGATTAGTTTTTAATGATATGTTAAACCAATGGGGATAAAAGGACAGGTTTTTATTTATTCACGTGGGATATTTTAACATTGGTTAAAACTTAAATATTAATTTTTTGTGGGTTATTTAAATAAAAGGATTTAATAATATACGGGAGGGTATAGTTTAGGGAATTAATAAATATAGTTAGAAATTAATATGAAAGAAAGGGGTAATATAGGAAATGAATAAAAACACATAAATTAACACCAAGTAAAAGTGTAAAAGATAGACAAATAAGCATATTTTTTCCATTTTGTGTTTTTCACACTTAAACTTAGGATAGAATGCATTTTATGGGAATCTGAGTGATTTTGAATGGAAATGAAATTAATTATTTAGGGTTTTTACTTTTACTAAGTAAAAATGGGTTTTTACTTAGGAAAGTGGATCATGATTATGGATGAAGGGTAAATGTTGATGAAAATGGGTTTTACATAGGAATTCAATATTTTTTAACAAATCAGTTATCGAGCCTTGGGTCCGGTCCCAACAAAAGTCAGAGAAATGCTCTGAGCCTTTTTAACTGAAGTTTTATAATATTGAATGATTGTGGGGGAAGATAAATTATTAATTTTTCCCAGTGATGCTTTATTACATGCTTGCACAACAGCTTTCTACCCACCCATCATCATTTCTTAACATTTTTACTTCATTTTCATGGGTGCATTTAGGCTTGCAACCCTAAATAAATTTTCTTTTAAAGCATAAAAACTATCTAATTCTAACCTTATTTCATCTGAGGGCTCAGATTACACTGTTGAGCTCCTCCTTTATTCTCTATCTTATCTATTGATTTGTCAAGTTTAAATTGTTTGACATATCTTTATTCTCTATCCAGAACATGAATTTCAAAGCATGAAAATTTAAGATTAAACTATTTAACTGATCGTGGATTATGGCATTTATTGACAATCTGCACATAATCATTATTCTTGCAGTAAAAGTAAATAGTAGTGGCATTTTGACTTGCTCACTTTCATGTCTTATTTGATCTCTTTTTTCTTTTGGGGTCTATCTTTTTTCTAAGTCCTTTGATATTTCTTTTAGGACTTTTGCCCTCTTTTCGTTTTTTATTATTTTTTATTTTCAAAATATGGGAAAACAACTTCAAGAAAGCAAGGTATGTGCATATTTACAAGACTATCAAAGTCAATTAAAAAATTATGAACCCTATTATTATAGGACCCTAACAAAGACCATGCAAGGCCCAAGGAAAAATATCCAAAACTCATTAAATGCAAAAATAAATTGTAAGCTAAATTTGGAGATATTTGTCCTTAAGGCCTTCAAAATATCTTTTTCAATAAATTATGATGTCTTTTGTTGACCTGCCAAGGGCACAGTGCCAAGCCAAACGTGCAGCGCCAAGACTGGAAAAATCACATGTTTTGTAGTTGTGTTTTGGAGACCTTCCCGGTGTCTAAATGAGCTCCATGATAGCTCATTGGAAAGCCTGTCCTGTATAGTTTCCAAATATGCCTTTATTTTTCAGAATGGTGCCCATGTTACTTGCCAAAAATCCATTCTCCCAAGACTGTTAAGGGTGCATCGCTAGTGCTGAAAAGAGGGCAAAAAGGTGATTTTTAGGTGGTTTTTGGCCCTTTTGAGGGACCAGTTTTGTTCCAAATGGCCTGAAATTTTTTGTGGATGATGTAATTTCCATGAGGATAATGAATATTTAAGCCATTTGTAATTTGAGTGCCCCAAAAAAGAGCGCAGCGCAAGTGGCGCTACGCGTTTGGCCCTTTTTCCTGCTAGCCAAACAGTCAAAAACTCAAAACTTGCACCAAGTGCCAAAATTTGGTACTTACCTTGTTGATAATGTTTGGGATGCTTGGAGGGATACATAAGCAAGGATATCTAGTTTTTCCTTCTCCTTTGCCTCATTTTGTGCATGAATCTTTGCAAGGGCTCTTTTGAGCTTTGCTCTTGCAATCCTGTTTCTCAAGGCATAATGCTTATCCATATTTCTCTGCAAGTCAATGTCTCCCTTGGCCTTCTATAGCTAATCTTCTAGGTGCAATTTTTCCATCTCCAACCAAGATTCCCTATCTCCATCAATTTCCATGGCAAGCAGCTCACTTGGAGTGAGTTGCTTTGCCAACTCTACCTCTTTTTCTCTTTCCCGGGCTAAAGCCTTCTTCAGCCCAATTGTCCTTGGCCTCTTCCTAGTAAGTTGTTCTTCCTCATCATCAGTGTCACTAAAAGTGCCCAATGCCTCATCTAGCAATGCCTTGGCCTTTCTGGCATCTTTCTAATCTCAAATTGCCCTGATGTCACGGATGGCCTTCTTTGCCTCCAATTGTTGGTTTTCCAACTCAAAATAGCTGATCACATTCTTTGCCCTACCAAGATTAGCTTTAAGCTCACTAATCTTGGCATATTTTATTTTGTGCAGCACATTTGTGATCCTCTCCTCATCCTCATCCTCACTGTCAAGGTGAATTAGCTGAAACTCTTGCTTGGTTTCATGCTTTTTCTATGCTTCACCAATGACATGCTCTATAACCTTCCCCTTACCTTTGTCAAGTTGTTTTGTTGATGTAGAAGGCATGGCCCCTTGCCTCTTAAGGGCAGCAAACAAATGCATGTATCCCCTTTGGTAGGTCAAAGGAAGTGGCTCAATGTTACTCATCTTAGTGCCATCTGCCTCAATGTTCCCATCACTGCTTTATGCTTGGTCATCATGATATGAGGGTGAAGGAATGTGAGTGGGTGGAGATGTATGATCAGCAGGAGGTGATGGAGGAATGGATTCTGGAGGATGGGATGATTAAGGGACATTCTGTTGATGATGGTCATGTGGAGTAGTGAAAACCTCATGGGAAATGAAGGTATCCCATGGAATGTTCTTCTTCTGGAGTTGGTGCATAACCACCATCTTAATAAGTGAGCGATGAAACAAGCTTTGCATTTGTTGAGGATAGTCTCTCTTTTGTACTATGTAGTCCATTTTTTCAATGCTTCGGTAAAGATAATATGGTATATGCAGCAACCTAACTCTGGTGAACTGCATAAGAAGCCAAATGTGGTAGGAGTATACGCAGGAAAACCTTCTCTCACATGTAAAATACTTCATGATTATCCTCATCATAGGTGGATATCTATCAAGAATATGAGAAAAGGGGAAGATGGACTTGTGGTTGTCTTTATACCTAGTCTTTAGATATGGCTCAAAGTAACTCATGTTTGGGTTTGCTTGCTTGAACCACTTTTCTCCCACACTTGGTATTCCTGTAGCATTGGCAATGGCATCTGTAGACAACTCAAAGGTGACCCCAGCAAGATTAACTTGTTTGTCATGCAAATTGATAATAAAAATTCTTGTTAGCTCAGGGTGGTTTTGTACTTGATGCACCTTCTCACAGAAATCAAAGCAGCCTACATGTTTGAAACAAGAAACAGTAAGGGGAGATGCCATGAGTTCCCTTGTATTGAGGGGCTAAAATTTGTTTATCTTTCCTCCTTTATGATCATGCCTCCTTGGAATTTGGGCCTCCATACCATTATTTTCACTCTCAGACATTGTAAAATCTATTTTGGAAACCTTAGGGCTAGTGTGAAATGAGATGAAGGGAGGGTATGAAATGGCAGTTTTGGCAAATGAATGGAATGAGTGAGAATGAAGGGAATGGATGATGTGACAAACAAGATGAATGAAAGCCTTTAAACAATGTAATTTCCCTTATTATGATTGATACTCTGCCTAGGAGGATGAAATAAGCATATAGACAGTGACTTCAAGCTTAAATCTTAGGGTTTGATTAGGGTTTCATTCCATTGATTAAGAAATCACCAAAATAGCTTGAAAATGTGTGTATGTCAGGTACTTACCCTTATTAGTGCTTGGAGAACCTTTGGCAAAGACTTGCAGGATATTTGGAGTGATTTGAGTGGTTATAAGACTGAGAAACCCTCTATGTCCAAGCGCGTAGCGCCAAGCCTGAGCGCGCAACGCCTTGGAAAATTAGCACAGGGTGTGTCGGACAAGAGCGCAGCACTCCTCCCAACAAGCAACGCTGCCTCCCAGGCGTGCATTGCCTTCAGAAAATGAACGGAAGAAAAGTGTCAAGTGCGCAGCGCCAAGCAAATTTTCCCAAATTCGGCTTGAAAACTCACAAATTCTTCTCCTCTGAATGCTCTTGGTCTTTTGAGGGATAAAAATGATTCATTAAAGTGTGAAATGGGCTTTTATAGGCTTAGGATTTAATTCAACTTTTAAAACCCACTTTATAATGTTTTAAACCCTTTTTTCCCTTTTTCACTAATATCCTTTTACACTTTTGCCTTGCAGGTTTGCTGAAGTCAATGAATTGGCTTTTGTTTTGATCATTGAGGCATGAAAAGTTCATTTTGACACCTTTAGGGTTTAATAACATAGAAGCATCTTCAAAACCTTCTGTGGTTTCCACCATTAATTTCAACTCATCTTATCCACCTTCTTTGGCCACTTTTCCAAAACCCTAAGTGTCTGCAGTCTTTCACAACAATCAGTGTTGTCTTCTAAGTTCTCTATAGCCCTTTCAAGTTCATTTATTTTTGTCCAATTCACCTCACCTTATTCCATATTTCTTCAATATCTTCTGATAGACTTTATTTATGCTAGGCCTTGTGTGCTTCCTCTATGTCATTTTCTGCAAGTGATCACTGTTTTGGCACTCAACTGGACCATCAAGTTCAAAACCCTAGTCATCTACAAGAACAAGTGTTTCCCTTTCCTTTGTTGTAATTTGTCTTCATTCGGGAGTAGATAGTCTACTCATTAGTACTTTTTGCTGATAAATCCTTCAGCACTCCTGCAGAAGTGCTGAACTATTTCCATTTTTTTGATTTGCAGACTTTGAACTGAGAAGATAATCCTCTCTGGAAACTTTTAGGTCCTTCTTGAATAACCATGTCTTGACATTCTATTACATCTGAGCCAAATTCTAGCAAAGGAAAATTAGTGCCTGAAACATCCAAGGATAACCTTGAAAACATGTAAAACCCTAATGAACTAGTGGGAGGGTGCTTTGACCTGATTTTGACTGAAATTGGACCTGGAGATTTTCAAGTGAAAACATAGTATTTGTTGTGGGTTATTATGCCCAAAAAGGACATGGAAATGAGATAACAACAAGAAACCCTAGAGGGAGGATGGAATCTATTGACAAGGTAAATATAGGGCAATGAGGTCATAGGCAGGGAAGGAGGATGAAAATGAGAGGTATAAGCCTATGATGAGTCTTTTAGGAGCAACAGGGTGATTTTGAAAAGACCAACTAAGTAATAGTGAAAAAAGGTTTATAAGGATAATGAAGGCAGTGAGATTTCTGAAACTCAAGATATTCAAGGAATATTGTTTTCATATATCTATAAACATCCTATATAGTCATCTAAAGATAGTGAAAAATATTGATGACTAACAGTGGCTCCACTTGGGGAGGGGCAGTTTCTGTGAGGTGGTGAAGAACCCTTTATCTCTGATTTTTGCGTACCGTATGCCTACATGTCACGATTTCCTTCATTTTTCAAAATGCTAATCTTGCGTTGTTCTAGGAAGTCACATCTTTTTAATATCCGAGGGACACGATCGTTTTCAGAACCAATTTACCCACCCATCATACTTTTCCCAACATTTTTTCTTCATTTAAAACAATCCCGAACATCATCTTTTTTCTTTGCGTTTTCATCTACTTACCCCTTATAACTTCCAAGAGCCCATTTGTGCTAATGAGCCTTTTTATTTCACTCCAATCTACCATTCATTGCTTGGTTAATTTGCTTACATTTTCTATTCTCTAATATACTCCATTGTCAATTTAAAATGTGATCAAATCAAGGTTGAGCAGTTTGTTTTGTCATGAGTTGTGGCATTTTTGGACAAGCTGCACACAGATTCTATTTTTTTACAAAGTAGTACATAATATGAGGGCTATCATTTAGAATTTTTCATTTGTCCCTCTCTTCTCTTTCTAGTTCAGATTTGAGCTTTGGGAACCAGATGTCTTTTCCTAACCTAGTCTACAGATAAGCCAACTTTTCATAGTTTGGAAAATCCTCATTTCTAACTTATCAACAGAAATTTAAAACATGTTCAATCATGGTTAGGCTGTATGACTAAACAAGACTTTCCTTTCTTCAAAAGTAGTGGCATTTGGACTTGCACACTTTCAGAAACATTCCTTTTTGGTATGGGGCTTTACCTTTTCTTTGATCTGCCCTCTTTTCTCCTTTTTTGTTATTTTTCTTTCTTTTAGTCAAAACAATCTGAAACTGAAACTATAAATATGCTCATAGTACTAATCTTATTTTCACCTATTTATCCTAATCTAACTTCTATATGATATATACATTAGGTGAACTCTGTTTTCCAATACAGCCAATCAAGTAAGTGACTACATGATTGATTTTCATTCATCCCTTTAGGTATGCTGAAAAAACAAAAAGGCCACTCCCATCTTACTTGTTTTTGAATAGTAGTGCTTAAAATTTCCTTTAAACCCTGCATCAAACTACTCCTGGCATATTGTACTCCCTTTTCAAATGTCTCTAAGAAACCAGCAAAAGGATCTCTGATTAATACCTAGCTATGAGGATTTAAATCATGGGCTTCATCCAGGACTACTTCTTGTTCCTTTTGGTTGTGCTTGGGATGCTTTTGGGAAAGACACCCCACCTCTTCCTCATGATCATTTGACTTGGCAGCCTCATAATGTACTACTATTTTGTTCTCCAGCACACCTGATATGCTCTGATTGAGTGGGCTGAGTTCTATCTTAAGGTCTTCATTAGGAGCATCATCTAGAAATAGGTCTTCTAGAGGAGGCAACACAACATCAGTATCAATCTGTTCTATAGTTTTTGCTTGAAGAAATGTTTCAATGGATAATTCAGCAGCAGAACAAATAGAAAAATCTTCTTTACATAAGTGTTTAGAGGCTATCTTTATGTTTAGAATCTGATTGATTTTTTCATTGGTTAAAGGAGGAGGCATTTTTATTTTTCCTTGGGTATAATTACAATGGTGCTCTTCCTTTTGTGACTGATCATAAGGCTAAATGTCTTCTTGAGTCTTACAAAAAAGAGATGATGAATCATCACTTGTCCCTTTAGAGAGATCTTGTGGATCTTCCTTTATTTCCTGATTGATTTCATCCTCAACCAACTCCTTTTAGTTTTCATGATAGTTAACTTGAGTATGAAATGCATGAATTTCCTCTAATAGATCCTAAGGATGCCAATTTCCCAAGTCTTCATCAATATTTACAAGGTATTGTATGAGATCCTCAAACTGATCACAATAATTTTCAGCTAATGATAAAGATGGATAATTTTGCTCATAATGTTCTTAAAACACCTTGTGGAAATATTTTAAAGAAAACAAAATACCAAGGTCCAGGCCTTGATACCATTCTCTTGCTTTCCCTTCTAATGTCCCCATGAACATTTTCATGAAGCATTCCTCATGCCATTCAACTTTTAACCTCCATGTATGTATATGAAATTTGATGAGATGTAACAAGGGGTCATCAAAATTTTCATCTTGAAACATAGGCAGGTTTATGTTCCAATTTATCTGAGGAATTTTGTGTGGGAATCTAGGACTGTGATCTCTGTTCGTTGGAGCATACCTGTGTTTTATCCTGGGATCCATCTTTGTCAATTAGTCATAGGAAAGTGTCACTGCATCTTTACAACCAATCTAGATTCTTCTACCAGTGGAGTCTTTAGGCCTACTGAGAGTTGTGGAGTCGCCAGGTGGATGATTTCAACTTTCTTAAGGCAGGTTGTTGCCCACCATTAGCAACCAAATATTTTGCAAGTGTTTGAGGTTTTCAGGTAGGGAACTTGCTTTGTGAATTGATCTGACAATAGTTGAATCTTTAGTCCTAGAGGTTTTTCTTAAGATTCTTTCTGGGTCATCAATTATATCAGGAGAGTTTGGATCAGGGTGAGATCTGGTGCAGATTCTTTGTGAAGCCAGATTTCAGACCCACAACACAGAGAGGTTGAAATTTTATAAGAGTTTTGAAAACAAACCAATATGTAAGGATACTGAATTCACACAGTACATGATCGGGCTTTATACTATTGGAATTGATTAATACATCCCTAGTGGAGTCTATTAGAAACAGTGGAGTCACCAGGTGGATGATGCTAACTGTTTTGAGGATTTGTTTGTTGTCCACCATCAACGATTAGATACCAATCTTGAGATTTTTAGGGTTTTCTAAGTTCTTTATGTACCACTAATATTTTCAATAAGTGGTCCCATCGTGATCACCATTATGTTAGTATGGAAAATCAACCAGATATCATTCTTGGCTAGCACTTGATTTATCTAGGTTTGACAAGGGATTTTTGAGTTTTGAAGGAATATTTAAGCTATTACTTACTCAGGTCCCATTGTGATCGCCATTATGTTAGGTCCCTGTAATTTGTCAGATTGGCAAGACCGACTAGACAAGGGTAACATCAAACCAACTTTGGAGCCCTAGGACCTAGCCTTCCTAGACTCAGAGAGGGCTCTCTCTATATTTGTTAAAATATATGACTTGTTTGATTTAAGATGTTGATTTTAGGCTAGTTAAATTAATAGGGTTTGTTTGTTTTGTTTTATTTTGTTGGGTTGCTTGTCAAGTAGAACAGATAGAGTAAGAAAAATTTAAACCATTGGGTTATGGGGTCTGTGAAAGGCTTGAAATTTACAACAATAAATCAAGGGTGTTTCATGGGGCAAGTTAACAAAGCCAAATGGATCTTAATAGATTATGTGAGTGTGAAATGAACATTAAATTGTGAACATAGTAGGTTTAAAGGGCAATTAAGAATCCATTAACATATACTATAACAGAAGGGCCTTCAAGATCACTATGCTTAAAAAAAATTCAAAGGACAGGGCGCACCATAAACTTCTTTGACCTAGCTTTACCAAGTAAACTTTAAAACAACAATCTAGCAAACCCTAGAGAGCAGGTAACTCCTAAATTCTCTCGTTATCTACTTTCAGAGAAAGAAAACATCCAAGATAACATATAAGTGATGATCAAAGAGCAGGGAACTCCTAAATTATTTAATCCGACTATAAAAGACATCCAAAGTGACTATTTAAGATGGACTAAAGGATAGAGCAAACCATAAACTTCTTCAGCCAAACCCTAATCAGTGAAATTTAAATAAAAGGCCTTAAAAACAATGTTTTAAGCTACACCAAAGGACAGGGCATACCATAAAATTATTTGGCTTGACTTCATCAAATCATTCTTAAGACAACAAGCTAAGTGGAACCAGAGAATAACTAAGAATTCTCCAATCGGACCTAGCAGAGGAAAACATTGAGCAACAAAGAGCAGACAGGCTTAAGGTGCCTCTAACATCATATCTTAACCTAAATTTTATGTTCTATTGCAAGAGAAAAGATGAAACAATATGAAAACAGAAGGAAACAATTACTAAATTAGAACAACGTCACCATTAATCAGGTTCATGAATCCTATGAATGTGTTTGCTTCATTGACATTCAATCCAAAACATTCACAAAGCTCTAAATTCAATTTCTTCACAACTCCATGTCTATGTAATATTCATCTTAATAATCAACCAACAACATAATGAAACTCACATGCAGTATTTAATTGCCAAGTGAGGAGGTAAACACTAGGTAGGGTTTCAAATGTCATTAATTACACATTTAAGGCACTTTTGACCTTTGAGACCATGCAAGGCCCAAGGCAAAATATCCAAAACTCATTAAATGCAAAAATAAATTCTAAGCTAACTATGGAACTATTTGTCCTTAAGGCCTTCAAAATATATTTTTCAATAACTTCTGATGTCTTTTGTTGAATTTCTGGCAAGGCCGTTGTTGGGTGAAACTATTGTTGTTTAATTCTGTTTTAGTACTTGCCCAACCATTTAATTTGTCAATCCGAGGTTCGTAGGCTTACGAAGCACATGCACTATATATGCAGGACCGAAGTGGAACTAATCTAATCTAAATTACTGAAATCAAATTAATCTAGGAAAGCAGGAAATTGCATAAAGGAGAAGCAATACAACATGTGAAGAGCTGAATGACAAACAACATATGTGAGCTCACAACAATAAAGCTATCTCAAATTACATTACAAGAATCAAATGAAAAACCATGAAAGCATACAATAAAAGAATATGAATCACAGTTAAGAATCCCCTTCTCCTAATTACAAGACTATCTCTGAAAACTCCAAAACTAATCTAATGAACTAATGAATTCTAAATTCTTCCGAGCTAAAATGAAGAGAGAGCACTCTCTTATATACATGAAGAAGCTAACCATATCATTCAACCACTCTCAACTACTTTCCCATTATTACAAGACATGATCCCTTTGAATCCTCCACACATCTCTCACATATCTTGAATAGGATATGCCAACCAAATCCTCCATGATCTTCTCCTTAGGAATAGTCTTGAATAATTATCTCCTTAATATGGTGGAGGAGATATTCCAGAAGTCTCTTAGAATTAATCCTTCACATTTCTCCTACACATTACAAAGCTCACACATTCTTGAGATATATATAAAAACATGTATATTTTCTAATATTTAATCATAAATTCACTTATAATACAAAAATGAATAAAGTGGAAAATAAGAAGGTGAAACCCAATTGTATTTATGGAAATGATATAATGAAAGGTTAATGGGATGATGAGATGTAAGGAATAGTGAAGGGAAAGGTGGATGGAAATACGACATTTCTAAGTCCCAACATCCCCCCCAACTGAACTTGTTTCATGTCCTCATGCAACCATGCATGGATCTCTTTTAAGAACGTTTGGCATCGGAAATTTGGCATTACATGATGATGAATGTTGCCAGGATATGTGAAGGACATGAGTAACAGCTTACATTTTCTTATGGTTGGTTCTTGTGTGACAACCATGAATACAAAGAATGTTGGTTCTTGTGTTAACAACATTCATTTCGTTTTATGTTCTCTTTTCTTATGGTTGATTCTTGTATGACAACCATGAATACAAAGAATGTTGGTTCTTGTGTTAACAACATTCATTTCGCTTCTTGTTTTCTTGCTGCAATAATAATGTAAACACTCACTGGAAATCATAAGCTATCAATGTGCATAAGAAAGCCCTTTTGTAATATTCATGAAGCATGCCAATATGTATATTAATGTGTATGAAGCAAAGTGCAACAAAGTATCGTTGGAAACGAAATGTTGGTGAATGGTGAATGAGAGAAAAAAAAATGAAGTGATAGTGGTGAAGAAATGGAATCATGGTAGTGAATATGTAGCGAATATAGTTCCCCCCCCCCCCAACTGAATTGGTTGCATGTCCTCATGCAACTTGGCGTGGGTCATGAAAGGAAATGGAGCATGATGAGGGAATTTTCCAAAATATTCAAGTCAGCATATAAGGAATTGCATGATTAAAGATTAGAAAACAACATACTTCCACTTACCCAAGAATGATGAACTATGCAATAGGAATGTAGCTACTGTTGCTGCTGAATCATGAAAACGTGACTGGTGTCGTAGCTGTAATTGCTGTAACTGCTAGATCAGAAAATATGTGACTGTGGCTGCAACTGCTGTAACTACTAGAACATGGAAGGTTTTACTGCAACAGGATGATGAAAATGTAACTGTGAATGTTGATGTTGCTGTAACTGGATCCTGGGAAATGAAGGAATCTGAACTGCTGATGTTGAATCATGGAAAAGATAAAGGCTGAAAGTGGAACTGTGGTACTCTCATCGATCAGAATTCATGTTGCTGTAACTGCTGAGGGAGTCGTGAAAAAGTGTATAGTCTTCGTCTGCTACAAAACTGATGGTACAAGTCTAATCATGCGAAAGAATGTGTTGATGTCGAGCATGAAGAGAAATCATTGGATTACCGGCCATTGATGCATGTCGTTAACCAATGCGAGGCAAACTCACCATTGATGTCAATGAGTGCCAAGGTACCCAAGTACATCTTGCGAAATGCGAATAGAGGGGTTGACGTCGAGCCATTTGCAAGATCTGACGATCAAGGGACATTGATGTATTCCCATGATTGTCAGCGAGAGAACTTGCCATTAAGGCATGCAAGTCTCAAGGTACCCAAAAGGAACTCTAGTCTATTTCCTAGACAAGGTGCTGAGGTCGATGGGGCAAGACTTGTTGAAAGGTGGGCCTTAAGGAATCCCACATCAGTCAACGCGAGTTTGTATAAAGAGATTTGGTAGGACTATAAATGGAAAGAACTCACGGACAAGCAGTGTGGATCAACATGGCGAGGAAAGCAAGGCAATGTAATTATGGAAAGGGGATAGGTTTTATTCAAAAGGAAAACTAGAAGGCAATTAAACTGGAAAGGATAAAGGAATGTATGCGATTCTGAAAAATAACTGTGCATGAAGTTGTGAAAGATAAGGTAATGGAAAATGGGCTTCAACACAAGGATGGTCAATCGGCTTTGAAGGAGAAGTGTTACAGTGTTACAACATGGATAATGGAAAAAGTGGAATTGTTGGTGTATCAACATGGTCGCTGTGTAACAACAAACATCAAGGGGCACAAACATCATGATGTTTATGATGAGTTACAGCTCCTTCAAGTTGTTTATGAAAGCATGTTTCTCAAAAGCTCTGTGATCTTTGAAAATCACTTCAGTAGCAAAGTGCGATCATTTTTGAAACCTGAAAAAAACTTAGTACAAATCTTGTATGAAAACTTCGTGAGAGCATTGTAAAACATAAGATGCAAGAATAAGTACAAATGCGAGCAAAAGAAAGAAAGTGTGTGTTAACCTATCGCCTGCGCTGATTTCATCATCGATGGCTGTCAAAGTGACTTCAAGAAAACAAATTAGTGTTAAGCGTAAAAACATGCATTTGTATTGTTTTCAGGAATTTATTAAAAGGTCCATTTGCAATTTTCATGAAATTAAAGGCAAAAAGAAAAACAAAACAAGAAAAATTAAAGTCAAATCTCCATTTCTTGGCATGCTTTGCAAAGTGTAGCAACACTGTCTAGGTGCTAGCGAATCTTCAGTTTCTTGTTGATTTATGTTACTAAAGCTCTGAAAGTTAAATTAGTTTCTTAGATGCACTGTTAAATTCATTCAAGCAATTGGAAGTGATGGCATTGCAGTATCTGAGGAGCCAAATCCCATTTGTCATGAACTCCAACCCACAGTAACAGAATCCACAAGACTAGATAGGTATGGCTGAAAATGGCCCTGAATATCTGCAATATTTTTAGCTGAAATTCCCACTGGAACCCCTTTCAAAAGATCTGTGCCTACAGAAACATTGTTATATTGGAAGTTTGATGGCAAATAAGAATCAACATAATTCCCATTCCATCCAGAAGAAGATAATAACGCTGATATCGGTGTCATTTTCCAGAATTCGTATTGACTCATATGAATCGAACCCAATCAAAGCATCCATTTCACACGTATTTGGCAGCGCAGATGCATATTAAAAAAACGCATTACCTCAAATACATTGCCTGAAGTGTAATAATTTGATTCAGTAATAATCTGCATCGCTTGTTCAATATCTGTTAACTGTTGCTCCAGGGTTGAAAATAGATGAACTTTTTTTTTTTTGTGCTTGATCCAAATAGTAAGGGCAACATGAATATTCGTCGTTTTTATTATTGGAGAGACATCTGAACTTATATCTATTATTTGCATCGGAGATTGAGACTGTTGGAGGAGTATTCTCCCTGTTGTTCCACAAAGTACAACGAATTCAATGTTGTGTTTAGGGTCGATAGGGAGCCATGCTTCCTTACATTGCCGTCCATCGTCTTTGGAATAAATTCTTAACAGGATTTGTCCCAAAGAAATTTTCTTATAAAGTATCAACATTTCATTATTTCCTGGACCCAGAAACCCTAAATCTGAAGTCAAATAGCCATAGCCCTCTTCATCTGGTATGGTAAACAACAAGTTGTACTCTTTCAATTCGAAAACTTTGAACACTTTCTCTTTCATATTGTGAATTATGCCCCTGCAAATTGAGATATCAAATTCCCAACTAGATATGTCGGACTCGCCCAGAAATAGGATTGTACATTCATCATATCGTTCGGCTTTCATCGCTGAAATTTGTATGCTTATAATTTCTCGGAATTGAGTCGCGAACTCCTCCATTACGATTATCAAGGAATCATTGTTGCTGTTGTAACAGGCGTACTCGTTTTTGTGACAAAAGGCCATTCCTGCTGGCCATCCATGCTCCATTGGGACAGTTTTGATTTCTCCATCTCATCTAGTGTATGGATGAACTATGCATCCGCTACCAAAGACTAATAGTAACTCACCTGCCAAGACCACGTTGCTGATATCCAGCGAACGATCGATAGTATCGAAGGCATGCACGTGATAATTATCCCGAAAAATGAAAGGAAAGGCCTCGGTTGTCTTGAAGCCTATTTCTGTGAGGCTCGTGATGTGGAAATAATGAGCGGATAATGAAAATCGTTGTATCCGCTTGCCCCCTTCTCGAGCAAGTGGATTCAGAAGTAATTGCGATGAACTATCACCAGACAGGTGCTCTGAAACTTGGCTTTTCTCATCCCCTTCAGCCATATTTTGCTCGCCCTAAAGTTACCGACTTTGTCTGTATCACTGTTGAAAAAGAGCAAGGAATGATTTGGATACTTTACGTAAGCAAGTGGCGCACAAAGCCGGCAGCATCAGCCTTCTCTAACTCTAAAACCTGAGCAGAATTTACAACTTTAAATTACGTGTGCATGTAAACAAAGATGCATACTGACATTCGTGGAAAACTTGACTGGACAGACGATCGCGGCATCAGACAATGCAACATAAATCCATCTGTCCCTAGACACACTAAAGGTATTCCCTTGCACCTGCTTTATGAATAATACGGTACAAGATACCCCTTGGTAAATACTCAGTCACTATTGACAAGTTTGGATGCTTTGTTACGGCGCCCATGAAAAGAACAACATTTGGATGTCGCAAACGTTTCATGATAGCAACCTCTCTAAGAAACTCCGTGAGTCGCTCTTCATGTATTTCTTGATCTATGAGAATCTTCACTGCAACATCCGATCCATTCCAGGTAGCACGATGCACTGTTCCGGAAGAGCCAACACCAATCCGTTCCTTCAAAATAAGATCCTCCCATGGAATTTCCAGACCATCCATTGCCAATGAAAGCTCGAGTATTGATCTGTTCTGTAACACACCCCCAGCGTCTTCAAGTCTCTTATCATTGTTTTTATGCAGACAGTCTTTTAACTTAGATAGCTCATCTATATGCTGCTTGTAGGACTGCAACACAGTTTCCTGAAGGCGTTCTGTATTGCCATTTTTCCCATGTTCAACTCTGTGTTTGTGAATTTGTGCTCAAAGGAATCTTTATTAGTTTTTGCATGTAAATCGTCTTTCTTGTTAACCTGCATGGGTCTTTGCAGAAAGTGATCATTATTAGATTTTGTATTCACAAGTATCTTTGCTTTCTCTCCATCAACATGTGCACACAGATCTGGTAGATTAATATATTTTGTGCCATTTGTGCCAGCAGGAATTATACATTCATGGGAAGCTTCATTTTCATCCACTGTCCCTCTCAACTCTTCCTTCAAACATAGAAATGCAACATTCTGCACTTGACAAGTTGCCTGCAAAATTGGTAGCATTAGAACATTCTGCACATGCTTCAGTGCCTGTGCATGTAATGCATGAGGAGACCACAGGAACAGTATCCATGTGATTTAACGAGGCAGCAAATGAGACATGTGGACTACTAATATCCGTCCCTAGAATGTTGCAAATGCCTCTATTTGTTGCAAAAATCACTATTGGAGATAATGAACTCTCCAAAGCGTGATTAAGATAAGCAAAGCATTCCATATCAAGCATGTGCACCTCATCAATAAAAAGCACACTTGGAACAAGTTCTGAAACTCCTTCCCTTATTTATTTCTTGGCGTAGTTTATCTGTGATTTCAGTCTCTTCTGTGTCAAGCCTTGGATTGACCTGAATTTATTTGGAGCCAGAATTACTTCATTCAAATGCATCGTTTGAAACAAAATTATCATTACTATCGGTGCGTTGAAGCGTCTGTCAAAAAGGTAGCAGAGGTGCGACCTCCAGAGGAGAGAGATGCGCGAGATAGATGGAATGGCTAAAAAAATCTTCTGCAGATTCTGCCATGACATCTTCTCCATTTCTAAATATGGACGAGCTATCAGATTCGGGGACAGTGAGAGATGCATGTTCGCTAGAATCTGGATTAATATTTTCGTTGTTTCTTATTGGGGCCAACAAATTTTCTGGTTTGGGCATGTTATCAGGTTCAAAACTGCACGATTCTTGCCTGCTAGCAGGTTCAAGAACAAAATCGTAATTGTTTTCTTGAAAAACCTCATCAGCGAGGATAATTAAACCTTTATACCTCTTTCAATTGGATTTATTTATTCTCATGATAAAAATGCTTCCTCGAGATAAACGATGGAGAAAAATTCGCAGCCAGTAAATAAGGGATCCGTCAAATAAGCAACAGCATAATCGTTTAATCTCAATAAAGTATGCCGACGGATAAAAAAAAAATTAGGAAAACCAATCCATAAAAATAGTTATAGGACAGTGATGTTGATGGAGTTTCGTTCCTATTAACTTGAAATGCCAAATATAGTGTAACAACCCGTGGATTTTGGCCGATATTTTTCAATCAACATCCGCATAGTATCCCAAATTAGGTGTGAGAATTAATCATAGGAGAAAATTCTAGCGTTCAAAATATGCAAACAATGAGAATTATCTTTTATTTTACTGCGGTTTCATTTGTTTTCTACTTATCGATTTGGTTTGTTGTTGCTAGTTGCAGGTTTATGAACAGTGGGGGAGGTTTGACATTGTTATGGCTCAGCCATAAATGAATATTTGGAGACAGAAACTGCACAGTCCAACAAAACTCACAGGCCTCAAGCACAACAATGAACTTGGGAAATTTCAGATTTAATTGTTTTTGCGGGTTTTATCACCTAATTGCTTGTTGCAGGTTTTAGTATGCCCAGAAAACGTAATCAATTGCAAGCTAGACACAGTTTCAGGGACTGTTATAAAAACGCTAGACACAGTTTCAGTGACTACTAGACACAGTTTCAGCAACTGTTCAGATAAAAACTCAGTTTGTTTTTATTCAGCCTTAATTCACGATTTATTAAAAAAAAAAAATTAGCAAATGGAGAAAAGAGAAAAAATGATTTGTAAATTAAAAATCGATTAGGCCTATTGCAAAACATGATTTTTTTTTAATTTCCTGAAATTAATCTAAATCATCCTTATTTTCTGATCCTCGCGATCGTACTAAGCGTGGAGGAGAGCATACTTATTCTAGGCAAAAGCAAAATTAAGAATGAAAGCAAAAACTGAAAATGAAACCCTACCTACTCTATACTAATTAGAATTTTAAAAATTAGTTACGTGTAATTAAATTTCCAATGAAGCCACTCACGTAACAATATATTCAATAGGAATTGTTCAAATGAAAAATGAAAATATTCCAGAGTGAATGAGTCTAATTGCTGAAACTGCAAATCAACTAAATAAAAATAAAAAAACGAATCTAATCGAGTACTTACCTAGAACCATTGTTCGATAAGGCTTTGATAGACACGATTTCTCTTACTTAGATCATGTTGTAGCTCCTTTTCTTCTTCCTCGATCTCCTGTTTGAATGATTTTTCGCCATCAGATGTTCAGGATTCTTCAGATGTTGAATCTTCGTTTGTTTCTTGGGGAGTAGTTGAACCTTTAATTCTTGTCAAGATCTCCTCTTCCAAGGAAGAGGAGATCCCGACTTCTGCTAGGATCTGAGTGAGTAGTTCCAAGCTGATACTCATTGTTAAACCATGTTGAGAAAAAAAAGGATTCTTACTGCACCCAAAACTTAAATCTAAAAAGCTTAAATGAAAATAAACTACTTGCATAAATAAAAGCACTCATGCTGAAACAGATAAAAAAAACACTCTTCATGGTTGCGGAAATCAAACACACTTGCATAAATTAAAAATCACACTTGCAGGAAAGAAGATCAATCAACCATAACAGAGAACAGGACCCTATTCCTCCAAGCAGGAATCTTCAGCACCTGTTTCCTGATATCAGTCACACTGCAGAAAAAGAAGATCAATCAACAGAGAACAGGACCCTATTCCTCAAGCAGGAATCTTCAGCACCTGTTTCCTTATATCAGTCACACCGTAGAAAAAGAAGATTAATCAATGGAGAACAGGACCCTATTCCTCAAGCAGGAATCTTCAGCACCTGTTTCCTGATATTAGTCACACCTACATGCCCTGACCCATATGAGGCCGAGCCCGTTACAGTATGTCGAACGATGCGTAGACTGTTCCCCACGTCTTACAACCCTGTCACCTCAGATTTAGGAACATGTCTAAACACACTTGCATGAAAAATCAAACTGAACTTCAATCCATCGTGCTTCCCCGGCAACAGCGCCAAAATGTTGGGTCAAACTATTGTCGTTTAATTCTGTTGTAGTACTTGCCCAACCATTTAATTTGTCAATCCGAGGTTCGTAGGCTTACGAAGCACATGCACTATATATGCAGGACCGAAGTGGAACTAATCTAATCTAAATTACTGAAATCAAATTAATCTAGGAAGGCATTGAAACATCAACTATGAAAGCAGGAAATTACATAAGGGAAAAGCAATACAACATGTGAAGAGATGAATGACAAACAACATATGTGAGCTCAAAACAATAAAGCTATCTCAAATTACATTACAAGAATCAAATGACAAACCATGAAAGCATACAATAAAAGAATATGAATCACAGTTAAGAATCTCGTTCTCCTAATTACAAGACTATCTCTGAAAACTCCAAAACTAATCTAATGAACTAATGAATTCTGAATTCTCCTGAGTTAATCAAAATGAAGAGAGAGCACTCTCTTATATACATGAAGAAGATAACCATCTCATTCAACCACTCTCAACTACTTTCCCATTATTACAAGACATGATCCCTTTGAATCCTCCACACATCTCTCACATATCTTTGAATAAGATATGCCAACCAAATCCTCCATGATCTTCTCCGTAGGAATGGGCTTGAATAATTATCTCCTTAATATGGTGGAGGAGATATTCTAGAAGTCTCTTAGAATTAATCCTTCACATTTCTCCTACACATTACAAAGCTCACACATTCTTGAGATATATATAAAAACATGTATATTTTCTAATATTTAATCATAAATTCACTTATAATACAAAAATGAATAAAGTGGAAAATAAGAAGGTGAAACCTAAATTTATTTATGGAAATGATATAATGAAAGGTTAATGGGATGATGAGATGTAAGGAATAGTGAAGGGAAAGGTGGATGGAAATACGACATTTCTAAGTCCCAACAAGCGCAGCGCCAAGGTACAAGGGTGCAGCGCCAAGACTGGAATAATCACCTGTTTTGCAGCTGAGTTTTGGAGGCCTTCCCGGTGTGCTCCATGATAGCTCATTGGAAAGCCCGTCCTGTCTAGTTTCCAAATATTCCTTTATTTTTTAGAATGGTGCCAATTTTCCTTGCCAAAAAATCCATTCTCCCAAGACTGCTAAGGGCATAGCGTCAATGCTGAAAAGAGGGCAAAAAGGTGATTTTTAGGTGGTTTTTGGCTCTTTTGAGGGACCAGTTTTGCTCCAAATGCCCTAAAATTTTATGTGGATGATGTAATTGCCATGAGGATCATGAATATGTAAGCCATTTTTCATATTAGTGCCCCACAAAAGAGCATAGCGCCAATGGCGCTGCGCATTTGGCCCTTTTTCCTGCTGGCCAAACAGTCAAAAACTCAAAACTTGCACTAAGTGCCAAAATTTGGAACTTACCTTGCTGATCATGTTTGGGATGCTTGGAGGGATAAATCAGCAAGGATATCCAGTTTTTCCTTCTCCTTTGCCTCATTTTGTGCTTGAATATTTGCAAGGGCTCTTTTGAGCTTTGCCCTTGCAATCCTGTTTCTCAAGGAATAATGCTTAGCCATCTTTCTTTGCAAGTTAGTGTCTCTCTTGGCATTCTATAGCTGATCTTCTAGTTGCAAGTTTTCCCTCTCCAACCAAGATTCCCTATCTCCATCAATTTCCATGGTAAGCAGCTCACTTGGAGTGAGCTACTCTGCCAACTCTGCCTCTTTTTCTCATTCCCAGGCTAAAGCCTTCTTCAGCCCAATTGTCCTTGGAATTTTCCTAGGAAGTTGTTCTTCCTCATCATCAGTGTCACTAAAAGTGCCCAATGTCTCATCTAGTAATGCCTTGGCCTTTCTAGCCTCTTTCTGAGCTCTAATTGCCCTGATGTCATTGATGGCCTTCTTTGCCTCCAACTACTGGTTTTCCAACTCAAAATAGTCGATCACATTCTTTTCCCTACCAATATTAGCTTGCAGCTCACTAATATTTTCATCTTTTCTTTTTAGCAGCACATTTGTGATCCTCTCCTCATCCTCATCCTCACTGTCAAGGTGAATTAGCTGAAACTCTTGCTCAATTTCATGCTTGTTCTCCTCTTCACCAATGACATGCTCTGTAACCTTTCCCTTACCTTTGTCATGTTGTTTTGTTCATGTAGAAGGCATGGCCCCTTGCCTCTTAAGGGAAACAAACACATGCATGTATCCCCTCTGGTAGGTCAAAGGAAGTGGCTCAATGTTACTCATCTTATTTCCATCTGTCTCAATGTTTCCATCACTGCTTGATGCTTGGTCATCATGATATGAGGGTGAAGGAATGTGAGTGGGTGGAGACGTATGATCAGCGGGAGGTGATGGAGGAATAGATTCTGGAGGATGGGATGATGAAGGGACATTTTGCTAATGATGGTCATGTGGAGTAGTGAAAACCTCATGGGTAATGAAGGTATCCCATGGAATGTTCTTCTGCTGGAGTTGGTGCATAACCACCATCTTGATAAGTGAGTGATGAAACAAGCTTTGCATTTGCTGAGGATAGTCTCTTTTGTACTATGTAGGCCATTTTGTCAATGCTTCGGTAAAGATAATATGGTATATGCAACATCCTAACTCTGGTGAAATGCATAAGAAGCCGGATGTGGTAGGAGAATAGGTAGGAAAACCTTCCCTCACATGTAAAATACTTCATGATTATCCTCATCATAGGTGCATATCTATCAAGAAGATGAGAAAAGGAGAAGATGGATTTATGGTGGTCTTTATACCTAGGCTTTAGATATGGCTCAAAGTAACTCATGTCTAGGTTTGCTTGCTTGAACCACTTGTCTCCCACACTTGGTATTCCTGTAGCATTGGCAATGGCATCTGTAGACAACTCAAAGGTGAACCCGACAATATTAACTTGTTTTTCATGCAAATTGATAATAAAAAGTCTTGTTACCTCAGGGTGGTTTTGTACTTGTTGCACCTTATCACATAAATCAAACCAGCCTACATGTTTGAAATAGGAAACAGTAAGGGGAGATGCCATCAGTTCCCTTGTATTGAGGGGATCAAATCTGTTTATCTTTCCTCCTTTATGATCATGCCTCCTTGGAATTTGGCCCTCCATACCACTGTCTTCACTCTCAGTCATTGTAAAATCTGTTTTGGAAACCCTAGGGCTAGTGTGAAATGAGATGAAGGGAGGGTATGAAATGGCAGTTTTGAAAAATGAATTGAATGAGTGAGAATGAAGGGAATGGATGACGTGATAAACAAGATGAATTTTAGCCTTTAAACAATGTAATTTCCCTTGTTATGACTGATACTCTTCCTAGGAGGATGAAATAAGCATATAGACAGTGAATTCAAGCTTAAATCTTAGGGTTTGATTAGGGTTTCATTCCATTGATTAAGAAATCACCAAAATAGCTTGAAAATGCGTGTATGTCAGGTACTTACCCTTATCAGTGCTTGGAGAACCTTTGGCAAAGACTTGAAGGAGATTTTGAGTGATTTGAGTGGTTAGAAGAGTGAGAAACCCTCTTTTTCCAAGCGAGCAACGCCAAGCCTAGGCGCACAGCGCCAGTTCTAAGCGCGCAGCGCCTCGGAAAATTAGCACAAGGTGTGTCGGGGAAGAGTGCAATGCTCCTCCCAGCGCGTAGCGCCTTCAGAAAATGAACAGAGGAAAAGTGTTAACCATTCAATGCTAGCTTCCAGGTGCGCAGTGCCAAGCAAATTTGCCCAAATTCGTCTTGAAAAGTCACAAATTCTTCTCCTTTGAATGCTCTTGGTCTTTTGAAGGATAAAAATGATTCATTGAAGTGTGAAATGGCTTTTATAGGCTTATGGATTTAATTCAACTTTGAAAACCCACTTTCTAATGTTTTAAACCCTTTTTCCCCTTTTCACTGATATTCTTTTACATTTTTGCCTTGCAGGTTTGCTGAAGTCACTGAATTGGCTTTTCTTTTGATCCTTGAGGCATGAAAAGTTCATTTTGACACCTTTAGGGTTTAATCACATAGCAACATCTTCAAAACCTTCTTTGGTTTCCACCATTAATTTCAACTCATCTTTTCCACCTTCTCTTGCCACTTTTCCAAAACCCTAGTGTTTGTAGTCTTTCACAGCAATCATCAATGTTGTCTTCTAAGTTCTCTATAGCCCTTTCATGTTCATTCATTTATGTCCTGTTCACCTTACCTTCTTCCATATCTCTTTAATATCTTTTGATAGATTTTCTTTATGCTTGGCCTTGTGTGCTTCCTCTATGTCATTTTCTACAAGTGATCACTGTTTTGGCACTCAAATGGACCATCAAGTTCAAAACCCTAGTCATCTACAAGAACAAGTGTTTCCCTTTCCTTTGTTGTAAGTTGTCTTCATTCGAGAGTAGATAGTCTACCTCATCAGTACGTTTTGCTGATAAATCTTTCAACACTCCTGTAGAAGTGTTGAACTATTTCCATTTTTCTCATTTGCAGACTTTGAACTGAGAAGATAATCCTCTTTGGAAACTTTTAGGTCCTTCTTGAATAACCATGTCTTGAAATTCTATTACATCTGAGCCAGATTATAGCAAAGGAAAAGCAATGCTTGAAACATCCAAGGATAACCTTGAAAACATGTAAAACCCTAATGACCTAGTGGGAGGGTACTTTGACCTGATTTTGACTGAAATTGGACTTGGAGATTTTCAAGTGAAAACAGAGTATTTGTTGTGGGTTATTATGCCCAAAAAGAACATGGAAATGAGATAACGACAAGAAACCCTAGAGGGAGGATGGAATCTATTGACAGGGGGAAAATAAGGCAATGAGGTCATAGGCAGGGAAGGAGGATGAAAATGAGAGGTATAAGCCTATGATGAGTCTTTTAGGAGCAACAGGGTGAATTTGAAAAGACCAACTGAGGAATAGTGAAAAAAGGTTTATAAGGATAATGAAGGCAGTGAGATTTCTGAAACTCAATATATTCAAGGAATATTGTTTTTAGAAATATATAAACATCCTATAGTCATCTAAAGATAGTGAAAAATATTGATGACTAACAGAGTCATCTATCTTAGGAATAAGGGTAGTGAAAGTTGTGTTAAAAGCGTCATACATTATCCCTGAGATTATGCATTCCTCAACAACTTTCAATAAATCTAACTCGATTAGCTCATAGAAGCCCAGGTAGAATTAAATAGGGCATCCATCCTGCCCAGGAATTTTGTCTTTCTTGAACTATCACAAAGTCCCTTCCAATTATATCAAATTGATTAGAGCCATAAGCTCTCTATTTTTATCCTCGTCAACAAAATGAGGAAATAATATAGGAAATCCTCATGATTTCAGCTAATGTAGATGTCAAGGAGCCGAGAAGAGTGATCTAAAATGTCAAGTCCCCAGGGCAACTAGGTGCCTAAAATTAGATATATTAACACCATTTTCATCTTTTAGCGACAATGGTCTTCCTATCCTTGGCATATTGTTGAAATTTTTCCGTATTATCATCTCCATCCCGTAACCAATTTGTTATGCTCCTAAGCCTCCATGCTTCCTCTCTAGCTTCTAACAATCATATTCTTTATACTTCCAACTATATAAATCGTTGTTTAGATTCTACATAATCATAGCCTCCACCACCAGGCTGCTCTAAGAGCTCCAGTTCCATTTCAATGTGTTTCAAGAAATCCTCATCTCTCTTATTCTTTTGCATGGCCCACTCAATAGTTTTTCTCTTAAGCCTTCAAAGATTTTTGACGAATTGCCTAGCAACAAAGAGTTCTCCCTCAATGGTGCAAGTTTGCCAAGTATGTTGAATCAAAGCCCAAAATTCCTCCCCATTCAACCAACTCACATTGAACTTAAAGGGATCCCTTGTCTTATTAATGTTGTCAGACATCTCCAAATAGATGGGGTAATGATCAAATATACCTCTCATCCCCACCCATTGTCTGAATAAAGGTATGACTTGTGTCAAAGCTTCCTTTACCAAGAATCGCTCAAGTCTCCGAGCGATCCTAGCTTCTATGGTTCCTCCAAGTGGGCAATATCCAGGTCATATCAATAACTACCAGATTGTATTTTTCTATCAACTGTGTAAAGAAATATGAGAGAGAGTCCACATGGGTGTGATCTCCCCATATTTCCAATATTCCCAAGGAAAAATTAAGCCCCCCCCCCCCCCCAAGGATCAGGTTGTCCACTTTCATGAATGAACGTTGCATCAAATTGTTCCAAAACTCAAATCTTCCAGCGCATGGACCATATACATTAAAGATCCATAGTTCCATTCCCAATTCTTCCAAGAAGATGTTTGCGATAATGATGGTTTACCCTCCCTAGGTACTTTAAATAATAATGGATTTTTGTTTGGCCCCAAGAACCAATCCACCAGAATCCCCCCGGGAGTTAATGGCTAAAAAGGCGCAATCCTTAAACATGAATTCTAGCGTATTTACAATCTGAGAACTGTGCCCAAGGGTTTCTTTTAGGAAGATAATATCTAGATTGTCTGACGAGATCAAATGCTTCAGTGCCAGTTTTTTGGGGTCACTAGCTAACCCACAACATTTAAATGAAAGCCACTTCATTAGGGGCTAGAGTGTGGGGTGTGCTTCACTCTAAGAACCCCATATAATGATATTTTCCAACCAACAAAAATATCTCGATTAGCCTTATGAATTCCTTTAGAGATGTGTGATTAACGACCTCTGGGAATCTTGGGTAATTTAGAGGGAGAAAGGGCTCCTAAGCCAAGTCCAGATGATAAGCAAAGCTATGGGGAGGGTGGGATAAAGAACGAAGGTTTTAACGAGGTATGTCGTTGTTATCAGATAAAGCCTCCTCATAAGGAGGGAACGATGGGGCGAGAACTGGGAAACATATAGTAACATTTGTAATTTGACACAAAACAACACTCAACCCCGAAGAAGATAAAGGAGCCCTAACGACAATGGATGCAGTAAAAGGAAAACAAAAAGTAGTGATAAATGTGCATATAGGGGGGAGAAGGAGTATCCACAGAAGAGGAGTCCACCATGGAGTTGAGCCGAGCGACCAAACTACTATCGGTTCCTTAGGACACCCTCCTCTCCAGAGAGGTGTTAGAAAATTATATATTACAGAGCAATGCAACCCATAAAATATGCGGAAAACATAAGCACACAAAACACATAAAACCAGAGAGACACAGATATACGTGGTTCACCCAGTTTGGGCTACGTCCACCCCAAACAACCAGTCCTTCCTTTCTATTATCCAGCAAAATGAAGAAACACAACCTACAGCAGATCCGTTGTAATATCCTCTTTTCTCTCTCACAGTCTCCCTATCTGTTTCTCGCTCTGATAATACACATACAATACACAACCACAATACAATACCCTCATACAAGCGAGGGGTTGCCTTATAGGGCAAAAAAACCTAAGCTAAACGTAACTTCTACCGTTAGATCTTCTGCCTAATGAACGGCCCAGATTGACTACAAATTATTATACTTTTACAAGGCAATTTTACATATATTTTTAGCTTCAGGGGCGTTGCCCCCGAAACCCCCCACCAAGCAACCTCCCCTGGACCCTTCAGGCAGCGTACAATTATGGGCGGCGTTTCTGCCCCATTAAGGTAGAGAGGTCCAACGCTATGATACAAAATAAACAAGATAATCAGGCTCCACACCCAACAATCTCCCACTTGGAGACTGATTGTACCAACTTCGTCGCTGCTTCATTTGCTGGACAATGACTCCCCTTTGGACCTGGTTGTTTCTCATCTTCATCATCATACTTGAAGACCAATTGAAACTGAGCATATTCTCAGTTTCTCCCTGGTTACAAGTTTTGTTAGCATATCTGCAGGATTCTGGCTAGTGTGTATCTTTTCCAGCTTCAACTGTCCATCTTCCAACACTGACCATATGAAATGGTACTTTAGCTTAATGTGTTTAGTCCTAGAATTAATTGTTGAGTTATTTTCAAGATGAATGGCACTTTGGCTATCACTGTATAACATGCCCATATCACGATTCTTACCTAATTCATCCATAAACCTTTGTAACCAAATCATTTCTTTACTAGCCTCTGTAGTAGCAACATACTTTGCTTTTGTTGTTGAAAGTGCAACAACACTTTGGATTTTTGAAGCCCAATTAACAGTTGTTCCACCTACAGTAAATACATACCCTGTAGTGCTCCTCCTGTTATCTCTATCACCTGCCATATCTGCATCAGCATATCCCTGTAGAGCAATGTTTGAACCACCAAAGCATAATGCTTGATTTGTGGCACCTCTCAAATATCTGAGAATCCATTTCACTGCCATCTAATGTTTTTTTCCTGGATTTTTCATGTACCTACTTACAACTCCCACTGCATGTGCAATATCAGGCCTTGTGTAGACCATTGCATACATTAAGCCTCCAACTGTTGATGCATATGGAACTTTACACATATAATCCATTTCTTCTTGGGTCTTGGGGCACATCTCCTTACTAATCTTGAAATGCCTAGAAAAAGGTGTACTAACTGGTTTTGCATTCTGCATATTAAATATTTTCAACACCTTTTGTATGTACTCATTCTGAGACAGTGTTAATTTGTGATTTTTCCTGTCTCTAGTTATTCTCATACCAAGGATTTGTTTTGCAGCTCCCAAATCCTTCCTTGTAAATGAATTTGCCAATTTTCTTTTGAGCACATTTATTTCCTGCATGTTAGACCCTGCAACAAGCATGTCATCTACATACAATAACAATATAATATAGCTACCATCATTTTGCCTTTTTAGATAACCACAATGATCAGAGTGACATCTAGTATAACCTTGTTCAGACATAAACTTGTCAAATTTTAGGTACCACTGCCTTGGATCCTGTTTTAAGCCATACAAGCTCTTCTTTAGCCTGCACACTAATTTTTCCTTCCCTTTGACCTCATATCCTTCTGGTTGCTACATATGGATCTCTTCCTCCAAATCTCCATGGAGAAATGTTGTCTTTACATCTAACTGTTCAAGATGCAAATCTTCCGCTGCTACAAGACTTAAAATAGTTCTGATTGACGTCATCTTAACAACAAGAGAAAATATTTCATCAAAATAAATACCTTTCTTAATACAAGCCCCTTCTCTAAGTCTATTTTAATGCCCATTTGTTTTCCTCCATCTTCTTCCTTCAACCTGTAAACCCATTTATTCTGCAATGTAGTTTTACCTGCAAACAACCTGACTAAGTTCCAAGTCTGGCTATGCATTAAGGAGTCCATCTCTTCTTTCATGGCTAGCTCCCACTTCTTTCTGGTTTCAACCTGCATTGCTTCTTCATAACATTCGGGATCACCAGAATCAGTCAACAATAAATAATATAATGAAGGAGAGTATCGTTCAGGGGGTCTACTTATCTTGGTAGATCTTCTGACACCACTTTCAGGTGTTTGAGGTGCCTATTGTTGTTGTGGTGGTTGTTGTTGTTGTGGTTGTTGATTATTATTATTTTTAGGCACCTTTAATTTTTCTGTGATCTCATCAAGGACTGTGTATTCTTTGTTTTCTTTTTCCTGTTTCTTTTCCTGCAACTGATTCTTATACAAGACCTTTTCATTGAATATTACATCTCTGCTCCTAATGATTTTGTGATTTTCATAATCATATAGGTGATAACCAAAATCATTAGCACCATATCCAATAAAGGTACATTTCTTTGATTTTTCCTCAAGCTTTGTTCTGTTTTCTTTATTAATATGGACAAAGGCCTCACAACCAAAAGGCTTTAAAAAGAGTAGTTTACCTTTTTACCTGTCCATGCTTCCTCTGGAATACCACCATCCAAGGAACTTGAAGGCCCTCTGTTTATTAGATAAACAACAGTATCTACAGCATCTGCCCTAAATTGTAAAGGCAATCCCCACAAGTACTATAACCTTTTTAACACTCCATGATTATGAATGTCATCCTTTCACGACACCATATTATTATGGTGTTCTTAGAAACATCTTCTCTCTAATTTATATACGAGCAGTGCCTGACGAGCTCTTTGCTGTAACTTCTAGCTGCTAGACAGGCCACTAACTCCCTACCTACAAATCTCAACCATCCTCTGTTTATTGAAGGTATCAAATACATCAAATTTATTCTGAATACGATAAATCCAAGTTTTTATAGTTTCATCATCAATAAAAGTAACATAATAACGAGAGCCACCGAGAGATGATACCTGAGCAGGTCCCCATACATCTGTATGCACAAGCTCTAATTTTTCGCTCTTCTTTTCTTTCCCAACTCTAAGAAATCTGACTCTCTTCAATTTTCCATAAATACAATTCTCACATAAATCCAAATCAACATTCTTCAAACCCGAAAAAAAATTTATTGAGTGAAGAATCTTCATCCCCTTCTCACTCATGTGTCCGAGCCTATGATGCCATAATGATGCATCTGCTCCTTTGGAAGTTAAAGCATTAACAGAGTTAGAAATACCATTGCATAAATACAATGTACCAACCTTTTCGCCTTTTGCTATTACCAGGGCTCCTTTGGTGACTTTCCAAGTTTTATCTGTGAAAGTTGTCACACAACCTTCACCGCCTAACTACTCTGTTGAAATTAGATTTTTCTTCAGATCTGGAACATGCCTTATCTCCTTTAATAGCCATTGGTTTCCATTCTATTGTTTTACAAGAATCTTACCCATTCCAATAATTTTACAGGTTTTATCATCACCCAAACAGACTTGTCCAAAATCTCCTTGAACATAGTCATCAAAAATATTTCTTATCAGACGTGGCATGGAATGAGGCCCTTGAATCTACCACCCAATAATTAGTAACATTTTCGAAAGAAAGAATCAAAGAATCTTGTAACACATCACCTGTCACATTTGCTTCATCATTGTTTTGTTGTTGTGCGTCTCCTTCTTTTCCCTTCTGAGATCTACAGTCTTTTTTCAGGTGTTCTTTCTTTCCACATTTCCAGCACACTATCCCCGATCTGGACTTGGATCTTTTTTTCCTTGATTTACTGCCATATCCTGAGCTCTTTCCTCTTTCCATTTTTCTTCCCCGGGACTCCGCACTCAAAGCATTACCCGATGTCTCACCGGAGCTTTTCCATTGCATTTCCTCGCTAATGATAGCACCGACAACGTCATCAAACTTTAAAGTACTAGATCCATAGACATAGTTACTAATGGCCATAACTAAACCATTCCAGCTTTCTAGCAATGAGCACAGAAATAACAGAGCCCTAACTTCATCATCAAATTTTACCCCTACAGAACTTAACTGATTGGTAACTGTATTAAAATCATTTAAATGGTCTGCAACAGATCCACCTTCCGACATCTTCATATTAAATAAACATTTCATAAGAAATAACTTGTTTGAGGCCGAGGGTTTTTCATATAGTTTCGCTAATGCCTTAATCAAACCCTCTGTTGTTGTTTCCTTCGATATATTAAAGGCTACCGACACTGTGAGGCACAACCGTACTATTCTGAGTGCCTTTCTATCGAGAAAATCCCAATCTGCGTCAGTCATAGTCGTCGACTTCTTTGTTTTCCCGCTGAATGGTAGGTACAGATCTTTCTGATACAGATAATCTTCCATCTGCATCTTCCACAGCAGGAAGTTTTGGTCATTAAATTTCTCGACCCTAAATTTACCATCTTTCTCCGTTTCTCCCGCTCGAACTAGGAACCCTTCTTTCCTGCGAGTTTATCAGCCAAATAGACCTTCGACACTGATACTAGTTGTTAGAAAATTATATATTACAGAGAAATGCAACACATAAAATATGCAGAAAACACAAGCTCACAAAACACATAAAACCAGAGAGACACAAATATACGTGGTTCACCCAGTTTGGGCTACGTCCACCCTGAACAACCAGTCCTTCCTTTCTATTATCCAGCAAAATGAAGAGACACAACCTACAACAGATCCGCTATAATATCCTTTGTTCTCTCTCACAGTCTCCCTATCTGTTTCTCGCTCTGAGAATACACATACAATCACATCCGCAATACAATACCGTCATATAAGCGAGGGGTTGCCTTCTAGGGAAAAAAACCCTAAACTAAACATAAAGATCATCTGCCTAATGAACAGCCCAGATTGACTAGAAATTACTATACTTTTACAAGGCAATTTTACATATGGTTTTAGCTTCGGGGGCGCTGCCCTTGAAATCCCCCGCCAAGATGCCCCCCCTAGACCCCCTAGGTAGCGTACAATTACGAGCGGCGTTGCCGCCCCATTAAGGTACAGGGGTCCAACGCTGTGATACAAACCAACAAGAGGGACACTTACGAGATGCCTCTCGTAGAGGTAAGCCATGCGAGTGTAGAGGTGCATACCTAGCTTGTCTCCCCAGACTCCATACCTGCCTAGAGCTCTGCCTACCCAACTCCAACTTTATTAGTGCTTTTCTGAAGGTGTTAGACTCCTGTATTTTTACAGTATCACAAGGTGGCTGCCTATTCCTTATATTTTTCATGTTGAAAATAATATTCCATGACTATCATTTATTCTCATAAAGAAAAGGATATCCTGGGTGACAAAGGGGTCAAATGAGTCCATCTATCATTTGATTCAGTTAAAAGAGGAAGATTTTTCTAATTAAGTGTGATGGTAAGCCAAATATCACTGCCTTCATTATTTCTCATTTACTCTCTCCGTTACCTTTCAGTTTACCTATTTCTAACACTCCCATGCTCTGGAATCCCATTTTTACCCCTAAACCCACATATATATTAATATAATATTTTCCCTAGCTAAAACCCCATTCCCATTACTAATATCCCTTCCCCTTTATTAATTCCCTTCTTCCATTAAAAACATGTAAAAAACCCATTTTTTACAATGTTTTTAATTAAAATAATATTGGGTCTCCAAGTTTAAATACCTTACCCCGATATTATTTTAACCCCCCTCCCCTCCTAAAAAGACTTCCATTCCCCCACCTTATACTCATTCCCCGCTTATTTATATCCCTCCCCCACCATGTTAACCCTTGGTCCCACTTCAAATAAACCTTGTTTATCTAATCACTCGACCCCTGTTATATTAAAAATCCGACTCTCGTTCATGTTAAAACCTCTGTTTTAAACCTTTTCCCCCGCTCTTTCATTTTATTTTATCCCTCCGCTTTAATATATCCTCGGGCCCCACTTCACATTACTGCCCGCTGAACATATTAAACCCCATGTTAAATATTTAAAACCCTCTGTTTCATTAAACCCTAACCCCACCTTTCAAACCAACCCGTACTCAATCTGACGCCCAACCACCGTTCGATCCCCACCATCTGATCCGACGGCCCTCGCTCCATTTCACACCCCAACTGCCCTATATTTAAACATCATGGGAGGGCGGTTTTGCAGCCCCTCCCATCTGCCACGCCTCATCGCATACCCTCCAACTAAAACCACAAACCACAAACCACCTTTCCATTAGACCACCCGGTCCCACCTCTTACCATCCATCCAAAACTCTAAAAACTGTCCAATCTCCCCCATCTTATCCAACGACCTACACGCCTTTCCGCATTCCCCGCCTGTCTGCCTCCTGCCAAGACTCACAGGGTATGGATTTGAATGTTTTTCTGCAACAGAGGATTATGAACAGAAGAATGGATAAAGGCAGGAAAGGAGCAGTCAGGGTAAGGATAAAAAAGGGATAAAAGACAAAGTTAAAGGACAGAGCTAAGAGAAAGGCAGATAAAAAAAGTAAGGTAAAAGAAGTAAACAAAGTAGTCAAGGGTAAAGGTGAAAACAGATAAAAGACACAGTTAAAGGACGAAGTTAAGGAAAAGGCAGATAAAGAGGTAAAAGAAGAAATTACAAAGTGACAACAAAGGCAGTAAAGAGATATACAGATAAGGACAGTTTAAAGTTTAAAGACAAATCAGGGAACAAGTCAACGAGAAAGACAAAGCTAGATGTCGAGGCCACTTAGCATTTGCCTCTTCACAACTATGTTGGCCACCTCCAGCTTGATTTTGATTTAATGAAAGCTACCAAATTTAATATTACAGTCAAAGATATTTTAGCATCAATTCAGAAGTTATTATAAAATTTAATTTTGCAGGCAGTTGGTCAAATATATTTTTAAGTTAACTCAGGAGTTAATTTTAAAGTTATTATTATAGTAGGTTTGTCATAGATATTTTTGGCTTGGGCCTTGCATGGTCACAATTGTCAAAACTTCATTTACTATTTAGTAAATGTAGTCTGTCACCCTAGATTAGAGAAACCACCTCATTTGCAGTTAAATACTGCATATATTTTCATTATCAATGTTGGTTGGTGGGTTGGACTTTGTTTAGACTCCGAGTTGCAAAGATTATTTTATTGGAGCACTATATTTTTTTTTGAGCCGGACATCAATAATACAAGCACGTTCACAGGATCCTTGAGTTATGTTAATGGTGATATTAACCCTTTTATGTTAATGTTTCCCCTTTGTTTTTCCATACTGTACATCCATCTCCCTGATAGCAGAACATAAATTTTAGATTAAGATATGCTGCATGAGCACCTTAATTCTGTCTGTTACTGTTATCTCAATGTTTTCCTTTGCAAAGTATAACTAAATAATTCTTAATTTCTCTTTAGTTTTATCTAGCTATTATCTTGAGGTTTTCGTTTGAAGTTTAACTAAGGAATTCTTAACTGCTCTTTAGTTTCTCTGAAATTGTTATCTTAAGGTTTTTCTTGTGAAGTTGAGTTAAATAATTCTTAACTGCTCTTTAACCCCACTGAACTATTATCTTAAATGTTTTCCTCTAAAGACTTGAATGCAGAATTCAAAGACTGTCTGTTGTGCATTTATGTTAAAGTATAGTTAAAGAATTCTTAACTGCTCTTTAGCTATACTGAACTCACTACCATCTCATATTCACACTTCCACTATGATCCATTTTTCAAAGTTAGCTTGCCTTGTGAAAACCCTTGAAAAGTTGATGTACAACTCAACCCTTTATGACTCCATAGCCCAATGGATTAAGCTTCCCACATTTTATCTATCCAACCAAACAAATAATCAAACAAACAACCCCAATCTTCATAACTAGCCTAAAATCAGAAAATATAATCATAAATCTAAATCAGTTAATCATAAATACAGAGAGAGCTCTCTCTGAGCCCAGGAAGGCTAGGTCCTGGACTCCAAAGAGGTTTGATGTTGTTCTCTGCTATTTGTTCTTGCCAATCTTACAAATTACAAGGAGCTAACATAATGGCGACCATACTGGGGACTGAGTTATTAAAAAGCTTAATATTTCTTCAGAACTCAAAAAACCCACTCAAAATTAGATGATTCAAGCATTAGCCAAGATTGGTATTTGGTTTCTTATGGTGGACAACAACCAACCTCGTGAAAGTTTAAATCATCCACCTGGCGACTCCATAGTTTTCAGTTGGCCTAAAGACTCCATTAGTAGAAGAATCCAGATTGGTTGTGAAGATACAGTGGCCCTTTTCTCCGACTAATTGACAAGATGGATTCAAGGATATAACGCAGGTATGCTCCAATGAACAAAGATCACATTCCTGGATGCCCACACAACATGCCTCGGGTAAATTGGGACATAAATCTTCCTGTTTTCCAAGATGAGAAAGTAGATGATGCTTTATTACATCTCATTAAATTTCATATACACTCATGGAGGCTGAAAGTCAAATGGCATGAGGATTTCCTCAAGAAGATGTTCATGCTAACATTAGAAAGGAAATCAAGGGAATGGTATGAAGGTCTAAGCCCTGGTAGTTTGTTTTCTCTAAAAGATTTCCACAAGGTGTTTTATGAGCATTATAAAGAAAAATCTCCATCTTTATCATTAGCTGAAAATTGTTGTGATTAGTCTGAAGATATCATACAATACCTTGTAAATATTGATGAAGATTTGGGAAATTGGCATCCTGAGGTTCTATTAGAAGCAATTCATGAATTTCATGCTCAAGTTAACTATCATGACAACCAAGAGAAGTTGGTTGAGAATGAAAGCAATCAGGAAAGGAAAGAAGATCCACAATATCTCTCTGAAGGGACAAATGATGATTCATCTACTCTTTTGTGTGAGGCTCAAGGAGACATTCTACCTTATGATTAGTCTTCACAATTGAAAGAGAAGAACTGTGGTTCTATCCAAAGAAAACAAAGACTGCCTCCCCCTTTAACTGAAGAAGAAATCAATCAGATTCTAAGCATGCAGTCACCCTCTAAATTTTTATATAATGAAGCAATTATTTATGTTTGTTCTATTGTTGATTTATGTACTGAAGCATTTCCTCATGAAGAAACAAAAGAACAGGTTGATGCTGATGTTGTACTACCTTCTCAAGAAGGCCTATTGCCAGAGAGTGCTCCTACTCATCGAAATGATGGCCTTCAAACAGAATTCATCCAACTCAATCAAGGCATATCAGGTTTGCTTGAGGACAACATAGTAGCATATCATGAGGACGCCATGTTAGATGATCATGAAGAAGGGGTAGAGGTTCTCTCTCAAAAGAATCCCAAGCACAACAAAGTGGGACAAGGAACAGTCCTGGATGAAGCTTATTATTTAAATCCTCAGGGCCAGGTATTTTTCCAAGATCCTTTTGATGGTTTCTTAGAAACATCTAAAGAAGGAGTATGCTATGCCAAGAAATGGCATGTTGCAGAGTTTAAATAAAATTTTGAGCACTGTTGTTCAAAGGCAGGTAAGATGGGAGTGGCCCCTTTGTTTTTTCAGCATACTCAAAAGGCTGAACAAGAATCAATCATGTAGTCATTTACTTGATTGGTTTCATTGGAGAAGGGAGTTCACTTAGTGAATATATACCTCCAAGTTAGGTTAGGGTAGGTAGGTATGCAAAAGAGCTCTTAAATACTTGAGAATTTTTAAAAAGTTTTCAAATTTCAGGTTGTTTGTTTAAGCTCAAGATCAAGTGTGTTTTAGACCTCAGTTTGCAGTAAGCATGGATTTCAGTTTTTGAAGGTCACAGTCACAAAAGTTGCAGCAGATCAGGATTACATAGTGGGGATCAACCAAATAAATCAGGCTACTAGTCTACAAATTTCTTGACACCTCCTAAAGGAGCTGCCTTCCCCAGTTGGAGTCACTATTAGACTCCTTTATTTTTACAATATCACAAGGTGATTGCCTATTCCTTATATTTTCCATGCTAAAAATAATATTCCATGAATATCATTTATTTTCAGAAAGAAAGGAGATCCTGGGTGACAAAGGGATCAAATGAGTCCATCTACCATGTGATTCAGTTAAAAGAGGAAGATTTTTCTTATTAATTGTGATGGTAAGCCAAATCTCACTTCCTTCATTATTTCTCATTTACCCTCACCATTACCTTTCAGTTTACCTATTTCTGACAATCCCATGCTTTGGAATCCCATTTTTACCCCTAAACCCACATATATATAATCTTTTCCCTAGCTAAAACTCCATTCCCATTACTAATATCCCTTCCCCTTTACTAATTCCCTTTTTCCATTAAAAACATGTAAAAACCCCATTTTTTACAATGTTTTTAATTAAAATAATATTGGGCCTCCACGTTTAAATACCTTACCCTAATATTATTTTAACCCCCTCCCCTCCTAAAAATACTTCCATTCCCCCACCTTATATTCATTCCCCTCTTATTTATATCCTTCCCCCACCATGTTAACCCTGGGTCCCACTTTAAATAAATGCTTTTTATTTAATCACCTAACCCTTGTTATATTAAAAACCCAACTCATGTTCATGTTAAAACCTCTGTTTTAAACCTTTTCCCCCGCTCTTTCATTTTATTTTATCCCTTCGCTTTAATATATCCTCGCGCCCCACTTCACATTACTGCCCGCTGAACATATTAAACCCAATGTTAAATATTTAAAACCCTCTGTTTCATTAAACGCCGACCCCACCTTTCAAACCAACCCGTACTCAATTCGACACCCGACCACCGTTCGTCCCCCACCATTTGATCCAACGACCCTCGCTCCATTTCGCACCCCCAGTCACCCCATAATTAAACATCACGGGAGGTTGCGAAATGGGCGGTTTTGCAACCCCTCCCATCTGGCACACATCATCCCCACACCTCATCGCATACCCTCCAACTAAAACCACAAACCATTCCGGCACTGTGCGATAAACCACAAACCACCTTTCCATTAGACTTCCCGGTCCCACCTCTTACCATCCATCCGAAACCTCAATAGTCGTCCGATCTCCCCCATTTGATCCAACGGCCTACACGCCTTTCTGCATTCCCTGCCTGTCAGCCTCCTGCCAAGACTCACAGTGTATGGATTCTAATGTTTTTCCGCAATAGAGGATTATGAGAAGAAGAACAGATAAAGGCAGGAAAGGAGAAATCAGGGTAAGGATAAAAAAGGGATAAAAGACACAGCTAAAGGACAGAGCTAAGAGAAAGACAGATAAAAACAGTAAGGTAAAAGAAGTAAACAAAACAGTCGAGGGTAAAGGTGAAAACAGATAAAAGACACAGTTAAAGGACAGAGTTAAGGAAAAGGTAGATAAAGAGGTAAAAGAAGAAATTACAAAGTGACAACAAAGGCAATAAATAGATATATAGATAAGGACAGTTTAAAGTTTAAAGACAAATCAGAGAACAAATCAATGAGAAAGACAAAGCCAACTGCCAAGGCCACTCAGCATTTGCCTCTTCACAACTATGTTGGCCACGTCCAGCTTAATTTTGATTTAATGAAAGCTACCAAAGTTATCAGAGATATTTTAGCATCAATTCATAAGTTATTATAAAAGTTAATTTTGCAGGCAGTTGGTCAAAGATATTTTAAGGTTAGCTCAGGAGTTAATTTGAAAGTTATTATTACAGTAGGTTTGTCAGAGATATTTTTGGCTTGGCCCTTGCATGGTCACAATTGTCAAAACTTCATTTACTATGTAGTAAATGCAGTCTGTCACCCTAGATTAGGGCAACCACCTCATTTGCAGTTAAATACTGCATATATTTTCATTATCAGTGTTGGTTGGTGGGTTGGACTTTGTTTAGACTATGAGTTGCAAATATTATTGTATTGGAGCACTGTAACTGTTTTTGAGCTGGACATCAATAACACAAGCATGTTCACAGGATCCCTGAGCTATGTTAATGGTGATGTTACCCCTTTTATGTTAATGTTTTCCCTTTGTTTTTCCATTCTGTACATCAATCTCCCTGATAGCAGAACATAAATTTTAGATTAAGATATGCTGCATGAGCACCTTAATTCTGTCTGTTAATGTTATCTCAATGTTTTCCTCTGCAAAGTATAACTAAAGAATTCTTAATTTCTCTTTAGTTTTATCTAGCTATTATCTTGAGGTTTTCTTTTGAAGTTTAACTAAGGAATTCTTAACTGCTCTTTAGTTTCTCTGAAACTGTTATCTTGAGGTTTTTCTTATGAAGTTGAGTTAAAGAATTCTTAACTGCTCTTTACCCCAACTGAAATGTTATCTTAAATGTTTTCCTCTAAAGAACTGAATGAAAAATTTAGAGACTATCTGCTTTGCATTTATGTTGAAGTATAGTTAAAGAATTCTTAACTGCTCTTTAGCTTTACTGAAATCACTACCATCTCATATTCAAACTGCCATTATGATCCATTTTGCATAGTTAGCTTGCCCGGTGAAAACCCTTGAAAGTTGATGTATAACTCAACCCTTTATGACTCCATAGCCCAATGGATTAAGCTTCCCACATTCTATCTATCTAACCAAACAAACAATCAAACAAACAACCCCAATCTTCATAACTAGCCTAAAATCAGAAAATATAATCATAAAGCTAAATCAGTTAATCATAAATATAGAGAAAGCCCTCTCTTAGCCCAGGAAGGCTAGGTCGTGGACTCCAAAGTGGTTTGATGTTGTTCTCTGCTATTTGTTCTTATCAAGCTTACAAATTACAGGGAGCTAACAGAAGGATATGACAATATTTTTATACATGGACGACCTCATGACATCGATGGCATCGAAATGGTATGCCTTCGTAGTCCAATTTATGCAAATGAAATAGCCCCCTGTAATGTACCGCCAAATTGGCCACCAATCCCTCTCTCATGTTCAGATGAACCAAGATCCTAATTTAATCTTTATTACCTGATTCAAGGTACCCTTTGTCATATTATAAGAAGTGACCGAAGTCACCCCCAATGCAACGAAAGATGTCTTCAGACCACAAATGTAAAGTTAGCCTCGACAACCTTACCCAAGTAGGTCCTACCCCCAACTGTTCCCTCTCCGGATCAAACAGAGGATTTTATGGCTTAAAATGTATAGGAGCCATTTCTACGGACCAGTACTTGGAGAGGGTTCGACTCGCCTATTCCTCCTTGTTGGATTTGAAGGCGAACTAACCACTATACATGGTGAATACCTCTGGCATCACATCCATTGATTGATTTCAAACCTCTTGTGCCCATTTCCCGAGACGCATGGATGAGTATTCCCTACCTTGAACCCGACCAACCAACACCCTGTCAGAAGTGTCCATGACATCGTCGAACCAGAGATCGGTACCCAAAATCAAACCCTAACCCTTTCCTTTACCTTTGTGCACTTAATCTTTTTCTTTCCTTCGCATGACTACTCCATCATCGTTGTCAAGGGAAGGTTCTCCTACAGGAGAGGATGAAATTCCCGCCAAAACCCCAGGGTAAACACCCCTAGTATCCTTGACTGCCCCTCCAGACAGTAATCCCTCAAAGACACACATAGATTGTGAGAACCCTAATCCCGATAAGGGGGATTCAACACCAAAAGAAAACCATACGCCATTCAGTTCAACAGCTTATCCCATGAGTCCCGAAGCCTTTAGAGATTCCATTTACCCCTTCATTAGAGAACCCTAGGGCACCAGGTGGACCAAAGTGAGGCCCAACAAGCGATATATGTATAATGGGGCTCTTAGGGAAAAATTAATTATCATCAAAATTTAGGGCTTCTAGAGAAGCACTGGGATACTAATCCCTAATTCCTGCGACCTAGACAATACAAACTCCTCCGATGCTGTAAACCCTGAAATCAGCCAGAAATCGAAAACGTGGCTAGACAAAGGAGAACCAAGAGAAACAGGAAGCTAAAATTCTCCTCCAGGGTTAGTGAACGATGAATAAAGGCCAACGTCTGGGGAGCAAAAAAGCAAAGTGTAAATCAAATCCCGAGTCTGATGTGGTGGGTATTGCTAGATGGATACTGCCTCCAATGGGTCAATAAAATAATCCACAAGATCCTCCTCCATATCGACATCGACACTCATCCTTATGCAACAGAGAAAAACCCACAACCAGTGGAGAATGGTCACAGACAATCAAGCGAAGAAGACGGGGGAGGGCACTGACCGAAAAAACAACAATAGTCTCTGTTAAACTGCGAATGACCACGACAATATAACTTCAAGTTGAAAGAAGCGAGACATACAACAAAACTGGCCAGGGAACACCATAGGGTTATAGTAAATCCTCCAAATAAAAACCCTAACAGCGACCGTACGGTGTTCGCAGACTAATTCCAAATCGCAGAGCCATCCCGCTCCCCACCTTCTTTATTATTTTATCATGAATATACATAAATGAATTACCACAAAAAGAACCTTAAAAACACTGGTATTCATCATTAATTTAAAATTCTAAAATCTTATTTAATTCTCCTTTAAAATTATTTTATAAAATAACTAATTTCAATTTTAAAATCTTATTTATTTAAATAAAATATTTTAATTTAACTTCTCACTTTCATATTTCTTTTTTAAATATAAAATTTATAAATTAATATTTTATAAATAACCTTAAAATTTATATCATTTAACACATTTTTATTCACATTATTCAATAAATAATTAATTTTAATTTTAAAACATTACTTATTTAATTTTACTTATTTTTTTTAAAATAAAATATTTAAAAATTTATTTTTATAAAACTTTAAAATTAATATTTTATAAATAAAATTACAAATTTATATCATTTAACACATTTGTATATAAATCTTTAAAATTGATATTTTATAAATAAAACTATAAATTTATATCATTTAACAGATTTGTATTGGATAACATTTTCAATTGAGAAAAATATTTTGCTAGAATACTTTTCGTGGTTGAAATGCACTGTAAGTTAAGTTCCAAAGCTTCAAAACAAGATAACCATTTTAGTAAGCTCCACAACCTATACATATCACTAACATGCATATGCTTTAGGAGTAATCTTGAGGGGTCGAATGCCCCGAATGCCCAAAGCTGACACAAATGTAAAGTGGAGAGTTTGCGATACAATGCCTTTGCATCGATGAAAATGATTGCCACTCATAAATTGCGAGTTTTGCTATAGGAGAAAGCATTTGACACCAAATTTCTTGAGTTGATAATAATAATATTATTATTCAATTTTAAGATGATAATAATATGATTATTATTTAATTTTAAGGTCATGGCAAGTGAGATATTAAATCGGTGCATAAGATTTCTTTGTTTATGAGACAAGAGACCGATGTCTGTGCAGTTATTTGATTATTAAGTCTGCGATTTGACTATTAAATCTGTGAACGCATAAATACTTTACCCCTCTAATTTTAAACCTGTAACCTCTTAAAAAAACACATACTCTTAACCATTAATCTTAAATATATATATATATTTTTTTTCTCAAACTCCATCTTATATTTATTATTAAATAATTTTATTCATAAATGCATCCTTTACATTTGAGGCCGGGTCTGCACCATCTTTTACTACACCTTCAACATCAGCTTCAAGTTCCTAGGGAGATCCATAAAGTTCCTCGGCTGGGTGGCCAACTTGAGCAATCTTTGATGGTATAGACCGCCTGATCCACGACAAGTCGCTCTGAGAAATAATCCATTGCTCTTTTCTCCTCTTTATCCTTCCATGGGAACACTGTCATAAAGACCAGCACCTGCATAACCCTGTATTCAACAGAATCTGGATCTTCACCAATTATAAAATAATTTTCAAAACTGTATTCAACAGAATTCACTTAATTAAAAAAAAATCATACATCATCCATTTTGGTCACTGTGAGTCTTTAACCATTGCCACGCATGTGTTTAACCAATGAGGAGCTCCAGTTCCGATGTGCTGACGCGTACATTTTTTTTTTGTTAGCGGTCGTTTTCATTGACGGTTACATTTTTGTTAGCAGTCGTTTTCATTTCTTTCATTTAAAAATATTAATAAAGTCGTAACAAAATCGTTTGTATTAATTTGAATATTTTTTTCAAAATATCAACTATAATCGGCGCGGGCGCGGGCTGAATCCGTTGTCGTGGGCGCGTGGAGCGGGCGGTCGTGGCAACCATTTCTGACAGTGTAGGCCAATGTTTCCACTTATAGCATTATGACAGAGAGCGGCAGCCAAATTTCTCATTTCCGACAGAGTGGGCCGATTAGAGGCTTCGAGGTTTAACGAATAGAGCGAAGGCGAGGGTTCATTTTGCTAGTAAGCATTTGTTTGTTTTTCTGTGGTTTTAGACAGTTTTCAACAAATACAGAGACAACAGAGCTTCACTGAAATACTTGGTTTTAGACAGTTTTCAACAAATACAGAGGCAACAGAGCTTCCATGAAATACTCGAGCTCCTTCTTGGTTTTAGAATCCCATTTTGCTCTGCGAAGGCAGGCCTGGTATGGCACCACTACCTGGCTGCAAGGAATTGGGCCACGGAGCTAGCACATGGAAACGTTTGCGATACTCGTCATCCCAACTGTGTTAGAAGGTAGAAAGCTACATTTATAGTTTGTATCATTTTTTTCACTGGCCTCTGATAAGTACTTCAAGGCCCTCTGCCATAATAAGATAGTTTCATTACGGCTTTTTGTTACCATTTCCTTACTGGAAGGTGGTGTGCGTTTTTGCTGCAGAAAACGCACATTATGGCATTATGGCAGAGAGTGGGCGGTCGTGGCAGTCAAATATCCCATTTCTGACAGAGTGGGCCGATTAGAGGCTTCGAGGTTTAACGAATAGAGCGAAGGCGAGGGTTCATTTTGCGAGGAAACATTTGTTTTTCTGTGGTTTTAGACAGTTTTCAACAAATACAGAGACAACAGAGCTTCCATGAAATACTTGAGCTCCTCCTTGGTTTTAGAATCCCATTTTGCTCTGCCAAGGCAGGCTTGGTAGATGGCACCACTACCTGGCTGCAAGGAATTGGGCCACGGAGCCAGCACATGGAAACGTTTGCGATACTCGTCATCCCAACTGTGAGAAGGTAGAAAGCTACATTTATAGTTAGTATCATTTTTTTCACTGGCCTCGGATAAGTACTTCAAGGCCCTCTGCCATAATAAGATAGTTTCATTACGGCTCTTTGCCACCATTTCCTTATTGGGAAGTTGTTGTGCGTTTTGCTGCACAAAATGGAGCAACTCCCCATCTATTCCATGCCATTTCTTCGAAGTGATGTAAACCTGTTCTCCTCCGATGCATCCGAGCTCTACTCTCGTCCTAACCAATGACTCGGGGCTCTCTTCCAGCTGTGATATGAGGACTCTCAGACTTACAGGAGATTCAGAAAATGTCCCCGAGGACTCTCAGACTTACAGGAGATTTAGAGAATGTCCATGAGGGTAGGGATCGCGAATGATGGAAGTCTATATTTTCAACTCTACGGGGAGCTGTCTTCCACTCATCCAAAAGCCCTGCACAATACAGCAGGTATGAAAAGATTGCCAACTTGAAAATGTAACATAACCCATTGTTTTTTTTACATCTATTTCCCACCCATTCTTTCAGTTTCTGGTGGCATTTATTAAAGGGGTCATTCCCACAATTAGTTTCATCATCTCATTTCCATGTAATGGGTTGGATTTTTATATAATGGATATGACTTTAAAGATGTGCAATGTAACAACCCCGCAACCATACTCATAAAGGCGTGTTTCTCTTTTAAGGTGGTTTGACCATGTCAGGTGTATCTTTAGACAATGTTTCCCCCCTTCATTAAGGGTGTCACCATCCTTATCCATAAAAAACTTCATGAAAGCGGTAAGCTGGCTTATCTTTAACTGTGTCAAGGGGTTCAAAGTAATAGACCATCTTGAGAGAAAATGACTTGGCTTCTTCTTAAACCACCTTTTACCAACAATCGTCGGAAATTAGCATTAAAATGATGAGGTCCACTTGTGCCAACTGTCCTCAACAACCTCGAGTGATTTTGAAATCATCCCTTAAACATCTTCATTTATCCTTTATCATGCTGGGCGTTTATATATGTTCAAGTTCCTATATCATCCTTTTTGGAGCGCTCTTCAGATTTGGCTTTAGTTCCTCAATCTACCAAGCATTTCAAACGTGTTGGAGATACCCCTCTATCATATCTACAAAGCCTGTCTGGTGCATGCTGTGATTTGACAGTTTTATTGCTTGTGTGAGTGCATTTTTGGACTGTATTATAGCACTATAACTGCAAGAGAATGATCCCATTGTTGGGAATCAGAAACCAATTAGTGTCATCTGAGACCTTTCCATTATAATCAAAGATCAAGGAAAGCAGATCTCTCTCAAAGGCTGCACCTCCATGCCAAAAGCATTCTTTCCAAAAATAAGAATAGCGCAATCTTACAAATAATATTATAATTACAATCAATTGCTTCCTTTAAGCTTGGAATATGTCTCCTCATTGAGTTGTTCACTGTTATAGACCTCCACGTCATGCTATACAAGACTCTTAAAGAGCCATTTACTTCCAATGTATCCCTTCTTTATCAAATCTGGAAATATACACTTTTATTGTTGTATGGTAATGAAACATTTTGAAGAAATTCATCTTCCTTCGCCACAAGCTTACATAGTATGTGACTGGCTGCAAATTGGAAGTGTATGCATTAATTTAAGCCAAACACTATCTTCTTAAAGGAGTTATCCTTTTCCATGGCTTTGCTTGGGTTAAACTTATTGACTGTTGAAATCCCTATATTTTTCCTTGTGTCTAAAACCTTCTCAAATTGTTGACCATGGTTCCACCAAAAGCCCCAAAACAAAGTTTACTACTATTGGTAATTCTGTCTCAAGTCTGTTAAGGAATTTATCTTATCGCAGCTGCAAGTACATCATGAAATCGGGTCAAATATAGTTTCCAAACTTTCTTTTTTCACATGATGCCTCATCAAGTCCAATAATAACTAAACAGGGGACACCCTTTATGCTACTAAATAAGACTGAATACAAGTTTTCGATGTGTGCCACCACCAATTTCTAGAGAACAAGATTCTACACGAGCAAGATAAGATTAGCAATATGAGTAATAGGGGAAGTGGCTAGCATACCAAGTGAAAATAATGCCTTAGTGCTGGGGATATGCTTCATTCTGATCTGATTTAGGCAACACATACATTGATTTTGTTTCCTGAAAACAAGTCCATTCAATTACCGATGCAAACAACAACAAAGTGCTCTACTTATCTGGATAATCAGCTCATACTTTTTGCCATTACCAATGTATTCACCAAACCACACATAGACTTAGTCTATTGATCCATTTCCTCATACTTCACATATCTCTATGGATGAAAAATTATCCCTTGAAACTATATAGTGTTGATATGACCTCAGAAACAGAAAACTAAAGCACATTACCTATGGTTGTGGGTTCTCCTACATCTATTGTTCATGAGAACAACATGCTGTGCATCTCATCAATCATCTTTGCTTAGTTGCTAGAGCTTTCTCACATTGACCTTTTAATGATGGGAGTTCTTTGCCCTTCTATTATTGAGCAAGAAACCCTTCCTTCTCTGAATGAATCTTTTGAAATTTCCCTCAATAGGAATGGCCAATCAGATTTGTAATACTACCTCCTAGGTTGAAATAATAACCATCCATAGAGATGGAACACCAAGATCAAAGGAATACACATCTTCATCATTGTACTACTGGCAAGAATGTCCAAATTGCACATGCAATTTTAGGGGTAAGTAGGCATGCCTAAAATAATACTAAGTTATGCATCCGGTGCTTCTGAGTGTACTAGGTCTAAAAATAAGAAAGGAATGTGGATCAGGGATGTTTTGTATGAGCTTGGACTTGTTGAAAGGAAGGCTACAAAAATCAGTTGTGATCTAGCAAAGAATCATTTTTTTTCTCTAAAGCTAGATATGGACTGCATCAAAGATCTTGTGTTTGATGGCATCGTTGAGTTGCAGTTTTATATATCTGAATAAAATATAGTATACATTTTCACCAGGTGTTTTCCAAAGACAAAGTTTGTGAAGTTGAGATCTATGATTGGGATGAAGGAAGTTTACATAAAGTGAGGATTTGATGTGATGTTATATCACCTTCAGCTTATTCTTGATACATACACACATATATATATATATATATATATATATTTTGCAAGGTGCTCCTAGTCAATATTGATGAGGGGATATTAGGATGTGTAATATTGCCTAATGGCAACTTATGTGGTGTAATTTTGGATCTAAGCTTTAATGGCACCTTTTGGGACTTGTTTAAGTAACTATTACCCCCATAGTGGTTGTATGTTAAGGAATTAGATATGTTGGTCCAAGATATTTTATTATATTTCTAGGTGGGCCCATTAGTTTGATTGATATTTAGTGGATGCTTCTAGAAGGCTAGAAGGATAGTTATGCATAAAATTGAAATAAATGGCTCATATTTTGGATATATAGAGTGAGTGCACCTGGGGGTTATGACGTACCAACATAGTGTTGGAGTTTGATTCTAAATCTTGAGCATAGGCTCCACTGTGAATCTCGTGTCAATTATGGTAGCTTATAAGGTAAGGGGATTGAATTGTTATTCTCGATAAGGTTATGAATTGAACTTTTGTGTTAAACCTAAGGTGGATGACATCACAACGGTGGAACGCCTCATGAATTGTTGTGCGAAAGCTAAGGTAGATAATCATGGGCCAAGCATGAATAATGATTGTCATTTCAATTACCCTCATAAAGGCTACGATAGAATGTAAATTTCCCTCATAAAGGATCCGATAACTATTTCTTAGCAATTGCAATTACTGTAATAAGGGATCCCAGAGACTATGAACATTGTGTCAAAATGAATACACTATCACTACCAAATGCATAAAGAACACTACAATCAAATTTTGAAATTAATTTAGTAGCATTTACTATAAAGGGATTGTTGTAGTACCTACAACAACCCCAAATGTTCGATATTTCTAAAATTTGGAGTCCCCACATACTTTTATTTTCAAGAAATGAGCATCCTTGTTTCTTTAAGTCAACAAAGTCAGATAGCTGCACTGGCACATTTTGTAAAAAGAGCTTAGTGCCCCTCACCTCCTTAGCACAACAAAACTCTTACTAATAGCCTCGTGCAAGTGCAATTTATTGTCACAATGCTATTCCTTAGCGTGACGCATCGCAAAGCAATTCTCTAGTATGGTGCATCACAAAGAAATTCTTTAGTACTATTCGACAGCGCATCACAATGCTATTCCTTAGCGCGACACATCGCATTGCAAAGCAATTCTCTAGCATGGCGCATCACAAAGCAATTTTTTAGAGCACTGCCTTAAATCTTAGTGCACCTCTCTTACCTAATAAATCACGGAGTCAGTAAGAAGGATCTCCCATCACAAATTGGACTTGAAAATGAAATTTCAAAGAGATCGAGCTACAAGTGTCTGTCCAAAAAGATGGGCATTCTTTAGGCTCCATCCTCCCCATTCTTTTGTAAGGTCAATCCTTTTCTAGTTGGCCAAATGCAACCCTCTATACTCCCCACTGCCTCTCCAAATATAATTAAAACATAACTTCCTTTATATTTTCTAAGATACCTTTTCGTATGTACACTAGGAGGTGCTAATAAATTGGTAGAGCTTCTAGAACTAATTTGACCAATACGAGCCTACCTACTATGGACAACCACCTATTGCACTGAAAATGAATCCTTTTACCAACTTGACCAACCAACTAGTGCTAATAAGCTTTCTTATAGTTATTTGGGTGGATATTAAACCTAAGGTATCTTATCCCTTCTTTTGGATTTCCTTGAGCATAGGGTAGTACAACCTCTAGCTAAGCCAAAATATTGTCATCCAGAGAAAGAACATAAGCGATTGACTTATGTTTGTTCATCGCAAAGTAGAATATCGTCAACAAATTATAGATGTGTTCTTAAAACATGTCTACCAACCGGTACACCCCTCACCATCTTTCTAGACTTTGCATTTAGTAAGCATCTGCTCAACCCCTCAGAAAATAGTAGAAATAAGTATGGGGACAAAGGATAAAAGAGTGTGCATGTTAATGGCTCTTTTAATCCTATGAGATGGTTATTGAAAATGTGGCTTGTTGCTTGGATGTTTTCTCTTGGATATTTTGGGTTTATGTTGAGTAGCTAGTGTTGTTATTCTTGGAAATGATCTCTTTGAAGACAAGTCTTTACCAATGAGAAGAGACTACGCGTGATGATTTTGTCCCTCCTTAGCCCTTGTTGTAATGTTGATATTGGGGAAGATTTATGTTTTAATAAAAAATGGCACATGTTAATGGCACTTTTAATCCTACGAGATGGTTATTGAAAATGTGACTTGTTGCTTGGGCTGTCCATTCATTTGAAGGTTGTCTTTCTTAGTCCTTTCCTTTGTCATCTCATGGTTCTTCCTTTACTGTTTGGGTTGCACGTTATTTTGAATATTCATTGCAATGGTGCATCTATTGCTAGGGCACTCACTCACTCTCATATAACCTAAAATTTATTTGGACTTGTAACGTCCCCAACCACCCCTGGGCGATGTCACTCACACAGACCTTAGAATTTACCATTTCACTCAAACCCTTAGGTTAAATTAATCCAGGAATAGGTACACAAATAGACCAGATTCATTTAATAGATTACATTAATTCAAGCATATCACAAATACACACATAATTTAACCATAAATACAATTGAGCATAATCGACTACAACAATGGAAAACCATATATATATATATATATATATATATATATATATAAACATCAACAAGTTTTTAGATACTTATTTGTGAATTTTGTTGGCTAGTTGCGGACCTCTGATGTTCCTCCCAACCACAGAACTTGCGGTTCATAAACTCTCAACCACGACTCACCCTTGAGGTGGGGCCTCGACTGCATGGCCATCACAACCATAAACTAAAGCAATCAAGGCTCACACACTAGGATGCATCCTTTATGACATGATTAATTGAATAACCATGCCTCAATCGGTTTCAGAATCCAAACCCAGGACTGACTGTTTGTTCAACCAGTTCCAAAACTCAAGCATAGGGCTCACCAACTGGTTGCTAAAAACCGAGTTTTCCAGATCTCATGTCAGTTCCAGAGTCGAAGCCCAGGGCCTGTTACCACACAATCTAACAGAGCCCTAAGGAAGGGAAAACCTAAGGGACCACTACTAGACTAAGTGACAACAATGGGACAATGACCCACTGTCACCTTAGTCAGAGTCCCTTGCTCTTTACGGACTTTCACCGATATGAGGAGTCCTGGTAGGAAGGGAATCACTTATAATGAATAGACCAATGATTTAGGTATGTTATGATTCCACATATCCCATTCAAGGAGAGACACACCAATGGCTCAATCTTTCACCGATATGAGGAGTCCTGGTAGGAAAGGAATCACTTATAATGAATGGATCAAGGATTTAGGTATGTTGTGATTCCACAAAGCCCATTCAAGGAGAGACACAATAATGACTCAACGCTTCAATGAAGTTAAACGCTCTCCAAGAAAGGCCTAGGAGGAGATCAAGACTTAGTGTTTGAGATTTGAAATGATAACATGTATTCCTAAGATCAAGGCTCCAAGTGATTGGGTAGGACCTCTCAAAGAAGCTCTATGTTATGCTTTGATACTTCTAAGAGACTATTCACTTCCTTTGAGAGACCTAAGAAAGGCTTGTGCTAGGCCTAGGGTTTTATGGATAATCGTGGGAAGAAATACTTCCAAGGTACTCACTATGTCAAGGTAAGGGAGGAGAAAGGGTTTCTTATAATTTACTCCAGTGAGTACTATGCTCATACAATACTCAAGAAAGTCCCTTAGTCTAGGAGAAACAAGCAAAGGTTTCCCTTCTAGGGTACACCTAGGGCACAAGATTTTATGGATGAGGAACTGTGAAAATTTTACCAAGCTTGGAGATCCTCTAGGAAAGACCCTAAGGAAGAGTCTTGTCCTCACGGAATCCAAAATTTCACTCTCTAAAGGAATTCACTTGATGCCCTAGCCTAGTCGTCTTAGAAAAAGGGGCCAAAGATTTGAGGAGGAGAAAATATGGAGAAGAGAGGAGTTGATCACTGAGTTTCTTGGACTAGTGCCTAGTCCTTTGGGCTATGGAGTCCTAGATGCTTTTAAATTGGCCAGAGTTGTCCTTAAGGAGGCTAAAGGTTGATGTCCTTGCAATTAGCCTTTAACATTTACCCACTCAAGATTTATGTGGTTTTATGGAAGAAAGACAACTTCATCCACTAGGAACATTCATCATTTGCAATCCAAATAACTTTCCAAAAATGTTTTTCAATAATCAGGGCACAATAACATTAACCTAGTTGCACCAATTCCATACATTAGACGTTATCTCAAGAAAATATTCAATAAGAACTCACAAGATGACAATATCCATCCAAATGCTCGCTGAATTGATGACATCATGCTGATGTAGGGCCATTGGAAGGCCACGTGGAGTCCTCTTTGTGCCAAATTGTGAGAGAGGGCTCTATAAATATTGAACAAGGGGATGACCCCTTGGTCTCCATGCAAGTCATCATGTGGGGCCCCAAATTGTGTTTGGGGCACAAGAACTGGTCTCATGGGTCTCCTGATGATAGAAAATCCTGTGCTGCTCCAATGATGAGGGCTTTGACATGGTGCTTTCCCTCCCATGTCTCAAGGGTGAGACAAAGCTCCTCCGGGCCTTGGATCAATTGCCATAATATGCTAAGCTGGCTAGGGCACACTGGTCCAAATGCATCATCTCGTAAAAAATGTGGGGTAATGAACATATCGTTTAAGGTGCAATGAAGGTGCCCATGGCATGAAATGATGCTTTAACACATGATGGAGTCCCATGGCTCTCAACACTTCCCCTGGGGTGTCAATATGATCCTCTGGTGGGCTTGGGCCCCAATTAAGTTGCCCAGCCCATGATGAAACCACATGTCAATTACATATAAGATTCAGTGCGCTTCCTCGCCATTAGGTACAATAATTCATTAGTGCATCTAAGTGAACCAAGCTTGTTAATCAAGGGCACATTCAGATTTCATAGTGGGCTTCCCTTCCAATTTGGGGCTTTAAACTCGTAATAATGTTACCTCCCTAGGTAGGAGTGGCTAATCAACAACCCTATTAGGTGTTCTCAACCCCTAAGGGGAAAGACATGTCCCTGGTACATCCTTCAATTGATAGGTGCCATGTGAATGATGATGAATGGAATGAGACACGGGAGTTTGAAGGCCGAATGCCATGGGTTCAAGGATGGTAATGATGAGTGATGTCCAGATATTTGGGTGTATAGATGTAGGAGGGAAAAATCAGGTATACATGAGTTACCCCGAACTTTGTTTTTCTTCAACCCTTATTCATTAACCTTTTTCCTTTTCTTGATTTTTCTTTGTATTACTGCTCGTGGCTCTAAGAGATGAGATCATGCTGTGTATGATGTAAGCAGTTATTATCCCCTTAAGGTGGGGTAGTTCATCGCCCACTAGGGATTGGGACATGCATGGGTTCCTTAATGATGTGGGGGCACTCATGTGGCCCTAGGAACCATAGTGATGACCATAATGATAAGGGGTAGAACTCATGTTTGGCTTTTTCCCATATGCTATTTTAATGTCCCAACCATCTTTTGCATGTTATAATATTCTTTTTTTCGTTCCTTGCTTGTGGTTATGATATGCTTTTAACGTTCTTTTAACTGCATCAACCTCCAGGGCAACATTTCTCGGCCCTATCCAAACATGTGAACAATGGGAGGGGGGTGTACTAGTGCCTTGTGGACCTAGTGGTCATGTGGACCTAGAGAGGGAAGATGATGAAATAGGGCTTGTAATGTGGGAGGGGAGTGAAAATTATGGAACGGGAAAACATGATTGTGCTACTAAAACCAGGGTTTTCGAAGTAGTGCCCTTCCTAAAGCTATAGGTCAATAGGGGAGATCCCATGGGACTAGGATTGAGGATTAACCCTCCATTTAAAGTGAGGGAACAAAACTATGGTCAAAACCCTTTCTTCTTCCAAGTCATCTAATAATCCATGCCCAAGATGCCCAAGGAAAAACAAGCCTAAACACTCGATTGCACAATGAAAAACATATCTTTAGTATTGGATTGCCCACCTTCAAACATATGCTCTTGACAAATGGGAAAGGGGACATATGACTAGTTTTGGGAGCGGAGATCAAATGACACAATACATCGACTACATCAGTGGCTGTCAGGGCATGCTGGCTGCCGGCTGAAGAGATGTCTAAGAGAAAAATTCTTCTATTGGGTCACCCAGTTTTGGTGGGTAAAATTTGGCTCCAACTGGGACATGAGCTCTGTGTAGAGTGCACGATCAATGTATTCGAACTGGGAGGTCATGAGAACACCAGCAATCCCTTGGGACTGCAAACTTGTATCCTGCACATCACAAACAATGTTGGAAGCATGTGTCCTGGGCATACTTTTATCGCCCATGCTTTCATCAAATAATAAACCACATAGAAAAGAAAATCTATTCTATGATGCAACATTTAATGTAAATGCATCTATTCTAGCATGAGAATATACATAGTATACAATGTCAAGTATCCAAGAAAGGGGTGAGGTGACTGGCCTTGACGGGGAAAACTGAACTAGTTTACTTTTCACAAGATACATAATTTCTTAACATCTTATAAACAATGGAATAGACACACAGAGATAAAAACACAACACAAATTCACACAATTATTTTTCTTAAGAAACCCAACAGGGAAAAACCTGTCTCCTTGATGTAGTCTTTTATTGATCTTGAACAATTGAATCAAATATAAGGCAATCTGTTCAACTGAGAACACATTTGTTCTCTACTATACTAGCTCGAACCACCCTGCAATTGCGCTCACCCAGCTCTTGCTTCCTTGCACTCTGTAACACAACCCTTTACCAATCTAATCAAAGGGAGGTGGTTACTAGGTTTCCGACTCTCAGTTACGGTTACAAGAATGAGGAATTTATTTATTTATTTTATTTTATTTTCTGCCCTATCTATGGCATGATTTAGTGCAGAGTTGGTTACCATCGTATGTTTGACCTTCGACCACATACAAGTTAACATTGGATGATCATATGATATATTATTCATCGACTACTCCATGGACATTCCCATTACTGTAATCTTCTTGTACTGCTCTGTCCCAAACCATTACATCAAGGGCACCAGTGTCTACTTCTATGAAATGGATGAACTATTCTCAGAGTTTGAAACATCACAATCTGAAAAGTAAAGCTCATGTTGACCAGTAGACTGTCAATGAAAGCACAGAAACTTGTCAGCTGGGTTATTCCTAGCAAATATTGGTCTTTCCATAACATCTCGAGAAAAGGTAATTTCTCCTTTGTAATGTTTTCAAGCAAGTCAGTTCTTCTTATCGTCTCTATGTACATTTTCTCTGTGTATGATACATCTCTTTGTTCAATGAAGGCTGCATGTGGCGTTTCTACTTTGTTATGATATGGTTTATTTTGACAACCCTCTGACCATGGAATCAATCAAAAGGAGTGTCATCCACATTTCTTACTAAGAAGCAACTACCATGGCTATTAGAAGCAGACATTCCCACTGGCTGAACATACTCCCTCAACTCATACACAGATAGCAAGTTGGTGAGAGTCAAATTGTTGAATGGTCTCTTTGACACCAGTCATGGGTGCAACACATTGAGGTGCTACATACACATACATGCATATATAGATATCAGGATTCAGGGTCTTAATAGTGGAAACATGTGGAGTCAGAATACTGAGCCCCCTCTGATGAAGAGTTTACCATCTGATGAAGATTTTAGCATTTTGAGGGCTCACGTTTGCCATGCCTTATCCTTCAATAGTTTCCTTAATAAATACTGAGCAGTGACAATAACATGCTCCATTGACGGTATCACTAAAGGCAAAAGACTGCAGGTACTTTCTTCATGGATGAAGAATGGCCATAGGTTATGTATCATAGTCCTTCCTATTTGTCATGTACAAGTCATGAGAAAGAACCCAAGATGGGTGTTGAAAGTTTCCATGTATATCCTCCTCAGACATCGGTAACATGGGAGAGAGAGCCATAATTTGATGAGAGAAGGTACGAATAGGTCTCTTCTACTGAGCATGCATTTGCTCTTGAAAATAGAACAAAATCATGCCCGAAATACCAAAATTTCTTGGATAAGCAAGCTGAAAAACTCTATGGAAAGTGCCATTTCCGAGCCACTTAATATGCTAGAATCATTCGTCAAAACATCCCTTGAAATCTTGGAAAAGTGAACTGAAAACAACTCTACAGAAGGTACCATTTCCCAGCCATGCAATCATTCATCATGATTACACTTGAATGAGGTTAGGGTTAGATTCTATAATTGGTAAAAATATCCCTCAAGAAAGCACTTAGCACGAGGCCAAGTTCTATGTATATGTGTAACCATATATCATGGTTAGATTTCAGGTGTACCTTACATTACAGAGCAGAAATAGCAACTCTGCCATTACAACCAGTTATTTGAAGTAACATATCGTACTCAGATTTGAGGTAAAACCCGTGTAAAGATGCATGATAGGGTAGCGCAGAGTAGGGAAAAATTCTAATCAAGGGAAAAATCCCAGTTGTCATACAATAAACTGGTATGTTTCCAATACTATGTGCAATTCTCTTTAGTACAGGCATGGTGAGGTAAATGCAGAAAACAAGTGAGAACAATCAGATTGCTATGGGGCAGGCTTGTATGCCTCCCCTAGCATCTACAAAATACATGCGGCATCCTCTATACCAGGTATATGATAAGTTTAAGAATGATAGGTAGAAAACAACGGAAATCACTCCAGATTCCCATTGCCAAATGCATTGGAATGAGGTGGCTACATTAACTGTACTTATACATGGAAAAGTACTCATAATAGCCAAAGTATCATGGGATTGTTATGCTGAGCTCTGTATGAACCCTACAAATTTGGCATTGTCTTCCTCTTTTTTTTCTACAATTGAGAATCGTGGGCATTCCAAAGAAGATAAGTAGGAATTATCGAATTTAGAAATAGTCCATAAATACAACCATGAAAGCCATTATTAAAATAAGGACAATTAAGAATTATTTGCATTGCTCCTTCTTTAAAAGGAAGCAGTGGCACTTGCTAAGAAGTGGGTATGATGTATAAAACACTTACGCCCAGACTGAAGCAGGGGCCTTTTGTAATTCATCAAATAAAGGTACATGAATAAAGCCTTCCCTCACACTTGAAGAGTGTGACTCTAGTATTGTTTAACGTTGTTAGCAATCTAGAAAAACCTGTACGCAATTATGTCAACAACACCTACTAATGAAGCTAACAATTGGGCAGTCATTAGCAAGGCACACATTTACCGAACTGATCCAAAGTAAATGCGAAAGACAGAGTTACAGTAAGCCCCAGTCAACATGCTAAGTTTGTCAATGCCACTCCAGATGTCATCGAAAGGGAAGTTCCACCCTTGAAGTTCCATGCCAAGTTTGTTAATGTCACTCCAGATGTCACCAGCTTGAAGCGAGTAACCAAGGATGCCACGAGGTCCTTAAGTATGAGACCTTCATAGAGCTTGCAAGGAGATCTGTATGCCGTTTGACTGGGGCATGCATAGCTATCAGCTGGTGGAGTATATTAATTTAACATCAGTATGTAACATACAACATTCTATTTTGAATTTTAGTGTTATATCCCTTATGCCACCCCTTCTACCATGCAGATTAGTAACTATTCACAGCACTAAAATCTTGTAACTGTGCACAGACAAGTATGTGGTTTATAGGGAAAACACACAGTGCTGTAATCTTGCAATGTAAAAATTGTTTCATACTTTCTCATGACAGAACCAGACTTGGCAAGGCCTGGAAATCATTGATTGACAAACCTGTAACAAGTGAATGACACGAATGAGGTTTTGGAGGAATGGAAATCTCTCCAATGAACAAGCCAAATGCTGCCCAGAGAAGGGAATTCGACTTTTGGATGAGAGAGGACACAACCAGCAAGTTAATTTAGTTGTGGGAGTGAGACACATCAGCATTTGAGCAACATTTATACCCAAGTGCAGAGCAAGGTCCCAACGCTGTGTCTACATGTTGAGAGTGTTGTTGCTCTTGTACAACGTTCCATCATGCCCAACACAATCAAGAAATGCAACATCCATGGCGCAGAGAGCTGGAGTACATCAGAATTTAATGAGCCCACACAAGAGCCATGGAAATTGAAATAATTGCACATAGATTTCAAGTGTAAAATATGACTCCAGAAAATCAACGAAAGTACGCAGACACAAGGCCACCAGCACACACAGAACTAATCTCTGACTTCCCAAGCTTGAAACTAAATGTTGCCGAAGTAAAAATGCATAATTGGAAAAGGGATCAACATGGCTACACATAAATCAACATTCCTATCATCTATACCTATAACTTCAGTATACTCCTGCTGGTTTGCTAGTGATCCACACATAACGTGGTTAAATCTTGTAGAGTCTTACTGCACATAGGCTTCATCTTCTTTAAATACAGCAGGGAAATCAAGTTTGGGACAATACTCACCTCCCAACCTTAGACAAGCTGCCATTGACTCCTTATGCAGCTATCACCCCCGAGCTGACTTCCAGGACTTGAGAAGACAGAGCTCTAAGGAGCAACCTCCACCTTGGCAGCTAAGGGACTCCAGAGGTTTGCCATCCTCACCTGAAGGGATTTCCACCATTCTCCAGTGCTCAACCATGATACGCTTCTCCCCTGAAGACTTGCTTCAATGATTGATATATGCACTTCCAGATCTGTGACTGGCGACGATAAAAAAATATCATGTCCTCTCCCAAGCATTACGCTGGTTCTTGTTAATGGCTCGCTTCCAGCAACATATCCCAACTTCCCGAGAAAGAAACTCGAAGCACCCCCCCAAGAAAACTTTGCTCTCCCCCAGGAACTCTGCTCCCCCTTATCCCTGTTTGAACTATGCTTCCTGGTTGTTATTGTCCAGTCTGTTCCAAATTCTTTGGAGCAATAAAAAATCTTCCACTTGTCGTTGTACTCAGATTCTTGTGATGGTTGGCCCTGTCATTACTTGGTCAGTCTTTGCAGGCCAATCACTGTCATACCATTTTTCCATTCGTCCCTTTGTCTGCCATTTTTCAACCTCCAGGCCTATTCTAAACAACAAAATTTGTTTTTGTAGAAATATCCTCTTAGGTCCTGGAATCACTGTCCCTTTTTCCCTTAGCCCATTTTCCTATATGATTGTGATATTTATAAAGGTGAACAGTGACCGGGGTGTTACATGCTCTGCCTGGCCCTATTTCTGTGAGCACTATGCCTCTTATTTCCTAGCGCACAAGACCTCCTATTCTTTAGGACACAACTCCTAAATCCTAGCGCAATTTTGCTATAAGAAAGTCTCCTCACTATTGTGCACTAGCTCCTCCAAGATATACACTCCACAACCAAAGAGATCTCACAGAAACTTGTGCACTCAATAATGATCAACCTTTGTGCCTTCGTCCTTCCTTTATAGATTTGGTCCATGCTGAAATTGGCAAGTGCAAAATTAGAACTCGTGTGGTTGAAAAGTTAACCGAGTTCGAACTAGTTCTCTCTCCAATCATAACTGGAGCCACAACTTGTCCTTACTTCAATCAATGACTGAAGCTCCAATTCATTCTATTTGCACTCATAACTACCAGTTGTTGTAGTCAAACTAAAGAAGGATCCACTTAACTAATCATCCAACTCTACACATGAACTTGTGAGTACTATTCCTGTAAACTGGAAATAAACTCAGCATGCCCATTAAATCACTCCATGGTTAAAGGATAGACAAATTGTGGTATTTCTGGCTAAGGCACGAGCCAAAGAAGACCTTCCACTTGCTACACTTTTCAACACTCCCTCTTAGGAAGGAAGGGATTTCTTACAACTCCGAACTTGTCTCTGAAATAGATGAAATTGCTTCTTGCCAATGCCTTGGTCAAAATATCTATTGTTTGCTCTTCTTCTGGAATGTACGATAGCTTCACTATCCCTTTCTGCACACAATCTCTGAGATGATGATACCTGATCTCAATATGCTTGGAGCGATCACGAAACATTAGATTCTCAGAGAGCTTAATGTAACTCTGATTGTCATAATGTATCACAATGAGTTCCATCACCCTATCTGAAAAGTCCCACAAGCAACTTCCTCATTCAGATAGCTTCGAATGCTGCCAAATTAGCAGACATGTACTCAGCCTCTGCTAAACTAAGTGCAACTGATTTCTGTTTCCTGCAAAACGAGGAAACAACTACTGACCCAATGCTGAAGACCCAACTTGAGGTACTCTTTCGATATGTGGAGCACCCTGCCCAATCTGCATATGTGAAGCCCTCAAGCCTCACTCCATCAACTTGTCTGGACCACAAAACCTAATCTGTTGTGCCTCTGAGATACCTCAAAGCATGCTTCACAACAATCGGGTGAACTTTGGTTGGTTCCATCATGAACTGACTCAGTTAGTTTACTGCAAAACAAATATCAAGCTCTGCGTTGACCAAATACATTAATGACCCGATGAGCTTCCTGTATAGTGTAGCATCCACTCCTATGCTCTGCTAGCTTCCACCTTCCTCAAATTTGTGACTAGAGGCGTGGCCATGGGTCTGCAATCCTACATACAAAACCTCCTGCGAATATCCTGCGTGTACTTGCCCTATCATTAGAAGATGTCACCATCACTTTGCCAAACCTCCAATCCAAGGAAATAGTGCATAAGCCCGATATCCTTCATCTCAAACTCCCTTGCAAGGTCTGCCTTGCAATCCTGAATCATGTTGTTCCAGTCAACAGTGCAACACGACTCTTATAGGACCCACGAGTACCTGTGGGTATTAACGGGTTTTATAGTGAGATGGGTCACTCGTATATTTCTCGCGGTTTCTAATCGTACTTGCCAAAACTCGTATAAAACCCGACTACCCGCATTGAACCCGTGAAGAACTGCATATGACCCGCATAAGACCCGTGGAGACCCTCAAAATTTGATTTGATTTCTTTTAATTTTTTTTTGGAGATCATGTGGAGGGAAAGGGAAAATGGAGGGAAAGTTTTGCTGAGTCTTATACGGGTCATTCCCGAGTCTTGTACGGGTCGCCGAGTCAATAGCCAGATGAGTCTTATACGAGTACAAGTCATGCAACATTGCCAATCAATATAAGATCGTCAACATAGAGCACTAGAATGAGCGGAAGCCCTCCAACCATGATGTAGTGTAGGTTGGGATCCGCGTCACTCTTAGTGAAGCCCAATCCTCGAAGGTAGCTGTCAATATGAGTGTACCATGCTCTCGGAGCCCACTTAAGCCCATAAAGAGCTCTCTTGAGCGTGCACACGTGTGTGTCTCTGCTGAATTGCTCAAACCCCTCTGGCTGCTCCATATAGATCTCCTCCTCAATCACTTCATTGAGGAATGTTGTGTTCATGTCCATCTGGTGGATCTTCCACCCCATCTGTGCTGTAAGTGCCATAATCATCCTAATGGATGAATACCATGCTACTGGGGCAAACATCTCATCATAGTCTATGCCTTCAATCTATGAGAAGCCCATGGCTACAAACCTGTCCTTGTACTTCACACTCCCATCTACTTCATGTAGGACCTTGTACACCCAACACGAGCCTACTATTGATTTTCCCTCTGGTCGTGATACAATCTCCCAAACATCATTCTTCATGGTGGAGGAATATTCCTCCATCATGGCATCTTACCAAACCTGCTGAGAGGCTGCCTCATAACAAGAAGGCTTTGTGTCCAACAACTCTATCATTAGTGCCATATAAACGGTGTACCTCTATGGCTGCTTGCTTTGCCTGAACATAGAGCTAAGAGCTTCAACATGCTCCCGTGCCTCCTGAATCAACATGTCAGCCCATTTGGATCTCTTCCTCCCTATGCAAGGAGTCTCTAACTGAGTAGCTGTTTGCTCTCGTCCTGGTCTCTCCTCCTCATCATCCTGCTATGCGACCCTCTTGCATCATCCTACTGTGCGACCCTCTTGCCACTTGGCTGAGACTCAATTTGTGATCCTTGCTAAGGTTCCTCCTCGGGATCGAGTAGCTCCTCCTTAGGTACTCCAACCTGCTCTCGCTCTAAGGACTCCCTTAGAGCTCTGTCCTCCTCAATCCTCACGTCCTGCCTGATTACTATCTTCTTGAGTGATGGAATATACACTCTGTATGCCTAAGATGTCTAATTGTAACCCATGAAAATACCCTTTTTTGTTGTTGTGGGCTCCAGCTTTTTCTTGCTATCTTTGGACACATGGCAGTAAACTTTTGTGCCAAAGATACAAGAGTGTGAAACATCAGGCTTCTTTCCTGTGAAAGCTTCCTCTGGTGCAACTCATCCAAGCACCCTATGTGGACTCTTGTTTTGCAAAAATACTATAGTGTTGCATGCCTCTTCCCACAAGAACATAGGCAGTCCTTGATCATGCAACATGGCCTTGGCCGCTCCAACTACATTTCAGTTCTTCCTCTTAGCCACCCTATTTTGTTGAGGGGTATAGGGTGTTGTCAGCTCCCTCCTAATCCCCTCCTTGGCGCACAAGTCCTTGAAGGCATTGGAGATATATTCCCCACCATTGTCACTCCTCACTGCTTTGATCTTCTTCCTGGTCTGGTTTTCTACCAAGGCCTTGAACTCCATGAACTTGGTTAAGACCTTATCCTTCTTCATAAAAAATATCCAACCTTTTTGAGAATAATCATATATGAAAGTAACATAATACTCGTGTCTCATAAGTTATGGAGAAGAGAAGGGCTCGCATACATCTGAATGCACCAGCTCCAAAATCCCTTTGGCTCTGTTGTCTCGGCCTGGAAAGATGACTTGTCATACTTGCCAAGCGTGCATCCCTTGCACAATTCAATCTTTTCAAGACTGTACTGTCGTAGCCCTATGGCTATTTGCTGTAGGATCTTTTACGCCTCATGATGTAAGTGTCCCATGCGCTTGTGCCAAAGTTCTCCTACATCTTTGCTCTGCCCACATGCTGCCTTGTTGCTCAAAGCTGCACATGTCTCAACCTACAACTTGTAGAGATTCTTCATCATTAAAGAATTTTTGAGGTAAAAAATGGGCCTCAAAACAAAAATATACAACAAAAATCAACTTTATAAGAACCAATAGGATTCAATATGATGATGTCAACCATGGGGGATAGTCACCATTTTTGGAGTGAAAAGGTAAAAAGATAAAAGATTAAAAATAACAAACTACTTTTTCAACTCGTATTTTCAACTTATCTCCCTATGATTTTACTCAAATTTCGAGCGAGAGCACTCGTTGATTTTTCATTTAAGGAATACCCATGTTGCACACTTTCGATGTAACCTACTACACAAAAAATGTGAAATACGTGAAAAAACATGATCATAAAAAGTATGCAACATGGGTACTCTTTGGATGAAAAATTAAATTCTGCATCCAACAAGTGCTCCTGCTCGAAATTTGAGTAAAATCGTAGGGAGATAAGTTGAAAAAATGAGTTGAAAAAGTAGTTTTTTCTTTTTTTCCCTCCAAAAGTTGGCGAGGTAATCTTATCTTATTTTATTATCTCCACTATTATTTTCTAATATTCCTTAGGAGGCCCATTTTAGACCTCAAGATTTCTGTAATGCCTCACACCTGTCTGCGTCATTGATCCAGAAGCTAGATGCTTGAGGTGAGCCTTACCTCTGTTGAAAATGACATCATAACCTTTGTCCTCTAGGGTTGCCACTGAAACAAGGTTCTTCTTCAGGCCTAGAACATAGAGAACATCTTTGAGATGGAGAGAGCTCCCAGACTCTCTCTCAAAGCTGACAATATCAACTCCCTTGGTTGTGTACTTGCCATTATCTCCTAACTCAATATGAACTTGCATGTCCTCCTCTAGCTGGCTGAAATAGTCCTGATTCCCAATCATGTGGAAGGACACTTTGGAATCAATATAGCATGTGTTGCTACCTTGTGAGCTTGCCATGAAAGCTATCAATTAGAAGTATTTTTCAAACTGAGAAGCAAACCCATCTACCCTAGCGGATGCAACCACATGATCCTTGTTGGACCCCTTGATCTTACTTAGGTCCTTCTTCTTCTTCTCGCCCTTGACTGGTCTCGACCTTGCATTTTCCCTTCTTGCCCTTGGCTTTACTTCCTTTACCTGCCGGGGCAAAGTTCTCCTCGTCCTCTATCTTCACTGCTCTACCATCTCTTGTCCCTCTCCGGATTTCTTCTTGAACACTATCACTATAGAACCTTTTCCAATAGGGAAAGTTTTCTTTGCCACTCACTGCATCCTGGAAAACATACCAAGACTTATGGAGTCCGAGAAGCGCATGACTCGCAAGGTCTTTTTATGCTACTGTCTCACCCACCCCACCTAGCTCATCCTGAACCTGAGTGAACTTTGAAAGATATGTGATGATGGGCTCTCCTTTGCTCATCCTAATACTTCTTAGCTTCTCTTTGAGAGCTAGCTTCCTGCCATCACTGGAACCCTGAAACAAATCTAAGATGGATTTAAACATATGAAATGTTGTCTTCTTCCCATGGAGATGAGGAATGATATGGTCCTTAACCTCTTTTAGAATGATCCTTGTTGGATCCCTTCTTCCTGTTAGGAGATTTAGCATAGTGCCCGAACTCATGTCAATAAAGCACTTGATCTTACTTAGATCCTTCTTCTTCTTCTTGCCCTTTTAACTGGTCTCGACCTTGCCTTTTCCCTTCTTGCCCTTGGCTTTACTTCCTTTACCTGTCGAGGCAAAGTTCTCCTCGTCCTTTGTCTTCACTGCTCTACCATCTCTTGTCTCTCTCTGGATTTCTTCTTGAACACTGTCACTCTAGAGCCTTTTCCAACTGGGAAAGTTTTCTTTGCCACTCACTGCATCCTGTAAAACATACTAAGACTTATGGAGTTCGAGAAGCGCATGACTCACAAGGTCTTTTTATGCTACTGTTTCACCCACCCCACCTAGCTCATCCCGAACCTGAGTGAACTTTGAAAGATATGTGATGATGGGCTCTCCTTTGCTCATCCTAATACTTCTTAGCTTCTCTTTGATAGCTAGCTTCTTGACATCACTAGAACCCTGATACAAATCTAAGATGGCTTTAAACATTTAAAATGTTGTCTTCTTCCCATGGAGACGAGGAATGGTATGGTCCTTGACCTCTTTTAGAATGATCCTCCTTGCCTTGGTATCGTTCTTGTTATGTTGGGCCAACTGTTGGGGATCTTGAGGTGACACTTGAGCCTGCTTTATAAACTCAAGCACCCCATGATCTTCTAACACTACTGGTATCTGCTCATTCCATGAGAAAAAGTTAGAGGCTCCCTCTAAATAGTGATCTGCTCTCATTCCTTGAGCCAACATCTTGCTTATCCCAAGAATTGCTTTTTCAAAACTATGATTTGCGCTCTTCACCAATGATCAACTTGGTGTTGGTCTTTATACCGATCTCTGTTTGATACCATGTTAATTTTCCATGAAATTCTGCTACTACTTAGAGGATTTTCTAAAAACTGAACTAGTTTACTTTTCACGAAGATACATAATTTCTTAACAAGCGAAATAGACACACAGATATAAAAACTAGCACACAAATTTGCACAATTAATTTTCTTTTCTCAGGAAAGCCAACAGGGAAAAACTTGTCTCCTTGATGTGGTCTTTTCTTGATCTTGAGCAATTGAATCAAATACAAGGCAATCTGTTCAACTGAGAACACACTTGTTCTCTACTATACTAGCTTGAACCACCTTGCAGTTACGCTGACCCAACTCTTGCTTCCTTGCACTCTGCTTGGCGCTATTTCTGTGCATGCTAGGCCTCCTATTTCCCGCACAATATCTCCTATTCTTTAGGACATAGCTCCTAAATCCTAGCGTAATTCTCCTATAAGGAAGTCTCCTCAATACTGCTCACTAGCTCCTCTAAGATACACACTCCACAACCAAAGAGATATCGCACAAACTTGTCCACTCAATAATGATTAACCTTTGTGCCTTTGTCCTTCCTTTATAGATTCGGTCCCTGCTAAAATTGGCAAGTACAAAATTAGAACTTGTGTGGTTGACAAGTTAATTGAGTTCGAATTGGTTCTCTTTCCATTCATAACTGGAGTCATAACTTGTAGTTGTCCTTACTTCAATCAATGATTGAAGCTCCAACTCGTTCTATCTGCACTCATAACTGCCACTTGATCCTCTAGTCAAACTGAAGAAGGATCCACTTAACTGATCCTCCAACACTATGCATGAACTTGTGAGTATTATTCCCACAAACTGGAAATAAGCTCACCATCTCCATGAACTCGCTCTATGGTCAAAGGAAAGACAAATCATGGTCTTTCTGGCTAATGCCCGAGCCAGAGAAGACCTTCCACTCGCTACGCCTTTCAACAAAGGACATACACACGAGCACACCGTCCCCAACACATAGACACACATACACACAGGTGTACTACCCCAGAAAGAACTCTTGGCTCACTAGCCTAATTAATTATGTCTTGGCTCACCAACTTAATAATCATGGTCCTGAGACCCATTGCATAGGCACACCGATCTTAATCATATTCATAACTTGGCCCACTAGCCTAACATGTGCATACACACAGAGGCATACCAGCCTCACAAGTCTTAGGTTCACTAACCAACGCATATTATACATGGTTATTACATTAATCATTTAGGGGTGGAACTAGGGGTGTTACATGCCCTTCCCCCTTAGAATAACACCGTCCCCAGTGTTCCTTTGTCTTTAGTAATAAACACACACTACTAGGTCACTGGTCTTCACTGCATCTACAATTTAATTCTCTTCATGTCCCATGGAATTCCTTCAACTTCCTTGAGTTCCACCTAAGGTCTTCATTGTTCAAGATATACCTACAACATTCAACAAATAACCATGCATGTTATAATCATGTATATACAACAAGTAATATATCCATAAGAATTTCAATTCATAATTGAAGCACATATATTCATAACACAAGAGAAGGCAGCTAAATACTTATCTGTATAAGTATTTTTCCTATTCCTAGTGCCCTCAACCAGCTAAGGCATCAATCCCAACAACCTTCAACCTATGGACTCACACCCCCCTTCTCTGCACCTAGCAGTCCCTCGGGTCTTGTGCCAAAACCTCCAGGATGGCTTATTGTCGGACAAGGATGTTCCTCGAGTTTGTGGCTCTAGGGGTTCCTGCTACTCTTTTGGGGCATCTAGGTACCCTCTGAGCGATTCATCTTGCCTTCTTTCTTCCCTTGTTCTCTGTGTTGACGGTCTTGGGTAGATGCATCATCAGAAAAATAGCAACCATGATTAGTCCTCATGTTAGACACATTACCTATACCATAGCAAATCACTTTCAGTCTGCATGCACATCACAAACATGCTCCAAGTACATTTAAACTATATAAATATACATACACATTACATATTTTCCAATATGCCTACTAGTGCATGTATCACATATAATTTCATAACAGTTAGGAAGGGAAGGTTTTAAGAGGTTCTCTTGTTCATGCCCCTGCATATCACAAAATTTAACAGCATGGTTGTCGTGTTTCACGACATTTCCCTTAATCAGACCTGAGAATTAATCAACTACCACTTTAATTTTGTACGTGCTGATATACATCCAATGTTGTTGTTGGAAGCAACAATTTTCATACCTTATTCTCCACACCATATACCTGTTGTCGTCAACGTTTTGTAATGTCCCCGAGGGATTAATTAACTCAAGGGATGAAGTAGCCTATAGATCCCTGTATGTTGTATTCCTTGATAAAAGGGGAAAACCCAAAAATACCTAAGGTTAGGCAAGTTTTGGAGCAGTTGGGACAAAAAAGGCCAAAGTCGAGGTTTGGTGTGAACATCACTCAATTAATTAAAGAGAGCCCCCCCCTCATGAAAATCTCTAAATACAAGAGGCTTAGAAGCATTTGAGGCAAGACTTGGTTTGATTTATTTCATCTCTATTTTGTTAAGCCTGAGGCTCTCAGGGTTTAAGAACTCATTTTTCTCTTTTGGAATAGTTTCACCACCCTACCTAGTCACTCTCCCTTGTTCTGGCACAAGAATCATCTATTTGAGGAGGCAGCAAAATATTTCTACTTTTTGGTCTTTGTTTCTTGTTCTGGCCACAGGAAATTATACATCTGAGGAAGCAGCGAGACCTTGTGGGAATCCTAAGGAAGATCGACCTGATTTTGTAGTCCTGCGAGTCTGTTTGAAAAACAATAGGAGCAGATTCCTAAACTTCTGAAGCAGGATACGATCATTTTTGGAGGTCTGGAATAGGGTTTTCTATGACCATGGGCTAAGGCAAAGTTCTGAAGCTAAGATAAGTTAATTAAGGTGGAATAGAGGAAGAATTTGGAAGCAAAACAAATTCGTTTGAGGTTGGGATTCGTGTGGGTTTCATCCCTGAGGTAGACATAGTGGTGCCTAAGGCCAATAGTGATTAGGAACGCATGAGATCCCCTAGGGCAAGCCAACATGAGGCTCTGTGGAAGATTAATGGGGTATCCTGAGGCACGCTCCTGGTTGGATCAAAGTTTGCTATGAGTTTAATCCATTTGAAGTTCCCTTAGTTCAAAGAAGAATCCCTTTTGAGGAGGAACGAATTATTTTCGTCCAATTACGTGGCTGAGATTGTGGGCAAATCCAACGAAGTTATACCACTGAGAAGCGAGGCCCTTCGAGCCAAATTGATCCTCATAGAGTGCTGAAGTTTTCGTGTAAAAGTTCTGAACTAAGACCAAAGGTCGATTATCCTTCTATCTCACTACCCACCTGAGGTATCTCGCATCCCTTTTCAGAGTTAGGAAAGCATCATGGACAGTTACAGGTAGTAGGTCGAGGGTTATGTTCTGAAGCATCTTTGATCAGAATCACATAAGCACAGAATAGTGTAATTGTGGTCAGTTAATAGGGCACTGGTTTTAGAAGTCAAGCTATATCAAGCTCTCTATTACATTTGTTTGAAATTACATTGGGACCGGTTGAATTGATTTGAACGGTTGGATCCAGTTTATGATTGTATGGCTGAATTATTGAATGGTTAAATTTGCACTATATTGTTTGGTCATATTAAAATTATTTATTAAAGGTTGTGCATTGTTGAATTATATGGATGCCTAGGTTGATAGAAGAATAGTATCAATTTTTGAAGGATATATTTGTTCTGGGACAAATCTGTGTGTTTTACCTCTAAACAGAAAGGGGTGTTAAGAAACCCTAGGCAGACAATTACCCTAAAATACTACACGTTTACTCAAACTCACATTCCAAACTCAATCTGTTGGCTTTCCAAACTCACATAACAATAACCTTCACTTCATTCTTGTCCGACTAATTTCATCTGTGACCATTCCTCACTAATTAAATAGTTTGACAGTGATTACTCCATTGAAGTGAATGTTTCAAGGGGAAATAACACCATCTATCCAAATCATTTGCAACCTTTTACGAAACCAATCTTGCAGCCAGAGCAGGCCTTGCTCGATAATGGATATAATAATATGGCAACATGTAAAATTGGGTTCTGATATGTAACAAGTTATTTGTTGCTAAAGCTGCATGCTTATCACTATGAGGCATTCCCAGGAAATGCACATTTATATTCTGGACAGGTCGAGGTACCTTTATGAACACTTTTCTCCATGTGAATGTCATGATGCAAGGGCTTTTCTACTCAACCAAATTAGCATAGGAATCTTGATTTAAGGAAATCTTGACATGGACAACAAGTCAGCTTGGTTTTTGGCCTTATACTAATATAGGACAAGGGCTTATTAGTTCCTTTTTGGGCTTGATACCATCTCATTTGGAAATAATAAGGTTCCCTGCATTTAAATCATTGTTTAATCAGTTCTCCAAAATGACTCTGCTAACTTTCTCCACCCCGTGCTAAAATTCTGTATATTTCCAAAATCCTTTCTTGAAATTGTTGGTGGAATTAATACTCTATAATTTGCTGATGTCTAACATGCGATTACTTGTTTGCTAGAATATAAGCCCAGAATACGCCCATGAATTCTCCCTAAGCAATGAATTCACATGGATGTTGAAAAGAATACTTCTTACAAAACTTGTCACCAAAGTTGTTGGTTGTTGTTGAGAAAAGATTATGTTTCTAAAAATAGAAATCGTGGAAAATAGCCAAATCAGTATTCAAAAGTGCCTATCTGACTGTCTTCAACCTTCCACATCCTCCAAAAATGTAAATATCAATCCAATGCATGGGAAAACCTCCTAAAAATAGACTTAGAAACCTGCAAAATATAGCACGTGCTGCCCATGTATTGTTGAGCTGGACAGTGCGGATGTATGGGAAGTGATCAAACTTAATAGTAGAATCTAGCATTCCGTTGGTATGCCAAGAATCCATTTTGCAATATTCTAGTGAACAACTCTTGGTGAAGTATGAACTTGGATGCAAGACTTACTGTGAAATTGATTTATGGCCCAGTGAAAGTTAATTAAATTTTCTACCAGTTGTCAGCACAAGGTTTCATATACATTGCTGGAAATGCTGCTGAATGCTTGAACCCTGTTTCAACTGATATAGTGATTGTCCTACAGTTATATTTTATATATATATATATATATATATATATATATATATATGGCAATTCTTTCACATACTTTGCTTGCAAGATAAAAATGGTTTTCCTTATCCTGCCGTACTTCCAAACTTTGACAATACTGAACAAAAGCTAAATTTATCATCTTCCATTTTATCTTCCAAATACAAAATTTCAGACCTTTCTCAATTGTTATGTTACTTAAAGTCTGATTCTTATTTTGCCCAGACAGGATCTCTGCAATCATATTTCCAAGGAGATCAACAGTCCACTCACATCTTTTGCTCACTTGAATATCTTGATGTAACTTCAACCTAAAAGTTTTGAGAATAACCATGTCACTTCAAACTTGTTGTATGGGCTCTTGTCCTCGAGAAATTCCCTAGGGAGATATAGCCTTTGGCATGGTACATGAAAATAGTAAGCAGTCCTCAAACCCCGACTTCCTTTGTAGAGACACCAAAAAAATAATATAGCACTTCCAGCTATGCTTATTTTACTTAGACCTCAACATAAATCCAAAAAAAATAGAGTTGAGGAAATAATGAAGTGGATAAAATCACTCGGTAGGGTTTCCTGCATAGTGACTTCATTTATGAACTTGGCAGAATTGTGGCAATTACAACATATGCACTTCTTGTGGTTTTGATTCAGTGGTCTTTAAAACTCTACTTAGACCTCAACATAAATCCAAAAAAAATAGAGTTCAGGAAAGAATGAAGTGGATAAAATCACTCGGTAGGGTTTCCTGCATAGTGACTTCATTTATGAACTTGGCAGAATTGTGGCAATTACAAAATATGCACTTCTTTTGCTTTTGATTCAGTGGTCTTTAAAACTCACTGACAAGCACAAGCAAAATGTAAGCTTCTTCCTCTTGTAAGATAATGCAGATTCCCACCACTCCTATTGCACATCATATGATGATCTCTTCCACTTGCTCCTGTTTCTTATCATGCAACATAAAGTGCACATCAGGTACATGCCCTTCTTCCTTCATCAACCCTGTCAGTCACTGCAATTCTGCATAGATCTCCTCTGTTTGTGGGTGTGATCTATTTCCTACCAAAAATGTATGCACTTTGTTCTTAACCTCAATCCAACTATATCCAAGCTTCTTTTTCAACCTCACATCCTCAATCGTTCTCCTCATTTTGTTTACATCATCTCACCTGCCAGATGCAACATAAATGTTTGATAGTTGAACATATGTTGTGACATCTTGTGGTTCCAATGCAAGAATGTATTTTGCAACTTGTTCCCCTAACTCTATATTGTCATATACTCTACATGCAGCCAGTAGGCTCTGCCAAAGCACTACACTAAGTTATAAAGACTTTTCATGGATATAGTTATGTGCCTCATTTAGGCGCCCTGCACGACCTAGAAGGTCAACAATACATGAATGGAGCTCCACTCCTGGTATAATGCCATAAGCATGACTGATTAAGTCAAGTATTTGAAAGCTTCATCCAATAGGCTTGCATGGCCACATGTAGATAGAAGGGCAATGAAGGTAATATGATTCAGTTGCATGCCAACATGCTCCATCTATTGGAATAATTGGAAAATATTCTTCACAAGCCCATGGTTGGCATATCCTTTGATCATTGCATTCAATAAGATCAGGTCTCTATTAATCATTCTGTTAAAAACTTTTTCAACATCCTCTATGCACCCACATTTCGGATACATGTCAAGCAATGCACTTCCCAAAATTACATCAGACTCAAATCCTGTTTTGATGATCTGACAATGGAAATATTTGCCCTGTTCCATTGCTGCTAGGCCTGTACATACTGTGGTAACATTGTCCAAGGTGGACTGGTTTGATTTTATACCTACCCATAGCATATCAATAATAAATATAGGGTTCTAGTGCCCCCTAACAATTTTTACAGTGACAAAATCCCCCATCATTGCATTCCATGAAACCACATCACGTTTAGGCATTTTGTCAAATAGCTTGATCACATCTTCAGTGTTATTGCATTTAGCATACATATCAACAAGGGCACTACCCACGAAAATATTTGTTTCCATACCCATTTTAATAATGTATAGATGGACCTTCTTACCATTTTCCCTTGATTACAGTCTGACACATGCCTTCTGAAGACTAGTGAAGGTCACCTGATTTGGATTTATGCCAAACCAAAGCATTTATGCCACAAGTTGGAAAACATCCACGCCACAGCTATTGTCAGTATATCCTGCTATCATTGAGTTCTGTGAGACCATGTCTAGTTCAGGCATATTGCCAAACAATGAGTTTGCATCCTGCCATGCCACCCAATTTTGCATACATGTAAACAAGAGCATTCCCCACAAAAAGATATGAATTAAAGCCAATTTTGATTATCTATGCATGAACTTGCTTGCCTTGTTCTAAATAATCTAGCGTTGAACCCACACTAAGAATGTTGGAAAAAGTGTGTTGAAGAATGTAACTAGGTTTGGTCTTCATAAATGTATTTGAGTCATTATGTAATGTATTTATCAAAAGAATAAAAATGAAATTTTATTATTGTTACAATGACTTATTAAAGCATGGGTTTCATGCTTGGGTCATCATGTTTTAGGTCGAAGTCCCCATTGAGGACTTCTAGGATTTATTCTGAGTCAATAAAGTGACTTATTAAAGCATGGGTTTCATGTTTGGGTCATCATGTTTTAGGTCAAAGTCTCCATTGAGGACTTCTAGGATTTATTTTGAGACAATAGAGTCATTGTACATTTAAAGAGACCCTTCTTGGGCTTTTGAATCATGTAAAAGATTAATTTTGAGTCAAAAATAAATTATGTCACCTCCACACCAAGTCAGCCTCAAGGAGGGCAATTCGACCTCACCTAAAGGCTATGTATTAAGCAGATTGAATTCATTTGGAGCAATCACTCTCACACAAGTTCGATATCAAGAAGTAGCTGGGAAAAGGTGCGAAATTGGGGAAGGAGTTCAAAAGGAATGCGAGTTTGGTCAAGAGTCAAGAGAAAGGAAAAATCGAAGTTTTTGGCTATCTCTCTCTCGTGTGGGCTACTTGAGGAGATCGAAGTATTTTTGTCTATATTGAAGTTGCTGCTGCCAGTTGCTGCCAAGACAAGTTTGCTGCTGATAGGTCGAAGTTGCTACTGCTAGTTGTTGTTGCCTCAAGTAGAAGTACTAAATCAAGATCGAAGTTCTTGGGTCAAGATCGAAGCTACTAGGTCAAGATTGAAGTTGCTAGAAAAGTGCATAGTGCTGTTGTTGCTCCTACCAGGTTGAAGATAGTATTATCTGCAAAAGAAGAAGAGGTTTGACTTGGTGTGGAGGAAATGTATGTCAAAGCCTGGAGTCTTGGATTATCTCAAGAAAACTGTTGAAGGAAGAATTGCTGATTGGGTTTTCCGCTAGGGTTTTGCCCTGGCTGTCCGCTTATATCTAGTGTCCTTGATCTGTGTGGTATTATTTTGGTAATTGCTTGATGAACTAAGAAAAATAAGATCATAAGAAAGTTAATAAGAAGACAAGAATATCACAAGTAATTATCAAGTATAAGAAAATATTTGTGCCTTTCTATTTTTCTAACTGGTATCAGAGCTTTGGTGAAGAAAGAAGGAAAAGACAGCTTAAGTATCTATTGAAAGAAAAGAATCTCAAGAATTTGATCAAGGAATCATAGAAGAAGATCTTATAGAGGAAAAAACTTAGTATCTTCAAGAGCAATGTCTAACACAATAAGGGGGGAAAACAAGTTTGAAGGAGCATCAAATTATAGGTCATGGAAAAAGAGAATTGGCCTTATTCTTTAAAAGAACAAAGTATTGGATTTGGTTAAAGGGAAAGTAAAGAAGGTTACTGAAGAATCCAGTGATGCAGATAAAGTGAAGTTTAGAGAATCAGAAATATTGGCCATGACACTAATGGTAGAAGGCATAAAGGACAATCTTGTCCCATATATATCCAACATGGACCATGCTCAAGAAATGTGTGAGGTTTTGTCAAAGCTGTTCACTATCAAGAACATTGGTCAAGTAGCAAGTTTAAAGAATGAGCTAAGGACTACAAAAATGACTAAAGATGACACTGTGACTTCCTTCTTTGCAAGGATAGCTAGAATTAGAGATGACCTTCTAGCCATAGATGAAATTGTACCAGCTAAAAAGCTAGTGATCACTGCCCTATTGAGGTTGCAACCAACTTGGAGTGCTTTTGCTTCAGGGATGAACAGTTGGAAAGAAACTCCCGCATTTCAAGAATTATGGAATGCCTGTAGCCAAGAGGAAATGAGAATCACATTAGCTTCCAACAATGAAGAAGTTTCAAATGCCTACACTGCTCATTATCAGAAAGAAAACTCCAAGAAGTCAAGAGGACCAAGAAGGAAGGTTGATATGTCCAGAATAGAATGCTATCAATGTCATAAAATGGCTCACTATTGAAGTGACTGTCCCAACAATCCTAAGAATAAGAGAAGGGAAAGAGACCAAGCCAATGTTCCTAAAGAAGGATCTCCCAAGAAAGCCAAACCCAAAGAATTAGATATAAGGGACTTGCACTACTAAGTCCTTTGCTCTAAGCCTTAGTTATTTCATTTTGTATTTTTGATTTTTAGTATTTGTAGGTTTAACATACTTTTGAAAAGACATTTTTGAATTGTTTTTATAAAGTTATAAGTATCCCTCAAGCTTGGAGGGAGCCCTCACCAAATTTTAAAGATAAGTATCTTACTCCTTTTTAGTTTTGGTTTCTCGCCAACTTTTAAAGATAAGTATCTTACTCCTTTTTAGTTTTGGTTTCTCGTACTTATCTAAGTTTGTTTATATTAAATACTAATCACATTTCTACTTCTATTTGCGTCTTTAGGAAAGACTTACCTGAATACTCAAGGATTATGAAAGAAGACCTCATAGGACAAAGCATTGGATTACAAGGTTTGTTAAGAAACAAAGGTATGCCTTAGACCATAAGCCTTGTTCTCTGTACAATAAAGGTCTACTCATTCATTTTGGTAATCTATTCTACATTACTAACATTGTTGTGTGTTGCTTTCCAGAATCATAAAGATTCTTGATTGGGTGATTCATCATTAGATAAATCTACCCTCCTCACATCTTTGATTATTCTTGTAAAGGTTCTCTGGAAAACCCTAACCTAAGGGTATAATATGTGAAACCCTAGCCTACTTGGTTATTGGTGAAAAATGTTGTTTTTGATGTTTACGGTTTTGATGTTTGGGGTTTTGGTATGGTTATGAAAAACCCTAACTTATTAGGGTTGAATGGTGCTATATGAAATCCCAAACCTTTGAGCTTTTGATAAATTAGGGTTTTCTATGTTATGTATTGAAACCCTAGACCTTTATAGTTTGGTAGGGTTTGTGAGCAAGACCCTCATTTAGATATTGTCATAGGAATGAAACCTTAGGCATATGTTTGTCCATCTAATCAAATATATCTGAATGTGTTTATATCATTGGGTTTGACTAACATATGTTGTTATGATTTGCTTATGCATGATGTTGTAATCCTAGATATATGTGTTGACCTAATTATTGGTGGTCATAAGTCCTAGGGTATGGAATTAAGCCCTAATCGAAGTTTGATAATGTAGGATGATAGTGAATTCTAGGGTTTTGTAACTAAACCTTATTAAAAGCTTAATTCTCTAATATATGATGACACGTTATTGAAGTCTGAAATTGAGCTATGATTGGTTTTGATTGTTGAAGCTTAAAGGTTCATGTATGAAATCTAGGGTTTGCACTAAATCCTAGTGGGAAGCCTAACCTATGAATTCTAAAAGTTGTTAGATACATTGTTATACTTGGTTGAATTGGGATTGCCATATAAAAGAATTCGTCCTAGATATAATGAGAGGTGATATCTTGATTGAGTCATTGATGTGACTTAGGGTTTGTAACGAAGCTTGGGAAAGAAGTTAAAGTATTGAAGTAAAGTCTCTTGTTGATTATGAAGTCTAATGCTTCCACTATTTTGATATGGTTAACTTCATGCTTCTATAGTTTTTGGTTGTACTTGCAATCTAAGTTATGCAGGTACATCATCTTCAAGATGGCGAAGGTGTTTGTAATATAAGCACGATATATGAAGGATGGAAGCCAAGAAAGATTCTCCAATGTCATAGAAGAAGCTAATCTCCCCAAGTTAAGAGGGAGCCTGGATAGAAGAAATCCCCTTAAGAGGGAGGGCATGTCATAGTCATGATGGTTACCTTAAAAGAAGAAATTGGAGACTGCATTTTTAAGGTGTTGGGTTGCTGCATGAGAAGTGGGAAAGGAAGAATCTTCTGTCAAAGATTTGTTTGGAGGTCCTACCATGGAAAGCAACATCAAGATGACTGAAAGACCCTTGAGGTTTGTGCTTAGATATGTACATTTGAAAGTTTGTTACTAATTGGGGTTATGTCTGTATAGGAAAATCTCTCGGAGGGTTGATAATATGTTCTAACATACTTGTTGTTATTGTTCAAGATGATCATGAGAGATTTGTTGTCTTGATTTGTTTGATCAAGGAGGATTGCTACTGATTGAATAATCGACAATGTTGAGGCTTTGTGAGTGAAGCATTGCCTGGGAGGACTTCTGGCAGACACTATGTGTTGATGTCTAGATCCCGAAGTAGAAAAGGTGGCGTTGGTCATAGACCTCTGACATGCACTTGGATCCCTTGGTTGATGGTTAGCTAGTAAGCTTGATTGTAACTAGAGAGGCTGAAAGCTTTAGTCCATCTTAGTCCCACTTGGATAGATTGCCCTGGTCAGGGTTCTAACCCATGGCATTGCGGTGCCTTAACTGTTGAAAGACCTTGGATAGATTTCCCTGGTTAGGAATCTAGTCCATGGAATTACAGTGCTTAAATTATTCATAGTTCATATAGTTTGAGATCTTCTTTATACTTGTTATGAATACCTCCCTAGTTAAGAGGGAGTGTTGAAGAATGTAACTAGGTTCAGTCGTCATAAATGTATTTGAGTCATTATGTAATGTATTTATCAAAATAATAAAAAGAAAATTTAATTATCATTACAATGACTTATTAAGGCATGCATTTCATGCTTGGGTCATCATATTTTAGGTCAAAGTTCCCATTGAGGACTTCTAGGATTTATTCTGAGTCAATAGAGTCATTGTACATTTAAAGAGACCTTTCTTGGGCTTTTGAATAATGTAAAAAGGATTATTTTTGAGTCAAAAATGAATTATGTCACCTCCACACCAAGTCGGCCTCAAGGAGGGTAATTCGACCTCACCTAAAGGCTATATATTGAGTAAATCGAATTCATTTGGACCAATCTCTCTCACAAAAGTTCGATATCAAGAAGTAGCTGGGAGAAAGTGTGAAATTGGAGGAGGTCAAAAGGAATGTGAGTTTGGTCAAGAGGCGAGAAAGGAAAAATCAATGTTTTGGGCTCTCTCTCTCTCTCTCTCTCTCTCGTGTGGGCTACTTTAGGAGATCAAAGTATTTTTGTCTATATCGAAGTTGCTGCCAATACAAGTTTGCTGCTGATAGGTCGAAGTTGCTACTGCTAGTTGTTGCTGCCTCAACTAGAAGTACTAAATCAAGATCGAAGCTACTGGGTCAAGATCGAAGTTGCTAGAAAAGTGTTGCATCATAGTGCTGCTGCTGTGTTGAGATTTTGGGTAGCATCAGATGTGCTCTAGCTCCGAAACTTTGTGGAGGGGCTAAAACACATGAGATCTCCAAGACCCAGAAATCGTTTGGAGAAATTCCACCCAATGTAAAAGTTATTCAAATAATTAAATTTTTTAATGAGAACTCTAAGTCTAACTTAGGGAAATTAAAAAATTAAAGTGAATTAATTTACACATGTGGTGAGAATGTTCTAAGTGACGTGGATCAAACTTTTTCTAATCTTAGCCGTTGGTTAGTGATTAGATCACGGTCGTTGATTTCTCAACTAGAAAAGTATTAAAGGAAGGCTTGGGGTTAGTTGGTGAAGACACACAAAGCGGTAGCACTTGAGCTAAGTAGAAATTCTGGGGCGCGGTTTGCTGAGAATTTTCGAGTGAGCTTGCAGTGCCGGTGAGGGGCAGATCGACGAGGGATTACAGTGATCCGAGGCCGAGAATACATAATCAGAGAGGTAGATCCGTACCAGGTAGCGCAGAGGCTAGGAGGAGGGACGCAACCCAGCTAGGCTGACACAGAGACAACGTAGGGGCTGACGCAGGGCTTTCAAGGTGACGCAGAGGCAGCGCTGAGCCCAGAAGGGTGACGAAGGGGCAACCTGTGCTGTGCAGAGGCTACGCTGGGCGGGAGAGGCTGGAGGGACAGTGTTGGGGTTCCAGTGAGCCAGAAAGGGCTCGTATTCAGTAATTCCCTTGAGGGTTTGAATCAACCATATTTTTTATCTCCGAGTGATAAGGTACATCTGCCGTGAAATTCTCTGTCGGGTAAACCACTACTGGTGCCATTGATGTATTAAGATTTTGCTTAATAATAAAAACCCTCTAAGAGCTGCTGCACCGGTTTTCGTGCATTGGGTTTTTCTGGGGACGTTTTTCGAAAAAATAGTGTGTCCTTTATCATATGTGCGCTATGTTTCAGTAAATGATCTGTATATGTGTATGCTGCAGATTTTGTTTGCTTTGATATTTTTCTGAATATTCAGTTAAATAGCTTATTAATTAAATCAAACAAGTAGTAGAAGTAAATCAATATGTTGTAGTAGGGTTTCTGTATTTAGAAATTCTCACATGGTTTTAGAGCGATTGTAGATCAAGCTGAAGCCATCAGCAAGGGGTTAGAGTTTTTTGCTGCAGGAAGGCAGCCGAAGCTCATCGATATAGGAAGAGGCAGCACAACACCAAAGGGACAACACAGACCCAACAGAAGGGTGACACATATCCAGACTGCTACGCAGAGGTTGACGCATGCCATAAAGGGTGAAACAGAGCCTATCAAGCAGACGTTGAGCTTACACATGCCCTAGAGGGTGATGCAGTCCAAGTTGGAGTGACGCTGTGCCGGGGCTGGAAGTGCAGTTTCTGATCTTCGAAGTTGCTGGTGGGGCATCGGTTTTGTCGGTGCAGAATAATGCCTAGCAAAGTTGACAAAGTAAGGGGAAACAATCCCTCAGCAGATTTTCTTGCCAAGAAATCTGAGATTCGATCGAGAGGAGTGATCGTTGAGGGTTGATTCGACAAAATTGGCGAAGGATTTTCTGAGGGAAGTCATTTGTCAGAGGGAGCATACTCTCTAGAGGGTTTCTATCGCCTAGAAATCTAGATTCGGTATTTTGCTGAGTGTAGCGGTAGTAGAAGGGAGAAGAGCAATTGCTTCGATAGTTTGAGCAGAGATGGCCTCATATGGACTGAGAGATCAAGATAGGTTAGACGGTGTGTCTAACTTTGCTATTTGGAAAGCCAAAATCCTGACAGTCCTTAAGGAGTATGGCATTAGAGGCCATGCTAAGAACGTCTTGGCTCTGCCGATCGATGCTGATGCTTTGAAGAAGTTCAATGAAAATCATGCGTGGGCTAAACACTTGATCATGGATGGAGTGAAATATCACGTGGTCCCGCATATTGCCGAGAAGAAGATGACAGACGAGGTGTGGACAACATTGACCACGTTGTATCAAGGTAGCTCCGTCCAGAGGAAGATGCTTCTGGAGAATCAGATGCAGATGTTTTAGATGCACAAGGGAGAGGAGATTGATCCCTTCCTCTTTAGACTGCAGACTACCCGTGACTAGCTGATTGCCATGGGGGCAACTCCTGATGATGGACTCATGGTGAGGATTGCCCTGAATGCAGTCACCGATGAGTGGGAGACCTTTTTCCAAAGTATCTTGGGCAGAGCACAACTCCCAAACTGGGGGGACATGTGGGCAATACTTCGTCAGGAGGATAACCAAGAGGGAATTCACCAACAGAGGAGTCAAAATTAAGGAAGAGGAGGAGGAAGATACAACCCTAGCATCTAAGGGATAGAGGCAGCAAGGGAAGAAGAAGGACCTATCCAAGGTCTGGTGCTTCAGATGTGGCGAATTGGGACACTTCGCCAATACTTGTCCTAAGAAGAAGGGCAAGGAAGATTCAGACTCCAAGGCAACATCAACGAAAGGGGACGATGGCAACGAAGATGATGTGGCCATGAGTGCTCATGTACCTCGAGAGAAGAGGTGGGGCAATATAGATCTGTAGAGTGAGCTACAAATGGTGGGTGGCAGGATCCTTGAGGTGCCCAAAATCTTGGAGCAGATATGAGCTACGAGAGCCTTAAGACAGTAGTAGAATGACTGGAGTCAGTGGATGCAAAAGATCATGGAGAAGTAGAGGTAGAGCTGGGACGCTGAAGAGTAGAGCAACACAGTGCAGTGGCAGCAACATTGTGGAAGCAGCAGCGCAGAGGCTGATGGGACTTCAACAACATAGAGTGGCATTGCTTACGCAGTGCAGAGCAGCAGCAACAACAACGCAGAGCAACAACAGAGGGTGCTTCAGTGATGAGATGCAAACATATTGACTTGTCTGTCAGTTGTTGGATAATTGTCCTTCAACTGCTTACTTCTCAGCAACTGAGTTGCAGCGCAGCAATTAGCAGTGGCAGTGCTATAGGCAACATGATGCAACAATTTGAGAGGGGGTTGCAGTACATATGTAGCAGTGACTGTGGTAGAGTCATAGGCAACAGTAGAGAAAGTAGCAACGCAGTGGATGGAGGGGAGCAGGCCAAGCATCAGCAGTGCAGGGGACCGATGCTAGAGATCAAAGTAACGCTTCTGGGTTGAAGTGTTGCTAGAGCACTTTTCTCGCTAAGAGGGAGTGTTGAGATTTTGGATAGCATCGGATGTGCTCTAGCTCCGAAACTTTGTGGAGGGGCTAGAACACATGAGATATCCAAGACCCAGAAATCGTTTGGAGAAATTCCACCCGGTGTAAAAGTTATTCAAATAATTAAATTTTTTAATGAGGACCCTAAGTCTAACTTAGGGAAATTAAAAAATTAAAGTGAATTAATTTACACATGTGAGAATGTTCTAAGTGACGTGGATCAAGCTTTTTCTAATCTTAGTCATTGATTAGAGACTAGATCGTGATCATTGATTTCTCAACGAGAAAAGTATTAAAGGAAGGCTTGGGGTCAGTTGGAGAAGACACACAGAGCGGTAGCACTTGAGCTAAGTCGAAATTCTGGGGTGCATTTGCTGAGAATTTTCAAGTGAGCTTGCAGTGCTGGTGAGGGGCAGATCGACGAGGGATTACACAGTTCCGAGGTTGAGAATACATAATCAAAGAGGCATATCTGTACCAGGTAGCGCAGAGGCCAACAGGAGGGACACAGAGACAACGCATGGGTTGACGCAGAGGCATCGAAGAGCCCATAAGGGTGACGCAGGGGTAGCCTGTGTTGCGCAGAGGCTATGTTGGGCAAGAGAGGCTGATCCAGAGGCTGGAGGGACAACGCTGGGGTTCCAGTGAGCCAAAAAGGGTCGTATTCAATAATTCCCTTGAGGTTTTGAATCAGCCATATTTTCTGTCTTCGAGTGATAAGGTACATTTGTTGTGAAATTCTTTGTTGGGCAAACCACTGTTGGTGCCCTTGATGTATTCAAAATTTGCTTAATAATAAAAACCCTCTAAGAGCTGTTGCACCAGTTTTCCCGCATTGGGTTTTTCCGGGGATGTTTGTCCAAAAAATACTGTGTCCTTTGTCATATGTGCGCTATGTTTCAGTATATGATCTGTATATGTGTAGGCTTCAGATTGTGTTTTCTTTGATATTTTTATGAATATTCAGTTAAATAACTTGTTAATTAAATCAAACAAGTAGGAGAAGTAAATCAATATGCTGGAGTAGGGTTTCTGTATTCAAAAAATTTCACATGCTGCTGCTGCTGCCAGGTCGAAGATAGCATTATCTGCAAAAGAAGAAGAGGTCTGAATTGGTGTGGAGGAAGTCTGTGTCAAAGTCTAGAGTCTTGGATTATCTCAGGAAAACTATTGAAGGAAGAATTGCTGACTGGGTTTTCCCTAGAGTGGGGTTTTTCCCTGACTGTCCGCCTATATCTGGTGTCCTTGATCTGTGTGCTGTTATTTTGGTAATTGCCTGATGAACTAAGAAAAAGATCATAAGAAAGTTAATAAGAAGACAAGAATATCACAAGTAACTATCAAGTATAAGAAAATCTTTTTGCCTTTTTGATTTTCTAACAAAGTGAAGTGGTTTGGCTTCACTCTTGCAAGGAGTGACCCTTTAAATAATTTAAAGACCTCTTCCCCATATCCATGCTTAGCATATTTTGAAATTATCACAATCCATGAAAACACGTTATTCTTAGGTGTTTTGTCAAACACTTGGCATGCATCTTTTATGGCCCCAAATTTAGCGCACATATCAACAAGGGCATTCGCGATGATTACATCTGATTGAAAGTTAGTTTTTATTACATTGGCATGAATTAATTTACCAAATTGCAACCCTGCTATTTTAGCACAAGCTTGAACCATGCTAACTACCGTGGACTGATTAAGCAACATACCTTCTTGTTTTATTTGGGAAAAGAGTTCAAGGCTTCCTCACAATGCCCCTAGTGAACATATTCACCGATCATTAGCATCCTAGAATAGACATTTCACTCATGCTTTTTATCAAACACCTAAGTCACCTGACACGAGGATAGAGGACACAAGAAAAACACAAATTTGAGTGTCCAAGATGGACGTAGACCCCCCAGAACAAACATGTTATATATATATATATATATATATATATATATAAGTTGCAGGAAACGTTGTCTAGAGGGTCGTTTCCCCTAAAAAAACGAAACATAAATGCGGAAACCTATACTGTACGACCTAGACACGGGTTTCTGTTCGTACTGGGTCATTTCGCGTGGAGGAAACGTGGCCTTGTACGAACGGAAATGTGTTTCTAGGTCATATGGGTGCGTTTTCACGGTTTTATATTTTTATATTCGGTTTTTTTTTGGCGTTTGGTTTTTTATTATTATTTTATTTGGCTTCTACTGCTATTTTTTATGAGGATTATGATGATGAGTATTAGTATTTTGCCTTTATAGTACTTGCAGCCTCATAGTATTTATTGTACTTGCAACCTCGTATATATAATAAAGGTTGATTTTGAGATTTGGATATATAATAAAGTCTGAATTTGGATATTCCGATATTACTATTTTCATTGTGTCTGTGATTATTCATGAGTAAATTGTTCGAAAGTGTAACTCGGTTCGGTCTTCATTTTGACTAGTAATTATGGATTTATGTAATGAAGAAGACAAATATAATAAAATGTATTTTTGTAAAGCTTGCTTCATGGGTTTCATGAGCAAGGAGTTTTTATTATAGGTAGGTCAAAGACTTCTTCTTGATGTCTTTTAGGGATTTGTCATCTTGCCATTAATGTACAATTTAGAGTCATTTGTTTGAAATATTGTTACACTTGTAAAGGTCAAAAAGTATGCCTCAAGACCTTGTCAAAATGCTCTGTAAAGATGATGGAAGATATCCTTGATCAAGTCGATTCAATGTGCTGGAAACACTCCTGTTAAGTCGGCCTAACAATCATGTCGGCTCACAAAAATAGTCACAACGGTTCACAGGATAGGTTGGCTAATTACAGGGGAAAACCACTATAAATACCCCAGTGGACTGCTCAGAAAACACAAGTACAATTCAGATGTTTGAAATTTCAGAGAGCATCTGTGGAATAATAGTGCTGGTTAAGGACTATGGTGACAGTGGAATAGAAGAGCAAAACAACGAAGGAAGAAGAGGGATAAACTACCTCTGTTTTGGGTCCATTCTATCTCGTCTAGTCTTGTGATTTGGTGCGAGGAAAGAAGACATTCCAGCGAAGCAATAAAGGTAGTATAGAAAAGAATAGAGGCTCTTTGTTTTGGGTTTAAGTCTGAACTACAATGTGAGCAAAGGAGGAGATTTACCGCAGAAAGAGTGACTATAAAGGCATGCCCAGAAAGGGATAAGGTCTATACAACAGTGTGTAAGGAGGAGCCTTGGCAACTAGAGGAACTTTGTAAAGAGTATCAAGCAAAGGAAGGATTTCAGACTTGGTAAAGGAATCTCTTAGAGGCTGAAAGGAGCAATAGTAAGGGCTGCTAGATAAGGGAGCGAGTTTCCCTAGTGTTGCTGCAACACAGTGCAGGAAGGGAAGATCAACATAAGGAGTCATGAAAGAGCAGTGACAAGGTCTTGAAGGCATACTGGTGTCAAGGGTCTGTGTCATGGTCATGGTACTTGTCAATTGAAGATCTATAAGAAGAATTACTTGCGGGTTTTCCTTTCCAAGAGGGAGAGGTTTTGGCCCTGGCTTGAAGAGCCTAAACTTTGTGTCTCTTGTGTTTTGATAATTTACTTGATGAAACACATAACAAGCTAATTGAGTATGTGGCTTGCTATGATCTTGGCTCAAGGAGTAGGATCCCCCTTTTCCGAGGGGTCTTGGCTCTTGCTGAATCATAAGAACTGGTATATCTGACTTGCAGGCTGTTGGATATATCCTGGTGTTATAAGGCGACTATGAGGATTGATCCTGGGTCTCCCCTAGATTACTCTAAAGAATTACCGATTCACCATGTGTTAAAAAAAAAAAAACAAGCTAATAAAGAAGAGATCTAAGTAAGAGAAATAAGTTCACAAGTAATTATCAAGTAGAGAATTGAATTAAACTCTGCCCTACCAAATTCTCAACATGGAATCGGAGCTAAGGTGCTAAACCCAAGGGCTACTTGACAAAGAAGACACTCCAGGATGCGAAAATCAAAGTTTGGGTGAAAAGTCAAATTAGTTTGCAAGGAAGACTCTTAAGGTATTTCAAGAAAGATCTTCATCTCATTCAAAGGATCAACTTATCAAGAAAAATAATCTTTGTCATCAAAGTTTTATATTCAAAAACATTGTTGGTAGAATCATCATCTTTTGAAGATATCCTTTATCATCAAGGATCCAAGAACACCTACATTGGAGATTTCAATCTTAGAAGAAGCTCCTGACTTCATCTTCATCAAGGAAGCTGCAAGCCGCTCTACTCAAGTAAGTATCTATGACCTTACTTAAATCTGTCAAGATGACTTATTGTAAAGAAAGCAACAAGATGGTTGGGTCATCAAACTTTAGTGCATGTAAGAAGAGGACAAATTTGAATTTAATTGAAGACGAAGTTATGAACTACATGGAAGGATCTACAATTCAACCACCAAAAGAAGATGCTCCAACTCTTGCCAAGTACATGAAGGGAGAAATCAGAGCCCAGAGGCTTCTCATAGAATCCATTAAGGATTCACTCATTCCTTATGTATCAAAACTAAAGTTTGCAAAAGAAATATATGAGAAACTAGTGGAGCTATTCTCTGTGAGTACTGCAGGAGACGCAATCTCTCTGAGACAAGAACTATACAAAATGAAATTGTCAAGAGAAGAAGGAATCACTTCATACTTTATGAGGACTTCTGAAATAAGAGATCAACTACAGGAACTGGGAGAAGTAATGTCTGACATTGAGATGACTACAGTGGTGCTGAATGCTCTACCAGAAGAATGGGGAAACTTCACTTCAAGTTTATATGGGAAGAAAGAAGCCACCCCATTCCATGATTTATGGTCTCTATGTAAAATAGAGGAAACAAGATTGAAAGCCAAAGCTGATACAAGATCAAGTAAAGGGAATCGAGCCTTTGCGGCCATGTCCAGGAAGAAAGGAAGATTCATAAAATTTGGTCCTCAGAATAAAAGAAGAAATGTGGACAAAGTACGATGCTTTGGATGTAATGAACTTGGGCATTATAAAAGATATTGTCCTACATCTGGAAAGGACAAGAGGAAAAAGGAAGAAGCCCATGTCACAGATATGAAGGAAGAACCTGATGCAAAGAAATCTAAGAAGCGAGGGATCTCTATTATGATTGAGATCATCTTTTTCTTTTAATGATTTCTGTTGGTTAGTATGATAGGAAGCAATGTATGTTAATCACGTCATGATAGAAGCATGGTAGGAGCTCTTGGTGAATCAGCTCATGGAAAACCTCACTGATAACAATACTGATGGAAGGCAGTCATCAAGATCAAGGGTCATCATGGAAACTGGTGCTAACATTTTCTTAATGGAGTTCTCTATGAATTCACTGATTAGAAAGAAAGCATAATGGTTTCATCAAGAATTCTATGCTACAGAATTCTGGGACGTGATGACATATTGATGAAGCAGGTCAAGGGAATGAAACTCTTCATTCTAGTGGAATTGCTACAGGACGACTCGAAGGAAAAGGTATGAGGTATATATATATTTATATGCTGACACTGGATGCTGTGAAGTCATGTCATATGGTTGCAGGTAATGGACTTCTATATTTAAAAGTATGATCTATGGAGGAGGATCCCTCTTGGTGCACTGACAGATGAAATCAACATAACATATCCTCGTATGGAAATATGAGGTGGTTGTATATGAACAAGGAACTGAAAATTGTAAGTTCCTGGGAATGAAGATGTGCAGAGAGGAAGAGATCATGAAATGCAACCATGTCAAGAGGCAGTTATCATCCGAAAGCCAAGAAGATGTGACTGGAATATCTCCTTGAGGATATGTAGACTCTGATAGAAGTCTGGTAAAGAAGAAGGCCCTTGACAAGACATATCATGAGGAGATGTGTCAATCTGCATAGAGGATTCCGATGTCTACAGGAGGATGTCATGGTGAGAGATCATCACTAAGGTAACTTTTGTTTTTAAAAGTTCATACGCATATGTTTATCTGGATGACTTTGTGCAGGGTTACTAATCATATGAAACGATGTAAGATCCTTGGAGATGATTCGAAAGAAAGCGGCATGGCATAAAAGGTGGACTAGATAAGAAAGACAGATGAATCACTTTCTGGTAGATGACATGACTCATGAATGAAAGTGATGGATGATCTGTGCCCTATAGAGCTAAAGTTGAAGATTCCTCAATATCGAAATCCATCACATCGAGGGGAGGAATTCTTCATGAGTAGCTGGGTGTCTCACCATTGCTGCTGTAGGTCCCTGATTCAGAGGGAGCTTGGTGATAAGTATCTTACTTGGAAGAAATTGGATAATTCCTAAGAATGAGCTTAGGTACATTCCTTATTTATGAATGAGTACATTCCCTTGTGGAATAGATCCTCCCTGGCTGAGAGGGAGAGATAGACACATCAATCTGGTCTTCACTTGGGAAGACAAGATGGAGGATTGGGTAATCATCTGGCATTCGATACTCTTTGAATGTGATAGGGCATTCAAGATAAGAGTAGTCAGTGATAGATATTCTTTGAGGGCTAGCTACCCAAGAGAAGAATAGTCCAAGAAGGTCATACTTTGGGAACACCTGGGTGGAGTATGTACCTTGGAGAGACAATGACTATGGTGTCTATAAGTCATGTGTCTCGCCAACATTGTAGCCCATTGTCTCGTTGAGAGATGGGGCTGTTCGTCAAGGCCTTGCACTAGGACAATGCTGGTTGATTTGATACTATACAGATGCGATTACCAATCCGATTCTTCTTATGAGATTCTTTAGATTGAAAGTAACCATGTACCATTATGAATACATCCCTAGTTAAGAGGGAGTGTTGGAAAGTGTAACTCGGTTCGGTCTTCATAATGACTAGTAATTATGAATTTATGTAATGAAGAAGACAAAGATAATAAAATGTATTTTTGTAAAGCTTGCTTCTTGAGTTTCATGAGCAAGGAGTCATCTTGTCATTAATGTATAATTTAGAGTCATGTATTTGAAGGATTGTTACACTTGTAAAGGTCAAAAAGTATGCTTCAAGACCTTTTCAAAATGCTCTATAAAGATGCTGGAAGATATCCCTGATTAAGTCGATTCAATGCGCTGGAAACACTCCTTGTTAAGTTGGCCTAACAGTCATGTCGGCTCACAAAAATAGTCACAACAGTTCACAGGATAGGTTGGCTAATTACAAGGGCAAACCACTATAAATACCCCAGTGGACTGCTCAGAAAATACAAGTACAGTTTGGATATGTCCGACATTTCAGAGAGCATCTGTGGAATAATAGTGCGGGTTAAGGACTATAGTGACAACGACATTGAAGAGTAAAACAACGAAGGAAGAAGAGGGATAAACTACCTCTGTTTTGGGTCCATTCTACCTCGTCTAGTCCTGTGATTTGGTGCGAGGAACTGAGACATTCTAGTGAAGCAATAAAGGTAGTACAAAAAAGAATAGAGGCTCTTTGTTTTGGGTTTAAGTCTGTGATTCAAGTTTGAACTACATTGCGAGCAAAGGAGGAGATATACCACAGAAAGAGAGACTGTAAAGGCATGCTCAGAAAGGGATAAGTTCTATACAACAGTGTGCAAGGAGGAGCCTTGGCAACTAGAGGAACTCTATAAAGAGTATCAAGCAAAGGAAGGATTTCGGACATGATAAAGGAATCTCTTAGAGGCTGAAAAGGAACAATAGTAAGGGCTGCTAGATAAGGAAGCGAGTTTCCCTAGTGTTGGTGCAACATAGTGCAGGAAGGGAAGATCAACATAAGGAGTCATGAAAGAGCAATGACAAGGTCTTGAAGGCATACTGGTGTCAAGGGTCTGTGTCATGGTCATGGTACTTATCAATTGAAGATCTATAAGAAGAATTACTTGCGGGTTTTCCTCTCCAAGAGGGAGAGGTTTTGGCCCTGGCTTGAAGAGCCTAAACTTTGTGTCTCTTGTGTTTTGATAATTGACTTGATGAAAGACATAACAAGCTAATAAAGAGAAGATCTAAGAGAAATAAGTTCACAAGTAATTATCAAGTAGAGAATTGAATTAAACTCTGCCCTACCAAATTCTCAACATATTTTTGATGTAAATTTAGAGACTCATAGTTTATGCATTGACATTGGACAATTTAATCGTAATGTTTAAACTTTAAATGTATTAAATTATAATTTATCATGTATGCTTTATGATTGCACATAACATTTCTTAAATGTCCTAACATATATAGATATATATATATATATATATATATATATATATATATATATATATATATATATATATATATATATATATATATATATATATCGCATTTCCCTACTTCCAAAATTTGGGGGGGTTGCTTTTTGTACTCGTGCCCGTTTCGGAAACTCGTACCCATTTCCCTGTTTCGTGCAACTTATATATATATATCAATGATTTCATATTACACAAATTCTCATTCATGATACAAATTCAGACATAGCTCTAGATTCTACATTATAAATTTGTAAGTTGTAACATTATGCATGCATATTACAAATACAGTTGTGACAGATTCATCAATGATCCAATAGGAGAAAGATAAGAAACTGCAATTTTCTCTTTAAGTCATTTCTTATGACATACTTCCACAAGGGATATATACTTTCTTGAGTGTGTGGTCTTTCTAAATTTATTCTCCCCTCAACATTTGAATTTGTTTTTGCAACCCCACTTCCAACAGAGGGAACACTTGCTAACCTTGATGAACTGGAACATGAGGGGCATCACCAATGGGGACATTCTTCCCCTTCTTTTGCCCCTTCCTTGCTGCCCTTGATTGAGCGATGAATGTTGTAAAAAGATAATGAAAAAATGCACTAGCATGTAAACAAAATGGACAGGGAAACTGTTGTAGCAAAAATGGAAGCAAAATGCACTTACTGGTTGCTTGAATCACCTCCAAAACGCTCCAAAACCCTTTGCTACTCGCTCCCACACACCCACAGCAAGAGAGACACAAGAATGAGGAGAAGAACCAGATGTGGACAGGAAGATCACTTTCCGATTCAAAGAAGGATGACATAGCTATTGGTTCAACCCTATGGTTCATTGGAGGAAAGTGATGGATGGTTGATGCCTTACGAAGAAGATCTAGAAGATGAAGGTTCCAAAATGAAGAAGATGAAGTTCATGACGTCGAAAGGAGGATCACTACAAGCAATTGATAGTATCATGATATCCACCATAGAGCATATAGATGTTGTTGGTAACAAGTCCCTAGTTAAGAGGGAGTTTGGACAAGTCCCTGGGTAAGAGGGAGCTTGGGTATATTCCTTTTATAGGAATGCGTATATCTTCCCTAGTTGAGAGGGAGAGATAGACACATCATTCTTGTCTTCATGTTGTGAAGAAAGAATGGAGGATTGGGTAAGCATCTGAGATTGATTCCGATACTCTTCGCGGATGTGGTAGGGCATCCAACGTGTAAGAGTAGTTGAAGAGGAAATTCCTTGAGGTTGTGTTATTCCAATATAGGATTTGTCCTAAAAGGACATACTCTATGAACACCCGAGTGGGGTATGTACCTTGAGAGACAATGATGATGGTGTCTATCAGTCATTGATATCACCAACATTGTGCTCTAATCTTGTGGAGAGATAGAGTTGTTAGTCAAGGCCTATGTGACAATGTTGGTTGGTATGATGAGATACTCTGGCATAAGCTAAGGATGTAGCTTATGAGATGGCTTACCAATCCGACTCTTCTTGTGAGAATTCTTCAGTTTGAAAATGTCCAAGTACCTTGTATGGATTATGAATACCTCCCTAGTGAAGAGGGAGTGTTGAAATATGTAACTAGGTTCAGTCTTCATAGTGACATATGTGATCGTGATTTTATGTATTTGATGTAAAGAGAAGAATAAAATTATTATTGTTGAGGCATGGGCTTCATGCTTGAGATTATTTGATTTATAGGTCAAGAACCCATTGAGTGCTTCTAGGTCTTGTCATTAACTCTACAAGTCATAAGTGTCATTGACATGTATGGAAGACCCTTTTGGGCATGTTACATACTGTAAGGAAAAATTATTTGAGTCAAAATTAGAGTCAAAGACCCCCCAAGACCTTGTCCAACAGGAAGTAACAAGTCGGCCTTCAAGAAACAACAAGTCGGCCTTGTGAAGGGGCTATTCGAATTGCCAAAAAGACTATATATAAGAGAGCTCGACATTATTTGGAGGATCATCAATTCAACTCACAAGAGGTTCAATCTATCAAGAAGAAGAAGACCTAGAAGGAGCGAAGAAGAGGAGAATCCTAGGAGGAGAAAAATTGAACAAAGAAGATTGTTTTTGGGCCAATTTCTCTCACACGTGTGGAATGCAACGAGAGTTTCTAAAGGTAAAAATTGCAGACCTCAAAGGAAGCCGAAACCTAGCATTAAAAGATCATTCGTGCAAGACGAATTCATGAGAAGAAGAGTCCAAGCAAAGCAAAGGAGAGAAGCCTCTCGATTGTTCCCTAAACCTCTCACACGTACGAAGCAACAGTCATTGCAGGAGGCCGAAAATTGTAGGCCGAAATTACAGTCAAAGTTGCAGGTCCAAAATCTTGGTCAAAGGAGAAGTGGATGCTGATGGAAGGCACATTTGACTTGGGTTGACATTGGGAGAAGGAAGTGCTTCAAGGAGAAGTTTGACTTGGTTTTGGCGGAGTCTTGGTCAAGGGTCATAGGTCTTCGAATTCGTCAATTGAAGTTCTATAAGAAGAAATTTCTTGTGGGTTTTCCTCTCAAAATGAGAGATTTTGGCCAGGCTGATAGCCTATATCTTGTTCCCTCTTGTCTCATTGTTCCTTATTGTTTGGTAGTTGTTTGATGATAAGAACACTAACTATAATCAAGTGAAAGAAGAAGATAATCAAGTTAAGTAAAATTACATCACAAGCAAGTATAAAAGTAAGAGAAATCACCTAATTTGTTGCCTCTAGATTTCTCAACAGTATTAATATGGGTGTTCAATATGTTTAAATATGCTTAGATCCCTCTTAAAAAAAGGATTATTTCTCTTACGATAGCATTGATTGCATTATTCCTAGTAAAATTACATCTAGTTTAGAAAACTTACATATTTTGAGATATAGCATGGAATACAAATGGTATGGAAATAAGTTGGTTCACAAGTTCATGCCTTCAACTCTCTTGTTTAACTTTTATTAGAATTCTAATATTTTATTTTCTATCTACTGTAGATGGTTGATTCCAGTGAGTACAAATACATAAATAAAAAGTGGATTATCCCCCTTTATATAAAAAAGCTCAAAGTCAGGTCTGTTTCACATTATGATTGGTTGTTGCATTCAACTCTCCAGTTTAACTTGTATCATGATTCTAATAACTTATTATGTATCTATTTTAGATGGCTAGTTCTGGTGAGCATGAGTAAGTGTAATACAAATGGAATGTCTATCTTTATATCGCAAATTCTAGATGACGTATGTTTTCTATTATGAATAATTATTTGGTTTGATTTATGCTTGCCATTACTATCTGTCTATATTTTAACCGTATTCAGACCACTTTTTTTCCTTTCAGCGGAGGAGGGGACATTACAATAGAAATAATGCGCAAAGGAGAAGTTTGCAATTATTTGTTTGTTGTTGTCTACATGATTTTTTGTTTGTTGAAGTTCATGCCTCCAAACTCTCTATTTTGACTTTTATTAGAAATCTAATATTTTATTGTGTATCTATTGCAGATGGCTTGTTCCGGTGAGAATGAATGTATGAAATGCAAAATGGAATCTCCCCCTTTATATAACAATCTCAAATAAAGGTGTGTTTCTTATTACGATTAATTATTGCGTACTCTCTAGTCTGACTTATATAACAATTCTAATATCTTATTGTGTATCTTTCGTAAATGGTTTGTTTTGATAAGCACGAGCAAGTCGAATACAAATAACGTCCATCATTATAAAACAAACTCTAGGGAAGTTGTGTTTCCTATTATGAATAATTATTGATTTTGAAATATGTCTAACATTACTAATTGTGTGTATTTTAAGCTTACGCAACCCACTTTTTTTTCCCTTTCAGCGGAGGACAACACATTGCAGGAGAGATGATGTGTAGAGACAATGTTTGCATTTTTTTTCTCTGTTCTTGTTTGCATGTTTTGTTTTGTTGAGTTTGAGCATGGCCATGCTGTGATGTACTCGTTTTCTTTTGTTTTGCATTTTTTCTCATTTTTTGTAGTTTGGTCTTGATTTTGTTTGTTGGGTGTGTTGTACTCTTCCTTTCGTATTGTTTTTTTTGTTTTCTCAACATTTTTTGTAGTTTGGTCTTGGTTTCGTTTGTTGGGTGCGAAAACGGAAATAAAGTGGACAAATAAAATTGAGGTTATTGTTCATTGTTCCTAAATGAAGGTGAGTCAACATTTCTATATGCTATGCACTTCACTTAAAAGTATCTTTCGCTAATTTGTGGCACCATTTGTTTGCCATTCAAATTATTAAATGTTTTATCTATGCTCTCATAGTCAACTGTATTGATTTTTTTTATGTAGTGAACAAGTGCAATTGTATGGTCAACAAAGGACAAGTGGCGACGGTGCACTAGAAATTCTACAAACGTGGCACAGAGGACGGGTGAGGCATATTTTTCTCCTACACAATACTATTGTCCTTTAATACACTGAAATATTTGTTAGTTGCATAATGATTTATCACTTTGTCATGGTTTCGAGGTAGTACGATCTTGTTCATGGATGTGAGATTCAAGATTTTTCCTATAAATTTGATATGAAAGAAACGAAAATGTTACCCTGGGGTTCACATGTTTAGGGATTACTGTTCATGATTGTTGTTATAATATTAGCCAAGGGAGGGTGGGTATGTTTATGGTTAATTCATCGCTCTGTATATTTATCTTGTAAGCTCTCATGGTTTATTCGTGATCTCATATATACTATTACTTTGTGCAGTGAGTGACTACAACTGCAGTATCGGGGAGTGTCGAGTGGAGAAGATATCTATCTTAGGAAATGTAGATGCAGTTCAAAGGATGGGTGAGTCATGTTGTTTTCCAACAAAATAGTGTTATTATTATTTGTTTGCTCGACGTTTTCTCCTTCTATCATTATTCTCAGGTAGTACGACTCAAATAGTGGTTTGACATATACCTAAAATGGTATGTTTAAATTTATATTATTTTTTGGTCCAAATTACATCCACCCCCTGTGAAAATTTCTGAATGTTACTAATGCAAAAATCTATTGATAGATTTGGTTATGCTTCTCCTACTTAATTTAGTAAGCTGAAAATTCAGATTAACATCGAAGCAAACACATAACAGTCTTTCACCGATTCAGATCTAGAAAAAGTACATGCACACATAGACAAAGTGATACAAGGATTTTCTGGACAATAGTCCCCGGAAAAACCTAATGCGGGAAAATCGGTCTTCTGGCTGCTGGAGGGTTTTATTATTAAGAGTTTTCTGAATACAACAAATTTGAGTTCCAGATCTGAAAAACCCAACAGAGAAAATATAAATCTACAACTAACCTTCTGTTCTGAGACCAAAATTCTGACTGATCCACACCCTCAAACGAGATTTACAAGACTCAGCCCGGATCTGGCCCTAGAAACCCCAACGCTTCCCCTGAAGCCCTTGCGTTAGCCTCTGCAGCCCTTTGCGCTGGCCTGGAGAGGGCTGCGTAACCCCAGAATGGGTGACGTAGAGCCTATGCTGCCCTTGAGGGACTTTGCATAACCCTTGAGGGTCTCTTGCTGCCTAACTCTGCCCCGGGAGAGACTGCGTAGCACCTGCGTAGCAGTAGCTGCCCCTGCGCTGCGCAACTGCTGTACTCTCTGCTGCTGCTTCTCTGCGCTGCCTCTGGAAGTTGCTCTCTGCCTCTTGCTAATTCTAGGCACTGGGATCAGACCATCCCCTTTGCCTAAACTCCTCTCTCTGCAGCTGAAACACTTCTGAGAATTCTTAGCAAACCCTACCCTAGAATCTCAGCGTAGCTTCAATGCTCTGCCTCTGTGTGTCTTTACAAATGACCCCAAGCCTTTCTTTTATACTTTTCTCGTTGGGAAACCAACGGCTATGATCAGACCTTGAATCAATGGCTAAGATTAAAAGAAAGCTTGATCCGTGTGACTTAAGACAATTTCATCACATCTTTAATTTAATTAACTTTAATTTTTTATTTTTCCTAAGTTTAGACTTAGGAAATATATTAAAATAATTAATTAATTAAATATCTCCCAAACCAGATGAAATTTCCCAAATCCCTTTCTGGGTCTTGTAGATAATGTGTACTCTAGTCCCTCCACAAATTTTGGGAGCTAGAGAACATTCGATGCTACCCCAATACACAAAATCTCAACACTACCTCTTAGCACAGTTTGTGCTCTAGCAATACATCACACCATTTATCACAAGATTTTGGGCACAAGTTTCTGTGTTGCTGATGTATGGCCTGCTGCCCTTCATCACTGCACTGTTGCTGCCATTCTATACTACTGCCCATGACGCTATGATCGCCACTGCCACATTTGTACTGCAACTCTCTCTCAGTCTGCTCCATCTGTGCTGCCCATAGCACTGCCACTATTAACTGCTGCACTTCAACTTCAGTTGTTGAGAGAAACAACTGAATCTCTTGCCCAATCTTTGACAGACAAGTCAGTTGGGCTGCAACTTCATCACTGAAGCTCCATTGGCTACTGATTTGTGCTGTCATATGCAGGATGATGCACAGCTACAACTCTGCACTGCGTAAGCAAACTCCCTTTGCATTGCTAAAGTCACATCAGCCCCTTCTGCTGAAATCTCTCACGCTACTGCTGCACTGCACTTTCCTCTTGAAGCCTCCACGCTACTGCAACTCTGCTCTGCATAAGCAGCTCTGCTCTGCGTTGCTGAATTCACATCAGCCCCTACTCTGCTGCTGCATCTGCACTGCGCTGCTCCTTCCAGGCTTCAGATCTACCTCTGCTTCATCCATTATCTTTGCACCCACTGCTCCACTTGTCCCGCTACTGTCTTAGGGCTCTCGTAGCTCAGATGTGATCCAAGAGATGAGCTGCTCAAGGATTCCACCCGCATTCTATAGCTGCTCTACAGATCCATGTCGCCCCACTTTCGTGGTTCATGAGCGCTCATGGCTGCATCGTCTTCTAGCCCATCATTTGCCACAACAGCCTTGGAAGAAGAAGCTTCCTTGTCATTTTTCTTCCAAGGACAATTGCTAGTGAAATGTCCTAGTTCGCCACACTGGAAGCACATGATCTTTGATAGATCCTTCTTCTTCTATCCCCGCTGCCTCTTTGATGCCAAGGCTGCATCTTCTTCATCTTCCTTCTTCACCTTACTCGATCCCGTGTTGTATCGCTTCTCGGTGAATCTGCGAAGTTCTTCTTGACGCATGATTGCCCACAAGTTGTCCCAGTCGGGAAGGTCCGCTCTGCCCAAGATACTTTGGACAAAGGTTCCCACCCATCTGTGACCGCATTGAGAGCAGTCCTGACCATCACATCATCCTCCACCTTTGCACTTGTGGCAGTCAACTGGTCTCTGATCGACTGTAATCTGAAGAGAAAATGTTCCATGTCTTCCCCCTTGGTAATTATGAACGACTGCATCTGAGTCTCCAGAAGCATCTTTCTCTGGACAAACTTCCCTTCATATAGGGATGTTAAGGCCTTCCACACCTCGTTATCTGTTTTCTTTTCAGCTATGTGTGGGACAACATGGTCGTTAAATCCATCCATTATCAGCCGCTTGACATGTCACGCAGCTTCATTATGCTTCCTTAGGATATCTGCATTGGCCGGCATGGCTAGAACTTGTTCTGCATGGTCTCTTAGATTATATGCCTCTAGGACTATCAGGATTCTAGCTTTCCAAACTGCAAATTTGGATAGGCCATCCAATCTATCTTGATCTCGCAGTCCATGGGGTGCCATCTGCTTAGAAATCTGTCAGAGCTCCTCTTCTCTGTGCTAGAGATATGGAACTAAGGTCCTTGGCAAAGCATGCACCTTCTGCTCCCTCTGACAACTGATTTCCCTTCTTGGAAATCTGCCAAATCAAACAAATATTCAACTCTCTTCGATCCCCTGATCGATCTGCAAGTTTCTTTGGCTAGAATCCCTCTGAGAAGTTGATCTCCTCTCGCTCTTTGTTACTAGTGCTTAGGCTAAAATTTTGAAAACTTCAGAAATTTAACCCCACCAGCTCCTTCTGAAGTTCTGTAGCTCTGCATTAGGCACTTCTGGATCAGACAACTTTAGATCTGCGTCAACTTGGTTGGCTTTATACAATCCCAGCGTTGCCTCTACGCTGTAAGTAAGTGGGCCTACTGGGAGACAGCATAAGACTGCGTCACCCTGCCCTCTGCGTGATTCTGCTCCCTCTGAAACTATGCTGTCCATTCAGATCTGGCCTTCTGCCTCTGCTGCTGCTCTTCTTGTTTCTTTCTACAGCAAGATACCTCAGTTTTCTGTTGGTGACCCTGCTAGATCTGCAATCGCTTTGATACCATGTGAAAATTTCTGAATGTTACTAATGCAGAAATCTACTGTTATATCTGGTTATGCTTCTCCTACTTAATTAAGTTATTAAGCTGAAAATTCAGATTAATATCGAAGCAAACACATAACAGACTTTCACTGATTCAGATCTAGAAAAAGTACGTGCACACAGACAAAGTGATACAAGGATTTTTTGGACAATAGTTCTCGGAAAAACCCAATGCAGGAAAACCGATCTTCTGGCTGCTGGAGGGTTTTATTATTAAGAGTTTTATGAATACAACAAATTTGGGTTCCAGATCTAGAAAACCCAACAGAGAAAATATAGATATGTAGCTAACCTGTTGTTCTAAGACCAAAATTCTGACTGATCCACACCCTCAAACGAGATTTACAAGACTTAGCCCGGATCTGGCCCTAGAAACCCCAACGCTGCCCTTGATGCCCCTGCATCAGCCTCTGCATCCCTTTGCGCTGGCTTGGAGAGGGCTGCGTAACCCCTAGAATGGGTGACGCAGACCCTACGTTGCCCTTGAGGGACTGTTCGTAACCCTTGAGGGTCTCCAGTTGCCTAACATTGCTCCGGGAGAGACTGTGCAGCACTTGCATAGTTGTAGTTGCCCCTGTGCTACGCAACTGCTGCCCTCTCTGCTGTTGTTGCTGCTGCTTCTTCTTCTCTGCACTGCCTCTGGAAGCTTCTCTTTGCCTCTTGCTGATTCTAGGCACTGGGATTAGACCATCCCCTTTGCCTAAACTCCTCTCTCTGCAGCTGAAACACTTCTGAGAATTTTTAGCAAACCTTGCCCTAAAATCTTAGCTTAGCTTCAGTGCTATGCCTCTGTGTGCCTTTACAAATGATCCCAAGCCTTTCCTTTATACTTTTCTCATTGGGAAACCAACGACCATGATCAGATGTCGAATCAATGGTTAAGATTAAAAGAAAGCTTGATCTGTGTGACTTAAGACAATTTCATCACATATTTAATTTAATTCACTTTAATTATTTAATTTCCTAAGTCTAGACTTAGGAAATATATTAAAATAATCAATTAATCCCAAACGAAATGAAATTTCCCAAATTCCTTTTTGGGTCTTGTAGATCAGGTGTACTCTAGTCTCTCCACAAATTTTGGGAGCTAGAGCACATCCGATGCTACCCCAATACACAAAATCTCAGCACGCCCCCACACAATGTGCCCTAGAAAGGAGGATGGTAAGGTCAAACCAACAAGCATAGTGAGCCTTCGATCAATCAACCATTGTGCTAGTAGACAAAGCTAGGATGACAAAGGAATTATCTCTACTTTAGAAAGCTTACATATTTTGAGATATCACATGGAATATAAATGGATTGGAATTAAGTTGGTTTACAAGTTCATGCCTTCAACTCTCTAGTTTAACTTTTATTAGAATTCTAATATTTTATTTTCTATCTACAACAAATGGTTGATTTATTTGAGAAAAAAATACGTAAAATACAAAATGGATTATCCCCCTTTATATAAAAAAGATCAAAGTCAGGTATGTTTCACATTATCATTTATTGTTGCATTCAACTTTCCAACTTAGATTGTATAATGATTCTAATATCTTATTATGTATCTATTGTAGATGGCTTGTTCTGGTGAGCATGAGTAAGTGGAATACAAAATGGAATGTCTATCTTTATATAGCAAACTCTAGACGAGGTATGTTTGCTATTATGAATAATTATTTGTTTTGAATTATGCTTGCCATTGCTATCTGTGTCTTTATTTTTTTAACCTTATTCACACTGTTTTTTTTTTCTTTTCAGCGGAGGAGGGGACACTACATTAGAGATATGAGCAAAGGGGAAGTTTGCAATTTTTTGTTTGTTCTTGTCTACATGATTTGTTTTAGTTTAAGTTCATGCCTTCAAACTCTCTAGTTCGACTTCAAACTCTCTAGTTCGACTTTTACTAGAAATCTAATATCTTATTGTGTATCTATTGCAGATGGCTTGTTCCAATGAGCATGAATACGTGAAATACAAAATGGATTTTCCCCTTCTATATAAATATTTCAAAGAAAGGTGTGTTTCTTATTACGATTAATTATTTTGTACTCTATAGTTTAACTTATTTAACAATTCAAATATCTTATTGTTTATCTTCTGTAGATGGTTTGTTTTGATGAGCACGAGCAAGTGGAATACAAACAATGTCAATTGTTATAAAACAAACTCTAGGGGAGTTGTCTTTCCTATTATGAAGAATTATTGGTTTTGAAATATGTTTAACAATATTAATTTCCCTTTCTCACTTTTTTTCCCTTTCAGTGGAGGACAACAAATTGCAGGAGAGACGAGGTGCCGATGGGATGTTTGCAATTTTTTATTTGTTCTTGTTTGCATGTTTGTTTTGTTGAGTTTGAGCATGGCCATGCTGTGTTGTACTTGTTTTCTTTGTTTTTGCAATTTTTTTTTTTCTCATTTTTTGTAGTTCGGTCTTGGTTTTAATTGTTGGGTGTGTTGTACTCTTCCTTGTTTTGTTTTTTTGTTCTTTTAATGCTTTTTGTAGTTTGGTCTTGGTTTCGTTTGTTGGGTGCGGAAATGGAAATGAAGGAAGCAACAAGAGAAAATTGAGGTTATTCTTCATAAATGAAGGTAAGTCAAGATATCGATATGCAATGCACTTCACTTAAAAGTATATTTCGCTAATTTGTGGCTCCATTTGTTTGCTATTCAAATTATTATATGTTTTATCTATGCTTTTGTAGTCAACTATATTGATCTTTTTTATGTAGTGAACAAGTACAATTGTACGGTCTAGAAAGGTCAAGTGGTGAAGATGCACTAGACATTATACAAATGTGGCGCAAAGGATGGGTGAGGCATACTTTTCTCCTACACAATACTATTGTTCTTTAATACATTGAAATATTTGTTAGTTGCACAATGATTTATCATTTTGTCATGGTTTCGAAGTAGTATCATCTTGTTCGTGGGTGTGAGGTTCAAGATTTTTCCTAGAACTTTGATATGAAAGAAATGGAAATATTACACTGGGCCTCACATGTTCAGGGATTATTGTTCATGATTGTTACCGTTATAATATTAGCCAAGGGAGGGTATATATGTGTATGGTTAATTCATTGCTTTGTATATTTATTCTTTAAGTTCTCGTTGTTTATTCGTGATCTCATATATAATATTATTCATGGGTGTGAGGTTCATGATTTTTCTTAGAACTTTGATATGAAAGAAATGGAAATATAACATTGGGGTTCACATGTTCAAGGATTGTTGTTCGTGATTGTTGCCGTTATAATATTAGCCAAGGGAGGGTAGGTATGTGTATGGTTAATTCATTGCTTTGTATATTTATCTTTTAAGTTATCGTTGTTTATTCGTAATCTCATATATAATATTACTTTGTGCAACGAGCGACTACAATTGTAGTGTCTGGGAAGGTCGAGTGGAGAATATATCTTACGCACACCCCCACACAACGTGTCCTACTGATGAGGATGGTAAGGTCGAGCAAGTAAGCGTACTGAGCCTTCGACTAATCAACCATTGTGCTCGTAGTCAACGCTAGGATTTTGGTTCTTCAATATGTTTAAATATGCTTAGATCCCTCTTACATCCAGTTTAGAAAACTTACATATTTAGAGACATCGCATGGAATATAAGTAGACTGGAATTAAGTTGGTTCACAAGTCAATACCTTCAACTCTCTAGTTTAACTTTGATTAGAATTCTAATATTTTCTTTTCTATCTACTATTATCCCCCTTTATATAAAAAAGCTCGGAGTCAAGTATGTTTCACATTATGATTGATTGTTGCATTCAACTCTCTAGTTTAACTTGTATCATGATTCTAATACCTTATTATATATCTATTGTAGATGGCTAGTTTTGGTGAGCATGAGTAAGTGGAATACAAAATGGAATGTCTATCTTTATATAGCAAACTCTAGATGAGGTATGTTTGTTATTATGAATAATTTTTTTTTTTTTGAATTATGCTTTTCATTACTATCTGTGACTTTATTTTAACCTCATTCACAACACTTTTTTCCATTTTAGCAAAAGAGAGGACACTACAGTAGAGGTAATGTGCAAAGGGGAAGTTTGCAAATTTTTGTTTGTTGTTGTCTACATGATTTGTTTTAGTTGAAGTTCATGCCTTCAAACTCTCTAGTTAGAAATCTAATATTTTATTGTGTATCTATTGCAGATGGCTTGTTCTAGTGAGCATGAATACGTGAAATACAAAATGTACTCTCCCCTTTTATATAACAATCTCAAAGAAAGGTATGTTTCTTATTACGATTAATTATTGTGTACTCTCTAGTTTAACTTATATAACAATTCTAATATCTTATTGTGTATCTTTTGTAGATGGTTTGTTTTGATGAGCACGAGCAAGTGGAATACAAACAATGTCATTGTTATAAAACAAACTCTATGGGAGTCGTCTTTCCTATTATGAAGAATTATTGGTTTTGAAATATGTTTAACAATATTAATTTCCCTTTCCCATTTTTTTTCCCTTTCAGCGGAGGACAACAAATTGCAGGAGAGACGAGGTGCAGAGGGGATGTTTGCAATTTTTTCTTTATTCTTGTTTGCATGTTTGTTTTGTTGAGTTTGAGCATGGCCATGCTGTGTTGTACTCATTTTTCTTTGTTTTGCAATTTTTTTTCTCATTTTTTGTAGTTTGGTCTTGGTTTTGTTTGTTGGGTGTGTTGTACTCTTCCTTTGTTTTGTTTTTTTGTTCTTTTAATGTTTTTTGTAGTTTGGTCTTGGTTTCGTTTGTTGGGTGCGGAATTGGAAATGAAGGAAGCAACCATATAAAATTGAGGTTATTTTGCATAAATGAAGGTAAGTCAACGTATCAATATGCAATGCACTTCATTTAAAAGTATATTTCGCTAATTTGTGACTCCATTTTTTTGCTATTCAAATTATTATATGTTTTATCTATGCTCTCATAGTCAACTATATTGATCTTTTTTATGTAGTGAACAAGTACAATTGTATGGTCTAGAAAGGTCAAGTGGTGAAGATGCACTAGACATTATACAAATGTGGCGCAAAGGATGGGTGAGGCATACTTTTCTCCTACACAAACTATTGTTCTTTAATACATTGAAGTATTTGTTTGTTGCACAATGATTTATCATTTTGTCATGGTTTCGAAGTAGTATGATCTTGTTCGTGGGTGTGAGGTTCAAGATTTTTCCTAGAACTTTGATATGAAAGAAATAGAAATATTACACTGGGGGTTCACATGTTCAGGGATTATTGTTCATGATTGTTGCCGTTATAATATTAGCCAAGGGAGGGTTGGTATGTGTATGGTTAATTCATTGCTTTGTATATTTATCCTTTAAGCTCTCGTTGTTTATTCGTGATCTCATATATAATACTATTTGTGGGTGTGAAGTTCAAGATTTTTACTAGAACTGATATGAAAGAAATGGAAATATTACACCAGTGTTCACATGTTCAGGGATTATTGTTCGTGATTGTTGTCGTTATAATATTAGCCTAGGGAGGGTAAGTATGTGTATGGTTAATTCATTGCTTCGTATATTTATCCTTTAAGCTCTCGTTGTTCATTCGTGATCTCATATCTCATATATAATATTTCTTTGTGCAACGAACGACTATAATTGTAGTGTTTGGGAAGGTTGAGTGGAGAAGATATCTTAGGAAATGTAGATGCATCGTAGAGGATGGGTGAGTCACGTTGTTTTCCAACAAAATAGTGTTATTCTATTTTGTTTAATCAACGTTTTCTCATTCTAGCATGGTTCTCAGGTAGTACCACACAGATAGTAGTTTGACATATACATAAAATAGTATGTTTAAATTTATATACTTTTTTGGTCCACATCACACGCACACCTCCACACAACATGACCTATATATGGGATGGTAAGGTCGAGCAAGTAAGCGTACTAAGCCTTTGACTAATCAACCATTGTGCTAGTAGTCAACACTAGGATTTTGGTTCTTCAATATGTTTAAATATGCTTAGATCCCTCTTACATCCAGTTTAGAAAACTTCATATTTTGAGATATCACATGGAATATAAATGGACTGGAATTAAGTTGGTTCACAAGTTAATGCCTTCAACTCTCTAGTTTAACTTTTATTAGAATTCTAATATTTTATTTTCTATCCACTATTATCCCGTTTTTATATAAAAAAACTCTGAGTCAAGTATGTTTCACATTATGATTGATTGTTGCATTCAACTCTCCAATTTAACTTGTATCATGATTCTAATACCTTATTATATATCTATTGTAGATGGCTAATTTTGGTGAGCATGAGTAAGTGGAATACAAAATGGAATGTCTATCTTTATATAGCAAACTCTAGATGAGGTATGTTTGCTATGATGAATATTTTTTTTTTTTTTTGAATTATGCTTGTCATTACTATCTATGAGGCTATTTTAACTTCATTCACAACACTTTTTTCCCTTTTAGCGAAGGAGAGGACACTACGGTAGAGGTAATGTGCAAAGGGGAAGTTTGCAATATTTTGTTTGTTGTTCTCTACATGATTTGTTTTAGTTGAAGTTCATGCCTTCAAACTCTCTAGTTAGAAATCTAATATTTTATTGTGTATCTATTGCAGATGGCTTGTTCCAGTGAGCATGAATACGTGAAATACAAAATGCACTCTCCCCTTTTATATAATAATCTCAAAGAAATGTATGTTTCTTATTACGATTAATTATTGCGTACTCTCTAGTTTAACTTATATAACGATTCTCATATCTTATTGTGTATTTTTTGTAGATGGCTTGTTTTGACGAGCACGAGCAAGTGGAATACAACAATGTCCATCGTTATAAAACAAACTCTAGGGGAGTTGTGTTTCCTATTATGAATAATTATTGGTTTTGAAATATGTTTAACATTACTAATTGTGTGTGTATTTTAAGCTTATTCAACTCACTTTTTTTCCCTTTCAACGGAGGACAAAACAAACCCTAGGGAGTTGTGTTTCCTATTATGAATAATTATTGATTTTGAAATATGTTTAACATTACTAATTGTGTATGTATTTTAAGCTTATTCAACTCATTTTTTTCCCTTTCAGTGGAGGACAACACATTGTAACAGAGATGATGTGCAGAGGGGATGTTTGCACTTTTTTTTTTTTTCTTGTTTGCATGTTTTGTTTTGTTGAGTTTGAGCATGGCCATGCTGTGTTGTGCTTGTTTTCCTTTGTTTTGTATTTTTTTCTTGCTTTTTGTAGTTTGGTCTTGGTCTTGGTCTTGGTTTTGTTTGTTGGGTGTGTTGTACTCTTCCTTTGTTTTGTTTTTTTTGTTCTTTTAATGTTTTTTGTAGTTTGGTCTCGGTTTCGTTTGTTGGGTGCAGAAGCGGAAATGAAGGAAGTAGACAAAGAAATTTGAAGTTATTGTTCATAAATGAAGGTAAGTCAACATATCGATATGCAATGCACTTCACTTAAAAGAATCTTTCACTAATTTGTGGCTCCATTTGTTTGTTATTCAAATTATTATATGTTTTATTTATGCTTTCATAGTCAACTATATTGATCTTTTTTATTTAGTGAACAACTACAATTGTGTGGTCTTCTACAAACATGGCATAGAGGATGGGTGAGGCATACTTTTATACCACGATATTTGTTAGTTGCACTATGATTTATCATTTTGTCATGGTTTCGAGGTAGTATGATCTTGTTTGTGAGTGTGAGGCTCAAGATTTTTCCTAGAACTTTGATATGAAAGAAATGAAAATGTTACACTGGGGTATGTGTATGGTTAATTCATCGCTCTGTATATTTATCCTTTATGCTTTTGTTGTTTATTCGTGATCTCATTTATAAGATTACTTTGTGCAGTGAGTGACTACAATTGTAGTGTCTAGGAGGGTCGAGTGGAGAAGATATTTTAGGAAATGTAGATGCAGCGCAGAGGGTGGGTAAGTAACGTTGTTTTCCAACAAAATAGTGTTATTATTATTTGTTTAGTCGACGTTTTCGCCTTGTAGCATGTTTCTCGGATGGTGCTTCTTAGATGGGGGTTTGACATATACATAAAATTGTATGTTTAAATTTATATGCTTTTTTGGTCGACATCACACACACCCCACACAACGTGCCCTAAAGAGGAGGATGGTAAGTTTGAACAAGCAAGTGTATTGAGTCTTCGACCAATCAACCATTGTGCTAGTAGTCAACACTTGGATTTTGGGTGTTCAATATGTTTAAATATGCTTAGATCCGTCTTACAAAAAGGATTATTTCTCTTACGATAACATTGATTGCATTATTCCTACTAAAATTTCATCTAGTTTAGAAAACTTAAATATTTTGCATGTAATATAAATGGACTGGAATTAAGTTGGTTTACAAGTTCATGCCTTCAACTCTCTAGTTTAACTTTTATTAGAATTCTAATATTTTATTTTCTATCCACTGCAGATGGTTGATTTCAGTGAGCACAAATACGTAAAATACAAAATGGATTATGCCCCTTTATATTAAAAAACTCGCTAAAAGTTAGGTATGTTTCACATTATGATTGATTTTTATCTTCAACTCTCCAACTTAGATTGTATAATGATTCTAATATCTTATTATGTATCTATTGTAGATGGCTTGTTCTGGTAAGCATGAGTAAGTGGAATACAAAATGGAATGTCTATCTTTACGAGGTATGTTTGCTATGATGAATAATTATTTGTTTTGAATGATGCTTGACATTACTATCTGTGTCTTTATTTTAACCTTATTCACACTGCTTTTTTTTCCTTTCAGCGGAGGAGGGGGTAGTACAGTAGAGATAATGAGCAAAGGGGAAGTTTGCAATTTTTTGTTTGTTGTTTACATGATTTGTTTTTGTTGAAGTTCATGCCTTTTTTTTTTCACAAAGAAAAAAATCGTAATTTTATTTATGAGAAAACAAAATTACATGTTGTATGAGCTGGTATATGTCCAAAGACATTCAAATGCCGCAAATAAAAATGAAAAGGAGATACAATTAAGATTTTCTCCCCTTCTTCTTTTCAACCTTACGCCAAGCACCAAGTGTTGGCTCGGTCTCGATAAGGACAAGCTGATTTTCTTCTGTTGGTGCTCCATTATCCTTATCAGAGTCAGATGTGTCTGATGTATGTGTTCTTTTGTATCCCCCACTGTCTAGTGTTCTAGGTACCATATCCTGCTGAGTCTTTGTGGTGGTGTCGAGAGGATCTTGCATTTCCTATTCTTGTGTGCCCAAGGAAGTATCTGTTTGTTGATTCTCATGTGGTGTTGGTTCCACCTCTTCTTCCTGTAGTTCTGGCTCTTCAGAGGGAAATTGCCAACCTTTTGCCGCTTTGCCTGTTTTCTTCTTTTTCCTGTTATCCCTTTTTGCTGCCGGGCATGAGTTTTGTAGGTGGCCTGTGCACCTGCATATCCGGCATCTGAAGGCTGTGTTCTCATAGTCTAAATGCTGTGTCCATCTCTGTTGTTTGTTGTTCAGCATAATGGACTCTGGGAGTCCCTTGCTCAAATCAACCTCCACACATATTCGTGCGAATGTGAATATGCGCTCTTCCAGGCGTTGAGTGTCTGTTTTAATGTATTTGCCTAGGGTGTTTCCAATGCAGCCAAGAACATTTTCATTCCAAAAATGTAGCGGGAGATTGTAGAGCCTTACCCAGATCGGCATTTTGGTCACCTCCATGGTGTTGGCATCAAAATTTGGGAACCATGGTGTAATGAAGAGTCCCGTGGAGCCCCAGAACCATGGTCCCTGACTGATAATGGCATCTCTGGCCTCAGTGGATGAAAATTTGACAATGAAGAACCCCTTTGAACATAAGTGTATTTCACATTCCATGGTCCAATTTGTAAAAATCCAATGGAACAACTCCATTGGTTTGGGCCAGAAGCAGTTGAATCTGCCTATAATTGCTTGGGATTCGTAGGCAGTTCTATGCATATCAATATCTAGACTGTCTATGTTTATTTCAGGCACGCTGTCCTGCAGTTCTACAATATATGGCTTGGGGGAACTTTCAGCTGGGGCGACAGGTACTGTGGGGATGTTTTTGTCCCCCTGTAATACATTCCTGTATGAACCTTTTGTGGGTACTGTTTTGGATGCACCTGCTCCCATGGAGGATCCATGTGCCCTGTTTTGGCCCATCATTCCACCCCTCAGTCTGAGGTTGAGGCATATGGAAGACCCAGTGACAATGGAGTAGTCATTAACAGAGCAATGGTCAGCTAAAGCTTTCCCCCCAAAAATCAGAGACTGTGAATGAACTGGGTAATCCGCCATAGACTGGATTTCTTCCTTCAGATGTAGTATAGAATCTATTGTTTGAATCCATAGAATAAAGCTGTTACCTACATGAGGCTTAATGAACACTTGATATGGAGTCGAGCCTACCTGAGAATCGATGTTGCAGATATGCTGGCTGCGATTTTTGTCTATAGGCACATCATCGTGGGCCTGTTCCTGGCTCAGAAGGTCCGAGTGCAGCCACAGAGTCTGCTTAAGATCTGTAGTCCCTGTATCAGCTGCCTTGGATAAGATAGCAGGCCTTTGCAGCCTCTGTTTTATATGCAGCTGTGGAGGCCGCAAGGCAGTTAATCCAATACAGCGGTGGCCCGAAGCCCAATAATCGCCCATCATCGAGGCCCAAGGCGAGGATGTGAAGGCCGGCATGCAAAGGAAATAGTCAAGCGGTATCCGCTCCCAATAACAGAGAAAAACTGAAGTCCCAGCATGAGCAACCGACCAAAAAAACAGAGTATTGCCCCCACTGGCACCATGAGAGGTGCAGCAGAGCACATACCCCGGCGATGGTTCAACGCCAAAGCCACCAAAAAACAAAAGGCGATCGCAGGGACTTATTCCACTCCCCGCTATAGCATTTGATAGACTGGTCAGGCACCAGTACCCCTTTCTGTTGGTTCTGCAGGGTATCCCTGAACCTGTCACAGCAGAAATATAAAATCTCTCAGGCGCGAATGGATTCCCAGCCCAAACAAAGTCAGAAGGAGCAGAAATGGTAACGCAGAGTCTCATTCCATGGAGGCGCCGCCTGAGCATCGATCTCCAACCCGCGGCGGCGATGGAGGACTGTAACCCTAGAACGAAAAAAATATCTCCCGCGCGCGCCATCTCCACCTTGAAGTTCATGCCTTAAAACCCTCTAGTTTGACTTTTATCAAAAATCTAATATTTTACTGTGTATCTATTGCAGATGGCTTGTTCCAGTGAGCATGAATGCGTGAACATGAATACGTGAAATACAAAATGGACTCTCCCCTTTTATGTAAGAATTTCAAAGAAAGGTGTGTTTCTTATTACGATTAGTTATTGCGTACTCTATAGTTTAAGTAATATAACAATTTTAATATCTTATTGTGTATCTTTTGTAGATGGTTTGTTTTGATGAGCACAAACAAGTGGAATACAAACAATGTCCATTGTTATAAAAGAAACTCTAGGGGAGTTGTGTTTCCTGTTATGGAGAATTAGTGGTTTTGAAATATGTTTAACAATATTAATTGTGTGTATTTTAAGCTTATTCAAACCACTTTTTTTCCCTTTCAGCAGAGGACAACGCATTGCAGGAGAGACGATGTGCAGAGGGGACGTTTGCAACTTTTTCTTTGTTCTTGTTTGCATGTTTTGTTTTGTTGAGTTTGAGCATGGCCATGTTCATTGTTGTGTTGAACTCGTTTTCCTATGTTTTGCATTTTATTTTTTATTTTTTGTAGTTTGGTCGTGGTTTTGTTTGTTGGGTGTGTTGTACTCTTTTTTTTTTTTCTTTCTGGTTCTTTTAATGTTTTTTGTAGTTTGGTCTTGGATTCGTTCGTTGAGTGCGGAAACGGAAATGAAGGAAGCAACCAAAGAAAATTGAGGTTATTGTTCATAAATGAAGATAAGTCAACATATCGATATGCAATGCACTTCACTTAAAAGTATATTTCGTTAATTTGTGGCTCCATTTGTTTGCTATTCAAATTATATATGTTTTATCTATACCCTCATAGTCAACTATATTGATCTTTTTTATGTAGTGAACAAGTGCAATTGTATGGTCTACAAAGGTCAACTGGCGAAGATGCACTAGAAGTTTTACAAATTTGGCGCAAAGGATGGGTGAGGCATATTTTTCTCCTACACAATACTATTGTTCTTAAATACATTGAAATATTTGTCAGTTGCATAGCGATTTATCATTTTGTCATGGTTTCGTGGTAGTGTGATCTTGTTCGTGGGTGTGAGGTTCAAGAATTTTCCTAGAACTTTGATATGAAAGAAATGGAAATATTATACTAGGTTCACATGTTCAAGGATTATTGTTAATGATTGTTGTTGTTATAATATTAGCCAAGGGAGGGTAGGTATTTGTGTGGTTAATTATTTGCTTTGTATATTTATCCTTTAAGCTCTCGTTTTTTATTCATGATCTCATATACAATATTACTTTGTGCAGTGAACGACTAGAATTGTAGTGAGCGACTACAATTGTAGTGTCTGGGAGGGTCGAGTGGAGAAGATATCTTAGGAAATGTAGATGCAACGCAGAGGATGGGTGAGTCACGTTGTTTTCCAACAAAATAGTGTTATTGTTATTTGTTTAATCGACGTTTTCTCATTCTAGCATGGTTCTCAGGTATTACCACTCAGATAGTGGTTTGACATATACATAAAATGGCATGTTTAAATTTATATGCTTTTTTGGTCCACATCACACACACACCTCCACACAACATGCCCTAGACAGGAGGATAGGAAGGTCGAGAAAGCAAGCGTACTGAGCCATCGACTAATCAACCATTGTGCTATTAGTCAACACTAGGATTTTGGCTCTTCAATATGTTTAAATATGCTTAGTTCCCTCTTACATCCAGTTTAGAAAACATACATATTTTAAAATATCGCATGGAATATAAATGGACTGGAATTAAGTTGGTTCACAAGTTAATGCCTTCAACTCTCTAGTTTAGCTTTTATTAGAATTCTAATATTTTATTTTCTATCTACTGCAGATGGTTGATTCCAGCGAGCACAAATATGTAAAATACAAAATGGATTATCCTCCTTTATATAAAAAAGCTCTGAGTCAAGTATGTTTCACATTATGATTGATTGTTTCATTCAACTCTCCAATTTAACTTGTATCATGATTCTAATACCTTATGATATATCTATATTGTAGATGGCTAGTTCTGGTGAACATGAGTAAGTGGAATACAAAATGGAATGTCTATCTTTATATAGAGGTTATATAGCAACCTCTAGACGAGGTATGTTTGTTGTTATGAATAATTATTTGTTTTGAATTATGCTTGCCATTACTATTTGTGTCTTTATTTTAACCTATTCACACCATTTTTTTCCTTTTAGTGGAGGAGAGGACACTACAGTAGAGATAATGTGCAAAGGGGAAGTTTGCAATTTTTTGTTTGTTGTTGTCTACTTGATTTGTTTTTGTTGAAGTTCATTCCTTCAAACTCTCTTGTTTGATTTTTATTAGAAATGTGATATTTTATTGTGTATCTATTGCAGATGGCTTGTTCCAATGAGCATGAATAACTGAAATACAAATGGAATCTCCCCTTTTATATAACAATCTCAAAGAAAAGTGTGTTTCTTATTACGATTAATTATTGCGTACTCTCTAGTTTAACTTATATAACGATTCCAATATCTTATTGTGTATCTTTTGTAGATGGTTTGTTTTTATTAGCACGAGCAAGTGGAATACAAATAGCGTCGATCGTTATACAACAAACTCAAGGGGAGTCGTGTTTCCTATTATGAATAATTATTGGTTTTGAAATATGTTTAACATTACTAATTATGTGTCTATTTTAAGCTTATTCAACTCACTTTTTTTCCCTTTCAGTGGAGGACAACACAATGCAGGAGAGATGATGCGGAGAGGGGATGTTTGCAATTTTTTCTTTGTTCTTGTTTGCATGTTTTGTTTTATTGAGTTTGAGCATGGCCATGCTGTGTTGTCGGTGTTTTCCTTTGTTTTGCATTTTTTTCTCTTTTTTTTTAGTTTGGTCTTGGTTTCGTTTGTTGGGAGTGTTTTACTCTTCCTTTGTTTTGTTTTTTTGTTTTCTTTACGTTTTTTGTAGTTGGGTTTTGGTTTCGTTTGTTGGGTGCGGAAACGGAAATGAAGAGACAGAAAATTGAGGTTATTGTTCATAAATGAAGGTGAAATGCACTTAACTTAAAAGTATCTTTCGCTAATTTGTGGCTCCATTTGTTTTCCATTCAAATTATTATATGTTTTATCTATGCTCTCATAGTCAACTGTATTGATCTTTTTTATGTAGTGAACAAGTACAATTGTATGGTCTATAAAGGTCAAGTGGTGAAGATGCACTAGACATTCTGCAAATGTGGCACAGAGGATGGGTGAGGCATACTTTTCTCATACACAATACTATTGTCCTTTAATACACTAAAATATTTATTAGTTGCACAATGATTTATCATTTTGTCATGATTTCAAGGTAGTATGAACTTGTTCATGGGTGTGAGATTCAAGATTTTTACTAGAACTTTGATATGAAAGAAATGGAAATGTGACACTGAGGTTCACATGTTCAGGGATTATTGTTCATGATTGCCACCGTTATAATATTAGCCAAGGGAGGGTAGGTATGTGTATGTTTAATTCATTGCTCTATATATTTATACTTTAAGCTCTCGTGGTTTATTTGTGATCTCATATATAATATTACTTTGTGCAGCAAGCGACTACAATTGTAGTGTTTGGGAGGGTCGAGTGGAGAAGATATCTTAGGAAATGTAGATGTAGCCCAAAGGATGGGTGAGTCATGTTGTTTTCCTACAAAATAGTGTTATTATTATTTGTTTGCTCGACGTTTTCTCCTTCTAGCATGGTTCTCGGATAGTACCACTCAAATGGTGGTTTGACATATACAAAAAATGGTATGTTTATATTTAAATGTTTTTATGGTCCACATTACACCCATGCCCCCACACAACGTGCCCTAGAGAGCAGGATGGTAAGGTCGAACAAGCAAGCATATTGAGCCTTTGACCAATCAACTCTTGTGCTATTAGAAAACACTAGGATTTTGGGTGTTCAATATGTTTAAATATGCTTAGATCCCTGTTACAAAATGGATTATTATTGCTAGTAGAATTACATCTTTAGAAAAATTATATATTTTGAGATTTAGCATGGAATATAAATGGACGAGAATTAATTTGTTTCACAAGTTCACGCCTTCAACTCTATAGTTTAACTTTTATAAGAATTCTAATATTTCATTTTTTATCTACTGTAGATGGTTGATTCCAATGAGGACAAATATGTAAAATTCAAAATGGATTATCCCCCTTTATATAAAAAATCTCAAAGTCAGGTATGTTTCACATTATGATTGATTGTTGCATTCAATTCTGCAGCTTGTAGATGGTTGATTCCAGTGAGGACAAATATGTAAAATACAAAATGGATTATCCCTGTTTAAATAAAAAATCTCAAAGTCAGGTATGTTTCACATTATGATTGATTGTTGCATTCAATTCTGCAGCTTAGATCGTATAATGATTCTAATATCATATTGTGTATATGTTGTAGATGGCTTGTTCTGGTGATCATGAGTAAGTGTAGACGATGTATGTTTGCTATTATGAATAATTATTTGTTTTGAATTATGCTTGCCATTACTATGTGTCTTTATTTTAACCTCATTCACACCACTTTTTGCCCTTTCAGCGAAGGAGAGGACACTACAGTAGAGATAATGTGCAAAGGGGAAGTTTACAATTTTTTGTTTGTTGTTATCTACTTATTTCTTTTAGTTGAAGATCATGCCTTCAAGATCTCTAGTTAGAAATCTAATATTTTATTGTGTATCTATTGCAGATGGCTTGTTCTGGTGAGCATGAATACGTGAAATACAAAATGGACTCTCCCGTTTTATATAACAATCTCAAAGAAAGGTGTGTTTCTTATTACGATTAATTATTGTGTACTCTTTAGTTTGACTAATATAACGATTTTAATATCTTATTGTGTATCTTCTGTAGATGGCTTGTTTTGATGAGCACGAGAAAATGGAATACAAACAATGTCATTCATTATAAAGCAAATTCTAGGGGAGTTGTGTTTCCTATTATGCATAATTATTGGTTTTGAAATACGTTTAACATTACTAATTGTGTGTGTATTTTAAGCTTATTGAACCCACTTTTTTTCCCTTTCAGCGGAGGACAACACATTGCAACAGATATGATGTGCAGAGTGGATGTTTTCAAATTTTTTTTGTTCTTGTTTGCATGTTTAATTTTTGTTGAGTTTGAGCATGGCCATGCTGTGTTGTACTCGTTTTCTTTTGTTTTGCATTTTTTTTCTCGTTTTTTGCAATTTGGTCTTGGTTTTGTTTCTTGGGTGTGTTGTACTCTTTCTTTGTTTTGTTTTATGTTTTTGTTCTTTTAATGTTTTTTGTAGTTTGGTCTTGGTTTCGTTTGTTGGGTGTGGAAGAGGAAATGAAGGAAGTAAACAAAGAAAATTGAGGTTATTGTTCATAAATGAAGGTAAGTCAACATATCGATATGCAATGCACTTCACTTAAAAGTATCTTTCGCTAATTTGTGGCTCCATTTGTTTTCTATTCAAATTATTATATGTTTTATTTATGCTCTCATAGTCAATTATATTGATATTTTTTATTTAGTGAACAACTACAATTGTATGGTCTACAAAGGTCAACTGGTGAAGATACACTAGTCATTCAACAAACGTTGCACAGAGGATGGGTGAAACATACTTTTCTCCTACACAATACCAATGTTCCTTAATACATTGAAATATTTTTTTAGTTACACAATGACTTATCATTTTGTAATGGTTTCGAGGCAGTATGATCTTGTTTGTGGGTGTAAGGTTCAAGATTTTTCTTAGAACTTTGATATGAAAGAAACGGAAATGTTACACTAGGGTTCACATGTTTAGGGATTATTGTTCATGATTGTCGCTATTATAATATTAGCCAAGGGAGGGTAGGTATGTGTATGGTGAATTCATCGCTCTGTATATTTATCCTTTAAGCTCTCATTGTTTATTCGTGATCTCATATATAATATTACTTTGTGCAGCGAGCGACTACAATTGTAGTGTCTGGCAGGGTTGAGTGGAGAAGATATTTTAGGAAATGTAGATGCATCGCAGAGGGTGGGTGAGTCACGTTGTTTTCCAACAAAATAGTGTTATTATTCGTTTAATCGATGTTTCTCCTTCTAACATGGTTCTTTGGTAGTACCACTGTGATAGTGTTTTGACATATACATAAAATGGTATGTTTAAATTTATATGCTTTTTTGGTTGACATCATACACACACCCCACACAACGTACCCTAGAGAGGAGTATGGTAAGTTTGAGCAAGTAAGAGTACTGAGCCTTCAACCAATCAACCATTGTGCTAGTAGTCAACACTTGGATTTTGGGTGTTCAATATGTTTAAATATGCTTAAATCCCTCTTACAAAAAAAAATATTTCTCTTACGATAACATTGATTACATTATTCCTACTCGAATTACATCTAGTATAGAAAACTTACATATTTTGAGATATAGCATGGAATATAAATGGACTGGAATTAAGTTGGTTCACAAGTTAATGCCTTCAACTCTTTAGTTTATCTTTAGTAGAATTCTAATATTTTATTTTCTATCTACTGCAGATTGTTGATTCCAGTGAGCACAAACATGTAAAATACAAAATGGTTTATCCCCCTTTATATAAAAAAGCTCAGAGTCAGGTATGTTTCACATTATCATTGATTGTTGCATTCAACTCTCCAGTTTAACTTGTGTCATGACTCTAATATCTTATTATGTATCTGTTGTAGATGGCTTGTTCTGGTGAGCATGAGTAAGTGGAATACGAAATGGAATGTCTATCTTTATATAGCAAACTCTAGAGAAGGTATGTTTGCTATTATGAATAATTATTTGTTTTGAATTATGCTTTCCATTACTATTTGTGTCACACCACTTTTTTCCCTTCAGCGTAGGAGAGGACGAGAGGACACGACACTACAATAGAGATAATGTGCAAAGGGGAAGTTTGCAATTTTTTTGTTTTTTTGTTGTCTACATGATTTGTTTTAGTTGAAGTTCATGCCTTCAAACTCTATAGTTTGACTTTTATTAGAAATCTAATATTTTATTGTATATCTATTGCAGATGCTTGTTCCAGTGAGCATGAATATGTGAAATACAAAATGGACTCTCCCCTTTTATATAACAATCCCAAAGAGAAGTGTGTTTCTTATTACGATTAATTATTGCGTACTCTCTTGCTTAACTTATATAATGATTTTAATATCTTATTGTGTATCTTTTGTAGATGGTTTGTTTTGATGAGCACGAACAAGTGGAATACAAACGATTTATAAAACAAACTCTAGGGGAGTCGTGTTTCCTATTATGAATAATTATTGGTTTTGAAATATGTTTAACATTACTAATTGTGTGATTATTTTAAGCTTATTCAACCCACTTTGTTTCCCTTTTAGTGGAGGACAACACATTGCAGCAGAGATGATGTGCAGAGGGGATGTTTGCAATTTTTTCTTTGTTCTTGTTTGCATGTTTTGTTTTGTTTAGTTTGAGCATGGCCATGTTGTGGTGTACTTGTTTTCCTTTGTTTTGCATTCTTTTTCTCGTTTTTTGTAGTTTGGTCTTGGTTTTGTTTGTTGGGTGTATTGTACTCTTCTTTTGTTTTTCTTTTTTGTTCTTTTAATGTTTTTTGTAGTTTGGTCTTGGTTTCGTTTATTGGGAGCGGAAACGGAAATGAAGGAAGTAGATAGAGAAAATTGAGGTATTGTTCATAAATGAAGGTAAGTCAACATATCGATATGCAATGCACTTAACTTAAAATAACTTTTCACTAATTTGTGGCTTCATTTGTTTGCTATTCAAATTATTATATGTTTTATCTATGCTCTCATAGTCAACTATATCGATCTTTTTTATGTAGTGAACAAGTACAATTGTATGGTCTACAAAGGTCAAGTGGTGATCACCACTAGACATTCTACAAACGTGGCATAGAGGATGGTTGAGGCATACTTTTCTCCTACACAATACTATCGTTCTTTAATACATTAAAATATTTGTTAAGTTGCATAGTGATTTTATCATTTTGTCATGGTTTCGAGGTAGTATGATGTTGCTCATGGGTGTGAGGTTCAAGATTTTTCCTAGAACTTTGATATGAAAGAAATGGAAATGTTACACTAGGGTTCACATGTTCAGGGATTATTGTTCATGATTGTCGTTATAATATTAGCCAAGAGAGGGTAGGTATGTGTATATTTAGGTAGGTATGCTTTGTGTATTTATCCTTTAAGGTCTTGTTGTTTATTCGTGATCTCATATATAATATTACTTTGTGCAGTGAGCGACTACAATTGTAGTGTCTGGCAGGGTCGAGTGGAGAAGATATTTTAGGAAATGTGGATGCAATGCAGAGGGTGGGTGAGTCACATTGTTTTCCAACAAAATAGTGTTATTATTATTTGTTTAATTAATGTTTCTCCTTCTAGCATGGTTCTCGGGTAGTACCACTTAGATAGTGGTTTGACATATACATAAAACGGTATGTTTAAATTTATATGATTTTTTGGTCCACATCACATGCACACCTCACACAACGTGCCCTAGAGAGGAGGATGGTAAGGTCGAGCAAGCAAGCGTACTGAGCCTTCGACCAATCAACCATTGTGCTAGTAGACAACACTAGGATTATGGTTTTTCAATATGCTTAAATCCCTCTTACAAAAAGGATTTTTTCTCCTACGATAACATTGATTGCATCATCCTAATAGAATTACATCAAGTTTAGAAAACTTACATATTTTGAGATATAGCATGGAATATAAATGGACTGGAATTAAGTTTGTTCACAAGTTAATGCCTTTAACTCTCTAGTTTAAGTTTTATTAGAATTCTAATATTCTATTTTGAGTTTTATTAGAATTCTAATATTCTATTTTCTATGGTTGATTCTAGTGAGCACAAATACGTACAATACAAAATGGATTATCCCCCTTTATATAAAAACACTCAGAGTCATGTATGTTTCACATCATGAATTATTGTTGCATTCAACTCTCCAATTTAACTTGTATTATGATTCTAATACCTTATTATGTATCTGTTATAGATGACTAGTTCTGGTGAGCATGAGTAACAGGAATACAAAATGGAATGTCTATCTTTATATAGCAAACTCTGCACAAGGTATGTTTGTTATTATGCATAATTATTTGTTTTAAATCATGCTTGCCATTACTATCTGTCTTTATTTTAACCTTATTCACACCACTTTTTTTCCTTTCAGCGGAGGAGAGGACACTACCATATAGATTCTCGTTTGCAATTAATTTTGTTGTTGTTGCCTACATGATTTGTTTTTGTTGAAGTTCATGCCTTCAAACTCTCTAGTTTGATTTTTATTAGAAACCTAATATTTTATTGTATATCTATTGCATATGGCTTGTTCCAGTGAGCATGAATACATGAAACACAAAATAGACTCTCCTCTTTTATATAACAATCTCAAAGAAAGGTGTGTTTCTTATTATGATTAATTATTGCGTACTCTCTAGTTTAACTTATATAACAATTCTAATATCTTATTGTGTATCTTCTGTAGATGGCTTGTTTTGATGAGCACGAGCAAGTGGAATACAAACAATGTCCATCGTTATAAAACAAACTCAAGGGGAGTTGTGTTTCATATTAAGAATAATTATTGGTTTTGAAATATGTTTAACATTACTAATTGTATGTGTATTTTAAGCTTATTCAACCCACTTTTTTTTTCTTTCAGTGGAGGACGAAGGACAACACATTGCAGGAGAGATGATCTGTAGAGGGGATGTTTGCAATTTTTTCTTTGTTCTTGTCCGCGTGTTTTGTTTTTTTGAGTTTGAGCATGGCCATGTTGTGTTGTATTCATTTTCCTTTGTTTTGCATTTTTCTTGTCGTTTTTTGTAGTTTGGTCTTGGTTTTATTTGTTGGGTGTATTGTACTCTTCTTTTGTTTTGTCTTCTTAACGTTTTTTGTAGTTTGGTTTTGATTTCGTTTGTTGGGTGCGGAAACAAAAATTAAGCAAACAAAGAAAATTGAGGTTATTGTTCATAAATGAAGGTGAGTCAACATTTCTATATGCAATGAACTTCACTTAAAAGTATCTTTTGCTAATTTGTGGCTCCATTTGTTTGCCATTGCAATTATTAAATGTTTTATTTATACTCTCATAGTCAATTTTATTGATCTTTTTTATGTAGTGAACAAGTACAATAGTTTGGTCTACAAAGGTCAAAGTGACGAAGACATGGCACAGAGAATGGGTGAGGCATACTTTTCTCCTTCACAATACTATTGTCCTTTAATACACTGAAATATTTGTTAGTTGCCCAATGGTTTATCATTTTGTCATGGTTTCGAGTGTTGAAGAATGTAACTAGTTTTGGTCTTCATAATTGTATTTGTCTCATAATGCAATTTGATTATTTTTTTTGTAAGTTAGGCTAAGCTATATTAGATCATAAAAGAAACTTTACATAGGCATTGGGCTGAGATGGCAAGTGGTGCTTAGCCAAACCCCACCTTGGTGGGTTTCAAAAATAAGCAGGTTTGGGGCTGCCTCCTGGGAGGAAACCAACCCCTTAATAGAGTCAAACAAGCATGATTTACATAAAAACAAAACAATTGTAGTCTGTAGTATGTATCGAGTTGACAAAAAACAGAGAGGAACTGAGCTACCGCGCAGTCATGGTGTTCCTTCATCATCCTCTGTTGCGGGGTCTTCCTCCTCGATAAGGCATCCATATTCACGTGGAATGGCCTCCTCTTCAGCAGTTGGCTCGCGCGGAGGCTTTGGGGGGGCTGCGTGGATGATTGGAGCAGTAAGGTACTCTACATCAGGAACTCTGGTCCAGAATTCATCCGAATCCATGATCCAAACGTCTGTCTCCTCCTCTGCTTGCTTGTGAAAAGGAAGCGGCTCGGTTTTCCGAGGAGTGGGCAGCTCAGAGTGCGTAATGGTGGACTTCTTGGGTCCTCTTCTACCCCTTGGTTTCTCCGGATTTAAGACAATCTCTTCCTGGGTGCAGTCAGGCATTTGGGTAGCCTCTCTGTTGTGGCTACTTGAAGAGGAACCCTCAATGGGTTCCAGATGCTGATCTTGACGTTGCCACCTCTTTGGTTACTCCTGATGGTCTTTTGACGTTGCCACGGGGCCACTGTCGAGCAGAGCAGTGAGATGCACAGTTGGAGTACGAGCAACAGAGGTACGTGGTCAGGGGGTGTGCAACCGGGGGTTACGCTGCAGGGGATTCCACCGCATAAAGCGCGCAACGGGGATAGGCACAAGAGGAGGGGCTTTCCACAAAGAGGTGCACAACCGAGGGGCGCGCAGCAGGGGGCACACAGCCATGAGGATTTCAGAGGGAGGATCACACTGCAGGAGGGCGCACGACAGGGGGAGCGTGTAGCAGGGGGAGCGCACTGGGGAGCTGGAGCAGCAGTGTGATGGCAAGGGAAATAACAGAAATGGCTCTAGAGATTGGTTGGAGCAGCAGAGAGATGGCGGAATGGGGAGTTTCAGGGCCTTTTGAAGACCTGTGGCACACTCGCTAATGCGATGAGGGACATGCCAAGTGAGACAACATGTGATTCAAAGCATGGCTAGAGATCAGGTACAACAGAGCACCGTTATGAATGATTATTGAATTGGGTTTCCACATCAGGTTAAAGCTGGCGTTGCAGGGTGCCGTTAGCCTGAGCATGGGAGGATCTGTCCTCGCGCGATCGGGGCGTGTCACCTGCATCCGGGTAGGATCTTCCCTCGCGCCGGATGGTGCGAAGGAAGATGGAGGATAGACTAGGCATTCGCTGCCATGAGTCCTCGCAGAACCGAGATTGAGTTCCATCGTGCAGTTCCTAGAAGCCGTGGGTTTGGATCAGATGTTTTTGTTGATTGGCTACATTCCATATTTGTGATCCTCCAAGAGCAATATTGAATCTAATTAATTCCTCCTTGGGCCAATTTCCGACATATTTGGCTGCCCATAAGGTCGCCCACGGAATGTGTGGTTTGGATACCCATTTCCACCATAAACTGGCTCCCATGATATTGTTGTTGTGCTCCGGATCTCTTAGACCAAGTCCTCCCTGAGTTTTCGGCATACATACTTCTTTCCATTTAACTAGCGCCCATTTGTGCTTGTCTTTGGATCCCCCCAAGAGGAAAGTTCGTTGAAGGTTGCAGATGGCTTTGAGGACCCATTTTGGTGCAACCAGAACGGAAAAGAGGTATATGGGCAAAGATTGAAGAACAAATTTGATGAGAACCAGGCGTCTGACGATGTTGAGAGAGCGATGGGTCCAGGTGGACAGTTTAGTTTCCATTCTGTCCAACAACTCTCGCCAGGATGAATGTTTGATAGCTGAGTCCATGAGAGGAGCTCCCAAGTATTTGGATGACAGAGAGGCTGTGGTGAAGCCAAGGATGCGAACTATATTGCGTTGGGTGATAAGAGGCGTATTGAAAAAGAAGATTTGAGATTTTTGAGGGTTAACAATGGTTCCAGAGGCTTCAAAGAAACAGTCAAGAAGGGATCTGAGTGTGTGAGATTCTTGCACAGAGGGGTGACCCATGATCATGTTGTCACCCACAAATTGTTGATGGGAGATGGGGGGAAGATTGTGTAACGGGATTCCTTGAAGGTCATGAGAATTGGATCGAGCTCTTGATCAGGCGGCCCAAACCCTCGGCCATAAGAAAAAAGAGAAAAGGCAAGAGAGGATCTCATTGCCTTATACCTCTGGAGGGTTTGAAAGTTTGCGAGGGGATGCCATTGACGAGAATGGAGATGAAGGGAGAGGATATCAGGCTGATGATCCAGCGAACCCAAGTTTGATTGAAGCCAAAGGCTAAAAGAACTTGCTTTATGTAGTTCCAGCTAAGCTTGTCAAAGGCCTTGGAAAGGTCAATTTTAAGGAGCATGCCAGGCTTTTTTGAGGTTTTTAAGGAGTGTATTACCTCATGGGTTAGAATGATTCCATCAAGGATTTGCCTACCCTCAACATAGCTCGTTTGCTCCAGAGAGATGAGCATGGGAAGAAGCTGTTTCAATCTATTAGCTATAACTTTCGAGATAATTTTGTAAATAACATTGCGGAGTGCTATTGGTCTGTACTTACTAGGGGAAGCAACGTTATCTTCCCTTGGGATGAGAGTGAGGAAAGTTGCATTGAGAGCTAGTAGAATCTAGTGGGTGTTGAGCGATTCCTCCACTATGCCCCAAACTTCCTCTTTGATAGTGTCCCAAAAGTGGAAGAAGTTGGTGGTAAATCCATCCGACCCTAGAGCTTTCCATTCTTTTAATTGGAAGACCACTTGTTCAACCTCTATCAGTGTTGTGGCTTTGAGCAGCATCCTGTTATGATCCTCATTGACCAGTTTTGGAATATTTTGTGAGATTTTCTCGATGGCCTCCTGTCATTGGGTATTGGATTCTTTGAGGATGTCCTTGAAGTGGTTGAGCAATTTCTCTATGATGTCCTCGTGTTTTTCCATACGCTCCCCATTTTGATTCTCGAGGACTGTGATTCTATTGTGCATCTTGTGCTAGATTGTGGAGTGGTGAAAGAATTTTGTATTTTGTTCTCCTTCCTGGAGCCAGCATATCCGAGATTTCAGTTTCCATAGGATTTCTTCTTGACTTCTTCTTTCTTCAAGTTGGGCTGTTAGTGTTTTTTCCTTGGTCTCTGAGTCTGTTAACCTTCCTTCTGAGATGGTTTTTTGTTGGAGTTGCTGCATTTGCGTTTCCAATTCTTTTTGGTCTTTGAAGATGTTGCCAAAGGTGGTTTTGTTCCATAGTTTCAGTTTCCCTTTGAGCATCTTCAATTTCTGCTAGAACTGATACGTTTTTGTGCACAAGGGTGGATTAAGGGAAGCCCACCATTCCGAGATAAGGGCTTTGAACCCTGGATGTTTGAGCCAAAATTGTTCAAAGTGAAAAGTTTTGGGTGTGGCAATACCAGGTCTGAGCTATTGGAGCTAGATCGACCAATGGTTTGGACTCTGAACCAAAGGCTGGGATGATGGTGGCTACGAGCTCTCCTCCCAGGTGGATGAAGTCTTCCGTGATAAGGAAGCGGTCCAATCTTAATGCAATTTGATGGGATCCTCCCCTATGGTTATTCCAAGTAAAAATGCCATTGGATGTTTGAAGATCTATTAGACGATTGCCGTGGATGAAATCCTTGAATTTGGTGCTATCCAAGTCAAGATGGGTTCTTCCTCCTTCTTTCTTCTGAAGGGTTGTGATCATGTTAAAGTCTCCTCCAATCAGCTAGAGAGGGTGAGTTCGCTGGTTGTTGAGATCCACTATTCTATTTAAAAGCTCTGTTTTTGCATTACTAACTGTGGGAAGTAGACATTCGTGAGATGTCCATGAATGCTGGTTCCAATCAGGTGGAAGAAAGCTTGAATGAAGTGTCGATGTGCCTGACTGTTCTCTAGGGTGATCAAGTGGAGGTTCCAGATGATCGCTAGGCCACCCGAAGCTCCACTTGCGTCGACAACTAGGGTGTTGCAGCCTTTCCAGAGTCTTTTGAAGATTGTGTCCAGTGTAGAGCTGGAGCATTTGGTTTCTTGCATAAAGAAAATCGTGTGGTTTTCCTCAGTAATTCCTTTCTTGATTAACTTGTGCTTGGAGGGACTATTTATCCCTCTGATATTCCATGAGATGATCTTCATTGAGAGGTGTTGGGAACTACAGAGTAGAACCTTGTTAACTTGCGATATCGCCTTGATTCTACTAGCTCTTTGCCTAGGATGACTAGTCACTACAGATCGGTTCTTCTTCCTCGTTTTCGCGATTCTTTCAGAATGAGTTTAGTGTTCAGGAGTGTGCCTCCTTGAATGCCAGGGGAGGGTATCTGTTGAGCTCTAAGGAGGACTTCTTCTAATTTCTGGATTTGTTGTTATGGAATTGAGAGAAAGTCTTTCCGCTTGCATGCATCTTCCAGCCTCATGATGTTGAGGTCCCCGTAGTCAATGCTCTCTGGTTTCTCTTCCATTGCTTTAGGAATTGATTCCAGGACTGCACCTTTACCTTTTTTTGAGATGTCCATTGTGTGCGGTGTGGATTGGGGATCAAGAAGGCTTCCAGTTGGATTTTGGTTTGTTGGGTCTCCGAAGTCTGGGGCTTCTCCTGCAGGGGTCGATCTGAGTCTCTTGGGATTTCATTCTCATTCTCATTCAGTTGAACTAGGGCATTAAAATTGTTGCTTGTTGCTGGGGTTCTTTTGCTCTGGTTCGTATTTGACTTCCTGGTGTGCCTTTTCCTTCCATTGAATTTTGTGAACCCTTCGAAATCTTTGTCTGTGGAGTCGTTAGTCGGAGCAGCTCTTTGATTTAGGGGGCAGTCTCTGAATAGGTGCCCGTGTTGGTGGCATTTCCTGCATCTAAACGATACATGTTCACAATCTACTGTTTGGATCCATTCAGTCATCGTGAAGCAAACTTACCTCATCAAGGAGAGACTTTGCGATGTTCATGTGTACACATATCCTTGCACAGGCTGCATGGATTTTGATCTTTGTCTCTTCCGCTATTTTGATGAATTCTCCCAGAGAGTTGCCGATGTCTTGAAGGGTTAGCTCGTCCCAATAGTCCTGAGGTAGGGTGTAGAGCCTAACCCAAACTAGAGCCCAACTGAAATCTTGTTTGTCCGGGTTGAAGCGTTCGACCCAGTTCGTAGGTATAGTCTTGTGGAGTTAAAGAAATATGGCCCTCCATCCAGGATTCTATTTTTGTCTTCGATGCAGGTGAAGATCACGTTTGAAGAAGCCCTTGGCACATAGTTGTATATCGATATGGCCCTTGGGCTTCCATTTGGAGGCAATCCAACCCAAAAGATCTTTTTTAGTGGGCCAGAAACGCATGAACTTGTCTATTAGTGCATGATCCTTCATGTATTGGATTTTTCCGTTGATTCGATGAGCTAGGAGCTCGATCTTGGTTCTTGTAGTGGCCTTGGGAATGCATGTGGAGGATGTGACCTTTGTCGCTTCTTCAGCGGCTGTTGTTGGCAATTTCCCTGCGGGTGACGCCCCAGTTGGGTCAGGGAGCGGGCCAGAGTTTTGCTGACGATCGTTGTCAGCCCTTGCCATTGCTCCATTAGAGGGCGAACCAGAGGAGGGGGGAACCACAGTGCCCCCACTGCTGTCCGTCATGTGTGTACATGCTTGCGCTCCAGAAGAGGAAAATGGCCCCAAAGCTGGGGTAGAAGGATTGCCAGGGGCAACCTGCTCAAAAACCTATCAAACCCTAGTTCATGACGGCAATGTTCCTTCGACTCTCCACTTTCTGGGTATGTTTATTATATCCAATGCAATGTCATTGTACTTAAGAAAAATAATTTTTTATTGTAAAAGAAATTGACTTATTAAAGCATGGGTTTCATGTTTGGGTCAATGGTCAATAAGTCAAAGCACCCATTGAGTGCTCTAGGGGTTTAGTCTTGAATCAAAGTCCAAGTCATGATGTAAAACACCCATAGAGGGGGGCTTATGTAACAAGAACAAGAAATATTGTTTAGAATGGTCTAGATTGTCTCCAAGATTAGGCCAGACATATTAAGATCATGGCGGCCTAGAGAGGTCTTTGTAGCCCCAGTGAAGGCTATATATTAGAGAATTTCGACCTCCCCTATGATACAATGGAACAACACATCTCATATATAGATTTGCGGTCAAGAAAATAAGTGAAGGGTCGTAGTAGAGGATTAGAAGCAAGCAAAGATGAAGAAGGAAGCTCAAATCCCTGTTTTGTAGTGTCTCTCATATTCAAGTGAGAAATGAGAGTTTTTGTGGAACCTAGGGTTTCCATAGGTCTGATTGTTGCAGAAATATCGATAGAAATCAATTTTGAAGAGCAGATCCATAGTTGGAGGTTTGTTGTTGAGTCTATATCCTCAGAAGTGTACTTGAATTGATTTTATAAGAAGAGAGTTCTGTGGGTTTTCCCCTATTGAGGGGTTTTGCCCTTGCTTGGAGCATATCTCCGGTGTCTCTACTGTTTGCGTTGTGATCTTCTTGTTTGACATTTAACTTGATGATGAACAAAATTCAATAAAGATAAAAGAACTAATGCAATAAGCATCGCAAGAAATTGTCAAGTTAAGAGAAATCATTAATAAAATCCTAATTAAATCATTGCCCTCGATTTCTCAACATGGTATCAGAGATTGGTTCGTTTGTGTAAAGGGCAGGAAGAAGGTCACCAAAGGCTTCAAGGCATCAAGAAGAACCTAAATACCTAAGATCGAGCACCTAGAGGCATCAAAGAAAATTTTTTGGGCACATCTAGAAGCCCTAGTCATTGTGTTAAGGCCATAGGCTTGAGGAGAAAAGAGCGAAGTTTTTAAGGGGCTAAGGGGCTCATAAGTTCTGTTCTAGAGCACTGAAAGGCTGATATGATAGCCTATAAAAGGTCGAGCACTTTGAAGAAAAGATCACAGTTCTAGGCACAATATAAAAAGGCCTGTAATTATCATTGAAAGAGTTTGAATTCTCTGAGCTTCCTTAGATATCTGAACTTCAAAAGCACTATATATATATGGTTGACTGAATCATTATTTTAGGTTTCTCTTGAAAGGCTAGGAGCAGTTTCTATCATTAGCAAAGGAAGCAAGCAGTTCGAGTTTGTTCAAGACCTTATAAGCTTGGTTGAAAGACTTGAAGAGAAGCTACAACTATCCTAAAGAGGAGCCGAGTCTCCTATACTAAAGTTTGGAAGGAAGCCGAGACTCCTCTTCAAACACAAGTATATTGTTGAAGGGCTTATAATAGTCACATTCATATTGGAAGAAAGTCGAGACCCCTTTCTAGCCTTCAACATTGCAGATCAAATTATTTACAAGGTTTGTCATTTATCTAGATTCTAAACTCAATATAGTCACACTAGAGGAAGAGTCACGATTCTGGGCATAGGTGTGTGTGCACAGTTATATCCACGGATGACCGATATCTATAGACCTTTGCATCTTAAGGATCTATTCTGAATTGTTTGGTGGTTCTCTAGATCTACCTTGAAAGACACATAAGTTCTGTACATTCATCTTGCAGAAATAAAGAAGCCCATATCTTGCAAATTGAAAGAAGCAATTCTCGACATATATATTGAAAGGTCTAGCGCACACAGTCTCATACAAATTCGACTTTGTAACTCCTGCATATCTCAAAGTTTAGATGGTGGTTAGAATATTGACTCCTCAGTTGTTGTCATCAGTTGCGAGGGACAAATATATTTGTTAATCCAATCCACTGTTTTGAAAATCCCTATACATAGGGTCATGTCAATAATTTGAAAAGTCCTATACATAGGGTCATCTCAAGAATAGGCAGAGTAGTAATTTTTAAGGATCTTTGGTCTATAAGTAAAAAGTTACATGCATCTAGAAGGAATTAAACCAATAATTTTGAGAAGGAATAGTCTCCTTGTAAGGTCATCAAGTTTCTAACTTTGAAGAAAAGTTTTGAGAAGGAATAATCTCCATGGAAGCAATGATAAAGGTCCACCTTGTAGGCCTGTAGCAAAGGAGCAACATCAACATTATATTTTGAAATTAAAGCAGAAGTATTGTTGAAGACAACCAACTTCTTGGAAAAGGATATTGCAACAGCTTGTGGAAGGATCCTCGTTGGCATCAAGCAAATTTGCAGAACTTGACAAGAAGGATGACAAGGAATGAAATAAACACTTCAAGAACGAGATTAGAGTACAAAGGATCCTGATTGAATCCATAAAGGATCACCTCGTTCCATTTGTGGCAGAGCTGGATAAGGATAAGGACATCTATGACAATATAAAGTTCTATTCTGTGAGCACCTCAGGGCTGAAAATATCTTTAAGGATCAAGTTTTACCAAGATAAGGGTTTCACATGAAGAGGACATCACATCCTACCTCGAGAAGATATCTCAATTCAAACATCAGTTGCATGCCCTTGGAAAACCGATCTCTTATGCAGAGATCACGACTTGTGTCCTCAATGCTTTGTCACCCGAATGGAATTCGTTTGTGACCAACATTTATTTGAGGAAGGAGATTCCCAACGTTGACGAGTTATGGTCTCACTATGTGATGGAAGAAACTTGATTGAAAGCTAAAGATGAGACAACTCCCCATGATAAATCTCAAGCATATGCAACAAAGGAAAGATGGGATGGTCTCGTCTGAGAAAGTAGCTTGATATGTCAAACATAAGATGCTTCAAATGTCACTACAAGAGGGATTTCTTGAAACTCTCGAAGGAATCTAATCAAAGAAAGGTACAAAGAGGAAGGATGGAGCCCATGCAGCTGAAGAAGTCAAAGAGCCTGAGAAGAAGAAGCCGAAAGAAGAAGATCCCAGGGATCTCTTCTTCTGAAACAACTCCATCCTGATGATATTTGTACCAAATAGGGCATGTAGTTGCATTAATAAATTGCATCACATCATGATTAGCAACATTTAGTAGTTATATGCATTGATAGCAGTCATCCAGTAGATATAGTGATCATGTCGCAGTTGGTTAATGATATGAAAAGAATCGTCCAATTACTTTTCAAAAGATCATTAAGGATCCTCCTTAATGATTTGATGGAGTGATTTCTTCATTTTGAGAAGAATGACCATGATGGTGTCACTGTTACTCTGTCTGATTTGGAGTAGGCTTCTTGGAAGCTTGATGATACAATTGCAGCATGATGAGATCTCATCTTGGAGGTAAGGAATAGTTTGAAGAAGACTAGATGTGCGATTAAAGTAAAAGGTATGCGTGTTTTGAGAGATTCTCCTTTGATTTAGTCAACTCATGTTTTTAGTTTGCAGGAAGAGCAGGGTGCAGTCATATGCCTGGTTGCATTAGTATGATGTGGGCTCTTTCGGATGAAAAACATAATGATAGTGATCAACGTCCAATATGGTCTCAAAAGGTTGTTGATTTCAAAGGGAGCTACAAAATAAGGTTGTTGATTTCAAATGGAGCTATAGAATAACTTGATAACTCTTATTACTTGATCATGACAAAGGATGTTGATGAAGACAAAACATGACATCTTGTGAAGAAGCTTTTCAATGAATCTGATGTTTGATAGCTTGTTATGTTTCTGCTACCTGAAGAGATGCACTATATAGATAGATACTATTTCGATGATGACTCAATTCCATGAATTGAGTGGAAGACTTTGCTACATAGTCCAAAGTAATTAAAATTATTGTACAACACGAAGGACGTTGGCAAGAAAGGTAGCTGGTTGATAGCTGAATGGTCATGTCCTAGAAGATCCCTTTCCCAATTTTCAGAGGGAGAAAGATTCAAGCTCTATGATGATTGGTTCGTCAATATGCAGTTGATGAAAATGAAGGGATGAGAAAGATGTTTGAAGCCCTACAAATTAGTGAAAGAAGATGGCTCCATGATGAAAAAGTTGAAGTCTATTTATGAAATGATGATGCAGAAAGGAGGAGCCCTACAAGTAGTTGATGGTACCATGATTTCCAAGGAAGAATAGATAGTTGACATTGAAAGCAAGTCCCTGCTTAAGAGGGAGCTTGGATATATTCCTTTCATGTGTAAAGGAATGAATAGATCCTCCCTGGTTGAGAGGGAGAGATAGACACATCATTCTTGTCTTCACATCGTGAAGAAAGAATGGAGGAATGGGTAAGCATCTCAGACCATTACCAATACTCTTTCAGGATGAGGTAGGGCATCCAATAGGCAAGAGTAGTTGAAGAGGAGATTCCTTGAGGATGTGTAAATCCAAGACATGAATGTGGAAATTTCTGAATCTTTACACTTTATGCAGAAATTATTTATTGTTAATCTGGTTATGCTCCTCCTACTTAGACAAGTTATTAACTGAATAAAATTCAAGTTAAAATCGAAGCAAAACACATAACATATCTCCACCAATCCAGATCTAGAACAAGTTCATGCACACATAGACAAAGTGACAGTTATTTCTGGACAAATAGTCCCCGGAAAAACCCAATGCGGGAAAACTGGTCTCTGGCTGCTAGAGGGTTTTATTATTAAGGATTTTTTTAATACAAGAAAACTGGGTTCCAGATCTGGAAAACCCGACAGATAAATAATAGATCTACAGCTCACTGGCTGATCTAGGGCCAAAATAATGACTGATCCACACCCTCAAACGGGATTTACAGAACTCGGCCAAAATTAGGGCCTAGAAACCCCAGCGCTGCCCCTGAAAGCCTTTGCGTCAGCCTCTGAAGCCCCTCTAACCCTCAACGCTGCTCCGGAAAGGTCTGCGTTACCCCAGACTGGGTGACGTAGGCCCTACGCTGCCCCTTAGGGTCTCTGCGTAACCCTTTGAGGGTTTCTTGTTGAAAATCACGCTGTCCTTGTTGCGGCAACTTTCCTTCTTCTCTGCGCTGTCCTCTGAGTTGATCTTTGCCTCTTGTGTATTCTAGACCCCAGGATCAGATCATCCCCTTGGCCTAAATTCCCCTCTCTGCAGCTGAAACATTTTTGAGTATTCTTAGCAAACTCGCCCTAGAATCTCAGCTTAGCTTCAGTGCTCTGCCTCTGTGTGTCTTTACAAATGACCCCAAGCCTTTCCTTTATACTTTTCTTGTTGGGAAACCAACAGCCATGATCAGATCTTGAATCAATGGCTAAGATTAAAAGAAACCTTGATCTGTGTGACTTATGACAATTTCGTCACATGTTTAATTAAATTCACTTTAATTAATTTAGTTCCCTAAGTTTTAACTTAGGAAATACATTAAAATAATTAATTAATTTAATATCTCCTAAACAAGATGAAATTTCCCAAATCAATTTCTGGGTATTGTAGATCAAGTGTACTGTAGCCCCTCCACAAAATTTGGGAGCTAAAGCACAACTGATGCTACCCCAAATACACAAAATCTCAACAATGAATACCTTGTGTACATCTGAATGGGGTATGTGCCTTGAGAGACAATGAAGAAGGTGTTTATAAATCATTGTCTCCCCCACCATTGTGCTCTTATCTAGTGGAGAGATAGAGTTGTTAGTCAGGGCCTTGCTATATGACAATGTTGGTCGATATGATGAGATGCACTAACATAAGCTGAAAAGATAGCTTATGAGATGGCTTACCAATCCTCGACTATTCTTATGAGAACTTTTCAATGTAAGTATTGTCCTCATACCTGTGGTCAATTATGAATACCTCCCTAGTTAAGAGGGAGTGTCGAAGAATGTAACTAGATTCAGTCTTCATTATTGTATTTGTCTCATAACACAATGTAATTATTATTGTACTTCAGAATTTTTTTGTTTGTTTGTTTGTTTCTTTTAATTTTATTGTAAAATAAATTGACTTATTAAAGCATGGGTTTCACGCATGGGTTAATGGTCAATGGGTCAAAGCATCCATTGAGTGCTCTAGGGTCTTAGTCTTGAGTCAAAGTCCAATTCATGATGTAAAAGACCCATTGGGGCTCATGTAACAAGAAAAGGAAATATTGTTTAGAATGTTTTAGATTGTCTCCAAGATCAAGTTGGGCAACTTAAGATCATGTCGGCCTAGAGAGGCATTTGTAGCCCCAGTGAAGGCTATATATTAGAGGACTTCGACCTCCTCTATGATAGAATGGAACAACACATCTCATATATAGATTTGTGGTCAAGAAAAGACGTGTGAGGGTCTTAGAAGAGGATTAGAAGCAAGCAAAGATGAAGAAGGAAGCTCGGATCCCTGTTTTGAAGTGTCTCTCCTATTCAATTAAGAAATGTGAGTTTTTGTGGAACCTAGGGTTTCCACAAGTCTGATTGTTGCAGAAATATCGACAAAAATCAATTTTGAAGAGCGGATCCATGGTTAAGTGGTTGGCCCGATCTTGGAGGTTTGTTGTTGAGTCTATGGTCTTGGAAGTCTCCTTCAATTGATTCTATAAGAAGGGAATTCTCTGGCTTTTTCCCTATTGAAGGGTTTTGCCCTAGCTTGGAGCCTATCTCTGGTATCTCTATTGTTTGCATTGTGATCTTCTTGTTTGGCATTTATCTTGATGATGAACATAATTCAATAATGATAAAAGAACTAATGCAATAAGCATCACAAGAACTTGTCAAGTTAAGAGAAATCGTTAATAAAATCCTAATTAAATCATTGCTGTCTATTTCTCAACATCGAGGTAGTATTATCTTCTTCATGGGTGTGACATTCAAATTTTTTCCTAGAACTTTGATATGAAAGAAATGGAAATGTTACACTAGGGTTCACATGTTTAAAGATTATTGTTCATGTTTGTCGTTGTTGTAATATTAGCCAAGGGAGGATAGGTATGTGCATGGTTAATTCATCGCTTTGTATATATATCCTTTAAGTTCTCGTGGTTTATTCGTGATCTCACATATAATATTACTTTGTGTAGCGAGCAACAACAATTGTAGTGTCTGGGAGGGTCGAGTGGAAAAGATATCTTAGGAAATGTAGATGCAAAGGATGGGTGAGTCATGTTGTTTTCCAACAAAATAGTGTTTTTATACAGCTTGAGTGGGCCAAGAGCATGTGTTTCCTCCTAAGAGGTCACAGGTTCAAAACCTGAGGGGGGTAGAGTATTATGCCTTCGTAGACTTAGCAGTCAAATAACTGTGCGGAGGTGGGTCCCTTGTCCCACAAACAAGGGGGTCTCATACACCAATTTTGTGCCTGGCTTGGCCATGACCTTAAAATTGGATTATTATTATTATTATTATTTGTTTTCTCGACGTTTTCTCCTTCTAGCATGGTTCTTAGGTAGTACCACTCAAATAGTGGTTTGACATATACATAAAATGGTATGTTTAAATTTATATACCTTTTTCATTGTGTGTGATGCGATACATGGAAATACTAGACAATTATTCAAGTTCACTTTACTTCTCATTCATTCAATATGCAACGGAAATAACATTTCTATACATTTACTTCTTTCAATCATACAATTTTGCGATAACTTAAACCTTAACAGATTCAAAAGTGCATACCGCAAATACGGTAGTGAACAGTAATATGCGGCGGGAGGGGGAAACTCCCAAAACAACTCCGCCCCTATACTTTTATTATTTTCATTATAGTTTACAACAATAAATACAATATTACAACAGTGGGACAGTCCCTTGACCTGGGCCAGTAAAATCGTCCAAAAATTTTACCAAGTCGTGCAACTCTACCCCGCACTTACGACCTGCCCAAAAACCCCAAGATTTTTACCTCAACAAAACACATCAACAATTTTCCCAGTCGTACAGGCTCGCTGGGCAAGCCTCACCTTGCCCTGCACTCTCCTTTTCTTGTGTTCCCTGCTTTGTGCGACTTGCCTAGGTGTTTCTGCGATATCACAACCTCGCCCTTGCAATTTTCTCTACGATATCTTCTTGCTTGGTTGAACTTGCTTCGTAATCATCCATACACACAATTGTGAACTCAACTTTACCTCGCCATTCACTGATTCCCACTTCCACATCTTCTGTAATTCCAATGACTTGATCAGGCTGTGAATTCATTGCTTTAAGACGTGATTGCGTTGGAACGAACTTCAGTCCAACCTTCCTTGTCGCCTATTTTCGCATAAAGTTGTGGGTCACTTCGTTGTCCACCATGGTGAGCAATGCACCCTGCCCAACTTTCTTCTCAACATACTCCAACTTGTGCCTCTTAGGATAATGTTTTGGGACAGCCTCCATCGTTGTTGCAATGCCCAAAATATGCATCACACCAATTGTTGTTTGTTCTTCTTTCTTCTTTCCATCTGACTGCGTAATGGCTACGACACTTGGTCTCAAAGGACAATTCTAAGCCACATGATCACCCTCGCACAACCAACACTTCAATGGTTTCTTCCCTTTCGGTTTTCCACTTGTCTTTCCTTCATCTTCCTTCGAAGTCTTTTCCTTTGGCTTATCCGACTTCTTCTTGTCTTCCCCTCTCTCTTCATGATGGTCAAACTAGCCTGTCAACAACAACAAATGCCTCCTCAAGTGTCTTGATCTTCTGCCGCTTTACCTCATTGCGAGCCTAAGGTTTCAGCCCAATAATGAAGTTGAAAACCTTGTCTTTCTCCGCCATGTCAGGTAACTCCAAGATCACACTAGCAAATTCGCGCTGATAAGCTTGTCGACTCTTAGTTTGCTTGATATAATCACACTAGCAAATTTGCGCTGATAAGCTTGTAGACTCTTGGTTTGCTTGATATACTTGATCTTCGTAGGAGCATCCCACGTTTCATCTTGTGCGCTGAAGTGAGCTAACATTGCTTACTTCATCTCTTACCAAGTCGTGATTTCCTCTGCATCACCATGGGCCATTTGATCCACCATTCTTCACCACCACAACTTGGCATCCTTCATTAGGATTTGTGTGATACATCTTGGATGAAAGCCACCATCCTTCATGGTGGCCATGATCGTCCGAACTAGTCAATTTATTGCTCATGTCTTTGCTCATGTCTTGTTATGAGTGCTCAGATGCCCTAAGCAATTAAGTTTGATCATCTCATAATTAGTAATTGATACTTTTCTATCTAATAATACAAAGTAATTTGCTAATTTATTAATCTCAACATTATAACCTTGGGCCACTTGAATAAATGTTATATGATCAAAGAGAATTAACAAGGCCTTACATCTTTGAGTAACTGGGAATGTCTAATGTTTTTAGGTATCGCATTGTTATTCATTAGTTGGAATTGTTACATATTGCCTTCTTCAACTGGGAATGTATAATGTTTTTAGGTATCGCATTGTTACATATTGCCCTCTTCATTTTTGAACGAGGCAAGAACTCTCAATCAGGGTTCAAATGTTATGAGTATGGATTTCCATCCCTCTGCAACAAACAATTCTGCTAGGTGATTTCAAATTCCATTCAATACAGTTCTTTATTTAAATAAATTCCTCAAGTTAATTTGGAAGATGTACTTGCAGGACCTTTAAGATTTGGGAAATTTCGGCCTGTTCCATTCACATGTAGGTAGATGATTTTTTCATAAATTAGTTCTGTAATTTAAATTGGAAAAATGTACATGTATGAATTGATCTTGAAAAGAATTAGTTCTGTAATTTAAATTGGAGAAATGTACATGGATGAATTGATCTTGAATTAGCACTCGCCTTTGGTAAACTCCTATACATGTTTTGTTATGTTTTCTTAGGCTGCTCTTGTGAAAAATCCAGCTGTATCACTTAGGTAAACTCTTATACATGTTTTGTTATGTTTTCTTAGATTGCTCTTGTGAAAAATCCAACTGTATCACTGAATCGTTGTATCAGTGTTTTCCAAGCATATAGTTCACATATATTCTTATTATACATGTTTTGTTATGGTTTCTTAGGCTGCTCTTGTGAAAAATCCAACTGTATCATTGAATCGTTGTATCAGTGTTTCCCAAGCATATAGTTCACATATATTCTTATACTCTGGTAGGTGATTTGAGACAACGTTTAGAGGTTTGCTTACATGCTTAAAGGCCAACCTGTACATTCTTGTAGGTCTGTAAAATTATGTTTGTATTTAAAATATAATTATTAACATTGATATAATTTAATTAAACAGATTGACGCACATGCTGGTGGTGTGAATGATTTTGCTTCTTCACACCCTAGCTACCATCTCTTCAGAATAATTACATGTGGGGATGATAAGACCATAATGTAATCTGCTTTATCTGCTTTATCATGTGTCAAGACTCATTCTAATAGTTGTCGTTTACTTTTTCCCAAAATAATAGTTATCGTTTACTTATCTGTATATGAAAATTTAAAATATATATATGTGAATTTGCAGTTGAGGAATATTAAATTCTAATTGTTTTGAAGTTACATTGCATATTCTATTTTTGTTTGATGTTTGGCTTCCTCTGAATTTTTGGCCATATTACAAATACTTTATTGCAAGATAAATGGATTATGACTCTGTATTATGATTCTTTGTTTGTATGCAGTTTATTTTTTCTACAGCTATTGATGGAAAGATCAAAGCCTGGTTGTATTATCTTGTGGGATCTAGGGTGTACTAAAATGCTCCGAGCCTTATAGTGCGCTGATGGAACAAAGTAAAATGTTAACTTGGAATAGTGTTTAGTTTGTAAAGTGTCTTCATGTGGATCTGAGTTTTACTTTCTCCAATTTTATATATTTTCTCTGTAAAGTCCATGTCCTTTATGAAGTATATAATCATTTGTATTTTTTATTAGGCTCTTCTCCTGTGGAACAAGTAAAGATGGTGATTCATACCTGGTTGAGTGGAATGAAAATGAGGGAACAATCTAGCAGACATATTCTCCTTCGTGTTCCTTAGATGTTCTGCAATTTGATACAACCAAGAAGAGGTTTTTGGCAGCTGGTGATGAAGTTTAAATAAAGTTCTGGGACATGGATAACACCAACATCTCAACAACAATTGATGTTGAGGGTAGTTCGGTAAGAAGTTATTTTTAGAAATGAGGATGGCTTATTTTTAGAGTTTCAAAACATTATTTCAAGTTTTCTTGATCACATCTCAATGTATAATCCTCATGTTATTTCCAAAAAAGGCTCTCTTCATTTCAGAGAAGATGGTTCCCTGTTGGAAGTCACAATGAATGGCAATGGCATAAAGATCTTATCCAATGCAGAGGGATTTTTCTTAATTCGCATGCTGGAGAGTAGATCCTTTGAAGGAACAAGGGTGCCACCAGGGACAATGGCAACAAAGGTAAATTGCTACTTCTATGCACATTCACTGTGTACATGTACTGTTAATTAATGTTAAATTTTGAACTCTAACTAGATCATTTTTACTATTGCAGACTTCAATTGCGAATGTCATGCCTCCTGCAGTCACTGCTCCTGGTTCCCTTCGTAGTGCTGTAGAACGTTCAGACAGACTTCCACCTGCATTGTCAATGACCGATTTTGTAAGAGCTTTCTCCTAGAATTATTTCTTTAGAATCTAGCATATTTGTCCAGCATTATTCAGTTTAGTTTGTTACATATATCTTATAATTTTGTCCAACATTATTCAGTTTAGTTTGTTACATATATCTTATCATTTTCTAAACTTTCACTCAAGAGTCCGGCTATTGTTGCTTTCGTGTTTCCAATGTCCATATAGCATAGGATTTTGTTCTTTTCCCCGTTCACATGTTCTATTAGCCATTATTTTGGCATATCTTTTATAGGAATAAGATGATATGATCAATGATGTCTAACAATTATCTGACACTCAATACAACATGTGTGCATACTAGTATAGACAGACAGTCGGACCCCAGATGTTAAAAGAAGGCTTCTAGATGAGGTCACAGACAAGAGCAAGAACTGGAAATTGACTGAGATCACTGATTCAGGTCAGTGTAGGTCTCTCATGTTTCCTTACAGAATGCATGCAAGCAAGGTATGCAATCATCCCTCTATTACAGAAAACACTAAAGGTTGACATACTTTACAATTTTATGTGCTACAAATTCTGTCGATATTGATCCAAACAAGTAATGTGCTATTTCTTGCAGGTGGTAAAACTGATATACACCAATTCCAGTGTTGTTGTCTAGCACTGACTTCCAAGGCTCTCCATAAGCTTTGTTGTCTAGCACTGACATCCAATACTCTCCATAAGCTATGGAAATGGCCTCGGAGCAACCGGAATCCATCTGGAAAGGTGGGGTTCTTTAGTGGTTGTTTGCTTCCTTTTTATTTTAGCTTGTTTTATTTATTTATTTGTTATACTTTTGGATATATAATTTGCAACCATATTTTATGTAGTAATGATTGAAAGTAATGAAGAGTTAGTATTTTGTTCCACCGTCTATAGCGAGTATTCCAACACAGATGTGGCAGTTAGCTTGTGGGATTGTTATGAATAATGACGTTGGTGATACAAATACAGAAGAGGCAGCATAGCTTTGTCTAAGAATGATTCCTATGTAATGCCTGCTACCAGTGGCAGGGTTTCCCACTATTTCCTTATTCAATATGATGACGTTGGAGACATTTAAGGTAAGAGAGCCTTTTACCCAAAGACGAGTTTCATATTAATGTTTCCGATGATATATATAATTTCAAATATCATAAAATTTCAGTTTTGGTACATTGATCTGCTTAGTCTCTAATGTCTCACCTTCAACTTTCAAATTATGTGGGTAATGGGGTTCAGTTACTTTAGAAGGTTCTTGTGTAATGTTCCTTACTATATGCTAAGAATTCAAAGGCTTCCAATTTATCTAAATCACTGGTTTCATGGGATGTTAATTAGTGATTCACTGCAGGTCATGACAACTTTCATGCCACCTCTTCCTGCAACCTCCTCCTGCAGCCACTTTTCTGGCCACCCTCAGGACAATAACATCATTCCAATTGGCATGGAGGATTCATCAATTCAAGCATCATTGCAATTGGCATGGAGGATTCATCCAATTCAAATATACCTACCTGCTTGACAACTTTTATAACACCTCCTCCTGCAGCCACTTCTCTGGCATTCCACCCTCAGGACAATAACATCATTCCAGTTGGCATGGAGGATTCATCAATTCAAATATACAGCTGATGAGGTGCTTCCTGTGAATATATCTTTCAATCCTTATCATTTTTCTTCATTGTACCTTTTTACCAATGACCTTTAAGTGGCATGCTCTGAACTTACTGCAATTTTTATAGGTAAAAGCAAAGCTCAAGGGCGGCCGCCAAAAATAAATCACAGGCTTGGTTTTTTGACATGTTTTGAATGTGTTGGTATCTTCTGGAGCTGATGCCCAGGTATATGGTTTCTTTTATTATTAAATGTAGTCTGGCTCCGTGATGTTCACTTTAAAGTTTACATAAATTGAGTGGAAATGTTCATATACTCACAATCACGTCTTTTGGCAGTTATGTCCCTGGAGATGGGTGGGATGAGCGACGAGCGAAAGTCAAAAGTTGTACCAGAACAACCAGGAAGATCGTTACCACCAGTGGGGATACAAGATCGTCACCACCAATGGGGATACAAGAGTACAGTTTCATAATGATCAAATTCACCAATGGGGATGGATACAAGAGTACAGCTTCATAAAGATCAAATTCACTTGTTGGTTGTGCATGAGAGCCAGCTTTGCTATATATGATGCTTCCAAGTTGGAGCGCTTGTGCTATGTAAGTTCTAAGCAGTGTTGAACTCAAACATAGACAATAATATAATGTCACTTACATTATATAGTGTTGAAATCGCATTGTGAATCGTTCTGGGGCAACAACTAAACACTTGACATTATCTTGCTGGCTAGTGCGGACTTCTGGGCATACATACTTAGGGTTTCTTTGATTTGTTTTAATTCGTGACTAAGGCATACCTCTGTGCTTAAATATAAACAGTCGGATGTATATGGCGTAAACCCTTTTGTGATCGCTGAAGAATGATTCAGACTTGTTTTTTTTGTGATCTGGACTGATGACTAAATTAAGAAACTTGCAGGAATTTTACACTTACTTTGTAGCTGCTATTAATTTGGTTGAGGTGGAGAGCAAAGTAAGTCGTTGTTGGTTATTTTGTTTTGAACGTTGAAACTCCTGCAAATATTGTTCACTGTAATAATTTCTGAACAATTCATCAATCTTGTGAAGATCAGTGACGTGTTCAGAACTAACCACACATCTCAGAAAACCTTGATCTCGATCTATACTCTTGGATATCTTATTTTTGCGTTTGGTAATTTTTTTTCTTTTTGTCAACAAGGGTATCGCAGGTGACTTTTTTATTGTTCACTGTAATAATTTTTGAACAATTCATCCATCTTGTGAAGACCAGTGACGCGTTCAGACTAACCACGCTTCTCAGCAAACCTTGATCTCGATCTATACTCTTGGATATCTCATTTTTGCGTTGGGTTAATTTTTTTTTCTTTTTGTCAACAAGGGTATCGCAGGTGGCTTCAAGAAGCAGTGTTGAACTCAAACATAGACAATAATATAATATCACTTACCTTCTGTATTTAAACATAGACAATAATATAATGTCACTTACCTTCTGTATCTGATTGGATGACCTTGTTACATGGTTGCATTGCAGTGGTTTCTTCATGACTCCATATCTGCTCCTATCTCAAGCGCCATATACTCATGTGACAGCGTCCTAGTTTATCCGAGCTTCTGAGCTTCACTCCTAGTTTTTCGAGCTTTTGAGCTTCTGTGATAATGCAGTTGGAGTGTTTGATGCAGAATATCTGTTCCTATTTCAAGTGCCATATGTGACAGCATCCTAGTTTATTCGGGCTTCTAAGCTGATAGTGCAGTTGGAGTGTTTAATGCAGAAAGTTTGCGGCATTGCACCTTCTACCTTCTGCATATTTACCATCGGGAATGAACAGTGAACAGGTAAATGGGCATTTTCATTGTCATGGTTGATACATCTATTTTTTTTTTTTAAATGTTTGATACATCTATTTTTTAGATTTGGATTCCGACAAGGCCTATTAAGATATTATTTTATTGTTTGGTTATTTATTCAGCAGTAATACCTATTCTCTAGTTGCATCACATCCCATCTGAACCGAATCGATTTGCTCTGTTTTTTGCATCACATCCATCCGAACCGAATCAATTTGCTCTTGGAAAAACAGATGGAGTTCACGATATTGAGTCTTCAGAGTAAGAAGCAATTTGCTCTTGGAAAAACAGATGGAGTTCATGATATTGAGTCTTCAGGGTAAGAAGGGAAATGGGGTGTTGAACCTCCCTCAGATAATGGAATTGTCAGATCAAATCCAACATTAGGAACCACCCTCAAGGTAGTTCAATGGAAACAATTTGAACAATTTGAATTGCACTCTTTATATTCTCTAGTTGCATCACATCCCATCTGAACCGAATCAATTTGCTCTGTTTTTTGCATCACATCCATCCGAACCGAATCAATTTGCTCTTGGAAAAACAGATGGAGTTCATGATATTGAGTCTTCAGAGTAAGAAGCAATTTGCTCTTGGAAAAACAGAGTCTTCAGAGTAAGAAGCAATTTGCTCTTGGAAAAACAGATGGCGTTCATGATATTGAGTCTTTAGAGTAAGAAGGGAAATGGGGTGTTGGACCTCCCCAGATAATGGAACTGTCAGATCAAATCCAACATTAGGAACCACCCTCAAGGTAGTTCAATGGAAACAATTTGAACAATTTGAAGTGCACTCTTTATTTACAAGAATACCATGAATAATGGTAGCATCTTGTCAGTGAAATGCCTCACTTATGTTCCAGTTGTTGAGGCATTCTATCAAGATTGTAATGAAATTTCATCAGCAAAAGTAAATGATACTAAATGAAAAATAGTATTTAGGTGCAATCCTGGTCACTGATTTTTCTGGGTCATGTAAATGTCATTGGATCATGATTAAAAAATGTTCCGACGGTTTCTCGGTGTTTATTTTTGAAACCGTTCTTTTTACCACAGGAAGGTTTTTCATATGTTCATGTGCATTCAGGCAAACCTGGTTTATGCAAAAGCTTTGTCAGACAGATATTGTTCAGCAAATGTAAATGATATGGTTTTCATCAGATATTGTTCAGCAAATGTAAATGATATGTAAATGAAAATTAGTATTTAGGTGCAATCCTGGTCACTGATTTTTCTGGGTCATGTAAATGTCATTGGATCATGATTCAGAAATGTTCCTTCTGACGGTTTCTCGGTGTTAATTTTTGAAACCGTTCTAGGGAGGTTTTTCATATCTTCATGTGCATTCAGGCAAACCTGGTTTATGCGAAAGCTTGGTTTATGCCAAAGTAAACCAAGCTTTGTCAGATGTCAGATATTGTTCAGCAAATGTAAATGATATGATTTTCATCAGATATTGTTCAGCAAATGTAAATGAAAATTAGCATTTAGGTGCAATCCTGGTCACTGATTTTCCTGGGTCATGTAAATGTCATTGGATCATGATTCAGAAATGTTCTTTTTGACTGTTCTTTTTACCACAGGAAGAGTTTTTCATATGTTCATGTGCATTCAGGCAAACCCGGTTTTTTTACCACAGGAAGGTTTGTTCATGTGCATTCAAGCAAACCTGGTGATTTGCGAAGTCTTTGTCAGACTCGGGAATATCTAGTTTATGCGAAGGCCTTGTCAGATTTGGGAATATTATATTTATTAACTGAATTAGCATTTTTGGGTTCAATACTATTGAAATTGAGATTGAGGCAATTCAATTGGGAAAGTTTCCCATTAATTATGCATGGGTTTCTTCAATTGACTGAACGGTGGTTTTTTTGGCATGTGCGATTGAAGCAATTAATTATGCATGGGTTTCTTCAATGGACTGAACGATGTTTTTTTGGCATGTGCTTTTTGAAGCTTGGTTTCTTCAATTCAATTGGGAAAAGGGAAAACATTGGGAAAAGGGAAAACATTAATTATGCATGGGTTTCTTCAATTGACTGAACCATGGGTTTTATGGCTAAATTATCACTTTTTATGAACCATGGTTTTCATGGCTAAATCATCACTTTTTATGATAAACATACTGTTTCTGCGATTGACGCAACGAACTGATGACATTATTGTTTAAACATATACATACAAATATTTACATTTAAACATATTCATACAAATATTTACATAAAGCTACATAAAGCGTGATAATGCTTATAGCGTAGCCTTTGTGAATTGCAACGAACTGATGACATCATTGTTTAAACATATTCATACAAATATTTACATAAAGCTAGATAATGCTCGTAGCGTAGCCTTTGTGTTTTGTTTTGATAAACTCGTTGAGGTTTTTATGCTATTTACAAGTTGCAGAGCTTTTATGCAACTTCAAAATGTTTGCAAGTGTTTGTATGGATAATAATGTCTAAATAATGTCATCTATATTTTTAATAATATAGAAATAAATAGTCATTTGAAATAATAATATGGAAATAATATGTCATTTGAAATAATATTGTTGTCATTAGAAATAATAATATGGAAATAATGTCATTTGAAATAATGTTGTTTTCATCAGAAATAATGCTGTGTTGTTGATACTTATTTTTATAATGTTGTCATCAGAAATAATAATATGGAAATAATGTCATTTGAAATAATGTTGTTGTCATCAGAAATAATGTTGTGTTGTTGATACTTATTTTTATAATGTGGTTGTCATCAGAAATAATAATATGGAAATAATGTCATTTGAAATAATGTTGTTGTCATCAGAAATAATGTTGTGTCGTTGATACTTATTTTTATAATGTCGTTGTCATCAGAAATAATAATATGGAAATAATGTCATCAGATATAATGTTGTGGTGTTGATACTTATTTTTATAATAATATATGTTAATTTGAAATAATATATAAAATATTTGAAAAAAAAACATATTAATATAATTATAATTAGAAATAATGTCATTTGATAATGTTGTGATGTTGATACTTATTTTTATAATAATATATATTAATTTGAAATAATATATAAAATATTTGAAAAAAAACATATTAATATAATTATAATTAGATTAATAGATATCATATTACTAGGGTTAGGTTAAGTAGTTGAAAAAACTTTTTTATCCAAATTGAAACTGGAACACTAAGAAACATTTTTAAACTCTTAATAAAGATGTTGTGGCACCCATGAGAGTTTTAAACTAGAGTTTCTTTTTTGGTAATGAATGTCCAAAAAGCTTTAAAATTGAGTTTCTTTTTTGGTAATGAATGTCCAAAAATTTATTGTAAAAAAAATTGAGGAATAATTATTGCACAACATACAATATCAATTATTATATTCCAAATTTCTATTACATGATATTAGTTCCTTTATCTGTTTTTATTACTAAGAATTACTCCATACTTGTATTATGAAATTAAGCATTCAATTAGAATGATTTTGTTTGTTGTAAGATTTGGTATATAATAAAAATCTTTTATTATTTTGAATTACTTCATACTTGTATTGTCAAATTAAGCATTCAATTGGAATACTTTTATTTGTTTAGAATTATTTCATATTTGTATTGCCAAATTAAGCATTTAATTGCAATGTTTTTATTTGTGGTAATATTTAATATATGATTTAAGATGAATGATCAAGTGAACATTAGTCCTTAAATTACAGCAAGATTTTTACAATTGGTTTGGATTTATTAAAATATGATTTAAAATTAATGATCATGTGAACATTAGTACTTAAATTGCAATTACAATTGGTTTGGGTTAATTAAAATATGATTTAAGATGAATGATCAAATGAACATTAGTACTTCAATTGCAATTGGATATTGTGGTAGGAATTTGAGTTTCCTTTTTGGGCAATGATTAATGTCCCAATATTTATTGAAAAACAGATAGAGAAATAATTATTAACAATATAAATATCAATTAAAATTTATTGAAAAAAATAGAGAAATAATTATCACATACCAGTATCAATTATTATATTCCAAATTTTTGTTTTTTAAGTACTAAATGCTGGCATCCTAAAATATTGCAATAAGATTGTAATACTAAAATATGGCAATAAGATTGTAATTGAGACATCCTAAAATCTAACAATAAGATTGTAATACTAAAATATTGGAATAAGATTGTAATTGAGACATGATATTAGTTTCTTTTATTACTCACAATTACTTCATACTTGTATTGTGAAATCAAGCATTCAATTGTTATGTTTTTATTAGTTGTAATATTTGGTATATAATGAGGTCCATAATAATATTGTATCATGGATTAAATTAAAGTAGGGTTAGATTAAAAATGGACATTTCATTAAAAAAGAAGAAGGAAAACTGAATAGTATTTTAATATAAGTATGCATTGTAATCAGAATATTAAATTTATAAATGCATTTCAAAATGCCATTTCAACTTCATCATAAATTGAAAAACTAAAATTTATTGTTAATTGAAATATGTTTGATATAATTAAATGAAAAATATTTAATAATAACACATTAAAATGACATTATTGAAAATAAATGTGTCAAATAAATAAATAACAAAATTATAATGTTTTGAATATATCAATAACAAAATTATGATGTTTTGAGTATATATGGCTTTATTGTTTTTTATTTATCAAAATATTGAAACAATGAATAGATGAATTGCAATTATAATGTTTTGAGTATTATATAGTTTTATTGTTTTTTATTTATCAAAATATTGAAACAATAAATAGATGAATTGCAAATGTTCTTTGTGCTTGAATTGCCATTTTTATTTTAAATAATTTTAATCTTTAATATCACTATCACAATGGTGAATTGCCATTTTTATTTTAAATAAGTTTAATTTTTAATACCACTACCACAATGCATTAGGGATTTTTTTTCTAAAATTATTATTTTTAATATTTTTTTTAATATTATATGCAAGCAATTTAACCTGAGAAATACTCCTATAGTAAAACAATAACAATAAGATGAGAAATACTAACAATATATCATATATTAAAAACAACTCACTACAAACATTACTATTTTTTCCATTTTTGAATTAAAAATAAATATGTAAATTAAAATTAAATGCAAATATGTGGAGGGTGGAAAAACGTGTTGTAAAAGGTCTTATACAGAAATATAAATCTCTTTCCTAGATAATTGGAGAGTTAATAGGAGGGTTTAGTTATAGTTATATTTATATGTTTTTTTTGTGTTAAAAATCACTGATATTGATTTAATTTAACTAAATTACTAATATTAATTTAAAAAATTAAATCACTGATATTGATTTAGCTCTCTCATATTTTTCTTTTTAATAGATAGTTTTACTCTTCAAAACTGCTTCAATAGTCTTAATAGGCTATAAAAACAATAAAAAATAAATAATAATATAAAACTTTTCAATGAAAATTAAGAAAAAATATGTAAAATTTTTCAATGAAAATTAAGATTTTATATTTATAAGAAAATTTTCAAAACAGTGCTGAATGGAGATTTCAATTTATAAAAGTTTCCAAAACAATCGTGGATCAAACCACTTGGTCATCTCCATTGCAGGGACCGCCATGGAAAAATCTCCATTGCAGGGACCGTGGCGTTTCTTTTCCTCAGGCCGTGGAAAAGTAAAAACCAATATTTCCCACCAGCAAAGCAATACCTCAGATCAAGCATGGCAGTGGTGTCAATTTCCAAGAACCCAACAGAGAAAAACAGAGATCAATATTCAGATCACCACCAAACAGAGAAAAACAGAGACAGGAAAGTTAGACGCACCGACTTGCTGTGCGGGGGCTATGCTCTGCGCGCTTCAGGGGTTCTGGGAGACTTCTACACATTCTATGCTCTGCTCTGCGCGCATCAGGGGTTCTGTTCTGTTCACACACATTTCCTTACGTTTCCTTTGCCTTTTGCAGCAATCTAAAATCCCGGCATGTTTGACAGGACGGAGAGCAGCAGAGTTTCCGTAGGAAGATTTCTGTTGTCCCTTCACAGGAAACCATGATTAAATTGCTGGTGTTCCTTGGCGTATAACCAGATAAGACAGTTCCTTCAGCAGATAAGACAGTTTGCGTTTTGGCCGATAAGCTATGGACTTTGGATACGTTATCAGCCATAAGCTATCGCTTTTTATAGGTTATCAGCGATAGGCTATTGGTTTTAGATAAGTTATCAGTGATATGCTATCGCTTTTAGATAAGTTATCAGCGATAAGTTGTTATTTGATAGGTTATCAATTTTAGATAGGTTATCATCATTTTGATAGGTTTTCATTGATAGCTTACATTTTTAGATAGGCTCTCAACATTTTGATAGGTTCTCATTGATAGCTTCTCGATTTTAGATAGGCTATCATCTTTCTGATAAGTTTTCAATGATAGCTTATCAGTTTTAGAGAGGCTATCATCTTTATATAGGCTATCATCTTATAGTTTTCAATTGATAGGTTATCATTTTTATATAGGCTATCATCTTTTTGATAGGTTATCGTCGACAGGCTATTATTTTGAGATAAGCTATCGTTTTTAGATAGGTTATCAGGTATAAGCTATCGCTATAAGCGATAAGCTATTAGTATATGATAGCCTATCATCTTTAGACAGGATAAGCTATCGTTTTTAGATAGGTTATCAGAGATAAGCTATTATTTGATAGGTTTTCATCAATAAGTTATCATTTTAGATAGGTTATCATCTTTTTGATAGGTTATTAGCAATAACCTATTGTTTTTGATAGGTTATTAATGATATGCTATCGTTTTTGATAAGTTTTCTTCAATAGGCTATCGTTTTTATCAGGGACGCTATCATTTAATAGGTTATCTATCATTTTGAGGTATGTTTTTGTTCATTTCATATGCTATCATATTTTTTTAATTAGGTTTTGATATACCGTATCAGGCATATAACTACTCTGTTAGAGAGAAGGTATGAGCGATAAGTTTCTGTCACAGATGGGGTATCAGCGAAGCTTCTGGCAGCGCGTAGCAGACAGACTCCTGCAATGATTGAGCGGTGAGCAAGGAAAGCAGAAAGAACATTATTCGAGTTTCTCTTCTTGTGCAAAGAGCTTCAAGAGCCATGAAGCTCTGAAACCCTAGCTCTGAGAAACCTGAGCAGAAAGAACGATATTCGAGTTTTTCCTTTTCTGAAAGGAAAAACGTTCTGTTTATGCGATTCATCCTTTGTGACAAAGGAAAGAATATTGCCGTGCAGGTGGGGCATCAGGCATTCTCCAATCTCCGAAGTAGAATTCCGCATTTCAAAATCCGTGTAGGAGGGGGCAATTCTGCACATTGCAACTTTAAAATGAAAGCATATGCGATTTCTTTTTTGAAGAGAAAATTGTTATGCGAATTCTAACTTCAACTGTAAATGAAGAGTCTACGCGATTCGTCCATTTACATTGCCCGGACGGTGGGGCATTCGGCGTCCTGCGAAACCCTAACTCTGAGGAACCTGAGAAGAAAGAACGATATTCGATATTCGAGTTTCTCTTCTTGTGCAAACGATATTCGGTCTACTTTCTCTTTGGTCACCGCGACTTCCCGAGCGTTCGCGGCTGCCTCCATCGTTGCCTCCGACGCCATGCTCTTAAGCTTCAAGATCTCGCTTCCAAGAATGTGTTCGGAGTGAGGCAGATCAATACACAGGACAATATTTCATCGTTGCCTCCGACGCCATGCTCTTACACTTCAAGATCTCTCTTCCAAGAATGCTTCAATGTGTTCAGAGTGAGGCAGATCAATACACAGGACAATATTTCATGTAATTTTATAGTACGGCTTACCTCAGATCAATACAGAGTGTCTGTCTAAGGAGTATTTTTCCTCTAACGTTTACGCGTTGTTGGAAATACAAAGGCAGAAAGGCAGAACTGACATTCATCACTAAATGACGAGAAATACAGAGTCCAATTTTACATCAAACGTCTTAACTTAAACTTTCTATTAAAATATCACTAAGCACAATGTCGAATCTTACATGCTTTAAAAAATTCGATTTTGCAATTTTACAATGAGAATCACTCAGCACAATGTGGACCGTGGTGCAGAATGGTTCTATAGCATGCATAGAATTTTTTATCTCTTTATTTATTTTGTTTACTATGTTTCATTGGTTTGCTTACAAACAAATCAAATTTGTTATAAATCTTTGCATTGATTAGATGTGAGGGTCTTTAACTTGACACTGCCATCCAATGAGAGTTCAGATTCGAGGGACCTGGAGCACACAAACTGGAGGGACAGGCGATCAATCGAGAGCATCAAATCAAAGGAAACTGGGAGGCTAATATCATGCCAGAATGTACTGTCACGGCTGGAGTACATTATAGGTTTAAAAAATTCATTTTTGTTATTTACAAGGAGAATCACTAAGCTCAATGTGGATCGTGGTGCAGGATTGTTCTATAGTATGCATAGAATTTTCTATCTCGTCATTTATTTTGTTTACTCTGCCCCATCTGCTTGTTTACAAACAAATCAAATTTGTCACAAATCCTCACATTGATCAGATGTGAGGGCCCTCAACCCACCACTTGCCATTTAATGAGAGCTCAGATTTGAGGGACCTAGAGCACATAAACTGGAGGGATAAGCGCCTAAATCAACCGAGAGCATCAAGTGCGCAGATAATCAATCGAGAGCATCAAGTGCGTAGATTGGGTGTGACCCCACCAGTTGTCACCCTTCTAGTGCTTGAAATTGCCACGTGTCGCCCATCAAGGGTCTTGAGCATGCCACTTGTTGTCCATCCAACACGTAAATCCAAGGGCGTTGAGCAGTCCACTTGCCACCCATTGATCCCATCACTTGTCGTCCATCTATCGCCCAATCATAGGGCCCTTGTCATGCCACTTGTCGCATATGTAGCAGCTAGATCTGAGGGCCCTGACCACTCGTTACCCATGCAACAATAAGATTCAACAGCCCCAAGCTCACCATTTGTCACCCATCATGTCTAGATCTGAGGGCCCTGATCCTGCCATTTGTCGGCCATCAAACTATCCAGACTTGGTGGCCCTGAGCTCACCACATGTTGCCCATCTAGCTATCCAGATCCGATGGCCCTGAGCCCAAAACATGTCACCCATGCAATGCCCCAAATCCAAAAGCCCCGGGCCTACCACTTCTCATCTATCGAGCACCTGAATCAAAGGGACATGTGCATGTCCCTTGTAGCCCATTTAGTGGCCAAATCTGATCACCCATCCAACGAGCCTGAGCCTGCCACTTGTCACCCGTCCAATGACCAAATTCGAGGGCCCTGAGCCTGCCACTTGTCACCTGTCGACCAGTCTATATCTAAGGGCCCTGGGAAAGCCAAATGTCACCCATGAGCGGCCAAATCAGTGGCACCAATTGGCGACAGATCAATGCTTCCACTTGGCGATAGATCAATGACGTCACTTCACGACGAATCATGGAGCCACTTGGAAACATATCATGGAGCCACTTAGTGGAATATCAAGGCGCCACTTGGCAACATATCATTGCATCACTTGGTAGCAGATATCGTTCTAGTTCACAACATATCAATCACACCACTTGGCAACAGGTAGGAAACACTTAGCACCAATAAAGACACCACTTGGCATTTGGTATTGGCACCACTTGGGATTAGAAGTTGAAACCACTTGGCATCAAATACAACACCACTTAGCATCAAACAATGACACCACTTGGCATCAAATATGACACCACTTAGCATCAAACAACGACACCACTTGGCATCAAATCTGACACCATTTCCAAGCGAGCTACCGAGCTACATAGAATCAAATAACAAAACCTGCTACCATTTTGCATCAAATTACGGGGCTGGATCAAACAATACCATTGATGAGCCATTACCACAACACTTGCATCACAAAATGGTCCACTTGTCAAGCCAATATGGTGCCACTTGGCACATTTCTGAGCTTGGTTTTGCTTCTCGTTTCAATATTTGTATATATTTGTATTTGTTGCATGTATTATGTTGCTTAGGCCGCCTCACAAAATTTCTTAAATAAAACCTAAGAATAATACCAACACAAGGGAGGGTTGGGCAAGTAATGGCCATTTGTCTAGTCAGCTTATCGATAAATATAAGGTTCGACCTCACCCTTCCTTGCCTAGGCGAGGTACACCGTGTGGTACTTATTTAGACTTTGATACATTCTATGTTATGCTAGAGCCATTAGTTCCTTACCACACATATGGATAGCCATTCAATTCTATATAGGTCGCTTCTCCCTTCTCCAGCGTACAAACATGATTCTTGGTCATAACTGCCCCAGGCCTCTCTATTGATTGTAGTACGAGAGCATCCACAATTTCTGTTCTACAGTGAAATATAATGGCCAATACCGTGCCATAATGTACTGCCACAGTTGGAGGACAATATAGCTTCAAAAAGTTTGTTTCCATTATTTAAAATGGGAATCACTAACCACAGACCGTGGTGTAGGATTGTTCTATAGCATGCACAACATTTTTTATCCATCTGCTTACAAACAAATCAAACATGGCACAAATCCTTGCATTGATCATAAACCCTAAAGAGGCTCAAATTATGAAGCCGCACACAACCTGAGAAGACACAATTTAACATCTCTCTCTCTCTCTCTCTATATATATATAGAGAAAGAGAGTATAAAATAGTGAAATTATGTTTTAAGATGATGTATTACAGTGTTAAGAAATAATTTAGTTATTATTAATGCAAAGTGAATGTTTCTATTTAAAAGTAATTCAACAATTTCATATATTAATTAATATTATTAGATAACTAAGCAAAAAAAAAATACATAATTTACAGGTTGCATGTCGCATATACAATTTACATTTGAGTTGAGATTGTTGCCCTATGTGTAGCTTAGTGTTTAATCAAAAGAAAAATAAAAGAAAAGCTCCAACCTTTGTACAAAGATTCAAATGAATAGGTGGATATTTAACCAAATTTATTTTTGGCCTAATAACAATTTGGAACACAATCATTGCGTAAAACATAAATTTTGGAAAAATTCAATTCAATTGTTGGAAGAGATTTCATTTAAATTGGAGATCATTCTCAAATGTCATACATTTTCAAACAAAGATGATGTGTTCAAGTAGCAATACCCTAACAATTGTGTTCTACCTTATAAGTGGACTGATGTTCTTGAAGATTTATTATATTCACTTAAAGCTTTGATTTTGAAGAAAAAAGGACTTGTTAATGTGCATTTTCACAAACACTTTTACCAATGTTCAATATTTTAATAATTTTTTTTTGGCTTTAAGAGTTGTACCATACCGAATCAATAAATTGATGTTGTGCAAAAGCCACTTCACAACGAGAAATATTTTCTCCTATTTTGGACAACCATCTAGCCAGTAGCCCTACACATTGCTTGATGATGATGATATGATATCTCCACCATCTACCCCCATCATTACACCTCTCACCATCTGAAATTTCTTTTGAATGAAGGTGAGCTACCACTCAATAGGTACTTTATGTTTTGGGCAATTAGTATGGATAAAAAAATAATCTGAATGATTGATTGACCTTGACTATAAGTTTATTCTCTCACCTTACCAAAGCATTAAAGATAGGATACCATTCAATAGGTATTTTTATCATTGTGCAATTAGGTGCATTTACTTAATGTTTTGGGCATTTAGTATGATAAAAGGCTAATCTAAATGATTGGTTGATCATGATTGTAAGTTTATTCTCTCACCTTACTGGAGGGGTTAATATTTAGCCCTAGTCCAATGAGATCTCCCCCAAGACCTTAGGGTTATAGGAGGGGCACTACGTGGAAGACCTGGATTGAAATAATGTGTTCATTCTTCCTTTTCCCATACTTAACACTTTCTTCAGGTCCAACTGTCATTGGTTCATTGAGATTTGGCACTCTCTTATACACATTCTTGAGTAGGGCCAGAAATCATTGCCCTAGAAGTTAATGCAACTAAAAGAATGTAAAAGCATAATATGGCCACAATGAAAGAAAAATAATATCAAAATGAAAAACATGGATGAGCCATAAGTTAGCATGTGAGCAAAATCCTAACATGAGTTGTACTCTTCTCATTATAAATCACCCAGTTCTTGAGCACTTATGCTCCATCTCATCAAAAGGATCGCTTGCACATCCCACCCTAATGAGCAGTAAATTGCTTCATCTTAAAGGGGTAATTAAATGTTATATCGTAAAGAGCGAGCATTGATCCTTGAGTTATACACCAAAATACAAATCATTATAAAAAAAGAAATAAAAGGCCCACTAGAGCCTTTATTTCTTTTTTTGCGGAAAAAGAAAGCCAAGCAGAGTAACTCATGCATCCACAATCGTTGCCTCCATTACATCTATGCACTAAGGATGTGAATTCCCACTTGACCATGCCTCTTGGCCATTAAATTTTTCCCCTCCATTGCCACTTAATTATTCCAACACCTATTGATTGAAGGATTAACCTTGGAAATGTCACCCCTATTGATTGAAGGATTAACCTTGGAAATGTATTACAATTTTAAGAACCAAATTTGTTATTATTAACGAATAGTGAATTTTTTATTTAAAAATAATTCAACAATTTCATATATTAATTAATATTATTAGAAAACTAAGCAAAAGAAAATATACAATTTACAATTTGCATGTTGCATATTCAATTTACATTTGAAGCTAAGGCAAAGTTGACATTGTCACCTTATGTGTCGCTCAATGTTCAACCAGAGAAACAATAAAAGAAAAGCATTGGCCTTTGTACGGTGATTCAAATTGTTAAATGGAGTTAGAGGAGGAAGGGTTCAACCAAAGTTAGAGGTGCGCTAAGTTTGGCAAAGGGACCCACATGTGTACGAAGGTGCATATCTACATTTTTCTTCTCATTTGACTTAGGAGAAATTTAATTTCTCTTGTAGTCAACAAGTGAAACTATCTCAGTCATATAGGGAGACTTAATCTCAACCCATCATGGGACTGGTGGGTCTAGGTCAATTTATAAGAGGGAAAAAGGGCACTCACTTGGTTCATTCACACACTAGAGGCTTGGTGTCTAAAGGAAACAAGAAGAGAACACTTTAGGCTAAGGGGTTTCAGCGAACCAGTGCTTCAAATCAGCGCAGATTGAGGGAGAAAGAGAAGCATACAAGCCTCAAATATTACCTAGCATCCATTCTAATGTACCCAAGATGTATCCAAGGTGCATAAGGGGTCGTACTCAAGCCATATTTAGCTATACATATTTGTGTAGTGCACCCACGGACTGGGCTGTGAGGCCGAGCGAGGGTGTCCCAAAATGTTGAGGAATTTTTAGAGCCAAAGGGATGTTTTACCTTCTTTGTAATATATATATATATATATATATATATATATATATATATATATATATATTATTTTTTATTTTTTAAATTTATTTTTAATTTTTAATTTTAATTTTTTAATTTAATTTATTTTTTTATTTATTTTTTCTGAAAAACACTTTCGCTGAAGCAACCTAAGAACAACCATCATATTTTCAGGGTTTCCCCAATTATGGGCTTCCTGGGTAAAATTTGTTGTGTACAGTTTTAATGGTGTCTTTGTCTTCATTTGTTCCTTATTTTTCGTTGTATACTTGTTATAAAACTTAGTATAATTGTATATTGAAGTTAGAGTTCAGTTTTCAGCGCTTTACTTAGCATAGTTAACAGGGTAGTTGTTGATTTTTATGAAATCTAATGCAAATTAATTTGTGGATAATCATCCAAATCGATATTTGGCATAAAAATTTGCAACACAATCATAGGGTAAAACATATTTTTTGGAAAATTTTAATACAACTGTTGGGAGAAATTTCATTTAAATTGGCAATCATTCTCAAATGTCATACATTTTCAAACAAAGAGGATGTGTTCAAGTAGCAATAGCCTAACAATGAGGTTCCACCTTAGATTGATTGTGGGGATTTATTCTATTCACTTAAAGCTTTGGTTTTGAAGCAAAAAGGACTTGTTAATGTGCACTTTCACAAACACTTTTACCTATGTTCAATATTTTAAGAACTTGTTTCAGAAGTAAGAGTTGTTGTACCATACCAAATCAATAAATTTATGTTGTGCAAAAGCCACTTCACAAGGAGAAAACATTTTCTCCTATTTTGGATAACCATCTAGCCAATAACCCTACACATAGCTTGGTGATGATGATATGACAAATCCACCATATTCCCTAGTCATTACACCTCTCACCATCTAACACTTCTCTTGAATGAGGGTGAGCTACCACTCAACAGGTACTTAATGTTTTGGGAATTTAGTATGGATAAAAAAATAATTTGGTTTTTTATTGATCTTGCCTATAGTTTTATTCTCTCACCTTACCAAAGGGGCTAAAGATAGGCTACCACTCGACAAGTACTTTGATCATTGTGCAATCGGGTGCATTTACTTAATGTTTTGGGAATTTAGTATGGATAAAATGATAATCTAGATGAACATTGATCATGATTGTAAGTTTCTTCTCTCACCTTACCAGAGGGGTTAATCTTTAGCCCTAGTAAAGTGAGACCTCCCCTAAGGCCTTAGGGTTAGAGGAGGGGCACTATGTGGAAGACCTGGATTGAAATAGTGTGTCCATTCTCCCTTTTACCATGCTCAACACTTTCCATGCCACATTATTAGCCCTTGACATCATCTCCATTCTTCAGGTTCAAATGTTATTGGTTCATTGGGATTTAGCACTCGCTTATCCACATCCTTGAGCAAGGCCATAAAAAATTTCCCTAGAAGTTAATTTAGCTAAAAGAAAAAGAAGATCAAAATGTAAAACATGGTCGAGATATAAGTTAGCATGTGAGAAAAAGCCTAACATGACCTCTACCCTTCTAATTAGCAATCACCTTATTCCTGAGCACTTGATGCTCTATCTTATCAAAAGGAACAATTGCATGTACCAACCCTAATGAGAAATAAATCATTTCATCTTAATAGGTAATTAAATGTTATATCATAAAGAGAAAGCTTTGATCCTTGAGTTATGCACCAAAATACAAAGAATTATAAAAAATAAATAAAAGGTCCAATCGAGCCTTTATTTATTTTTTGCAGAAAAATTGAGTCAAGCAAAGTAACTCATGCATCCACAATTACTACCTCAATTACATCTATACACTTAGGATGTGGGTTCCCACTCATTGTTCCCACTTGAACATGCCTCTTGGCCATGAAAATTCCCCCCTCCATTTCCATTTACTTACGCCAACACCTATTGATTGAATAATTAACCATGGAAATGTCACCTCCCCTTGGGGTTGGAAGTACTCAATAAGGTTGCCTACTTAACCACCCCTAAAAAAGTGGGGAACACCTTTACCAGACTTGGTCTAGTTAGATATTTGAAGTTGGTATTAGTTGGAATCATGAATATGACCTTAACACTTAAGTATGGTCCACTTACTTGGCATCCAAAACAGAGGACTACTTGGCATTAGATACGACACCAATAGGAATAAAATATGATCCCATTGCCAAGTGAGCTACCATGCCACTTGGAATCAGATAATTGAACCATTTCACATCATATTATGGGGCCAAATCAAATGGCACCACTAATGAGCCATTACCACAATGTTTTCATCACAAAACAATGCCACTTTCCACGTTTATAAATTTGGTTTTGCTTCTCATTTCAATATTTGTATTTTCCTGCCTGTACTATGTTGATTAGGCCACCTTGTAAAATTGCTTGAATGAAATCTAACAATAATACCAACCCAACCATATTTAGCAGCACAAGGCAGGGTTGGGAAGGTAAGACAATTTTTCTGGCCGACTTACCCATATATATACACAAGATATGGGAGCTCTCCACTTGTCGTGCGTACTAATTCCTGAGAATTTCCACTTCTTTCGTAATAACAATAGGGGCCTCGCCCTTCCTTGCCTGGGCAAGGTATATTGTTGTTAGACAGACAAATCCCACTTGCGGACAAGAGCGATCTCCCTAGTATCCTAAGGATATCTAGAAACAAACAAACATATGTAGGTCATTTTCTCTAGACTATTTTGCTTAAGAATTACTAATTAAATATGGAGAGATACTCCCACCTGAAGTCCAACGCTTACTCGGTCTTCAATCTAGTCATTCCAGAAGGTATCGATCCAGCATGTAAGATCTGCAATCAAAGACAAGCAAACAAGATCAAAAGCTTCTACAAGATATGTTAATTCAAAAGCAATAATCTATCTTAGTGATCAAGGAATCCAAGAATTAAATTATTCAAAAGATAGATGAACAACTCAATAAGAAAATAGAATCCATTTGTATTAACTTTGAATAAAAATAAGAAACCTTACAACCTTGACGCCTTGATGTTTGTACAGGCTCTTTCGGGGTCCCGAACAGCCGTTTTGCTCAGTTTGACAAGACTCCAACTCTCTGAAACAACATAAAACTATGGCTATGAGTATGTAATCTCTCTCATGCCAATGATGCCAAATGTGGAGAGTATAATTTCTTCAGCAATTCACCTCAAAACTACCAAGTTCTAAGTTCTTTCTTCCAACTAAGAAGTACCCATGAGACTGGAACATGGTCTCAATTTATAGTAGAAGGGAGGTAGTTTCAGCTCCAATAAGGAAGGGATAAAGCCCTCTCATCACGGGATTTCATATCCAAAAACCAAGGGATAGCTCCATTTATGAAGGGATAAATGTTCATGAATGGAAGGGGCGAAGCTCGACCAGATAGCGCTTCTAGAAGGCCCCAATTGGGAGAATATTCGATTAGCTGGGCTTCTAGAACTTACTTTTCTTTTTATTTTACATTTTATGGGGGTCCGCAATTTTAATGAGCAAAACGTGCGGGATGTGCCGTAGGTTTTATAGAAATAAACTGCGGTACCGCAGGAAATGACTAGGAGAAGTGCGGAGTTAGGCTTTTTAGGGTTTTAATGAGATTTTTCCAAATTCCAAGAATTGATTTAGGAACTTTATGATTTTGAACCTCTAAGGGAGCAATAAATAGGTAATGATGAACCCATATAGATAGCTAAGTGTCATGGTGACAAATTTTAGTGTAACAGATTGCCCCCTAAAGTGCGAACTTTGAAGAGTTCTGAAGAATTCTAAAGAGTGAAGTGCTTTATCATTTCGAGGATCGGGCTGCAGGCACATCGGGTGAAACCTAGAAAAAACATTCAATGCAAGCATATGTATATGTATATCATTGCTGAGGTAGGCATTCCCATACTCAGATCAAAACTAACTACATGTTCTGATACATAAATGATTTTAGAAGTACATTAATAGTAGACACAAAATGGATGCAACCATTTGTCATGAGTAGTCTACTGTATAATAAAAACTCCTCACAGCCTGGATGGTAGAAACTAGATCCAGGGTCTTGATTTCTGCTTCTTGAACTAGTACGATTCTATCCATGCGATTGATTGTGTCGAAGTCAAACATGGTAGAAACCACTTGATTACCAGTCAATGATGTGAACTGTTAACAAGTGTGAGAGAAACCATCAATAGTGACAATGGCTCTCAAAGTACTCAGTACAATCTATGAAATGTGAATTTGTGATATGAAGTCGAACATTTCACAAAGTCATTCGATTGAAGGTCAATGATGCAACCTGTCATCGAAGGCAAGAAACCTGCCATTAGGGCATGTAGATCCTAAGGTACTGATAGGATTCTAGATCAAATTTCTAGTTGATGAGCTATCATCGATAGAAAATGACCCGTCGTAGGAAAGCCCACGACACGGAACCATTAGATCAATTTTTGAAGAAATATTTGCAAGGAATGACTCAGGGATGGTCAACGCGAATAGAGACAAATGTTTTCAATGGATGGTTTATTAAACTGATCTCTTGAACACATAACGACACTGCAGATGGTGACGATTGACCTAAAGCTAATACCCAGAAACTGGTTGAAGACTTTTAATGTGGTTCAATTAACTGTTTGGCCAAAGGATTTTCCCAACCCAAATATGAATGTGACAAAAGTGTCGTGTTCAAGAGTGGTATACTACTTTTTAGAACGAAGTATGAAAACTGGATTCATCTTCTCTCTTTTTCACCCACCATTTCTGGCAAGCACCTCTTTATTTTTGACAAGCTTGAGGAGGATAACATTTGCTTGTTATATAAGCTCATCCTTCGGATGAGTCCAACTTAGTATTAAAATCAAACCCTAAGAAGGAGTGGTTCGTTCCTGTTTATAATTGACATGTCCTTTACTGTTAAGTTTTAACGAGTCCAGTATAGGTGAAACTCGGTGTTTTTCAGTTTTAGGGAGTCAGAAGAAAAACTTAAGAAAACTCTGTGGGTGTTCTTTTTCGTAAAATTAGTCTCTCAAGCCCGAAAAAAAGATAAAATAATGCATGAGAGAACTCTATTGACCATTATTAGCCAACGTATACCTTTTTCGTAAATAGTCCATTTTAGTCCGAAAAAGGGTTAAAATTATACTGAAGGGACGACTGTTCATTTCCTTTAATGAGTTCAAATATTCAAGTACTCGAAAATATTTTCATTTTTAGGGAGTCTGAAAAGGGCTTAAAAGAGAACTCTAGGGTTTTGCTTTTTCGTAATTTTCAAGAGCCCGAAAAAGTGATAAAAGTGTACTCATCATCAAAATAATCCTTTTCACGTAACAATCCTATTTTCTGCACATAAACTCAAAAAATTAAACATATCTGTTTCCAATAAGTAAAAACTTTAAAAATAACTTTTTAAAGTGGAAAATAAATAAAATAATATTTTATTTATTCAAAAAATATTATAAAAAGTAGTTCAACAAAGTCATTTTCACCTTTTGTGTTTAGAGTTGAAAATTGAGAGCTCTGGGTAAAAAACATTCCGGAGGTGATAATGGGAGAACCGACTGCTCAAATAGAAATCCGTCAAATAAAGTAATCCACAACACTCTTCTCTTCATTTTCATCCATTTTCATTCTCTTTTTTATTTTTTAAATTCATTTTTTGGGGGAAAAAAGGTTCAAAATTTCGCTCACGGGAGTCCGCGAGTCAGCTATTGGTTACCTGAGGACCCTGATACTTTTCCTGAAGGAAAATTATCGGGCTACTGTGGTTTTTACGAAGAGTGCATGTGGGGGTCCGCACTGTCCCTATATAAAAACTGCAGAGGCGCTGCCGTAAGAAAATGAAATTTGATATATTCTCTCAAAAATGGATAATTTTTTTCACTCTAATAGCTTCTAACAATTAAATGTGTCCATTTTCAGGTCATTGCACAATGTTGGAGTGGTGAGAACGTGAGCACGAAGAGGTAGATGATGCGGCAATGAAAAATCCAAACATAATGCGTGTTTTGAGAAATTGCAGATTATAAAAATTTAGGGCCATTCAGGGCATGAGGGCACAGGTAGAGCTAATGACCTGGCTGGTGAATAAATGGGACATTCAGGAACAATGTTTTATCATTGGAGATCACAAGCTATAAATTGAGCTTGAAGACATCTACTTCCTCACTGGTTTATCAAAAAGAGGTGAACCTATCTCTTTGTTTGGAGCTAGGAAAGGTGGCCTGCCTATCGCTAGCTACAAACAAGAATTTTGTAATGAAGAAGCTAATCCCAAAGACAACCAGATAGACATAAAAACTATCATACGTCTTGAGCTGAAAGTCATTGCATTCACCGTGACCAGATTATGTGGGAGCACAACTCCTCACAAATGCAGACAACTATCGAATGTTATAGAGGTACAATCTTCACTTGGTGTGAAGGGGTGTTAACCAATATGAAGGGTCAACTGACCAGAGTGAAGAACTCAAAGTTGAAAAACTTTGGGTATGGCGCGATCTCAGTATCTTTCACTTTGGAGAGGATTTCGTCCCTTGCCCCTCAGTTGATCTCTGTTGACCATGGTGAACCTAGAGAGCCTCATATGGTGATGGGTGGCACTGATGGCTCGCCATGGTGGTGACGGATGCACGATAGTTTGATTCACTCCAGCATATTTTCATTGGTTAGAGAACCAAATCTTTGCTATTGAGGATTTCCCGTATGCAGGCATTGATTTCCGAAATGATCCTGAGATGTCCTTACCTCCAGGGGCACAATGGGATGAATCAGGTAAATGAATTGTTTTGATGTGTTTTAAATCTATTTTTTTTTTTTTTTTTCAATCATCCAATATGGATAACAAAAAATTTTAAATGCAGATGTTGGTCCACGAAGACCATCCAATCTCTGCCGCTTCGAGAGGAAGACAAAAGATCCTATTTCACCGCCACAGAACCAGGCAACAAAGATTCTCACTGACTTAGAGCACAACCTGGAAAGGTTGACTAGAGACATCCCAGAGATAACAATGGATGATATTCCTCTCCATCTCCAGAGGCATGTCACTGGTGTTCCTGGCCAGTTTCGGTGATACCTGCATAGAGTGGTGCGGGCGATAGTATATTATCATGATCATCACCACAGATAGTGGATGATCATTGTAGACTATTGTATTTTTGTTTTTTGTATCACTATCTTTCAAATCATAAGGTGTTTTAAACCTATGGTCCTAGACGATGTAATATTTTTTGAAACACAAACTCTATCTACGATATGACTACTTTTACCGACTATATTTTTCAACACATATCGAATGTTTTTTTAATTTAATTTTTTAATGTCGCAAATGTCTATTTATAGAATTATTAGCTAATGCATCAGCCAATGTATTTAATATTCTTGGAATGTGTTGATATTCGATGTAATAAAACTGCCTTTCCAAGAGACGAACCTTCAAAAATAATATCAGTAACACTAGATTTTTAATTGTGTATACTTTGTTTAAATGTAATACAATTAGTTATGAATCAAACCTAATGATCAAACGCCGAATTCCAAATGAAATGGCATCAGATAATAACTCAATCACTGCGCTATATTCCGCAACATTATTCGTTGTTTGACCAAGGTTTACCCCATGCATAGAAACTAACTCATCGGTGGGTGAATAGATAACCCAGGTTGTGGAAGAGATATTCTGTGTACTACGACATACACCATCAGGAAAACCAATGTACGCTTGAAGAGATGTCGACATCTGCAATATCAAGAGTAATCAAGATAAGCAGGAATAGTAGTCAATGCAAACTTAAACTAGACACACTCATATGATCTAAAGCAACTAATTTTAGAAAAATAACTAATGTACAGGTATGATCTTCACAAAAAATCAAGCATAATATCTCTTCATATAAAGTCCATTTCTAGGTTTATCTAAAGAGACCCCGTCATAATCAATCAATTCGTAAGCCCCTTTCGCAAGAACTCGCTTGACAATATAAGGACCATGCCACATGGGTTCGAATTTCCTAGCTCCTAGTTTATCGTTAGCTTGGTCATATACCAATACTAGGTCACCTTTTGAAAAAATACGAGGTGTAACACTTCGGTCGTACTGAGCTTCAACACGTTTTTTATGAGCTTCGGCTGCTAATGCAACGGTGCACCGAGTCTCATCTAATTGTGCTAAGTAAAAAAAGCATTTTTCCTCTTCAGAGGTGGATGGTAGTAACTTTATGGCTAATTGGAGTGACAGTATTTCGCATTCAATCGGTAACACAACTTCTAAATCGTAGACCAGTTGAAAAGTAGTGAACCCTGTTGCAGTTTTTGCTGAGGTTTGGTATGCCCAAAGTGCTGAAAAAAACATAGTATGCCAATTCGGTTTATGAATTCCGATTATCCTTTTAATCATAGTGGTTAAAAATTTATTAACAGCTTCAACCTGACCATTAGCCTGCTGATAATATGGATTAGAGTTATCATGGCGCAGGACAAGTTGGTCGAAAAGTTTGGTTATTATGATGTTTCAAAAATGACTCCCATGATCAGTAATAATAGCTTGGGGTACACCAAAACGAGCAATTACATGATTGAATATGAATGTAGCTGCAGTTTTTCCATCGGCCGCAAATGTAGGCATCGCCTCGGCCCATTTTGTAAAATAATCTATCGCGAGAATAATATACCCATGCCCCCCGGCCGAGTGAGGGTTAAATGTAATGAAATCAATGCCCCATTTTGCAAAAGGATCGACAACAATAATGGGGTGAAGAGGAGCTGGTGGTGAACGCATCTTCTGATCAAATATCTGACAGTTATGGAATTTTCGGACCGCGAGAATGCAATATTTGAATAATGATGGCAAAAAGCAACATTGTAATATATTACAGGTTGTAGCATACCCCAGGACATAGCCTTCTGCATCCCGAATGGCGGGTCATTAAAACACAATTTCAACACTCTTCATAGGTCAGAGAAAACATTGTCGAAATATATAAGTCACACGACGATAAAGTGTGTCTCTGTGGTATATTGCGGAATTGATGAGATCTTTGGTACGATGTGAACGTGAAAGTTAAATTTGAAAAGTTTGGTTTTTGAGAGATAAATGATGATATTCATACAAGGATCTAACGTCTTTGATAAAGAAACGAGAATTCATCGGCGATATTGGATGTCTACCTGGTTTACCTTGTCTCGATGGTAAAATCACCACATAAGTTCGACGAACACCAGTGATTTCTTTGATTTGGATTTTTCAAATTCTAAATCAAACTCTTGAAGAATAATTATCCATTTAGATTATTTCCCCCCAAGCAATTGTTTAGTCAGAATATACATCATCGGGTTGCAATTAGAGATCACAGTTGTTTTTCGTAACAAAATGTAATAACGAAAACGCTGGACGGCTTGAATTGCTGCCAAGGCCAATTTCCCCACATGCGAGTATTTAATCTCTGTCGGATTGAGATTCTAACTGAGATAGTAAATCACATGATCATTGTGGAATTCATCCTCTTGAAGTAATACCATTCCAGTGGTGGAATCAGAGGATGCTAAGTATAAAACGTAATCCTGGTTGTAATTTGGTGGATGCAATAACGGTGCATGGGTCAACACGTTTTTTAAAGCATCAAAAGATCGATTAGCGATCTCATCCCAAATAAAAGGAACATTATGTTTCAACAGCCTTGTAAAACCTTTGGTTAACTCGGCATAGTTCTGGATAAATCTATGCAGAAAGTTTTCTTTCCCTTGCAAACTTTGGAGTTGGCGAAGTGTGGAAGGAGGAGGTAAATTGATAATAGCCTCAACCTTCGAAGGGTCGACACGAATGCCTTTTTTCGAAACAAAAAATCCCAGTAATCTACCAGATTTTACACAAAAAACACACTTGTGGGGATTCAAGCGAATCTTATAATACCTACATCTCATAAAAATCTCTCGTAAATGAGTAAGATGATCTTCCCTGTGTAATGAATGAGCAGGTAAATCATCGAGATAAGGTTGCACAATGTGTTTAATGTCATGAAAAGCATAGGACATTGCCCTTTGAAAAGTTTCCCCAACATTCTTCAATATGAAAGGTAATTTACAGTAAGAAAATGTTCCCCAAGGACAAATGAATGCTGTTTTTGGTTGATCGGCAGGGAGTATGTTGATCTGATTGTATCCGAAAAATCCATCCATAAATGAATACATTTCATTTCCAGCACAATTATCAATAATTTGGTCGATATAATGAGTTTGGTAATTGTCTTTAGGACAAGCTTTGTTAATATCCCTATAGTCGACACATACTCATATTGTTCCTTGTTTTTTAGTAACATGAACAATATTAGATACCTTATTTGTTAAAAGAATTGGATAAATAAAACCTGCTTTTAATAATTTCTCAACTTCAGCTTTAATAGCAGCAGCTTTTCGTGGATGTATCGGACGTAATATCTGCCTGATAGGTTTAGCATCTGGGTAAGTCTTTATTTCATGAATGACAATGTTGGGATCGATTCCTGGCATTTATTCACAAGACGAGGCAAATATGTCACGAAATTCTTGAAATAGTGCTTTATATGTAGAAATTTCATTTGACGTACAAGAAGCACCTTTATGAATGTTTTCAATAATTCCTGTTTTAATGGATATGTCAATGGGAGCCGTAGAAGAAATATTTTCCAAATTAATTTAAGAATCCAAATTTACAATCGATATTGGACTTTGAGGTTCGTTTACATAATCAATTGGAAAAATAGATGAAAAATTGTTTTCAAATCTATCAAGTTCAGGTAAAAATGATGACCTATGATGGAGATCATCCCATGATAATTCATCTATGGACAAGAATTCACAAATGATTTCATCAGTATGAAACACTTGTTGAAAAGGATCAGGAATTGATGTTATAGCTGAACTTGGTGGTAAAAATGATTCTTTGTTGATCACATTCATTGGATCATAATCTGTTGATAAAGGATTGGAAAATGACTGTACTGCTTGGTATGCTATCTCAAAAGGACTCAAAGGCATCACACCATTGAATGAATCCGGCTCTGATTCTAAAGGCACTACCCAAGGATCATCAAATGGAATAATGCTTGATGTAATCATATTGATATTAGAAATAGTACACAGTATGTTAGGTGGAGGCATAGAAAAGGTTCCCATTAAAGCGGAATCTTTGATTAAACCTACTCCTACATCCTCATAAGGGATAGTTGATTTTCCAATGTGCTGAATACTATCCGTAGAAGCTGGGTAAGACGAATAATATTAGAGCTGATCGATTTTCACAATCTTTCCTTGATGAGGAAACATGATTAATTGAAGACTGGTGACACGAAAACAGTCATAGCATAAGACCAACTTCAACCCAAAAGAAGGTTGTAATCTAGAGGGGCATCAACTACCTCCACATCTAAATTAACGGTTTTACCTTCGACCCCTATAGGTATATCCTGCAAAATTCCAAATGGATGGAATCCTCTTCCGTCAAAAGCTTTGAGGGTTGTTGGTGATTGGTTAAGGGTTGGCGAACCAAGTGATTTCCAAAATTTTAACGACATGATACACGTAGATGCTCCTTCATCAATAACAGTACGAAAGCAACGTCTATTTTTGACTAGTACTGGAATCTGAAAAGCCATTTGATGAGGGAGACGTGGTGTAAAATTTTCTAAATCAAAGACCATGAGGTTCGAATCCTGAAGATCTACAGCTCTAATTGCTGATAAGAGTAACTTCCTTTGTGCTAGGCATGATTGTAGCACTTCTAAGGCCGACATTGCTGAAGGAGATATCACTAAGTCCTCCACAATGTTGTAATTTTGAGCAGCTCTCGCATGTGGATTGAAAGCTAATTTACGAAGTACACCTTTAACAGGCGGTTTGATTACTAAATCAGGATTAGGTTTCTCGATATGAAGTGGATCATAAACTGTAGGAGATGTAGCTGGTGCAGAATTAGAATTTTCTACTTCTTTACCAACAACGAGATTTTCACTATCATAATCTTGCGATCGAGTCGCAACCATTACTTGAGACATCATCAAAATATCTACTGATGTATTAGAATAAAATCCAATCATTTTGCTAGCTTGAATAGGAAAAGGAGCCTTCAAGACAGTGGGGGTGGGTGAACCTTTGAAGAACTTAGATACCTCAGCCCTATGTAGACATTCCTTGGTGAAATGAACCTCATCACAGATAAGACAAGGATAACGAGGTTTCCGTTTATCATCAGTCGACTCATTTTTTTCAGTTTTTTCCTTGGGAGATGAAGTCTGTTTACTTTTATTCTTCCCTTTCTTCTTGTTTCCATATTTTGACTTTGTAGTAGACGAATCTACAATGTGAATATCGGAAGAAGTTTCCAGGGAAGATTCTCCTTTTGGTGAATCAGGTAAGGTTATTATGGGAGAAGTAACCTTTGAATATTTCTTCTTAATCTTAGTTGTATTAATTGAACTGATTACACCATCAGCGGCATGAGACACTGAAGGAGTTGCTGTTATCTAAAAAGGATGTGGTAAGTCAGGAATTTTCTCGTACAAATTACCTGACTGGGTATATACCAAATCAAGATATTGAGCTTGAGCGATGACTTGTTCTTCTGTAACAACCCCTCCTTTAGCTACATCTTCAGTGATTTTCAGTAGCAATGATTTGATAAACCATTCTGCCAATATCTGATCCGGGATAAAAAATTTCACCAAACATCTTCTACGTCTCCATTCATGTATATGATCTGATATGTATGTAGACGTGGATTGTTTTAGTGAAGTTAATAATTCTGTGCCGTTGTCGTATCTGATTAGAAACTGAAAATGAGTTAAGAAAGAAATTGCTAGAGCATTGAAATTGTTAAAAGAGCCTCGTGGCAGTTCAATGTGCCATTTGGAAGCTAATCCTATTAACATTCTTTGAAAAAGTCTAAGTTGAATAGAATCATCGATTAATGAGTTGGATGCACACCAGAGGTGGTAAGTCATGACATGGTTGGAAGGGTCCTCTCCTGCTTTTCCTTCAAACTTTGGGATATCACTGGGCAACTTATGCCGCATTGGCGGCCAATACAGATGATAATAGATGGGATCATTCATATGAGGTGATAAATCAGGTAAATCCAAAGTTTCTATGAATGGTAACCGACATTTAGGGTCTTGTGAAACTATACCAGTTCCAGGAGGATATCCAGGATATTCTGGAATAGCCTGTGCATTGGGAATCAGTATGCCCCCTGGATAAACAGGATTAACCAGACCATATTGGGGTTGAGTAGGTGTTTGGTACGTATACCCAGGGTATGGTTGATATAATGGATTTTGCGCTACAGGTCCATATTGATACGGCCCTTGGTAAGGTTGATAAGTAAACTGAGGCTGGCGTGTTATAACCATACTTGTACCAAGTTGTCTTGCAGGCATATGAATAGTAGTCTAGGGTGAAGGTCCAGACTGTGGAACATAAACTTGAGGAATTGGTACTAATATATGAGGGGCCATAGAAATAGGAGCTGTAGATACTCCAGGAATAGGTGTGGTAGGCTGAACATAAATTGGCGCAACAATTTGGGTTGGAGTTCTAGGTGTACTCGGACCAGGCTGCTGAACACTACCTGATGTAGGTACCTGAACATTAGGTTGAACAGGTTGGACAGGTTGGACAGGTTGTTGAACGTGAGTATAACCAATCGGTTGTCCAGGCTGATAATAAGGTACTTTCATATTAGGTTGTAAATTTTGTTGAGCTTGAGATGGATCCCACACTAAATTAGGTCCGGGATACGAAGGTACCATAGAAGGCTATGGATAAGAAGGACCATAACTAGGCTGATAATTTGGAACATAAGTTAGATAATTTACTGGATAATTCCCACCTCCAGGTTACAATTGTTGTTCCGGGTAGAATCGTTGCCCTAAAGGAGGTTGTGGACCCTGAGTTGGATACTGACCTTGAGGTGGATATTGACCTTGAGGCACGTATTTCCCTTGCTATTTATATTGACGTTGAGGCATGTACTGACCTTGAGGTTGCCCCCCAGGCTGTAAATTAGTAACTTGAGGTTGCCCCCCAAGCTATAAATTACTACCTTGAGGGTCAGGGTTTGGAATATTTCTAGACATCATATAAATTTGTTATGCATTTACAGTTCCGGTATTTGATTCATGTAGTTCAGATGATAGTGTATGTTTATCGGGAAAAGGAGAAGCCCTTGAGAAAGTACTAGAGAGTGACTAGTATCCTGCAGGAACTGAAGGACCAACCTACAAATATGTTTTTGGAGATTCATAAAACATGGATGACTCACCAGACATGTTTAAAGGAGATCTATAAACTCTCGGTGTAGAAGGAAATGGAATTCGGGTGGCGAATAATTCAGACCAACATTCTGTAGAAATTCTGTCAATGAAGAATACCAAGCGTCTTGTCGAAAAGGACTATAAAAAATTGATTGACGTTCTCTAAGATCTAAAGATTCCTGAGCTGAAGGAAGAACTAATTCTTCTTTAGATTTAGTAACTTCTTCAATACTAATGAGACCAAGAGGAAGATCTTTTATGATCCGAGTCTTTACTTTAGGTGAATCAGTAGTACCAGGGGTTGGAATAACAAACTCTAAAGTAGGTTCAGACGTAGCAGGTTCAGTTTCTGGCTCAGAAATTTCAGGTTCAGTAGATGATAATTCACTTGTTGTAGAAGCAAGTTCATCTAATTCGGAAATCGAAATTTTCTGAGGAGTAAAATCTGCTGGTTGTGGTTGATCTACTTCATAATCAAGATGAATAATTATATATGTTTCTCCCTGTTATGTTGATCCAGTCCCGAATGCTTGTCCTCTTTCAAATCTAAGTCTTTCCAATTGACTTGGAATATATTCAGGGGGTTTCCCCTGCATTCTACGTGATTATATCGGTAATTCAACCACAATTAAAAAATTTAATCACACACAATCAAATAAAATTTCAATAAAAATCCTAAAGTCTCTAAGGAAACAACCAAATGAATCACACACCTAGAAAAATCTAAAAGATCAATCCACACACAAACAGAAGATTCCCGCACTAAAAACACTAGTTGGTGATGAAATCCAACATTGTATAATTCTAATGCAGAAATGGCAGTTGGAAAAGTTACCCCGACAACCTCCTTAATGAAACAGACCGGTGAAGATAACCCTTCGTAGAGTCCAAGTGAGTCTAGCCGACGTTTGCTCTAGGTATAGTGGGACCTTCCCTTCACCATCACCTTGGGAAATAATCCTAAAGTTTATGGCCACTAAGGTCACCAACAGGAACACATATACCTGGGGGAACAATCTATGATCCGATATACACACAAGGGTAGAGTAACAAGCTCAATCCCCTTGAAGGCTCCTTGACGTAATCCAAGGTTTACCGACAAGTGACCCCAGGCTCCTTGACAATGGTCTATCTGAGGTTTATCGTTTGTAATACATGCACATATTCTATCATTCCCAATGAGATAGGTATGATTAACTCACTGGTTCGGATATGATCTCGTGCTTAACTCCTTTAGGAGGAGCTTCCTAGAGCATACATGCTACAATTGGATTTTCCTACTGCAAGATCGAATACTCGTTTGTTTTTATTGCCTTGGAAAGTTAACTAAAACCTATTCCAAGACACTAGCCTAAGCTATGTTGGTGAAAAGAGCCCTAGAAAATATAAAATTTCTAGATTGATTTTAATTAAGCGTTACTTTTAGTTTGGCTGTTTCTTAGGTCAAAAGGTGCGGAAGTGAAACTTCGATGATGTTTAATGACCCGTCTCAAAAATTTCTTAAAATGCATCTATATGAAAAGAAACTCATTTATTTTCAATGAAACCTATTTAGAGGAAAGATTTGAGAGATTTCAATAACTTTTAAAACATCAATTATTCCTTTGATAAATAAGAAACTTTGAAAAGAAGACAATTCGTTGAAAACTCAAATTCACAGAAGAGAAATCACTCGTTCAAAATGAAATTCCTTATATTATTTAGATCAGAAACAAAAATCAAACTTCTTCCAAAAGAAAACTAAAAGTCTTAAAACTATAAAATTTAAAACTAAAAGAAATCTCTAATCTTGAACTCTATCTAAAATTTGGAGGATGTCTTAGCTCAGTTTGTAATCTAACCAAGATATTTCTGCTTATTTCAGCAAAAAAAAAGCATCCAATAATAGTTTTAAAATGAAATTAAGACCTTATCAATCCAAAAGGTTTTTTAAGTTTTCTAATGAAAACAAAATCGAATTTTCATAAGAGTAATAATTGCATCAAGTTCAATGGCTCAACAGAAAAACAATGACATACCAAGTAGTTGAGGTATACAGAAGTTTCTGATTCAGAGCAATGGGAGGACAAGGAAAACATTTACTCATAAAAGCAAACTAGCTGAAAAGATCACTTTAAACATAGAATTGCTGAAAGAAACTTTTCACAGAGGTCTTTGACAGTCAAGACAAATTGGGATAACAACAAAGAATCAAGTAATTAGATTCCAGAAAACAGAATTTCTACTTTTTCTAAAATTTTCGAGAAGTCTACAGTTTTTAATGGAACAAGGTGCAGTACCACAATATATTGCACCAAAAGCTGCAGAGTCTACTGCTCTGTTTTTAAACAAAAAGTGCGGAAGGCAGGAAAAGTAGAGAAAAATAAAAATACAGATTTACAGTGAGGGATCCTATTGAGTTTTCTATCCAATTCAATTTTGAGCTAATCTAAGTCAAAGAAATCTCAAAAATAAAACTGAAAATGAAAAATAAAACTAATTTCAGATTATCCCTAGCGGAGTCGCCATTTTGTTAGACGGACAAATCCCTCTTGTGGACACGAGCGATCTCCCTAGTATCCTAAGGATATCTAGAAACAAATAGATAGATGTAGACCATTTTCTCTAGACTATTTTGCTTAAGAATTACTAATTAACTATGGAGAGATGCTCCTACCTGAAGTCCAATGCTCACTTGGTCTTCAATCCAGTCGTTCCAGAAGGTATCGATCCAACATGTAAGATCTGCAATCAAAGACAAGCAAACAAGATCAAAAGCATCCGCAAGATATGATAATTCAAAAGAAATAATCTATCTTAGTGATCAAGGAATCCAAGAATTAAATTATTCAAAAGATAGATGAACAACTCAATGAGAAAATAGAATCCATTTGAATAAAAAGAAGAAACCTTACAACCTTGATGCCTTGATGTTTGTACAGGTTCTTCCGGGGTCCCGAATAGCCATTTTCCTCAGTTTGACAAGACTCCAACTCTCTGAATCAACATAAGACTATGGCTATGAGTATGTAATCTCTCTCATGCCAATGATGCCAAATGTGGAGAGTATAATTTCTTCAGCAATTCACCTCAAAACTACCAAGTTCTGAGTTCTTTCTTCCAACTAAGAAGTACCCTTGAGACTGAAACATGGTCTCAATTTATAGTAGAAGGGAGGTAGTTTCAGCTCCAATAAGGAAGGGATAAAGCCCTCTCATTATGGGATTTCAGCTCCAAAAACCAAGGGATAGCTCCATTTATGAAGGGATAAAGGTTCATGAATGGAAGGGGCGAAGCTCGACCAGATAGTGCTTCTAGAAGGCCCCAGTTGGGAGAATATTCGACTAGCTGGGATTCTAGAACTTAATTTTCTTTTTATTTTACCTTTTACGAGGGTCCGCAGTTTTAATGAGCAGAATGTGCGAGATGTGCCGCATGTTTTATAGCAATAAACTGCGGTACCGCAGGAAATGACTAGGAAAAGTGCGGAGTTAGGCTTTCTAGGGTTTTAATGAGCTTTTTCCAAATTCCAAGACTTGATTTAGGAACTTTATGATTTTGGACCTCTAAGGGAGAAATAAATAGGTAATGATGAACCCATATAGACAGCTAAATGTCATGGTGACAAATTTTACTGTAACAATTGTGTGGTACTTATTTATGCCTAAATACATCATGAATTTTCCCAAAGCCATTAGTTCCTTACCACACATATTGATAGTCATTCCACTATCTATATGTCTCTGTTCCCTTCTCCAGCATATGCAGACGTGATTCTTGGTCATAAAAAAATGTTGAATCAATTGAATCAATCAAATAACTTCCCCAAGTCTCTTTATTGATTTTTGAACGATAGCATCCTCAATTTTTGTTCTACAAAAAAATATAGCAGCCAATATCATGCCAAAATGTAACACCAAAACTAGAGGACATTATAGCTTTAAAAAAATTGTTTATGTTATTTACAATGGGAATGACTACACACAATGATGAACCGTAGTGCAAGATTGTTCTATAGCATGCATAGCATTTTCTATCCTCATTTATTTGTTTAATCTAACCCCATTTGCTTACAAACAAATCAAATATGTCACAAATCCTCGCATTGATCATAAACCCAAAAGAGGTCCAAAATATTAAGCCTCACAAAACCTGAGAGGACGTTGACCATCTTAACATACACTTGAAATACCAAGATAGAGAAATTCATTTTTTTCAACTTTCGACAAATATATTATTTATTTCATGTATTTGTAATATATATATGAGTAATAAGTATAAAATAGTTAATCTTTGTTTTAAGATTATGTACTAAAGTGTTAAGAAATAGTTTAGTTATTACTAATGAAAAGTGAATGTTTTATTTAAAAATAATTCAAAAATTTCATATATTAAATAATATTATTAGATAACTAAGCAAAAGAAAAAATACAATTTACAATTTGCAGGTCACATATACAATTTACATTTGAAGCGGAGATAGAGTTGAGATTGTCACCTTATGTGTATCTCAGTCATCATAGAAAGAAAAAATAATAGAAAAGCTATGCCCTTTGTATGGAGATTCAAATTGTTAAATGGAGTTAGAGGAGGAATGATTCAACCAAAGTTAGAGGTGTGCTAAGTTTGGAAAAGGGACCTACATGTGCACCAAAATTTAATTTCTCCTATAGTCAAAAACTAAAATGATCTTAGCCATCCAAGGAGACTTAATATCATCCCTTCGTGGGATTGGTGGGCCCAAGTCTATTTCTAAGAGGGAAAAGGGCACTCACTTGGTTCATTCATGCACTAGAGACTTGGTGGCTAGAGGAAGCAATAGGAGAAAACTTCAAACTAAGGGGCTTCAACGAACTAGGGCTTCATATCAACACATATTAAGGGAGAAAGATAGATATACAAGCCTTAGATCTTACCTAGAATATATTATACTTCAGCCAGGTCATATTTGGGGCGTCAAAGGGGTCGTACTCATGCCATATTTAGCTATATAGATTTGTATAGTGCACAAGCTGAATGGATTTCCAAGATGAACAAGGGTGTCTCACTATGTTGAGTAATTTGCATAGCCAAAGGGAAGTTTCCCCTTCTTTGTAATATTTTTCTGAAAAATACTTTTGTTTAGCAGCCTAATAAAAGCCACCAAGTTTGTAGGTTTTCCCCAGTTAGGGGTTTCCTACATAAAATTTGTTGTGTACAATTTTATGGTGTGTTTGTCTTCATTTGTTCATTATTTTTTGTTGCATGCAAGTTAGAAAACTATTTATATTTGTGGATTAAAGTTAGAGTTCAATTTTCAGCTCTTTATTTAGCATAGCTAAGAGATTAGTTGCTAAGTTTTAAGAAATCTAACCTGAATGAATAGGTGGATATCCAACCAATTCGATATTTGGCCGAATAACAATTAGGAACTCAATCATAGGGTAAAACAAAATTTTTGGAAAAATTCAATACAATTGTTGGAAGATAATTCATTTAAATTGGATATATTTCTCAAATGTCGTACATTTTCAAACAAAGAGGATGTGTTCAAGTGGATGGGTTGTTGTTCTTGGATGTTTATTCTATTCACTTAAGACTTTGATTTTGAAGCAAAAATGACTTGTTAATGTGTAGTTTCACAAACACTTTTACCAACGTTCAATATTTTAAGATTTTTTTTTAGCTTTATGTGATCCAAACTTATGCAGGGACGCAACAAAATACAAATATAAACATAAGCACAGAGATGCAACGAAAAAAACTTCATTTCATTAATATCAAACAACTGAAATATGCTTATAGACAAAGGAAAATATGTTACAATGAGGCTCAAGGGCCCTTCTAAATTAAAAACAAATGTAAACTCTATACAACCAAAAACCTAACCCTAGGAGATAGAACGACAAGAGTTTGTGGGCCCCATTGGGGTTAGTTGGGAAACCAACTTCCCAGAGATATAACTTGGTCATATGACCTTTTTTAACTTGTTAAAGATATCTCTAAGTACTACAAGAATTATGACAGGGCCCTGCTGACGGCTATGAGCCTATTGTGAACCTAAAAAAAATGTCGCTTAGGGGGTCAAAACAATTCCGAAAGTTCAAGACCTGAAAAAATGCTAAAAATAGTAAATTGTGCTATAATGAATAAAATCGATGAAATCGATTGGAGGTCTAGGTGGAATAGGCAGGTGGCCACTGATATCCACCTTGATCACTCCTCCCCCCTTAGGAAGTAATGGTCCCCATTGCATGCAGAGCCTCCATGAGGTAAGGAAATTTTATTTGAACTTGGCCCCTGGTGAGCCACTTGCCCTGGTGAAGGAGTTGTCAGCTTTGACAACTCGACATAGTTGGATCCTATGTTAGTGAGTTTTCTTGATCTGTGTGTGCGTGATTCTATCAGTTGTGGCATGTTCAATGCAGCTTGGGTTGAGGTATGTGGGTGTCAGCTGCTCAACAACGTCTGATGTGTCTATCAATGGGGGAAAGTATGGCCACAACTGGTCCACATTGAATATTGGGTGCAGGCCAATGAATGATGGAATGCTAAGCTCGAAATCATTGTCCCTGACAACCTTAGTGAGGGTGTAAGGCCCATATCAGAGTGGTCAAAGCTTGCAGTAGGTCCCAACGAGGCACTCCTTCTGAAAATGTAACCAAACTTTGTCGACCACCTCGAACTTGTGTGGCACCCGATGTTGGTCATGACGTTGTTTGTACTTAGAATTTGCTTTTTCCAATACGTAATGGATCTGCTAGAGGATGCGTTGAATGCGCTCACTGAAGTTTTTAGATCTGTAGTTTTAGACTGGACATGAGCTGAATCTACTCGAGTCGCTTCAAGTGGTATGACAACATGAATGGTACATAGTAGTTAGAATCTCAGTCCCACCTGAAAAGGGGTTGTGGTCAGTTGAGCTGTGGAGAGATCTGTTATAATTGTGCATGAAATAGGGGAGGATTTTGTCCCATGTGAGTAGATGCTTCGAGTTGTACATGAATAGGATGTGCACGATCATCTTGTTGACAACCTCCGTTTGGCCATCATTTTGGGGGTGGAAGGTCGTAGACCTAGTGAGGTTGGTATCCAAAAACAACTAGAGGCTTGACCATAATGAACTTAGGAACCTGTTTTCCCGATTTGAGATATTATATTGTGGGATCCAAAAGTGTACCCATACTTGTTCAAAGAAGAGTTTGGAAATGGCTTCTATTGTGATACTCTTCTTGTAGGCCGTAAAAATGGCCATCTTAGAGAATTTGTTGACGACCATGAAAACACAATCATTTCCATACTTGGTAAAAGGAAGGTTTGAGATGTAATCCATGGAGATGGATTCCCAGGGCTGGCTAGGAGTGGGAAGAGGATTATACATTGATTGCTTCTTGATTGTAGGTTTGGCAATGACATAGATAGTGAAATATCTAATGTACTTCCCAACATCATATCGAAATTTTGGCCAAAAAAATAAGTCTACAGTAATTCCATTGTCTTTTCTACCCCAAAATTTCCATCAACTCGACTATAGTGTGCTTCCCAAATCATCTTTGCATGCTCGCTTGAAGGAACATAGAGGTGTCCCAAGTGGCATAATAACACGTCCTAGACGTGAATGTTTGGAACTTTCTTATCTTCCAAGAGTGCCTGGTATGTGGTGTCGAATTATGGATCACTCTTGTAAAGATGTGGCCATTCCTAAGTCTCATGTCCACAAGAGTCAAGCACAGTGGTCAGTTCCATGATCGGTCAATCGATTGAGGCAGTCTGCAATATTATTAGTGTTTCCCTTCTTGTACTTAATGTTCAAGTGACACTGTTGCAGGTATGTGGACCATTTCTGATGGCAATCATTTTTCAAATTTCCTTGTGTTTGTATGAACTGCAGGTGCTGGTGGTCTGTGTGGATGAAGGGAGCTCAATACTTAAATACAAAGAGTGGATGGAGCTCTACTTGAATGGTTCATGAGGCACACTACTTGCTAAGGTTTTGCAAATGGGGTAGGAAGTTAAGTGGGCTTGATTGCGGAGAAAAATCCATAGTTAAGTGTGCTTGAGCTAGAGACGATCTAGGATGGGTGACCTCTCGGGAAGTCACGGTTACCGACTGCAAGCCTCAGAAATGATGATTAGTGCTATGTGATTCATTTCACTAGTTTCAATCCCACTTCTTCACCCTTCTGAGCATCAATCGATGTAGTGAGTGCTAAGTGGACTATTAAAAAATCATGAGAAATTAGTCAATTACCACCTCTCATGGAAATGGTCATAAATGAATGACTTACTTTAACGCAGTTGAATCCCAAAAAATGATATCTAATATAATGCACTACGAAAACCGCTCAATACTTAAATAAAAAGAGTGAAGGGAGCTCTACTATAATGGTTCATGAGGCACAATACTTGCTAAGGTTTTGAAAATGGGGTAGCAAGCTAAGTGGGCTTTATTGTGGGGAAAAATCCACTGTTAAGCGTGCTTGAGCCAAAGACGATTTTGGATGGGTGACCTACCGGGAAGTCCTGGTTATCGGGTGCAAGCCCCGGAAGTGAAGATTGATGCTTGTGATTCATTTCACTAGTTTCAATTCCACTTCTTCACCCCTGTGAGCATCACCCGATGGAATGAGTGCTAAGTGGACTATTCAAAAATCATGAGAAATCAGTCAGTTACTACTACCTCTCATGGAAATTTTCATAGATGAATGACTTACTTTAATGCAGTTCAATTCCAAAAAATGGTATCTAAAGGGAAGCATATTATTGATGTGGAGCCTAGTGCTACCGTTGCCACCACCAAGATCCAGAAGATTGAGCTTGAAGATCCATAAGAGGGGGAGTGTCTCTTCCACTCACAAATGTGGGCAAAGGGTTATTTTCTACAATTCATTGTCGATAGTGGGAGCCAAAATAACCCCATTTTAGTAGAGGTCGTGAAGCGGCTGGGCCTACCAACCACACCACCCCCTTATCCATACACCATCGAGTGGCTTCACCAAGGACAAAGTCTCTGCGTTAGCCTCCAATGTCGCCTTCCCTACAATATCAAGCCCTTCACATATGAGGTACTATGTGATGTTGCTCCTCTTGAAGTTTGTGATGTATTATTAGGCCAACCATACTTGTGGAAGTGTCATGTTGTGTATGAGTATAGTCCTCACACTATTATTATTACTTTTTGCAATAAGTTATACATGGTGAAGGCTGCAACAAGAAACAATGAAATTGGCATCCGAAAACAACATCCTTGATCCTAGTGAAAATTAAGCACCTACACTAGGTGGGGACCACACATGCTATTTTTAGGTGGAGGTCTATTTATAGATGCATGAACAAATTCTATTTATAGATGATGAGGAATTCTATTTATAGATCACATGTCTATTTATAGATGCATGTCGGCTATTATTGTCCCTTAATAATAGTTGGACAATAAATATTAATCTATTCTCATGGAGCACTTGGAATCAATTAAATGAAGTGGAAAACCAGTTAGCTGAAGGAATTTCAAGTTCAAAGGTTGGTTGGTGGGACATGCAAGTGGACTTAGTTGTAACTGAGTGATTCGAAGTTGTAACAGAGTTGGATATGTAGTTATGTGAGTTGTAAAGTAGTTTAACTCAGTTAAGTGAGTTAAACTCAGTTGTGCTAGTTGTAACTAGAGATAAAATTGTGAGAGATAAGTGAATGAATTATTAATTAATTCACAATCAGTGGTCTCACATGCAACTGAAGATTTACTACTGTTAACTACATGCATGTCAGATCCAATGGAGACCCAGTTGAGATGTAGGTGAAAGGGACAATTTGAGACTATCAGCTGTGACATTAGTGGGTGCACTCATGCAACTACAAACACATTGGATGTGCCTATGAGTATTGCGCAATCATGGCAGGAAAGGATGATTCATTGAGAGGTTCTTGACCATCAGGGATTGCGCAGTGGAGACATGATGTCTGAAGGTAGTAAATTGGTGCATGTATTTGCCAATTTTTGTAAGATAGTGTGAGACAATTGTATATTGTACTTAGAGCTCTTGGATTAGAGTTTTGTATGACATTGTTTCATGATCCATGATATATACATAATATATGATAGTGGGGTTTTTAGCTTTATGATTTCCTGATAAAAACATCTGTGTTATGTGTGATTGATCTTTCTTCTTGATATTGCAACTGGCGATCATGTTTTAAATTCCACAAGAATTTTTGTAGAAGCAATTCTATATTTAACAGTGGCATATAATTGTTAGCTTAGGAGAATCCAGGAAATATATAATTTGTATTAAAATTTTTACAGATACCAGACGTAGCACTACCTACTGCCATCTCTTTATCTTTGCGAAGTAATGTAGTAAGATCATTTCCCAGACTGAGAAATTTTTCTTCCTTATGATTCACTCTCATGGCAAGAAACAAATTGTGGCCACATCCACGACCTCCAGACATGGATCCTCCACGTGACAAAAATATATAGACAAGGTCATGGAGGAGTATAGGGACATCTTCACCACACCCACAGGGGTGCCCCTACACTATTAGTTCAAGCACTCCATCGATCTGAACCCGGGCATGCCGCTACCCAATGGACTGATCTATCGACTCTATGTTTTGTAAAACAATGAAATCAAGAGGAAGATTCAAGAGCTGTTGCAGAAATGGAACATTAGGCCAAGTTCATGACCTTGTGGGAGCTCGAGCATGTTGGTAAAAAAGAGGGTTGGGACCTGGAGACTCTGTATTGACTATCAGGTGTTGAATAAGATCATTGTCCATAATAGGTATCCAATCCCACATATTGATGACATTCTGGACTAGCTCAAGGGGGCCAAATATTTCAGCAATATTGACTTGAATTCCAGTTATCACCAAGTACCAATCGAACCCTCTGATGTGTGGAACATTGTCTCCAAATCCAAGGAGGGTATTTTCGAATGGCTAGTCATGCCTTTCGTGTTTAAAAATGCCCCAACAACCTTCATGAGTAGGTGGAAGACATCTTGCAGCCCTTCACCAACTCATTCATGGTAGTGTATTTGGATGACATCTTAATCTTCATCCAAATTTGGGAAGAACACCTCCACCATATTCGACATGTCCTACAAACCCTACGAAAACACATATTGTGCGCCAATTTGGAGAAATTCACTTTTGGAATGACCCAGACTCAATATCTGGGGCACATCATTCATGAGCAGGGTGTTCATGTAGACCCAACCAAGATACAAGTTTTCGGGATTGGCCAGCCCTAACCACTCTAACAAAGCTCTGCAAATTTCTGAGTCTTGCCAATTTATACTGCAGGTTTGTGTTGGGTTTCTCTCATGTCACTTGGCCTTTGAGTCAAGTCACTAAGGAGAAAGAAAAAACAAATTTCTTTTGGTTTGAATCTCCAAATAAGGCGTTCTTCGAGTTGAAGCATCATCTCTTCTCTGCACTAGTTCTCACATTACCAAACTTGCAACAACCATTTGAGATTGAGACGTATGCCTACGACATTGTATTGGTGCAGTTCTTACTCAGTAGGAGAATCGGGTGGCATATCATAGATAGACACTTTCAGACACAGTCCTTAGCAAGTATTTTTCCTCATGAACCATTCAAGTAAAGATCCCTTCACTCTTTGTATTTAAGTATTGAGGGGTTTTCGTAGTGCATTATATTAGATATCATTTTTTGGGATTCAAATGTGTTAAAGTAAGTCATTCATCTATGACCATTTCCATGAGAGGCAGTAGTAACTGAATAATTTCTCATGATTTTTGAATAGTCCACTTAGCACTTATTGCATCGGGTGATGCTCACAGGGGTGAAGAAGTGGAATTGAAACTAGTGAAATGAATCACATAACTCAGAAAGGAGAATCTGGTTGATTTATTGATCTTAGCTATAAGTCTATTATCTCACCTTTTTAAATTTGTAACTATGGTCTGTCTTCATAATGTATATTTGGTCACTTGATGTATTTGTATTTGTCATTGTAAAGCATATTTTAAATGCTAGAGTCAAAAGAAAATTTATTTTGAGTCAAAGTCCCATTGCAACTTCTTAAAGTATAATATTTGAATATTTGAATTGTAATTTTTTACTCCAAAAATAGTCAAGTTAGCCTCCCTCCAAGACACGTCGACACTGGCTAAAGATACACCCATTAGGATATGGAAAACTACTATATAAAGGCAGTTCAACCTCCTCCACTTAGGCATTCACATTCTCTAACACAAGACAAGTTTTAGGAAAGCAAGTGAAGGACAAGAAGGATGAATAGGACACATAGAAGGAAAAATTACCTCTCTTGAAAATCGCATAGGTGGATTGAATCCTCTCTTTGGTTTGCAGTTTTTATGGGAATTCTATTTTAGGGGGCCGAAATTCCGGGCAATTGCAGGGGCCAAAATTTTTGGCGTGATAGGAAATTTTAGGAGGACCGAAATTCTCGGTTAAGATAGGCAGAGCGAATTTTTGGATCATATTGGGAGGCTTGAATTGGGGGTAATACCAGGTTTTACCATATGTCTAGGTGTGTCTCTCGTTGAAAAAGAAGAATTTATCTATTGAAAAGGTTGTTCAGTTTTCCCCCTTGGTGGGTATTCCCAAGGTAAATCTTGTCTTCTTTTGTACATCGTGATATCTATTGTTCTACTATTCTTTATGGATGATTTTTTTTGAAGTATAATTTCTAAATGATATATTAGAATAAAGTAAAAGAAGAACTACATCATAATAAATTATCAGAATTTCAAAAATATCGTGCTAATCTCTATTGCACTTAGAAAATAAACATGGTATCAGAACTTTGGTGAAGGAAGGAAGGAACATTGAGATCACCCCTACAAAATCCCTAAAGAGCATGCTGTTTAAGTCCTTTTAGATTGGCATATGTGGCTTCGTCTATGAAATATGTGAACAAGTTAGAGGGAAACCCTAGCCTGGGAACTGTTAAATTTGGGTAGCGTCATGCCCTAAGGGAAACCCCAAGTCCCCATCAATGAACCCTTGTGTCCCAGAAGAAGAATTTTCATTGGTCAAAATAAAATTCAATTAGATGAAAGATATTATTGTTATTAATATATTTGGGAAATGAAATTTGAATTTAAATTTAATAAAATTTTCCCTCAAACAATTTCAAGTTCACCTTTCAATAATCAAGTTCAAAAATCCTAAGAGACAAGTCCCCTCACTCAAAGGAATAACTATAAAATGATTCTAAATATCCCTCATTTGATATATGGATCTTCTCTTCTGAGGCAAAGGCTTAGTGGCTCACACTAGATAGATTGAATAAGATTATTTTGTGGAAAGACTCACATTTACAGGGACTCGCTTTTGATGATGATTTGATCTCTCCGCAATGGCTCGTATGGTCATGATACTTTCAGATGTATCTCAGAGTTCACAAGGATTATCGTTACAGGTCTTATATTACATGATCTGAATCTCTGTATACATTCGATCTCGCTCTCTGAAATTGTATGACACTTTTACTCTACAATTAGTATGGTGACCCAAGTATATATGAAAATCTCACTATAATGGCTTTGTTCTCAACAATTATGGTCTCGCTCTTAATTGATGGCGCAGGTTAATGTATTCGCATCGCTGCAATTAAGTATGGTTTTAAATCTTTGTTATTATGTATGTATGGTTTTGTTTATCGACATCGATATATATATATATATATATATATATATATAACGCTTGAATTATGGCTCAATAATTCGGATCTTCCTCGTACCTCAATAACCTCATTATATGATTAGTATAATACCTCCGAGTGGCATTTCTACACTTGTTTAATCGACATCTCCCAGTCACAACATTGAATCTTGGCATCGAATCACAATATACATGGTTTGGTATGCACACAATTTTGCATACTATATAGTTAACACTAATTCACATGGTTCCTCTACATTACATACGATTATATATGTCTAGTTCCTCTACAGTTACATGGATGGATCTCTACAGTTATAATAAAATTATTTTCAGTTATATGTATAGTATAGATCAATATTGGTAAGACATCTCAAGCAGCATGGGCATATTGCATAAGTTTAACAATTATGACAACATGACCATGACAGTAGTGACAATATGATGACTAGTGACAGTATGATGATGCTGACAATGATGGTAGGGTAGATCCTTGACGGAGATGTATGGCATGATGGCGAGGTTGTGATATGTACAATCCTTTCAATATAGCATGATATGGCATGTTTTTAAATTGACTCTAGGAGGTTAAACTTGATTGATGATGAATGCCTTAATATTTATGTACTTTGTATCTCAGTTGAACAATTGATGAAATAAAATAGAAGAGGAAGATTTGATTGCAGGTTTTCCCCCTTGTCAGATTTTCCCCTGGTCTCCGACCAAATTCTAATGTCTCTTTCTGTATGATTTTCTTCTTATGTTCCTTTTACTATCTCGTTGCATTATTGACGACGTTGGTATTTCTACATAAATGTATATGATGTAATGATGTTATAATGTTATGGTGTGAATTCAATGTGTAAATGATATAATCCAATTATCTTAAGAAAAGAAGAATATAACCCTAAGATAAAATTAACATGGAATCAAAGCTAGGTTGAAGAAAAGTCATGGATATCACCCCTATGAAGACATTTTTGATGAAAGAAAGTGAAGATGGCGGAGACCTAAAAGAATGCTAGAGATTAAAGGAAACCCTAGGAAACCTTGTTCTAGTAGGAGGATCTAGGGCTTAGTAAATAACATGAGATTAGGGTTTGAGAGAAACCATTAATGCATAACATAATATTAGGGTATGAAAGAAAACTTTGAATTATGAAAGGAGGCTCTGGATATTATTAGCTCACACAATTCTGAAGTTGGTTTGCAAATTGGTTTATGGAAGACCGAAATTTCAGGGTTCGAGCTCATACAGGCAAAGAGAAGAATTGTGTTTATGGTCATGTTAGCTCCCCGTAATTTGCTAGATTGATTGAGATACAAAGGTACAGGGTAACATCAAACCAAGCTTTGGAATCCTAGGACCTAGCCTTCCTGGATTCACAGAGGGATCTCTCTAGTAGGTGCAAAGATGTGAACTTGTTTGCTGATTAGGGTTGATTTTAGGCTAGATGTTAAGTGCAGGGTATTTTGATTGTTTTTGGTTGGGTATGATGCTCAGATATATTTAGATAGAAAACAAGGAAGATTGTTAATTCATTGGGCAATGGAGTCAAACAAGGTCATGAACAAGTTCATCAATGGTTTCAAGAGCACTTGCAGGGCAATTCTAACTTGGTTGGTGGGTCTTTAAGGTTGTGAAGGATCATGAGATGGACATTAAACTTGGGAACAACAAGCTAATAAAGGGCAGAAATAGAATCCTTTATATACTTGTAAACTGAGAGAGTTAGAAGATTTATAAGCATAGCAAGAGAGTCAAAGGGTTAAGCAACACCTAATCCATTTGACTTCAGACTGGAAGCAGATAATCAACCAAGACAACATTCAGATAAAACATAGAAAGGAAAAAACTCATTTAATATTTCATGGGTTTTATCATCAAGAGCAGGAAAAACATTTAAGTTACACAAATAACTATAACCATAGAAGAAGAGACAAACCCTAGCATCCACAGTGACAGCTATGAGAGTTCCTTGAGACAATTTTAGCTAAGTAAGACAAAGAGCATGGTTAAGACAAACTTCGTTGACAAACTATAGGCAAAGTTGCTTCAAAAGATGATTTCAAGAACATAGTACTTCAGAGGTAACAATATGCAGGGCTAGCCATAAATCATAATTGATACTAATTGATCTAAATAATTCAAGAAAATAGACAAGCCAAAAACTTATTATATAGAAAGAGATGAATTCCCTAACATATTTCAAGCAAAAGAAAACATTTAGGCAGTAAAGGAAACAAACATATCTAAGGTGCCATCAACAAGCATATCTTAGTCTAAATTTTTTGTCCCATTGCAGCATAGATGGATGGAAAACATATGAGAAACTTAGAAAACATTAACAAGAGAAAACTTCACCATCAACCAGGCCTATGGATCCTACAAACAGTCCTTCTCCATCAACAAGTGAATCAGATCATGCATAAGCTCCAAGACATCAATTTCTCATCAAAGGCTTCAAGGGACTATGTATTACTTCAGCATAAGTCATCAACATCCAAAAAAATATACAAGAGCCTCATGCTATATTTATGGAGAAAATGAGGAGGTGGAAACCCTAATAGGCTTCCAGAAACCCTAATTCAGCCATAAATGTCATAAATGTGCTTAATGACCATGCAAAGCCCAAGACACATAAGAGATAAGAAAATAAATGAAACACACAAAAGCATAGCTCTCCAATCAAATCAGGAGTGTTTTGTCCAAGAAAATATTAAAAAACCAATTTTCCATTAATTAGTGTCTTTTGTTGACTTTTTGGCAAAAAACTATCTCTGTGGTAGCTCCAAATCAGCAAAAATTGGGGTCTGTTGCAGCTGAGTTTTGGACCCCTTCCCGGCATTGGATTCGGGCTCGTGATGGATCGTTGGAAAGCTTGAAGAGTATAATTTCCATAAATACTTGATTTATGCTGAATGGATTCCATTTACCTACTCAAAAATAAAATCTCCCATGACTTCTCAACGCGCAGCGCCAGGCCTGAAAAGGAGGCATAAAGGTAATTTTTGAGGTGTTTTTTGACCTTTCGAGGGGGAAAAAATGCTCCAAATGATCTGAAAATTTTTGGGCAGACTTATAGAGACATAAAAAACCCACAAATGCAAAATTTAGCAGCTGAATATGCCCCAAAAAAGAGCATAGCACCTAGGGTGTTGCGCTCCTAGGGGCCAAAATTTGGAAAAAACAAAAAGTTTCCGGATTTTCTTCAAAATTGGTGGGTAGACCCCTCAAGGGGTTTTAGACACTTTCTGAGAAGCATTAGCCAAGATCCCAAGGTTGTCATGAATTTTGGGCCTTTTTAGCTCTTTCATCTCTAGGAGGGCTTGCCTCAATTTAGCATTGGCAATCATGCTCTTCCTTGCATAATGTTTGACCATTTTCTTCTGCAAGGCAAGGCCCCTCTTCACGTCTTTGAAATGTTTGTGCTCCTGTTTATAATACTAGATGACCCTTTGTGCCCTTTCAAAATCCTTTTCCCATTCTTGAAGCTGGGCATACTTTTCTAGGAGGAGAAATTTTGTGTTTATCCCTTGGTCCTCATTATCACTGTATAGATCAACAAAGAGAGGGCCTTAAGAAGCCTTTTTAATCCTTTTTCTCCTCATGATTGATACCTTGGCTCAACACTCTTCAGTTTTTCTTTGACTTTTTCCAATGCTTTGGTATTTTGTGAGGAGGTGGCCCTTTGCCTTTTAGAGGCAGCAAACACACTCCTTTTCCCTCTATGATAAGTGCATGAGAGAGGGGAAATCATGGGAATCTCGAAGGGAATGTTGACATCAATTTGTCCTTCACTATGCTATGATTTTTCTATGTCTTCTATGGACTGAATTTTGTCAAGACAGTCATGACACCTATCATGACTGTCATGACTCTTTCTTGGACTGTCTTGGGCACTTAGATAGCTGCCTTCCTCATCTGGCTATTCTCCTTCTTCACTGTTTTCCTCTTCCTCATCATTGTTATCTTCCTCTTCATCATCATGTTCACTGTTTTCATCTTTGTGACTGCCATGACTGGTTTCATCTTTGTTTTCTTCTTCATCATCTTACTGCCCTTGGCCATTGCTGCTTTCTTCTTGGCCACTTTCCTCTTCCTCATTTTCTTCTTCCTCTTCATCATCTTTCTTTTCAATGCTTTCCTCATGATCATGGCTATTACTTCATCATTTTATTCAATTTCATCCTCTTCTTCACTGTCCTCTCCTTTTTCATCATTATCTGTCTCATCTTCTTCCTCATTGTTGCCTCCTATTTGCCCTTCATTAGGGCTACTGTCAGCCCCTTCACTTGGTAAATCAGGGGAGGAGGTAATAGGTGAAATTCTTTGTGGAGAAGGCACATGGGGAGATGATGGCTATGTGGAGGTAGATGGTTGTGAAGTGGAGGGCAAGCTCTGCTGGATGAAGGCCCGAGGGTCTGAAAACACATCATGTGCAATGAAGGTCTCCCAAGATATACCTTGTTTCTCTAGCTAGTATAGGACAATCATCTTGATCAGGGAATGATGAAAGAGGCTAGGCATTTGGTGGTCATAGCTTTTCCTCTTGACAGCAGAGGCCATTTTACCAATACTCCAGAAAAGGTAATAAGGTTGTTTCATCATCTTGAATTTGGTAAAATGCATCAACAATATGATATGATGTGAATAGAGCCGGGAGTACCTTCCCTCACATGTGAAAAAACTGATAATCTGCCTTATTAATGCTGCATACCTCTCTATAAAATAAGAAAAAGGAAAAATAGCCTTGCAGTTTTGCTGATAGGTGGGTTTCAAATAAGGTCCATAATAACCGAAATCCAACTTCTTTTGTTTGAACCAAAGCTCACCAACATCTGGTATACCGGTTGCCGTGGAAATCATTTCAGATGAAAGCTCAAATTGGACCCCTACTAGATCAACTTGGTGGTTTTGTAGGCTACAAGAAAACAACCTGGTTAAGTCTGGATGGTATTCGACTTGCTTGACCTTCTCACAAAAATGGTAGCATCCTACATCCTAGAAGCATGAAAGGATCATAGGAGAGGAAGTAATTGGAGTGGTGTCTAGGGGCTCAAAACTTTTAGCTTTTCCTCCATGATGTTTTTGCTTGGTGGGAGTATGACTCTCATCACCACTGGTGTGACTATCTCTCTGACATGATGGCTGGTCCAAACAACAGAAGGAACCTTGAGTTTTTTTTAGGGTATTTGGAGAAAAATAAGTGGTGTAGGTAAACTTTTGCAAAGAGGAAAGCTAAGGTGAAGACAACTTTCAAAGCTTGGACTTGGTGGTAGAGGTCAGGTTTATAGTGACTCAGTCTCCTCTTTGTATAAAAACCAATTCTTCTTATAAACCCTAGTTCAAAGACATGACAATTTGTTTCTGCATAGTCTAGGGTTTTGGTCAATTTCTAATCATGGATGACCTCTCTGATAAACAATATTTGGGAGAAGGAAAAAAGGTTAACCAACCTTATATTAACTTGCAGAAACCTTGCAGAGGCTGAAAAACTTGATTGTGAACATTTTTGGAAAAATTCTTGAAGTGTTGCCAGGGGCGTAGCGCCTGTGCGCAACGCCAGGATGGTTGGGCTATCGGGGCATAGCGCCGGGTGGAAAACCAGTCTCTCAGTGGTCGTTCCTGTGCCTGTGTGCAACGCCAACCTGCGAGCATGTAGCGCTGTGTAATATTACACTGCCTAGCTTGCCTTTGTGCATAGCGTCAGAGGCGAGGGGCGTAGCGCAGTGTTCAGCATGTAGCGCCTGCCAAATGTTCATAGTTTGCCCAAAAACCCAAAAAATTTCTTCTCAACGGATTCTTCTCCTCGGTAATGGGAAAATGATGCATGGAGAAGGTTCAACTTGGCTTTTATACTTGATTTGAAAAGTAAATTAAAAATACCAAACCCACTTTTGTAAAGTTGGGGTTTCCTATCTTTCAATGTGCAATTTTGACCAATGTTTGCTGTGAACACTCTTTAAATATTTTTTGGAAAACATGTTTATTTCTGCCTTTACCAATCTTTTTTCAGAGAAATATTTTTGGCATGGAGGCCTTTTGTTGGGAGCCTATCATTGAGATGTAGAAATCAAGGTCACATTTTTCCCTTTTAGGCCTGTCTTGACAATAACTCATAACCTGACTTTTTACTTCAAAAACTCTGTTTTTCTACCATTTGCCAAAATTATTTTCTTTAACCTGATACCCTTTGTCTTTCTTCTCTTAGTGCAAGTGAAGCAGTGCTATTTTGGGAAAAAACCTTAAGGAGGAGGCTTCTGTCCTTGAAATTTCTGAGATGGTTCTGTGCTTGTCATCAATGTTTTGTTAATCCACAAAAGAAAACTCTGATACTCTTTTACCTACAGGCCTGTTGTTTTTGTCTTGTTTGGGTCTGCCTCTTGGTGATGATTGTACCCTATTACTTTGCCTCCTCTTGTTGCTAGTGGTCATCTTGGCTACTCTTTAAAAAATGTGAACAAGGGCAGCTGTCCCTTGTAGTGTTTGTGCTCTAAGCCAAGGAGGCCCCTTTGAGTGCAACCTCTTTATGCAGGAAGGCATAACTTGTTGGGCACCAAATCCATCCTATGACTCAGTGAAACCTTTGGTGACCTATTGGGGACCTTTGGACTTTTATTTTGGATAGGGATTTAGAATTAGGGATCACCAAGCATAAGTTAGGACCTGTGATAAGCTTAGTGTGTTTTGAAGACCTAGGATCTAGCATTTTTGATTATCTAGAGGGTCTGTAGAGACAATTAGTGTCTGAGAATATTATGGAAGAGTCAGCAAGATTATTTGATTGGTAGGTTTGAACAGTAGTAGGGAATCTTGTAGATAAGAAAAACAGAGGATTTGGGCCAAAAGGAAAGACATGGTGAAAAATGAGTGATAGTTGGGGTAAAAATAAATGGCTTGAACCCAAGATGGGTCTTCCAGGAATGGTGGGCTAGTGATGAGTAGATAGGAAGATGAAAAAAGAGGAAAAAATTATCTTAAGAATAATGAAGGCCGTGAGATTTCTAAAACTCACAATGTTCATGAAATTTGTTTCTAGAAATCTAGAACCAATATTTAGTCATCTTTAGATATGAAAATTATGGATGACTAACAGTGGCTCCACTTGGGGAGGGAAACTCCTTTTCAGGAGGTGTCCAGAACTTTCAGATCTCTTGGTTTATGAAGACTAGTGCCTCATCCATTAGGCAGATTTTTACCTCTTTCACTTGTTGATGCTTGCTTGAAGCTGTGATCTTTAGTAATCTGAAAAACATGATTAACATCAAAATCATCTCTACCTACCCAACCTACTTGCCTAACATTTTTCCTTCCTTGGGTGCATTTGAACTGGAAAACCCTTGACATTTTTATTTTTTGAAAACACAAATCAAACTATCTAATTGTACCCTTATTTCTTCTAAGAGTTCAGATTAGGCTAATGAACTCTCTTATTCTCTACCTAGTCTAATCATTTGTCAAGATTAAGCTGTTTGAAAAACTTCATTCTCTATGCTATAAACATGAAATTGAAAGCATGGTTTTAAATCAGGATTAGGCAATCTGACTTACCATGAGTTGTGGCATAAGAAAAAACTACACACAAACATTATTCTACATAAAAGCAAAAAATAGAAAGATAAGGGCTCTGATCTATCATTTGTTATGCATCCTCATCTTCCTCTTTGGTTCTGTTTTGAGCACGTGGAACCAGTATCCTTTCATTCCCTAATCTATCCCTTTTTACAAGTCAAGTTTGAATGATTTAACAAGCTCTCTTTCACTAACTTATCAAAAAATAAATTGAAAACATGTTCAGCCATGATTAGGCTAGATGACTAAATAAGACTCGTTTTTCAAAGACTAGTAGTGGCATTTAGACTTGCACACTTTCAAAAACATCATTTTTTGGTATGGGGCTGTACCTATCTTTCAATTCCTGCCCTCTTTTCCCTTTTTCTATTTTTTAGGGTTTTTTTGTCTTTATATCCTTTCATCAAACAATGGTATGTACAAGGAATGAGAAAGTTTAAACTAAGGTTCTTGACAAAAGTAATGTTTAAGAATCCTCCCATTTACAGGACCTCTAAACAATTTAGTTCCATCAAGTTCCTTAAAAAAGAAAGCATTGTTGCCTCTCACTGTATCAATGATATTGGGACCTTTCCACAGATGTTCAAACTTACCATGTTTGCCTTTGTCCTCCCTTCTTGAATCCCATTTCAGAACCTTGTCTCCAATATGGAAATCATTTTCTTTGGTTCAACCTCCTCTGCATGTCATTTTCTTCTGATTGAAATTCTTGAAGAAGCTTCATGACTGGGACTCCTAAAGAGGTGGGAAAAACTGCATCCATGCCATACACTAGTTGATAGGGAGACATACCAATAGATTTCTTGGTGGTTAGTCTATCAGCCCATAGTGAATGCACTAGTTTGCTGTGCCATGCTTTTTGATTTTGTTCTAAGAGCATCTTAATGATGTTTACCAAGCTCTTGTTAGAGGACTCAACTAGTCCATTCCCTTGTGGGTAATAAGCAGTGGGGTGACTGAGGGTGATGTGATATTTATAGCAAAAGTCCACCATTTTCTTAGATGTAAAGGAAACAACATTATCGGTGATGATATTCTTAGGACAACCAAACCTGGATAGGATGTTGGTTTCAAGGAATTTGATGATAACTGAGTCAGTGGTGTTTCTAGAAGGGATGGCTTCTATCCACTTGGTGAAATAGTCAGTGGCAGTGAGGATCCACTTATGTTGGGCAGATGAAGTAGGATGGATCTCTCCTATGAAGTCCAAACCCCACTGCTGATAAGGGGCTTCAACACTGATGGGGTGCAAGGGTAAAGGCAGGAGCTTACTTTTTCCATCAAATATTTGGCATTTATGGCAAGTTATGACTAGTTTGTGAGTATCGAAAAATAAGGTGGGCCAATATTAGCCAGCTCTAAGGATCTTGTTGGCTGTGGTCTTCCAATAGAGGTGACGCCCACATTCTCCTTCATGTAATTCATGCATGATTTTCTCTACATCATCTTCAAGCAAACCTTTAAGAATCAAACCAGCAAAACTCTTCCACTATAATACTCCATCTAAAATGCAAAAAAATAATGTTTTCTGTTTTAAGAATCTTGCTTTATTTTTTGACAAAGAAGGGGGAGCATTGAGATAAAGAAGCACATAAATAATATCAGCATACCAAGGTGAATTTAGAAACATTTCTTCAATGTATGGTGCTGTATTTTATTCAGTTTCTTCTAACATGCCAACCATATTCATGTCTACAGCTTGGAAATTTGAGTTAGCCATAAGTTTTGCAAGTCCTTGTCCTTTAATCAATTTAGTGGGTCTCATTTCCAAATCATATTCTAAAATGGTAGAAATCCACTTGCCCCTTTTACCATCAGGGTCTTGATTAAGTATATCTTTGACAAACGTGTTTGGGAAAAAGGCTGTGATATGTGAATGCAAAATATAAACTCTAAAATCCTTCAAAGCTTTGATTAAGGAAAAGGCTTGTTTCTCCATAATGTTATACTTTAGAGGAGCATCCCTTAAGGATTTGCTGAAGAAAGCTATGGGTTTCTCTTGCCCCATGATGTTCTTTTGCAACAATACTGCTGCCACAGTATGTTCAGAGGCAAAGGAGAAAATGTAAAAGTCCTTGGTGAAGTCAGGGCTGATTAAGACTGGTGTTTTCATGAGTGCTTGTTTTACCAGCTCAAAAGATTGTTTTTCTTCCATATTCCACTTCACTCCTACTTCCTTTTTCAACATATTCGTGATATTTCTTAGGAGCTCAACAAGGTTAAGGATGAATCTTCTGAGGAAGTTAATCTTTCCAATGAAAATTTGCAACTCTTTAATGTTTCTAGGATGGTTGATTTGTAAGATGCCTTCTATTATTTTGGGATTTGTCTTGATTCCCTCCTCAGAGATGATGTGACCTAAGAGTTTTCCTTCCTAAAGGCCAAACAAATTTTTCTTAGGATTGAGGGACATGCCATACTTTCTACATTTTTCGAAGACTTTTCTCAAGTGGACTAAGTGCTCCTCATCAGTCTTAGAGTAGGCAGTGATGTCATCAAGGTATATGACTATGAAGTATCCTATGTCTTCTGAAAAAGCTATGTCCATTTCCCTTTGGAAAGTATCCCCTGCATTAATTAAACCAAATGGAATTTTAACATACATGAATGTACCCCAAGGTGTAGTGAAAGCAATTTTAAGTTGGTCACTTGGAAAGACTAGAACTTGGTTATAACCTGAGAAGCCATCTAGTAATGAGATTCTTTGTGAGCCAACTACCTTTTGGAGTATGTGATCCATTTTAGGCAAGGGGTAATTTTCTTTCAAGGAGGCTTTGTTCAAATTTCTAAAGTCAATACAAAGCCTAATTTTACTGGTCTTCTTCCTAACTGACACAAGTTTGGACACCCATTCTGAGTATCGGACCGGGACTATTATCCCGACATCGTACATCTTTTTGATTTCTTTCTGAACTGAGGGTAACAAGAGGGGGTTTATTCTTGTTAGGTCCCTATATTACTAGTATAGTCCCTTATTGTTGTTAGTGTAATCCCCTTATTGTTATTATTGTACCCTTGTAACCCCCATATTGATATTATTGTGCCCTTAAATTATTATTGTTAGGTCGGCTAGGATTACATTGTGGCCCTACTAGGATTACATTATGGCCCCATGGACTCCTATATATAGAAAGGAGGTTTTGTAATTTGAGTCATCAAAGAATTGTTCATTCATGTAATGTATTGGAGGTTGCCACCTCGAAGTGGCTTATTTCGAAGGCGTTGATATCTCTTTTCTTCTCTTTTTGGAGCTAGTTTCACAACATTTGGTATCAGAGCTTTGAGATTCTAGGGTTTCACTGCTCCAAACAGGTCAGCATGGAATTTTCTCTATAAATTTTTTTCTACGAAGGTTTAGAATCTAAAATTTTTAAAGTGCGAAGAAAAAATCATGAGGAACATTGTCAAAAAATTTCAGAGCTTGTATTGCAACAGTTTCAGAGATATGATCTGTGAAAGTTAGGTAATTTTTCAGGCTCTTGAATTTAACCTAAATAGGTCATCGTGGTAGTTTCGTAATAAATTTTTTTCTACAAAGGTTCAAAAGCTGAAATTTTTAGAGTGTGAAGCCACAATCCTAAGGAACATCGTCAAAAATTTTAGATATTGGTTCACAATATTTTTGGAGATATGATCTGTGGAAGTTAGGGCTTGTTGAGGCTTCTGAATTTCATCTCAAAGAGGTGATCGTGGGAAAATATTCATAACTCTCTCTCTGAGCATCAGATTGGAATGCTGTAAAAAGTGGCCGCAAGTGCATATACTGTAGTTTTCATTCTATAAATTTCATAGCCAAAGGAGGAAACATTGACACATGGCAAGTCATACAAGTTCGCTCTACTGAACCAGTCCAAAATTGGGTCATTGTGGGAGATTGGACATAACTTTGCCTTGAAGAATCCAAATCAGATCAGACTTGTGGAATTTGAAAGAAGCTTCAAAGGGCTACTACAAGGCTGAATTTCAGATATTGAGGATCTGCAATTATAGAGATAATTCAATTTCAATATCGAGCTCCTTAAAAGCAAGTAAAAGGTGTGAATTTTTTTTTTCCGAATTGCATAAGTCTTGTTTGAAGAATCAAGTTGAATTGATTACAAGGGAATATTGTAGAATTGATATCAGTATTGGATTATAAAATGGCCCCTAAAAATAATTCAACACCCATTAAGCCTTTAGAAAGCTCTAATATGACTCATGAAGACGAAGAATGGCAACATGACATATCAAAATTACAAGAGCAAGTGCAACAAATTTCTCTCTCGCAAAGAGCAACAAAAAATGACATGGAAGTTTTGAAGAAAGGCATGGAAACTAAGATGGATGGTTTGAAGAAAGGCATGGAATCTAAGATGGATGGTTTGAAGAACAGACAGGAATATAAGATAGATGGCATGGAGGTCGGCATGGAATCTAAGATGGAAAACATGAAGAATGATATAAAAGTAGACATGGAAGGTTTGACAAAGTTGATACAAGAAATGTTTCCTAATGGTGAAAATATAGTAGAGGAAACTCATTATGAGAACAAAATAATGTTAATTGTGATTTCATAAACTCTAATGTTGGAGGAAAGAACCACCATATTCCAAAAATGGATATAAGGAAGTTTGATGGAAAGGATCCTGTAACATGGATACTATAGATGGAGCAATATTTTGATCTCCATAATGTGCAAAACACACAAAAGGTGAGCATTGAAAATTTACATTTAGAACAAAATACATTTGTATGGTATCAATGGCTTTTCTCCCGTAAAAAAATTGTCACTTGGTCAATTTTTACCGAGGAAATGATAGCACATTATGAGGATACAAAGAGCAACACCTTCTTTAGCCAATTGATAAATCTCAAACAAAAGGGTTTAATAAATATACATTGAGGACTTCCAAAAATTGAATATAAGGGTAACTAATATTCCAGAGGAACACAGGATTTATCTCTTCATAGGTACTTTAAAGGATAACATCCAACATGAAGTTCGTATTTTGGAACCTGATTCATTGGAAAAGGCATTCAGGTTGGCAAGAAAAATTTAATGTAAAATTATGGTGACAAGGAAGCCTACCACTCACTTCTATAAATTGGGAAGTGTTGCTACTCCTATATTTCCACAACCTACAAGGTTGACACCAGAACAATTGGAAGAAAAAAGAGAAAAAGGGCTTTGCTATAGTTGTGATAGAAAATACACTAAAGGTCATAAGTGTGCCGAGAAGAAATTATTTTACATAGATTGTGAAGAGGAAGAAGAAAATGAACAAGAAGAGGATATACACCTAGAACTAACCAAGAAGAGGAAGAAATGAGTCCGACCATATCGTAATGTATGTGACTACTACCTCTCAAACTCTCAAGATATAAGGACATATCAAGAAGAAAAAGGTAATAGTGTTGATTGATTCAGGTAGTACCCATAATTTTATTCATTATAAGGTAGCCAAGGAATTGAATTGTTTCCTATACCCAGCACCAGAATGTCAAGTGATGGTAGCAAATGGAGGAGCTATAAATTGCTCTAGAAAATGCCATAATATCAAGCTAACCATGGGGGAATATGTTTTGAATAGTCCAATGCTTTCCATTCCTATGGGAGGTGCTGATGTTGTACTAGTAGTACAATGGTTACAATATTTAGGGACGGTAGCTTTTAGTTTTCAAGAACTTTTCTTGAAATTTTTTTCAGAAGGAAAGGAAGTCGAATTACGGGGTATTGTAGGGAAGCTGGGAAAGATAATAAGCTCTAATGTCATGAAAAAGCTTCTAAAGAAAGAACAACGAGGCATAATTGCACAATTATGCTCACTAGAAGTTCCAACATCAAAATCATCTATTTTTGCAGATCTCCAAAAAGTCTTGGAAAATCATTCCAAGGTTTTTGAAACTCCAAAAGGACTCCCACCTATTCGTGATCATGATCATGCTATTCATTTGATTCCAGGAAGTGTTCCTCCAAACATCAGGCCTTATAGATATCCTTATGTCCAAAAGTGCGAAATTGAACGTATGATTGCAGAAATGTTAGAGGCGGGTATAATTCAACCTAGTCAAAGTTCTTTCTCTTCTCCTGTATTATTGGTACACAAGAAGGATGGATCATGGTGCATGTGTCTGGATTATAGGGAGCTCAATAAGCTCACCATTAAAGATAAATTTCCCATTCCTGTGATTGATGAATTACATGGAGCAATTTATTTTACCAAATTGGATCTTCGTTCAGGGTATCATCAAATTAGAATGAAGACTGAAGATATTTCGAAAACAACATTTCAAACTCATGAGGGTCATTATGAATTTTTGGTCATGCCTTTTGGCCTTACCAATGCACCTTCTACATTTCAAGGGTTGATGAATTCCATTTTCAAACCCTTCCTTGGAAAATTTGTGCTAGTATCTTTTGATGATATACTAATCTACAGTAGGCCATGGAAGGATCATGTTTAACATGTTGATAGGGTGCTCAAACTATTGCGGAAGAAACAATTATATGCAAAAACATCCAAATGTTTCTTTGGAGTACAAGAGGTGGAATATCTAGGTCATATTGTATCTCATGAGGGTGTTAATGTATACCCTAACAAAATTAAAGCCATTAAGGAATGGAAAATCCCCACAACCATAAAGAAGTTACGAGGATTTCTCGGGTTAACAGGGTATTATCGAAAGTTTGTTAAGAATTATGGGAGAATAGCAGCACCTCTAACAACATCATTGAAGAAAGATGCATTTTCATGGACTCCTGAAGCAACTAAGGCCTTTGAAAATATTAAAGAGGCAATGTGCCTAGCATCAGTATTAGCTACGCCAGACTTCACAAAAACCTTTATTGTGGAATGTGATGCCTCGGGAAATGGAATTGGTGCTGTTCTAATGCAAGAAGGAAGACCCATTGCTTTTGAAAGTCATCCAATCAAAGGAAAGTATTTACATAAACCTATTTATGAGAAGGAAATGTTAGCAATACTGCATGCATTAAAGAAATGGAGAACTTACCTAATGGGAAGACACTTCAAGGTAAAAACTGATCATGATAGTCTTAAACACTTTTTGGAACAAAGAATATCTTCAGAAGAGCAACAAAAATGGGTTACAAAGATGTTGGGTTATGACTTTGAAATAATATACAAAAAAGGGAAGCTAAATGTTGTTGCAGATGCACTCTCAAGAAAGAATGAAGAGGTGGAATCATTAATTTGTGCCATTTCTATTATCCAACCAGATTGGATAACCGAAGCAAGAGATGAATGGAAGAAGGATGAAGAAGTATGGACACTCATTCAAAAGTTGCAACAAGATCCTAGTACATCTGATACATTTAGTTGGAAAAATGATTCCTTATGGTACAAAGATCTCTTATATTGTTGTAAGAATTCCCAACTAAAACAAAATATTCTTTTGGAATTGCACACTTCTCCTTTAGGAGGACACTCAAGATTTTTAAAAACTTACCATAGGGTGAAGAAAGAATTTTTTTGGGATGGCCTTAAATCTGATATTCAAAATTTTGTGACAGAATGTTTGGTTTTCCAGCAGAATAAAGTTGAGACAATTAAGACCCCGGGACTTCTACAACCTTTATCCATTCCAAGTCAACGTTGGGAGGAGATTTCAATGGATTTTATCACAGGTTTACCTAAGTCCGAAGGAAAGAATGTCATCATGGTGGTAGTTGATAGAGTTACCAAGTATGCACACTTTTGTGCATTATCTCATCCATTTAAAGAAAGTACAGTTGCTACTACATTTATGGACAGAATTCAAAAGCTACATGGAAGCCCAAGGGTTATTGTGAGCGACAGAGATCCCATTTTTACTGGAAATTTTTGGATGGAGTTGTTTTCTTGTTTGGGTACTCAATTAGCTCATAGCTCATCTTATCATCCTCAATCTGATGGTCAAACTGAGATAGTAAATAAATGTTTGGAAGGATATCTTCGTTGTTTTGTATCTGATAAACAAACACAATGGGTCAAGTGGTTACCTCTAGCTAAATGGTGGTATAACACTTCCTTCCATACTGCAACAAAAATGACCCCATTTATGGCACTTTATGGATATCATCCACCATCCGTCACATCATCTTTAAGAGAAAATTCGAAGGTTCAAGCAGTGGAATATCACATCGAGCATCAACAAGAAGTTCTCCAACTCTTAAAGGACAACCTGAATTTGGCACAAAATCGAATGAAACAACAGGCAAATCAACATCGCAGCGAGAGAAGTTTTGTGTAGGATATTGGGTATTTTTACGGCTACAACCATCCAACAAATGTCCCTCAAGCAAGCTAAGAAGGATAATAAATTATCGCCAAAGTACTATGGTACTTACAAGGTGTTGCAAAATATTGGTACTATGGCATACAAACTGGAGCTTCCTGCTTCTTCACGAGTGCATCCAATTTTCCATGTTTCATGCTTAAAGAAGGTTATAGGTGAAGATCTTCCAGTTCAAACAATATTGCCAGAACTTGATGAGGAAGGAAAAATCATATTGGAACCTGAAGCGGTCACGAAAACAAGAACTCGACAGCTACGGAATCGATCAATTTCAGAGTATCTCATCAAGTGGAAGAACTTACCTACTGAAGATTCTACATGGGAGGATGATAATTTTATACAGAAGCACCCAGAGCTATTCAAGTGTTGAGGACAATAGTTTTTTGAAGGAGAGGGGCATGTTAGGTCCCTATATTACTAGTATAGTCCCTTATTGTTGTTAGTGTAACCCCCTTATTGTTATTATTGTACCCTTGTAACCCCCATATTGATATTATTGTGCCCTTAAATTATTATTGTTAGGTCAGCTAGGATTACATTGTGGCCCTACTAGGATTACATTATTGCCCCATGGACTCCTATATATATAAAGGAGGTTTTGTAATTTGAATCATCAAAGAATTGTTCATTCATGTAATGTATTGGAGGTTGCCCCCTCGAAGTGGCTTATTTATAAGGTGTTGATATCTCTTTTCTTCTCTTTTTGGAGCTGGTTTCACAAGGTTGGACACCCATTACGAGTATCGAATTGGGACTATGATCCCGACATCGTACATCTTTTTGATTTCTTTCTCAACTGAGGGTAACAAGAGGGGGTTTATTCTTCTCAAATTTTGTTTAAATGGTTTCTGATTTTCTTTAAGAGGAATTTTATGTTGAATGATTTTGGTGTCATAGGATTTCAAGTCTTCATACCCCCAAGCAAACACATCTTTAAATTCTCTAAAAAGCTCAATGTATTTCTGCTTTGTGTGAGATGGGAGAGTTTTGGACAGCTTGATCATTTTGGGCTCTTTCATCCATCCAATGTTACACTCTTCTACATTTGTTTCAGTGGATTCCATCTTGGGTTTTTTAGCTACATCATTAAAATCAAACAACTCTTCTAGTGGTGTAAGGCTTCTTGGCAAGGTGTCATTTTTGTACTGCAAAATTTCAAATTCTCTTTGATCAGATTTATCAAATAATTCTTCAACACAAGAGTTTTGAAGGTGGTTTATATCATCATCAAAGGGCAGCTTTGTTTTGGGAGTTTATTTTTTAGCAAAAGTATTTCTTTCAAATCTCAAACTCTGTTTTGTACTTGCAAAGTCATTTATGGATTGCAGAAAATCATCTATTTGGTCATCATTGTCAAACACTTTCCAATGGTTTAGGTTGTCCGGTACAGTAGGCCTATTCTTTATTTTGATGAGGCATTGATTCTCTTCATAAGGTAAAGAGAAATTGCTGGCAGCAAAGACAAGCTCATTGGCAAGGCAATTTTGGGCCCTAGGGATGAAAGTGAGTTCATATTTCTCAAATGTTTTGAGAAGGTCTAGGGAAGATTTTCTATATTCCCTTGACCTAGGGTTCTTGGCTGAATATTCTCCCTTAATTTGATTTATGATCAGTTCTGAATCTCCTTGAACCAAGATTTTCCTAGCTTTGAGGTCTTTGAGTAGGTGTAAACCAATAAGGAGAGCCTCATATTCTGCAACGTTGTTGGTGCATTGGAAATCTAACCTATAGGAATGGCCTTTATTTTTTTTGTGGAACCAAACCCCTACTCCTGAACCAGCCTTACCACAGGAGCCATCAAAGCTTATATGCCAAAGGGTGTCAATTTTAGTTTTGTCAATATTCTGCACTTTGGGGCTGCTAGGATTTGGGGTGTCATTTTCTTGGTCAGAGGACGGGCTTGGTTGTTCTGAGGGGCTTAGTTATTTCTCCTTGTCATATATTTGTTCATCTATGTCATTTTAATTGTATAAGATGAAGGGGTCAAGGTCTGAGTGAATGGAATAAACCGTTGTGTTATTTGGCCTATCTATGTTACTCACCATGTATTTCATGTGGGATTCCCGGTATAATATCCTTGTTTGATTGAACACTGGGATGGTGGCATAAGTCATGTCCATTTGAAGGCTTCCCTAGAGTTTGGCCCCCCATGATCTAGATAAAAACGTGCCATATTTTGGGGGGATATCAGCCACAACTATATCCATGACTAGACTTTTAGCAGGGATTTGTGCCAGATTGACACACAGATCCTTGATTAGGCCTAGACACTTGACCCCACTGGAATCAAAAGAGTACAAGTCTTTGTAAGGTTTTGTGATCTCTAATCCCAATCTCTCCATCACAACCTTTGGCATGAGGTTGTGTGAGGAATCGGAGTCTAACATAGCATTATGTAGAATTTTATCATGTATGTTCAGACTTACATAAAAAGGAGGGACAACTCCTTATTGATGTTTCCCCTCTACTTCAGGACCAAACAACAATTTCGGTTTATCATCAGTTAAGTTTAAAGTATCGGTATCACTCCCTATATTTAAAACTTTGAAAATCTGGGATCTATATACCTCTTGGGTTACCAGCTTAGTGAGGGGTATGGTTATCTTGATCTTGGAAATCTCCCCCTCAAAAATGAAAGGTGTAGGTGTTTTTATTGAATTTACATTAGTTTTATCAGCCATGAAATTTTCTACATTTTTAATTTGCTGATTCTGATTTAATGGTTTGGAAAGCAGGATTTTTTCAGGGCCACTAGTTGAAGTACTAGGGTAGCTTGAATCTTTGTTAGGTTGACTAGTCTTTGGTATGTTTAGTTCAGATTTCTTAGCCACATTATTTGTATTTTTTGCTGTCTTTTTAGGGATAGGTTCAGAGGTTTTTCTAACAGCAGTTTTTGGCTGATTTGTTTTAGGAATATCTTGACTCTTTTTACTCCTAAGGTCATACTGCCTATGGACTTCCATTATGGCATTCTCAAATCCTAATCTATAGTCTTTGAAATCTTCATATGATTTCTCATGTGGTTTTGAGGAAAACATCCTTTGTTCTTATTCGGTAAGGAATATGTTATCCTCATCATCCGAACCTATGACATTTACATGGTCTTCTTCCAAATGCTCAGACTCTCTTTCTTCTTCATCTACGTAGTTGTCTTGGAAAGGGGGTATGAATTGTTGGTCACTTTCTCTTTGTCTAACTGGAGGAGGGTCTCTTCTAAAATTTTTATTTCTATTCCTGTTTTGAAGATTGGCTTGATTTTCCCTAGGAGGTGTTCTCTCATTCAAACTGAATTTTTCCATCATCCTCTCCATTGTCCTAACTATGGAGTCAAGTTTGGTGTCGGAAGAGGAGGGTGCAGGTGTTGTGTCATCTCTATAAGTCACCCTTTTTTTTGATCTTACCCTAGCCCTCTTCTCAATCAAATTGGCCTCTACACTCACAACCCCCATTTGCATGTCTTCTAGAGTTAGGTCATCTCTCTCCCTTAGTTGATAGGCCATATCAACATCAAAGCCTTCGGGATATTTCAGCAAGGCCAATCCTTGTGGAGGTTTTATGTGAGGTGGGAGATCATTGTAAACACTGTTAAACCTAGTGGAGTAGTCATGAACAATTTCTCCCAGATTTCTCTTAAGATTGTTATATTCAGACATAATTTGGAGGGGGTTTTTCTTGATTTCCAATTTGTTCACAAAATTTTGGTATAGAGTAGGGAGATCATGAATGCTGTTGGGAGGCAAGTCTTTAAACCATTTCTTGGGTTCTCCCCCTAGGCTCTGAGAAAAAATCCTCATTTTTATGGTTTCTTCTTCTAAGTCCATATAGTCAAAAGCATCATTAATTCTATCTACATGTTTTTGAGCAGTGATCGATTCAGTCCCTAAGAAGTGAGGGATTTTGGATTAATAGTCATTTGGCAGAGGTAATAGTGGTTGTTGTAGAGCCAGTGGAGCATACCAGGTTGCCATGATCGGAGGAAAAGGAAACAAAGGCTGATTTACAAGGGGGGGATTTGTGAGAGGTGGAGGAGGATGGAGTGAGGTGGTTTGCACACTAGTGGTATGGATGGGTGTAGCTGAGGTACTTGGACCGAAAGGCTGATTCTGAGTAGATTTGAGATGAAAAGGTTTGAGGTGATGGATAAGCTGAAAATCAGGTGGAGTGGAAGGAGAATCTTCTATACTGAAGCTTTGCTGCAAATCTATGGGCTCAAAGTCAGCTTGGTCAACCCTACTTTGTGATTTGGTCCTAAATAGGTTCTTGGTATGGTGAAAATCAAACTGAGGATCTTGTGAAACTGTAAGGTGTTCCGGTGCAGAACTTTCTCTATGGATGGTCCTAAAAATGGGTGAGTTTCCAGCTTTAGGATTTTTCCACAAAATATTTTCTGGGTTATCAACTATGGTAGGAGGATTTGGGTCCGGGTGTGATCTGGTATAGATCCTTTGTGAAGCCAGATCTCTCTATTCACACAAGGTACGACTAGGACTTAAAAACTATTTTGGACTGATTTGACACAACCCTAGAACAACCTATGGGACCAGTGGGATGAGGAAGGCCTACTGGAGGCTAGTGGAGTCGCCAGGTGGATTTCTTTTTTTTTTTGAAATTTTGAGGATATGTATACAATTGTTCCACCACCAAATTCTTGATAAAAAAATCAATCTAGGGAGTACTATTTTGGGTTTTTAGTTTCTTTATGTAGCCTTAAGGTTAATGAGTATCTCCTAAGTAAGTCATTATCTTGCTAGGATGGTGAAGTAATTAGTTTCTACTCTGGCTATGGGTTGGTTTTTAAGCCAAACTAGGGATGCATATGAGTCTATAAGAGTTTGTCAGGCTACTATGAACTCAGTCCCACCGTGATCGCCATTATGTTAGCTCCTCGTAATTTGCTAGATTGATTGAGATACAAAGGTACAGGGTAACATAAAACCAAGCTTTGGAATCCTAGGACCTAGCCTTCCTAGATTCAGAGAGGGATCTATCTAGTAGGTGCAAAGATGTGAACTTGTTTACTGATTAGGGTTGATTTTAGGCTAGATGTTAAGTGCAGGGTATTTTTATTGTTTTTGGTTGGGTATGATGCTCAGATAGATTTAGATAGAAAACAAGGAAGATTGTTAAGTCACTGGGCAATGGAGTCAAACAAGGTCATGAATGAGTTCATCAATGGTTTCAAGAGCACTTGCAGGGAAATTCTAACTTGGTTGGTGGGTCTTTAAGGTTGTGAAGGATCATGAGATGGACATTAAACTTGGGAACAACAAGCTAATAAAGGGCAGAAGTAGAATACTTTATATACTTGTAAACTGAGAGAGTTAGAAGATTTATAAGCATAGCAAGAGAGTCAAAGGGTTAAGAAACACCTAATCCATTTGATTTCAGACTAGAAGTAGATAATCAACCAAGAAAACATTCAGATAAAACATAGAAAGGCAAAAAATCATTTAATCTTTCATGAGTTTTATCATCAAGAGCAGGAAAAACATTTAAGTTGCACATATAACTATAACCATAGAAGAAGAGACAAACCCTAGCATCCAAAATGACAGCTATGAGAGTTCCTTGAGACAATTTTAGCTAAGTAAGGCAAAGAGCATGGTTAAGATAGACTTCTTTGACAAACTATAGGCAAAGCTGCTTCAAAAGAGGATTTCAAGAACATAGTACTTCAGAGGTAACAATATGCAGGGCTAGCCATAAATCATAATTGATACTAATTGATCTAAATCATTCAAGAAAATAGACAAGCCAACAAATTATTAGAGAGCAAGAGATGAATTCTCTAACATATCTTAAGCAGAAGAAAACTTTTAGGCAGTGAAGGAAACAAATAGATCTAAGGTGCCATCAACAAGCATATCTTAGTCTAAATTTTTTGTCCTACTGCAACATAGATGGATGGAAAACATATGAGGAACTTAGAAAACATTAATAAGAGAAAAATTCACCATCAACCAAGCCTATGGATCCTGCAAACAGTCCTTCTCCATCAACAAGTGAATCAGATCATGCATAAGCTCCAAGACATCAATTTATCATCAAAGGCTTCAAGGGACTATGTATTACTTCAGCATAAGTCATCAACATCCAACAAAATATACAAGATCATCATGCTCTATTTATGGAGAAAATGAGGAGGTGGAAACCCTAAGAGGCTTCTAGAAACCCTAATTCAGCCATAAATGTCATAAATGTGCTTAATGACCATGCAAGGCCCAAGACACATAAGAGATAAGAAAATAAATGAAACACACCAAAACATAACTCCCCAATCAAATCAGGAGTGTTTTTTCCAAGAAAATATTAAAAAACCAATTTTCCATTAATTAGTGTCTTTTGTTGACTTTTTGGCAAAAAGCTGTCTCTGTGCGTAGCTCCAAATCAGCTAAAATTGGGGTCTGTTGCAGCTGAGTTTTTGACCCTTTCCCGGCATTGGATTCGGGCCCGTGATGGATCGTTGGAAATATTGAAGAGTCTAATTTCCATAAATATTGAGTTGTGCTGAATGGATTCCATTTACCTGCTCAAAAATCCAATCTCCCATGACTGCTTAATGCGCAACACCAGGCCTAAAAAGGAGGCAGAAAGGTCATTTTTGAGGTGTTTTTTGACCTTTTGAGGGGGAAAAAATGCTCCAAATGAAATGAAATTTTTTGGGCAGACTGATGGAGACATAAAAAACCCAAAAATGAAAATTTTAGCTGCTGAGGATGCCCCAAAAAAGAGCGTAGCGCCTAGGGTGCTGCACTCCTAGGGGCCAAAATTTGGAAAAATCAAAACGTTTCCGGATTTTCTTAAAAATTGGTGGGTAGACCCCTCAAGGGGTTTTAGACACCTTCTGAGAAGCATCGGCCAAGATCCCGAGGCTGTCATGAATTTTGGGCCTTTTTAGCTCTTTTAGTTCTAGGAGGGCTTGCCTCAATTTAGCATTGGCAATCATGCTCTTCCTTGCATAGTGTTTGACCATTTTCTTCTGCAAGGAAAGGCCCATCTTCACCTCTTTGAAATGTTTTTGCTCCTGTTTATAATAGTAGATGACCCTTCGTGCCCTTTCAAAATCCTTTTCCCATTCTTGAAGCTGGGCATATTTTTCTAGGAGGAGCAATTTTGTGTTTATCCCTTGGTCCTCATTATCACTGTCTAGATCAACAAAGAGAGGGCCTTTAGAATCCTTTTTAATCCTTTTTCTCCTCTTGACTGGTGCCTTTGGCTCAACACTCTTCATTTTTTCTTTGCCTTTGTCCGATGCTTTGGTATTTTGTGAGGAGGTGGCCCTTTGCCTTTTAGAGGTAGCAAACACACTCCTTTTCCCTCTATGATAAGTGCATGAGAGAGGGGAAATCATGGGAATCTCGAAGGCGATGTTGACATCAATTTTTCCTTCACTATGCTCTGATTTTTCTATGTCTTCTATGGAATGATTTTTTTCAAGACAGTCATGACAGCTGTCATGACTGTCATGAATTTCTTGGACTGTCTTGGGCACTTAGATAGCTACCTTCCTCATCTGATTGTTCTCCTTCTTCACTTTTTTCCTCTTCCTCATCATTGTTATCTTCCTCTTCATCATCATGTTCACTGTTTTCATCTTTGTGACTACCATCACTGGTTTCATATTTGTTTTCTTCTTCATCATCTCGCTGCCCTTGGCCATTGCTGCTTTCTTCTTGGCCACTTTTCTCTTCCTCATTTTCTTCTTCCTCTTCATCATCTTGCTTTTCAATGTTTTCCTCATGATCATGGCTGATTACTTCATTATTTTCTTCACTTTCATCCTCTTCTTCTTCACTTTCCTCTCCTTGTTCATCATTATCTGTATCATCTTATTCCTCACTGTTGCCTCCTATTTTCCCTTCACTAGGGCTACTGTCAGCCCCTTCACTTGGTAAATCAGGGGAGGAGGTAATAGGTGAAATTATTTGTGGAGAAGGCACATGGGGAGATGATGGTTGTGTGGAGGTATATGGTTGTGAAGTGGAAGACAAGCTCTGCTGGATGAAGGCCCGGGGGTCTGAAAACACATCATGTGAGATGAAGGTCTCCCAAGATATACCTTGTTTCTCTAGCTGGTATAGGACAATCATCTTGATAAGGGAGTGATGAAAGAGGCTAGGAATTTGGTGGTCATAGCTTTTCCTCTTGAAAATAGAGGCCATTTTACCAATACTCCGAAAAAGGTAATAAGGTAGGTTCATCATCTTGACTTTGGTAAAATGCATCAGCAATCTAATATGATATGAATAGAGCCAGGAGTACCTTCCCTCACATGTGAAAAAACTGATAATCTGCCTCATTAATGCTGCATACCTCTCTAGAAAATAAGAAAAAGGAAAAATAGACTTGCAGTTTTGCTGATAGGTGGGTTTCAAATAAGGCCCATAATAACCCAAATCCAATTTCTTTTGTTTGAACCAAAGCTCACCAACATCTAGTATACCAGTTGCCTTTGAAATGATTTCAGATGAAAGCTAAAATTGGACCCCCTGCTAGATCAACTTGGTGGTTTTGTAAGCTACAAGAAAACAACCTGGTTAAGTCTAGATGGTATTCGACTTTCTTGACCTTCTCACAAAAATGGTAGCATCCTACATCCTGGAAGCATGAAAGGATCATAGGAGAGGAAGTAATTGGAGTGGTGTCTAGGGGCTCAAACCTTTTAGCTTTTCCTCCATGATGATTTGTCTTGGTGGGAGTATGACTCTAATCACCACTCGTGTGACTATCTCTCTCTGACATGATGGCTGGTCCAAACAGAAGAAGGAACCTTGAGTTTTCTTTAGGGTATTTGGAGCAAAATAAGTGGTGTAGGTCAAAATTTTGCAAAAAGGAAAGCTAAGGTGAAGACAACTTTCAAAGCTTGGACTTGGTGGTAGAGGTCAGGTTTATAATGACTCAGTCTCCTCTTTGTATAAAAACCAATTCTTCTTATAAACCCTAGTTCAAAGACATGACAATTTGTTTTTGCATAGTTTAAGGTTTTGGTCAATTTCTAATCATGGATGACCTCTCTGATAAACAATATTTGGGAGAAGGAAAAAAGGTTAACCAACCTTGTATTAACTTGAAAAAACCTTGTAGAGGCTAAAAAACTTGATTGTGAACGTTTTTGGAAAAATTCTTGAAGTGTTGCCAGGGGCGTAGCGCCAGCGCGTAGTGCTGGGCCGGTCAGTCTATCGGGGCGTAGCGCCGGGCCGGTCAGTCTATCAGGGTGTAGCGTCGGGCGAAAAAATAGTCTACCGGTGGTCATTCCTATGCCTGCGCGGAGCGCCAACTCGCGAGCGCGTAGCGCAGTGTAATATTACACTTCCTGCCTCGCCTTTGTGTGTAGCGTCGAAGGCTAGGGGCATAGCACCGTGCTCAGCGCGTAGCGTTTGCCAAATTTTCACAGTTTGCCCAAAAACCCAAAAAATTTCTTCTCAACGGCTTCTTCTCCTTAGTAATGGGCAAATGATGCATGGGGAAGGTTCAACTTGGCTTCTATACTTGATTTTAAAAGTAAATTAAAAAGATCAATCCCACTTTTGTAAAGTTGGGGTTTCCTATCTTTCAATGTGCAATTTTGACCAATGTTTGCTGTGAACACTCTTTAAATATTTTTCGGAAAACATGTTTGTTTCTGCCTTTGCCAATATTTTTGTGGAGCAATATTTTTGGCATGGGGGCCCTTTGTTGGGAGCCTATCATTGAGATGTAGAAATCGAGGTCACATTTTTTCCTTTTAGGCCTATCTTGACAATAACTCATAACCTGACTTTTTACTTCAAAAACTCTGTTTTTCTACCATTTGGAAAAATGGCCTTCTTTAACCTAATACCCTTTGTCTTTCTTCTCTTAGTGCAGGTGAAGCAGTACTATTTTGGGAAAAAACCTTAAGGAGGAGACTTCTGTCCTTGAAATATCTGAGATGGTTCTGTGCTTGTCATCAATGTTTTGTTAATCCACCAAAACAAACTCTGATACTCTTTTACCTACATGTTTGTTGTTTTTTTCTTGTTTGGGTCTGACTCTTGGTGATGATTATACCCTATTACTTTGCCTCCTCTTGTTGCTGGTGGTCATCTTGGCTACTTTTTAAAAAATGTGAACAAGGGCAGCTGTCCCTTGCAGTGTTTGTGCTCTAAGCCAAGGAGGCCCCTTTGAGTGCAACCTCTTTATGCAGGAAGGCATAACTTGTTGGGCACCAAATCCATCCTATGACTCAGTGAAACCTTTGGTGACCTAATGGGGACCTTTGGACTTGGATTTTGGATAGGTATTTAGACTTTGGGATCACCAAGTATAAGATAGGACCTGCGATAAGCTTAGTGTGTTTTGAAGACCTAGGATCTAGCATTTCTGATTATCTAGATGGTCTGTAGAGACAATCAGTGTTTGAGAATATTCTGGAAGAGTTAGCAAGATTGTTTGATTGTAGGTTTGAACAGTAGTAGGGAATCTTGTAGATAAGAAAAACAGAGGATTTGGGCCAAAAGGAAAGACATGGTGAAAAATGAGTGACAGTTAGGGTAAAAATAAATGGCTTGAATCCAGGATGGGTCTTCTAGGAGTGGTGGTCTAGTGATGACTAGATAGCAAGATGAAAAAACAGGAAAAAATTATCCTAAGGATAATGAAGGCCGTGAGATTTCTAGAACTCACAATGTTCATGAACTTTGTTTCTAGAAATTTGGAACCAATACTTAGTCATCTTTAGATATGAAAATTATGGATGACTAACATGTCATAGGGTTGGAATGCATAATTATTGGTTGTAGTCGGACGCTTGATAGGGTGCTCATGCGATTGGAGACCTACAACCACACTCATGATCCCTAGCTCTGTGCGACTGTGACCTAAGATAGTTTTGACTGTTGATCACATGCTTGGAAACCCTAATCTGGGTCAGATCTATCTATTGAGCTTATCTCTTGAATATTGTTTGTTTGGTGTAGTCTCTTAAAGATTGAGTGTAACCCTAGATGGGCTAGTATTACTCCTAGAGATAGAATTATCATTGGACTTGGCTAGCTATTGTATATAAGGCATCTTCTCTTTTGATGATATTTGTGATATATAACTGATGACCTATGGAAACTCATTGTAGGGATTATTCTGAAGGAAACATTGTCTTATGGATGATGGAAAATAATGACTCTTGGAGGCTAGATCAAGAGGAATTTGATCACTTCATTTAATCTTCCTTAAAGATAAGTAACTTCTAGATTTATGTTGTTTCTTTATAACTAGGGAAAATTTTAAGGATGGACGTTTATCTTAAAGTTTAAAAACTTGGCGAATCTTAGTAGTCTCCAATATGTAAATTATAAAAATTTTGATGTTATTTTTGTAAAAATATTTAGTTTTCTCATCATTTTGTATTGTATATATAAATTATTGGCTATTTTTAGGGTAAAATATTTTTATACTATAAAATTTTGGGCGAATCAATTTAAAAAAAATGGAAATTGGCAAATCTTTTTGTTGGAAAAAGCATGGAAAATTAGCCCACTTGCGAATATTAGCCCCTAAAATTTTCCATGTTTATAACACTACTCTTGTTTAGATTTATCATTTTTGCTTAACCTTCATGCATGGATATTTGAATATTCTAACTTGCTGATGAAGATATAATAAGAAGATCCCCCTTGAGAATCATTTGAATGTTAAATAATGCAAGAAGAGAAAATATGGTGCTAGAAAAGGAAGTCAGAGCAGATATGCAAGTTGACGAAGCAGCTAGCTACAACTTTCAATGGCGAACAAGTTCTACAAGTTGCTAAAGGCATATGAATATTACAAGGTATGTATAATTTATTGTTTCAGTATTTTTATTTTGCTGCAATGTTGGATGGAAAATTCAGCGTTGAGGTATGAAAATAATATCACCCTCATGGAGGACTTGATTCATGCATGCTAATCACATGCATATGAAAGTAAGATTGATTTTCGATAAATGTGATATATTGGTGCAATTTATGGTAACAGCTAAAATTATCTCCTTGATATATGGCATTTGGATACCTGCTATATGATTTTGTAAAGTAAGGCCAAAATTTTTGATTTTGATGTGCGTTAACTTGATATTGTTGTCAATGCCTGTAATGAGTATGGTAACCTTGATGACAGTAGTGTTGTTGTAATATTGATCTACTGAATATTTTCTTGCTGATCTTGATAAGTTGTAACTGCTTTGGTGTCCTAACATAATGGTACATTTGACAATGTGACAAAATGGATGCCCTAACTTGATGATTTTAGGACCCTGATGAAATATTTGTATAATGTGATAAATAAGTGATTATGTGACCAGTAACCTTTGATGGATGTTTGATGACATGTTCATATGTGACAATGAAAAAACTGATGGTGACTTGTCATGGATATGATGTATATATATATGAGAACTTGATATAGTTTGACTTTGTGATTTCATAGTTTTTTTGATGCATGACAATAATATGAGAGAGAGGTTGATGTCATGATTGATGATGATTGAAGAGGCTTTCCATTCAAATGGAGAGACCCTTAATGAGAAACTGACACCTATTATTATTTGCAATGAATGAATATAAGACTCATGATTAGAGAGTGAAACAAGTCTTCTGGACTTGGATTGATGATCATACGATGTTGAAGGTATGAATTTGATAATTAATTTTATGAGCTAACAAGTTCATTAATGACACGATTGGTTTACCCCAAGAAGTTTCAGGATCTAGGTCTTGTGCAGAAATGTAGTAGAGGACTTCCTTGTTAAAGGAAAATATATTTATCAGAAACATGGTATGTTGGAATATTGTTATTGGATCTGGTGGACCTTGTATTAGCCATCTGGATCTTTGGATGCACTCTGAATTAGGAAGATTTTGGTCATATATATATATATATATATATATATATATATATATATATATATATATATATATATAGATATAGTTGGGACAGAGTCATCTTCATGGATTGAGAAAATGTTGTTGTATGCGACAAGATTAGGCTTATGATTGTTTCCTCCATGTGTGAGAGGGAGAAAGGATGATTATGGCATTATTTTCTTTAAGACATGTATTTTATATAACATAATATATAATTTTATGTCTTGCATAAACATGAAAATAAAGGATTTTTTCTCAAAAGTAATGCATAAGGTAGTATGGTTGAAATCTTCAATGAATTATTTGAGCTGGTATGTGATATGAGCACTTTGATATGTTTCTAATATTTAGAGAGCAGCTTGGATTGATGGATGTGACCCTCCTCAGTAAAGGTTTGGGTTGATCGAGAACACTGAGTGATGCTCTTCCCCCTTATATGGACTCCCAGGGAGAGGAATTAAGCCAGATAGCTCTTGGGGTTGGTGGAACTAATGGTCAATAGGTGTGTTTGATCATTACCTCATGGTAAGTGTGCATCTCCCCTATTTTCATCTCAAGTTGTGTCTAATCCTTAACTCACAATAAGTGTGTATCTCCCCCTACTGAGTATACCCCAGTATGCATCCTACCCAAAAGTTGGGCTTGTTGGGATTGTTCCTCCCCATCTCGCCAATAGGTTGAGAAGATGACTTTGGTGTGTCTGATCCTTACCTTGTAGGGTAAGTGTGTATTTCCCCCAAGTGCCTTGGGTTGTGTTTGATCCTTACCTTGTAGGGTGTTTTACTATAAAAAACCCCCCCTTTTGTTATTAAAATAAATGGGGACCCTTTAAAAAAATAAATAGAGTTTAAGAAACATTATTTCATTTAGCATCAAGTTTTAAACTTTAGGAATAAAAGGCATGCTCCTTTCACTTTTATTTCAATGCGCTTAGTGCAAATCGCAAAGCTCACAAGTTGAAAAAAGTTAAAACACATAAAAGAATTGTGAATTACGATAAGCGCTCCAACCTTTTTGAAATTATATGAAATTCCCTGTTGAAAAACTTAGAAAACCCTTAAAGTTATAAATCGCGTCGCGCCTCCTTAAAAGAAAAACTTATATAATTTCATAAGGAATTGCGATGAGTCAGACCCGATAAGATAATAAATGAACAATGAAAAGTATCCGCAAAATCCGATAAAGCGCAATACTTTGAGTTTTTAGCACAAATCACATTCCACAACATCAAACCAAATACAAAGTTATATCCAATGTGATAAAGTGCGATGTGCGATTAGCACATATCCCATTTCGCATACACCTGCGGTGAAAACATATAGCATTGATATCTGTAAAAGTTGCAATTTGCGCTATAAAATTTATTACTAAAGCACTTGAATTGATCCTTAATCAATCGATCCGTTAATAAAATATAATGATTTAGATCGTTGGATTGGAAATATTGTGTAAGGCATGTAAAATATTTGATGAACGATTAAAGGGTTATTAACGACATTCAATGGTATAGGGTTCAAAAATATTGATATCTTTCTTAAAGTGTGTTTTAAATTAAGAACCAGATTTTTTTTATTTATGTTGATTTAACTCTATTCTATGTCCTTTTCTCTCCTCATCTCAAATCTGAATTTAATTGTCTTGCTTGAATTCCGGAAACTACCTAAGAAAGCGATATCAACAGAAATGAAAAAGAAAGGAAAAACAGTTGCCAAGCATCCACTTCTGAAGTTACAGACATGCCTCCACTATTTTCAGAAACTATGTGCAATAAGGACAATAAAATTTCTTCATGGGAAGCCATGTATAACCTGTTTGAATAAGAACATCCAAAAGAACTAAAGAAAATAACAACGACGGATAAGGTTGTTTCATCAAAACCTTCTTACTTTGAAGTTGCATGTTCATTTCTACATAGGATAGATGCAAGGCCAAAGATCTTACTATACACTGATATGGTAAAATGGGTCATCTAAAATCTCAATATTGCATACAGGACATTCAAGAATTCCAAACTGGAGAACATGGGTTCATTCACCGCCAAGGATTTGCGAACAATGTATCATTTTCCTACGCCACAAAAACTTATGATAAATATTTCCTGGAAATATTTACAAAAAGGAATCAAGACCTAATGAAAGTGGTGAAAGGATGGAAGGAAGATCAAGGCAAGTTAAAGCGGGACAAACTCAGTATGTATCCAATAGCGCAATTTCCATCACCTTACTGTTTTGTAGCAGGAATTATGTGCAGATTATTTTCTAGACTTGATACCACTAAATTTTCCATTGAATGGGTTCCTTTAATTGACGCAGTAGTCAATTATCCTATCATGAATTGGGAAAACATTTTATCCGATAATTTGGCCAAAACCATTATGGATTACAGAAAAAATAGTCTTTCGACTAGGACAATTCCTCCTTTTTACATGAGTGCATATATCATGGATGTTATATGTTTCTGCTCAAAATTTCCTAATATGGGTTGGAAATGGACTAGCTAAGACCCTAACCCTATTCATATTTATCATAAATCCCTATGGGAGTCTGAATTTCATTTCCATTTCTACAAGATTTGTCATGGAGTCATGTTGCACATTCATCAAACCATTTTTAATGAGAAAGTTCCTAGCATTTCTAAAGAAGCCAGTGCCGATATTTTACCTGTGACCAGATGGTTTGGAGAGGAAAATTTTACTTATGTCAGATGGTTTGGAGAGGAAAATTTTACTTATGTCAGATTTTTTGGGAGTCTTTCTTCCCCTCACGTTCTACCCTACTATGTTCCATATAAACTTCTGGCTAGAGAAATTTCATATCAAACTCTTGTAAATGGTATAACCAAGAAACTCAGAGATTCTAAGAATGCCATTTGGCCTACATTCCCATTATAGTGTGGTACCTTCGCCCTTTTTGACATAGGTCATGCAGCGAAATAATTTCCAAACATTACTTCATTGAATCTGGCTTTAATGCCAGGGAGACTGTATGATCCTAATGATGTGGTCCAAAATTTTACCACTAATATTAAACTCAGAACTTTCATGAATGAAAAGGATATGTTTGATGATTTATTTGAAGGAGTAGAGAAATTTACACATTTTTTAAAAATGGAATCTAAAATCTCAGTGTAGCAGAAATTAAATATTTTCATGAATATAGAAACAAGAGATTAGAAATAGTCCCATTGGACTTGTTACTAATGGAAGATTTCAGAATGCCAACTCCCAGCATAATTTTAGAGGATGAAACAAAAGAGATGTTGTAAGACGAGTCACAAGAAAAATCAATTCGAGATTCAGAGCATTCAAAACACCAGTCTCAGAGTTCAGATCATTCTGATAATGAATATGAAAGAAAAAATGAAAGCCCTGAGAAGATAATTTAAGACGTAATTAAAGGAATTGATATGAAACACTAGGAAGAAACTGGTGAAGCTGAACTATTAGAAGCATCTTCAAAAGAAGTTCATCATGTTCAAACTAAACTTGAGCAAACAGTGAAATCTCAAGTACAAAATTTAAGCACATAATGGACAAAGTTTACTAAAGCACTGCAGACACCACCAAATCCTAATCCAGAAGGATCAACAAGTTTTCAAAATCCCAAGAAAACTCAGAATCTAGTAGAAATTGTAGTAGCACTGCAACAGATCCTAGAGTCTCAAGAACAGGTGATCATCCTGGCCTACCCAATAGAAGAAATCTTTTTAAATATTGAGGAAATACCTCCACTAGATGTTTTCTACAACCCAAGTCACAAATTTGTAGTAAAGAGGGGGAAAAGAAGAAGAGTTGATGAAACACTGAAAACTCTCAATAATGAATCAGTAGATGTTGTCTGGAAAGACACTTTTTCCAATCCTACAAAACATATTACCAAAATGTCACAGTTTGTAGGTGCATATGCAACTGCCACAATTGATAAAGAAACAAAAGTGCAAATTATGCTTAAACAAAAAGAAGATAAAGTTCAACAATTGGAAAGACAATGCCAATAAGAAAGTTGAGGTGAAAATGACACAGTTCCAAAAAGACTTTGAAAGACTAAAGTTGCAACACCAAGTACAAATTGCTGAGAAGGATACACATATAGAGGCAGTAATGGATAAGCTTAAAAGCCAGCCTCAAACAAGACAATTTATAAAAGAGGCACTTGAATAGAATGCAAAATTGAATTAGCAGCAAGACACTTTTTGTCAGCAAATCTCAGCTACCAATTCATATTGTGAAAAAAGTAACATTTTGTTTCAACAAGTGGCGAACAAAATACTGGAATGTGAAAATATTAAAAAGAAATTTTTTGAATTCATCCTATGGAAAGAATCTGATATAGGAAAGAAAGTTGATCTCCCGAAAATTGATAAGTTTCATAAAGATATTTTATTTAAAGACTGGGAAATTCAGTTTAGACAGGCAAAGAAGGCAACATCAAAGGAAACAAAATTAGTGAATGAGATTATGGAGTCCGTTAATGGATAGATTCCAAACACTGAGCTTATCAAAGAATATACAACCGAAGTGATCCCATAGCTCAAACTCTTGGAAACACAGTGGAAGGAAAGCATAGAGACACATGCAGAAGCTATTAAGAAGATAACCAAGTTATATCAAGAAAATTACTAGAACTTTCTGATCAAACCACATCAGGAGTGCATGAATCTACAATTCTTAACTGATTCCACTAGGAAAACGTTGCCAACACTCTCAAATTCCGTGTTTAAAGTCCAAGTCAGATCCGAGATCACATAGCCAACTCAGTTGAAGCCGATGGTAGATATTTTCCACCTCAGAGATCAAATGACAAAAGAAGAAAACCCACTTAAGAAATATTGTTATATTTATTTCCAGATTGTAGTTTAGTTTACTTATTACGAGGAAGGTTGTTTGAAACCTCCTCAAATTTCTATGTAATAATCTATTTTTGACTTATTTGGTTTAGTATTTAAAACCCTCTCATGCATTTAGAGAAGGGTCCAGAAATTTGTCAAAAATCAATTGCAAAGGAATGCACTTCTGCATGTTTGTGAATGCATTGATGAATTAATGGAATAAAGTCTATTTTCTTTTGATATTGAAGCTGTTTAACTGAAGTTGCACTTTTGTACTCATTGAATTGCTTTGACGTGAAGAGGAGTAGATACTACTATCGATTTGAATGAGTAGAACCTCGTATATATGGTATTTCTACACATTATGTTAAGTTTTACTTCTTGAATTGACAACCATATTTTATCTGTATTATATATGAAAAATGTTATTATAGGTAAATGTTAAATTCACTTTTGTACTGATGTTTATCTATGGTTACTTATCTCATATATGATCAAACTTATGAATGCGATATACATCTCACAATTATTTTGATTAAACTACTTTGTCAAAATAATAATTTTTACATAATTTTCATCTCTTTTAACTATTGAATAATCTTCATTACCAATTATTGAAAGATATCCTTCTAGATCACATTAAAGAATGAATACTCCCAAGTATATATTAGAATATATATTTAGTCACTGCATATGATAGATTAAATCATTTTTCCATTTGCATGTTATAAACAAACACACCAAACGGAAAAGGACTTGCTCTAAGGTCCGGACTGAGTGGTTTTCCCCCATGTTGTTGCAATGGAATTTCGAGGCCTCAACATAGGGTAAGAGTGTATCTATTCCCAAGGTTGTGGATGTAGGTGTTCTACCACTGAATCTTGAGGATCATGTTGGGAAGATCAACAAATATTCTTGGGTTGCAACATTGGCTCTCCGTTGGAATAGATTCCAAGATTGTAGCATTGGCTCCTTGATGATGGTGATTTTAGGTGGTAGTAGTGGCTCCCTGTGGATAGAGGGTGGTAGATTTAGCTCCCCTATGATGTCAATTTCTTTTTCTTCAGATTCAAGATTGTTCAACAGTTGGAGATGCGCATAGATGAGCTGAGACATGACTCGATGACAATGATGATTCGATTTCAAATGCCACATTGCTTATTGGATATAGGATGGAAGTGAGATGCTCCCACATTATGATGATGTGGGTTGAGATCGAGTCCCTTGTGATGTGGGTTGAATTGGGCTCCCTGATTATGATGTGGGTTGAGATGGACTCCCTTATGATGATTCTCCTTTTCATATTGGATCAATATTGTTCAGTTGATGATCAAAGGATGAGACGATGTGGGATGGGTCTTATTGATGATACTGATGTTTGTCTTCCATATATACTATTGAAATACATCATGATGCAGTTATTACTAGATGAGTCCTATGATGCAGATGGAAATTTATCCCTAGCTGAGAGGGGTGTTAAATTTGGGTAGCATCGAGAAAAATTTCCCTAAGGGAAACCCTAAGTCCCCATCAACAAACCCTTGCATCCCAAAAGAATGATTTTCATTGGTCAAAAGAAAATTCAATTAGACAAAAGATATTATTTTTATTAATATCTTTTGGCAATTAAATTTGAATTTAAATTTAAGAACTTTTCCCTCCAACAATTTCAATCCGGTTTTTCAATAATCAAACCCAATAGTATTAAGAGATGAGTCCCCTTGCTCAAAGGAATAACTATAAACTGATTTTAACTCTCCCTCGTTTCATATATGGATCATGTATTCTGAGGCAATGTATCGATGGCTCGCATTGGACAAATTGAATAAGTATATTCTATGGAAAGCCTCACATTTATAGAGACTAACTTTTGATGATGATTCAATGTCTCTGCAATGGCTCATATGGTACTGATACTTTCATATGTATCTCATAGAGTTCAAAAGGGTTATCATTACGAGTCTTATATTACATGATCTAATAGGTGAAGAAAGAAGGTATCTCTTATATACAAGTGGAAGCTATATGAGATAGGATTCAACCTCTATCAAGCATATGATTACCATTACTTCTATCCTTATTCATACTTAATTGGTGAATGGTATAAGTGTTACTAATAGTGATGGAAACAACATGATGTGTTAAAGGAGATACATGTATGAGCTTATTGATATGGAAACACACAGGTAAACTACATGCTAGGTCATAGATGAAATCTAATAGAAGAAGAATATTTTATTGTGGGTTTTCCCCCTTGTGGGGTTTTCCCTTAGTCTCTAACCAAATTCTGGTGTATCTTTGTGTACATGTTTTTCTTTGATGTTCCTTTTATTGTTCCGTTGAATTACTAATGATGTTGTTGTTTCTACATAATTTCTCATGATGTAATGATGTTATAATTTTGTGGGGTGAATTAAATGTATAAATTATATAATGCAATTATCTCAAGAAAAGAAAAATATAACCCTAAGAGAAAATTAACAAAAACTTAGAGCAGATCTTATTCTTGCCAAGAACAAAGTTTTGGACATTATGACCAGAAAGGTTGTTGAACTAGTTGCTGCAGCAGGGAAATAAAATTTTAAGAAGGATGACGCCACTTCCATGAGACTTATAGTATAATCCATTAGATATCATCACATTCCCTACATTGAAAAACACGATACTTCCAAAAAGATGTATGACGCCCTAACCAATCACTACACTATCAAGAATGTTGGTTAATCCACAATTTTGAAGAATGAGCTATGAAATACAAGAATTACTAATGATGACACAATGGTTTCTTACTTAGTGAATATTTCCCAAGTAAGAGATCAAATTCAAACAATTGGAGAATCTATTCATGATCAAGAACTTGTGACCACAACAGTCAATGTTCTTCCTAGATCATGGGATGCTTTTGCAACAAATATAAGTAGTTGGAAGGAAGCCCCTTTATTTGAACAAATATGGATATCTTTTTCTTAATAAGAATCATGGTTGATGACAAGAGATCATCAGGAAGAGGAATCTCAGGCTTTTGGCGGCTCATTTCAAGAATAAGGGAATGAGGAAGTATGGTCCTCATCATAAGAATTCAGGAAAGGGATATTCTTCCTCCTCTCAAATGAAGAGACATTTATCAAACATTCAATATTATGGTTTTCAAGAATGTGGACACTTCAAGAGAGATTGTCCCAAGATAGCTAATCATAAGAAGAGAAAAGAAAAAAAACATGCTTCTGCAGCAAATGTTGAAGATGAGAACCTAACGAAGCCCAAAGGTTACAAGGATTTATGTTAATTTTCCTCTCTATTAAGTTCCATTGCAGATGATGATGGCATGTGGTTGTTGGATAGTGGAGCATCAAGAAAGGTGACTAGAGAAATTGGAAAACTTTCTAGCATGACAAAAAATAGGTTTCCCTAAAGGGTTGAGCTTGGAGACAATCCTAGCTATTCAGTCAAAGGAGTTGGAAAAAAATCCATAGAGCTGGAATTCTATAACAATGTGCATATTAGTAGTGTTATTTGCATACCAGGTTTGAAAAATGAATTTGTATCTATTTATTGTTTGGGAGGTAAAGGATATGGAGTAGATTTTGTGGATGGAAAATTACTTGTTTGGTCCAAGGGCTCTAGTATTGTTGGAACGGGGTCTCCTAACAAGCTACGAAACTGGACCATTTTGGTTATTTTTGTTATATTTAGTATAGAGCAGGAGTTTTGGGGTGGGTCAAAGCCCTGAAAGCATTGTAATGGGGTTAAAGGGTAAACTAGGGGTCCAAAAACCATGGGATGTGGACCATAGGAATGTTAAAGCTAGATTGTTATAAATAGAGAGGCATTTCGGATTGTAAGAGGTAAGATTTGATGAGATATTGATGCGATCTGTTGTGTAAGCGATTTGTTGGGGTTTTGGGGAATGGACTCCTACTGGCTGTGTGCGTAAAGATCCTAGTCCAGCTGTGTGCGGACCCTGTTGCTGTGTGCGCAGGTTGGGAAGGGAATTGTAAGGGTGATGAATGAATGAATATGTTGGATTATCAGATCTGAATCTGTGAGTACTATTGAATGGATTGCTGATAATTACTGTGTTATGAATTTTCTGTCTCTGCGCTGCGAAGGTCTATATATTGAATGACTGAATCTATTCTACTCTGGTTATATCATGCTGCGAAAGTCTGTGTATTGAAGTAAATCTAGATCTGTTTTGTTCGGGTTATGTACTATTGTGTTGATGTTATAGAAAGATTATAATTATAGATCTAGTGCACATGGATGCAATTAGATAAATATTTAACCTTGCGCAGAGACGAGGTAATTTGAATAGAATGCAGCCCTGCTTGCCTTACCCTTCCTTTCTCAGGGTGCGGAAACCTGGTTCCAGCACCCACCCATACTACTTCAGGTGAGACTGTGACCTACGCAAGTAGGTCATTACCGAAAGGGCCAGTAGTATAGGGGTTTGTTGGAAAACCTTGCACACCGAACCTGGGTCAGGACCCCTGAAGCCAACAAATGGTTCTGTTGCCGGGACTGGAAGAGATCTGAGAAAGGGATTGAGTAATGACAAGAGAATAATAGAAGCCTGAAAGAAAAGAGATCGAGGACTGGTTCGAAAGGCAGATCTAGGAGTTTGCAGTAAGAGAAAACTAAAGCAAAGAATTGATGGTAGAAAGGTGGAAGAATAGGTACGTTCTTATTGAAAGCTATGAAATATTCTTTGTAACCTTTGCAATTGAGCTTCAGGAGTGGCTGGATAGACTGGTAGAATTCCAGAAGTGCTGGAAGGACGAGCGAGTCACTCAGTGAACTCTAGATCTGCTTGAATAGCTGGAAAGAACCGATAACACTATTACACGCACGGTGGATCATTGGGTGGATAGTGTGCTAGGAGGCTTTGTGACAGAGTTTGCCATTGATAAATATATATCATACTCTAAGGCTGAGCGATGCTTCTTCAAAGGATTCCGGGGTAATTTTCTGAGGACGTTACCTTTACTGATCAAGAAATTGCTGTGAGAGAAGAGAATTATGTGTAGCCATACCGATTGAATGACCTCAGATCTAGATGAGAGTGCGACACGTAGTGGTAAGTATTATCGGACCAACCTTGACGGAGGAAGGGCCACCTATAGCCCAGTGAAGGAACCAACTACATCACCTCCTAGGGCACGCATATAACGTCGTCCCTGGATAGTGATATGGCTGCGCATATGAAACTACCTACCTTTAAGGGGGTAGGAGATGAGGACATGGATCGATTTTGGTTCGTTGTAGACTCTGTCTCGACTGCGCAGAACGTGGCAAGCGATACAATAAAAAGGGAAAATATGTCTTTAGCATTCGAAGACAAATCTGTGGATTGGTATATGCGATATGTTTCCCAGAATGGAACCGCCTCCATTCAGGATATTAAGGATGCTTTGAAGCAACAATTCCACAAACCAAAGTCCTATTCCCAGTTAGTGGCGGACGTAAAGGACTTCAAACAAGGTGCGTCTGAATTAGTGTGGGAGGCGGATCAACGGTTAAAGGAGGCACTCAGGGAAGGGGGGTTCGAATATGATGATAGGCAACATACGGAATGGTTCATTTCCATGTTGTTACCTCACCTGCGCACACCAATGAATCAATAGACCTTTGAATCGCAGGAGAAAGCTGTAGAAGCTGCTATGAAGTTAGAAGCTGCTCCCCGGAAGGAAACCTCAGTAGGATTCCAACAGATCCAGGAACAAATTGGGGCTATGAACCTAGAGATACAAAAATTATGAAAAGAGCGAGAAAAAAACATCTGCGCAGATCTCTGGTGTATACGTTGCCGAGTGTCTAGTCACACAAAGGATTAGTGCCCTCTACTGACTGATTATATGCAAGCTAGAAGACCTAGCCTACTGCACCCAGGGGTAAGTAGGGAACCTGTCCTGTTGCAACCAGGATCGAGCGGATCTACGCTATGGTGTGATAATTGTCGGGTAGCCGGCCTACACGATACAAACCATTTCCCACGGCTGGGTGCGTATGCCCCGGAGCTAAAACAACAATGGTGCCGATTCTGTCGATCAGTAGGACATGATGAGGAGAATTATCGAATGTATGACTTGATGATGGATCGTGGGAACCTATATCGGGTGCAATCAGACCCTGCATCACCTAGACTGACTGCGCACTTTGGAGGATCACCGGCCCGAGGTAGAAGAGGCCGGGGAGGAAGTGCAGGCTAAGGACGAGGTCAGCTAATCTGCTATAATTGTGGAGAAATAGGGCACTTTTCCATAGAATTCCCTAATCCTACCAGGCCGTCGTATAAATACTGCAAACAACTGGACCATGAGGTAGAAGACTGCCTGATCTTGATAGCCAGAATGCAGGAAAAGCAGCCTACCCTACAAAGAACGTACATAGGGTTAAAAATGAGCTAAGAGAAGCAGATCCAAGTGTAAAGGTCATAATAGGTAGCGAGCTGGACACCAAGGAAAACAAAGAGGTACCCTGCGAAGAACAGGCACCACCAATAGCCCCTCCACAGTCTCAAAGCGAGGAAGAAATTGAGACCTTTTTGAAGGCATGTATAAAATTGCTCAGGAACCCGCAGGCCATAAGAAACCTCCCAACTTTAATGAATACCTGTGCAGCTCGGCCCACCCTGATCCCTGAGACCAAGGACGTGCACAAACTGTACAGTTCTAAGAAACACACAGGGAAAGAAATGTGGCTAACTGCACAAATCGGGGACTATGAAATGGATCAGGTTATCTTGGATCTTGGATCTGATGCCAATGTTTTACCCAAGAAAACCTGGAAACGAATGGGGAAGCCCAAATTGGAATGGTCCACTATCCAGCTGCGCATGGAAAATCAATAGAAAATCATTCCCTTAGGAAGGTTACCAAAGGTTATGGTTGACATTGCAGGGGCAAGGGTCCTAGCTGACTTTGAAGTAATTGAGATTGTTGAAGATGCGGACCCCTACCCTGCGCTCCTTGGACTAGATTGGGAAATGGACATGGGAGGAATTATTAACCTAAAAAAACGAAGCATGGTGTTTGAAAGCGGAGGCATGCGTGTCATAGTACCCCTGAATCCTGCGGAAGGTACCCGATATACCGAGCCTGTCCATACGGAGGAGGAATTAGATCATATCTATAAGATCACTACGCAAGATGAAGATCAGGTTAACCCCTTAGATGCTTTGTTGGGAAAAGGATAGTGAATGATTTTCTGACTCTGATGAGGAGCTGGAGAATTGGAAGAGCCGACTACATGAGGTGTCGGCACTTCGTAGCCTTCAGACCGTCAGAAGCTTCCGTCACATCTCTACCATAAAAAGAACCTTTCCTTTCCAAGAGGTCGCAAATGACACTCCAAAGCCTGTGAAGCCTAAGGGGTCTACAGAATGTAGGTTCGAGTCACTACCACTAACCCGATATGAAGCACCTACGCAGGGACCTGTCTCCCCTACTCGGAGGAAGTATTGGAGTAGGGTGATCATGCGTATAGAAACCCCCTTAGCTAGATGGGCCCCAAGATCAGTCGACCCATGTGGTGACCTTCTTGCACGCAACACTCAAGGGTGTGGACGACCCTTGCCCAACTAGATTATGGACCTTTCTACAATCATGATTATCCGAGAGAATTTGCGAATGACTGAAGAATTAAATTACCTACAGACATATCACGCAGCCGTCCTGCACAAAAATGCTCCTTCCACGAACGACATAAATGCTTCGAAAAGACTCCCGATCGACTTACAGGATCACCATGTGTCAACCTTCAGTTGAAATATGGAAGGACCCCCAACGCGTTGGCCATGCCCTAACATTATCGGGACGCGACCTTGGATACAAAGGAAGAATTTCAGCACATCCCGGGTTAATGCGAAAAGACACTTACAAACGCAGAAAAAAGGCGGTAGGTTATTAATATCACAATTTTTGATAAGCACGGTTTGACAGATCGACGGTACGCACCATGTACGAGCTACCTCGCCATTAATTAGCTTTGGTTGGAGTGCGGATGGAGGGAAGATGTTGTCTCAAGCTATTTATTCAACTATCAAGCAGTATTGGCTACCTGCATTATGGTTTTTTCTACTTATTCCTATGATTTATAATGCTCGTCCCTCTATTATGGATCCCAACTCACAGGAGGAACTGATAAGAGGGTCGGGAGACGATGAGTGTAGTAATAGGAGTGCACGCGGGCTACTGCCTGGGAGGATTAGTTGCAAACCAAGTTCGGCAGGAACGCTGCAGTACCGAGACCTGCTACGACATCTCTGCCATTTCCAGGCCCTGCCCGATAGAAGCAACATATGTTTACTCGCCCACAATGTCACAATTCACACTTCTGAACTAAATCATGGGGAAATTCAAGTAGACTTAGCACAACTATCTACTATAGAGCTACAAAGGCTGTCTTCCAGCATATTACAAGAAGTACACCGTCGTTCCCAAGAACGGCGCAAGCAGTATGTCATGACCCTGGAAGAACGCGCCCAACAAATTGCCATGGTCACTAATGCCACACGCATTATTCAGGAACATCTGGCACATGGAGCCCAATTGTTTGAAGAGGCTACACAGTTATGGACGAAAGCACGACACCACCCCATGCTTCAGCATGCCCAATGGGAATTGGAGCAGGCAGAAGATGCTCTAGACCGAGTTTGGGCCTCCACACCTCCCCCCAGCCCCACGCAGCGCCTAACCGCCATGCACCAGATTGAGGACCTTCGTCGCTCTAAGAATATTGCGTACAAAAAGTTGCAACCATGGTCTGATGCTACACTCCAGCTTGCACATGATGTGCAGTCCACCATTGCACGCCTCCACCGGTTGTTGGAACGCGTTGGTCCGGATCTCGATGGGCCTGCTTCTCTGACGATGATCAATATTGCGCAACACACGGCGGCCCAAAGCAAGGAAGTGCTTCCACCCCTCCTTCGCTCCCTGGCTACCTTACGCGTGCAGATTGAAGGCGCGCCACCAAAGTGACTCGGGACGAGTCACAAGATTGTGTTGGGGGACTGTTGGAATGAGGTCTCCTAACAAGCTACAAAACCAGACCATTTTGGTTATTTTTGTTATATTTAGTATAGCGCAGGGGTTTTGGGGTGGTTCAAAGCCCCGAAAGCATTGTAATGGGGTTAAAGGGTAAACTAGGGGTCCGAAAACCATGGGATGCAGACCATAGGAATGTTAAAGCTAGATTGTTATAAATAGAGAGGCATTTCAGATTGTAAGAGGTAAGATTTGATGAGCTATTGATGCGATCTTTTGAGTAAGAAATCTGTTGGGGTTTTGGGGAATGGAATCCTGCTGGCTGTGTGTGCGAAGATCCTAGCTATGTGCGGACCCTGCTGCTGTGTGCGCAGGTTGGGATGGGAATTGTAAGGGTGATGAATGAATGAATATGCTGGATTATTAGATCTGAATCTGTGAGTACTATTGAATGGATTGCTGATAATTACTGTGTTATGAATTTTCTGTCTCTGCGCTACGAAGGTCTGTATATTGAATGATTGGATCTATTCTGCTATGGTTATATCATGTTGTGAAAGTCTGTGTATTGAAGTAAATCTAGATCTGTTCTGTTTGGGTTATGTACTGTTGTGTTGATGTTATAAAAAACATATAATTTTAGATCTAGTGCACGCAGATGCAATTAGATACATATTTAAGCCTGCGCAGAGACGAGGTAATTTAAACAGAACGCAACCCTGCTTGCCTTACCCTTCCTTTCTCAGGGTGCAGAAACCTGGTTCTAGCACCCACCCATACTACTTCGGGTGAGACTGTGACCTGCGCAAGCAGGTCACTGCTAAAAGGGCCAGTAGTATAGGGGTTTGTTGGCAAACCTTGCACACTGAACCTGGGTCAGGACCCCTGAAGCCAACATGTATAGATAATTCTAGGGTTATTTGTATTTGTGATGGGAGATAATATGGAATTTTGATTCAACCAACGCAAGCACTAGTACATGATGATATAATCCAAGTGAGCTATGGCATATAAGGTATGAACATCTTCATTATAGAGCATTTCCTGAATTGAGTCAAATAGTTTCAGAGGTTCCTGACTCTTGAACATAAATAATGATGGTGTATGTACTAAAGGTTGTGCTCTTGGAAAGAACATTAAGAAACCATTTCGAAATAGTGATAATAGATCTAAGGAAACATTGGGTTTGATACATTCTGATGTATGTGGTCTAATGGCCATGAAATCGCTTGGTGGTTCACTGTACTATGTGACATTTATTGATGACTTCTCCCGTAATACATGTATATACCTCTTGAAGACTAAGGGTGAAGTCTTCGAAAAATTCCAGGAATTCAAAGTTGAATTGGAAAACTTGAAAGACAATATGTTCAAGATCTTGAGATATGACAATGGAGGAGAATACACCTCGAAGGATATTATTTCCTTTTGTAAGAAAATTGGGATAAAGAGGGAGTTCATTATCCCCTATAATCCACAACATAATGGTGTGGCAGAACGAAATAACAAGTCCATTGAAGAATCTAGCAAGGCCATGATGAATGATTTGGACTTGCAATTATTCTTATGGGGTGAAGCATCAAGGAAAACCATGTACATTCAAAATATAATTCCTCATAAATTTTTGGAAGCTATGATTTTTGAAGAAGAATTCTCTACAAGGAAGCCAGAGGTTGGACATATGAGAATCTTTGGTTGTCTTGTCTACATCAATGTTCTGAAGGATAAAAGGAACAAGCTTAAGCCTTTAGGAAATAAAGGCATATTTGTTGGTTATAGCGAACCATCAAAGGCCTATAGAATATACATTCCATAGCACTGACAGATTTAAGTTAGTCAAGATGTCACCTTTGATGAAAAGGTGGCATATTGGAAGTCTAAGGAAGTCTCCATGGATTCCTTAGATGAAGTGAAGCAAGAGGATTCAAAGGAAGAGAATTAAAGTTATATAGAATGTCTCGTAAGGCTAGAAGGGCCTTGTGATCTAATGGAACCGGTTATTGTACCATAGATCAGGAAGAGATCAACATGGCTTAGATCTATACTAGAAGAGGTATAAGGACATGCAACTCCTGATGGCACATCCGGAGAAGTTAAGAGACACAAGATATTAGGGTCACACACCAGGAAGAGTGTAGTGAGGTTTGTTAGTACTTGAACCCTAATCACACATCAAGAAGTGTGGTGTGAGTTTTTAGAACATGATCACACAATATGAAGGGTGTAGTGAGGTCCTTCAATATCAAGATACAATTCCACACTAGGGAAATTTGTAGTGAGATCCTAGACCTTGATAAAAAACCAGGTAGGGTGGAGTGAGGTCCTTTCATCATCTAGATCTGATCACCAACCAGGGAGGGGTTGAGTGAGGACTTGGCCCACAGTGCTCACCAAGAAGGGTGAGTGAGTGCATGATAGTTGAGGCTCTCAAAAATTTTTCATAGGAGAGGCCATGAGATTTGAGGACCGATCACTCTAGAGGAGTGAGTCTTGATATGTTGATGAAATTTCCATGGGTTTGGTACTACCCTAGATATGGCCACTAGTAAATTTTTATGATATATGATGATGTTTGTGATGATGTATACATTTTTTTAGAGAAATTTGTTAACAGGAGAATACCTATGACAGTGATTATGAATACCTCCCTAGTTAAGAGGGAGTCTTGAATTTGTAACTATGGTCAGTCTTCATAATGTATATTTGGTCACTTGATGTATTTGTATTTATCATTGTATAGCATATTTTAAATGCTAGAGTAGAAAGAAAATTTATTTTGAGTCAATGTCCCATTGCGACATTTTAAACAAGAAAAATCAAATTTATGAATTGTAATTTTTGGCTCCAATAATTGACAAGTTGGTCTCCCTCCAAGTTAAGTCGGCCCTAGCTAAAGACACACCCATTCTGCCATGACAAACTATTATATAAAGGAATTTTGACCTACTCCACTTGGGAATTCACATTCTATCACACAAGAAAAGTCATGGGAAATCAAGTGTAGGACAAGAAGGACAAATACGATGAATTGACTCTCTATTCTCTATATTGAAACTCACACGTGTGGATTGGATCTTCTCTCTTTGGTTCACAATTTTTCTGGGCACTCTGTTGCAAGGGCGAAATTTTGGGCAACTTCAAGAATAAAATTTCTACGGTGATTGGTAAATGCAAGAGGGCCAAAATTTATTTATTGAAAAGGTTGTTAGGTTTTCCCAAGGTAAATATTGTCTTCCTTTGTGCATTGTGGTCTCTATTGTTCTACTGCTCTTTATTGTTGAATTTATGAAGTACAATTTTTGATTGATATATTGGAATAAAAGTAAAATAACTACATAAAAAATAATTATCATAATTTTAGAAATATTGTGCTAAGCTATATTGCACTTAGAAAATCAACACACCTTCCCAGAGGGGTTAACATAGGCTACCACTCAATAAGTACTTTTATCATGTGCAATTTTATGCATTCACTTAATGTTTTGGGAATTTAAGGGGTAATTAAATGATATATCATAAAGAGCAAGCTTTGATCCTTGAGTTATGCAACAAAATACAAAGCATTATAAAAAAGTAATAAAATTCCCATTAGAGCCTTAATGTATTTTTAGCGGAAAAAGCGAGTCAAGCAGCGTAACTCATGCATACACAATTTTTGCGTACATTTTATCTATACACTCAATATGGGGATTCCCACTCCCTCATCCCACTTGACCATGGCACTTGGCCATGAAAAGTTTCCCCACCTTTTCCATTTACGCCAAAATCTATTGTATGAAGGATTAACCTTGAAAATTCCACCTTCCCTTGGGGGTTGGAAGAACCTAATAGGGTTGACTACTTAGTCACCCCTACAAAAGTGGGGAACACCTTTACCAGACTTGGTTTAGTTAGATATGAGGGTGATCTCACTTTGAAGTATGGATATTCCATTAACACTTAAGTATGGTCCACTTAGATGCATTTATGATCTTAGTTTCTAATGAATGGTTGTTTTCAATTGAGTTTGAGTTGGTTTTTCTAGGTGGTCCAGAGTAGTAGAGGCCTTAAGGGAACACTTCACCACATGAGGACCATGCCATACATTTCATTCCAAAGAGCATGATGACTTTAAAGATGCATTGTTGCCCCCTTTTTGGAAAGTGTTTGACCTTTTGATGAATTGAGCAGTTCATATACATCCTAGAGAACCCCCAAGATCCAAGACATTAGGTTTATCTTTCCTAGCATGGAGGATTCTTGATGTTGTACTAATGGACCTAGCATGCCCCCAGGTTGGCCTTGACACCACTTGGTGGGCATGCCATGATCCATGAACCCAACGAGGATGATCATTGTTAGGATAGCTGAGGAGCGCTTGTTGCACCTGATGGATCACTAACATTGGAGAGAGGAGGCACCGTGTTTCCCAATTGACACCCATGGAGATGATATGTGGCACATATATCTATATTTGCGTCCCTCAGAGCTGTCTTGATGCATGATTTGGGGATTTTCCTCAAATGGAGGATGGTGATGATGCTTGAAGACATTTTGAGCCTTGACTTTGCCTTAATAGAGCATTTGGAACCCTAAAAGGGCATGACATCATCAAATTTTTAGGTCTACAGTTCACACATGTGGGATTGTCTTGGAGTATCATGTTGTAAAGCTAGTGTATTGGATTGTAACCCAATTTTACCTTTTTTCAACTCAAAAATCAAAATTGTGCAGGGGATTTTAGTTAGAATTAGAAGATGTGGAACTTGTGTAAATAGAGGATCACCTCTCTCATTTTGTTCATTATCACTTGTAGAAAACTCGACCTCTCTTAGAGAACTAGGCCTAGCTATTTGTACTTGAATACTTTGTGGAGATATGATATTTTATGGATTTTTTGCTATTAGAGACTAGTTCCTTTTGTGGAGACGTCATTTTGGGATAAATAAGGTTTTTTCTTAGATATTGTAATGTTCCCAAATTTGGAACAGCTCATGAATCATGCATGAAAAACGCATTTCCAGCAAAAAATGTAATAAAACAGTAAAATGGACTCTTTGATCCCATATATTAGTCAATATACATTCTAAATCCAAGATTAGAGCTGAAACAAAGCAAACTAGGTGGGTTAAACAGATCTCCCACACCTAGGATTTCCAAAAAGTGCCAAAACCCCAAGATTGCAAAATGCCGAAGCAACTGCTCAAGGGATTGCGCAGTCTAAGAGAGGGATTGCACTCAGTAAATAGGAGAACAAAATATCCACTCATATATTAATCAAATATGAATTAAGAACTGATATCTATGTTTGGTCAATTTAGTGTGTCCTAAATTGCTGCATTTAATTTGTCAATCCGGGAATCGTAAGCTGATGAAGTGCGGCGCACTATATGTGCAAGATAACCTATTTCTTAACTTTTTGTCGTTTTTGGTTTTTCTAAGATGAAATGGAAATTATAAGATGAAAACAAGTTTGGTTGTGTTTGTTCAAGGAAGTGATATCCCCTATAATGATTTACCAACTTGAAACTTTAAAAAGCAAATTGAAATTTACAATGACAAGACTTGAAAGAAAATGAAAATGTACTGCTGAAATGAAAAGGTGCTGCTAATCTAATAAATCAAAACAGTAAACTAGTGAGCATGAAAACCAAACTATTCTTGCCGCCAACTAAACACAAAAGAAACTATGCTTAAGGAAATTCAAAATTGCAACAAAATAAATCTAAATCAGATTACATCAATTTATCTTCTGACCCTTCATCATTAGTCCAGCTATGATTTTCGGAAGTAATCATAAATAACTTGAGTAACTGATATTTAATTTGCAGAAAGTAAACTAATACTAAACCATACACTCATGATTCAATCCCTCACCATCAGTCCAGCTGTGTCTTTCGGAGGCAACCGAAGATGTCATGCATGATTTAATATATCTAAATTTGCAGAAAAGGAACTAATATTAAACTACACATTTCATAATGCAATCCCTCACCATCAGTCCAGCTGTGGCTTTCGGAGGAAACTGAAGATGCTATGAGCAGCTTAATATATCTAAATTTGCAGAAAAGAAACTAATACTAAACTACACATCTCATAATACAATCCCTCACCATCAGTCCAGCTGTGGCTTTCGGAGGTAACTGAAGATGCTATGAGCAGATTAGTATATCTAAATTTAACTATTGAAGCAGATAAGCAATACTAAAATTAAACAAAAAACTATGAAAAACAAACTAGCAGCAGAACAATGTTAGTTCCATGTCATTAGTCAAAAAGCTATGAAAATGCCCGGGCTGCCTATCTATAACCTGAAACAAGAACACTGATCAGTGATTAACAATCATAAAGCATGAAAGACAGAAATGAAATGGACATTATGGAAGTGTATAAACAGAAATGAAACAAATGCAATATATGAACATATGAATGGATTATGACACAATGGAATGAAATTAAAATTATACACTAATGCACAAAACCTTAGCTGAGCAGGGGCCCTCTACACCAGCCTTGGCAATGGTCCTCAAATACGAATTAAGTTGAAAAACAGAGTCTTCTCATATTAAAAAGCAGTCATTACAGAATGGTAATGTTACGGCACAAGTGCAGCGTAATCACTACATAGCAGACTAATCAAAAGATAACAGAGGCTACATTCACTAATATCGACTAACTCTATATGCGTATGCAAACGCATTATATATAACAACGAACTATAACTGTCTCCTAAAGTTCATGCTGGTGGAAAGCACGTAGACCACTACGTCCACGGATATAGGAACATGGCCGTGTTGGAAAGTAAATCTATGAGAGGTGGATGCTTGAATTCGACTCTAGAGCCCTGTACAGATGTCGATTTATCCTCCGCAGGCTTAGAAACGGCCGTATGGATCTTTATGTGACACGAAACAGAGTCCGGCCAACATGAAACTCCATGGTTGACTTCCATGTGGACGCCTTTGACCGCGGCTTCTTTGGATGAGTTTGCTTGAACCAATAGGACACGAACCATGTCCATGTCATTCCTGACCTGCCCATGTGGCTCGTTTCCCTTGTAGACACCTGTAGCATAGAGTTTCACAAAATAGCTACGGAAAGTTGCAGCAGCTGCGGAAAGTGGCAAGATTCCGCAGCTGAATGAAAAAAATCTAGATCAAATAGCAAACACAAAAATATAATTAAAAACCATGTTAGATGCTCTTTTGCACATGATATTGACAATTTGGGAGGTTTAGGTGAGTGAAAAAGGTATGGAAAAGTGTATGGAAAAGATGCAAATTTGGGACTCGACAATCTAGTCTCCTTATACAAAAAGAAAGATAACCCGGCAAGGGTTTCTTGTCAAACACTCTACATACAAAATGTGATATTCAGAAAATCACTGAATCATCACTGCAACACTGAAGCACATGAGTGTACAAGGCTGAAATATGTCTTATTTGATGTATTTCCCTCAATGGATTCCTCCCATGAAAGGATTAACCTCTCAATCACAAGGAAACTCAACAACGGAGCCACCAAACCATGCAATGAGCACTGCCTCCAAAATAATGCATTCCCTAGCAGAAACAGTGCTGGGAATGTATGAGAAATGTGTGGTCTGATACCACAGATCTGAAATAAGCTATGGAGCTCTCCGAACAGATCTCTCAAGTGAAGGAAATCTTCCTCCAATGAGAAACTAGCTCAAAAGCCGGGATCCAATCCCTTCCACTGCTGCACCCAGCAACACTACACAATCTCTGGCAAAGTTGTGTTGATGAATATGGTTGAATATTGGCCTGAAAAATTAATGTGGAATGATGAATGAAAACTCTCCCAATGAGCTTCTAAAAGGAAAGAGGTGGGATTCCTGCTCGAGAACACCCAATGCTAAACAGCACTGCAGCTTTGCTAAGCAGCAAAGCAGCAACAATTCTTGGCAGCCAAGAATAATAATCTACAACATGATGAATAATGCTGCCATCCTCTTCCTTATATAAGATATGAGTTTGCTTTCCCTTGGCCCCACTCGCTTAGGTTACTTCTAACCCAAGTTACATCTCCCTCCAAAATTGCGTTATCCATCCTAGGATTCCTCCTCCACTAAAACTGCACTGTTGACTTAGTCAAAGAAGCTTCAATTTAACCCTGTTCACACATGGAAGTGTCTTATTGAGCTAGAAAGAGTGTCTCCTTTCACACTTGGAGTGTTTTTATTCTCCTTAGGAGACTTATGGGATTTTCTACCCATTTATTCACTGGATAAAGCTGCTGCTAACTCTAATGTTCCTTTTAGCTTGGAAGCTAAAATTGTGGGAACATTACAGTCCTCCCCTCCAAAATATTTGCTTGTCCTCAAGAAAATGCATAAGGAGAGAAAAATAGCTCCCCTCCTCCTCATGTGGCCTCCCAGCAATAGTCTCCATCACTGCATCAAGAGAATCTGCAAATAAACTGTCATCCAATGCTTCCCCCCAAGTGTGAAAAAACAAAGTATCTGCATCAATCAAAGGTGGAAAGTGTGAATGGAAACCTACTAGCTGTCGCATGGCCCCCAAAAAGTAGGAGTGATGACCAACATGGTGAATGAGTGCCTTCCTCACCCATGCTATCATCCAAATGAAGTGAGTCACCCTCCAACATGGTAACTCATGCAAAGTCTCCTCCACCTTGTGCTCATGAAATGAAGGTGGGCTGAATGAATGTACATGATAGGCAAGAGGGCCTATCCCACACTTTCCTCCTCTCCACTCATGATAAGTGTAGAGGGCATGCTGATCTTGGGCTGAAACATGATTGCCCTCCAATGGCAAGAAGAAGATTGAGCCTCCAAGGTCTCTTCCTCCAAAATCATGAGTCATGCCAACCCAAACCATTCCATTCAAGACGAATGGCACTTCATCACCACATGGCATCCAAATAAGAAAATGGCTGAAGGTTATGTGAAATTTTGAATGATACATATGGTCTCTCTAGTGGATACAACACAGTTCTTTCAATTGTTGATGTAGAGCATCAAGTGGAAAGTTGTCCTTCCAAGAATTTGCAGCTATGCATGTTAGCTCATCTACTATGAAGTAGTAAGCTACAATATATACCAGCTGTGCACAATTAAATCAATACAACACTTGCCCAAATTCATGTAAATATGGGTCATCAACATCACAAGATTTGGCCCTAAAGTGACCATGAAACCCATAATAATCTTGCTCTCATGTGGAGAAATGCACTGTTTACATATGGTGAGAAAGTACAAATACTCAATAGAGTAATCAGCAAGCACATCAATGTCTTTCTTACCATGCATCATGTGGGAGCTGAAAGTGAGGTCCATGTATAAGTTCCCCGATGTGGATTCCCTCACAAGAATCTGCAAGAAGAAGGGACACACATACTCTTTGGAACACTCCATTAATAAGAACACATTCCCCTGTGACATCACTGTAGGCCTTAAGAATAAAGCTCCATGACTTCCCCCTTTGACATTCCACATGCCAAAGCCATCCACCATCATGCTGCTATGTGAGAAGATCATCTTCTGACATGGAAGTCTCTCATGATCCTCCAATACTGAAGGGTAGCCTCCTTGCACCATGAATGTGCCTTCCTTCTCTTCAGAAATATCATGAAAAGTATGGGAAGAATTTTTCCCATACTCTCCCAGGTGCAACCATAGCAACAACAACTTTTTCTACTACCTCATCTCTCCCTCATAAAAGCCATAGAGTGAGATCATGAAGATCAACTTGTATGATGTCCCAACAAGTATTTCAGCCATGAAATGCCTCCTCAAGTTCTCCAAGTGGTTCCTCCCACAAGAAGAGAAAAAGTGTGATGTGGAAATCATGGTTTGGCCATGGTTCCTCCTGAAATGTACTGCATATAAAGTGGGGAGAATAATCCTCCCAATGGGCATCTCCAATCTCAATCCCACTCTCCAAACAAAGCTCCCCATGAACATATACATATCAGCAAAATATGGAAGAAAAGTACACTGAGAACAAGTTGCCAAGTGACAACCAGAGAGTGAATCATGGTCCCTCTCATGGAACTAGCGCAGTGCATCCTTGGCCTGCATCAAAATAAGAAGTAACAAGTGCTTTACCAGCCACTTGTTTTCTTCCACAGTCATCTCATAAGATGAAAACATGAAGTTACAATATGGTGTCAATGGTGCACACCAAGAAACATGTGGCTTCCCCACATCTCATAAAAAGGATAGCCAAGGTCAATGCCACAAGTAGTTGAAAGTACATAATTATACAATATACAAGAAGAATAAATTCTTCTTGATACATCATGATGCTCAAATAAGGAAAAGAAGTATAATACAAAATGTAAAAGTATACCTCCTCCATCATGTACTTGAGGTCTTGAGCTGAAATGGCTCAACTAGAAACTCTCCCTTACTCCCAATGAGTAGGAAGGTGGCTATGACATCCTCTCCATCACCATTCGGGCTATGCATCTCTCCATATGCTGAAATATGTCATGCTGAATGCCCTCCCAAGTGAACTCCATCAAATGGAAATATGCATCAAAGTGCATAGAAGATAAGTCCTCATATGCTGCATGTAGTAGCTTCTCCTTAAGACTAGAAGATCTAGTCAAGAAGATCCTGCCATAGGAATAGATGACCACATCATCCACCATGTATCTGTCATCTCCATCCGGGTCATCAAGAATCATGCATGAACCAAGATCCTTGGAGTACTCTAGCAAGAGCTGAGACCTCCAATAAGGATCAATCCTCCTCAAATACAATGCTGGTGATCTAGCATATGAAGCTCTCCTCATGCTGCTTCGTGCTACTTTGACATCCCCCATGCCAAAGTCTTTCTTCAAACTCTTCACCTCTCCAAAATCCAAGAGTGGTGAACCCAAAGACAAGATATCTCTCATCAACTATAGATCTGGTGGCCTCCCTAGTGGAATGCCTCTATGTAGTGAGACATTAATGTCAAGAGTAGACTGTACATATGATTGGGAAATCTTGCCCTTGCCCTTACATCGCAAATCGGTCTGCCTCCTCCTTGCATTGGCTCTCTAAAATAGAGAAGGGTGTGTGCTTCTCATCAACCGATGTTGCTCTCCATCCTTTCCTCCTCCTTCCAGTTGCAATGCTGCACAATCATGCTGCTCACTGATTGTGCTTGGACCTCTATGTATGAGATCATGGGGATCTTCTTGCAAAGAGACAAGAATCCATCCTGTGGGAGCAGGTGCTCCTCCTCCCTCTGCATGAGGCACTGGATGTGCTCTAGATATGACATCGTTGTTTCCTTCTCCTTCATCAATGTGTGTAGGCAACATCTCAACCATTGGATCCCTTTGTGAAAAAGTGATCCCCATGCCCTCTTGTTCAAGAATATGAATTGGATGTTTTGCTTCCGGCAAAGTGTAATGAAAGACATCATCTCCTCCCATGGTTTTCTGAAATGGAGTTTCCTCCATCACATGCAAGGGTTTTGTTTTCTCAAGTTTTCCTTGCTCATGTGTCTTAGGAAGTTTTTCACCAAACCTCTCCATCAATGTTTTTATGAATCTTTCAAAAATCCACCATGCATGAGCCTTACCTCTGAAATGCAACGATGCAACTCTGATGGCTTCATCTTCGGAAATATGGTGCAACTGCAAATAGGAGTCTAGCTCCTTCACCCAAGCTCCATCTGAACATGTAGGTGATCCGGAAAAAGTAGATAGAAGGAATCTATCTGCATCTGGCTGCTTTCTCTTATCCACTTGGATCTTGCAAAACTCCTGGAAATCAGTATGATCTCTAAACCTCTCAGTTTGAGATTCATACTCCTGCAACAAATCATTAAGATTTCTCCTCTTAGGCATTTTTCCTCCTCCCATCCATCTGAAGATAGCTCTGGGCACTTGACTGCGCTGTGCATCATGGAGTGAAGCTGCATGATCACACTCACCATGTGAAAATCTACATTCAGCTCTAGATTCAACCTCCTTAGAGATTCCATCTCCAATCTCAACTTCTTCAGCTCTCCTCAGAAAGCTTTGCATAGATTTTGGAAGAAGCTTTATAAGCTTGTCTCCCTTCCTTATGTCACATACTAAAGCTTTTTGGATTCTTTCCATCTCTCCTTATTTTGATGGTTGTATCTCACATGATGGGTCAGAGATCATGCTCTGATACCACTGTAAAGTTCCCAAATCTGGAACAGCTCATGAATCATGCATGAAAAACGCATTTCCAACAAAAAATGCAATAAAACAGTAAAATGGAATCTTGGATCCCATATATTAGTCAATATACATTCCAAATCCAAGATTAGAGCTGAAACAAAGCAAACTAGGTGGGTTAAACAAATCTCCCACACCTAGGATTGCCAAAAAGTGCCAAAACCCTAAGACTGCAAAATGCCGGAGCAACTGCTCAAGGGATTGTGCAGTCTAAGAGAGGGTTTACACTAAGTAAATAGGAGAAAAACATATCTACTCATATATTAATCAAATATGCATTAAGAACTGAGATCTAGTCTCCTTATACAAAAAGCAAGATAACCCGACAAGGGTTTCTTGTCAAACACTCTACATAAAAAATGTGATATTCAAAAAATCACTGAATCATCACTACAACACTGAAGCACATGAGTGTACAAGGCTGAAATATGTCTGATCTGATTTAGTTGCCTCAAGGGCTTCCTCCCATGAAAGGATGAACCTCTCAATCACAAGGAAACTCAGCAACGGAGTCACCAAACCATGCAATGAGCACTGCCTCCAAAATAACGCATTCCCTAGCAGAAATAACACTGGGAATGTATGGGAAATGTGTAGTCTGATAAAAAATATCTGAAATAAGCTCTAGATCTCTCCAAATAGATCTCTCAAGTGAAGGAAACCTTCCTCCAATGAGAAACTATCTCAGAAACCGGGATTCCAATCCCTTCCACTGCTGCACCTAGCAACACTACACAATCTCTGGAAAATTTGTGCTAATGAAGATGGCTGAAGCTTGGACTGAAAACTTGATGTGGAATGATGAATTAAAACTCTCCCAATGATCTCCTCAAAGGAAATAGGTGGGATTCCTTCCCGGGAACACCCAGTGCTAAACAGCACTGCAACTTTGCTAAGTGGCAAAGCATAAACAATTATTGACAACCAAGAATAATAATCTACAACATGATGAATAATGCTGCCATCCTCTTCCTTATATAATATATGAGTTTTATTTTCCTTTTCCCCACTCACTTAGGTTACTTCTAACCCAAGTTACATCTCCCTCCAAAATTGCGTTATCCATCCTAGGATTCCTTCTCCATTACAACTGCGCTATTGACTTAGTCAAAGTAGCTTCAATTTAACCCTGTTCACACATGGAGGTGTCTTATTGAGTTAGAAAGAGTGTCTCCTTTCACACTTGGAGTGTTTTTGTCCTCCTTAGGAAACTTATGGGCTTTTATACCCATTTATTCACCGGCTAAAGCTGCTGCTAACTCTAATGTTCCATTTAGCTTGGAAGATAAAATTATGGGAACATTACAGATATCTTATGAGTACTTTTTGTTAAATATATTTAATGAATTTTGCATGTAATGAATATTCCTAAGGCTTCTACACTTCATGTCTAAATGTGTCATTTTATATGAAATTATTGGTAAACTTTGCATGCTTTAATTTTGTATCCTTGAAATTCCTTATAGAACATCTTAGAGAGTTTTTCTTTAGTAAAATTAATCCCATCGTAAAGTGATAGTTAGGGTTAGAAAGTGAAAAACATAGGGTTTACCCCCTACTCCATTCAAGGGTTTAATATTTCCATATAGTAAAAATCCATAAAACTCCATCATCCAAGTAGCTAGAAGGCACTGGCATCCATCTTGGTGATCGAAACTCATAAAATTTTATATTTTTATTTCTCCTAAAATTTTGGCCTTTCAAGGCAAGATATTAGGGTTAGGGTTTCAAGATAAATTTAATTGGGGCTTCAACATTGATCCGGTTTGAGGTTATTTCACGTTTTTGATCCTTAAAACATCAAAATATAGCAATTTCGCATGGTTAAAAGTGCTTTTATAGGGTTGAAATCATCAACCTTTGCCAATTCTAGGGCTTGAAAACTCCTAATTCTGCAATAAGGGTCATTTGAAGGTTTGTTTCTCTTATTTTTGATCATACATTTCAAGAAAATATTTTCCTCCTTCTTGTTTTCTTAATTGTGCCATTGTTGAATCATAAATTGAAAAACCTCGACTACAAGTTTTTATTTATATGCCTATTCATAGGTGCATTATTACCTATCGCACAGAATTGAGAAATGTTCCTATCCTTGTTGGACACCTAATCCTTTATGGGTAGGTGTGGAAGACGAATGGACAAAAGGAGTCCAAGTGACCTTGGAATGCGGAATCCAAGAGTCACACCATTGTATTATAAATGTACATTTATGGTGAATAATAACATATCTCATTCTTATCTTTCTCGTGTGTGTATTTACAATACCTGTGTTTAACATGGTGTCAAAGTGGGTGATTGCTGGCCCTGCTCCAATCAACTAAATTCTAGCTGTGTTATCTAAGCTTGTCAGTCCATAACGCAGGTCATCTGCATGTCTGTCCTGCTCAATCACTCCTATTCTCTATGCCCTCCACTAAGCTCGGTGGATTATTTATTATGGATTAAGTGTTTTTTTGTTGTGATACAAGCTCAAGCGTTTTTTCATTTTTGCAGTAATATCTGCGATTTTGTAGTCAATCTGTTGGTGTCCCGTGTTTTGATAGTTTGGCAAATCAAAAGACAAGGAAACATCAGAACCAATCTTTAGAGTTCCTGGATCTAGTCCTCCTGTTCTCAGAGAGGGATCTCTCAAATGTTTGTTTGCAAAGGTTTATCTTGTGTGCTTAGCATATGGATTTTATACTAGTTATTAAGTGCAGGTGTTTGTTTGTTTGGTTGGTTGGATTGACATAGCAGAATAATGAAAGATCTAGGAAATATATATAGAATGGAGAAACATCTGGTTCATTGGGCAATGGAGTCAAAAAGAGGTCATAACATACTCATCAATGGATATGGGATATCAGAGGGAAAATCTAACTTGGCCACAGGATCCTTTGGTTTTTGGAATGAGATGGACATCAATGATTTGGAAAGAGAAGTTTAATTCTCAACAAAGGGAATTGGGAAAAAAAATTTGAACAATAAAGAGCTTTCTGATAGACAGGGCTAACCATGAATTCTACAAATCACACCTTTAAGCAAACAATGATTCCAAAACAACTTTTAAAATGAAATCTAAGATTCGGGGAACACCCTATTTCCTCAAAGATTTTATTTCAAATGACTTAGAAAACATAAAAGATTCACTGATAATTGCAGTCATAGAGGAGGGAACACCTAACACATCTATGATTACAACTATAAAGACCTTCAAGACAACTGTTTAAGCAAGGACAAAGGGAAAGATTGGAACATACCTCCTTGATTCACTGTAAACAAGAAACTTCAAAGGGAGACTTCAATAACAGTTTTTAAGTGGTAGCAGACAAGCAGGGAAAACCATAAATCATGCTGAAACCAACTATTCGAACTATTAAGGAAATAAATGAGCATGAAGACTAAAGAGAGAGATTAAAGACTCTAAAATACTTCAAAAGAAGAAAACATAAAACAGTGAAGGATGAACAGGTCTAAGGTGCTTCCAGGAGTCATTTCTTAGCCTAAAACTTTCAACCTATTGTAGTAAGAAGTTATGGAACATAATGAAAACAGGGGAAAAACATTAAACAGTTCAGAATACTTCACCAACAGCCAAGCTCATGGATCCAATGATAGAGCCTTCTCAATCACAAGCATGCAACAACATCATCAGGGCTTCCAAGACTTCAATTTCTTCTTCAACTTCAACAGACTATGTATTATTTCAGAGAGTTTCAATATTACAACTAGTGATCAACCAACAACCAACCAACAATTTCTCATCTTCTATAGAAGTATTTATAGAATAATGAGGAGGTGAGATCTGATAAAAGATCTCTCAGGAATTAGGGGAATTTTGAGGTCTAAAATGGGCCTCCTAAGGAAAATGTACAATCAAAATTCACTTTATGAGAACCAATCACATTTTAGGGGATGACATCATCCCTAATGGTTGAGGTGGCATTGCTTGAGTTAAAGGTACTTACTTGTCACATTCTCAATGGTGGATAAAAATTCATGGTTAACAATGGTAGTGCACTAAGTACTTTTAAAGTCATAAAGTAAAGTACTTGTAATAAATGTCATTTCACACTTTTTAAATAAAATATTATTATTTTCATTTCATACTTTTTGAAAGAAACAATGCATATCCCTACACAATCTTCATGTATTTACACACTTTTCAATAAGTATCATATTTGTATATTTTCAAATATTTATTTATAAATCAAATCAATTCAATATATAATATAAAATTCATACATAAAACAATATATTATACTATATTATTTTTATATAGTATATTAATTATATGTTATTATATAATTTAAATAATACAAGTTTTAATTAATACTATATTCTATAATTAATAATTTATGAATTTATATTTATATTTTATTTTAAGTTATTTAAGTACAAAGGACAAATGCATTAGTTGTGCAATGATAATGACTTTTTCTTGAAAATCTCATTCTTATTTATAGTCACATCAATACAATTTTTTATTATTTTTATTTTGGTACAACTTTTGAATTGAATTTAACCATGGTTACATGGATTTTGGTGCAAAAAGTGAAGTGAAAATTCATAAATATTATTTTATTGGTTTAGCTATTATTTTATTATTTTTTTAGGAGGCCCATTTTAGACCTCAAAATTCCCCTAATGACAATTAATATAGATTCAAGACTTCTTGGCCTTTGAGGGGCTCGATGGAGAAGCTTATAAACATTCTGCCTGCATTAACTATTTTACATTTATGAATTAAGCTCGGTGGGAGCTTTTATTGACTTTAAGGCTTTGTGTCATGTTTGGAGTAACTCTGCAGATATTTTTAGCATTTAAGTTCCTTGTAGAAGTAACTCTCTGGCTGCGCTGAGGCTAATATCTTCATTTGATCAATAACTTCGGCCTCTGTTTTGAATGCTTTGAGGCATAGGTGGCACTTATGGTAGCTGAGGAATCAATTCGCCTCAAACGAGGCAGTGGAGGCCTTCCTGTCTGTTAAACACTTATGATTTTCTATTGACTGTGTTTTAATTTGGGGGATTAGGCTTTTGATAACCTTTCTTAGCCGTAATTTCCAAATCTATCTTCAATCTTCTATTCTGCTGTGCTCTGTTCTTTTAACACTCATACTCTTTAAATGGTGATTTAATAACACAGTGTCTTGTCAATGTGCAGGCTGCGCAGGGCTCTAAAGGCATCAATGCCCATGAAGCATTGATAAAACGTTGAATCCGACTCTTGCGAATGGTCTCCATTGATAAATCAAAGGCACGGGAAACGTCTTTCCCGGCCTTCGGCATTTCTTTCGAACAAATGGAAAAACCATTAATCCCTACAAAATACACTAAATATTAGAAAATCCTGCGTTTTTAGGTTTAACTGCTTTGGAGGCTTCGGGGAGGAGCGTGGCCGTTAGATGGAAATCATCCGACGGTGGAGATTTATTTAGAGGAGGTTAAAGAAGAGCGGGGAAATGAAAAAGTCGGAGTGATTTTGGACCATCCGTTTTGGACACATGGATGGTCCAGATTCAATCGGAGGATCGCAATCAGAGGCAACACTCAACTGGCGCCGATGTAAAAATGCGACGCGATTTAGCGCTGGCCGTCGATCTGAGGATCAGATCAACAGCGGGGAATGAATCGGAGGGATGGGCGATCGGGGGAAGAAACAAATGCATGCGATTGAAACTGCACGATGCGATGTAGCACAGACTGTCGATCTAAAGATGAAATCAACGGTGGAAAATGAATCGGGGGAATGGCCGATCGGAGGGGGCAAACAAAGGCATGCGATGAAAAACTCCGATGCGATTGAGCACTGGCCGTTTGATCGTCTTACGATTAACGGCAGGGATTAGTTTTTAGAAAGAACTGGCGGAAAACCCTTATATTATTCAAAAACCCAAAAATTTAAATAAAAAAAAGGTTTTGGTGGATCAGGGTGGAAAAATATAAATATGAAAAGGCGCCCGTTTGCGGGGCCATGGGTTTATGGAATATGATGGGCCCAGGGCGTATATATTCAAAAGAACCAATCGCAATCGAAGCCTCGAGCTTGATCTTTTAATCTACCCATTAAACTTTCCCGATGCGATAAGCGCCTTGGGATCTTTAACACTTGGTCCCGGGTGAAAGTCATATGTAATAAAGAGGCAGGGGGTGGAGTTTATATGTATAAGTCCTAATCGCATCGAAAATTTTTATGCGGCCTTTTCAATCAACCCATTTGTATTTCTCCGATGCGATTGCGCAATCAGGTCTTTTTAATCTACCCATTTATATTAACACGTGACTTTGGCTTTTTAGATCAAAACTTTGGATAGATGGGTTTTTGTATTTACAAAGGAAAAAACGGATCGGAAATGGATTTTTCAAGGTTTTAAGTGTGGAAGGCGAGCCCACGGTTTATATGGAAATGATAATACGATCGGGTTTTATAGACACGGGCTAATCGCATCGGAACTTTTGAAACATGGCAAAAGACTTGCGCTCTTGAATCTTTCCAATGCGATAAGCGCTGAACAAGGTTAGCGCTTGGTTCTAACACTGAGGCACATGGAGGGGAAGTGATTAGGACTTAGCCCAAGGGGGCTTAAGCCTTTATGCAAAAATATGTATTTTTCATGAAAATTTTCAAGTTTTGCAATGGATTTGGGGGTTTCGGTATAGTTTAAAAATGAGTTTTAAACTATGTAAAGGTGATTTTCATGAATGGAAAAAGAGGAATCATGAAAATAGAGGACTTTTATGGAGAAAAAGGGGAGCAAATGAAGGTTATTTTTGAGTGGGAGAGGGGGGAAAATGATGGATTTTCAGCAGTCTTTCTCTTGGAATCAGCAGAATTTTCTGAGTATAAAAGGCAACAGCAATGAAGATTTTGAACAGAGGTATGAGGCCTTCAAGAGTCTTCAAGAGCCAACAAATTTTAGCAATAAAATTTGTTCCTTGAAGGTTCAAAAAAGTCTTAGCCACCTTTTGCTATAACAAATTTTATAGGTGGCTAACAGTGGCTCCACTTGGGGATGGTGCCTTCTTGAAGGCATCAAGAACTTCAGACTTGCATGCTCTGGGAGGCTGACCTGTGCCTCATCCATTGGGCTGCCCTTCCTTTACTGGGATGATCTTGCTATGAAAACACATTAGCAGCTATAAAAACAATGGATCTTTCATCAACAAGATTTCTACCTACCCAATCCTACTGATCTAACATTTTTTCTTCATTAGAGTGCAATTGGATTGGCAAACTCTTTTCACAACATTTTATTCTTTTCGAAAGTAGGAAATTTAATCTATTTCTATTCCTTATTTCTCCTTGAAATCAGATTAAATAGTTGAGTTCAGATGCTTCTCTACCTAATCTACTAATCTGTTAGGATTTAAACAGTCCAACAGATTTTTATTTTCTAATTTCTACAGCAGGAAATTTAAAAACATACAAGTCAGGATTAAACAGTCTGACTTGATGCTGGTCTATGGCATAGAAAACAAGCTGCACACAGACATTTATTTTGCAGAAAATTAAATCAAAATGGAAGGCTTAAGATCTAAAAGTTTCGCATCATGGCCTTCTCTTTTTACAGCTCTGTTTTGGATCTTTTTTGAGCTGTTTCTTCCTTGTTCTCTGGTTCAGATTTTGAGCTGATTGGAACCAAATTTTTACATCTCTTGACTCAAAATTTGAAACAGATTTGAGTCATTTTCTTTTTGAAACCTTAGGTTTAGATTTTGATCTTGTTTGAACCTTTAATTTCTATGCTAAACTATCTACAAATAAGCCAAGATTAAACATTTTGGCAAATCGAATTCACTATCCTATCAGCATAAAATTTAAAGCTAAATAGTCAAGATTAGGTTGTATGACTAATTAGAAGTGTCTTTTTTTAGGAGTGGCATTTAAGCTTGCACACTTTCAGATTTGTTTCTCTTTTGTGGTATGGGGCTATACCTTTCTTGTTTTACAACCTGCCCTTTTTTCTTTCTTTCTTTGTTTTTGTATTTTTTATTTTTCTAACTTTGAATGCAATGGTTAGACTATGATATTTACAATGAAAAAAATAAAATGCTTTAAACTCAAGACTCTTGGCATAAGTAATGCTTGAGCATCCTGCCATTGATAGGACCTCCATATAAGTCTTCTCCATTCAATTATTTCAGGAAAAATGCATTGTGACCCCTCTCAGCATGAATAATATAGGGCCCTTTCCACAAGTTATCAAACTTGCCATGCTTTCCCTTCTCTTCTCTTCTTGCATCCCACTTAAGAACAACATTTCCAATTTGGAAATTGTTTGCCTTAGTTCTCTTATCAAATAGCTTCTTCATATTTTCTTGGACTAACTGTGTTCTTTCATAAACTTCTTCTTTGGTCTGCTGCAAATGGATGGTTTGATTGATTCTCCTCTGCATATCATTCTCTTCAATCTACACTTCTTGAAGGAGTTTCATGACTGGCACTCCTAATGAGGTGGGAAAAACTGCATCCATTCCATAAACTAACTGATAGGGGGACATATTTATTGATTTCTTTGTGGTTAATCTATCATCCCATAAGGCATGAACTAGCTTACTGTGCCACGATTTCTGATTTTGTTCCAACAACTTTTTAATGATATTGATGAGGCTCTTGTTGGAAGATTCAACTAATCCATTTCCTTGGGGGTAGTAAGTAGTGGAATGGCCCAAGGTTATGTGGTATTTGTAACAGAAATCAACCATCTTTTTAGACTTAAAAGCAAAAGCATTGTCTGTTATGATTTTTCTGGGACAACCAAATTTGGATAGGATATTTGTTTCAAGAAACTTGATAATGATAGAGTCATTAGCATTTCTGGAGGGTATAGCTTCTATCCACTTGGTAAAGAAGTCAGTGGCCGTGAGGATCCACTTATGTTGAACTGAGGAGGATGGATGGATTTACCCAATGAAGTCCAGCCCCCATTGTTGAAAAGGTGCCTCAACTTTGATAGGATGTAAGGGTAAGGGAAGGAGTTTTCTCTTGCCATCAAAGATTTGGCACTTATGGAAAGACATGACCAACTTCTGAGTGTCTGGGAAAAGGGTAGGCCAATAGTAACGAGATCTAAGAATTTTGTTTGCTGTGGCCTTCCAGTAGAGGTGTCCTCCACATTCTCCGTTATGCAATTCATGCATGATTTTTCCTGCATCATCTTCAAGTAAACATTTAAGAAAAATTGCAACAACATTTTTCCAATATAATACTCCATCTAAGATACAAAAACTCAAAGCCTTTTGTTTCAAAAGTCTAGCTTTAGTTTTGGACAAAGAGGGAGGGGCATTTAAATGTAAAAGCACATAAATAATGTCAGCATACCAAGGAGAATTCATAAATGTTTCTTCAATAAAAGGAGCAGTAGATTCTTCTATTTTTTCCAACACATCCACCATATTCATGTCTAGTTCTTGGAAGTTAGACTCAGCCATAAGTTTTGCTAATCCTTGCCCTTTAACTAGTTTGGTGGGCCTAATTTCTAAGTCATATTCAAGAATAGTTGCAATCCATTTTCCCCTTTTACCATCAGGGTCTTGACTTAGAATGTCCTTGACAACAGTATGTGGAACAAAAGAAATTATGTGAGAGTGTAAAATATAGACCCTAAATTCTTTTAATGCTTTCACTAATGCTAAGGCTTGCTTCTCCATGATGTTATATTTGAGAGGAGCATCTATTAAGGCCATAATAAAGAAATATATTGATTGTTTGTGCCCCAAATCATTCTTTTGAAGTAATATTGCAGCTATTGTATGTTCAGAGGCAAAAGAAAAGTTATAAAAGTCTTTGGTAAAATCTGGACTAATCAGGACTGGTGTTTGAGTAAGAGCTTGTTTGACCAGTTCGAATGATTTTTTAGCTGGTAAAGTCCATTTTACACCGACATCTTTCTTAAGCATGTTTGTAATTTTTTTCAATAGCTCAGCAAGATTAGGGATAAACCTCAGAAAATTAATCTTTCCAATGAAAGATTGTAACTCTTTGAGGCTTCTTGGATGGCTGATCTGTAATATGCCATCTATCCTTGTAGGGTCTATTTTGATCCCCTCTTCTGAAATCATATGGCCAAGAAGTTTACCTTCTTGGAGACCAAAGAGTGTCTTCTTGGGATTCAATGATAAGCCAAATTTCCTACATTTCTCGAAAATTTTTCTCAAGTGAATCAAATGTTCTTCATCAGTTTTTGAGAAAATGGTTATGTCATCAAGGTAAATGATTATGAAATAGCCAATGTCTTAAGAAAAGGCTATGTCCATGGCCCTTTGGAAGGTGGCCCCTGCATTCATTAATCCGAAAGGCATTTTGACATACATAAAGGTGCCCAAAGGTGTGGTAAAAGTAGTTTTGATTTGATCACTTGGGAGTACTAACACCTGGTTGTAACCCGAGAACCCATCTAAGAGGGAAATCCTTCTTGATCCAACTACCCTTTGAAGTATATGGTCCATCTTGGGTAAGGGGTAGTTTTCCTTTAAAGAGGCTCTATTTAAATTTCTGAAGTCGATACAGAGCCCGATTTCCCCTGTTTTCTTTCTAACAGAAACTAAGTTTGATACCCACTTTGAAAATCTAATGGGTACTATGATTCCAGCATCATGCATTTTTTCAATCTCTGCCTTAACTAGAGGTAGTAAGAGAGGATTTATTCTCCTTATTTTTTGTTTGAAAGGATTTTGATTGTCTTTCAAAGGAATTTTATGCTGGATGATGCTGGTATCATATGATTTTAGGTCTTTGTATCCCCAAGCAAAAACATCTTTAAAATCTTTAAACAGCTCTATGAACTGCAATTTTATGTGAGCTGGGAGAGTGCTGGACAGTTTGATCATCTTGGGTTTTGCTAGACTGCCTGTGTTATGCCCTTCTACATCTGTTTCCACAGGCTCCATTCTTGGTTCTTTGGCTACATCGTTAAAATAAAAAAGGTGTTCTAAAGTTGCTAGACCTCTTGGAATTTTATCATTTTTGCATTGTAAAACTTCCAAGTCTTCTTGGTCTGCATTGTCAGTTATCTCTGCTTCAAAAGGATTCTCACAATGATTTATATCAGCAGTATATGTCATTTCAATTTCTGGGATTTTTTCAATATACAAACAATTTTCTTTATAGCTGGTTTCTGATATTGGTATGCTGAAATCATTTTCTGATTTCAAGAAATCATCTATGTATTTGTCAGAATCAAATACTTGCCAGTGAACTTCATTATCAGGCATAGCAGGCCTGTGTTTTACCTTCACACTGAGTTGTTCATTTATTTCAGGTATTTGGAAATTGCTGGCATTGAAAGCGAGTTCATTTGCTAGATGATTTAGTTCTCTTGGAATGAAAATAAGTTCATACTTTTCAAAGGTTTTCAATAGGTCAAGGGCAGCGCTTCGATATTCCCTAATTTTTGGATTTCTAGCTGAGTATTCTCCTTTGATTTGTCTTATGATAAGTTCAGAATCTCCTAAGTTTGATATCCTCTGGGCTTCTAGATGTTTAAGCAACTGTAAGCCTAGGAGAAGTGCTTCATACTCATCAATATTATTAGTGCATGGGAAATCCAATTTATATGAAAAACTTTGATTTGTATTTTGAATCCACACACCTGCTCCTACACTTGTTTTATTACAAGATCCATCAAATTTTATTGTCCAAAGTATGTCATTCCTATTTTCATTTTCTTGTTGCTGTTGACTGGTAATGTTTTGAATTTGATTGAAGGGAAGATTTGATTGTTCTGGTGAACTGATTGGGTCCATGTTTTCCTTATCTTGTTGAGTAATTTCATCTTCGTTACATAAGATAAAGGAATCTAAACTTGATTGAATAGAATAGATTGGAGAGTTGTTTGGTTTTTCTATGTTGCTCACCATGTACTTCATGTGGGATTCCTTGTATAGTCTTCTGTTTTGGTTAAAAACGGGAATGGTGGCATAAGACATGTCCATTTGAAGGCTTCCTTGAAGTTTGGCTCCCGAAGATCTGGATAAGAGCTTGCCATACTCAGGGGGAATGTCAGCTACAACTATGTCCATGAATAAAATATTAGCAGGGATTTGGGCTACGTTGACACACAGATCTTTGATTAAACCCAAACACTTGACTCTGCTTCAGTAAAAGGAATACAAGTCTTTGTATGGCTTAGTAATTTCTAAGCCTAAGCTTTCCATCACTACTTTGGGCATTAGATTGTGTGAAGCTCCTGAGTCTAACATAACATTCTGTAAATTTTTTTCATGTATGTTCAAGCTAACATAGAAGGGGGGGACAACCCCTTCTTGGTATTTTCCTTCAACTTCTGGACCAAACAACAACTCTGGTTTGTCATCTGTCAAGGTTAAGGTGTCAGTATCACTTCCTAAGTTCAAAGCTTTCAAAACTTGGTTTTTGTACACCTCTTAGGTTACTAATTCAGCTAGGGGGATGGTAATTTTTATCTTAGCAATCTCTCCCTCAAGGCTGAAAGGAATAATTGACTTGTTTATATTTACATCTGTTTTTTCAATTGAATTCTTTTCAGCAAATTTGATTTGCTGAGCCTTGTTTGGATTGGTAATTGGGATAGTTTTATTAGGACCACTAGCTGAAGTGCTAGGGGTACTCTGTTAAACATTTGGCTGAACACCTTTATCTTTGTTTAAGTCTGGTTTCTTGGCCAAAATGTTGGTTTTCTCTGTTGTCTTTTGGGTTTGGTTTTCTACGTTTTTCTTGATAGCAGTGCTAGTGTTCTTATCCTTTGAATTATCTATGTTTCCCTTGCTCCTAAGATCATACTGTTTGTGTACCTCCATGATTGCATTTTCAAAACCCAATCTATAGTCATCAGAATCTTCATAGGTGTTTGTATTTTGATCATAAGAGAAGAAATCTTGTTCTTCCTCAGTGAGGAAAACATCATCCCCACTGTCTGATCCAATCAAGTTTACATGAGATTCTTCCAACCTTTCCAACTCTCTATCTTCCTCATATTGATCTACGTAGTTCTATTGAAAGGGAGTTCTAATCTGTTGGTCACTTTATTTTTTCTTATCTTGATTGTTGTCCCTTCTATAATTCTGATTTCTATTTCTGTTTTGGGAGTTGTTCTGATTTTCTCTTGGCTGTGTTCTCTCAAGTATGCTCATCCTTTTCATGATCTCTTCCAAAATATGTTCTGTCTTTGAGTTAGATGTGGAGGGTGTAGTGTCATATTTATAAGTTACCCTCTTCTCTGATCTCAACCTATTTCTTTTCTCAATTATGTTTGCTTCTACGCTTACAGCTCCTTTCTGCATGTCCTCTAAGGTTAAGTAATCCCTCTCCCTTAACCGATACATCATATCAACATCAAGGCCTTCGGGATATCTTACTAAGGCCATGCCTTGAGGAGGTTTCATGTGAGGTGGAAGAGCATTGTAAAAGCTATTAAACCTAGTGGAGTAGTCAGGAATACTCTCTCCTTGATTTCTCTTGAGGCTGCTATATTCTGTTAGTATTTGGAGAGGATTCTTTTTGAGTTTCCATTTGTTGATAAATTTTTGATGCAAGGCAGGGAGATCATTTATTCTATTAGGAGGTAAGTTTTTGAACCATTTCTTTACATCTCCTCCTAAACTCTGGGAGAATATCCTCATCTTCACAGTTTCTTCTTCTATCTCCATGTAATCAAAAGCATCTTCCATCCTATCTACATGATGTTGGGCTGTTGTAGACTCTTTTCCAGTGAAGTGAGGGATTTTAGATTGGTAATCATTTGGTAAGGGAAGTAGAGGTTGTGGTAACACTAATGGGGCATACCATGTTGCCATGGCTGGAAATAAGGGTGGATTTACAGTAGTGAAAGTGGGTTGAATAGGAGTGTTTTGCACAGTGGTAGTATGAATTGGAGTGGATGAAATACTTGGGCCAACAAACTAATTTTGAGCAGAATTTTTATGGAAAAGACTAAAGTGATGAAGAAGCTGGGAATCAGGAGGAGTGGAAGGTGAGGCTTCTCTACTGAAGCTTTGTTGCAAATCTGCAATATCAAGGTCAGTTTGGTTTAAGTCACCTTGAGATCTGGTTCTAAAGATGTTCTTTGTATGATGTAAATCAAAGTGTGAATCCTCTAAGACCACAAGGTTTTTAGGGACATAATTTGTTCTTAAGAGGCTCCTATTAGCAGCTGAATTTCGAGAGTTAGAAGTCTGCCACAAAATTCTCTCAGGATTGTCAACGATTAAAGGAGGATTTGGGTCTGGATGGGATCTAGTGTTGATCCTATGTGAAGCTAGACTGTTTTTCAAAAATGAGAGAGGTGGGGGTTTTTAGGGACTGTTTTTGGAAGCTTCACCTCTCAGGATGTTTTGTCTAATATGGGAGTAGGATTCTAAACTTTCTTCAAGGCTGGTTAACACAATCTTAAAGAAATTTGGGAACCTAGATGAGTAATAGGCCTACTGGGGCTAGTGGAGTCGCCAGGTGGAAACTTTTAGCTTTTATGAAGGTATGATATTGGATGGTTCCACCACCATGTTTATTATGAAGCCAAACTGAAATGTTTTTAGGTTTTTCTGAGTTTCTTGATCTTATAGGTTATGAGAGTATCCTAAATCTGACTTAACAATTAGCTAGGGTGTCAAAACATACAAAGTTCACTCTTATGGCTTGGTAACTGAATCCTTTAAGGTTTGATAAGGCTTTATGAGAATCCTAAGGGTTACTTAGTTTTTCACTGATTCAATTAAGTCCTATCATGATTACCATTTTTTAGGTAGTGCTTGAGGGAGGTTACTTATGTTATACTAGACAGTGAGTGTTTAATTTGTTGTTGTTGTTGGGTTGTTGTTTGCCAAGGAGTTCCGTGATCTAGTCCTCCTGTTCTCAGAGAGGGATATCTCTAATTTTTGTTTGCAAAGGTTTATCTTGTGTGCTTAGAATATGGATTTTAGACTAGCTATAAAGTGCAGGTGTTTGTTTGTTTTTTTGGTTTGGTTGACATAGTAGAAAATGAAAGATCTAGGAAAGATATATAGAATGAAGGAACATCTGGTTCATTGGGCAATGGAGTCAAACATAGGTCATAACATACTCATCAATGGATATGGGATATCAGAGGGCAAATCTAACTTGGCCGCAGGATCCTTTTGTTTTGGAATAAGATGGACATCAATGATTTGGAAAGAGAAATTTGATTCTCAATGAGGGGAATTTGAAAACACAACTTGAACAATAAAGAGCTATTTGGTAAACAGGGCTAACCATAAATTATACAAATCACACCTTTAAGAAAATAATGATTTCAAAACAACTTTTAAAATGAAATCTAAGATTCGGGGAACACCCTATTTCCTCAAAGATTTTATTTCAAATGACTTAGAAAACATAAAATATTCACTGATAATTGCAGTCATAGAAGAGGGAACACCTAACACATCTATGATTACAACTATAAATACCTTCAAGGCAACTATTTAAGCAAGGACAAAGGGCAACATCGGAACAGACCTCCTTGATTCACTATAAACAAGAAACTTCAAAGGGAGACTTCAATAATAGTTTTTAAGTGGCAGCAGACAAGCAAGGAAAACCATAAATCATGCTGACACCAACTATTCGAACTATTAAGGAAATAAACGAGCATGAAGACTAAAGAGAGAGATTAAAGACTCTAAAATACTTCAGCAGAAGAAAACATAAAACAATGAAGGATGAACAGGTCTAAGGTGCTTCCAGGAGTCATTTCTTAGCCTAAAACTTTCAACCTACTGTAGTAAGAAGTTATGGAACATAATGAAAACAGGGGAAAAACATTAAACAGTTCAGAATACTTCACCAACAACCAAGCTCATGGATCCAATGATAGAGCCTTCTCAGTCACAAGCATGCAACAACATCATCAGGGCTTCCAAGACTTCAATTTATTCTTCAACTTCAACAGACTATGTCTATGTATTATTTCAGAGAGTTTCAATATTACAACTAGTGATCAACCAAAAACCAACCAACAATTTCTCATCTTCTATAGAAGTATTTATAGAAGAATGAGGAGGTGAGATCTAATAAAAGATCTCTCAGGACAATTAATACAGATTCAAGACTTCTAGGCCTTTGAGGGGCTCGATGGAGAAGCTTATAAACATTTTGTCTACATTAACTGTTTTACATTTATGAATTAAGCTCGGTGGGAGATTTTATTGACTTTAAGGCTTTGTGTCATGTTTGGATTAACTCTGCAGATATTTTTAGCATTTAAGTTCCTTGCAGAAGTAACTCTCTGGCTGCGTTGAGGCTAATATCTTCATTTGATCAATAACTTCGACCTCTGTTTTGAATGCTTTGAGGCATAGGTGGCACTTATGGTAGCTGAGGAATCAATTCGCCTCAAACAAGGTGGTGGAGGCATTCCTATCTGTTAAACACTTATGATTTTCTATTGAGTGTGTTTTAATTTGGGGGATTAGGCTTTTGATAACCTTTCTTAGCCGTAATTTCCAAATCTGTCTTCAATCTTCTATTCTGCTGTGCTCTGTTCTTTTAACACTGATACTCTATAAATGGTGATTTAATAACACAGTGTCTTGTCGATGTGCAGGCCGCGCAGGGCTCTAAAGGCATCAATGCCCATGAAGCATTGATAAAACATTGAATCCGACCCTTGCGAATGGTCTCCATTGATAAATCAAAGGCACGGGAAACGTCTTTCCTGGCCTTCGGCATTTCTTTCGAACAAATGGAAAAACTATTAATCCCTACAAAATACACTAAATATTATAAAATCCTGCGTTTTTAGGTTTAACTGCTTTGGAGGCTTTGGGGAGGAGTGTGGCCGTTGGATGGCAATCATCCGACGGTGGAGATTTATTTAGAGGAAGTTAAAGAAGAGCGGGGAAATGAAAAATTCAGAGTGATTTTGGACCGTCCATTTTGGAAACGTGGATGGTCCAGATTCAATCGGAGGATCGCAATCGGAGGCAACACTCAACTGGCGCCGATGTAAAAATGCGACGTGATTTAGCGCTGGCCGTCGATCTGAGGATCAGATCAACGGCGGGGAATGAATCGGAGGGATGGGCGATCGGGGGAAGAAACAAATGCATGTGATTGAAACTGCACGATGCGGTGTAGTGCAGACCGTCGATCTAAAGATGAGATCAACGGTGGAGAATGAATTGGGGGAATGGCCGATCGGAGGGGGCAAACAAAGGCATGCGATGAAAAAATCCAATGCGATTGAGCACTGGCCGTTTTATCGGCTTACGATCAACGGCGGGGATTAGTTTTTAGAAAGAACCGGAGGAAAATCTTTATATTATTCAAACACCCCAAAAATTTAAATAAAACAAAGGTTTTGGTGGATGGGGTGGAAAAATATAAATATGAAAAGGCACCCGTTTGTGGGGCCATGGGTTTATGGAATATGATGGGCCCGGGGCGTATATATTCAAAAGAGCCAATCGCAATCAGAGCCTCGGGCTTGGTCTTTTTAATCTACCCATTAAACTTTCCCGATGCGATAAGCGCCTTGGGATCTTTAACACTTGGTCCCGGGTGAAAGTCATATGTAATAAAGAGGCAGGGGGTGGAGTTTATATGTATAAGCCCTAATCACATCGGAAAGTTTGATGCGGCCTTTTCAATCAACCCATTTGTATTTCTTCGATGCGATTGCGCGTTCGGGTCTTTTTAATCTACCCATTTATATTAACACGTGACTTTGGCTTTTTAGATCAAAATTTTGGATAGATGGGTTTTTGTATTTACAAAGGAAAAAACGGATCGGGAATGGATTTTTCAAGGTTTTAAGTGCGGAAGGCGGGCCCATGGTTTATATGGAAATGATAATACGATTGGGTTTTATAAGCACGGGCTAATCGCATCGGAACTTTTGAAACATGGAAAAAGACTTGCGCTCTTGAATCTTTTCGATGCGATAAGCGCTGAACAGGGTTAGCGCTTGGTTCTAACGTTGAGGCACATGGAGGGGAAGTGATTAGGACTTAGCCAAGGGGGCTTAAGCATTTATGCAAAAATATGTATTTTTCATGAAAATTTTCAAGCTTTGCAATGGATTTGGGGGTTTCGGTATAGTAAAAATGAGTTTTAAACTATGTAAAGTGATTTTCATGAATGGAAAAAGAGGAATCATGAAAATAGAGGAGTTTTATAGAGAAAAAGGGGAGCAAATGAAGGTTAGTTTTAAGTGGGAGAGGGGGGAAAATGATGGCTTTTCAGCAGTCTTTCTCTTGGAATCAACATAATTTTCTTTGTATAAAAGGCAACAACAATGAAGATTTTGAACAGAGGTATGAGGCCTTCAAGAGTCTTCAAGAGCCAACAATTTTTAGCAATAAAATTTGTTCCTTGAGGGTTCAAAAAGGTCTTAGCCACCTTTTTCTATAACAAATTTTATAGGTGGCTAACACAGTCCTCTATTGTGCTACCATTCTTTGTACCCTAACATTGTATATTGTGATATGATTCTCTCCTACATTATCTCTCTCTGTCCTTTCTAACAACGCTCTAGTACTCTGACATTGTCTTTTGATTCATGAAACACATCTCCATCAAAACCAAATGCTTTCCACGGCCATACCCAGCCTATGCTCTTGTCATGTTAGACTTATACTATTCTAATCTTGTAATTGTCGCTGGTCATTGAACAATGTTGAAGCACGAATCTCTGTGAGTCAAATGTCATTGAAGTGTGGTAAAAATCCTGCTCATCGAAGGTTGAACAATTGGATTGATTCTACATGTTGGAGTCTTGAATATCGTCTTTGTTGTTGTGCATATGTGTGATTTGAAAGCAGGATCTACTGAGTTTTGAGTTTTCTCTCCCTCACACTTTGGACTGGTTCCACACACAGACCACCATCGGCTCACCTGCACGCAGCCCTCTGCACCCCTCCCTCACACCCAAACATAAACCCTTGTGGCCATCCCTCACACCCTCCCAGACTCTCAACCCTCCTCACTACTCCATCGCTCGACTCCCACCACCTCCACCGGCCCTCCCCCGCTCCACCTCCCAAAACCTCCACCGACCCCTATCTCTGTCGGACCCTCACCTCCCACATCCATCTATTGGCTCAACTCCCTCCCACCGCCTGTCATCTCCCTCTGCGCTACCACTACTACTCTCTACCACATGCTACGTTACTTCCCACCTGCGCACTGACCTTGAGCCTTTCCATGGACTCTGTGGCTCTCTGCCCCCATGGCTATCTAGTGGCTTGGGCTCACTAAGGAGGAATGTAACCCAGGCTGTTCCTCCAGCTATAGTATTTCATTGCCTCTATGCTTAGATCCCCTCACAGCGGTCCAAGCAACGTTATAAAGTGGTGGATATGGTAGATGGTGTAGCAGAACGGTGGTGGATAGAGCATCTACGGATGTAACTGTTGATGTCGGAAGGTGGAGACAATGCCAAATTTGGGGAGAGAGAGAGCGGACTTTGAACCAAGGGAAGGCTGTGAGGTAATAACAGCAACCAACAAGATTTCAGTTTGGCTACAGTGGATGCTTTATCCAAGTTAACCAAGGTGGTTTCACTCTGAGCAGAAAAGGCCATGCAATGGTTAGAAGGGGTCCTCGTCAAAATCATTTGACACTTGTGGGAAACAATGTGAAAATTTACTTCAGAAGTTAGTCCACAATTACTTGGTTAGTTGATTTTCTGTGTTGATTTTTATATTGTAGATGGCTATACATTGAGATTTTTGCAATTCCTGGTGGTACGTATTGAATGGAATCTTGTGCATATGATGGCGTATGTACGCTTCTGTGCATGGTGAAATTTCACTCTTCTGAGTGATACAAAGAGATATTGGCATTGTTTTTAAAGGAAAATAAAAGTTTTGCTGAAGGAATGGCCGGCTCAACAGGCGACCAGGCATAAAAATTATATTCTGTTTGAAAATTATATTCAGGTTTTGAGAGCTACATGCTTCGGTTAAAGAGCTTCCTGATGCCCATGACCAACAGAGCAGAAAGATCAATGACATACAATAAAGACTGTGTTTCATAGACTAGTTTGAAGCTAATTGTGCATTAAAATAAAATGTATTGAAGCTAATTCAGGTGTGTGCATATATTATTGAATGTGCATTGATGTGCATTGAATATGGTGAAGTATTTTTTATAGACATTGGTTTATATAAGCACTGGTGAATGTTTCCTATCTCTTACAACAATTGTGACAAAAGGCATGAGAAAAATAACTTAAAACACGAAGCTAGTGGGCACTCATAGCGGTCCATTGCCTTTAGATTCTACTCTCTCAATGTCACAGTTGAATGACTGCCTTTTGGTCTCCCTCAAATGAAATGAAAAAAAAATCATTTGTATTCTTTACCTTAAAAACATATTTTGCTGTTCATGAGTCAACTGTGATCAGTTTTTTAAAGTGCAATTTTGATTATGAAGAAAATGGCTCAAATTACTGAAGTATTAGAGTTCTTTAAAACTCTGATACATTCCACTGATCATGATATAGTGATATTCAACAAGGAAACTCTCTCTCACATTCAAAACTTTTTTCACAATGCACAAGAAAACATTGAATTTTTGTAGCTTGAATCTCAGCTACAACAAGAGGAATTACAACAATGGAGTCATCATTCTAAACCTATTTTTGTTCAGAACATTAAAAGAGACTCTCATAAGAAGAAAGAAAATAATGTTGCAGTTGATTCACATTCAATGCCCAGTGCAAAAGCAGATTTGTATGTAGATGCAGATGTTCACACTTCACTTCCCAAGCCCATAATCAGGCCTTGGGAAGAGCTTGTCCATAACAAGCACAAAATAGGCCTTGGATATGACAAGGAGTTGTCCTTTCATATTCCAGACTATCCCAAGCCCATCAAATTTCAGAGTGCCGGATTTCTTTATGACAGTTCACATTCGACTGTTCCAGAGCCTGCTCCTCTTCCACAACAACAACAATAGATTGTAAAATTCCAACACTATGATCGAGTTGGCCATATGAAATATTATTTTTTTGATCTTCACCCATGCAAGCACTGTGGTCGACACACCCATTCTTCACACAGATGCTTTAGAAACAAGCCTCCTGTAATAACAAAGATTCATCTTGGATGGATCGCTTCTTGGAAATGGGCATCAACAACCAAGAATATGTTTAAGACATATGTCAGAACTTGTTCTAGAATATTGAACAATATTTCAGTTGAGTTTTCACCATCATCTCACCTTGTACCTGACAGGGGGGGAAATGGTGGTCATCTACAAGCTTTGAAGCCACATCAAGCGAGCCTGAGCCACAACTTGTCATTCCAGATTCAGAGTTGTAGCCAAAGACACGAATGCCCATGAGCATTCCTTTGGTTGGTGGAAAAACTTAAACCATCTATGCGAGGTTGATAGTCTTCCTCTTCAAATAATTTGGAGCACTTCCTCTAGCAGAATACTTCAGCTTCTTGCGAGCTTTGGTAGAGTTCCAGGAAATGCATTAAGCATTCCAGTGTTGGTGGTCATCCTTAAACCATCACAGGTTGTAGACCTCCCTTCTTCTAGGTTGAAGGTCTCCCTCTTCAAATATGAGGGACACTTCCTCTAGCAGAAGCCCTCAATTTATTTCCATATTTGGAAGAGTTCCAGGAACTACACTAAGTGTTCCAGTGTTGGTGGTCATCCTTAAACCACCTCTTTATGCCAACATTTTAGACAGTTGATTCAGACTAAGTTCTGCCATGCATACTTTGCAAATTTGTATTACAAATCTCTTCTTGGAATCGCACATACCCCTTCGGATTAAGGGGGGGAATGTTGGACACCTAATCCTCTATGGGTAGGTGTAGAAGTCGAATGGACAAAAGGAGTCCAAGTGACCTTGGAATGTGGAATCCAAGAGTCACACAATTGTATTATAAATGTACATCTATGGTGAATAATAACATATCTCATGCTTATCTTTCTCGTGTGTGTATTTAAAATACCCGTGTTTAACAATCTTGAGTACCTTGATTAAGCCTACTGAAGTGTCATCATTGATCCTTTGGCCTAAAATACCATTTAGGTGACCTATACTAGGAAGCCTCCTATGTGGTGAAATTCCACTAAAAAGCAAGATGTGGAGATCTAAGGTGAAAATGGCACCCACCTCATTATTGTGTCTTAGTATGGATTTTTCCTTATGAGGCATCTCACAAGACCTGCTAGATTTTGAGGCAAATTTCTAGTGTTATCACTCGAATTGAACCTCCGGCTGAGAAAGGAAATTCCGAGGTAACCTCAAACCATGCTTAGCCAAGCAGCTAGCCCTACTAGGCTAAGAGAGGGCTCTCTTCATATGGATCACAGCAAAAATGAATGAGGAAAGAAAATATTAGGCTAGGTATAGTAGCTCAGGGTTTTTTTTATTTTGATTGTGTAGGGTTTTGCTGGATCAGGAGGAGTCAAACAATTAGGGCAAGGAAATTAGGTCAAAATTCGCAGGGTGTTCTAAGGGGCAAGGTAGGTAGAATGCTTGAAATTTAAAGGACGATTATGGTGAGGTGAATAAAACAGTGAGGAGTTAGGAAGAGAATATGAGATTAATTCTCCCTAAACTGAAGAAAATAAAAAAATTATGCAAAATTCCCCAAAACAGAGCATGAAAACATGAATTATGCCTTTCAACTTGAAATTAAGCATATCATACACATGAAAATGGTTTATGAGCTTAAAATACATTCATACAAATGATCACAAAGAAGAAACTATGTCAAACAAATCATACCACATGGATCCCAAATAAATAGCTGCAAATTTATCATTACTGTCCAGGCCAAACTGATACAAAATTGTGTCCTTGAGATGCCAAAGCTCTAGGTGAGTCAAACCTCTACAAATGACTAAGAAAATACATGATATAGACTTCAAAACCACTCTCCATAGCCTCAAGGAGTCGAATCCATGAGATAGGAATCAATTTCACCTACTACCAAACAAGAAACTGAAGGCTAGGAAGACCCAACAACTTGCCTCTAAAAGAAAGGAAACTGATTCATTTGACCTCTAGAGGAATCATCTAATGTATCTACCTTAGATAACAGTAAAAACATGACATTTACATTCAGTATGACCATTTACATCAGTAATTTCTCATTTCCCAAGATAGAAAGTCAAAAATTCAAAATTTTGCTGAAGATGATGAAAATACAATTTTCCTGGCAAAAGCACAGCGCCATGACAAAAATAATAGCCTCTCCTGCAAGCCACTTTTGGAGGCCTTCCCGGTGTCCAAATTAGCTCCATGATAGCTCATTGGAAAGATCTCTGAGTATAGTTTCAAAATAGGCCCCTAGTTTCCAAAATGGCTCCCATATTCCCTATAAAAAATCACTTTTCCCAAGACTGGTATTAGCACAGTGCCAAGGTAAAAAAGGAGGCAAAAACATGAAAATTTGGTGGTTTTTTGCACTTTTGAGGGACCAATTCTCCTCCAGATTTTCTGAAACTGGCTGGGGTTGATGTATTAATAACTATGAACATGATGGTGGTGTCCATTTTTCCATTGGAGGCTCCAAGGAAAAGCACAGCGCCAAGGGCACTGCATTTTTGGCAGATTTTTTGTGTCCCAAAATTTCAGAGTTTTCTGCAAAACTAGGCCTCAGACATGGATTAGTATCTCTCTAACCATGAGGTGTTTTGAAAAACATGCAGAGGTTTTTGTTCTTTGGAATATTTTTAACACAAACCTTATCCATTATCCTAATATTATTACTTTATTGTCCACAATCGTCTCTGAAAAAAGGTGTACAAAACAAGACATTTATGGAAAATGTGCCTTCGAAGATTTTTTTAAATTTCTCAAATTTTCTCCAAATTTCCTCAAAATTGCTCCAGAGATGACAAATAAGGTGTGTTATTCTATCATGGATATATCAATAAGTAGTACCAATTTACCCTTCTCCCTTTGACAAATTAGGGTTTCCTTGAGTTTGTCCTTCTATCATGGAAAATGACTTGACCCTTGGAATGATTTATTTAAAAATGATGGAGACATGATATTATGAGTTTGGAATGGCCTCATACTTACTGAAATTACCTCCCTTATGGCTCCTCTTCTCATATGCCTCTTTTTCATACCTAAGCCTAGCTCAATGGGAGAGGAAATTAGGGTTTAGTGCTTGTGAACAATGATGACTTGGGCACCCTTGGTAGAAGACAAATCCCTTTGACATTTTATGTGTTGGCATGTGGAACTCTGAGATTTCAAACTTGGGAGACTAAGTACTTATTACATTTGAATTGACTGAAGCAAATCATGAGTTTATTCTGGGTCACCTTCACACCTTTTGTTGCCCTTTATTGAAAATGAGACAATGCAATGATTTGACCTAATGAAACCCTAATGACCTAATGAGAAATGAAAGAAAATGACTCAATGAGTGATTTTGACTAAAAGTGAAATGAGAGCAGACTTGTTTTCAGCATGATGAAGACATGGAAGAGGGTCAACAGACATATACTTGTGAAGGAAAATGGGACACTTGACAAGGACAACCACCAATTGAACAATTTTATATCATGACCTAGTGGAATGATTGAAAATTATTTAGAGTGGGAAACCTAAGATGCACATGTAAAATATGTTTTTATCCATGGTGGAAGTATGAAAATACTGACACTAACATCTAGCGTTTCTCTATGGAGCATTTAATTCAACCTCCTAGTTATCTGAAGATTGAGCTTCACTTAGATTTTGAAGCTCAATGAATATCAACTGCTTTGTTTCCCTTTTGATGACTTGAATAATTGATATACATCTATGATCAACCCCAAGAGCCAAAACACTAGGTTTCTCTTTGCTATCTTGGAGGATTCTTGATGATGTACTAGTGGATCCAACATGCCCGTAGGTTGGACTTGACACTAGCTGATGGGCATGCCATGATTAAGGGCCTAGATGATGATGATCATCCTTAGGTTTATTTGGGAGGGCTTGTTGTACCTGATGGAGTCCTAACGCTAGAGAAAGAAGGAACCATTTTTCTCACTTGACACCCATGGAGATTATGTGTGGAACCCACATATCCATTTTAGACCCTTGTAGCTTCCTTGATGCATGATCTAGGTATTTTCCTAAACTGGGAATGATCATGATGATTGAAGACATTTTCAAGCTTGATTTTTCCTTCGTAAATCATTTCGAGCCCTAAAAGGGCATCACATCACCTTTTTAGGTCTACATACCACACATGTGGACTTTACTTGGCATACTTTGTTTTAAATCTAGGGCATTGGCCCTGTAACATAATTTTACTTTTTGTCCACTTAAAAATAAAACTTGTGTAGAGGCTTTTAGTTATAAATTAGAATAGGTAGACCTCATATAAACAAAGGAACACCTCTCTCATTTTTTTCATCATCACTTGTGGAAAATGTGACCTCTCTTAGAAAACTCGACCTAACTATGTGTACTTCACTACTTTGGGGAGATGTGAATTTTTGTGTATTTTTGGCTATTATAGACTAATGCTTGTCGTGGAGACATATTTTTGGGATAACGAAGGTTTGTTCTTGGATACTTTGTGAGTAATTTTTTTATTATTATCCTTCATGATTATTGAATGTAATGAATATTTCTATGGTTTTTATTTTCCATGTCTAAATGTTTATGTTTATTTGAAACGTTTGGTAAACTTTGTATGATTTAATTATGTATCCTTGAACTTCCCTAGAGAAAATCCTAAACATATTTTCTTTAATAAATTTTTTTCCCTCATAAAATGATATTAGGGTTAGCAAGTGAAAACATAGGAGTTTCCCCTTTACTCCCTTCAAGAATTTGATATTTCCATGGAAAAAATCTCGAAGACAACATCACCCAACTAAATAAAAGGCACTGGCATCCATATTGGTGATTAAGACTCTTAAAATTTTCTCTCTCTCTCTCTCTCTCTCTAGAATTTCAACCCTTGAAGGCAAGTTGCTAGGGATAGGGTTTCAGACTAAATTCAACTAAGGCTTGGATGTTTAGCTAGTTTGAATTTGTTTCACCTCGTTGAGCCTTATAACATCAAAATCTAGAAATTTGCATGGTTGAAAGTGCTTCCCTAGGGTTGACATCATCAACCCTAGGAAATTATAAGTCTTGAAAAACCCTAATTCTTCATTAAGGCTTCTACTAAGGGTCATTTGAAGGTTTGTTGCTCTTATTGTTTATCATACATTCCAAGCAAAAAGTTTCCTTCTTAGTTTCCTAATTGTGCCATCGTTAACCCTAGGCTACAAGTTTCTCTTTATATGCATCTTCAAAGGTACATTATTCCCTATCACAAATATTGAGCCTTGTTCCTAGCTTGAGTACCTTGATTAATCCTGTTAAAGTGTCACCTTGGATCCTTTGACCTAGAATACCATTTAGGTGATCTATACTGGGAAGCCTCCCATGTGGTGAACTTCCACTCAAGGGTAGGAGGTGGAGTGCTAAGGTGACAGTGACATCCACCTCATTGTTGTGTTTTGTTTGGGTTTCATCTTGTGAGGCATCTTACAAGACCTATTAGATTTTGAGGGAACATACGCCACAAGAAAAAATCACAGTAGCCAAAGTGTCCTTAAGATCCAACTATTCTACTATTATAAGATCTATTTCATAAAATTTAGATGCTTAGAGCTCAGTTAGTTTGATCTCAATTATGATATTAGGTCAGTTGCATTGTCTTTAAAAGAAAACAACACCCTTCCTCATGTCCACCTTTCAAATCTCATTTGTCGATTGACTTCACTTCTGTAAATCAGTTATCTAATTTCCTGTTATTATAAGTCATATCATATTTCGTTGTAATATACTTGTTCGATATATGTTTTCTACCAGCATCCCCAAGCAACAAATTTTGTTCAAATCAAGTTAGCGTACATAATAAGACTATACTCAAACACACATATATATTATACATGTAGATAATGATACAAAGCCATTGAAAATAATTTTCATAATATATTGCTCAATTTATGTCTTGAGAATGGCGTAAGCTTCATTTTCAACCAACGCAAGCATCATTTTGTAACCATTATTTTCTATATTTATAGGATTGGTTGAGGATGACCTAGTCAATATTCATTTATTGTATTTCTAGGTTTGGTTAATGCTAACACAGTCAATGTCAACCGATAACCCTTCTCGGGGAAAATGCCCTACTCTTGAGTTGTGTGAATACACAACTCCCATTTGTAATTTCCCATATCTTGTTATAATTATTTAATTATTTATAAAAGTGATTTGGCCTACATTTTACATAAAGTGGTGGGCTATTGTGATTGGATTATTTCTCTCTTTAGCGCACAACACTTTGAATATTTTTCTCTCTAGGTTTGTGCCTCTCTTTGTGGCCTAGTGTTGTTTTGTTGAGATTCAACAGGAAGATTTAACACCCACACCTAGTGCATTAAGCACCTGGTTGCATGCAACACCTAGTATCATTAAGCACCCAAACTAGGGTGGGGCCCACAATGCTATTTTTGGGTGCATGTCTATTTTGATTATCCCTTAATTAGGATGGACATTAAACTGTAATCTATTGTCAATGTGGACTTGAATGAGTTAACTGAAAGTGATAAATTTATTTAGCTAGTGGATTTCGAGTTAGAGGTTGTTGGTAAGGCATGCTAAGTAATTATAGTTGTAACAGAGTTCAAAGTGCAGTGGTGCATGAGTTGGTGCAAGTTGTAAATCAGTTTAACTCAGTAAGTGAGTTAAACTCAGTTGTGCTAGTTGTAATTGAAGATATGCTAGTGATAGATCTAGTGAATTAAATATTAATTAATTCAAAATTAGTGATCTTACATGAAACCGAGGATTTAATATTATTAGCTGCATGCATGTCAGATCCAGTGGAGACCCAGTTGAGTTCTAGGTGAAAGGGAAGTTGAATATCAATTGTAGGATTATTGGCTTGCACACATGCAGGAAAACACCCATTGGAGCACCCACGATAGTTGCGCAGTCAAGTTAGGCGATAATTCCTATATTTTGGGGATCTTTACCATCAAGGATTGCACAAGGCAGGCAGGTTTTCTGGAGGCTGAGAATTGGCTATGTGTTGGTTAGTTTTGCATATGAAATTGTGAGACAATTAGTGAGTACTGGAGGGATCTTGTGAGAAGAGTTTTGTATGTAATTGTTTCATGATCCATGATTAATATAAAATAGAATATAGTGGGGTTTTTAGCTGTAATATTTCCCCAGGAAATTATCTGTGTTGTGTGTGATTGATCTTTCTTCATGTTCATGTGATTAGTGATTGTGTTTTTAATTCCGTAAAAGTTTTGTAGAAGCGATTCAGTGTTTAAATTTAGTACATTGTTAGATCAGTTGAATCCAAGATACACATGCATATTGTATAATTTCTACATGGTATCAGAGCACAGGATATTGTGGAAGTGAAGTAGGAGCTGAGTTTGTGACTGGATAGAATTCGAATTTGCAAAAATAATTTTTTGGTGCTACAACTGATTCAATATCGAAATGGATTTCAATGGCTTGAGGTTAGAGTATGCACTCGAGGGAAGCTCGAAATATATTTCTTGTAAGGACAGGATGGAGGTAGTACTCGAAGACGATGGGTTGAAGGAATTCATTGACAAAGATGTTCCTAAACCCGATGTTGCGGATGTTGCAAATCTTGATGCATGGAAAAATAAAGTGGCAAAGACAAGGAGGATCTTGTTGGAGGGAGTACGAGACCACATTATCTCAAGCCTCCATGGGAAAGCCACACTGTGTGCAATGTGGAAGGCAACAATGATGGGAAAGGTAGATCAAGTGGTGAGCTGGGATGAGGGTGAATTATGGCATAGGCGATTGGGCCATATTCACCATGGAGCCTTGAAAGTAATGCAACAAATTTCTACTGGTCTTCCCAGGGGTACACTTGCACATTCGGACACATGCAAGGGATGTACTATGGGAAAATATGTAAAGGCCACCTTTCATGAGAAGGAAAATAGAGCTTTAGGGATCCTTGAGAGAGTTCACACACATTTGTGTGGTCCTTTCTCTGTTGCTTCAACAAAAAAACATAAGTACTATGTAATATTTGTTGATGACTTTTCTCGTAAGTGCTGGATCTTCTTCATGCAGAAGAAAGATCAAACATGATCTAAGTTCTGTGAGTTTAAGGCATTGGTGGAGAAAGAGTTGGGTAAGTAATTGAAGGCTGTTAGGAGTGATAATGGTGGAGAATACATCTCTAACGAATTCAGGAACTTCTGCAGCAAAGAAGGAATTCGAAGAGAACTCATAGCACCTCATAAACAACAATAGAATGGGGTCACGAAGAGGAAGAACATAACTACTGTGGGTGCATCACGAGCGATGTTCCATGATCAAGGCCTATTGATGAATCTGTGGGCGGAAGCATGCAATACAACACTACATGTGAAAAACCGTTGTCCTAATAGAGTACTTGGCATGAGTACACCTGAAGAGGCTTTCACTGGTAAGAAACTTGATGTTTCACACTTTAAGATTTTTGGCTCATATATTTATGTGCATGTGACCAAGGACACCAGGAAGAAGCTGGAACTGACTACTAAGGTTGGGATTTTTGTGGGGTAAACTGAAACACCCCATAATTATCGTGTGTATTTGCTAAAAAATAGAATGAATGTTGTGTGACAGGATATCAAATTTGATGAGGAGAAAGCCATGCGATTGTCCCCTAAGAGGGATCTGGACTTACATGAAGAGGAAGAACTGCTAGTTCCCAAAGATGAGTCTCAAGATGTGTATCAGCCACATGAGGAGGTTCATGGAATGGAGGAAAAAACTCATGTAGAGCCATCCATTAGAAATGGCGCGCCACCCAAGCTGATAGGTTGCACAAAATGTAGGATCCCCTACTTCATAGCACATATAGAGACAGTCTCCTGACCAATTTATTGGATACATGTCTCTTTGAGAAAATGTATTGTGACTGAACCATCTTCGTTTCAGGAAGCAATGCAACAACCTACTTGGGTTGATGCAATGGTGGTGGAGTATGACTCCATTGTCATGAATAGTGCATGGGAGATAGTCCCAAGACCGGTCGACAAATAAGTGGTTGGATCGAGATGGATCTACAAGGTAAAGTAAAATGCTGATGGGAGTGTGGAGAAATACAAGGCCATATTTGTGGCCCGAGGAATCTCACAGATCGAGGGGATATATTATGATGTGAATTTTGCACCTGTTGCAAAGTACTCTTCCATAAGATCCATCCATGCACACTCAATGAAAATGGGTAGGCACATTCATCAGATGGATGTGAAAACTATGTTTCTCAATGGGATCATTGAGGAAGAGGTGTACATAGAGTAGCCTGAAGGTTTCAAAATCTTCAACAGTGAGTCGCATGTGTGAAGGCTCAAAATATCACTTTATGGGCTGAAGCAAGCACCCCGTGCTTGGTACACTCGAATAGACAACTATTTCACCGGATTGGGCTTCACAAAAAGTGAAGCAGATGCAAACCTGTACCAGATTGTGGTTGAGGGTAAGCTATTGATCATTCTTCTTTATATTGATGATCTAATTTTGACTGGTGATTAGCAATTGATACACTCATGCAAGGGAGTTCGAAATGAATGACATGGGACTCCTTCATTATTTCCTTGGATTGGAAATATGGCAGCAGGATGGTAAAATTTTTGTGCCTCAAGGCAAGTATGCAAAGGAGATAATGGGTAAGTTTAACATGGAGAGGTGCAAACCCATGGATACTCCTCTTCTAGGAAATTGGAGGAAAGTGGATGCTACTTCTCAAGAGGTAGTGGATGCTACTTTCTATTGATAGTTAGTGGGTTCGCTAATGTATCTAGTGAACAAGAGACTAGACATTTTCTATGTAGTTAACCAGCTAAGTCAAGATATGGTTAAGCCTATCAAGCTATTTTGTAAGGCGGGGAAGCATGTCCTGAGATACCTGAGGAGAACATTAGAGTATGGTCTATGGTACAAACAGACGGATGGAGTGAAGCTGCATGGCTTCACGGATGCAGATTGGGCTAGAAGTCAATTAGACAGAAAGAGCACATCAGGGGGGATATTTAGCGTTGGATTGACAACAGTTTCCTGGTACAACATGAAACAACGATCCGTGGCACTCAGTTCAGTGGAAGCGAAATACATGGTAGCAAGTCAAGTTGCATGTGAGGCTATTTGGATGAGAAATATCTTGGTTGGTTTGTTTGGTTCTCAGATGGATCTGAAAATGATTCATTGTGATAATCAGAGTTGCATTAAACTCTTGATTAATCCCGTGTTTCATGATAGGTCCAAGAATATCGATATACAATACCATCATCTCAAATATTGTGTGCATAGAAGGATCATTTTTCTTCAGTACATTCCCACGAAAGATCAGGGTGCAAATATTCTGACGAAGGTGCTCACCAGGAGCAAATTCGAATATCACAGAGACATGATCAGGGTGAAGGATAATCCCTTTCTTGTTGAGAGAGAGTGCTGAGATTCAACAAGAAGATCCATCACCCACGCCTAGTGCATTAAGCACCCAGACTAGGGTGGGGCCCACAATGCTATTTTTGGGTGCATGTATATTTTGATTATCCCTTAATTAAGATGGACATTAAAATGTAATCTATTATCAATATGGACTTGAATGAGTTAATTGAAAGTGATAAATTCAGTTAGCTAGTGGATTTCGAGTTAGAGGTTGTTGGTGAGGCACAGAGAGTAATTCTAGTTGTAATAGAGTTCGAAGTGCAGTGATGCATGAATTGGTGCAAGTTGTAAATCAATTTAACTCAGTTGTGCTAGTTGTAACTGAAGATAAACTAGTGAGAGATGTAGTGAATTAAATATTAATTAATTCACAATCAATGATCTCACATGCAACTGCGGATTTACTATTATTAGTTGCTTGCATGTCAGATCCAATGGAGATCCAGTTGAGTTCTAGGTGAAAGGGAAGTTTACTATCAGTTGTTGGATTATTGGCTTTCACACATGCAGGAAAACACCCATTGGAGTGCCCATGATACTTGCGTAGGAAAGGCAGGCAATAATTCCTATATTTTAGGGATGTTTATCATCAGGGATTGCGCAAGCAAGGCAGGCTGCCTGGAGGCTGAGAATTGGCTATGTGTTGGTCAGTTTGGCATATGAAAGTGTGAGACAATTAGCTGAGTACTAGAGGGATCCTGTGAGAATAGTTTTGTATGAAATTATTTCATGATCCATGCTTAATATATAATAGAAGATAGTGGGGTTTTTAGCTGTAATATTTCCACGGGAAATTATCTGTGTTGTGTGTGATTGATATTTCTTCATGTTCATGTGATTAGTGATTGTGTTTTTAATTCTAGAAAAGATTTGTAGAAGCGATTCAGTATTTAACTTTAGTACATTTTTAGATCGGGTGAATCCAAGATATACATGCATATTGTATAATTTCAACATGTTTGTGATTTTCTTTATTGAACAATTGGGTTTTTTTTGTTGGTTCAATTCAACCCTCTCTCTCTTATGAATCTCCACATGGTATCAAAGTAGATGTGAACATCCCTTAATTTTGAAATTGATCTAAGGATGTTTCCAATGGAATCATTGATTTTTTCACTATGGAACAATGGTTTCAGAGCATATTTTTACAATAAAATTTCAACACCTCAATTTCGCTAGTGGCATCATTGATTTTGTGACTACGAAATCGAGTTTACAAATCACCTTTGAATACATATTTTCAACAGTTGATCAAGCACCATTTTGACTGGTGGCATCACTAATGTTTTGTGACCATATAATCATGGTTTCATATTATCTCATATACTCAATTGAAAGGTGGTCCAGAGAATTTTCGCAAGAAGCATCACCTAGGGGTTGAAATACTATGGTTTTCAAATAATCCCTTATAGTGATTTCCTAATGTTTTAAACCCCTATTTCAAGGGCTCACTTTAGCCATTGATGAGGGGATTTTTTTCCAATGGCATCACTTATGCATTCATTGTGACTATGAAACTAGGGTTTTGGAACATCTATTTTTCAAAGGATTCTTAGGGTTGAAACCAATATTCAAGGCTAGTGTATTTTTTCTAGGATTTCCTACGGTCTAAACCCTTCCTCATTTCACATTGCATATTTTTTAAAGGAAGTTGGTACCTCTCTTTCTCTTGGGTTTATAAGTGCAAAATTTTTGAAGACCTTATGATGCTAATTTAGCAGCTTAGGGACAAATTCCCTCCTTTGGACAACCTTCCTCATCCATAGAAGCCTCTCTTTTCCATTGGAAGAATTTAATTCAGTCAAGGAAAAATAATTTTTTTAATGAAAAAACCACAAGTTACCAAAAGTATGAAAAACCCACAAGTTCCCAAAAGTATGAAAAGCCCACAAGTTCCCAAAAGTACAGGTTGACATAAATTCATAAATGGGTCTCCAAAGTTACATATAAGTACACTTCAAGGTTGCCTCATTTGGACATCACATCAACACATCTCTTCTTATCTCTCTTATCTTGATTGGTTTGTACAAGTCTGAAGCAAGGAGTTTGAGTTCACATGTGTGAAGGGAAGAAGGCTAGTTCTGATTTTCTGCATTGAATTTATGTTTGGGAAGTAATTGACCAAGTTTGACTTGCTATTTTGACTTGGTTTGACTTGAAAAATCCAATTTTTGGAGGTCAATTTTCTTGGTGAAGGAACCAAATTTTTCAAGGCACTTTGACTTGGGTTCCGCAGGGATCTAAAATTTGAATGAAAATTTATCTCTACTTTGACCGAGTCTTTTTGTGACTATTTTGAATAAAGTTTGACCAAAAAAGAGGCCAAGTTGTTTGACAGTTGACCGAGCTCCTTTGGAGGAAATTTGACCATTGACTTGTGGAATTGTTAGGGCATCATTTGTTGATGTTGAAATTGATATAAATTGCAAAATTGACTTGTTGACCATATTTGACTTTGAGGCCCATATTTTGTATATTGGTTGGTTGGTCCCTTGAATAGTCAAAGGATTGAGTTTAACTATTTTGTTGTTGGTTTGGAACGTTGTATCTCTTTGTTTAAAATTTTATGACAATGTAATAGAAGAAGAATTTGAAAGGGCTTCCCCCCTTCTGGGGATTTTCCCTGGTCTTTGAAGAAATATTGTGTCTCTTGTTATTTCTCTTGGTTGCCTTATATTGTACATTGGATTTATTGTTCTATCTACAATTTCTCATTTTTGTTGGAAGATTAAATTGATTTAAAAGTGATTGATAATTGAAGAAATAATTGGGATAAGTAATTGTGCTAGCATAGAATAATGGAAAATTAACATGGAATCAACGCTGAGGTGAAGACAAACCTAAGGAGACAAGGGAATAAATCAATAACCTTTGAAGGAATATATTTGGAAGAAGCTACATGATCAATATTTATACCTCTTACTTCAAGGACACTGAGAAGTTGGGTGACTCATCAAACTTTGTTGCTTGGAAGGTCATGTTGAGATTCAACAAGATGATGAGCTTAGTGAAAAGAGTCGCCTTCACTAAGTGGGCCCACAGGCTATTTTTGGCGCAAGTCTATTTTTAGACATGATGATCATATTTCAGAAGTTGCAGGATGCTATTTGTGGATGGTTGATCAAGTTGGAAAAATAGATGAAATTCTATTTTTAGAATATTTGGCGAAGTCTATTTATAGATCACTGATCTAAAAATAGATGCATGTCGATTATTATTAGCCCTTAATAATAATCAGACTCTAAATAGCAACTCAATCTCTTGGAGCACTTTAGTTCAGTGCACAGATTTGGCACAGCAGCTGACAGAAGGAATTACGCTATTCCTAAGGTTTTACTGGAGCTATTTCATGGAGGACTCAGTTAGAACTCAAGTGGCAGAGTTATGACACAATTGGAAGAAGTAGTTATGGAGTTGTATTTAGTTTAACTTAGTTAGACTCAGTCGAGCTAGTTGTATCTAGTCTAACTGATTGATGCACTAGTGAGAGTGGACTAAATTAATTCGTTAATTAATTCAAAATTAATAACTCATTAATCAACTAAACAATACATCGCTAACTATTGTGCTGCGAGGGCCGCAAGTGAGGACCGTGGAGAGTGTTGAGAGAAAGGGCAAGATAGACTATCTGTTGTGACTATAGTGATGTATTGATTGCATCACACACTCAATGGAGATGCCAATGATGATTGAATAGTCAAGGATGGAGTAATTTAAATTCATTCAGAGCTATTATTCAACAGAGATTGCGCAGTGGAGGCAGGCTAGCAGGTGGCAAAGATCGATGCATGGATTTGCAAGATTAGGCCTGTATAGTGTATGACGATTGTACTGTACTGAGATCTTGTGATAAGTTTTGTATGTTTGTATGAGATTTTCATATGATCTCCATGTTACATAATATATAGTTGGGGTTTTTAGCTTCAGGCTTTCCCGGTTAAAAACTGTGTTATGTGTGATTGAATATTTTTGTTTATGATTCACATGTGTGTGCAATTAAATTTTCCGCAAAAGATTAACAAGTGGAATAGATTCAGTATCTTTCATAAAGTTAAATAGTGTGAGATCAGGTGGATATTGGACATATGCATGCTTATTGCATATAATTTCTACATGGTATCAGAGGATTTTTGATTGAAGATTGCAATTGTGAAGTGAGTTTGTGCTGGTGGACAATTCGAATTTGCTACAGAAGATTCTTGGTGCAGAAATTGAGTATACATTGAAATTTCTTTCAACGGGTTGAGATTGGAGTATGCCCTTGATGGGAGCTTGAATTACATAGCCTGGAAGGACATGATGGAGGCAGTGCTGGAGGATAATGGGCTAAAGGAGTTCATCGATAGCGATGTTCCTAAGCTGGGATCTAGCGATGCTACATTACTTGATGCACGGCAAAAGAAGACTGTAAAGATGAGGATGATTCTGTTGGAAGGTGTGAAGGACCATATTGCATCCAACCTTCATGATAAATCCACTCCATTCTTAATGTGGAAGGCTTTGACAGACTTTTTCCAAAGTAGAAGTGACCAGAGGAAGTTGGCGCTTAAAGACAAGCTCAGAAAAATAAAAATGGAGAAAGGCGACAGTATTCCAAAATACCTCACGAAGTTTTTCCACTGCAAGGATGAGATGAGAAGTGTGGGGGTTACTGTTGATGAAGAATAATTGGTGAGCTTGGCTCTCCTTGGGCTTCCTAAGAGTTCTCATAGCTATGAAGACTCTGTCAATGGACGGGAGAAATTGCTAGGATGGGAGTGACTTTGGTCGGATCTTGTGTAGGAGGAGATAAGGTGGGGTACCAGGGATGGATCTTCATCGAAGAATGAATATGAAGATAATTGTGCTTTGGCTGCCAAAGCAAGGAAAGGGAAGGGGAAGAAAAATCCTTCTAAATCCGGTGCGAAAGGCAAGAAGTAGGACTTGTCCAAAGTGAAGTGTTTTCACTATCACGAGCATGGACATTTTGCCACTAACTATCCACAGAAGAAGAAGAATAAGCAGGTTGCTGGATCTGTAGCTGGAGAGGCCTTAGCCTCGCAATTTGAGCTGGATTTTTCCTTGATCACATGCTTGGTTTCAAGCTGCATGGGATCGGTGTGGTTTCTTGACAATGGTGTGTCTTTCTATATGACGAGAGACAAAGAGTTGTTTAGTGAATTGGAGGAGAAGGACCTCCAGATGCATATAGAGATGGGTGACGATGGTTGGTATAGTGCGATTGGTATTGGGACCATTACCTTTGAGAGGGAGTCCGGTAATCCATTCTTGTTGAATAATGTCATGCATGTTCCAGGTCTGAAGAAGAACTTGGTCTTGGTCGCAATGTTGGAAGACAAAGGTTATGATGTCGTTTTAAGTGAGGGAAAAGCCTTCCTTCGACATAAAACAACGGGTCAAACCAAGAAGACAGGGGTTCAAATTAATAATCTCTACAAGATGGAGGTAGATGGCTGCACTGCAATGGTGGGCAAAGAAGAATAAGTGGTGAGCTAGGATGAGGGCGAATTGTGGCACAGGAGATTGGGCCATCTTCACCATGGCACTTTGAAGATTTTGCAGCAAATTTCTACTGGAATTCCCAAGGGTACTCTTGCGCAGTCAGATCAGTGCAAAGGATGTACAATGGGTAATTTTGTGAAGACCACCTTTCATGAGAAGGAGAACCGTGCTTCGGTGATCGTGGAGAGAAATCACAAAGACGTGTGTCGACCATTCTCGGTTACTTCAACAGCAAGACATAGGTATTATGTGACATTTGTTGATGAATTTTCTCATAGACACTAGATCTTCTTCATGTAGAAGAAGAGTATAACATTCTCAAATTTATGTGAGTTCAAAGCATTGGTAGAAAAGGAGTCAGGGAAGCAGGTGAAAGCTCTAAGGAGCGATAATGGTGGTGAATACATCTTGGGTGAATTCGAAGACTTCTATAGCAAAGAAGGAATTCTAAGAGAACTCATAGTGCCTCATAACCCACGGCAGAATTGGGTCACGAAGAGAAAGAACAGAATAATCATGGGTGCTACACGAGCGATGCTGCATGATCAGGGCCCACCGATGCATTTGTGGGCGGAAGCATGCAACATTGCGGTTTATGTGCAAAACCGTTGTCCTCATAGAGTAGTTGGCATGAGTACACCTGAAGAAGAATTTTCTGGTAAGAAGCCTGATATTTCTCATTTGAATATTTTTGGCTCACCTGTTTACATTCATGTGACGAAGGACGCCAGGAAGAAGCTGGAGCCGACTGCAGAAGTTGGGATATTTGTGGGGTACACAGAAACACCCCATAACCATCGTGTGTATTTTCCAGATAGTCGAATGACTATTGTGTGACGGGATATAAAATTCAATGAGGTGAAATCCATGAAGTTGTTGCTTGAGAGGGAGCTACACTTGCGTTCAGAAGAGGAACTTCTTGTTCCTAAAGATGAGCCTCTGGATGTGGATCAGCCACAGGAGGAGATTCATGGAGTGGAGGAGTCCACTCATGTAGAACCAAACATCAGAAAAGGCAGGAAGCATACCACAGAAGCTGAGAGACTGAAGGTGGATGCGTACGAATGTAGAGTTCACATCGCGCCGCATAGACAATCACCGGCCGATATAATTAGATACATGGCTCTTATGAGCAAGTGTATTGTGATTAAGAGCCATCTTCTTTTGAAGAAGCAACAGAGAAGCCTACACATGGGTAGATTCCATGGTGGAGGAGTATGACTCCATTGTCAGAAACAATGCTTGGGAGATTATTCCAAGGCTGGTGGGAAAATCAGTTGTAGGATCAAGATGGATCTACAAGGTAAAGCAAGTTGCTGATGGGAGTTTCAAGAAGCATAAGGAAAGATTTTTTGCCCGGGGCTTCTCACAGAATGAGGGGATTGACTATGAAGAAACCTTTGCACCTGTCGCACGGTATTCTTCCATACTGACCATCCTTGCTCTCAGAGCGCAGATGGGTTGGCACATTCATCAGATGGATGTGAAGAATGTGTTCCTTAATGGGATCATTGAGGAAGAGGTGTACATTGAGTAGCCTGAAGGATTTGAGATCTTCAGCAGTGAGTCGCATGTGTGCATTCTCAAAAGAGCGTTGTATGGGCTAAAACAAGCACCTTGTGCTTGGTACACTCGGATCGACAACTATTTCATTGGACTTGGCTTCACCAAGAGTGAGGTGGATGAAAACCTGTACCAGATTGTGGTTGAGGGTAAGATTTTAATTATTTTACTTTATGTTGATGATTTAATACTAACAGGTGATGAGTAGTTGATACACTCATGCAAGGTAGATCTTGCAAATGAGTTTGAGATGAAGGATTTGGGCCTCCTTCATTATTTCCTTGGATTGGAAATATGGTAGCGGGAAGGTGAACTGCTTAGCCCCAAGGCAAGTATGTCGAGAGATACTCAGAGAAGTTTCACACATGTAAGGTCAGCAAGCCCATCGAACACTCCTCTTTCCAGAAAATTGGAAGGAGGATGCTACTTCATCGCAGGTAGTGGATGCCACTGTTTATCGATAGTTGGTGGGCTCGCTTATGTATTTATTCAATACAAGACCGGACATATTGATCCGGATTTACGCAGGAACGCAACAGAATAAACACATAACCATAAATACAGAGATGCAGCGGAAATAACACTTCATTTCATTAATATCAAAGAACTGAAATTTGCTTACAGACAATGGAAATAAAACTAGCTAGGGTACTGGTAGCTATCTCTGAGAAGAGATGTGGTGGCCACAGACCTCTGAACTGCTTTACAATGAGGCGCGAGGGCCTATTTATTATTGAGAAACAATGTAGAATCTGAAACGTCCAAAAACCTAACCGTAGGAGATGAGGCACCAAAACTGTGGGTGCCCGTTTGGGTAAATTGGTGGTTCAACTTCCCGGGGGCATAACTTTGGCACCCGATCTCCGTTTGACACGCTCAATAGCTCGTTAGAAAGATCTATCCGAGGACTTAAATTTTTGAGCGAGAAACATCCGTCCATGGACCCATGTTGCTCTCCGTTTTCCCAAAAAATGTCGTTTAGGGCCTCAAAACGGCTCCGGAAGTTCAGGACCCGAAAAACTGCTAAAAATAGTAAGTTTTGTTGCAACTTGAAAATTGAAAGAACTGAAGATGGGAGTTCAAATGGAATAGGTGGGTGGTCACCAATATCCACCTGGATCATTAAGCCCCCAAAACGGCTCCGAGAGTGGAGGACCCGAAAACCTGCTAAAAATAGTAAGTTGTGCTGAATGTGAAAAGCTGCAAGAATTGATGGTGCTGGTCCAAATGGAATAGGTGGGTGGCCACCGATATCCACCTGGATCACATATGCTATGTGGTGAACCATCTTTCTCAAGCGATGGTCAAGCCTACCAAGCTCTTTTGGAAGGCGGGCAAGCATGTCCTGAGATATATCGGGGGCACATCTGAGTATGGTTTATGGTACAGACAGACGGATGAGGTGAAGTTGCATGGCTTCACAGATGCAGATTGGGCAGGAAGCCCAACAGACAGAAAGAGCACATCAGGAGGGATTTTCAGTATCGGATCTATGATAGTTTCTTGGTACAGCAGGAAAAAAATATCCGTGGCACTCAGTTCAGCGGAAGCAGAATACATGGCAGCAAGTTTAGCTGCATGCGAGGCTATCTGGATGAGGAAGATTCTGGTTGGTTTGTTTGGTTCACATTTAGATCCCACAGTGATTCATTGTGATAATCAGAGTTGCATTAAACTCTTGGTTAATCTTGTGTTTCATGATAGATCGAAACATATTGATATCCGGTATCATCATATCAGAGATTGTGTGCAGCGGAAGATCATGTTGCTTCAGTACATTCCTACAGAGGATCAGGATGTAGATATTTTGACGAAGGCGCTCACTAGGAGAAAATTCAAATACCATAGAGCCAGGATCAGGGTGAAAGATAATCCCTATCTTGTTGAGAGGGAGTGTTGAGATTCAAAAAGATGATGAGCTTAGTGAAAAGAGTCGCCTTCACTAAGTGGGCCCGCAGGCTATTTTTGGCGCAAGTCTATTTTTAGACATGATGGTCATATTTTAGAAGTTGCAGGATGCTATTTGTGGATGGTTGATCAAGTTGGAAAAATAGATGAAATTCTATTTTTAGAATATTGGGCGAAGTCTATTTATAGATCGTCAATCTAAAAATAGATGCATGTCGATTATTATTAGCTCTTAATAATAATTAGATTCTAAACAACAACTTATTCTCTTGGAGCACTTCATTTCAGTGCACAGATGTGTCACAAAAACTGACAGAAGGAATTACGCTATTCCTGAGGGTTTACTGGAGCTATTGCATGGAAGACTCAGTTAGAACTCAAGTGGCAGAGTTATGACATAGTTGGAAGAAGTAGTTATGGAGTTGTATTCATTTTAACTCAGTTAGAATCAGCTGAGCTAGTTGTATCTAGTCTAACTGATTGATACACTAGTGAGAGTGGAGTGAATTAATTAGTTAATTAATTCAAAAATAATAACTCATTAATCAACTGAACAATATATTAGTTAACTATAGTGCATGGCAGTTTTAGTGGAGACCAGTGGAGAGATAGGTGAAAGGGAAAGATAGACTATCTATTGTGACTATAGTGATGCATTTATTGCATCAAACACTAAGTGGAGATGCCAATGAGGATTTCACAGTCAAGGATGGAGTAATTCAAATTCATTCAGAGCTATTCTTCAGCAGAGATTGTGCAGTGGAGGCAGGCTAGTAGGTAGCAAAGATTGGTGCATGGATTTGCAAGATTAGGCCTATATAGTGTATGACGATTCTACTGTGCTGAGAGCTTGTGATAAGATTTGTATGTTTGTATGAGATTGTCATATGATCTCTATGTTAGATAATATATAGTTGGGGTTTTTAGCTTCAGGCTTTCCCGGTTAAAAACTGTGTTATGTGCGATTGAATATTTTTGTTTATGCTTCACATGTGTGTGCAATTAAATTTTCTGCAAAAGATTAACAAGTGGAATAGATTTAGTATCTTGCATAAAGTTAAATAGTGTGAGATCAGGTGGATATTGGACATATGCATGCTTAGTGCATATAATTTCTACAGATCAGGTTGGAAGTGATATTGGATGATACTGATGTCTTGGAATATGTGGAAGGAAAAGTACATGAGCAACCGGGAAATTCTCCTACTACTGCCAAGTCCTAATATAAGTAAGCTAAGCTCAAAGCCAATAAAATTCTTATTGATTCTTTGAAAGATCATTTGTTTACTTACGTTGGAAAAATGAAGAAGTCTAAGGACATCTATGATAAGTTGGTTGGGATGAATAAGCTCAAAAATTTGAATCACATTCTTTATTTGAAGAATTAACTCAAGGAAATTAAGATGAACAAGGGGGAATCTTTGCAATCCTATGTTATGAGGATATCCCATCTAAAGGATCAAATGAAAAATGGTGCATAACTTGTATCTGATAGAGAGTTGGTGCTTGTTACTATTCAAGGCCTTCCTTCTATTTAGGAAACCTTCATCACTACTATTAGAAAAAATGACAAGTTCCTGACATTTGATGAACTCGAAAAGTGTAGTCAAGAAGAAACCAGAGTGATATCTAGAGGGAGAATTCAATAGCATGAAGAAGGAGAGCCCTCTACATTTGTTGCACAAGAAAATAAGAGAAAATGAAGAAGGAGACCAATAGGTTCAAGAAATCCCGCCTCTTGATCAAATTACTCCAATAGAAGAGGAAGGAGAATTGAATGCCTCAATTGCCACAAATATGGCCATTATGCCAGCGACTGTCTGGAAAAGAGATACACTCCAAGATCCAACTACAAGAAAAATCATTGCTTCAACAACCACAATTTTAAGGATAGAAGAAGAGAAGATGATAGAATAAGAGATGCTCCTATTGGTCATGAATAAGGTCATCAACCTCAAAAGAGACCAAGGAAATATAGGTATGGAAATAATGTAGTTTCCACTCAATCTAAATATATTCATATTTATGCTTGTTCTAGTTCCTCTCCTCCATATTTGTGTTATGGTTGGTAGATAGTGGGGCTTCTAGACATTTCTCTAGGTATTGGGAAGTCCTCTCAAATCTAGTTGAGAGGGAGACTAATCTAAAGATAATTCTTGGAGACAACTCAATGCATCCTATGAAGGGTTTTGGTTCTATCAAATTTCATTTGGATTATGCGAAAACCGTTATGCTTCACGACGTTATGTATGTTACAAGAGTAAATAAGAACTTGATTTCTACACCAACTTTAGAAGATAAAGGGATGAGAGTTTACTTAATAAGAGGAAAGGTCCTCACCTAACCTATGGAATCTCACATGAGGGATGCATTCACCCTGGGATCTAGAATTGAAGTACTCTATAGAGTCAATGGAAGACAACTGTGAGCAATGGTACATCATAGCAATCATTAGAGTGACTTATGGCATCGAAGGTTTGCTGATTTGAAGCTCTGCCTAAAGTTAGAAGTATTTTTTTCGGGATGCTTGAAATTAAAACTAACCATGATGGAGTATGTCGAGTATGTGCTAGTGGAAAGAGGTCAAGGGGAATATTCCCCTCTAGAAAAATCAAGACTAGTGATATTCTAAAACTCATGCATTCTGATCTATGTGATCCCATGTTGGTAAATATTTGGGTGGCTATCTATACTATATAATTTGTGGATGAATTATCTAGGAAGACATGGATATTCAACTTAAAGCACAAGGAGGAAGCATTCAAAATTTTCTAGGACTTCAAGGCACCGATAGAGAATCAAACAGGGAAGAGGATCAAGGTCTTCAAGAGAGGTCAAATGAGGTCATTGACTTCTGCAAGAAGGATAGAATCAAGAGAGAGACCATTGTACCCTATAATATCGAGCAAAATGGTGTGACTGAAAGAAATAACGATGCTATCTCGAAAGTTACTTGAGCCATGTTGCATGATCAAAACTTTTCGAAGTTCCTTTGGTAATAAGCCAATAATACAATGGTCTATGTTCAAAACATGAATCCTCATCAAGCGCCGGGTGACAAGACTCTCGAAGAAGTGTTCATAGGTGTGAAGCTCAATGTTGGACATCTAAGGATATTTGGCTGCCCCGTGTTTTTTCATGTGCTAAAGGACAAGAGGAACAAGTTGGAAGCCACTGGAAAGAAAGGTATGTTTGTTGGATATTGTGATAATTATAAAGATTTTAGAATATAAGAGCCTAGTCCAAGGAATATCGAGTTTAATAGGGATGTAAATTTCGATGAAGATGTTAGACCTATAAAAGCAAGGGATATTCTGATCCAGGTGGATATCGGTGGCCACCCACCTATTCCATTTGGACCAGCACCATCAATTCTTGCAGCTTTTCACATTCAACACAACTTACTATTTTTAGCAGGTTTTAGGGTCCACCACTCCCGGAGCCTTTTTGGGGCCTTAATGATCCAGGTGGATATTGGTGGCCACCCACCTATTCCATTTAAACCCCCACCATCAGTTCTTTTAGTTTTTAAGTTGCAACACAAGTTACTATTTTTAGCAGTTTTTCGGGTCCTGAACTTTTGGAGCCGTTTTGAAGCCCTAAACGACATTTTTTGGGCATCGTTCCTCTGACGAATATGATTCCGTTCCAGAATTGATATTTGTGGCAAAATTTCTAGTCCTAGAATAGATATTTCTAACGATGTATCATACGTGTCAAACGAATATTGCATGCCGAAGTTACGTCCCCAAGAAGTTGAAATACCAATTTACCCAAACGGGGCCCACAGTTTTGGTGCTTCATCTCCTACAGTTAGGCTTTGGAAGTTTAGAGTTATCCATTGTTTCTTAATAATAAATAGGCCCTTGAGCCTCATTGCAACACAGTTCAGAGGTCTATATCCACCACATCTCTTCTCAGAGATTCGCTACCAGCACCCTAGCTAGTTTATTTCCATTCTGTCTGTAAGCAAATTTCAGTTCTTTGATATTAATGAAATGAAGTGTTATTTACGCTGCATCTTTGTATTTGTGGTTATATGTGTATTCATTTGCATTCCTACATAAATCCGGATTAGTGGTATCAGAGCGGTCTGCTCTTTCTTTGTTTTTATTTGCATGTCCCCAACACGGTCAGGGTATAAGGAGTTAGGGCTCGATCTGGTTGAACCCTTGCAAGATCAGCCTCACAAACCCTGACGACCTCCCATGGTAGAAGAAAAGAAAGACGAGGGAGCAGGAGATCCTATAAAAATATTTCTCGAGGAGGCCCTCGAGAAACAAAGGAACGCGATGATGGATAACTTTGCTTAGATCCTTCAATGACTGCCAACCTACAGTGCATCTGCATCCAACAACCACTCTAGAGGCACCACTCCCTTCAAGGTACAAGTAAACTTTGACATTCCTATATTTGAAGGCCAAATAGATGCAGACGTCATAGATAGATGGTTAAATTTGCTAGAAAAGTATTCCTCGGTCCATGATTTCTCTGATCGAGAAAATATTATTTTTGCACTCCTCAAATCCGCCCCCCATGTCAAAGACTGGTGGGAAACCTACTGTGAGAAAGGGGACGAAGAGGAACCCTATTTGTTCTCATCCACATGCACTTGGAATTAATTCTGAGATGGCATCAAGAAACAATAATACCTCATGGGGAGCTATGATGACAAATACATCCAATGGACCACGCTGCAGCAGCAAAGGGATCAAGATGTGCACGAACTAACGAATTTGTCCCATACCCTGCGCACAAAGTTGGGTATTAAAGATTCAAAGAGACATTTGGTGCTCAAGTACCGTGGATATCTGCACAAAAATATTTAGGAGGAAATGGAGTTCCTCGACATTACATCGCTTGGCACAACATATCACTATGCTGCCAAGATCAAGCAGAAATTTAAGCAGAAGAAGCGAGACTTTGGATCTGCGAATCTGAAGCCAGGGAAAGGTGCCCCCGAATTGCAGAACAAGGGGAAAGGCCAAAGCAAGGAGAATCAAAACAACACCACAAATCCAAATAAGGACACGGGGAAGTGGTGTGAATTTCATAATAGCCCCACTCATAGCACAAACGAGTGTCGGGCCAAACAATCATTGGTGGCCGAACTAAAGGCACCCGAATCAGATGAATTTTCTGATCCTGAGTCAGAACCAGACAAAGACAATGACAAAGGGAAGTAGATCATTGATGCAGATCCTTGTGCCATTTTTTCCACCACCAAGATCCAGAGGGATGATCCAGAGGATCCAGAGGAGGGGGAGCGCCTCTTCCATTCGCAGATGTGGGTGAAGGGTTCCCCGCTGCAATTTCTTGTCGATAGCGAAATCCAAAAGAACCTCATTTCAGTAGAGGTTGTGAAGTAGCTCAGCCTACCAACCATAGCACACCTGCAGCCGTATACCATCGGGTGGCTCCACCTAGGAAGAGATCTCCGCATCTGCCAGTAGTGTCGCCTTCCGTACAGTATCAAGCCATTCACGGATGAGGTATTGTGTGATGTTGCTCCTCTTCATGTAGCTGATGTATTATTGGGCCAACCATACTTGTGGAGGTGACATGCTGTGTATGAGTCTAGGCCTCGTGCTATTGTTATTACTTTGGGAAATAACTTGTACAAGATACTGGAGGTAGTATCGCCTCCTGTCATCTCTTTGACTACTGCAAAAAAACGCAATAAGATTGTTTCCCAAACTAGGAAATTTATTTTCCTTACAACTCGCTCACAGGTAAAGAAGAATATTGTGGCCACAACCTCGAAACAAGGCTCTCCTGCACGACTGCAGCAGATGGACAAAGTCATGGAGGAATATGAGGACATTTTCTCCTCACTCACAGAGGTTCCTCTACACCGCCAGGACAAGCACTCTATTGATTTAACCCCCCACGCACTGCCGCCTGATGTTTCCATACCTCATGCGACTACACAGACAGAATCCACACATGTAATATTTGAGGCTCACAAAGAAATTACTAAATTTAATAATTGCATCTAGCATGTCCGCCCGCAGGTCTATGACATCTTCGAGAACAGAACGTGCCTCATCTCACGGAGGACCTGAACACAATGGGGGCCATTGCTTCTTAAAGAGGGAGGAATGATATAGGTGGATATTGGTGGCCATCCACCTATTCCATTTGGACCAACACCATCAATTCTTGTAGCTTTCACATTCAACACAACTTACTATTTTTAGCAGGTTTTAGGGTCCACCACTCCCAGGGCCATTTGGGGACTTAATGATCCAGGTGGATATTGGTGGCCACCAACCTATTCCATTTGAACCCCCACCATCAGTTCTTTTAGTTTTTAAGTTGCAGCACAAGTTACTATTTTTAGCAGTTTTTCGGGTCCTGAACTTCCGGAGTCGTTTTGAGGCCCTAAACGACATTTTTTGGGCATCGTTCCTCCGGCGTAAATGATTTCGTTCTAGAATTGATATTTGTAGCAAAAGTTGTATTCATATATTAGATCTTTCTAACGATGTATCATACGCGTCAAACGGAGATCGCACGCTGAAGTTACGACCTCGGGAAGTTGAAACACCAATTTACCCAAACGAGGCCCATAGTTTTGGCGCTTCATCTCCTAGCGTTAGGTTTTTGGACGTTTAGAGTTCTCCATTGTTTCTCAATAATAAATAGGCCCTCGAGCCTCATTGTAACATAGTTCAGAGGTCTGTAGCTGCCACATGTCTTCTCAGAGATTCGCTACCAGCACCCTAGCTAGTTTATTTCCATTATGTCTGTAAGCAAATTTCAGTTCTTTGATATTAATTAAATGAAGTGTTATTTCTATTGCATCTTTGTATTTGTGATTATATGTGTATTCTGTTGCGTTACTACATAAATCCGGATCATATTCCCACACCTCATCCTATTGAGAAGAAGGATGATGACATGGACATGATATATGGCCCTTTGTGCCCGAGCCAGAGAAATAAGTTGTTGATGATCCTATGGAACCTATGGGCCCCTTGGATACTCCTCCAATTGATCCTCCTACCAGGAAGAGACTCATTTGGCTTCATGATACATTACGATATGTTGAAAGACATGTCATTGCCAGAGGAAACTTTAGAGAAAGAAAGAAGCCATGTAGATACCATAGATATGTTGTGGTTATGAGCTCCATCATACAGGTTGAACCCCACACCTTTGAAGAAGCAGTGAAAGAGAAGGTTTGGAAGGATGTTATGGTCAAAGAGTATGAATCTATTATGAATAATTGCATGTGGGATGTTGTTTTGAAACCCAAAGGAAAGTATGTCGTGACTTCGAAATGGCTATACAAGATCAAGAATGATGTTGATGGAAGTATTGAGAAATATAAAGCGAGGTTCATGGCTCAAGGTTTCCTCGAGAAAGAGGGAGAAGACTATGATGATATATTTGCAAAATTTTCCTGCTATACCACTATTAAATTTATTGTTTCACTTGTTATTATTCAAGGATGAACTCTTCACCCAAACCTATAATTCAAAGTGGTCCAAGGTATGCCCCTCATTTTGGTTTTATATGTTTATGATTTATCCTTAACAAGAAGTGAGCCTCTGATGCTCCAATGTAAGAGGGAGTTGGCCTCTAAGTTTGAAATGAAAGATATTGGATTGATGCATTACTTCATGGGATTAGAAGTGTGGCAAAATCTCAGAGAGATTTTCCTTTCTCAAGGAAAATATGTTATGGAATTGTTGGAAATATTTGGAATGGTAGAATGCAAGTCCCTGGCCACATCAATGGAGATGAACTTCAAGAAGTTATGTGGAGACGTTGATAGACCTGAATTGGTGTATCCATTTGAGTATTGACAGTTGATTAGGGCATTGATGTTCCTTGTGAACACCTGTCTAGACATATGTTTTGCAGTTAACACTTTGAGTCAATTCATGATTGAGCCTCTTCATGCACACTAGGTTGTTGCCAAGCATGTGTTGAGATATTTTCATGGGATGATTAACCTTGGTCTGATATTTTACGTCAAATATGTGAGGCTTCGTGGGTACACTGATACTATCTGGGCTAGAAATATTATTGACATGAAGATCACATCATGGTGTTTCTTTAGTTTTAATTCTGCCATGATATCTTGGATGAGAAGAAAGCATAAGTTCATAGTTTTGAGTACATTCGAGGTAGAATATATTGCTGCTAGCATGGCTGGTAGGTTCTAGATACGATGGTGATACATTGCAACAACAAGAGTGGGATCCGATTAGCAAATAATCTTATGTTTCATGACAAGTCCAAGCATATTGAGATCAAGTATCATTATATACGAGCCATGGTGCAAGGAAGAGGCATGAGACTCCATCATATTTCAACTAACGAGCAAATAGTAGACATCTCACCAAGGATTTTCCGAAAGGAAGTTCTTGGTCTTCAGAGAGATGTATGGACTGATGGAGGTGAACCTCTCCGGAAAGGGTCCCCATTGATCGATAACACTGAGCTATGTTGTTCCCCCCTATTTGAGCTCACATGGAGATAGATTGAGATGAAGAGCTCTTGGGGTTGAGGGAAATTTAGACAAGAGGATAGGGTGTGATACTTACCTCTGTGGTACATAGATCTTTCCTATTCTCATTTTATGGTTTGTGTGTGATCCTTGTCATTTATGACAAGCGGGTATCTCCCCCTACCATTTAGTATGGGACTTGGCAGGGTATACCCTAGTTAGCATCCCACCCACAAGTTGGGCATGTTGGGATTGTTCCTCCTCATCTGCCCAATGGGTTGAGGCGAATTGAGGTAGGGTGTGATCCTTACCAAATTATAAGCCACATCTCACTCAAGCAATGGGATGCATGTGTTCTACATCTTGACTCTTGAGGGTCTAGATGGGAAGATCAACAAACAATAGGATAAAGTGCGATCCTTAAGTCAATATCACCTATTATCATTAGAAGATAGTGTGATCCTTAAGTCTATCTTGCATATTGTCACAAGTCAATATGATAGAGAGTGATCCTTGCCCTTGCAATAACTGGATCTCGCCTATTATCCTTGGATATAGGGTCATTGTTGGAGCTCCCCTATGATGATGATTCTTCTTCTTTGGATTCGAGAATGTTCAAAAGATGAGTAGAGATGAGATATGACTTGGTTCAATGATCACGATAACAAGACCTTTTAGGGTATATATGTGAAGATCAACAAACAATAGGATAGAGTGTGATCCTTAAATCAATCTCGCCTATTTTCATTAGATGATAGTGTGATCCTTAAGTCAATCTTGCCTATTGTCACAGGTCAATATTATAGTGTGATCCTTACCCTTGCAATAATTGGATCTCGCCTATTGTCCTTGGATATAGGGTCATTGTTGGAGCTCCCCTATGATGATGATTTTTCTTCTTTGGATTCGAGAATGTTCAGCAGATGAGAAAAGATGAGACATGACTTGGTTTAGTGATCACAATGACGAGACCTATGAGATTCATGATGTAGTAAAAAATTTGTCCCTAGATGAGAGGGACAGTTAATTTGGAAACTCAGGGTCAAATTCCCTCCCTTGGATAACCTTACGCATCCAAAGAAGCCCCTCTTTTCCCTTGGAATAATTAAATTCGGTCAAGCAAAAAAGTATTGTTTTTAAGGAAAAACCCACAAGCTCACAAAAGTACAAGTCGACCTAAAGTCATAATTGGGTCTCCAAAGTCACATATAAATACACTTCAAGGTAACCTCATTTAGACATCACATCAACACATATCTTCTTCTCTCTCCTCTCATGATTGGTTCATAGAAGTTTGAAGCAAGGAATCTGAGTTCACACGTGCGAAGGGAAGAAGGCTAATTCTGATTTTCTGCGTTGAATTTTTGTTTGGGAAACCATTGGCCAAGTTTGACTTGGAATTTCGACTTGATATGACTTGTAAAAATATTATTTTTGGAGGCTGGATTTCTTGGTGAGGGAACTCAATTTTTTGGGCACTTTGACTTGGGTTGACCGCAGGTCTATCAACTGAAGTTTTACCACATAGATCTAAAGTTTGACTAAAGTTTGACCAACAAAGGAGGCCAATTTGTTTAATTATTTCCCGAGCTCTTTTGGAGGTAGCTAAATTGTTAACTTGTGGACTGGTTAGTGCATCATTTGTTTTTGTTACCTATTGTTGACTTTGGCAAAAATTGCAAATTTGACTTGTTGACCAAATTTGACTTTGAGGCTCATCTTTTGTATATTGGTTATTCAGTCTCTGGGATAGTTAAAGGATTGAATTTGACTCTTTTTTTGATGATTTGGAACATTTTATGTCTTTGTGGAACATTTGACAACAATCTAATAGAAGAATAATTTGAAAGGGTTTACCCTGTTGTGTGGTTTTTCTTTGACCAAATCTTGTGTCTCTTGTTATCATTGTTGGTTGCATTCTATTGTACATTGGATTTACTATTCTATATACTGTTGTCAAGATAAATCCCCTCTGTGGACAGAGGCGATCTATCTATCCCTAGAGTGGGTCTAGCAACATGAGATTCTTTCTAATGCAAAGCTCTCTTAACTAAAATTTAAAATGCAATGAGAAAAGAGACATAAAAACCTTTTTCCCAACGCTACACTTGAATATGTTGATGGTGACCTTGATTCATGATCCTTGTAGGCCCGCTCCCTGTTACTGATGGCACGTGGATACCTGTGAATGATCAAGAGACAACAACAAACGTAATAAAATACATAATAAATGTAAACATTATCTATCTAGCATATCAAGGAGTACCTGAATATTTGCATAGACATTTAGACCAATATAGAAAGAAAACATCAGATGTTATTATTGATAAATGCAAAGGGAGAGCTTACAACCCAGGCCTTGATGTTTGAGGCGTCCTTCGGTGAAAATGTGAGTCCTTCACCGAAGCTCAAAAGCATTCCTTCTCCCGAACACTTAGAATTTATCACAATGTTAGGATGCAAGGGGATGAGAGTTCAGACGAGTTTGACAATGACCAACCAAGATCTAAGTTGGGGGAATGAGGGATGTGAATTTATAGGAAGGGGGAACAGGTTGGGAGCCCATGAAAGGAGGATGTGTTGAGATTCAACAAGAAGATTCAACACCCACACCTAGTGCATTAAGCACTTGGTTACATTCTGTAATATTCCCAATTTTTCACAAAATAATTGGAATATTATAGTTCTTAATTTTCTTAATTAATTAAGTAAATAAAAGGGTGCAGGGACCCATATTCCTCAAATATGAATAAGATCCACTTTTGATGTGTGAATGTGGATTAATTAAACATAGATATACATAATGGAGTAGTGGAGCAACTACTAATGTGAAAGGAGTGGAGATCATGTCTCATTAATGAGATATATAATAGAGGTTGAAGCAGTCAATTGAGATCATGGAGGGAATCTAATGTAAGATCATAGAGCGTTCATGATGAAGTGATGGAGGAAGTAGTGCATTTAATGCACACATGATGGAGAGGGTGCACATTGCATGTAGAAATTTCCTATGTCTATGTGTTTTGTATTGTGTATAACTTGGCATGGTACTCTCATGATGTGTAATGATGGTGTGTGCTTGTATTGGGCTGATGTGACATTCCACATGTCTATCAATATGTTTTTACTCCATGATGCACACAAGGAGGTGAAAAGGTATCAATATCTCTTGTTGCTTTGGTTGCTTTTGGGGGAGTTTTGCTTGTCCATCTTGCATGGTGGAGATGGAGGATGGAAACAAGAGGCCTTACTTCGATGGTTACTATTGGGAGAATATGGTTTGACATATTTGTCTACCATATGTCTCTATTTATTATTTTTCATAATGTTGGAATGATGCTTGGATCCAACAAGGCCAATAGGGCTAAGGATGAGGGCATGTTAATGCTCAATCTACTTCACAAAGCATGGGATGAAGAGATGTTTTGTGAGATGGAGCTTCTCCTTTGTGGGAAGAACCACTTTATATTATTTATCTCATGTATTGATGATGATGTTGGGAATATTATGGTTGTCACTTGGTACTTCTTGGAAAATGAAGGACATCTAACTATACAGTTGGAAGTCATTCTATGCATTTGGAAGAGACAAATTTGGAACCAAACATGCATAACACATTGGAGCAAATGGAGGAGGCATTCCTTATGTGGATGAAATTTGGAGGGGAATAGATGGATTTGCATCTACTTTTGAATTTTCTTGAGGACAAGCAACATTTTTCCAATGAGGATTGTAATATTCCCAAATTTTCACAAAATAATTGGAATATTAGAGTTCTTAATTTTCTTAATTAAGTAAGTAAATAAAAGGGTGGAGGGACCCATAATCCTCAAATATGAATAAGATACACTTTTGATGTGTGAATGTGGATTAATTAAACATAGATATACATAATGGAGTAGTGGAGAAACTACTAATGTGAAAGGAGTGGAGATCATGTCTCATTAATGAGATAGATCCTAGAGGTTGAAGCAGTCAACTGAGATCATGGGGGGAATCTAATGTAAGATCATAGAGAGTTCATGATGAAGTGATGGAGGAAGTAGTGAATTTAATGCACACATGATGGAGAGGGTGCACATTGCATGTAGACATGATGGAGGACTTGGAGAGACAACGCAGACAACCATAGAGGATTATGTCCACATGAACAACACAGTTTAGAGGTGGGCCAAGGCTTGGGAAGGCTCACTTTGTATGTAAAGAAGATGAAGGAAACATTGGAGGCAGACTTTATTTTATGATTTTGTGATATGTTTAGATTTGGAGTTGTCTTTTGAAATTCCATGCACTCTTATGCTGTTTAGCTAAGTCTGCAATGTTGTTTAGCATAAGGTGTTTCCAGGAAGGAATCCCACCCTTACCCACGGGGGAATTGTGTGCCTACTCTGGGAAGGTATTTTGAGCTTCTATTTCATCATCAAGCATTGGTGCCATAATGTTCCTACTCTCTACAGAACATATACCTTCAGGAATTACGTTATTTCTCAAGATCAGTTTGGGAGGAGGAGGTTGTCTTCAGTATTTCAGCTGGGGAATCAGTGAAGGATTATTCCTGTTACCTTGGATTTCAAGATAAGCATTCACATGTGCTCATTTCAGATCTGGGATCAGGCCAAATATTATTGACCTCCTATCAACAACATTCCCATCAAGGATTGCGCAATCCATCATTGTAGATCCGGAGGAGGAAGGAAGTTTCTAGCACTTCAGCTAGGAATCCTGTGAGGGATCATCCTGTCACCTTTCCATCACTATTTCCATCAGCCTGGAGCTTATTGCAGCATATTTTAGTAGGAATTGGGTCTCTCCCTCTTGTACATCGTATTTTTTCCAGCAGCTGCATATTCAGTTGTTGCATATTGAAGGAGGAGGAAGAAGAGACAAGATCTCAAGCTTCTAGCTTAGAGATCTGAAGGAGGGATCAATCCTAAAGCTTAGATCTGGTTGTAAATCATATTGCAGTCATGATATGATCAGATCTAGATTCATATCTGCATAACCCAGCAACCCAGGGATCAAACCCCAAGAGGGTAAATTTCCAATCTCATAGATCTGGAATTTCCTTTCTGGGTTATATTTGGTTTCCCTCACTTTGGCCAAATCTTGAATCTTGGCATCATCAAAGCTCCTGAGCTCCATAGATATACATTTCCCTTTTAGTCAACATTCATATGTTTATCATCTGCTAAAGGGACAACGCAATATTTCTTCCTGCAGCTCTCCAGTTATGCAGTGCTTGTTGTAACATGTTTGCAGGGTCATTCTAGGCCATCTCTTTGGCTATGGTACCTTTATTTTGTACATTGTTGTAACTGAATCATCTCCTATGGAATAAAACGGCTCATCTATTCTGGGTGTATATGTGTTGATCATACTTTTACATGTACATTTTCTGTGTATCAAATATTGTTTTGTGTATCAATGCATTATTCCATTTTAGGATATTACAGTGGTATCAGAGCATGATCTTTGGCTCAGCTTGTGGAAATTATTGAAAACATAAGAAAAACATATAGTAGATATCTAATATAATGGAGGGATTACGTTTTGTCTCATCTTTCTGTAGAACTATGAAGGATCTCTCCAAAGAGATGAATGAAACAAGAACAGAAAGGAAAAGAGAAACCCCAAAAAGGTTTAAAAAAGAAGAAGGTCCCAGTACTTCTTATCAACAACAAAGAAGACCAGAGAAGCAAGGAGCTTCAAATTATTCCAATAGATCCAATTTATTTGATGAGAAAGAGGACTCGCTTGAATATGATGAAGGCTTGGGGCATGAGACCCTAAGTAAATATCTGTCCGAATATGAGTCACAACCAAGAGCATTGAAGGAGAATCTCTCTCTCCAACATTTTTTGCAACTCAAAGAAGAGAGGAGATCCAGAAGAAGAAATAGAAGAAAGAGGCATAGATTCTTCTTTCCTACATTTGATGGATCTTCCACAAGCACACTGAGGGCTTGGATGGAAGAATTATTTACATTATTTTTGAAATATCCTATGTCAGAAAGAGAGGATGTGGATTTTGCAGCACTGCACCTAGAAGGTGAAGCAAGAGATTGGTGGTTTAGTCACTTGTCACACATGAAATTGTATGCTTATGAAGATTTTGTTCTAAGACTAAAGAAGAGGTATGGTAGGAAGAAACCAGAGACATCTCACATAATAACATCTCCCATATTCAAGGAGATAGTACATGAAGATCCAAAATAATATGTCCTCATTATCACTCAGGAGGAGGAGCCTCTACCACCACTAGCTACAAATGTGCTTACATCAAGAGGAGGATCACTTGCATCTTTGTTAGAGGCTTTTGAGTTCTTGACATTTGGAGCCCCATGCATGACTCATGAGATGCATGATGAGGAGGAAATAGATACCAACATTGGTATACTTGTAGAATAGCAGTCATTACTCTTACCAGCAGTTGGAGGGACTATTGTTCCAGTTGGAGGAACTCTTGTGGTCTTGCAAGAGGTTCCCACACATCAGTTGATCCAAGGTATGCAACTACTTTCATCTCATATTGTTTCAGTACCTCTTATTAAAACTTATGGGGACATGCCATTAGGGCTATTGCGTGACCAAGGGTTATAACAACATGCTAATTTGGAGCAACATCATTTCACTGCGCAGAGGACCCTTGATCTAATCAAGGAAGGAAGAAAGAACCATTCTATTTTTAATTGATGGAATACATTCAACCCTTTGATTTGAAGTGTATATTTTCAAAAGATGGGGTGAGTATGATCCTATGTACAATGGCTGGCTATGAATTCAACATTGTGCCTTGCTTTGAGACAACACATGTATCACCTTGCAGATATACAACACTGTTAATGAGTAACAGTGAGAAGAAGAGGACCCATTCCTTATGGGAGAAATCAAATGGAAGCTTCATTCATGAAAGCAATGGAGGAGAATATGATATATGGTAGACATCTTGAGATGGGAAATATTTTCCCCTTTCAAGATGACTCTTTCTCAATGAGAATATCACTGCTCAAAGATAAAATCATACTTGTAGTAGATCCAGAATCTTATTGGTTTTGGAGGGCCATTGATGGGAAGAAGATCTCATGGAGAGGTCTCATTGGAGGTGCACTTCAATGAGAGGAAAAGTTCTTCATCAGTTTGGAGAGAATGGTATTCTACAATGGGAGGATACCATGTTTTTCTAGAACATCATTCATCATCCACATTGGGATGAGTGGGCAAGGATGATACACAAGGGGTTGCATGACCACTTGTAGATATATGACATGGCCAGCAAGAAGCTTGGTTACGCTAGTTGGTCTGGGTGAGTTTGGTTACTACCCAAAGGCTCCTATTTGTTTGATGCATTCCTTGAATAACACTCATATAATGAAGAAAGAGGCATGACTGCTCTTGGGTGAGTATGGTTACCATCCAATAGCTTATACTTATTTGACTCATGCCTAGTGTATCAATGATAGAATGCAGTAGAAGAAGGCATGTTCACTTTGGTTTCCCTTGAGAGAGTTTAGCCATCCATGACATCTCCTATGTCTATGTGTTTTGTATTGTGTAGAACTTGGCATTGTACCCTCATGATGTGTAATGATGGTGTGTGCCTGTATTGGGTTGATGTGACATTCCACGTCTATCAGTATGTTTTTACTCCATGATGCACATGAGGAGGTGAAAAGGTAGCAATATCTCTTGTTGCTTTGGTTTCTTTTGGGTGAGTTTGGCTTGTCCATCTTGCATGGTGGAGATGAAGGATGGTAGAAGGAGGCCTTACTCCGGTGGTTACTATTGGGAGAATATGATTTGACATATTTTTATACCCATATGTCTCTATTTATTCTTTTTCATAATGTTGGAATGATTCTTGGATCCAACAAGGCCAACAGGGCTAAGGATGAGGGCATGTTAATTCTCAATCTACTTCGTAAAGCATGGGATGAAGAGATGTTTTGTGAGATGGAGCTTCTCTTTTGTGGGAAGAACCACTTCATATTATGTATCTCATGTATTGATGATGATGTTGGGCAGCTTATGGTTGTCACTTGGTACTTATTGGATAATGAAGGACATCTAACTACACGGTTGGAAGTCATTCTACGCATTTGTAAGAGACAACTTTGGAACCAAACATGCATAACACATTGCAGCAAATGGAGGAGGCTTTCCTGATGTGGATGCCATTTGGAGGGGAATAGATGGATTTGCATCTACTTTTTTTTGCTTGAGGACAAACAAAATTTTTCCCGGGAGGACTGTAATATTCCCAATTTTTCACAAAATATTGGAATATTAGGGTTCTTAATTTTCTTAATTAATTAAGTAAATAAAAGGGTGGAGGGACCCATAATCCTCAAATATGAATAAGATCCACTTTTTATGTGTGAATGTGGATTAATTAAATATAGATATACATAATGGAGTAGTGGAGCAACTACTAATGTGAAAGGAGTGGAGATCATGTCTCATTAATGAGATGGATCATAGAGGTTGAAGCAGTCAACTGAGATCATGGAGGGAATCTAATGTAAGATCATAGAGAGTTCATGATGAAGTGATGAAGGAAGTAGTGCATTTAATGCACACATTATGGAGAGGGTTCACATTGCATGTAGACATGATGGAGGACTTGGAGAGACAATGTAGTCAACCATGGAGGATTATGTCCACATGAACATCCCAGTTTAGAGGTGGGCCAACGCTTGGGAAGGCTCACTTTGTATATAAAGAAGATGAAGGAAACATTGGAGGAAGGCTTTAGTTTATGATTTTGTGATCTGTTTAGATTTGGAGTTTTCTTTTGACATTCCATGCACTCTTATGCTATTTCGCTAAGTCTGCAGTGCTGTTTAGCATAGGGTGTTTCCGAGCGGGAATCCCACCCTCACCCACGGGGGACCTGTGTGCCTACTCTGGGAAGGTATTCTGAGTTGCTATTTCATCATCAGGAATTGGTGCCATAGTGTTCCTACTCTCTGCGGAACATATACCTTCAGGAATTACATTACTTCTGAAGATCAGTTTGGCAGGAGGAGGTTGTCTTCAGTATTTCAGTTGGAGAACCGGTGAAGGATTATTCCTGTTACCTTGGACTTCAAGATCAACATTCCCAGGGCCTCATTTAAAATCTGGCATCAGGAAAAATATTATTGACCTCCTATCAGCAGTATTTCCATCAAGGATTGCGCAATCCATCATTGTAGATCCGGAGGAGGAAGGAAGTTTCTAGCACTTTAGATAGGAATCTTGTGAGGGATCATCCCCTCACCTTGAAATCACTGTTTCCATCATCTTAGAGCTTATTGCAGCTTATTTCAATAGGAATTGAGTCTCTCCCTCTTGTACAACATAGTTTTTCCAGCAGCTGCATATTCAATTGCTGCATCTTGAAGGAGGAGGAAGAAGAGACAAGATCTCAAGCTTCTAGCTTGGAGATTTGAAGGAGGGATCAGCCTTCAAGATTAGATATGGTTTTACATCATATTTCAACCATAATATGATCATATCTAGCATCAGATATGCATAACCCAATAGACTAGGGATCAAACCCTAAGAGGGTAAATTTCCAATCTCATAGATTTGGAATTTCCTTTCTGGGTTATCTTGGGTTTCCATCACTTTGGCCAGATATTGAATCTTGGAATAATCAGAGCTCCTGAGCTCCATAGATATGAATTTCCCTTTCATACAACAATAATATGTTCATCATATACTGAAGGGACAATGCAGTATTGGTTCCTGCATCTCTCCAGTTACATAGTGCTTGTTGTAGCATGTTTATAGGGTCATTCTTGGGCATCTCTTTGGCTAGAGTACCTTTATTTTGTACACTGTTGTAACTAAATAATCTCCTATGGAATAAAATGGCTCATCTATTTTGTGTGTACCTGTGTTGATCATACTTTTACATGTACATTTTCTGTGTATCAAATATTATGTTTGTGTATCAATGCATTATTCCATTTTGGGATATTACACATTCAACACCTGGTTGCATTAAGCACCCAGACTAGGGTGGGGCCCACAGAGCTATTTTTTTGTGCATGTCTATTTTTAATATCTCTTAATTTAGATGGACATTAAAATGTAATATATTCTCAATGTGGACTTGAATGAGTTAACTGAAAGTGATAAATTCAGTTAGCTAGTGGATATTGAGTTAGAGGTTGGTTGGTGGGACATGTGTTGGGTGTAGGAATTACACTTATGCAAACTCCTCAACACTTAATTGTCAACCCTAGGGATTCGTAAACTTAGAGATGAAGCACAAGCAATGCCAGAGATGGTATGAATTTTTCTGATATAAATCCCTACTTTCTTTTGAAGGAAATATTGTAGAATCAAATCAAGACGAGAAAAAGATAACTTGAATCATCAAAATAATCTAAGACTGAAACGAGAAAGAATGCATTTGAAAAAAGGAGATCAAAGATAAAAAGGAAATCACTCTAGCTGATTATGCTTTAACTACTAAGAGTGTGTTTTTCTTCAGCAGAGGGATTTTAGAAGTCTTGTTAGATCGGCCCTTAAATCTACTTCCATAGAGATTTCCTTCTTGCATTAATCTGTCCTACACTAGTGCAGGATCAGAGTTTTATGTAGAAGGTATAAACTATGTATTTATTGAAGGTTTTTCTAATTCATGCAAGGGCTTGAACTGTTCAAGGTTCAGAGCACTCAGATCCTATGACAAGAAACTAGTTCTTGCACCAAATCAGAGCTTCCTACACTTAGCTTTTGATTCTTGAAATGATTGTTTAATTGTCGCAAGTGCTACTTTGCTGTAAAACCAAATTGCATATATGAAAAGTAAATGTTTCTGAATTTAACGAAGTGCAGAAATAAAGAAACATAAACATATATCTTGTCATAATCATTCAATGAAAGAAAGTTGTGGAAAGTAAATGAAGACTTGCTGTAACACACCAACGTGCGCTGGTGCAGGTGTATGTCTCCTGCTTGGACTAGGAGGGAAAGCCAATAAATCAAAATTGAAAAAAATAAATGTCACACCAACATGCACTAGTGTAGGATGATTTCTCCTGCTTGGACCAGGTAGAGAAAGCCAATCTGAAATTAGGTGCACGGAAGTAAATTTGTAGGAAAGTAAATTGCAGGAAAAAGAAATTCTATTTGCTTCATGCAACGGATCCGTTTTCACACAGACATGAATTTATGTGCTAAAAGTTAAATCACACTCCGACAATAAAACATAAATTACAGAAAGAAGAGAATGGGTTAAACGTGCTGGGTTGGCTGGGCCTTAGCCAACCAACGCGTTTCCATCTTAAACAAAAATGATACTCAACACTTGATTTAATTAATCACCAAAACATAAAAACACAATTCATGAAATCGAGGCGAAATTCCTTTTTATTAGATCATTGAGGCAAATATATTCATGAATACACGTTTAGCCCAGATTCGGGCAATAAAAAAATAACCTGCTATCGCCTCTCTATTCTTCTCTATTCTCTAAAACTTTCACTCTCTAAGTCCTATTTACAAATTACATTATATAGATCTGTTGGCCGAAGGCCGAAACAGATCGTTCAACTGCTTCATAAAAAAATGCAGAATTTAGATTGTTCGGTATTCAAAATAAGACGGTTTTGCAAAACTGGTTGTAACCAATTTTCATCTTCCACCCTTCACGGATCTAATCTTTGGCTGCCTTTAGATTATGTGTTGTCATGGTGGAAACTGCTTGAGTCAAGGTGGTGATTGGGAGGGTTTGGATCTACTGTGAGGATCTGCTGTGCTGGTAACGGTATAGGATCCGATCCTGCACTAGGATCAACAATCTGTTGGGAAAAATACTGAGAGGGGGGGGTGAATCAGTATTTAGGGAAAACTGAAACTTTTTACTTTTTCATGCTCTAAAACCCATACGCTACTTTGTCAAGCCAAACAAAGTACACGCTGATATCCTTCATAAAACTCGCGTATACACAGAGATCTAATTATGCCATTAGTTCTTCACTTATATCATTCCATCAATTATTCATTAGATAAATTTATAAACAAGAACATGTAATAAGAAACGAATAAAACCATCACACAAAGGCATCACACATGAACAACAAGATTAAGGTGGAAACCCAAGTCTAGAGAAAACCACCACTGTTGTTGTCTCTGTCTTTAAAATTTATTATATAGAAAACTGCTTACAATTTTGTATTGGTGCGTACTCTCATGAAGACGTTGTGCACTCACCGCGCCGTTTACTCACCCTCTCCGGAAGGGAGCTCCAACCCCCCAACTCGTTTACTCTCAAATTTTCTCCGGAAGGGAGCTACGACCCCCGATCTCATTTACCAAATTTCAATTGAAGGGAGCTACAACTCCCCCTCGACCGAGGGCTACTATAATGGCTACAACCTCACACTCACCTTGACCACGTTTCATAAATTTTCACACCGGATCCAACAACTTCAATAGAACAACACTTGCAGCCACATTTCATCATATTTTCAGACTGGACCCTTTCCATATTTTTAAGTACAAACATACATCACCAATAGATACTTATCAACATTGTGAAGTATATGTAAACACAAAGCAGGAATCGCACGTATATTTCATACACAGACTTCGCCAAACCCTAGTTTGCATACGCGCTTTCACTTCACCGATGTCGCGTATATACGCGCTACCATCCACACAAATCAGCGTATACCTCTGTATGTATTTCATTGCGCATACGCGCTTTATCTTCAGCGAAGCCGCGTATATACGCGCTTCCTCTTCGGCGAAGTAGCGTATAGATCTTCAACCATCAGAGAGCAGCATACTTCTTCAGATCAGATATTCAGTTCAGATTTACCTTTTTACTTCAGACAGATGTTCGCCTAGATGTTCGCCTCATCACAGATCTAGTCATTCCATAAGCAAATACAAGTATATTTCAGATCTAGATCCTCTTCTTCATCACTCCTTCATTGGTGCATCATACATTCAGATCCTTCATTCAATTGTAACCCTTTCCATTCAGATATACTCCAGAGAGAAGTATTCATTCAAGCTCAGACATCTTGCACCCACACCTCTGATGTGCATAATGAATTTCATCTCTTTATATAGGATTATCCTTTTTCAATACCATGAGCCCCTTTTTCAATACCATGAGCCCAAAACTACATTACTTCCGATGGTATTCCTGGACGGGGTCAATTACGCGGATCATTACCCAATACAATGGGTCAATACCATGGTGGTTACCCCTGGTTTTGCACTTTTTGAGCGCTTTTGCCCATACGCGACTTGGAACGTTCCTTTCCGCGTGCATACGCGACTTCCCCTAGGCCAATTCACGTATGCCTAGAGACATACTCTTTTTCATCATAGAATTAGCACATGCTGAATTCCTTTCTTTATTGCCTTCTGTACACACTGTAGATACATCAGATTTAGTTCATCAAACCATATTCTGTCAAGCACAACTTCATCCAGTAAGTTGCCATTATCTTCATCAAGAGGGTTGCCTTTCAAGGACAATACTCATCATCATATTGCTAACAAACATCATTTACCAAGTCCATCAAGTCAAGAATAACTTCATCAGATGGATTTCCATCAAGGACAACACATGTCAACAGTCACATGTCTTCATCTTCATTCAGTGGGTTGCCATCAAGGACAACATTCTGCATCATATTTCCAACACAATCACGATAAGAATTCTAGCCACCAAACAACATTGGAGATATCGATAAGTTACAAAGAATAATTTAAAAGTAAGAAATCATGTAATAAATATTTAATAAATTCTAAATTGAATAAAAATATGAAGAATAAAGTTTTGTACAAAATATGTCACCATGCTTGGACTGGTGCAGGATGAGGGTGCATAAAGGAGGTGAAACATGGGTAAAAGGTTATAATTTAGGAAGGGAAAAGTAGTAAAAATAGAGAAAATTAGGGGGCTAACATCCTCTCATCCCTAAGCTGTTGTGTGTCCTCACACAACTCTTTACCTCTGCAAAAAACTTCAAAATTTTGAGTGTTCCAGCTCACTTTTGCTCCGGCATACTATCATCAGTTTGCAGTGTTTTAGACTTCATATTTTTGTTGCTCTTAAATTTATTTGTCACCTTTTTAAGCCGTCTGAAACATTGTGAAGCACGATACTTCCATGCCCTGACTTCTCCTTTCTTCTTTTGGATCTCCGCTGTGAAATCTTCCTTATTCTGTTCTTTTTCCTCCTGTGTTTTAGCTACGAGCTACTCTAAATTCTATACCTGAAGCTTGAGCTCAAGTATTCGAGTAGCAGAAGCTACCGAATATTCTTCCTTCTCTATCTCAACAGGGGCTGTATTTTCTTCAGGGACCTCTGTATCCCTTGGAGTTTCAGTAAACACTTCTTCCTCTTCCGGTTCATTTTCTTCTTCTAACTCTTCTGGTTCTTCTTCTTCTTCTTGCTCTTCTAGTTCTTATTCTTCCACTTCCACTTCTTCCAGCTCTTCTTCATCTTCTTTCTCTTTTGGTTCTTCCTCTTCTCCCTATACTTCTTCAGGCTCTTCTTCGTCTTCTAACTCTTTTGGTTCTTCCTCCTCTTCTTGCACTGGTGCAGGAGGGGACTCAACATCTTGTGGAGACTGTGGTTCTACACCCGCACCAGGTTCATCATCCTTCTGGCTCTGTTTAAGGAAATCAGCCAATAGTATATCGTCTTCGAACTCTACATATTTTGCTGTGTCCGCAAGGACTGAGAAAAAATCGTCTTATTCAGGGGTTTTATCATGCGCTGGGCGCATCAGAGGAGTTTCTTCGACAGGTGCACATGTTGTCTTTTGTTTCCTTGGAGATGGGCCCTTTTCTTCTACTGATTTCCTGGTTTGTTTCCTTCTTGCGTTGGTGCAGGAAGGAATTCTCTTTGCACTCTTACTCAGTCCTTTGCTCCTACTGGTGGGGTCCTCTGTTTCCTTTAATTGTTCCAACAGCATCTCCCAGGTCATGTTTTTAGTCTTCAACTATTTGTGGACCAAGATCTTGATCAGGCCATGATGATACAATTTCTTATCGGCCTGGTTTTCCCATGCTCCCTGTACATCCTTGGCCATATTTTCTAAACTCTTAAGAAAAAAGTAAGTGAAATCCATCCTCCATCGGACATGCCAGCTGGGTTCAAAGTGTTGTATCACCCTGAAACGATACACAAAGGTGAGGGAGTACCTCCCCTCACAAGTCCCGAATTTTTGGAGAATAAAAAGGAGGTCCCGCCATTGTCCCAGCAGGGCACTACGTGGAACTCCTTTCTTCCAGTTTACGTTCATGTCTTTATCAACAACGAAACACTGCCAACGCTTCCTCTCGAGCTTCTAATTTTTAAAGTACTACACACCAGTGTTCTGTATGCTCGTCGCTGCTGTTATCGATTTTTTCGTGACTTTAAATCTTAGGGGCCCAATCTTTACACGGTCGTTTTTAAAACTCTGTGCGAAATTTAGGGCCACCTCCCCGTTGTGCCCGTTAACTTTTTGTAGGAATAGAAGAAAGCCTGAGTCTCGCAATAGTGCAAGACTATTGCGAAACTCGGCAGTCTGATCTACCTCACTGAGTGATGACGGTTCACAACGAACAGGCGGCATTGCTGCTAACAGTTATGAACAATCCAACGAAAGCTGCATGCAACACCGGAAAATTGAGCTTTTTATAAATAGGGATCCAACCGTCTCCTGTCCCTTCTGTTTCATCACTAATTCCTTCCACCGAAATAGCCGTAGCTGCGTGACATATTTGAATCGTGCTAGATTGGTACTGGTGGTGGCGGTTTTAATGGCTAGGTGAGGGAATGATAGGAGTGAAAGGACATTAAGGTTATGGCGGAATGAGGGGTAGTTATGTCTAAGCAACGACTAAATATTCGTACATTCCTTCATAATTCAAAAAAGATCTTTAGCATTCATTAAAAATAATTATGACTCTTAACTTTTAAAAACTTTGTATTTTGAAAATATTTCTCCTAGTTGATATGATAGCATAGGTACTTATTACTAAATGAAAGAATTTCTCATAAATTCTATGATGACCACTTTCCTATGGCGTACACTTCTGAAAAGAAGAAATATTATGCTTTGGATGAGGTGCATGCTTGCACTGTTATGCTTACATGCTTGACTAAGCTGTTTTGCGGGTATCTATTTACATCATTATATAGGACAACATGCTTGCACTGTTATGCTTACACTGCTTGACTAAGATGTTTTGCTGGTATCTGTTTACATCATTATATAGGACAACATGCTTGCACTGGTGCAAGTATAATATTTGAAAAAAATAGAGAATTTAAATAAAATATAGGTTGAACTTTTGACAGTTTCCTCAATTCTGGAATTTTGCTTCACCCTTTCTTGATGCTTTAGAGCATATACTTTTTCTCTGTGTATAATATTTTGCAATAAATTCATGAGGGAACAAAGAAGTGGGAAAGGGGGATTTTTAGAATGGGAAGGAATTTCATTACAAGGATTCCAGGAATAGTACCATAGAGGGAATAAACAGAAGTGGGATAGGGAAAAAAATTCAGGGGTAAGTGGGATTTTTACGAAGCAGATAGGGTAAATTTAGAAGAATATGGGAAGGTAAATTATATTGGGATTTCAAGAAGAAAACTGAGGGATCATTATGAAATGGGATATGAAGAAAGGCATAAATTTTTTTGGAAGGTCTGCCTGCACTGGTGCAAGAAAATAACTGCAGTAAAAATTAAGCATTACTTGAAATAAAAAATATCCATGCTAATTACCCCAATTGTATAAAGGTTGGCTCTGCTGAACCTACTTTTACTTCGATGGTTACTAGCATATCTAAAGATCAAGCAACTTTCTCTTTTTATTAGAAATTTTTGATCTTCCCACCAGGAAGCTGGTTTTCAGGTTGACCCTTCTGCAATCATGTCAGTGAACTGATTTTCACAATTACATGAAAATATTTTTTCTTTACTTTTTATTTATTTATTTTTTATTAAATTTATTTTTTCTTTTGAGAAGAAGAAGATTTCATGTTTTCAAAAGGCTGGTTTTACTGTTTACCACTACCTTCCCATTGCTGTTGGACTTGCTGTGTAAAATCTTTCTTGGCAAGCGGCTGAAAATACTTCTTTAATCTATGCCCATTTACCAAGAATACTGAATCTTGTCCATCAATAGTTTTGACTTATACTGCTCCATTCTCCAATACTCGGATCACCTCATAAGGTCCCATCCAACATGTATGGAACTTCCCTTTAAAAATTTTAAATCTAGAATCATAGAGGAGTACCCAATCACCTGGTTGGAACTGCTTTTTCTGAATAATCTTGTCATGCCACCTTTTCCGTTGCTGCTAAATTAATATGTTTTGCTAAACAACATATCTAAAAAATTCATCTAACTCATTTAATTGAAGAAGACGCTATTGTTGTGCCTTAGAGAGATCTAATCCTAATTGAACTACTGTTCTGAAGATTTTGATCTGGAACTCAATTGGTAGTAGAACCTGTTTCCCATATACCAGCTCATATGGTGTATGTCCCGTGCTATTTATCCAAGTGGTTCTGTATGCCCACAAAGCTTCTAGTAATCTTTCATCCCAGTATTTCTGATGCATATTGACTGTCTTTGTAAGAATGGACTCGATCACTTTGTTTGTAGATTCCACCTGGCCATTTTCTTGCGGGTGATACAGTGTGGATTTCCTATGTCAGATCTTGTATTGCTCCATCACACCCTATACAAGATTAGAAATAAACTGCAGACCATTTTCAGAAACAATTTCTCTAGGCACACAAAATCTAGTAAAGATTTCAGAAAAAATAAAAATAACAACAACTTTTTCTGTAGCAAAAGAAACAGCTTTAGCTTCTACCCATTTTGTAACAAAGTCTGTACAAACCAAAATATGCTTTTTACTTAAAGATGTTGGATTTATTGGCCCTATAAAATAAATAGCCCATTTTTCAAAAGGCTCAATCATAACTTGGGGGCATAAAGGCATTTCATTGGTTTGATTACGCTAGCCCATTCGTTGACAGCTATCACATCGCCTGATGTACTGTTTGGCATCCTTAATCAAGGAAGGCCAAAAGTAACCAAGACGTAATAATTTATATGCAGTCCGTTTATCAGCGAATTGGCCTCCACATGGTTCATCATGAGAATATTTCAATATGTCAAACACTTCCTCCTCTCTTACACATCTACGGATAATCATATCTGGACCAGTGTAAAAGAGGTCTCCTTGAATCCAGGAATATGCAACACTTTTCTGAATAATATTCCGCTTTTCACGAGCGAATAAGTGAGGTGGTTTTTTTCCAGTAACCAAGTAATTAGTAATGTCAGCAAACCACAGAGAATCTGTAGACATAGAAAAAATATGTTCATCTGGAAAATCATCATTAAAAGGAGTTTATTCACAAGGATTATCTAATCTAGAAAGAAAATCTGCTACAACATTAGATTTCCCTAGTCTATCAACAATAGTAACATTAAACTCTTGTAAAAATAGTAACCAACTAGTCATTCTACCGCTTGTCAATGGTTTTTTCATCAAATATTTAATCGCAGAATGATTAGTATGTACAAATACTTCATATCCTGTAATATAGTGTCTGAACTTATTAATTGCAAAAATCACAGCTAAAAAATCCTTCTCTGTAACTTTATAGTTCGATTCAGAGGAAGACAAATTTTAACTAATATAATAAATAACATAGGATTGCTTATTTTCCTCTTGTCCTAAAGCTGCGCCAATAGCCAAATCTGAAGCATTTGAGGAAATGTGAAAAGGCAGAGACCAGTTTGGACCTCGCAAAACTGGTGCCTGTACCAACTTTTCCTTCAATGTTTCAAAAGACTGTTGGCAAGCCATGGACCAAGAAAATTCACTATCCTTACCTAGAAGTCGGAAAAGAGGAGCAGCTATCTTTGAAAAATTTTCAATGAATCTTCTATAGTAACCAACATGTCCTAAAAAACCTCTTCCCTTTGAGTTTTGGGTGCAGGAAGATTCAGAATGATTTCAATCTTTTCTGGATCAACCTGGACACCTTTGTCAGAAATAAAATGGACAAGCACCACTCTCGCTTTGCACATTAATATACATTTCTTATCACTCAAAGCGAGATGGGCTTCCTGACAACGAAGAAGTACTTTCTCCAGATTTTTGAGAGCTTCTTGAAAGGAATCACCAAACACAAAAAAGTCATCCATATAAATTTCTACGAATTCTAGATCAGTGAATATAGCCAGGACTGCCCTTTGAAAGGTAGCCGGGGCATTACATAAACCAAAGGGAAGCATTTTGTAAGAAAATGTCCCCCATGGACATGTAAAAGTAGTTTTATCCTGATCTTCAGGTGCAATCTGTATCTGGTTATAACCACTGAAGCCATCCAAAAAGGAGAAATATTTCTTTCCTGCAAGGGTATCAAGCACCTGATCAATGAAAGGGAGAGGGAAGTAATATTTAAGATTGGATTTATTCAATTCTCGATAATCAATACAAATACACCATATTCCATCTTTCTTAGGTACTAGTACTAATGGAGAGACCCACTGACTGTCGAAAATAGGATAAATAAAACCCACAACTAAGAGTTTCTGTACTTCTTCCTTCACAATGTCTCTTAGAGCTGGATTCATTCGCCTTTGGGGTTGTCAGACAAGTCGGGTTCCTTCTTGAATATAGATGTGATGTGTACAAGTTTCAGGAGGGATACCCTTCATATCTTCATAGCCCCAAGCAAAGGCACTAAGATGGTTTTGCAACAAATTCACAAGCTGCTCTTTTTGAGATGAGTCCAAATATGAACTGATATGCAAGGATTTACCAGGGCTAATCTCAAAAAGAGTGGTATCAGGCTCAGGAGTACTTAAGGGAGTGGTCAAATGCAGTGGTACAAAATAATGATAATCATGATTTTCTTGAAAATCTAGTCTGAAAATATGGCTCAAAGGCTCATAATTAGGCATAGTGTCTAGATTATTCAGGAAATCTTGAATCTCATCTTCTTGTGAAGACCCAATATAATGATGAATGAGTGAAATAGACTGAGTCTCCTCATCACTGCTTTGATCCAACCATAAGGTATCTCGAAGGTCCTGAATGGATCTGACAGGGGGGTATAAGGTAACTTTCTTCCTAGAATCTCCATGCGAGATATACATATCACCGGAACGAAATCCAATATATGCATCAGCCGTAGCAAGCCATGGTCGACCCAAGATCAAGGGATGTCCTCCTACTAGGTTCTTTGGCTCAAGCACAATGAAATCAACAGGATATTCCCAAGAATCTAATGAGATGATCACATCGTCCAATACTCCTTCTGGCTTAATTTTAGATCTATCTGCTAATTCAAGCACATTGGGAGTAGGGAGAAGATGAGATAACCAAAGTTGATCCATGGTTTGCTTAGTCATGACATTAATGGCTACCCCCAGGTCTATAAGAACATTAGAGACAAGGACATTACCAATTTGATCTGAGACAACGGGGTTTCCGGGATCAATATATTTTTCCACAGACACACATCCCGTCATCAACTATGCTGCCCTACCAAAAAATTGAATGGTTCGGGGTTCCAATCTCTTCCTCTCGGGTTTCTTGATACATATTTCCTTAATAATATTGGTACAAATGGGGATCTCTTTTATGGCTTGAAGCAAAGGTATCTTAATGGAAATATACCGAAGCTCAGATGCCAAACTAGTCTCAGAAACAGGCTCTCTTCTTTCCGTTACTAGCCTCTTTGGGAAGGGAGGCTATTTGGAAGAAGATGGCAAGGATTTAGAGGGTAAGGGCTGCTTAGTGACAACTTTCAGAGAATGGTTGAGTTTTTCCTCTTCTCATTTCTCTTCAACGATCACCATAGGTTGCTTCTGATTTTCTGATGTTACAGTATTTCCCGATCTTAATTGAATATCATGAACTCTAACTGGAATAGACTAGTATTCGAATGGTAAAGGTGGGTTTTTTATATGGATCATTTGCACTGATTTATTATTATTAGATTTGGGCATAGGTTGAGCAGGAAACTGAGGAGGTCGAAAGGGTGGAGGTAAAGGCAACGGTGGAGTGGACTGACTCGGAAGTTGAGGCATTGTATAAGGTGCATGCGTAGATGGATATGATTGCATAGGTGGCTGGTGGGAATATGGGAAATGAGTCGGCCCTTTCCAACCTTGTTGCCATGGTTGAGAAGGTTTCCCATGTTGATATTGATTCCCATACTGCCACTGTTGATGAGAGTTAGGATAAGAATATGCATGCGAATTATAACCAAAATAGTGTGGAGGAAATTCAGGAGCCATACCTGTACCTACCTGAAGCCAACTCCATCTTGCTCCCATAGCATTAAAGTATTTAGCTTCAGGCTGTCCCCCTGTAAATACAGCTTTAAGTCCTGGTATAGAGGGACATTTTTCTGTGATATGGTCTTCTGCACAAATAGCACACTTATTAGTTTCTTTCAAATTAAGAGGAAACTCTTTAGGGGGATGCTTGTCTCTACATTTAGGACAGAAAATACATAATGACTCTTATTCCTTCATGAGTTTCTGTTGAAATTTTAAGGAGTCTAACTTTTTGGTAACAGTGTTCATTATATCAATTTTCATGTTTTCCATTTTATTTTCTAGTCCAATAATCATAGCATCAATAGATTCAGTTTTTCTATTTATGTTTCGAGTTCCTCTACCGGATCTATATTGATTTCGTGAAAATTTCAGGCATAATTCACAAATTTGATCAAAATTTTGCTGAGAAATATCACCTTGTCTTAACATATTCAAATTGTTTCTAGCATTATCAGTAAGTCCTCTTAAGAACAAGGTTCTAATAATGTTGAGATCAAGCTTAAGTTTTGACCTTTATAGAATATACAGAAATATTTCCAAGTAATCTTCAAGAATTTCATCATCATCTTGTATGATTATAAAAATTTCATCCTGCATGTCCCAAGTTTTGCAATATTCTTGATATTTAGACAAAAATACTCTCTTCATCTGATCCCAAGAAGTTATGGTGTTTCCTCCTAACCCCATAAACCAGCGAAGAGCTGAGTCCTTGAGGGTAACAGGAAATAATCTTAACTTCTGAGCCTCAGTTGCATAATCATAACTTCTACACAGAATATCAAACTCAAATAGAAAAGATTCAGGATCTTCATGAAATTTACCATGGAAATGAGGGAGAGCTGATGGTGGAGTATTCTTCATCTGTGTTATAGTATCAGGATCCACAATTGGAAACACAAAAGTGGATTTTCATTCACTTACCTGGTTGTCACCAGTCCCTTCCAAATGATCTTCTTGGCCCACCATTGTTCCCTTCTTACTTGCACTGCTCTCCACAGGCTGATCCACACCTGAGCTGTTATTACCAGAATCTAGGTGGATTGTTCCTGCGTGATGGGTTTGAATTGGATTGGGCTTCCTGCTTGCAGAAGGAGACCCAATATGAGAAAATTTATTTTGGCCCTTAGTGGGCTTGAACCCTTACATTTCCTAGGCATTTATTTCAAAAATAAAAAAGAAAGAAAAATAACAGACAACTTATAAAAAAGTGCTGTCAGAAATCAATTAACACCAGTAAAATTCCTTCAAAAAATTTTCCAAACAATGCTGCAGAAATAAGGAAAAAATTACTTCTATTTGTCTAGTCAGAAAATTCTTACCAAATCAAATCGCCTCCCTGACAACGGCGCCAAAATGTTGGGTGCAGGAATTACACTTAAGCAAACTCCTCAACACTTAATTGTCAACCCGGGGGATTCGTAAACTTAGAGACGAAGCACAGGAAATGCCAGAGATGGTATGAATCTTTCTGATACAAATCCCTACTTTCTTTTGAAGGAAATATTGTAGAATCAAATCGAGGCGAGAAAAAGATAACTTGAGTCATCAAAATAATCTAATACTAAAACGAGAAAGAATGCATTTGTGAAAAGGAGATCAAAGATAAAAAAGAAATCACTCTAGCTAATTATGATTTAACTACTAAGAGTGTCTTTTTCTTCAGCAGAGGCATTTTAGCAGTCTCGTTAGATGGGCCCTTAAATCTGTTTCCTTAGAGATTTCCTTCTTGCATTAATCTGTCCTACACTAGTGCAGGATCAAAGTTTTATGTAGAAGGTATAAATTGTGTCTTTACTGAAGGTTTTTCTACTTCATGCAAGGGCTCGAACTGTTCAAGGTTTAGAGCACTCAGATCATGTAACAAGAAACTAGTTCTTGCACCAAATGAGAGCTTCCTGCACTTAGCTTTTGATTCTTGAAATGATTGTTTAATTGTCGCAAGTGCTACTTTGTTGTAAAACTAGATTGCATATGTGAAAATTAAATGTTTCTGAATTTAACGAAGTACAAAAATAAAGAAACATAAAAATATATCCTGTCATAATCATTCAATGAAAGAAAGTTGTGGAAAGTAAATGAAGACTTGCTGTAACACACCAACGTGCGTTGGTGCAGGTGTATGTCTCTTGCTTGGACCAGGCGGGAAAGCCAATAAACCAAAATTGCAGAAAAGAAATGTCTCACCAACGTGCATTGGTGCAAGATGATTTCTCCTGCTTGGAACAGGTGGAGAAAGCCAATCCGAAATTAGGGGCAGGAAAGTAAATTTGCAGGAAAAAGAAATTCTATTTTCTTCATGCAACGGATCCATTTTCACACAGACAGGAATTTATGTGCTAAAAGTTAAATCACACTCCGACAATAAAACATAAATTACAGAAAGAAGAGAATGGGGTAAACGTGCTGGGTTGGCTGGGCCCTAGCGAACCAGTGTGTTTCCATCTTAAGCAAAAATGCTACTCAACACTTGATTTAATTAATCACCAAAACATAAAAACACAATTCATGAAACCGAGGCAAAATTCCTTTTTATTAGATCATTGAGGCAAATACATGTGTGAATACACGTTCAGCCCAGATTCGGGCAATAACAAAATAACCTGCTATCGCCTCTTTGTTCTTCTCTATTCGCTAAAACTTTCGCTCTCTAAGTCCTATTTACAAATTACATTATATATATCTATTGTCCGAAGGACGAAACAGATCATTCAACTGCTTCATAACAAAATGCAGAATTTAGATTGTTCGGTCTTCAAAATAAGACGGTTTTGCAAAACTGGCCATAACCAATCTTCGGCTTCCACCCTTCGCGGATCTAATCTTTGGTTGCCTTTAGATTACGTGTTTTCGTGGCGGAAACTGCTTGAGTCAAGGCGGTGATTGACAGGGTTCGGATCTGCCGTGAGGATCTGCTGTGCTGGCAACGGTATAGGATCCGATCCTGCACTAGGATCAACAATCACAATAAGCATTCTAACCACCAAACAACATTGGAGATATCGATAAGTTACAAAGAATAATTTAAAAGTAAGAAATCATGTAATAAATATTTAATAAATGCTAAATCGAATAAAAATATGAAGAATAAAGGTTTGTACAAAATATGTCACCATGCTTGGACTGGTGCAGGATGAGGGTGCATAAAAAAGGTGAAACAGGGGTAAATGGTTATAATTTAGGAAGGGAAAAGTAGTAAAAAGAGAGAAAATTAGGGGGCTAACGACATGCAGAGTAATTCTAGTTGTAACAGAGTTCGAAGTGCAGTGATGCATGAGTTCGCGCAAGTTGTAAACAATTTAACTCAGTTAAGTGAGTTAAACTCAATTGTGCTAGTTGTAACTGAAGATACAATAGTGAGAGATCTTCTGAATTAAATATTAATTAATTCACAATTAGTGATCTCACATGCAACTGAGGATTTACTATTATTAGCTGCATGCATGTCAGATCGAGTGGAGACCCAGTTGAGTTCTAGGTGAAAGTGAGGTTAAATATCAGTTGTATGATTATTTTCTTGCACACATGCATGAAAACACCCATTGGAGTGCCCATGATACTTGCGCATTCAAGGTAGAAAATAATTACTATCATTTAGGGATATTTACCATCCGGGATTGCACAAGCAAGGCATGATGTCTCAATGCTGAGAATTGGGTATGTGTTGGTTAGTTTTGCATATGACAGTGTGAGACAATTAGCTGATGTAATGAGGGCTCTTGTGAGAAGAGTTTTTTATGTAATTGTTTCATGATCCATGCTTAATATAAAATAGAATATAATGAGTTTTTTAGCTGTAATCTTTCCCCGGGAAATTATCTGTGTTGTGTGTGATTGATCTTTCTTCATGTTCATGTGATTAGCGATTGTGTATTTAATTCCATAAAATATTTGTAGAAGTGATTTAATATTTAACTTTAGTACATTGTTAGATCGAGTGAATCTAAGATATACATGCTTGTTGTATAATTTCTACATGGTATCAGAGCACAGGAAATTGCAGAAGTGAAGCAGAAGCTGAGTTTGTGACTGGATAGAATTCGAACTTGCAGAAAGAATTTCTTGGTGATACAATTGATTCAAGATCGAAATGGATTTCAATGGCTTGAGGTTAGAGTATGCACTTGAGGGAAGCTCAAACTACATTGCTTGGAAGGACAGGATGGAGGTAGTACTCAAAGAAAATGGCTTGAAGGAATTCATTGACAAATATGTTCCTAAGCCAGATGCTGCAGATGTTGCCAATATTGATGCATGGAAAATGAAAGTGGCAAAGGCGAGGAGGATCTTGTTGGAGGGAGTACGAGACCACATTGTCTTAAGCCTCCATGGGAAATCCACACCATATGCTATGTGGAAGGATTTGAAGGATCTATTCCAAAACATCAACGACCATAGGAAATTGGAGCTCAAAGATAAACTCAAGAAGATCAAGATGGAAAAGGGTGACACCATTCCAAAATATCTCATGAAGTTTATCCAATGTCAGGATAAACTAGGGAGTGTGGGAATAACATTCGTTGATGATGATTTGGTGAGCTTGGCTCTCCTAGGACTTCCTAAGAGTTTGCATAGTTATCAACACTCTGTCAACGGAAGGGAAAAATTTCCAGATTGGGAACGACTGTGGTCGGATTTGGTGCAGGGGGAGTTCAGATGGAACCCAAGAGATGGATCCTCATCTAAAAATGAGGATGAAGAGGATTGTGCTTTGGCTGCCAAGGCGAAGAAGGGGAAGGGGAAGAAATTCCATTCTAAATCCGAGTCCAAAGGCAAGAAGCAAGACATGTCCAAGGTGAAGTGTTTTCACTGTCACGAGCATGGGCATTTTGCTACTAACTATCCACAAAAGAAGAAGAACAAGAAGGATACTGGATATACAGCTGGTGAGGCCCTTGAATCACAATTTGAGTTTGAATTCTCATTGATCACATGCATGGTATCCAATGCATTGGTATCTATGTGGTATTTGGATAGTGGTGCTTACTTTCACATGACGGGAGATAAGGAACTTTTCAGTGACTTGGAGGAGAAAGATCTCTAGATGCATATTGAGATGGGCGACGATAGACAGTACAGTGCTACCAGGATTGGTACCATTACCTTTTAGAGGGAGTCAGGTAAACCATTTAAATTAAAATATGTAATGCATGTAGCAGGTCTGAAGAAAAATTTGGTCTCAGTTGCAATGTTGGAGGATAGAGGCTATGACATTGTTTTTAGTGATGGAAAAGATTTCCTGTGACATAAAACAACGGGTCAAGCCAAGATGATATGGATTCGAGTTAAGAGTCTCTACAAGATGGAGGTATATGGTTGTGTTTCCATAATGGGAAAGGTGGAAAAAGTGGTGAGTCGGGATGAGGGTGAATTATGGCACAAGCGATTGGGCCATCTTCATCATGGAGCCTTGAAAGTCATGCAACAAATTTATACTGGACTTCCAATGGGAACCCTTGATTAGTTAGATCCATGCAAGGGTTGCACCATGGGGAAGTATGTGAAGTCCACCTTTCATGAAAAGGAGAATCGAGCTTCAGGGATCCTTGAGAGAGTTCACACAGATGTGTGTGGACCATTCTCGGTTGCTTCAACATCAAAACATAATTACTATGTAATATTTGTTGATGAATTTGCTCGTAAATGCTGGATCTTCTTCATGTAAAAGAAAGATCAAACATTCTCTAAGTTCTATGAGTTTAAGGCATTGGTGGAGAAAGAGTTAGGGAAGAAAGTGAAGGCTATTAGGAGCGATAATGGTGGAGAATACATCTCTAATGAATTCAAGAACTTCCGCAGCAAAGAAGGAATTTAAAGAGAACTCATAGCGCCTCATAACCCACAAAAAAATGGTGTCGCGGAGAGGGAGAACAGAACGATCATGGTTGCAGCACGCACGATGTTGCATGATCAGGGCCTACCAATGCATTTGTGGGCAAAAGCATGCAACAATGTGGTTTATGTGAAAAACCATTATCGTCATAGAGTACTTGCATGAGTACACCTAAAGAGGCTTTCACTGGTAAGAAACCTGATGTTTCACACTTTAAGATTTTTGGCTCATCCGTTTATTTGAATGTGACCAAGGATGCCAGGAAGAAGCTGGAACTGACTGCTGAGGTTGGGATTTTTGTGGGGTACACAGAAACACCCCATAATTATTTCCAAACAACAGAATGACTGTTGAGCGACAGGATACAAAATTTGATGAGGGGAAATCCATGCGGTTGTCCCTTGAGAGGGAGCTAGACTTACATGCAGAGGAGGAACTGCTGGTTCCCAAGGATGAGTCTATAGATCTGGATCATCCACATGAGGGGGTTAATGGAGTGGAGGAAATAACTCATGCAGATCCATCCATCAGAAATAGCATAAGGCAAACCACGAAAGCTAATAGGCTGAGACTTGATGCTGCAAAAAATGTAGGAGCCCCTACTTCACAGCGTAGACAGAGATAGTCTCCTGACCGATTTATTGGATACATGGATATGATGAGAAAATGTATTGTGATTGAACCATCTTCCTTTCAAGAAGTAGTGCAGCAACCTACTTTTTTTGATGCAATGGTGGAGGAGTATGGCTCCATTGTAAAAAACAATGCATGGGAGATAGTCCCAAGACCGGTTGACAAACCAGTGGTAGGTTCAAGATGGATCTACAAGGTAAAGAAAGTTGTTGATGGGAGTGTGGAGAAATAAAAGGCCGGATTTGTGGCTTGGGAATTCTCACAGATGGAGGGGATAGATTATGATGAGTCTTTTTTCCTGTCACAAGGTACTCTTCTAAAATATCCATCCTTGCACTCTCAATGCAGATGGGCTCGCACATTCATCAGATGGATGCGAAAACTACGTTTCTCAATGGGATCATTGAGAAAGAGGTGTACATAGAGAAACATGAAGGTTTTAAAATATTCAATAGTAAGTCGCATTTGTGCAGGCTAAAAAGAGCACTGTATGGGCTGAAGCAGGCACCCTGTGCTTGGTACACTCAGATAGGTAGCTATTTCACTGGACTGGGCTTCACCAAAAGTGAAGCAGATGCAAACCTGTACCAGATTGTGTTTGAGGGTAAGCTATTGATCATTTTTCTTTATGTTGATGATATAATTTTGACTGGTGATGAGCATCTGATACACTCATGCAAGGAGGATCTTGCAAGGGAGTTCAAAATGAAGGACATGGGACTCCATTTTTTCCTTGGATTGGATATGGAAGTGGGATGGTGAACCTTTTGTGTCTCAAGGAAAGTATGCAAGGAGATACTGGGTAAGTTTAACATGGAGAGCTGCAAACCCATGGATACTCCTCTTCCAAGAAATTGGAAGAAAGAGGTTGCTACTTCTATAGAGGTAGTGGATGTTAGTGTCTATCAACAATTAGTGGGTTTGCTAATGTATCTAGTGAACACGAGACCAAAAATTTGCTACACAATTAACCAGCTGAATCAAGCTATGGTTAAGCCTACCAAGCTCTTTTGGAAGGTAGGTAAGCATGTCCTGAGATACCTAAGGAGCACATCAAAGTATGGTCTATGGTAAATATGGACGGATAAAGTGAAGTTGCATGGCTTCACGGATTGTAATATCCCCAGAAGGGACTGCTTAGCAAGACATGCCTAAAAAACAAATTTTTCAGGAATGTGTGCTTCAACAACCAATATCAGCCCTTGGATCCCTTAGATATGATAATCTAAGACCCAAATCGAAGAGGAGATCAGACACCAATCAAACTAGGTGAGGCAAACATGCCTCCCACACCTAGTATGGCTTGATTACTGCCCAAGGAAGGGTGAAAGAAGTATGTAAACACAATAATAGAATAAAAAAAAAAAGCTTGCCACACATAAAATATGTTAAGAAACACTTCAACATCAATTTTTGTTACAGCAGCAAGAAGTATGACCCATTCTACCCACTAAAGATGGGGAAAAGCAGCAATTTATACCCTAAAAATGTTAATTTCAGAGATCTGCGTAAAAATAGAGGAAAATGATGGTTGGATCCTTTAGAATATGTTATGGGACTCAAATGTCAAATTTCATAAAAAACAAAGCACTCTAGCTATGTTAAACAGATCTCCCCGTCCCGGTATGGCTCAAAAAGGCCCAAACCCATGACTTAGCTAATACAGAATTTGCTGAAGCCTTCATAGCATATTTTTCAGAGGGTTTATGATACAATATTATGGAAACAACCAATAAGGAATGTATTATATCAAATCATGAAGAAAAATGGAGTATCAGTCTCTTTTACACATTTTATAAGTGACCTGGCAAAAGTTTCATGAAAGTATAAGTGTGAGAATGACAGATCTGTAGAATATGGATATGGAAGATGCAGTACATTACAAATTTATAATAAAATAGCTGAATAATACATGAGAGAGAATAAGAATGATGTACAATTATTTTTAGGAGAATGGTTGGCCCTTCCTCCAAGGAATAAGCTCAGAAGCAAGGGTATAAACCCTGCTACTGCAACACTGAATAGAATAAAGCAATCCCTGCAAATAACTGCGCTGGAAGAGATGGAGAATATATTGGCCACATGCCAAGATCTAAATATCAGCCCAAAGTGCTAATACACTCTTCCAGGAGGATAAAAGACTCACTCACTAAGAAGAGGCACTAATATAGTCTAGATCTGAATAGATCTAGTCTCCACTTGCTGCAGCTCAGTGAAAAAAATAAACCCCAACAGGATTCATGCTGTCTAAGGGAGATGGAGCTTGGCCATATGCCTGATAGTGGAAGAGAAGTACAATGCCCTCCAAGAGCTACTCAATGGAAGGAGAGAGAATCCCTAAACAGGAAATCCTCACAAGTCTCTGCTAAACAGCCAAGAGAACTCGAATTGTCTAAGAAGACATACAATTCAATTATCATCAACAACCTTCTCTTGAGCCTTCCCCTTCCTTTTATAAGATGAGAGCTTGAGAAACCGTAAACCACCTACAAAACTCTAGCTCCTTTCACATGAAGATCCTCCATCTAAAACTGCGCTGATCAACAAGAAGGTTCAATGCATCTGGACAGTGCTATGATTTGGTCCTATTGACCCAGTCAATCTCCTCAATCCTTGTTCACATACAAGGGTATTTTATTGAGACAACCCTGATTTTCCTCTGTTCACATTGGGAATTAATTTATTTTGATGTTTTTAGGATTTTCCATGTCCTCCTTTACATTTTATTCATCAATTAAGAAAATCAAAACAAAATGAAATATTCCTATTAGCTTGGGCTAATTAGGAATATTACACGGATGAAGATTGGACTGGAAGTCCATCAGACATAAAGAGCACATCAGGAGGTATCTTTAGCATTAGATTTGTGTTAGTGTGTTTGGCACATGCATGTAAGAAATCACACCAAATTAAGGGGTGTGTTTTACCCTCTTAAGTTATTGGTCAGGGCAGAAAAAGAAGTGGAGTCAAGAAAATTAGTGGAACATGCTAGAACACAAACATACTCAGATAATAAAACATAAAAACTAAACTAAAAACTAAAATAAATAAAACACAAGCTCTAAATATAGTCAAACAATTGCAATAATCCAAACGGTGGCGCTTTCAACCCCTCTTATTGAGTGCTAATAGGAAATGAGGATGAAAATTTAACCCACTTTCCAAGGGGCCCTTAGAACTTGGGTTCTAAGTCCCGATGGAAGGATGTCTTTACTTCCAAGCTTGCCTCGATGCAAAGTCTCCCTCTCTCTACTATGGTGGACTGAAATTGCTTGATGGCCAACAATTGAGTCCCCTCTATCTTAGCTCCAGATCACACACTGTTGGTCTTGCTTGGGTAAATTCTGGCTAGCATAACAATGTGCTCTCAAGTTTTTCATCTCTTGGTGGCCTTTTATAGGAGATTTTACATCCTCCTTCCCTCTCTTGGTACATTGTGGATGGTTACCCAAGAGAGGGGAATGATTCCATTGTGTGCCACAATTATTCCATTTTGTGCTCCCTTGATGTCTAAGGAGACTTTGGTGGTTGTCCTTAGGCAGATTCAAGTGTGAAATCACTGTCCTGGAGTGTGCTTTTTGTGGTCCCGGAAAGTGACTTCCACCACTCCCAGGATTGCGCGCATTTCGGGTCAAAATGCACGCAAAGGCGCTCTTCTCGAAGGACTATGCGCAAAAAAGAATTTATGAATTTATCAAATTTGATTTTTGCTCAGACCTTAGAGATTTTTAAATTCTCTAATGTCTCTTAGCCCTGTAAATCCTTTTTCCTGACATTAAATAATGTCGTATTTGCTTTTACAATTTTTCAGTGTTAATAGGATCGACAATAGTTTCTTGGTACAGCAAGAAATAATGATCCGTGGCACTCAGTTTAGCAAAAGCGGAATACATGGAAACAATTCAAGCTGCATGTGAGGAAATCTGGATGAGAAAGATCTTGTTTGGTTTGTTTGGTTCTCAGATGGATCTGACAATGATTCATTGTGATAATTAGAGTTGCATTAAAATCTTGATTAATCTTGTGTTTCATGATAGGTCCAAGCATATAGATCCATAATCTCAGAGATTGTGTGCAGAGGAGGATCATGTTGCTTCAATACATTCCCACAGAAGATTAGGATGCATATATTCCGACGAAGGCGCTCACCAATAGAAAATTCGAATACCATAGAGACAAGATCGGGGTGAAGGATAATCCCTTTCTTGTTGAGAGGGAGTGTTGAGGTTCAAAAAGAAGATTTAGCACCCACACCTAATGCATTAAGCACCTGGTTGCATTCAACACCTAGTTGCATTAAGCACCCAGACTAGGGTGGGGCCCACAATGCTATTTTTGGGTGAATGTCTATTTTTATTATCCCTTAATTTAGATGGACATTAAACTGTAATCTATTCTCAATGTGGACTTGAATGAGTTAAATAAAAGTGATAAATTCAGTTAGCTAGTGGATTTCGAGCTAGAGGTTGGTTGGTGGGACATGCAGAGTAATTCTAGTTGTAACAGAGTTCAAAGTGCAGTGGTGCATGAGTTGGTGCACGTTGTAAACAGTTAAACTCAACTAAGTGAGTTAAAATTAGTTGTGTTAGTTGTAATTGAAGATACACTAGTGAGATATCTAGTGAATTAAATATTAATTAATTCACAATCGGTGATCTCACATGCAACTGAGGATTTACTATTATTAGTTGCATACATGTCAGATCTAGTGGTGACCCAGTGGAGTTCTAGGTGAAAGGGATATTGACTATTTGTTGTAGGATTACCTACTTGCACACATGTAGGAAACCACCCATTGGAGTGCCCATGATACTTGTGCAATCAAGGTAGGTAATAATTCCTATCTTTTAGGTATCTTTACCATCAAGGACTATGAAAGAAAGGCAAGCTGTCTGGAGGCTGAGAATTGGTTATGTGTTGGTCAGTTTTTCATATGACAGTGTGAGACAATTAGCTGATGTACTGAGGGCTCTTGTGAGAAGAGTTTTGTATGTAATTGTTTCATGATCCCTGCTTAATATACAATAGAAGATAGTGAGATTTTTAGCTGTAAGCTTTCCTCGGGAAATTATCTATGTTGTGTGTGATTGATATTTCTTCATGTTCATGTGATTAGCGATTTTGTTTTTAATTCCGCAAAAGATTTGTAGAAGTGATTCAGTATTTAACTTTAGTACATTGTTAGATCGGGTGAATCCAAGATATACATGCTTGTTGTATAATTTCTACAGGAGGAAGGCCCACTTTCTAAGGGATGAACCCCATGGACGAGATCAAAGCTCTAAAATTAGAGAGCTTGACCTTATCACCACCGTTTAACAACCAACTCATTGCCCTTGAGATTCTAGAGGTCGAAGATTCTCTTCCATTTGAGGAAACACTGCCAGAAAGGGGATCAACGTGGTTTTCCAAGAAATTAGGGCGTTGACAGCGCTAAGACAGAACTGCGAAAAGGACATCAACACGGTTATGGCACCAAGAAGGGCGCTGGCCCAGGAAACTAGGAATTTGACCAAGTTTCTTCAGTAATATTCCAAGGCAGTCTTCTTTGGATCTTTAGGGGATATGTTAACATATTTCTTGATGGTGGAAACATTGCACATGATTTGTCATGAGGCATTTCAGGATTAGGGACAAGAAAATGAGCATGGTGAAAACTTACTGTGTAACAGATGCCCCCTAAAGCATGAAGGTAGAATATGGAGTGATGGCTGAAATGCTTTATTAACCAAGGCAAAGAACGCAGACCACCTCCGGAAAACCTACCAAACCAAACATTTTACAATATATGACATCTCTAGTACCACAATATGCTGCACTAGGCATCAAATAACACATGAACCCACGACATGGTCATAACCATCCGTCTAAAGAGATCATAGAAATGGATCCGCGGTATGGACACAACCATCCGTATAGATAGGATCATGTATACAATCACAAATATTCAATAACTCCCCGAAGCCAGGATAAAAAATCAGATGTGACCCAGGGTCTTCACTGCGATCTAAATCAACCCAATGTATGAATCTAGCCATGCAAATAAATGTGTTGGTGTTAAACTGTAATATCCCAAAATGGGAAAGATAAGAATATATAACATTTATAACATTTCAATCTAGGTAATAACCAAAATGTAAGCACAAAACTCTAAAATGCCAAAAATTCTAGAATATAAAATCAAGACATTAAAACATTAGCAGAAACAACTGAGCCATATCATTTATGTGTCAACAAAAAATCTAAGTACACAATGCTCCAAAAGGAATGCACTCAAGTCACAAGATGGCTGAAATACACTACTGAAACCTAGCACTGGAAAGTATAAAATACTACTGTTGGGAAGAAGATCTATGTGCGAGAGGCTCCTAGAGTGCTCATAATGATCTGATATTTTAACCAAGGATTTGACTCAAAAAACCCAGAAAACCCAGAAATAGTTTGGCTAGATTTTGATTTTGGAATTTTGGGCCTTTTTGGGTTTCACACTGCACCCCTACTGGCTGAGTTACACATTCCCTGGAGAAAAATTCTGATTTGGGGCTGAAATAATGATCTATCTGTTGCAACAACACCCATTCAAATCACTAACTGAAGGGCTGGTCCCTTCTCCCAATCCGAAGCTGAGAAACTTAGGATCTATCTCCTCCACTGAATATGTAGCTACTGCATGCAAAAATGCTGGGCAATACTGTGCTGTCAAGGAGGGATGAAGATGTAGCCTGATGATAGATAATAAAATTCTGATCCCAAGATACTGAGGCAATCCCCTTAGTGAAGGATTAATCCCTCATAGGCTACCAAGATGAGTTTCTTGGAACTTCCTCTCCTGCTCAAACCCTCACAATAGAATTGCACAATTCTTGTAGGAAATGTTGCCGCATAGGAGAATAGATGGATGGCCTGATGCTGGATATGAAAATGAAGCTCTAGAAGAATGCAACGAATGCAAAAGGTGAAGGATTGATTCCTCCATAGGTTTCCTAGCTAAAATTATAAGAACTACCTTCCTCCTCTCAAACCCTAAGGCAGGAATGGGTAATTCCTAAAGCTGTATGTGCTGTAGAGAGGGCCTGAATGTGGCACCAATGCCAGATGATGAATGGCTACTCAAAGGAACCTTTCCAGAGTAGGCACTCGAAGTCCCCCGTGGATAAGGGTGGGATCTCCGCTCGGAGACACCCTTGTGCTAAACAACACTGCAGACTTCGCTAAATAGCTGAAGCGTGCAAATAAATGTTAAACAAAAATACAATATCTAAATCTAGAATGATTTCTATGTCTGCCCTCACCTTCCTTTTATGCTTTGTGAGCCTCCGCTAGCCTTGGCACACCTCATTACTGCACTGCACATGTGGCTTTCTAGCCTCCATGAAGACTATGCTGTCTCTCCATGATCTCCATCATCTCTGCATTTACTCTCCACTCCCTCCATCATGTGTGCATTTAATGCACCACTTCCTTCATCACTTCATCATTATTTCTCTATGTTATTACTTTTATTCCTCCACTATCTCCATCATATTCCTCCTTATTGCTGGATGATCTCCACTCTTCCTTCATTAATAAGCTGCCCCACTACTCCATGATGCTGATCCACTAACTAAATAACCCACATTCACACAAAAAAAGTGGATTTTATTCATGTATGGGGTTTATGGGTCCCTCCACCTTTTGATTTACTTAACTAATTAAGAAAAGTAAGAACTCTAATATTCCAATTAACTGATGGAAAATTTGGAATATTACAGTCCTCCCCGCCAAAATGTTGCTTGTTCTCCAGCAACTGCAAAAGTAGATGTTGCAAAATTCTATCTCCCTCCCAAGTGGAATCTCCATCTTCTCCAATGTGTTATGAATGCCCAACTCCATAGCTACCTCTCTAGAATATCTAGAATGACCTCCAACTGTGGAGTTAGATGCCTCTCCTCATCAATGAATCCCAAGGTGGAAACCATTTGTTGTCTAATAGCCTCTTCTATGCATGAGATACATGAAGTGGAGTGGTTTATTCCTCAAGTGGAAAGTCCCAACTCTTAAACTATCTCTCCAACCCATGATACATGGAGTAGATTGTGTCTCTCCATGCTCCAATCCTTGGCCTTGTTGGCCGTGCTTGCTCCAAGCATCGTCTCAACACTATGAAAAATAGGAAGTAAAGACATATGGATTGACATGTGAAATGTCGAACCATACTATCCCAAAAGAAACCACTGCAACAATGCCTCTTGTTGCCATATCACACCATCATCATACCAAGTATGGTAGCCATATTCTCTCAAGAGAAGCCACCACAACAATGCCTCTTTCTGCCACACCACCTCATCATCATACCAAGTATGATAGCTATCCTGTCCTAACAGAAACCAACACAGTAAGGCCTCCCCTCGCCATCCTACATCATCATCATGCAAGGTATGAAATAATGTCAGCCCATATTCTCCCAAGAATAACCAAAGCAACAATGATTCTTGCTTCCACCTCACATCATCATAATGCAAATCATGGAGCAACAATATACTGATTGACATGTATATGTCACATCAGACCAACATAACCAAGCTCCCTGCTGCCACACCATGTGAGTGCCATGCAATGTCCCAAACAATAATACACCCATTAACATAGGATATGTCATGTGATGGAAAAAATATCTCAACAATAACCAGTGCAGCCATGCCTCTTGCTGCTGCATCACACCAATACTATGCAAGGAATGGATCATACAAATGTGAAATGCTGGGTAGTAACCATACTCACCCAAAAGAAACTAGCACAACCATGCTTCTTGCTTCCCCATGTCATAGATTTGCAAGTAGCTTTTCAACCACCCGCTCACCATCCTCACCCATCCATCCAACTGTGGGTAATGACTCATATAAGGCTCCCGCTCGATATCCACCTAATGGAGAATACCATCCTCCACACAATATGATGACAATATTTGCACTCCATGATATGTCAGAGTGCATCCTCCTTCAGGGACTCTCCATGAGAACCTCTCACCGATGGCCCGGTAGAACCTATGAGGTTTTGAATATACTGTAGGCATAAGCTCCTCTTTGAGCTGTGAGACGATCATCAAGAAGGCTCTATCCTGATAATGGAAGATGTTATCCATCACAAGATGTCTATCATCTACCATATGCCCATCTAATGCTTCATAAGTGAAGAGGTCATTGAAATGCTCCAAGAATAGTTGGGTTCCCAAATCATCACTGCTCCTCAATGACAGTGCATCTGTTGTCTCATGGCCCTCTCCATACACAATGTTGAACTCATACTCCTACATTGTACTTATTAGGACAATGCTCATCCTATCCTCTGAAACTCCACACTTCAACATAAAGTGTTATCTGCAGCTCAACAATGTAAAACTGGGATGGATATACATATCCTCCTTGAACAAGTCAAGGGCCCTCTGCGCATTGATATTTTGCTGCTCCAAAATAGCAAGGTGCTCTAACCCTTGGTCATGCAATTACCCTGATGGCATGACCCCACAAATCTCAAGTTGAGGTGATAAAATAATATGGGATGGATATGTTTGCAAACTTTGGATCAAATGATACTTGGGAACATCTTGCAAAGCTACAAGAGTTCCTCCAACCGGTGCAATGGCTTCTCCAACTACCGGTGATGGTGATGGTTGCTCATCTACTGCTACACCAGCACTGGTATATGCTTCCTCCTTCTCATGCACCTCCTGAATCATGCATGGGAATATCAATGTCAAAGGCTCAGTATCATCTTGCAAAAATGCAAGTGCTCCTCCTATTGATGCAAGTACTTCTATTGCAGCTGGTGGTGGTGTTAGTTTCTCTTCTTCCAGAGCAATAGTGATGACATCTTTCCTTTGCTTCTCATCAATGTCCGAAAATGTCTCTATGGAAAGTGTCTCCAGTTTTCTTCTATCAAACCTCTTTACAAAATTTGAATGAAGTATGCATAAGCAATCACTACTGGGTGTAGTTGGGAGAAATCATATAACTCCTTCATCCAAACTTTTGTTGTGCTTGTGGATGAACCATCAAATGTAGGCAAGAAGAATCTATTCTATATGTGCCCTTTTCTTATATTGCTGTTGCGAGGTCTCCAGTTCTCTTTTATCTGGAATTTTTTTTGGAGATTTAGATTCTCTTTGAATTCCCTAGATTGAGATTTGTACTCTGTAAGATAATTACTTAGAGTCTCATGCTCCAAGTATCATCCATCTCCATGCCATTCACTTCCTTCGGCAAGGAAAGTGGACATAGTAGAGTGTTGTGGAGTTCTCTGCATTACCGGTTGTTTATGTTGCTGATAGGAAGTGCTCGAACCTTCCTCATCCTAAATTTTTTTTGAGGTTTATTTTTGTCTTTCCCTTCTCATTTCTTTAATATCCGTGGAGAGATCTTGCATAGATCTAAAGAGAAGTGAGGAAAAACTTAATCCCTCCACTATTATAGATCTCTTCTTTCTGCTTCTTCTTATGATGTCATGAAATGTAATGTCCACAAGATGAGCCAAATATCATGCTCAGATACCACTGTAATATCCAAAAATGGGAAAGACAAGAATATAGAACGTTTATAACATTTCAATATAGGCAATAACCAGAATGTAAGCACAAAACTGTAAAATGCTGGAAATGTCAGAATATAACATCAAGACATTAAAACATTAGCAGAAACAATTGAGCCATATCATTATGTGTCAACAACAAATGTAAGTACACAATGCTCCAAAAGGAATGCACTCAAGCCACAAGATGGCTGAAGTACACTACTGAAACCTAACACTGTAAAGTATAAACTATTGTTATTGGGAAGAAGATATATGTGCAAGAGGCTTCTGGAGTGGTCAAAATGATCCGAGATTTCAACCACAGATTCTTCTCGAAAAACCCAGAAAAACCCAGAAATGGTTTGGCCAGATTTTGAGTTTGGATTTTTGGCCCTTTTTGGGTTGCACAATACACCCCTGCTGGCTGAGTTACACACTCCCTAGAGAAAAATGCTGATATGCGGCTGAAATAATGATCTATCTATTGCAATAATACCCACTTAGCTCACTAACTGAAGGGCTGGTCCCTTCTCCCGATCCCAAGCTGAGAAACTTAGGATCTTGCTCCTCCACTGAATATGCAGCTGTTGCATGCACAACTACTGGGTAATACTGCGTTGTCTAGGAGGGCTGATGATGTAGCCTGCTGATAGATACTACAATGCTGATCCTAGGCTTATGAAGTGATCCCTGGAGTGAAGGATTAATCCCTCATAGGATTCCAAGCCGAGTTGCTTGGAACTTCCTCTTCTCCTCAAACCCTCACTATAGAATTATGCAATTCCTACAGGAAATGTTGTTGCATAGGAGAAATATGGATGGCCTGATTTTGAATATGAAAATGAAGCTCCCAGAAGACCGAAATGAATGCAAAAGGTGAAGGATTGCTAAAATTTTAGGAACTACCTTCCTCCTCTCAAACCCTAAGCCAAGAATGCGTAATTCCTGAAGCTGTATGTGTTGTAGAGAGCGGCTGAATGTGGCACCAATGCCGGCCGATGAATGGCTGCTCAAAGAAACCTTTCCAAAGTAGGCAATCAAAGTCCCCCATGGATAAGGGTGGAATCTCCGCTCGGAGACACCTGTGTGCTAAAGAACACTACAGACTTAGGTAAACAACTAAAGCGTGCAGAGAAATGTCAAACGACAATACAATATCCAAATCCATAATTCTTTCTATGGTTTCCCTCACCTTCCTTTTATGCTTTGTGAGCCTTCCCTAGCCTGGGCCCACCTCATTACTGTGTTGCACATGTGGCCACTAGCCTCCATGAAGACTGTGCTGTCTCCCCATGATCTCCATCATCTTTGCATTTACTCTCCACTCCCTCCATCATGTGTGCATTTAATGCACCACTTCCTCCATCACTTAGTCATTATTTCTCTATGATCTTACTTTTATTCCTCCACTATCTCCATCATATTCCTCCTTTTTTCTCCATGATCTCCACTCTTACTTCACTAATAAGCTTCCCCACTACTCCATAATGTTGATCCACTACCTAACTAATCCAAATTCACACAAAAAAAGTGGATTTTATTCATCTATGGGGTTTATGGGTCCCTCCACCCTTTTATTTAATTAGCTAATTAAGAAAATTAAGAACTCTAATATTCCAATTAACTGACAGAAAATTTGGAATATTACACAAACATGGTAGAAACCACCTGATTACCGGCCAGTGATGAAAACTGTTAACACGCACGAGAGAGACCACCAATAATGACGATGGACCTCAAGGTACTACAATACAATCTATAAGTGTGAATGAATGTGTTGAAGTTGAACACTTGCATAATCATTCGATCGAAGGCCAATGATGTGAACTTGTTGTCGAACACGAAGAAATTTCTATTGAGGCATGCAAGCTCCAAGGTATTGAACAAAATTTTCTAAATCAACTTCCCAGATAATGAGTTGAATTCAATAGGAAGTGATTCATCGAAGGAGGGCCATGATGATTCCCAAATCATCGACACAAAATGACATATATCTTAAGATGATAGGGGTGATTCAGGATTGTAACAAAGCAGGTCAGATAAGTAGAGGATGTTTGACAGAAAGGACGTTTCTTGAACATATTGGCGACACAACTTCAAAGTGTGGCAACATTTGACTCAAATAGGATCAAAGGTCATGTTGAAAAAATTGGTAATAAAATGAGAGGCAAACAAATTTCCCAAACCCACGGAGGCAAAGTGACGAATGTAGGATATACCCAACTCGACATGAACTGCAGATGAGTGTCATGTTCAAGAGTGACAAGTTGCCCAAAATACACATAGGGTGTTCACTTGCAATTTTACCCCATTATTGCTAACGAGTAACTCTTTATTTTTTATAGCCAACGTGAAGAGGATAACATATTCTAAGCATGTAAGTTCATTCTTCGAATGAATCCATCCTAGTAAGTTTAACGAGTCCTAGGAAGGAGGAACTCGGTCTCGTCATGGTGACAAGTCTTTCATCGTTTAATCTTTAACGAGTCCAACGAAAGGGTAACTCAATAAATTTTCATGTTTAAGGAGTTTGAAAAGGAACAAAAAGGAAACTTCATCATGTCCCTTTTTGTAAGTCATCCCTCGAATCCGAAAAGGTAGAAAATAATATCCGAGAGAGCCTCTTGCTCATGTTTGGTCAAGGTATTCCTTTTTCGTAAATAGTAAATCTTAGTCTGAAAAAGGGGTAAACATATACTGAGACTATGTAAATTCATTCACTTTAATGAGTTTGAAATGACAGGTACTCAACAATCTTTTCATTTTTCGAGAGTCAAAAACGAGCTGAAAGTTGACTCCAAGGGGGTTCCTTTTTCGTAAATGTTTAACGAGCCTGAAAAAGAGATAAAATACATCTCGTTTGTATTGGAAATAATCATCAACAGTGTGGAAGTCTTGTATTGCACAGAAAAAAAAAAAAAAACATCATGGATATCGAGGAAAAAATAATAAAATATTGGCAATTTTTTTTCAAAAATCTATTAATAGACCAAAAAACAAATTCATTTTCACCTTTCTATTTTGAGAAGAGAATTTTTTCCATTTTCCCTCTGAATTTAAAATAAATTGTGCGACTGATCCAGGACACCATTTTTCAATCCATCAGTGTCAGGTAAGAGCTCTAAGCCTCCCTTTCATTTTGATTCCACTCATTTGTCATTTTGTTTCAGAAATAGGGGGATTGGGGGAATAATTTCAAGTTTTAAAATCGCCTACGACCAACATGATTTCCAGCTATCAGGGTTGCGCTGGTCGCGTCTAGCCTATTAGGGTAGCTCACCACCAACACCGAATTAATTCAGACAATTTCACTAGCGGTGGGAAGGATTTTAAAACAAGAGATCCACCCAAATACACGGTTAATTCCCAAAACTACTCCAATGAAAACTCCTAAAAAGCCAATTGAACATGTTTTGCAGGTGCTTTCGTCAGAGATGCCAGTCGAATGGAAACAACGAGGCCATGAGGTGGAAGACCACCAAGCTTTGCATGATTAACATTGCATCAATGCTTTGCACAATTGTGGGTTGTTGAGATTATTTCAAACAACTGGGCTAAGAGCTGAAATGGAGCTACTCCAATACTTGATCAGTATATGGGACGTGGATTGATAGTTATTTGTCAATGGGGACCAAGAGTTAGAGCTAGATGTGATGGACATCTATTTTATCACTAGACTGTCGAGGAGAGGGAAGAGGATCCAACTCTTCGAAGCTCGCGTAGGGGGTGAGAGTACCAATATGCTCATCCAGAGATACTGTCTCGGGGCTCGAAAAACAGAGAGCGAGAAGGAAGATATTTATTCCATCAGAGTGCTTCCCCTGCACACGATTCTACATTGCATCACGGGAGTGGTAGGAGCCCAGGAATTGCATGAGGAAATGAAATATCAGTTCCAATACGCGGTGGAATTCTTGTCCCTAATGATGTTCAACTAGTGCGAGGGGTTACTAGATAACATGAAGAGTCAACTATTCAAGTGCAAGACAGGGCGACTGAAATAGTTCAAGTATGGGTCGATTTTGGTGACCTTCTTTCTAGAGAGATTACCCTTGTTTTAGTACCAATGGATAGAGATATACAATCCAACCTTGAGGGATCCGAGGTTGATGAGATGGTGCGACCTTATGCCCCGACAGGGTGGGGGCTAATAGATGCATTTACCCACAAATTTTTTTAGTTGGCTGCGAAATAAACTTATCGTAGTTGAGGACTATGCATATGTTGATATCGAATTCAGAGGAGACACAGTGGACCGATGCAGGTAAAAATGTTTTTTTTAACATTTTTAATTTTTGAATGTTTTTTGTTATGTATCTGGAACGTAAACTTATGATGTGTTTACAGATATGGTCCTCAGAGCCCTGCTGGCATGTTGCCAATTGCGTGGAGGGTAGCCCATGTAGTAGAGGATGCTCCTCATGAGGAGGGTGCATATACACTAGCTGAGATGGAGAGGAACGTGGTCGACCTTACAAGAGGAATTCCAGAGCACACTATGTTCGATGAGATTCCTCCGCGCCTTTAGAGGCACATAGTTGAAGTTCTGGGAAAACTGCATTGATTACTTTGGCGAGTGATTCAAGCAGTCTCCTACTACCATGAGCGCCATGTGGGCGGATAACACCCTTGTTTTTAATTTTTTTATTGATGTAGGCTCGGAGAGCCATTTTTGTAACAGAACACAGATTTTTGAGATTGTGGATGTAACACACTTGACAGATTCATATATATATATATATATATCTATATATATATATATATATATATATATGCATGTTTCTACGACTACTTGTGTATCATGATGATGTCTTGATTTTACATGTTGCGCAAATGTCTATCTAATACATGGTTTGATAATGTATCTGGTAATGTATTTAAACATCTTGAAATATGTTGATATGTGATAAAATCAAAACGTATTTCCAATAATACAACATGCATATACATACGCAAAATTGAGGATTGCGCACAAAATAATGACCATTTAATTGTAACATAATGAGTTGTGAGTCTAACTTAACAACCAAATATCTAATCCCAAGATCAATGGTTGTTGGAGAAGGGTCCCTTAGGACCACAATTTTAGGACAAATATCAGTATTTTTGTTAATTTTGAGTCATGCGTGCTCCGCAAGGAAGAGTCGAGGGGCTTTGGGGCAGGTCAAAGTCCCTTCATCAGTTGTAATGGGTTAATGGGTAAACTAGGGGTCTCAAACCACGGTTTGAGGACCATAGTATGTGCGCAAGTGAAGGTATAAATAGAAGTTGAATATGTAGTAAGCGTTTGTGTCTAAAAGGCTCCTGTTAGCTGTGTGAGCGGAGACCTTAGTCCGACTGTGTGCGGATCCTGATGGCTATGTGTGCGGGTAGATATGGTGAATTGTAAGGGTTTCTGTGAAGACTGATCAATAAAGAACTGTTTTGGAAATTTTGTGTACCTAATGCATCTATGATTCACTTCTACGTATGATTTTTGCTTTCTGTTTATGATATATGTTATCAGTTATCGGGATCGGTTTGCGTGCATGTTTATACTTTTGATGCGTAAGATATTTGGATAGATATGTTACCTTAAAGGCTTAATACTACATTGCATATATCTATTAGAGTGGTTAAAGGGATTTCAGACCTTCTGTCTGTGTGCGCGCTAGTCGGCCTAAGGTTTCTGGTGCGCAAGGTAATCTGTCTAATAAGACAGATTTGTGGACACTTGCTTCATTTAATTCTCTATCAGGGTGTGGAAATTTGGTTCCAACACCCCCCCATACTGCTTCGGGGGAGACTTTGGTCTGCACAAGAAGATCATTTCCGAAAGGGCCAGTAGTAAGAGGGTTTTGTTGGCTATGCACTAACTACAAACCTAGGACAGGACCCCTGAAGCCAAAAAATGGTTTCATTTCCAAGACTGGAATCATTTTGAGAGAGATTAGATGCTTTGGCAGCCATCAAAGACCAAATTAGAAGACTAGTTTGAGAAAATGATACACAAATTTTCCATAAAGGAGAATAAAAGTGATAAATTGTCTACTAAAAGGTGGGAACATAGGTACATTTTCACAGAGGTCCACGAAATATTCTTTGTGACCTTTGTGCACGAATTACACGAGTGGTTATCAAAGTTAGTTGAGTTTCAAGGCTGCTATAAGCGAGATAAAATTACCCAGTGGATGCCTGAGTTGATCCAACAATTAGAAAAGACTGATAACACCATCACTTGCATTGTAGACCATTGGTGTAATATTCCCAAATTTTCACATGATATTTGGAATATTAGAGTTCTTAATAAACTTACTTAATTAAGTAAATAAAAGGGTGGAGGGACCCGTAATCCTCAAGATGAATAAATATCCACTTTTTATGTGTGAATGTGGATTAATTAAGCCTATATCTACATAATGAGGTAGTGGATCCACTACTAATGTGAATGGAATTGGAGATCATGTCTCATTAATGAGATAGATCATGGAGGTTGAAGCACTCAACTAAGATCATGGAAGGCATCTAATGGAAGATCATAGAACATTCATGATGAAATGATGGAGGAAGTTGTGCAATTAATGTACACATGATGGAGAGGGTGTACATTGCACCTAGACATGATGGATGACTTGAAGAGACAACGCAGTCAAACATAGAGGATCATGTCCACATGCACAACGCAGTTTAGATGAGGGCCAATGCATGTGAAGGCTAAAAAACTATATAAAGGAGATGAAGGCAACAATGAAGGCACACTATTGATTATAGATGTTGAGGTCTGTTTAGATCTGGAATTTTCATGTGACATTCCATGCTTTCTTGGGCTGTTTAGCAAAGATTGCAAGTGTTGTTTAGCACAGGGTGTTCCTGGTCGGGAATCTCTCCTCTTTCATTGAGTGATCTCTTGGAAGAGGGTTGTACTTCATTCTACATCAGGCATTGGTGCCACTTATATTTTCCATCATCTGCAGAACATCTACCTTCATAAATTACGCAATTTTTGAAGATCAGTTGGAAGGTGGAGGTTGTCTTTAGTATTTTAGCTAGAGAATCGGTGTAGGATTATTCCTATCACCTTGGGCTTGAAGATCAACATTTACAGGGCTTCATTTTAGATCTGGCATCTAGCCAAAAGTTATTGACCTCCTAGCAGTAGTAATTCAATCTAGAATTACACTGTCCATCATTGCAGATCCAAAGGAGGAAGGAAGTTGCTAGCATTTCAGCTAGTAATCCTATGAGGGATCATCCCCTCACCTTGCCATCAGTATTTCCATCAGCCTGGAGTCTATTGCAACATATTTAAGCAGGAATAGAGCCTCTCCTTCTTGTACAATGCAATTTCTATAGCATTTTCAGTTGCTGCAATTTGAAGGAGAAAGAAGAGGAGACAAGATCTCAAGCTCCTAGCTTGTAGATCTAAAGGAGGGATCAACCCTCAAAGCTCAGATCTGTTTGTAGAACATATTGTAGCCATATTTGGATCAGATCTAGCTTCAGATATGTATAACCCAACAGACAAAGGATCAAATTCTAGGAGGGTGATTTTCCAAAGTTATAGATCTGGAAAATCCTTTCTGGGTTATCTTGGGTTCCCATCACATTGGCCAGATCTTGAATCTTGGCATCATCAGAGCTCCTGAGCTCCCTATACCTGTATTTAATTTTGTAGCATTTTCATGTATATTAGCAGCAAAAGGGACAGTGTAGTATTAATTCTTGTAAGCTCACCAGTTACGCAGTGCTATTTGTAGCATCATTGCAGGGTGATTCTAGACAATCTCTTGGGCTAGATATACTCATATTTTGTACATTGTGTAATTGAAACATCTCCATATAATAAAATGGCTTAGCTTCTCTGTAAATTCTAATGTTGTCTTGAGATTTATTGTTTACTTAGTTGTAGTTCTTATATTGTGTTTAAGTATTACTGCATTCTCCCTTTTGGGATATTACAATGGTATCAGAGCATGATCTTTGGCTCAGCTTGTGGACACTTCATCTTTTGCATCAAAAGAAGAAGCAGATAGATGAGAAGCTATCATGAAGGAGGATTTTCCATTACTCTCTTTAGATCCAAGCAAGATCTCTCCAAGGAGGTCTATCAACTGAAGGGAGAAAGGCAAAGGAAAGATCCAGGAAGAATATTTGATGAGGAAGGCCCAAGCACTTCCTATAAGCAGAAAATAAAAACAGAGAATAATAGATCTCCCCATAGATATACTATGCCCACTTTCTTTGAAGAAGGTGAGAGGTATAGAAATGAATAAAGAAGAGAACCTGAGACTCATGAGACTCTCAGTTTGTATCTTGAAGAGTACAAGGAACAATCTAGAGCTTTCAAAGAGAGTCTAACTCTCCAAGAATTCTTTGAACTCAAGGAAGAAAGAAGATCCTATAGCAGTAATAGAAGAAAGAGGCATAATATATTTTATTTGCCTACATTTTATGGATCTTCCTCAATCACTGTTAAGGCTTGGAGGAAAGATTTAAATACATTTTTCATGCTACACCCTGTGGCTTAAAAAGAGGTTGTCCAAATTGCAGCACTTCATATTCTAAGTGAAGCCAATGATTGGTGGTTTAGTCACATGGAGCATGGAAAGGTGACTAAATATTCATATTTCCTTCACAAGTTGAGGAATAAGTTTGATGTGAAGAAGAAAAATATGTGTCACAAAGAGAAATTTCCTAAGGAAACCAAGGAGGATGTCAATCTTGTCACTCTGGACAAGAAGTCACTATATGCACCACCAGCTGCAGAAGTACTTACATCTGGAGAAGAGACACTTGAAACCTTGCAAGATGTTCTTGAGCTCTTGATATATAGATTCCCATGCATGATTCGGGATATTCATGAGGAAGAGGAGGAAGATTCCAGCACTGGTACATGGGTAGAAGAGCAACCATCTCTCTTACCAGCAGTTGGAGACACCATTGTCCTGGTTGGTGAAGCTTTTGTGTTCTAGCAAGAGGTTCCCACACATCAGTTGATCCAAGGTATGCATACACATTCATCACCTATTGTTTCATTAGATCTTATTGAAACTTATGGGGACATGCTAGGCCAATGCATAACCAAGGGTTAGAACAATGATGATTTGAAGCAGCAACATATCACAATGTAGAGCACCCTTGATTTGATCAAGGAGGAGATGAAAAGCTATCCTAGTTTGTCATGGATGGACTACATTCAACCCTTTGAGTTGAAGTGTGGATTTTCAGAAAATGGGATGAGCATGATCCTATGTACAATGTTTTGTTATGAGATCAGTATTGTACCTTGCTTTGAGATAGCATATGTATTACCCCACAGATCTACAATGCTGTCACTTAGTAACAGTGATAATGAAGGAGCCCCATTATTCTTGGAGAATTCTGAAGGTAGCTTCACTCATGAAGCAATGAAGGTTAAGATGATGAATGGTAGACATCTTGAGATGAGAAATATTTTCTCCTTTCTTGATGACACTTTCTCAATGAAAATTTCATAGCTCAAAGAGAGACTTATACCTGTAGCAGATCCAGAACCTCATTGGTTTTGGAAGGCCATGGATGAGAGGAAGGTCTCATTAAGAGATATCATTGGAGGTGCACTTCAACATTTCATGAAGTGCAAGGTTCTTCATTAGTTTGGGGAGGTTGGTGTCCTACAATGGGAGGATACCAAGTTTTTGCAGAATGAGATCCATCATCCACATTGTGATGAATGGTTGATAGTATGTAGTAAGGGGTTGTCAAACCACTTGCAGATCTATGATACATGCCAGTAAGAAGCATGGCTATGTTGATTTCTCTTGGGTGAGTATGGCCACCACTCAATGAGTCATAATTTTCTGATTCATGCCTTACACATCACTAGAAGAATGCATAAGAAAAAGGCATGGTTACTTTGGTTGTTGAGAAGAGAGTTTGGACATCACATGTTATATCTTATGTCCCTGTATTTATTCTTGTTTGGGATATGTCTCATGTATTTACATGTATTTTTGTTTGGGATGTATCTCATGTTCATGTTTGTACTTGGGGTTGGGAGAAAGCGTAACTCTCACATGATGTGGCATACGTGAGCTTGTTTGTATTATGTTGATGAGACATCTCACATGTCCATTACTTTATTGTTGCTCCATGACTTGCATCATGATAATGCAAGAAGGCAACAAGAATCCTTGTTGCTATGGTTACTATTGGGAGATTATGGGTTGAATTATTCCCATACATTGCATGACATTGTTGGAGGATGGCAAAAGGAGGCCTTACAACGTTGGCTTCTGTTGGGTTATTATGGTTATTATACATGGTATAATGATGATGTGATGGGGCATCAAGATGCCTTATTGAGGTAGCTTCTCTTGAGAGAATATGGCCACTACATTTGGTACAATGATGATGTGGTATGGCAACAAGAGGCATTGCTGAGATGGCTTCTTTTGAGAGAGTATGGCTCTCATATTCTCATTGATGTTGATTGGGAATGGAAACAAGAAGAATTGTTGTGGTGGATTCTTTTGAGAGAGTATGTATCTCTTACTTGTTTTCATGATGATCTAGCATGGCAGCAGGAGGCTTTGCTGCGTTGGTTGTTATTAGGAGAATATGGTTTGACATTGTTTATGTTTTCCCATATGTCTCTACTTATTGTTTTTCACTATGATGAAGTGATGTTTGATTCCTATATGGCCAACATGGCTAATGATGTGAGCATTGATAGATGCAATCTACTCTATGTATCATGGGTCGGAAATATAGTTCATGAGTTGGGACTTTCCACTTTGGGAATGAACCACTTTATCTTATGTTGTATAGAGAAGAAATTTGGTCATCATATGGTTGCCACTTGGAGATTCATTGATGAGGATGGGTATCTAAATTTTCAGTTGGAGATCATTCTAGACATTCTAAAGAGGTAGCTTTGGAGCTGGACATGCATGAAACATTGTGACAGATGGGAAGGACTTCCACATGAGGATGACATTTGGAGGCAGGATGTTTGCTGTAGCATCCACTTTTATAGTTGCTTGAGGACAAGCAACATTTTTCCGAGGAGGATTGTAAAATTCCAAAATTTTCACATGATATTTGGAATATTAGAGTTCTTAATAAACTTACTTAATTAAGTAAATAAAAGGGTGGAGAGACCCATAATCCTCAAGATGAATAAATATCCACTTTTTATGTGTGAATGTGGATTAATTAAGCCTAGATATACATAATGAGGTAGTGGAGCCACTACTAATGTGAATCTAATTGGAGATCATGTCTCATTAATGAGATAGATCATGGAGGTTGAAGCAGTCAACTAAGATTATGGAAGGCATCTAATGAAATATCATAGAGCATTCATGATGAAGTGATGGAGGAAGTTGTCCAATTAATGCACACATGATGGAGAGGGTGTACATTGCACCTAGGTATGATGGATGACTTGAAGAGACAACGCAGTCAAACATGGAGGATCATGTCCACATGCACAACATAGCTTAGATGAGGGCCAAGGCATGGGAAGGCTAAAAAAATATATAAAGGAGATGAAGGCAACAATGAAGGTAGACTATTTATTATATATTTTGAGGTATGCTTAGATATGGAATTGTCACGTGACATTCCATGCTTTCTTGGGCTGTTTAGAAAAGATTGCAAGTGTTGTTTAGCAGAGGGTGTTCCTGGTCGGGAATCCCTCCTCTTTCATTGAGTGATCTCTTGGAAGAGGGTTGTACTTCATGCTACACCAGGCATTAGTGCCACTTATATTTTCCATCATCTGCAGAACATCTACCTTCAGGAATTACGCAATTTCTGAAGATCAGTTGGAAGGTGGAGGTTGTCTTCAGTATTTCAGCTGGAGAACTAGTGTAGGATTATTCCTATCACCTTGGCCTTGAAGATAATCATTCCCAGGGCTTCATTTCAGATTTGACATCAGGCTAAAATTTATTTACCTCATAGCAGCAGTAATTCCATCCATAATTACGTTTTCCATCATTGCAGATCCAAAGGAGGAAGGAAGTTTCTAGCATTTCAGCTAGTAATCCTGTGAGGGATCATCCAATCACCTTGCCATCAGTGTTTCCATCAGTCTGGAGTCTATTGCAACATATTTCAGTAGGCATAGTGTCTCTCCTTATTGTACAACACAGTTTCTATAGCAGCAGCATTTTCAGTTGCTGCAATCTGAAGTAGGAAGAAGAGGAGACAAGATCTCAAGCTACTAGGTTGTAGATATGAAGGAGGGATCAACCCTTAAAGCTTAGATCTATTTGTAGAACATATTTCAGCCATCTTTGGATCAGATCTAGCTTCATATCTTTATAACCTAGTAGACAAAGGATCAAATCCTAGGAGGGTGATTTTCCAAAGTTGTAGATCTGGAAAATCCTTTCTGGGTTATCTTGGGTTCCCATCACATTAGTCAAATCTTGAATCTTGGAATCATCAGAGCTCCTGAGCTCCCTATATCTGCATTTCCTTTTGCAGCATTTTCATGTATATCAGCAGCAGAAGGGACAGTGCAGTATTGCTTCCTATAAGCTCACCAGTTACGAAGTGCTAGTTGTAGCATCATTGCAGAGTGATTCTAGACCATCTCTTGGGATAAATCTACTCATCTTTTTTACATTGTGTAATTGAAACATCTCCATATAATACAATGGCTCAGCTTCTATGTAAATTTTGATGTTGTCTTGAGATTTATTGTTTATTTAGTTGTAGTTATTATATTATATGGAGATGTTTGCAGTAGATTAGTTTGTGTCATATTATGAATTAGAAAGGAGGTTCTTCAACGGACTGAGAGGTAAGTTCATACGCTCTCCGAATTTTCTTATTAAGATGTTATTGTGTGAAAAGGGTGTTTTGTGTAGTCACACTGAGTGAATATCCCTAAACGAGTTTGAAAGCACTATGCACAGTGGGAAGTAATTTTGGGTCAACCAAATAGGTGGTAGATCGATATAAAACACTCTGAGAAACCCGCCTAATAGTGATACAAAGAGTGGTGAAGCTACGCGCGTGGGAGGTAACCCTCCATCCACCCCACAGTTGAACTCGCGCAGGGGTAGGTCATCATCTACTCCAGCTCCACCACTACCAAGAGACGATATGGCTGCACATATGAAGCTACCCACCTTCAAGGGTGTGGGACATGAAGACATGGATAGATTTTGGTTTGTTGCAGATGTAGTATGGACTGCGTAAAACGTCAACACCGATGCTGCCAAGAGGGCACAACAAGCTATGGAATTTGAGGGTCGTGCACTGAATTGGTTTATGGGATATCTGGATCATAACTCCAACCCTACTGTCAACAAGATTAAGAAATATTTTAAGCAACAATTTAGAAAACCAAATTCCTACTCGCCATGTGTAACAGAGCTAAAAGAAATCTGACAAGAGAGAAACAAATCTGTGTGGGAGGAATATCAACGAAGGAGGATTTTTCTATGATGAAAAGCAACACAAATAATAGTTTATTTCCATGCTCCTACCACATTTTCGCGACCCCCTGAATCAACAGAAAATTGATTCTGAGGCTGAAGCTCTTGAAGTTGCCATGAAGCTAGAAGTCGTGCTCCGAACTGATGACCAATTTGGAACTCTACAAATACAAAATTAGATAGAAGCGATGCATTTGGAAATTCAGAACTTGCACAAGGACAGGGGGAAAGAGGCTTGCACAGAGGTATGGTGTATACGCTATAAAGGCTCTGGTCACACAAAAGATCAGTGTTCCATGCTTCAGGATTGAATGCAAGTGAGAGGGCCAAATCCGTTGTGACCTAGGGACACTGTAGGATCGAGTAGTACCCCCATGATGTGGTGCTCTATCTGTCAAGTGGCTATTTGGCATGAAACAAACCTTTACCCTTGATTAAGAAGTTATGTACCAGAACTGAAGTAGCACTGGTGTAGGTTTTTCTCTTCAGTTGGCCATGATGATCACCACTGCCACACATTCAATTTGATGATGGACAATTCCAACCTCTATAGAGTGCAAGCCGACCCATCCTCACCAAAATCCTCCTCTGGGAATGGTGTACCTCTAGCCAGAGGAAGGGGAGGAGGGAGAGGTGGAGATGCAGGTCGCGGAAGAGGACAAATGATATTCTACAACTGTGGAGATTCTTGGCACTTTGCATGTGATTGTCTGAACCCTGCGCGATAGTCTTGTAGGTATTACATAAAATTTTATCATGTTATTGAATATTGTCCTATTTTTTATTGCTAGAATGTAGGAGAAGAAACCGCAGAAGCCTACTAAAAATATACAAATGGTTAGAGCTAAGTTGCGAAAATATGATCCAAGTGTAAACATAGTTACAGAAAGTGGTGCTACCACTAGATAAGATGAGGGAAATAAGGCTGATGTAGGACCCTGGATCAGGAAGGCTTCTGAAAAGGAGGAAGGATTCAACTTGTAGAGGGAGAAGGAGACCTTTGTAGAAGCTAGAAAGGATTTTACTACTGCAGGTGCTTCCACCTCCAAGTCAATCACAGAAGCAAAGATTGATGATGAAGTCAAAAATTTCTTTCAAGTGTGCATCAAACTATTGCATAACTAGAAAGCAATAGAAAACCTTAAAGATTTGATAGATAGCTGCGCAGATAAGGACTTAACTTTAACTGAGAACAAGGTTGTAAACAAGATCTACAAGAATAAGACGAGAACTGCTCGAGAGATGCGCATGATTGTGCAGATTGGGGAATATGAGATGGATCAGGTCGTTCCAGACTGGGATCCGATGCGAATGTTCTACATAAGAAGACCTAGAAGAAGATGGGAAAACCAAAGCTAGAATTTTCCACCATTCAGCCGTGCATGGTCAATCAAAAAAATATTATTCCATTGGGAAGAATCCCATAGGTTATGGTAGATATTACTGGAGTCAAGGTATGTGCAGGCTTTGAAATAATTCAAATTGTTGATGATACAGACCCCTACTGTGTGCTACAAGGACTGGATTGGGCTATCAACATGGGGGGCATCATCAACTTGAAGCGCAGGAGTATGATATTTGAAAATAATTGTACTCAGTTTGTAGTACCTTTGGATCTTGCAGAAGGGGAGAGATATTCAGAACCAGTGCATGCAGAAGATGATGTAGAACACATCTACAAATTGACCGCATGAGATGAGGAATGGATCAACCCAACTGTTGATGGGATGCTGAATTAGGAAAATGATATAAGATCATGCTTCTTTGATTCAAATGAGGAAATGGAAACCTGATAGAATCACCTGCATGATGTTTCTGCGTTGCGCTACCTCAAAGTCACTAGAAAATTATGTTGCATCTCCTCATAGGTACGAGAATTTCCCTATTTTGATGGTTTTGGTAATGCTCTTTTATTTTCGGAAGAAATGGAAAAGGTTGTCCCCGAAGAGTGAAGGTTCTGGGCACTCGATCTTGCCATGCACACAACTCCAGCACGTTGCTGGGTTATGCACAAAGGGAAATTTGAAAATTGGGAGGAATGTAACTGTATGATGTGTTTGCACTTCACTCATCTAGTAAAAAAGTTGGATGAAGTATACACAGGAAAGGATGAGCCACGCTCGCACTTGGATAATTGGACAAATGCTTGAGGTGATGAACCTCAATTAGAATGGGTGAATATTTTTTTCCATACTCTAGGAGAGCTGCCCACCGATTGGTACTTGGAAATAGAGTTGTGCCGAGGGAAAATTGGTTGGGCCTCCTTAAGGGAAATTTTTATCCTCACTTTCAGCTTTTCTAGTGGGTTTGAATGCATTAGCCAGGTATTGCATGGAATCCAAGGAGCTTTCTTTGACATGACAAAACCTACAATAGAGGTTCCACCATCTGCATGGGATGTGTAGATGTAGGATATTTCCAACTATAGAAATATGTCAGTGGAAGATAACGATGAAGACAAAAGAAATTTCAATATCCCAGAGTCTAAGGGGGAGCATTGTTGTATGGATCTTTCCCCAGCGGAGTCGCCAATTTGTTGTATGGATTAATCCGTCTTGCGGACAAGACCGATCTCCCTAGTACTAAAAGTATCTAGCAACAAACAGCCAAATAGACTAATCTTTCTCTAAGCATATATGATCTATGAAAAGCTCTATATAGGTGTAAAAGACTTACCGTTTGTCCAGTGCTTGTTTGAAGTTGTTGTTATCCCTCGCGCGCTTGAAGGAGTTTTTCTCGTAAACCTGCAGTCACAAACAAGCAAAATATTACATAGCACCTGTATAGAAATCATCATAAATCATGCTTATCATAGTGATCAAGGAATCTATGAAATAAACCATTGATTGAAAGCTTATTGAGAAAAATGAGTATATTTGTATTAATTTCAAAAGAAGAAAATCCTTACAACTTGAGCCTTGATGTTGCACAGGACTTTCCGGGGTCCGAAGCAGGAGTCTCCTTTACTTTGACAAGTTCTGCACTCCTCCAACCAAGACAAATAGAGGTATGTAATCTCTCCTCACAAAATCCTTAGTTAATTGAGTCTAAATCTCAACAGCACTTAACTTCAAATATTCTAAAAGCTTGAACCCCCTTTGAGGCTACCCAATGCCTCTTTTTATAGTGGACAAGAGAAGGTTTTCTGTTCCAAGCATGAAGGGATAGAATCCTCCTTCAAAGGGATAAGATCCTCACATCAAGGGGTTAGCTCCATAAGGTAAGGGATTCATGCACCTTACAAGAGCGGTTCTGCCACCGCAAAATCCATTCTAGAAGCTTCCAGAATTTACTTTAATTGAGCTTTTTGGGATTTTACTTGTGCCTTTTTAATCTTACAGGGGTCCGCACCTATAACAAAGATAAAGTGCGTTCAGGAACACAGGAAAGCTGAACAATGGGTGCGGGACCGCAGGAAAGATAGCCAGAAAGTGTGATACCAAAGTTTAGGAGACTTTTAGGAACTTTTTATGATTTTCAAGGCTTGACATGAGGAACTAATATGTTAGACTTGAAAAAGGGGGAAGTATGAGTAATAATGAGCTCATACCCATAGCAGAATGTCAGGATGACAATTTTTAGTGTAACAAGCACATAGTTGAAGGCCCCTTTTTAGGAATGATGTATGTGACTAATCCCTTAAAACTTAAGAAATTCAACATTGGGATGGAGGAACAACCCAATTTGGCCAAAATAGGAGATTATTGGGATGATGACATAGTGGGAAAGGTTGCAGAGCTGTTGATAGAATATCAAGAGCTATTCCCACAAAGTTTTCTCAGCTAAAAGGAATTGTAGGAGACTTGAGAGTTATGAAAATCACTCTGAAACCAGATGCGCACCCCGTGAAGCAGCGACCATACCGGTTAAATTCAAAATATAAGTAGAAAGTGAAGGAAGAATTGGAGAAAATGGTTGTTGGGTATCATTGAGCCCATGGAAGAGTCTGATTGGGTAAGCCCGATGGTTGTTCAGGAAAAGAAGACTAAGGGAGAATTGAGGATTTGTGCGGACCTACGCAAACTGAATTATGCATGTGTACATGATCACTTCTCGACCCCATTTTCAGATGAGATATTGGACAATGTTGGAGGACAAGAGGCCTACTCTTTCACAGATGGATTTTCAAGGTACCATTAGATCAAGCTTGTGCCAAAAGACTGATGTAAGACCAATTTTGCAATAGAATGGGGATCCTTCCAATACACAACCATGCCCTTTGGATTAAAGAATGTACTAGCCATATTCTCGCGCGTAGTAGTAGTTGTATTCAAGTAGTTCATGCACACATTTATGGAGGTGTACTTTGATGATTGGAATGTGTTTGGACTGCTGAAGAAGCATGTTTCCAACCTACGCATGATACTCGACACTTGAAGAAAGCATCATATCTACCTTAACTAAGTGTATATTTTGTGTTCCTTTTGGGATCTTGTTGGGGAATATTGTTTGTCAACAAGGTTTGATGGTAGATCCAGCCAAGGTTGCAGTTATTATCAATTTAGAGGTTCCTGCCAATGTAAAATAGCTGCGCTCTATTCTGGGACACACAAGATATTATAGAAAATTCATTCAGGGCTACGTGCTGATCACTGCACCCATGGAAAAATTGCTAAAGAAATATGTGTTCTTTTGTTGGGATGAGGACTGCCAAAGGAGCTTTGAGATACTCAAGGAAAATATGGTTACTGCGCCTATCTTAGTATTCCCTGACTGGTCCAAGGTATTCCATGTGCATGCTGATGCATCCAGCATTGCACTTGGACCTGTCTTAGCACAACGAGGACGAGGATATATTTATCACCCCATTTCCTTTGCAAGTAGAAAGATCTCTAGTGCAGATCGCAACTATTTTACCACAGAGAGGGAAGGTTTGGCTATTGTCTACGCTCTACATAAATATAGGCATTATCTGCTAGGAGGGCACTTCAAGATGTTCACTGACCACTCTGCTTTGAAGTACCCAGTCAACAAGCCTTTTTTTGGGGGGGGGGGAGATTTGTAGATGGTTGCTTCTATTCCAAGAATATGATTTTGAAATAATTGTTAAGCCTGGTAAATTGAATGCTAGACCTGATCACTTATCACACATTGAGAATGGGGAAGAACCAACCAGTCTGGAGGACAGACTACCTGATGCACAACTCTTTTGCATAAAAGTGGTCGATGAACACTTTGTAGATATCATTCAATTCTAACTACTGGTAGTGTGCCTGTTGAATATTCGGTGGAACAAAAGAAGGAGTTGGCTACATGCGCAACTGACGTTACATTGATTGCTGGTCAATTGTACAAATTGGGTCTCGATGAAGTTTTAAGAAGGTATGTCTTAGAACATGAAAGACAAGACATATTGGCTGAAGCTCATGGGGGAGTGGCAAGAGGTCACTATGTAGGGAAAGCCACTATGCAGAAGGCTATGCACGTTGGATTATGGTGGCCCACACTGCAAAATGATGCACATGCATATTGTCGAGCTTGTGATGCATGCCAAAGAACAGGGAAGCCATCGCGTAGAGATGAGATGCCATTGCAACTATAGATGGATCTGCAAGATTTTGATAAATGGGCCATAGAATTTGTTGTACCTATTAATCCTCCTGGAAAAAAGACCGACGCGCTACATCATCATGGAAACAGACTATGTAACCAGATGGGCAGAAGCTAAGCCAGTAAAAGATGTAGGAATATACAGGGTAAGTTCCTTAGATCAATAACCAAATGTCACCGCTCACAAACAGATTAAAAATCAATACACTAGTATAATCACGTGGTTAAAACCCTCTAAGAGGGAAACAGTCCACGGCCTGAGCCAACGCGGCCACTTCAGGCAATTTATCAATATAAAAGAAAAGTTACATATGTTTCTCTCATAAACGGTTACTGGACAAATGACCCTCCATGATTTTTAAATAGAGATCATGGACCAATCGGGTGTTAAGCCACGGATCAAGTGTCGTTAATACCGAGGTGAGAGATAACCGTCGGATCACTACAAATCGTGACTGTTGGATTATAAGTTACAAATGTACATGGTAAAGAAACACACTTTACCTAACTCTACACTAGACTAAGTTATTCTTAACTATTTCCTATGTGTCAGAATATCCAAACATCCCCCCTTAAGAACAACTTGGGATAGGATTGAAGGATTTACGAAGGTGACACAAAAGGAGCCTATTTCCTATGTGTCGAAATATCCTAACATCCCCCCTTAAGAAAAAATTGGGATAGGATTGAAGGATTTACAAAAATGACACAATAGGAGAAGGAAGGAGGCATTATAGCCTATCCTCCCTTAATGAAAACTTTCCTGAACTCTAGGCATGGATCAAAGTTTGGTCAAATTTGCTTTTGTGAGAGCCTTTGTAAAGATATCGACTACTTGATCATTGGTTGGACAGTACTGCACTTCAAGAACACGATCATGAATGAGATTTCTGATGAAGTGTATGTGGAGTTCAATGTGTTTCATACACTGATGCTGAACTGGATCTTTGCATAGCTAAATGGCACTCTGATTATCATGCCAAAGTGTAGTTGGATGCTGCTGATGGAGACCATATTCAGAAAGGATATGACGAAGCCACATGGCTTCCTTGCTGGCTTCAAATGCACCATGATACTCTGATTCTGCTAAAGAAAGAGAGATGGAACTTTGTTTCTTACAAGACCAAGTAATAGGTCCTGAACCAAGAGTGAATACATATCCTGCAGTCGACTTTTGGTCATTAGGGTCACCAGCCCAATCAGAATCAGTGAAACCAATCAACAATGGAGATGCTCCTGCACTGTAATGAATCCAAAACTGAAATGTACCTCAAATATATCTAAGTATTCTTTTAGTTGCTTTCCAGTGACTTTCATGAGGTTGGTGCATAAACCGAGTGACAAGACCAATGGCAAAGGAAAGGTTAGGATGGGTATGGGTTAGATACAGAAGTTTACCAACAAGTTGATGATATAAGGTAGCATCAACTTCAGGGGTTGTACAATTGACTGAAAGCTTGACTCCAGAATGAAAGGGAGAAGGGGCTAGCTTACAGTCTTCCATGTGAAAGTGGTGTATAAGATCACAAGCATACTTGGACTGAGAGAGGGTAATGCCTTCCTTGGATTGCAAGACTTGAAGACCAAGGAAATAATGCAAGTGTCCTAAGTCTGTCATTTCAAATTTTTTTTTGAGGCTAGACTTCACATAGTTTATATGGTTTGGATCACTACCAGTAAGGATAAGATCATCAACATAAAGAATAAGGATGGTGAAGGACTTACCCACTTTCTTGGTGTAGACAAAGTTGTTAGAATGAAACCTAGAAAAGCCATTATCTAATAGAAATCTATCCATTTTGGCATACCAAGCCCGAGGACCTTGTTTGAGACCATAGAGAAACTTCCAAAGGCGACAAACAAGGCTGGAGTCTTTTTGGATAAAGCCAGGGGGTTGTTCCATGTATATTTATTCATATAAATATCCATGTAAGAAGGAAAATTTAACATCCATCTAACGGACTTCCCATTTAAAGGAGGCAGCAAGGGAAAGAAAAAGGTAGATATAATTCATTGTGGAAATAGGGGAGAAGGTTTCAGTATAGTTAATGCCTTCAACTTGTGAAAATCCTTTAGCAACAAGACGAGCTTTATGTCTATCCAATTTTCAATCTGGTCCAAACTTGGTTTTGTAAAGCCATCTGCATCTGACAAGTTTTCTTGCTTTTGGAAGAGGATCAAGATCCCAAGTATCATTTACCAATAAGGAACGATACTCTTCATTCATAGCTTCATCCCAATCTGGATGACAAGAGGCTTCTTCAAAGGTTTCTAGATCAATTTTTTCCGGAACTTGAGCCAATAAGGAAGAGGCTCTTTCGAACTGAGAACGTGTACGTCGTCGATCGACAGGGTCACCTGTAAGAGAACCTGTTGCATGCCGAGTAGAGCGGACCCATCTTGGAAGCGGTGGAGTATAAGGAACAATTTCAAGAGGTGGAGGAGGATTGTCATCCTCGCTATCATCATCTGAACTAGAAGGAATGCTATTAAAAATAGAAGAGAGAGAGAGGTGGTACATATGTCGAATCAGGATCGTAGGCCAAAGGTGGCACACTTGCCGAACTAGGTTTGCAGGTTGATATATTTTCATCAAAATTTACATCTCTTCTAATGATTATATTTTTGGATTTTGGTTGAAGAAGTCTATGTCCTTTGACATCTTTAGAATATCCGACAAAACTGCATTTTTCACTCTTAGGTTCTAAGGCTTTATGTTTCGCACTGGAATATGGGCCCAAGCCTCACTTCAAAAAAACATGAAAGTGACTTACATATAGTTTGATTGAGCTCCAAGCTTCTTCTGGAGTTATATTCTTTAAAACCTTAGTAGGAGTGCAATTTACTATGTAATTTGCACAGTTAATGGCTTCTGCCCAAAAATTGAGACCAAGTCCTTTAGATTGAAGCATACAATTAGCCATTTCTTTTAAGGTGCGATTCTTCCTTTCAGCTACACCATTTTGCTGTGGAGTATATGGAACAGTATGTTGCAATTGAATGCCATGCTTAGTGCAGAAGTTGATAAATTTTTTGTTAACATATTATCCTCCATTGTATGATCTTAACTTAAGAATTTGATGTCCAGATTGTTTCTCAACAAAGGCCTTAAAGGCGAAGAACGTGTTAAAAATTTCACTCTTGAGTTTTAAAAAGTATACCCAAGTGCGTCAGGAAAAATCATAAATGAAAGTTAAGAAGTACTTAAAACTAGAGAAAGAAACAACAGGAAGGGACCACATAAATCACTGTGCACAAGCTGCAAAGGGGCTGAAGCGTGCCAAGAGGCACGTTTGTCAAAACTATCCCGATGATGTTTTCCGAGTACACATCCAGAGCAAACACCATCTTGGAAAGATACCATAGGAAGACCCGTCACCATATTTTCCTTACATAGAGTTTGAAGAGAGCGATAGTTTAAGTGACCAAATCGCTCATGCCAAAGTTTGCTCACTTCATCATTGTGAGCAACAAAAACAGAGGGAAGACATGATGACCTAAAGTTGTCAAACTTATACAACCTTTTGGAATCATCAACAATGCCAGTAGCTAAAATGTGTTTAGGAACTTTGAGGTCCTTGATTAAAACATCATGAGGTGAGAATTATACTATTTTCCCTTCACCTGAATGAGTTGTCTGATAAACAGAGAGAAGGTTGCATGACAAGGTAGGAACACATAGTACATCATTAAACTAACCATTATCGAGATGAATGGTTCCAGATCCTACAACACTAAGAGATCTATCATCACCAACATAAATATGTTTGGTGTTACAATAATTTAAAGAAGAAAACATGGCTTTATTTTTGGCCATGTGATAAGAAGCTCCAGAATCAATGAACCACTCATGATAATGAGAAGAGGAAGATACATTTAATGAATAACCAGATCTTGATGCTTGACAACCACAAGCAGAAAGTGCCATTCCTGAAGATGAAGGTGAAGAGTGCTCCAAATTGATGTTGTGCTTCTTCATTGCTACTTCTAAGGCTTCCATCTTCTTAAAACATTTGGACTCTAAATGGCCATCACGATTGCAAAATTTGCAATGTCTATCTGTCTTCTTTCCTTTGTTTTTATATGCCTTATCATTTTGGTGAGTTGCTTTTTCAGTTTGTGGCTGAAATTTCTTAGGACCTTTGTTTGGTTTCAGACCATACCTTTTAGGATACTGCTTCTTGGGATTCTTTTGATATGATTGCTGTTGGGATGCTAAGGCTTTCTTATAATCATTTCCAGACGTGATAAGACCAAGGTGTAAGAGTTTTTCTTGTTCTCTTATCAAAGAACCACAAAAGGCCTCAAAAGAGGGGTTCTTGTAGGTGGTTCTTGAAGAAATGATGGCTTCTCTAGTGGAATGGAAGGTAGAAACAAATACAGAGTATGTAGGGCCAAGCTTAGCAAGAATGCAATAAATGAGGCTACCATCTTCCTTTTTGATCTTACAACCTTCTAAAAGAATTCGAATGGTCTTGAATTTGGACAAAAAATCTTCAATGGAGGAGAAATTATTGGGGTCCAAAGTAAGAAACTCATTTTCAAGCTAGTGGCGTTGATTTGATTTTGAATGCCAAAAACAATTTTTAGCTTTTCCAGGGCCTCATCAGGGGTGTCAATGTCAAGGATATGAAATCGAAGATCTTGAGGAATGGACATTCCTATCAACCCTCGTGCTTGATCTTGTTTATTTTCACATTTAGCAACTTTATCATCATCAGAAGGTTTAGTTTCTTGTCCTGTGGCTATTCTATAAAGCCCTTTACTTCTAAGTATATCTACCATGTGAGGTATCCATTGAAAATAATTGGTGTTGTTAAGAATAATCGGGCATGCACTTTCCATTTAAAAATCATTTAAGCTAAGAAAAGCTAAAAATAATTTCTCCAATGGAAAGATCTCGAGAAATTAGGCCATTTAAAAAAAAACAGCTCGAAAAACAACTTCCGGATGAAGAAGTTATGCCTTTTTGAAAAAATGAGTTGAAGATGCCGAATAGTTACGGGAACAGGATGAAGTGCGGCTTTTTAAAAAAAGTTCCACTCCTTTGAACAATTTTTTTTTACAAAAGAAGCTTGAGAAGGAGACTTGAACCCAAGACCTCTATTCTCATAAACTAACCCCTCATCAAGTGAGATAGTGAAAGGATCACCTTATTGTTTGAAAGGAGGAAGGGTTTTTTTTACTCTTCGATGTGCGTATCTTTTCCTGCACAAAAAAACACAAAACCGAGAAAAAAAAATGAACTGCAAAGCCTTACAACAGAATGTTAGATTTTCGATTAGCCTTACCAACAACTATCAATTTTTTCACTATTTCTGGTTTCCCGAGATCGCACAAAGACGCGGGGAAATAACATACGTAGTGAAAAAATCTCTTCTTCTTGTTTCTAGTTTGCCGAGAATGCATGTAGCGCACAAAAAAGAGCATACACAGAGAAGAGGGTCTAGATCTGGCAAACAAATAAAAACCTAAAAACTGAAAATAAAAAGAGGGAACCGAAATAAGAAGAACTATTAACAAATATAACTGCAAAACATATGCTTTATACCTCCAGATCTAAACTGTCATAACTTGGGCAGCCGTAAACCTTTTCGCATGAAATGAAAGGCGTTTCTCAATGTAAAAGATGCTCCAGACACAACCGAGCAGTTCTCCAAGCCCAAAAATGTTAAGAAATAGTAGATCTAAAAAACGACATTCGCATGTAGTCAAATCGACATCGGATTTTGATCAACAACGGACGCGACCCTCAAAATAGCTCCGATACCATGTAGGAATATACAAGGTAATTTCCTTAGATCAAGAACCAAAGGTCACCGCTCACAAACAGATCAAAAATCAGTACACCAGTATAATCACGTGGTTAAAACCCTCTAAGAGGGAAACAATCCATGGCCTGAGCCAACACAACCACTTCAGGAAATTTGTTAATATAAAAGAAAAGTTACATATGTTTCTCTCATAAACGGTTACCGGAAAAATGACCCTCCATGCTCTTTAAATAGAGACCATGGACTAATCAGGTGTTAAGCCATGGATCAAGTGTCATTAATACCGAGGTGAGAGATAACCATCGGATCACTACAAATCATGACCATCGGATTATAAGTTACAAATGTACATGGTAAATAAACACACTTTACCTAACTCTATACTAGAATAAGTTATTCTTAACTATTTCCTATGTTTCGGAATATCCTAGCAAAATATTGTACTGCATGCACTGCTGAACAATTTATTTTTGAAAATATCTTGACTAGATTTGGGTGCCCAAAGATATTGATGAGTGATCACGGTACATACTCTGTTAATGAGACTATTGAAGCTATGACAGAAGAATTCAAGATGCATGACCATAAGCGTACTCCTATCACCGTCAGTCAAATGGTGCAGTAGAAGCCTTTAACAAGATCCTGAAGAATGCGCTTACAAAGATCTGGAATGCAAACCAGAATTATTGGGACATGCACATACCTGTTGTCTTATGGGCTTATTAGACCACATGCAAGAAGTTGACTGGTAAAAAACCATTCAGGGTGGTTTATGGCTAGGAAGCTATCATGCTAATGGAATACATCCTTCCAAGCCTGCACATCGCAACACTAACTAATATGGCTGAACCAGACATCATGGAGGAACACCTATCACAATTGGTTGCATTAGAGGATGATCGACTTATTTCAAACTTCCATCAACAAGTCCAGAAGGCGCGCGAGAAGGCCTGGCTTGATAGGCACATCTAGAAGAAGGAATTCAAGGAAGAATATCTAGTTTTATTGTATGATAGTAAGTTTGCACACAACCTATGGAAGTTCTTAATGCATTTGGTTGGGGCCGTATATTGTGAAGGAGATCACTAATGGAGGTGCGATGCGCTTGGCCACATTGTGCAGTGAGAGTCTCCCAGGGTACGTCAACAGAAGTCGATTGAAGTCGTATAGGGATATCCCTGTGCCTACCAAATGACTATATGGCCAGAGAAAAGGAATCCAATCATCAGCACGCTGCATGAAGGTCATGCGCAGAGGTTGTACGCGGTGGGAAAAACTAGCCATTGGAACAATAACTCAGGGTGAAAAATTGATTTTACCGTTGGATGGAGTGGATTTTATACAATTAATGATAAGATATTACAGGATTTTTGACCATTTTTATGGGGATAAGGTACCATTAATGAATTTCCGACCGTTTTTATCATGGATCTCCTATAAAAATGAGGAAGCGAGTCGCATTTTGTTCTTTTGATGTTTGAGTGAATTGTGCCCTGAGATTATTAGTGTGCGCTATATGTCTTCCCGTGAGACTCCCACACCAGAAGTAAGTAATCTTGAGTTTATATTCAAGCCAAGGATGACAGCTACCAATCCCGCTCCTGAGAGTACGTAGTCTGAAGAGCTATCTGTGCCGATTACAATGTCTACCGAGAAAGGATTTGGAGAAGTTCATGAATTTGTCCCTGAGATCCATGAAGTCATTGTTGAGCCTCATGATTACCCTCTTCTTTACAGTTTTTCTCATGACATTTCACCACTTTTCCATCAGTTCATAAACCATAGTCAATAAGAATGCCAAGGTTTTGTCTCAAGGATACATTTAAATGATTTTCATATTGTATTTTCATGATTTTTCTATTTTGATAACTTTTTGCAAATTAGCTACAGAATGCAGCTTGTTCTGCAGCTGACTGTGCATTTCACAGCTACTCTTATGGTTCACTAATTTCTAGGTGTCGGATGAGGAAGCAAGCTACATGGGTGTTTGTAGAATCCTTCCAACATGGATTCTATCCTACTCATTTGATCCAATTCGACATATGGAGGTGCCTAAACCTACGGTCAAAGTTACAAGTCAAAGAACGTTACCTACAACAATAAGACTCCTGATTTTCTCTTCGAGGAAAATCATGAGTCCAATAGTCCTATTTTTATTGTAACTCAAGACAGACACCTATAGCTAACTTAGCTCGCAAATATTTATGTATTTCCTCTTTAAATAGTGGTTCCATAGAACTGAAGTTAAGTTAAGTTTTTAGTACAGTTCAAATTTGCAAGTAAAAACTCTGTTTTCCAAAACTCTGTTTCAATAAAGAAGTTCAATTATCAGATGTTGGTTTGATTACACTTTTGACGAACTAAGGAGTCAACCAAATTGGTAGCAGAGGGCTCCTATTGCTAAGGGAGGTTTTTATTGTGTTTTTTTTAGTCAAATTTCTTTTATTCTGTTCAGTCATTTATGTTTATGCTTCATTTCCAGTTTTTAAGTTTAATGATAGATTGCAACTGTGAGGACTTGTCTTCCAAAACGTTTCAAGAAGATAGAAGTTCTGTTTTCCAATTGAGATAAAGATTGAAGTGCTAGAAATCATGGTTTTTTAGTTTACTATTATGCCTTTCCATTTCCATAGAGTAGAATTCACAATTGCTGTAACAAATCAATATTCATAAAATCATTTCCAATACACCAAATCTATATTAATTGTTACATGTCTTCATGTGTGCATTAGTTGAATTTATTTTCTGTCATTTGCTTGCTAATAAATAGGGGCATAGTTTATTTATCCAAAGACACCTCAAGAGGTTAATAACTTCACTTTTGAGTGATACTAATAAGTCAGTTATACATCTAGTTAAATCTTAATTAGTTCTTGCATGTTTTTACTCTCAAGACCCTCATTTGATTGTAGTAATAATCTTTCCAAAAACCACTCCCCAAAGGAACCTATCTGAACATATTGAGAAAGGATGGCTGAATAATTAAATGTAATGCAACTTCTAGGTTATTTACAGAGTTTTCTTAGTGCTTTAAAACAGATGTAATTAGCTTGCTCAGTTATTTCTTTAAAGAAGGTCACCCTTTACAAGTTGGATAATTGAACTAAGTTAGACACATCTTAGATGCTTTTATTTGAATTCTTTGTCTTATGTTTTATAGCCTTGGCATGATAAATTAGATCCATGGATTAGGATTAAATAATCAATTAAATAGACACTTTGATTCACAACACTAGGTCTTAGCTTTAGGATTAATTTCATGAAAATCAGATTAGCTTAAGTATACTTCCTTTTCTTCCTTCTAAGAGTCAAATTATATTAACTTAAAATATTTTCATAGTACTAGGTTAATCATCGTAAGAAATTAAAGAAAAAAAACCCCCCAAAACATATAAAAACATAAACACAACGAAGTAAGAAGCAAGCTTCTTAAGCACATATGGTGCATCACACTTCATCAGTTTACTAGCCATGGTTGATAATTAATGAAAGAAATGTAGGAACAGTAAATTGACTAAACAGTCATATCAACACCTTCCAAGGGGAAGGCTAAGGTGACTAAGGGATCTTTGTCAAAGTCGGGACATCCCCCAGACATATCATATCCCCGTGCTAGGTGCCAAAGGACAGATCTCCTATGGGTGATCCAACGAAGAGACCTATGACTGCAACTGAGGAGGCTATGCTCTTTGTCGAGCCCATATCATGGATCCCAAAGTATGTGTAGCCGCATAGACCCTCTATAAAAGCCTTGACGAACTTGGATATGGTGCACGCCTACCTGCCGATGCCATTGATCCCCGAGGTGGTTCCGCCGGAGGGGGATATGTTTGGGAAGCTTCATCTATGAAATTTGTTGACTAAGATATGGCCAATGAGAAGAACTTTCTAGAATTGGCACCATAGTAATACCTCGAATGCATTGTGTATGATGGAGGGGTAAGAGTAGAGCCCATGCCTTAGGAGTGCAGGTTGAGAAAAGGAAAAAATTTAAACTTGTTGAGGATTCCTCACTTTGGAAGATATCCCATCACAGATGCATGTGTGCCCCAGCTACTGGTGTTGGTTCATGATGGGTGTCTTTTGGTTCAAAATTGAATTCCAATCGATGCCACACTAATCCACAGGATCACCGGCTTGCCAAAGAAGGGACCTAACCCTATGGAAAATTACGAAAATATATAGGAGTATAAAGTTGATGCAAAGATGAAGAACAAGTATAAGGTGGGGTGCAATTCCACGGGATTCCTGGTTCAACATATTGTAGATCCAGTGATGCACCTTGTGTTGTGTAACCAGCTCAAAAAATAGAAGAAAAGAGATATCAACGCTTTAGAAATAAGCCACTTCGAGGGGGCAACCTCCAATACATTACATAAATGAACAATTCTTGGATGATACAATTTACAAAACCTCCTTTCTATATATAGGAGTCCATGGGGCCATAATGTAATCCTAGTGGGCCACAATGTAATCCTAGCCGACTAACAATAATAATTTAAGGGCACAATAATAACAAAATGGGGGTTACAAGGGTACAATAATAACAATAAGGGGGTTACACTAACAACAATAAGGGACTATATTAGTAATATAGGGACCTAACATGCCCCTCTCCTTCAAAAAAGTGTTGTCCTCAATGCTTGAGTAGCTCTGGGTGCTTCTGTATAAAATTTTCATCCTCCCATGTAGAATCTTCAGTGGGTAAGTTCTTCCACTTGATGAGATACTCTGAAATTGATCGATTCCATAGCTGTCGAGTCCTTGTTTCCGTGACCGCTTCAGGTTCCAATATGATTTTTCCTTCCTCATCAAGTTCTGGAAATATTGTTTGAACTGGAAGATTTTCACCTATAACCTTCTTTAAGCATGAAACATGGAAAATTGGATGCACTCGTGAAGAAGCGGGAAGCTCCAATTTGTATGCCATAGTACCAATATTTTGCAACACCTTGTAAGGACCATAGTACTTTGGCGATAATTTATTATCCTTCTTAGCTTGCTTGAGGGACATTTGTTTGTATGGTTGTAGCCATAAAAATACCCAATCTCCTACATCAAAACTTCTCTCGCTGCAATGTTGATCTACCTGTTGTTTCATTCAATTTTGTGCCAAATTCAGGTTATCCTTTAAGAGTTGGAGAACTTCTTGCTGATGCTCGATGTGATCTTCCACTGCTTGAACCTTCGAATTTTCCCTTAAATATGATGTGATGGATGGTGGATGATAACCATAATGTGCCATAAATGGGGTCATTTTTGCTGCAGTATGGAAGGAAGTGTTATACCACCATTCAGCGAGAGGTAACCACTTGACCCATTGTGTTTGTTATCAGATACAAAACAACGAAGATATCCTTCCAAACATTTATTTACTATCTCAGTTTGACCATCAGATTGAGGATGATAAGATGAGCTATGAGCTAATTGAGTACCCAAACAAGAAAATAACTCCCTCCAAAAATTTCCAGTAAAAATGGGATCTCTGTCGCTCACAATGACCCTTGGGCTTCCATGTAGCTTTTGAATTCTGTCCATAAATGTAGTAGCAACTGTACTTGCTTTAAATGGTTGAGATAATGCACAAAAGTGTGCATACTTGGTAAGTCTATCAACTACCACCATGATGACACTCTTTCCTTTGGACTTAGGTAAACCTGTGATAAAATCCATTGAAATCTCCTTCCAACGTTGACTTGGAATGGATAAAGGTTGTAGAAGTCCCGGGGTCTTAATTGTCTCAACTTTATTCTGCTGGCAAACCAAACATTCCACCACAAAATTTTGAATATCAGATTTAAGGCCCTCCCAAAAAAATTCTTTCTTTACCATGTGGTAAGTTTTTAAAAATCCTGAGTGTCCTCATAAAGGAGAAGTGTGCAATTCCAAAAGAATCTTTTGTTTTAGTTGGGAATTCTTAAAAATATATAAGCGATCTTTGTACCATAAGGAATCATTTTTCCAACTAAATGTATCAGATGTACTAGGATCTTGCTGCAACTTTTGAATGAGTGTCCATACATCTTTGTCCTTCTTCCATTCATCTCTTGCTTCGGTTATCTAATCTGGTTGGATAATAGAAATGGCACAAAGCAATGCTTCCACCTCTTCATTCTTTCTTGAGAGTGCATCTGCAACAACATTAAGCTTTCCTTTTTTGTAGATTATTTAAAAGTCATAACCCAACATCTTTGTGACCCATTTTTGCTGCTCTTCTAAAGATAGTCTTTGTTCCAAAAAGTGTTTAAGACTATCATGATCAGTTTTTACCTTGAAGTGTCTTCCCATTAGGTAAGTTAGCCATTTCTTTAGTGCATGTAGTATTGCTAACATTTCCTTCTCATAAATAGGTTTCTGTAAATACTTTCCTTTGATTGGACGACTTTCAAAAGCAATGGGTGTTCCTTCCTGCATTAAAACTGCACCAATTCCATTTCCTGAGGCATCACATTCCACAATAAAGGTTTTTGTGAAGTCTGGTGTAGCTAAGACCGGTGCTAGGCACATTGCCTCTTTAAGATGTTCAAAGGCCTTGGTTGCTTCAGGAGTCCATGAAAATGCATCTTTCTTCAATAATGTTGTTAGAGGTGTTGCTATTCTCCCATAATTCTTAACAAACTTGCGATAATACCCTGTTAACCCGAGAAATCCTCGCAACTGCTTTATGGTTGTGGGGACTTTCCATTCCTCAATGGCTTTAATTTTGTTAGGGTCTACTTTAACACCCTCGTGAGATACAATATGACCCAGATATTCCACCTCTTGTACTCCAAAGAAACATTTGGATTTTTTTGCATATAATTGTTTCTCCTGCAATAGTTTGAGCACCCTCTCAACATGTTCAACATGATCCTTCCAAGACCTATTGTAGATTAGTATATCATCAAAAAATACTAGCACACATTTTCTAAGGAAGGGTTTGAAAATGGAATTCATCAACCCTTGAAATGTAGAAGGTGCATTGGTAAGGCCAAAAGGCATGACCAAAAATTCATAATGACCCTCATGAGGTCGAAATGCTGTTTTGGAATATCTTTAGTCTTCATTCTAATTTGATGATATCCTGAACGAAGATCCAACTTGGTAAAATAAATTGCTCCATGTAATTCATCCAATAATTCATCAATCACAGGAATGGGAAATTTATCTTTAACGGTGAGCTTATTGAGCTCCCTATAATCTAGACACATTTGCCATGATCCATCCTTCTTGTGTACCAATACTACAGGAGCAGAGAAAGAACTTTGACTAGGTTGAATTATACCCGCCTCTAACATTTCTGCAATCATACGTTCAATTTCGCTCTTTTGGAAGTAAGGATATCTATAAGGCCTGATGTTTGGAGGAACACTTCCTGAATCAAATGAATAGCATGATCATGATCACGAATAGGTGGGAGTCCTTTGGGAGTTTCAAACACCTTGGAATGATTGTCCAAGACTTGTTGGAGATCTGCAGAAATAGAAGATTTTGATGTCGGAACTTCTAGTGAGCATAATTGTGCAATTACGCCTCGTTGTTCTTTCTTTAGAAGCTTTGTCATGACATTAGAGCTTATTATCCTTCCTGGCTTCCCTTCAATACCCCATAATTTGACTTCCTTTCCTTTTGAAAAATATTTCAAGAAAAGTTCTTGAAAATTAAAAGCTACCGTCCCCAAAGATTGTAACCATTGTACTCCTAGTACAACATCAGCACCTCCCATAGGAATGGAAAGCATTGGACTAGTCAATACATATCCCCCATGGTTAGCTTGATATTATGGCATTTTCCAGAGAAATTTATAGTTCCTCCATTTGCAACCATCACTTGACATTCTGGTGCTGGGTATAGGAAAAAATTCAATTCCTTGGCTACCTTACAATGAATAAAATTATGGGTGCTACCGGAATCAATCAACACTATTACCTTTTTCTTCTTGATATGTCCTTCTATCTTGAGAGTTTGAGGAGTGGTAATTCCTACCAATGCATTACGCGATATGGTCGGACTCATTTCTTCCTCTTCTAAGGCTGGTTCCTGGTGTATATCCTCTTCTTGTTCATTTTCTTCTTCCTCTTCACAATCTATGTAAAATAATTTCTTCTCAGCACACTTATGACCTTTAGTGTATTTGCTATCACAACTGTAGCAAATCCCTTTTGCTCTTTTTTCTTCCAATTGTTGTGGTGTCAGCCTTGTAGGTTGTGGAAATCTAGGAGTAGCAACACTTCCCTCTTTATAGAAGTGAGTGGTAGGCTTCCTTGTCGCCATAATTTTACATTCAATTTTTCTTGCCAACCTGAATGCCTTCTCCAATGAATCAGGTTCCAAAACGCGAACTTCATGTTGGATGTTATCCTTTAAAGTACCTATGAATAGATCAATCCTGTGTTCCTCTAGAATATCAGTTACCCTTATATTCAATTTTTGGAAGTCCTCAATGTGCTGCCCCACTAAACCCTTTTGTTTGAGATTTATCAATTGGCTAAAGATGGTGTTTCTCTTTGTATCTTCATAATGTGCTATCATTTCCTTCGTAAAAATTGACCAAGTAACAAATTTTTTATGGGAGCAAAGCTATCGATACCATACAAATGTATTTTGTTACAATGCGTACCTTTTGTGTGTTTTGCACATTATGGAGATCAAAATATTTCTCCATCTGTAGTATCCATGTTACAGGATCCTTTTCATCAAACTTCCTCATATCCATTTTTGGAATATGGTGGTTCTTCCTGCCAAAATTAGAGTTTATGAAATCACGATTAACATTTATTTTTTTCTCATCATGAGTTTCCTCTACTATCTTTTCACCATTAGGAAACATTTCTTGTATCAACTTTGTCAAACCTTTCATGTCTGCTTTTAGATCATTATTCATGTTTTCCATTTTTTCATTGATCTTAGCTTCCATGTCATCCATCTTAGATTCCATGCTAGCTTCCATGCCATCTATCTTAGATTCCACACCTTTCTTCAAACCATCCATATTATTCTTCACACCATCCTTCTTTGCTTCCACGCCTTTCTTCAAAACTTCCATTTCATTTTTTGCTGCTCTTTGCGAGAGCGAAATTTGGTGCACTTTCTCTTGTAATTTTGATAGATCATGTTGCGATTCTTCATCTTCATGAGTCATAGTAGAGCCTTATGAATGCTTAATGGGTATTGAATTATTTTTACAGGCATTTTTTAGAACCCAATACTGATATCTATTCTACAATATGCCCTTGGTATCAATTCAAATTGATTCTTCAAACAAGACTTATGAAATTTAGAAAAAATTACACACCTTTTTCTTGCTTTTGAAGAGCTTGATATTTAAATTGGATTATCTCTATGCTTACAGCTCTTCAATATCTAAAATTTGGCACTGAGGTAGCCTTCTGAATCCTCTTTTAAATGCCATAGGTTTGAGCTGATTTGGATTCTTCAAGGTAAAGTTATGTCCAATCTCCCACAATGACCTAATTATGGACTGTTTCAGTAGATCGAACTTGTACTACTTGCCACGTGTCACTATTTCATCTTTTAGATCTAAAATTGATAGAAAAGAAACTACAGTCTGTGTACTTGTGTCTACTTTTTACGGCAATCCAATCTGATGCTCAGAGAAAGTTATGAAGCTTTTCTCACGATCACATCTTTGAGATGAAATTCAAGAGCCTGAAAAAGCACTACCTTCCACAGTTCATATCTCCAAAAATATTGTGAACCAAGCTCTGAAATTTTGTGACGAGTTTCCTTAGGATTTCAGCTTTGCGTCCTAAAAATTTCAGATTTTGAACCTTCGTAGAAAAAAACTTATAGCCCAAATGCCACGATGACCTGTTTAGATTAAATTGAGGAGCCTGCAAAAAAACCTAACTTCCACAGATCATATCTCTGAAAATATTGCGAAACAAGCTCTGAAATTTTGCAACGATGTTCCTCAGGATTTCGGCTTCGCACCCTAAAAATTTTAGCTTCTAAAACTTCATAGAAAAAAGCTATAGCGAAAATTCCACGATGACCTATTTGGAGTAGTGAAACCCTAGAATCAAAAGCTCTGATACCAAATATTGTGTAACCAGCTCCAAAAATAGAAGAAAAGAGATATCAATGCCTTAGAAATAAGCCACTTCGAGGTGTCAACCTCCAATACATTACATTAACGAACAATTATTAGATGATACAAATTACAAAACGTCCTTTCTATATATAGGAGTCCATGGGGCCATAATGTAATCCTAGTGGGGCCACAATGTAATCCTAGCTGACCTAACAATAATAATTTAAGGGCACAATAATAACAATATGGGGGTTACAGGGGTACAATAATAACAATAAGGGGGTTACACTAACAACAATAAGGGACTATACTAGTAATATAGGGACCTAACACCTTGAGACATTAGTGCTAACTTGAAAAATGATGATGTGCAAGTGCAGGCCTAAGGTGGTCTCCGCGCATGTTATTGTACCGGCAGGGCAGTGCGAGAAGGGAGTGAGTTTCAACTGGTCCTAGTTCCTTTGCAATGAATTCCTGGAAAATGTGTGCGAGGCACATGAGGAGAATACAATTTTTTTTTATTCATGGATACTCCTACTCATTACTCTAGTTGCGTGGGAAACACTAGATAATGCAGTCCTCCCGGACGTAGAGCCTAGCGTGTTTGAAGGGGCGTGCTATGCCAACTTGTGGGATTCCATAGACCCTAAGCGTTTAATGGAAAATGAGATCTTTTGGGTCTTATTCGAAGAAGGGTTGGCCATAACAATCCACTTGTGCCCTCGCTTGTCCCCAACTGCATATGACAAGTATAAGGTAATTGCAGAATTTCAAGTGTCTATGCGTAACGTACAAATCTGCATGCACAAGGATAAGGTATGGTACAACCTAACCTACATGGTGACAGAGGCCAAAATTGACCACGTCATTGCGACTTGGCCAGCATCTTGGAAAACCAGGCTAGGCTCTGCCAAGCCTGTCACAGCCTTGACATCAAGGAAAAAGATGATGGATGTTGCAAAAGAGACAGGTTAAGTTGCAGAAGCTAGAAAATAATTCGAGAAGGGCAGAGAAACAGAAGTGGAGAAGGAAATTGAGATAGAGATTGGAGTTGATATCAGTGGCAGAGATGGAAAGAATGACGCCAAAGAGGAGTCCCCCAGAGGCACCAAGCGAGGAGATGAAACTCCCAAGGGTACGCGCAAGAAGAGAAAAGGATCTAAGGTAGGAAGCGTGAATGATTTCACCCTCACGGAGGATGATCTAGAAAAAATTACATATGCAGTCACATCTGCCTCCAAAGATCGATGGGTTGCACTGGAGGGGTAGTATAATGTTGTGGTAGACACAATGTAGGGTTGTCTATAGGTACTTCAGCTCAAAACATACAACATTCATGTGAGTGTTTCTCAGGAGAGGCCAAATCAAGCGAGTGTAAGTACCAACATCATCATCAACCTAGCAGATAGCTAGATATGCCCCTTTCCTAGATCTGTGATCACCTTGGAGAAGCGTGACTTGCACACACAGGTGCAGACATGCTTCGAGGTTGGTATCGACTTGTCCATGCTTCCTAGCAACAAGTTGCATGCGATCCAGTCCATTATCACATATAAGCTACAGTTTTGAGAGGCACGCATGCACCTAAAACTCACAGAGGCAGAGCAGACAGTTGCAGCACGTACAAAATAATATCTGCAATCTCAAGCAGCCCAACAAGCAGTGGTGGCCCAATGCGCAGAGCTAGAGAGTCTAATTGATCACCTCTGTGGTGACCTTCCCGAGGTTTCCATCCCTACCGCTGCTGCACCTTAGGAAAAAGTCGAGGGATTTGTGGCCACCTTGAAGGATTTTCACTCAGAAGTCCAAGCAGTCAAGGTATATTTTGAACAGTAGATTGCAGAGTTACAAGCCAAGCTCCAGCCAGAGACTCAGCCCGAAGTGCGAGCTTAGCATGCTGCCTTGGTAAAGGAGGCTTCATACAGCATTGCAACAACAATTGACAAGGGAACTGAACTCTTGGATATAGCCATGGGATTGTGGACTTCAGTGCAGACATAACCCCTTGTCTGAAAGATATCGCACGATCTTCATGCAAAGTAGAAAACTTTTGATGAGCTCTAGGAGGCACTACCAACACTTGTTCCTACGCAGAAAATGGCTCGCTTGCAAACAAGCCGGGTGCTACAAGATGAAATTGAAGATCTGTGCCACAAGAAGCATATTATCACCACCCATATGAAGCTGTGGGCTGAGGAGGCCATGAAGTTATCTCAGGACATAGACGTTGTTGTTGGAGTGGGGTCCCTTAGGACCACAATTTTGGGTAAAAATATAGTATTTTTTGTAAGTTTATGTCATGCATGCTAAGAAAAGCATAGGTCAAGGGGATTTGGGGTAGGTGAAAGCCCTTCATGAGTTTTAATGGGAAAAATGGTAGAACTAGGGGTCACAAACCACAATTTACTGACCTTAGGTGAGCGCAGGCTAAAGTTATAAATAAGAGTGTAGATCGAGTCAGATAGGTAAATAGTTTTGAATTAAGTTTTGGCATGATGTTATTAGCTAAAAAAAGTGAAGTTGTCTGGGTTTAGAAGGAAGCTATCGGCTGTGTGCGCAAAGACCTTAGTCCTGCTGTGTGTGGACCTCACTGGCTGTGTGCGTGGGTAGAACTGAAGTATTGTAAGGATGTTATGAACTGTGAATGAATAAAGGATTGTTTTAGGATAATTATGACTATCAAATGCATCAATATTCCTCTTTATGATCTGGTTCTCTGTATTGTTTCTATTTACGTGTTACCTATGTTTGGATCTGTTGCATAACTACTTGTTTGTATTATATGAATGTTGAATGCTGTTGGAACGGGGTCTCCTAACAAGATGTGAAACTGGTCCATTTTGATTACTTTTGATTATATTTAATATAGTGCAGGGGTTTTGGGGTGGGTCAAAGCCCCGAACGCATTGTAATGGGTCAAAGGGTAAAATAGGGGTCTAAAAACCATGGGTTGTGGACCATAGGAAAATCGGAGCTAGATTGTTATAAATAGAGATGTATTTTGTATCGAAAAGGAGAGGAATTGATGAGATATTGATGCGATTTTTTGTTTAAGCTATCTGTTTGGGTTTTGGGGGAGCGAACTCCTGCTAGCTATGTGCGTGAAGCTCCTAGTCCAGCTGTGTGTAGACCTTGTTGCTGTGTGCGCAGGTTGGGAAGGGAATTGTAAGGAAAGGTTGATGAATGAATGAATGTGAAGGATTATTGGAGATCTGAATCTGTGAGTTCTGTTATGTGAATTGCCGATAATTGCTGTATTATGTATTTTCTGTCTTTAAGCTACAAAAGGTCTGTGTACTGAGTTATTGGATCTAGATATGTTATGTTCTGTTTATTTACTGATGTGTTGATAAGCATATAATTATAGATCTGGTGCATGTGGATGAAAATAAATATATACTTAACCCTTCGAAGAACCAAGTTAATCTAAGCAGAACGCAACCCTGCTTGCCTTACCCTTCCTTTCTTAGGGTGCAGAAACCTGGTTCCAGCACCCACCCATACTACTTCGGGTGAGACTGTGGCTTGCGAAAGCAGGTCACTGTCGAAAGGGCTAGTAGTATAGGTGTTTGTTGGCAAACCTTGCACACCAAACCTGGGTCAGGACCCCTCAAGCCAACAAATGGTTCCGTTGTTGGGACCAGAAGAAGTCTGAGAGAGGAATCGGGTAATGACAAGATAATACTGGAAACCTGAAAGAAAAGAGATCGAAGACTGGTTCGAAAGAAAAATCCAGGATTTTTCAGTAAAAGAAAATCGCAGTGAGAAGTTAATGGCGGAAAAGTGGAAAACTAGGTACGTCCTTATTGAGAGCTACGAAATATTTTTTGTAAACTTTGCGATTGAACTCCAAGAGTGGCTGGACAGACTGGTGGAATTCCAAAAGTGCTGGAAGGATGAGCGGGTCACTCTATGGACCCCAGAGTTGCTTGAACAACTTGAGAAAACTGATAATACTATCACACGCATTGTGGATCACTAGGTGGATAGTGTGCTGGGAGGATTTGTAACAAAAGTTTCTATTGATCAGTTTGTATCATACTCTGAAGTTGAATGATGATTTTTCAAAGGATTCTAAGGAAAATTCCTGAGGACATTACCATTGCTGATCAAGAAATTACTGTGTGAAAAGAGCTTTCTGTGTAGTCATACGGATTGAATGACCTCAGATTTATATGGGAGTGAAACTTGCAGTGGTAAGTACTATCGAACCAACCTTGACGGAGGGAGATCTGCCTACAATCTGTTTTAGGAACCTGCTGCACACGACCCCTCTGACGTATCACCACCTCAGACGCGTAAAGGTAAGAATTTTCCTTGACCACCACCCCCCCTAGATAGTGATATGGATGCGCATTTGAAACTACCTACCTTCAAGGGGGTGGGAGACGAGGATATGGACCGGTTTTGGTTTGTGACAGACTCTGTCTAGACTACACATAATGTGGCAAGTGACACAATAAAGAGGGCGCAACTGTCTTTAGCATTCGAAGACAGAGCTCTGGACCGGTATATGCGGTACGTTGCCCAGAATGGGATTGCCTCCATTCAAGATATCAAGGATGCTTTAAAGCAGCAATTCTGGAAGTCGAAATCCTATTCCCAGCTGGTATTAGAAGTAAAGGACTTCAAACAAGGTGCGTCTGAGTCAGTATGGGAGGCAGATTAGCGATTGAAGAAAGCAATTAGGGAAGGAGGGTTCGAGCATGATGATAGACAACATACGGAGTGGTTCATCGCCATGTTGTTACCTCACCTGCGTATGCAAATGAGTCATCAGACCTTTGAATCACAGGAGAAATCTATGGAAGACGCTATGAAATTAGACGCTGCACCCTGGGAGGATACGTCGGTAGGGGTACAACAAATCCAGTAACAACTTGGGGCTATGCATATGGAAATACAAAGCCTACGAAAAGAATGAGGAAAGGACATATGCACAGACCTTTGGTGCATACGATGCTGGGTGTCTGGCCATACAAAGGATCAGTGTCCTCTGCTGACCTACGCCCAGGGGCAAGTCGAGAACCTGTCCTGTTGCGACCAGGATCTAGCGAATCTGCGCTTTGGTGTGATGATTATCGGATAGCAGGACTACATGATACGAACCATTGCCCTCGGCTAGGTGTGTATGTCCTAAAATTAAAGCAACAATGGTGCCGATTCTTCTGATCAGTGGGACATGATGAGCAGAACTGTCGCACGTATGACCTAATGATGGATCGTGGGAACTTATATCGGGTGAAATCAGACCATGTGTCGCTAAGATTTGCTGCACACTTTGGAGGATCATCGGCCCAAGGCCGAGGAGGTTGGGCAGGCAGCGCAGGTCGTGGACAGGGGCAACTAATCTGTTATAACTGTGGGGAAATAGGGCACTTTTCCAGGGAATACCCTAACCCCACCAGGCCGTTGTGCAAGTATTGCAGGCAGCTGGATCATGAGGTAGAAGACTACCCAACTTTGATAGCGAAGATGCACGAAAAGTAGCCTACCCAAACACAGAACGTACAAAAAGTTAAAACTGAGCTAAGGCAGGTGGATCCGAGTGTAAAAGTCAGGACACATAGTGGGCTGGTAACCCAGGGAGCTGAGGAGGGACCTGCCTCTCGAGAAGGTGTGTCTTTCAACAAACAAGCATCATTGGCAGCCTCCACGCAACCTCAGATAGAAGAAGGAGTTGAGCCCTTCTTGAAAGCATGTCTAAAGTTACTAAGGAGTCCGCAGGCGGTAGAAAATCTCCTCGCACTACTAAATACCTACGCAGCTCGGCCCAATTTTATCCCTAAGACCAAGGATGTACACAAGATCTACAACTATAAGAAACACACCGTGAGAGAGATGCGATTGACCACGTAGATCGGAGAATATGAGATGGATCAGGTTATCTTAGACCTCGGTTCGGATGCAAACGTCTTACCAAAAAAAACATGGCAAAGAATGGGAGAGCCTAAGTTGGAATGGTCCACTATTCAGCTACGAATAGAAAATTAGCAAAAGATCATCCCTTTGGGTAGACTGCCAAAAGTCATGGTAGACATTGCAGGGGTACGGGCCCTAGCTGATTTTGAAGTAATAGAAATAGTTGAAGATGTAGACCCCTACCCTGCACTCCTTGGATTGGATAGGGAAATAGACATGGTGTTGGAAATATGATGCAGGATGTTGTCCTTGATGGCAACCCACTGAATGAAGATGAAGACATGCGACTGTTGACATGTGTTGTCCTTGATGGCAAACCACCTGATGAAGTTATTCTTGACTTGTCTTGACTTGATGGACTTGGTAAATGATGTAAATCTGATGTGATATGATGTTTGTTGACAATATGATGCTGAGTGTTGTCCTTGAAAGGCAACCCTCTTGATGAAGATGATGGCAACTTATTTGATGAAGTTGTGCTTGATAGAATATGTTCTTGATGAAGGAAATCTGATGTATCTACAGTGAGTACAGAAGACAATGAAGAAAGGATTTCAGCTTGTGCTAAATCTATGATGAAAAAGAGTATGTCTCTAAGTATACGCGGATTGGCCTAGGGGAAGTCGCGTATGCACGCGGAAAAGAACGTTCCAAGTCGCGTATGGGTAAAAGCGCTCAAAAAGTGCAAAACCAGGGGTAACCACCATGGTATTATTTTGGCTCATGGTATTGAAAAAGGGGCCCGTGGTATTGAAGGCTCGTGGTATTGGTTTGGCTCGTGGTATTAAAAAAAAGGGGCCCGTGGTATTGAAAAAGCATAAACCTATATAAGGAGAAGAAATTCATTGTGCAAATAATGAGTGTGGGTGCAAGATGTCTGAGCTTGAATGAATACTTCTCTCTGAAGTAGATCTGAATGGAAAGGGTTACACTTGAAGATAAATCTGAATGTATGATGCACCTATGATGAAGAAGGGGATCTAGATCTGAAATGCACTTGTATCTACTAGATCTGCTTATGGAAGACTTAGATCTGAATTGAGGCGAACATCTGTCTGAAGTAAAAGGGTTGAATCTGAACTGAATGTCTGATCTGAAGAAGTATGCAACTCTGTAATGGTTGAAGATCTATACGCTACTTTGCCGCAGAAGAAGCGCGTATACACGCGGCTTCGCAGAAGAGAAAGCGCGTATGAAAACTAGGGTTTGCTGAAGACTGTGGTAAGAAATGTCTGATCTATTCTGCTGTATTTCTGCTATCTGTATTCTACAGTGCTGAGTTGTCTGTATCAGTTTGGTTGTATGTTTGAGCTTAAAAGTTTGGAGAGGGACCAGTATGAAAATATGATGAAACGTGGCCTGCAAATGTTGTTCTATTGAAGTTGTTGGATCCAGTGTGAAAATTGATGAAACGTGGTCCAGAGTGGTGCTGAGGGTTGTAGCAACGCGATCGGGGGGTGATGCAGGGTGAGGGTAGTGGCAAGATGGGGGTGGCTCCCTTCAGGAGGGCGGAAATGGCAAGTCGAGGGTTGTAGCTCCCCCCCTTCATTTGGTAAACGAGCGCGGTGGGTGCTGCGTCTTCAGTCAGTACGCGCCGGCACATGTATTTGTAGGTGTTTTCTCTATATATAATAAAATATTGAAGGGTGAGCAACTGCAGCGGTGGTTTTCTCCCGACTTGGGTTTCCACCTAAAAATCCTGGTGTTCATGTGTGATGCTTTGTGTGATGGTTTATTCTGTTCTTACTGCACATGTTTACTGTTTATAGAACATCTAATGGATGAATGATGGAATGATATAAGTGAAGAACTAATGGCATAATTAGATCTCTGTGTATACGCTAGTTTTATGAAAATCTCCGTGATATATGTCATAGGTTACTAAAGGAAAGTAATATGGGTTTGACATGAAAAAGTAAAAAGTTTCGGTTGCATGAAAATGCCCAGTTACCCTGGGTATTTTCCTTAATTGGTATCGAACGGAGTCCTTATCGACTTGATCGCTTAAAGGAGATCCGTCGCAATGGGAAGTCAAGAAGGAGTAATGTCTATAAAGCCACCTCTATTCAATGGAAGCAATCTGATATTCTGAAAGGTACGTACAAAAGCATATCTGCAAAGTCTTGGTGCAGATGTATGGGCAATCGTGGAAGAAGGTTATCAATACCCGGCAAGTATTCCTACTGATGCAGTTGAAAGGAAGAAGTATGAAATCAATGCCAAAGCAGTGAATGTCTTATTAGGAAGCATGTCTGAATCAGAATTTGCTAAAGTGATGCAGCTACATTCAGCAAAAGAAATATGGGACAAAATCATTCTGAGCTATGAAGGAGATACAAAGGTAATATGAAGGAGACACAAAGGTAAAAAGTGCAAAACTCCAAACTCTTAGAATTGAATATGAAAATTTGAATATGCATAGTGATGAAAGTGTTGCCAGTTTCTTTCTTCGTCTAGATGATATTGTAAATCAGATGAGAAATTTGGGTGAAACCATAACCGATACTACTCTGGTGGAAAAATTCTTAAGATCCTTGACTTCAAAATTTGACTCTAAAGTTTTAGCTATTGAAGAAAGGCAAGATCTGCAAACTCTTACTATTGTTCAATTACATGGTATTCTGACTGCTTTTGAAATGAGACAAGGAGGTCCTTCTCAAATCAGAGAAACTGCTTTTAAGGTATCTGCAAGAAGAAAAGAAAAAGAAGTTGTCAAAGAATCCAGCTGCATATCCGATGAAGAAGAAGCGAACTTCGTAAGAAAACTCCAACTAGGAACTGGAAGATTCAAAGGTAAGCTTCCTTTCAAATGTTTTGAGTGTGGAAAAGTTGGTCATTATGCTGCAAAATGTCCTTATAAAGGAAAAGAAGTAGTAAGAAGGAATAAGAACCGATCTAGCTCTAAGAAAAGTTACTACACTAATGAAGATAGTGATGGGTCATCTAATAGTGAGGATGAATGTGAAGAAGATCTTAGACTTCTCATGGAATTTGAACAAAAATAAGAGAAGGATACTTTTATGGATGCTCTAGAGGAAAATGATTTTCTTGAAGAAAATAATCAACTCAAACTACGCTTAGAAGATTATAAAATTCTCTTAGAAGAACAAAAGATAATCAAAGAGACTATTGAAAAGCAGCTTGAAGAAGAAAAGAAACACATTGAAAAACTGGAATGTGAAGTGGTAAGTCAAAGAAAAGAAGTTGAGAAAGCAAAGACCTTGAATCTTAAATTTGCTAAAGGATCTGAAACCTTAGATGAGATTATCAAGGTACAACGTTCTCCTCTTATAAAGACAGGTCTTGGATATACCGGAGAATCTTCTCAAACTTCAGCACCAAACTATCTAAAAGCAGTTACAGGTGGTTTACTACATTCAGCCACTCAGCAAGGGAATAAAGGATCTCTACAGGGAAAGCAGGACCATCTCAATTCAAGGAACACTAACAAGGATAGCTTTCAAAGACACTACAACCAACAGGTAAATTCAAATGGAAGATTCCATGATCGCAGAAATTTCTACTTCAATGGGCAATGTTTCACTTGTCACAATTTTGGTCATAAAGCTATTAAATGTGTTGCATATAAAACCATCATGACAAGAGAAGCAAGAAAGAAAAGGTTGGATACTGGACCACAGAAGAATACCTATAACAATTTTTCTCCTCTTCAAAGTGAAGTTGAATGTACTTATTGCAATAACTTTGGCCATGAAGAATCTGAATGCAGGAACAAGATCCAGCCAAAAGAACATGTTCCCTCAAGCTCTAAAGTATGGAAAAAGAAAGAACCGGCGGTTGAAAATTGTGGGATAGCATTATTTGCAGAAGGTGAAGAAAATCAATGGTACATCGATAGTGGGTGCTCAAGACACATGACAGGTGACAAAAGCAAACTTCATACTTATAATGCTCTGGAAAAAGAAAAGAAAGTTACATTTGGAAATGATACTCCTGCTGTAATTAAAGGAAAAGGGTCGGTATTTCTAAAAGAAAAGGTGAAGGCTAAAGATGTCATGTATGTGGATGGATTAAGGCATAACCTATTGAGTGTTAGTCAAATGTGTGATCAAGGAGCAGAAGTGGTCTTCAGTTCCAAAGAATGTGTGGTTCGTGATCTTGATACAGGTAAAATCATTATAAAAGGAAAAATAAATCCAAGCAACCTGTATGTACTAAATGGCATAGATCAATGTTACTTGAGAAAATCTTCAGAAAATTGGCTATGGCATAGAAGGCTGGGGCATCTAAGTTTCTCTCAAATCAACAAAGCAAGCAGACTTCAAGCTGTTCGTGATCTTCCCAAGGTCAATCTTCCAGAAAGTACCATATGCAAATCTTGTCAATTTGGTAAGCAGACCAGAATACGATTTAATGCCAAAGAAGGATCATCAAGTAAGCCTCTTGAACTCATCCATACTGATATCTGTGGACCTATGAGGAAAAAGTCATTACGTGGGGATGAATACTATATCTTATTTATTGATGACTACTCTAGAATGTGTTGGATCGCGTTCATTAAACACAAAGATCAAGCACTTGAAAAATTTCCGAGCTTCAAAGCATTGGCAGAAAATGAATTAGATCTAAAAATCAAGTGTCTTAGATCTGATCGAGGAGGAGAATATTCATCAAATGAATTCTTTGAATTTTGTGAACAACATGGGATTAAAAGACAGTTCTCTGTAGCAGGCACTCCACAACAAAATGGTGTAACAGAAAGAATGAATAGAACAATTGTTCAAATGGCTAGAGCTATGCTTGCTGACTCTAATGTTCCTGACATGTTCTGGAGTGAAGCAACACGTGCAGCAGTTAACATTCTCAACAAGGCTCATGTTCGGGTAAATAGTGACAAAACTCCATATGAACTCTGGTATGGTAATTCTCCCACTGTGAAGCATTTCAAAGTTTTTGGAAGTAAATGCTTTATCAAGAATAATGATGAAAAGCTTGGCAAGTTTGAACCTAGATCAGATGAAGGGATATTTCTTGGCTACTCATCTTCAACCAAAGCATTCACATGTTACAATAAAAGGCTTCGAAAGGTTGTTGAATGTATTGATGTTGTTATTGATGAGTCTCCTGCAGCTCCTAAAGAAGAAAAACAAACAACAAAAGAAGATGATAGCGACATATGGCCTTCTACATCGGATAGCAATGATATAGACACTGGATCCAATGAAGAACCTAAAGATGATCTATCTTAAAAAGCTCCATCCAGATATGTTCAAAAGAATCATCCTGAATCTCAAATTTTGGGTGACAAGGAATCTAGTGTACGAACAAGGAGAACTCTTGTAGGATCTTCTAATCATTTGGCACTCATATCCACAATTGAACCACACAATGTCAATGAAGCTAGCAAATATGAATGTTGGAGGCAAGCCATGGATGACGAACTTGTTCAAATTGAAAAGAATGACACTTTGGATTTGGTTCCAAGACCTCATGATAAAAATGTCATTGGAACTAAATGGATTTTTAAGAACAAGTTAAATGAGAATGGGGATGTTGTAAGAAACAAAGCTAGACTGGTTTGCAAAGGGTATACTCAACAAGAAGGTATAGACTTTGAAGAAACTTTTTCTCCTGTAGCTAGACTTGAAGCCACAAGAATGTTTCTTGCTTTTTCAAGTTATCATCAAATCAAAGTTTATCAAATGGATGTTAAATCTGCTTTTCTTAATGGTGATCTAGAAGAAGAAGTATATATAGAACAACCAGAAGGATTCATTTTGGGAAATGATGAAAATCTTGTTTGTAGACTTAAAAAGGCTCTATATGGTCTCAAACAAGCTCTAAGGGCTTGGTATTATCGTCTTGACAAATATCTTCATCAACAAGGATTTTCAAAGGGGTCTGCTGATAGCAACTTATACACAAAAGTTGAAAATGAAAAACTATTGATTGTGGTTGTATATGTTGATGACATCATTTTTGGGAGTAACGAAGAATCTATGAGTCAAAAATTTGCCTCTGTCATGCAGCAAGAATTTGAAATGTCTCTACTTGGGAAACTAACATTCTTTCTTGGCTTGCAAGTGCATCAAGCTGCAGATGGTATATTTCTATCACAAAAAAAATATCTTAAGCAAATTCTGAAGAAGTATGGCATGGAAGAATGCAAACCTGTAAGTACACCAATGATAACCGGATGCAGTCTCAGTTCTAATGATGATTCTCCCACAGTGAATCAACCAGAATACAGATCGATGATAGGAAGTCTACTTTATCTCACTGGGACTAGACCATACATTATGCACGCAGTTGGGATTGTCGATTCCAAGCTAATCCAAAAGAGTCTCACCTTCAGGCTGTTAAAAGAATATTCAAATATCTACAAGGAACTCAAGACTTTGGTCTATGGTATCCAAAGAATGCTGATCTTACTCTTCATGCTTACACTGATGCAGATTGGGCTGGAAGTGTTGATGATCGGAAGAGCACTAGTGGTGGTGCATTCTATATGGGACCCCAGTTAGTATCTTGGTTCAGCAAGAAGCAAAATTCTATTGCCTTATCAACAGCTGAAGCAGAGTATGTAGCTGCCGCATCTTGTTGCACTCAACTCCTATGGATGATGCAAACCTTGCAAGATTTTCAAATCAAATGTTCACCTCCTATCTCCATTATATGTGATAATACAAGTGCCATCAGTATCTCGAAGAATCCTGTTATGCATTCCAAGACCAAGCACATTCCCATCAAGTATCATTTCTTACGTGAACAAGTGCTTGAACAAAAGGTGAAGTTGGAGTATGTTCCCTCCAAAGAACAAGTTGCTGATATTTTTACCAAACCTCTGCCCAAGGAAGCGTTCGAGTATCTAAGACAGAAGCTGGGAGTATTCTCTGCAGATCATATCATTCCACTAGGACGCTTTTCGAAGATGGTGGTGGATACGGGTTTCTGGAAACACGAGTCCGCGTATATCATGAAGTTCTGCAGAAAAACAGCGTATGTGGAGTTGATGACAATTTTGGTTAAAGTCCAGCTCTCTTTAGCACGAGCTCTGATTTTTGTTTGGTATCTCTGAAATCTTTGTTTGGTATCTGCGGTGGTGTTCCGAGTTCTCATGGTCTTGTTTCTAATGTTTTGATGAAGATGCCTTGATGATTTATTGGTGGAAGTTTTTAGGATGCACAAACTAAGGGGGAGCCTTAGTCTTTTGGAAAGATTGCTTGGTTGCACAGATTCAGGGGGAGCATTAGCTTTGCTGAGTATAATGCAGTATTGGCATTATGATGGTTCTGAAATATGTTCTCTTTCTTGAGTACTTTCTGGTGTTGGTCTTAAAAGTTATATTTGTAGTTTGATGAAAAGGTCTTGTTGAGACCCTTGATGTAAATTGTAATATTCTGTCATGTATGGACTTTTCATTTTGTAAACCCACTTGGTTGGGTAGCTGAGTCAAATTTTGTAAACCCACTTGGTTGGGTACTTGAGTCCCATATGTAAATCCACTTGGTTGGATATTTGTTGTAAGTATGAGTCATTGGTAATAGGAAAGTCATTGAGTCATGTACTTCTTTGGAAATTATGTTTGAAGATTCAGCATGAACTCAGGGGGAGCTTGGCCACTTCAGTATATATATCAGGTCTGCAGAACGCTTTTTCCACATGAGGAGAAAAGGAGGAGAGTATGATGGTTTTTGATCCTCCCTTTGCCCTTGATGTCAAAGGGGGAGAGTGATATGGTGTTTGAATGAAGAGAAAGAATGGTGTCAAAATGAGGAATGTGACATGGTGTCATTATATTCTTAATGTACCTATCTGCTGTGGTAACCAAACACCATCGTGGTTGCCATCAAGTCCAAAGGGGGAGATTGTTGGAAATATGATGCAGGATGTTGTCCTTGATGGCAACCCACTGAATGGAGATGAAGACATGTGACTGTTGACATGTGTTGTCCTTGATGGCAATTCACCTGATGAAGTTATGCTTGACTTGTCTTGACTTGATGGACTTATTGACGTGTAAATCGATGTGATATGATGTTTGTTGACATACTGATCTTGGTGCCCATTAATGACGACCCTCATGATGAAGAGAGCAACTATTTGATGAAGTTGTGCTTGATAGAATATGTTCTTGATGAAGGAAATCGATGTATCTACGGTGGTACGAGAGAAGACAATGAAAAGGATTTCATGCTAAATATGATGAAAAAGAGTATGTCTCACAAATATCCCCGCGGATTATTTCGAGGGAAAGTAACCCCCCCGCGTGCACAGGGAAAGGAACGTTCCAAGTCGCGTATGGGAAAAAGCGCTCAAAAAGTGCAAAGCCAAGGGTAACCACCGTAACACACTGTTATTTTAGCTCACTGGTATTGAAAAAGGGGCCACGTGTATTGAAGCTCGTGTAGTACTGGTTTGGCTGGTAATTATTAAGGGGCCGTGGTATTGAAAAAGGATAAACCTATAGGAGGAGAAATTCATTGTGCAAATATTGAGTGTGGGTGCAAGATGTCTGAGCTTGAATGAATACTTCTCACGAAGTAGATGCGAATGGAAAGGGTTACAATTGAAGATAAATCTGAATGTATGATGCACCTATGATGAAGAAGGGGATCTAGATCTGAAATGCACTTGTATCTACTAGATCTGCTTATGGAAGACTTAGATCTGAATTGAGGCGAACATCTGTCTGAAGTAAAAGGGTTGAATCTGAACCGAATGTCTAATCTGAATAAGTATGCAGCTCTGTAATGGTTGAAGATCTATATGCTACTTTTCCGCAGAAGAAGCGCGTATACACGCGGCTTCGCTGAAGAGAAAAAAACGTATGCAAACTAGGGTTCTTTGAAGACTATGGTAAATGTGATCTATTCTGCTGGTATTTCTGCTATATGGTCCTACGAGTGTTGAGTTGTATGTGGGTTGGTTGTATGTTTGAGCAAAAGTTTGGAAAGTTGATGTGAAAATATGAGTAAAACGTACTTTACTGCCAAATGTTCTATTAGAAGTTGTTGGATCCCGATTTAAAATTGATAAACGTAATTCGTCGTGGGGTTTAGCCTTCGATCAGGGGTGTCAACTCCCTTCTCGGTGGCTGGTAAGGCGAGAGCGAGGGGGTCGTAGCTCCCTTCCGGGGGGAGAGGGAGCCGAGTAGCGAGTCGGGGGGTCGCTCCCCGCTTCGGCCCCAGTAGCGAGCGCGGTGGGTGCTGCGTGCGTCCAATCTGCGCAGCTACATATGTTGTAAGATCTTTCTCCTAGTAAACTCAGGTAATAGCTAGGCGGTGGTTTTCTCCCGATTTGGGTTTCCACCTAAAAATCCTGGTGTTCATGTGTGATGCTTTGTGTGATGGCTTATTCTGTTCTTACTGCACATGCTTACTGTTTATTGAACATCTAATGGATGAATGATGGAATGATAGAAGCAAAGAACTAATGACATAACTAGATCTCTGTGTATACGCTAGTTGCATGAAAGATATCCGCGTGTATACGCAAGTTTACTAAAGGAAAGTAGCGTATGGGTTTTAGAGCATGAAAAATTAAAAAGTTTCAGTTTTCCTTAAATACTGATTCACCCCCCCCTCTCAGTATTTTTCCCAACACATGGGAGGTGTCATAAGTCTCAAGAAACGTAGCATGGTATTCGAAAGAAAAGGTACGCATGTCATAGTACCACTAGACCCAGCAGAAGGTGCATGGTACACAGAGCCAACCTATGAGAAGGAGGAACTGGATCACATTTATAAAATAACTACGCAGGACGAAGATCGGGTTAACCCCACAGATGAAGAAATGCTCGGTTGGGAAAAGGATAGTGAATGTTTTTCCGACTCCGATGAAGAACTGGAGAATTGGCAAGGTTGGTTGCATGAGGTTTCTGCACTGCGAAGCCTTCAGACCATTAGGAATCTCCGTCGCATCTCTACCACAGAAAGAACCTCGCCTTGCCGAAAGGATGCAGGTGAAGATCGACCATTTGATGAACCGAAGAATCCCACAGACCGTAGGCCAGAAGCATTACTGCTAACACTATGTGAAGCACCTATGCAAGGACCGATATTCTTTACTCAGGGGAAATACTGGAGTAAGGTGATCTTGTGCATAGGGACCCCTGTGGCCAGATGGGCTTCGAGGTAAGTTGACCTATGCACATACATACTTTGGAGCCATGCTCAGGAGTGTAATCGAACCTTTCCCGAATAGAATTACCGAGGTACCACAACCCTCAGCACACGTAGGATTACAGACCTGTCTGAACATCAACAAACAACTCAAGTAATAAATGACACATGGACGTATGACGTAGCCAGGGACGTCCTGCTCGCAAGTGAAATAAATGCTTTGACAAGACTGCTATCCAATTTGCAAGTTCACCTCGCCTCGACCCTCACTCTAGATATGAACATGACATACAAGCATCATCTATGGTCTGGCAACTCATGGACACAACCTAAGGCATGAAGGATAACTACTGGCAGGTCCCGATTTCATAAGACAAGGCCCTCGCAAGTACGAAAACTAGGCGGCAAGATGTCAATGTAGCAATTAATGAAAAGAATGGTCCACATGATTAAGGGTACGTGCCACGAACGAGCTCCCTTACCAATTAATAACTCCGAAGAGGGCGCAGAGGGTTGGAAAGCTTCACGCTGGGCTATTTATTTACCGTTTGGAAGGCTCTGGCTATCTGCATTCTGGGTTTTTGTGTTCAGCCATATTCTCTGTAACATTCGCTGTTCTTTTAAAAATATGGACCCGGACCTGCCAAAAGAACTGGTGAAAGGACCCGGGACTGCTGAATGCAGTTATAGGATGGAGCTCGGGCTTTCTATAGCGAGGCTTGTCAGTGGACCATGAGGAATGATAAGATACAGAGACATGCTACGATGTCTCCGCAGCTCCCAAGTGCCACCTACCCGGAGTAATGTATGTTTCCTCCCTCGCGCTGCCATAATTCGCACTCCTGACCTAACTACTGAGGACGTCCACCTAGATTTAGCACAACTATCTGGTTCAGAGCTACAAAGACTATCCTCCAGGGTGGTGCGGGAGGTTCGTCGCCGTGACCAGGACAAGCAGCAGTATGCCATACCTCGAGAAGTCCGGGCCCAACGGATTGCTGTAGTTACAGACGCAATGCATATCATTGAGGAGCAGCTGACGCAGGGAGCACAATTAGTCATAATAGCTACAGAGCTATGGATGACAGTGCAACACCATGCCACGATTCAACATATCTAGCAGGAATTATAGTAGGCAGAAGATGTTCTGGATCAAGTTCGAGCCTCCACACCTTCCCCGAGTTCCACGCAGCGCCTAGCCACCATAGACAGGATTGAGGACCTTCGGCACTCCAAGAAAGTAATTCATAAATGGTTGAAACCATGGTATGATACTGCACTCCAGCTCGCACACGATGCTCAGTCCGCCATTGCACGTCTGCACAAGATGTTAGAATGGATCACTATGAATACAGATGGGTCTACCTCCCTGACATTGGTCAACATTGCACATCAAGTTGCGGCCCAAAGTCTAGACATAATCCCTTTGCTTATCCGCACTCTGGACACTTTGCACGCATAATTGGAAGCCGCACTAGTAAAATGACTCAGGACGAGTCACAAGATTGTGTTGGGGAACTGTTGGAATGGGGTCTGCTAACAAGATGCGAAACTGGTCCATTTTGATTACTTTTGATTATATTTAATATAGCGCAGGGGTTTTGGGGTGGGTCAAAGCCCCGAACACATTGTAATGGGTCAAAGGGTAAACTAGGGGTTTGAAAACCATGGGTTGTGGACCATAGGAAAGTCGGAGCTAGATTGTTATAAATAGAGATGTATTTTGTATCGAAAAGGAGAAGAATTGATGAGATATTGATGCGATTTGTTGTTTAAGCTTTCTGTTTTGGTTTTGGGGGAATAGACTCCTGCTAGATGTGTGCACAGAGCTCCTAGTCCAGCTGTGTGCAGACCCTGCTGCTGTGTGCGCAGGTTGGGAAGGGAATTGTAAGGAAAGGTTGATGAATGAATGAATGTGAAGGATTATTGGAGATCTGAATCTATGAGTTCTGTTATGTGAATTTCTGATAATTGCTGTATTATGTATTTTCCGTCTTTAAGCTGCGAAAGGTCTGTGTACTGAGATATTGGATCTAGATATGTTATGTTCTGTTTATTTACTGCTGCGTTGATAAGCATATAATTGTAGATTTGGTGCACGTGGATGCAAATAGATATATACTTAACCCTTCGAAGAACCAAGGTAATCTGAAAAGAATGCAACCCTGCTTGCCTTACCCTTCCTTTCTTAGGGTGCAGAAACCTGGTTCCAACACCCACCCATACTACTTCGAGTGAGACTGTGACCTGCGAAAGTAGGTCATTGCCGAAAGGGCTAGTAGTATAGGGGTTTGTTGGCAAACCTTGCACACCAAACCTGGGTTAGGACCCCTCAAGACAAAAAATGCATAGATCTCTTACTATAAGAACATAATATCCCCTTACAAAGTCTATTAAAGGGATTGCGAGACCTTTATCTGTGCGCGTGGAAGATAGCCTGTGTAAGTTGACCTAGATCTGGCTGGTTAGGGTTCCTCTTGCGAACGTCAGACCACTGTTGCTATGGATTTGAAGACACCCACATCATTTAATTCTCTCTCAGGGTGTGGAAATCTAGTTCCAACACCCCCCCATACTTCTTCAGGTGAGACTTTGACCTGCGCAAATAGGTCACTATTGAAAGGACCAGTAGTAAGAGGGTTTTGTTGGTTAACCTTAACTCCGAACCTGGGTCAGGACCCCTCAAGCCAAAAAATGGTTCCGTTTCCGAGACCTGAATCATTTTGAGAGAGACTTGGTGATGTGGTGGCCATCAAAGCCTGAGTTAGAATATTGTTTTGAGAAGAAAATTCAAGAATTTTTCCTTAAGTAAAACCGAAGTAAGAAGCTTCCTGTTGAATATTGGAAGCAGAAGTATATTTTCACAGAGGTTCACAAGATATTATTTGTGACCTTTGTGCAAGAATTACAGGAGTGGTTGTCAAGATTAGATGAGTTCCAAACCTATTGGAAGGACGATAAGATCACTCAGTGGACACCTGAGTTGATCTAATAGTCAGAGTAGACTGATAATTCCATCACCTAGATTGTAGATCATTGGGTTTACAACATCTTGGGTGGGTTTGCGATAGAATTTGTAGTAGATCATTTTGTGTCATATTCTGAAGATGAAAGGAGGTTCATCAAGGGGTTGAGAGGTAAATTCATACGCTCTCTGCCTTTTTTGGTTAAGATGCCATTGTGTGAAAAGGGTGTTTTATGCAGCCACACTGAGTGAATGACCCTAGATAAGTTAGTAAAAAATTACACAAAGTGAAAATTATTATCGGGTTAATCAGAGAGGAGATAGATCTGTATACAACCCTTTGATAAACTCACCTAACAGTGATATAGCAAGTGGTGAGGCTACGCGCGCCAGAGGTATCCCTCTTGTTACTCCATAATCGAAATTGTGTAGGGGTAAGACATCTCCTACCCACCACCACTGCCACCAGAAGAAGATATGGCTGCGCATATGAAGCTACCCACCTTCAAGGGTGTGGGAGATGAGAACATGGATAGGTTTTGGTTTGTTTCCAATGCAGTATGGACTGCACAAAATGTTAACACTGATACTTTCAAGAGAGAAAAACTAGCTATGGAGTTTGAAGGTCGTGCATTAGATTGGTTTATGGGATATATGACTCAGCACGTTGATCCCACTGTTGCTCAGATTAAGGATGCTTTGAAACAAAAATTTAGAAAACCAAAGTCCTAATCACAGTGTGTAATAGAGTTGAAGGAAATCAAGCAAGAACCAAATGAATCTTTTCGAGAGGCGAATCAACATCTGAAGCACAATATCAGAGAGGGAATATTTATCTATGACGATAAGAAACATAAGAATGGTTTATTTCCATGCTCTTTCCACATCTGCACGGGCCTATGGATCAACAAAAGATCGATTCTCAGGCCAAAGCTCTGGAATTTTCTATGAAACTAGAAGCTGTGCCCAAAGCAGATGATCAATTCAGAACTCTGCAAATCCAAAATTATTTGGAGGCAATGCACTTGGAGATTTAGAACCTACGCAGAGACATGAGAAACTAAGTTAGTGTAGATTTATGGTGTATACATTGTAACGGTTCCATCCACACCAAATATCAGTGTACTTTGTTCTTAGATTACATGCAAGTGGGAGGGCCAAATCCATTGCACCCCAGGGATACTGTAGGGCTGAGTGGTACTCCCACACTATGGTGCACTGATTGTAGAGTAGTTGGACGACACGATGCATACCATTATCCTAGATTAGGAAGTTATGTGCCAGAGCTGAAGCAACAATGGTGCAGGTTTTTATCTTCAGTTGGTCAACCCATCTTCACCAGCATCTCCCTCTAAGAATGGAGGATCCCCAACAAGAGAAAAGGGAGGAGGGAGAGGTGGAGGCGCAAGTCGTGGAAGAGGAAAATTAATCTAATATAACTGTGGAGACGTTGGACACTATGTGCGTGATTTCCTGAACCATGCACAACAATTTTATAGGTACTGTAGACAATTTGATCATGTAATATTCCTAAATTAGCATGTAGCTAATTGGAATATTAAAATCTAATTTTGATTTCTTGTTTGATGAATAAGTGGGTAGGGAGACCCATAAATCTCTTTATTAGGAATAAAACCACTTCTCATGTGAAAGTGGATCATCATTTCAGCTTAATAAAGCACCCTAATTTGTGAACATGGGCTAGAGCATGTGGAATGGGTCAACTTTGACCAAATCAACAACACTGTCATAGAGGAGTGGAATTCAATGAGGGACAAAGCAATTTTAGATGGAGATACATTGCATGGAAGTAGTGTCATTAATGGATGGGGCTGTAATATTCCCAATTAGCCATGAGCTAGTTGGAATATTCAATTTTGTTTTGCTGCTTTGTTTTATGAATAAGAGGCCAATGGAGGTCCATAATTCTCCTTAATAATTAATAAATCAATGCCAATGTGAAAAAGATAAATCTTGGCAGCTTAATTGAGCACCCTTAGGTGTGAAAAGGGGCTGGAACACCTTGACTTGGTCAATCTTGACCAAATTAACAATGTTGTCATGGAGGAGTGGTCATCAATGAAAGACAACGTTGTTTTAGATGGAGATGCTTTGCATGGATGTAGTGCTATTATTGGATGGGGCTTAGGGTTTGCAAGCTCATATATTATTTAAGGAAGAGGATGGAAACCATATTCGATTATGTATGTTTATGTATTTGATATTTCTAAATATATAGTCTATTTAGACATATATCTTTCTCTTGCTGGTTATTTGAGATTGAGTGCTGTTTAGCACAAGGTGTTCCTGATCGGGAATCCCACCTCTTCCATTGAGAAGATCTTGGAGGAGTCTTGTACTACATTTTCCACTATCAGGCTTAAGCCAAGCTTCATCTTTCATTTACAGTGCAGATCCTATTGAGGGTTTGGTTGTTTTGCAGGTTGCAGCAAGTGGAGAGTAGATCTGGGTCATTCCATTGCTCATTTTCAGTGGAGGAGGCTTCCTTTCCATTGGGAGGATAGTAAGGAAGGCCCTTGTGCTTATTTTCAAATCTTGGCATCAAGCCAACTAGTTATTTATCCCTACAATGCAATTTATTTCTAGATTTGTGTTATTTCTGTAGGAGGAGTTGCAGGGTGGATTGGCACAACATTTGGAGAGCTGATTTTCTAGTGAAAGCGATCTGCCTTTCATTTAGAGGATATATTGGAGGAGGCTATTCTATTGATCATATCATATCAACAACACTTTCCAGATCTATATTTTGTAGTGGGTCTTCAGCCCTAGGGCCTAGATCCCCATTTTTTATATGGTGTTTTGTTGAAAACCCTTAAGGGGTTCTTCAAAGGAGGTTGTATAGTGCTCAGATTCATATTGGATCTATCTTTTGAGGCACATATTAGCCCTATATCTGATTTATAATCATTTTTTGTAGCAGTGATTTTAAAACAACGTTGTAAGAGTCTTCCAATCTTTATATATAGTAGCAACACCTCTTATTGAGGGATTTTGTCCATTGAAGGATTGTACTTTCTTATTGTGTATCTTATGGCCCATTTCTTATGCATATTTTGTTGCTGTTATAACATATTAAAGGTCTCCATATTGGCCTCTTGCTTTTAAATGATGATTTACACTATTATTCTAGCATTTTGCGCTATATTCCTACTTTTCCCATTTGGGAATATTACAGTGGTATCAGAGCATAATATTGAAACAAACTGTGCATCTTGAAAGCCAATATGTCATCTGAAGAAGGAGAGCCTCTTACTGATAGAGAGAAGAGGTATCAAAGAAGAAGACACTGGAAGTTCCATTATAAAAATGACAAAGAAGACAAGGTTAAAAGCCCTTTATCTGGAGGAGAAGATGAAGAGATGGAGTTACGTAAGATCCTTCTTAGATCCATGCTGCTAGAGAGATCAAGGAGATGAGGATGGATAGATGCAAGGAATATCCTAAAGTATTTCATCATGGTGAAGGCTCTGGCCTATCTCATCACTGGAGTGATCAACCAGTGTAGCAACCACAAGTTTCCCAACGCTCTATAATTGCTACATTCTTGGCTGTGGGAAATGAAGGGTTTCAAGAGAAAGAATCCCTTGAAGACTATTTTATGGAGTATGAGTCTCATACTCAGAGATTCAAGGACAACTTTGGTTTTCAATAATTTTGTCAAATCAAGGACAATAGAAGACCTAGGCATCACAATAGAAGTGGTAGATTCATTTGGAATCATGATCTACACCGCATTATGAGCAGATTCCTTTTACCCAAATTGGATGGGTCATCCAAGTGAACTACCAAATCATGGGTAGAGAAGCTTGACATCTAATTCCAATTGAACAAAGTTCCAAAAATGGAGGCCATTAAGATAGCAGCGCTGCACCTTGAGGGTGAAGCACATAACTGGCGGTTCCATGGCTTGTCTACATTGGGTCATGCCAATGTGACTGCATATTCAGAGTTAACTAGGAGGCTGGTGGAAAGGTTTGATAGAAGATATTATGAAGCACCATTCATGGGCCTTGAAAAACTAAAACAATTAAGTAATCCAGAAACTTATATTTCTGAATTCTTAAGACTTTCTGTTATGGTTCCTGATTTATCTACAACAAGAAGGGTGTATATGTTCATTGATGGGTTAGATGAACCTCTTCATGGGTTCGTTAAGTCTACCAAGACCACTACCCTTTAAGATGCCATTGAAAGGGCTATATATCTTCAAGATGACTTGAAAAAATCAAATGAAACAATTCAGCATAAGCCCTCTTTTCCATCAAAGGGAAAAGAAGAGAAGGCTCCTCTTTTAAAGGAGAGCCAAAATAAAAAACCTCTTGATGATGATGTCTGAAGAGATTTGAGGAGGAGGAAGCTTTGCTTCACATGAAAAGAATATTGGGAACCCGGACATAGATATGGAACAGGAAAGGCACACTACATAGAGGTCTTCTCAGATGATGAGGAGAAAGAAGAAGATGAACCAAGAAGAGGTCACAACGCTGACACTACAGGAGATGAACCAACACCATTAGGAGATGGGAATGGAACATTTGCTCCAATTGGAGGTGCTCTTGCATCATTGAGAGGAGTACCTAAGTACTTGACCTTGAGGGTTCAAGGTTCCATATTAAATCAGAGGGTTTCTGTTTTGGTTGATAGTGGGGCTACCCACAATTTTATTGATTCCCAACTAGTGCAAAGGAGGGCAATACCCACTGATGCTTTTGAGGGACTTTCTATTTTGGTCCCAGGAGATAGAAAAATGCATGCATTATGTTCCATCCTTATCAGTCACCATGGGAAGATATAAATTGACTGATCACTTCTTTGTGTTTGACATACCTGACACCAATGTGATATTGGGTGTGCAATGGTTGATTATTTTGGGAAAAGTCACCACTGATTGGGAGAATTTGTAGATGGAATGGGTGGATAGAAAGAGTGGAAAAAATAAAATAATTAAAGGCATGCAAACATATCCCTCACATACCAATTCCACACAGAAAAAAGAGATGGATTTGCGCAGTGGAAGCAAGGACCTAACAGTCCCATCTATTATGCTTATGAGATTGCTGCATGGGACATTATTATTTAGTGGAAAACCACCTGGGAGGCCACCTAATTTAGATTTGGTGAGAGATATCTCACAAAATGATGCTACAAGAATAGATCTAGGACGGATGGGAGAATTAGAAGACCATGATACAACATTGAGAGTCTTGGGTAGACTCAAGGAGGAGGGATACATTCTCCCAAAATCATCATTACCCAATCTCATTTTATATTCTGCGCTGTGGGAGGAGAAACATGGTTGGAATGACCTTCCAATATATACCTTTGGCATGGGAGATGTCAAGGAGGAGAGAAGCCATATGAAAAATGTTCTTTGTGATAGATCATCAACGTTGTCACTATGGAATATTGATCCATATTGGAAATCCCAACTGTTGGTGGATTATTCCAAGGATATTTTCACATGCATGATACTTGATGAACAACTACTTGAAGAGGGCTATTCAGTTCAAGAAGGAGTCATCTATTGTCATGGTAGGATATTCTTATCTAGAGCCTCCAAGATCAAGGAGAAGTTGCTACAAAGGGCTTATGAAGAGTTCTTTTTTAGCCATACTTATTCCATGAAGGCCTACAACACTATCATGGAGAGCTACACTTGGGAAGGATTTGAAGAGGAATTATATCAACATTTTCAAAGATGCATGAACCATGTGGAGTTGGAAGACAGATATGACTCAATGAAGGAGTTATTTCAGCCACCTCTTTCCTGTTTTGGAATGAGAGGGGATCCATCTATGAGCCACTCCATTTGTATGAGGAGAACTTTTGGTAAAGAACATGCTTATGTACATAATGTTTTATTTGATGAATATATGCATTCCTTTACCATGTATATGTAGGCCATAGCTCCAAGGAGGAGAATTATTCCATACAAACTTCATGGCCAACCTTGAGCCATAGAAATTTCTAAACATGACCACTCCCTTGGAAGAAAAAGGGATATTTTGTATCATTGTGAGTGTATTCCAAAAGCACCAAACATATCTCACACTTTCAGCCACGGTGAGATGACTTGGGAAGCAAGTAAGTGGTGGGAAAACCACTTACCATATCATTATCTAATGCAGTCAGGAGATTTACTGCACTGGTTCCACATGTGGGACTATGATCCACCTCCATTTGTACAAATTTCTGTCTGTATGTACTTAGTTTTGATCCTATAGATTGATGATGTGCTTATACTTTTTATGGGAATTTTTGGAGGGAGGATGGGAGGAATGTATGTGCCCTATGGGAGAGAGATTATTCATGTTCATTATTCTACATGTTTCAAGGAGAACATTAGGCAAACCATGTTTTTTTCATTTTAAATATTGTCTCCTTATGGGATGGATTATTTGCATCTCATGAGAACTTTGGAGGAGAAATTCATGGAGGGATGGATTGGTAGAAACTTAGCTTATGAGGGAAGCTTATCACATGTTGGTGTCACCAATGATGGAGAGTTGGAACACTCACCTTGTCAGTTGATTGAGGACAAGAAACATTTTGGAAGGGAGGACTATAATATTCCCAATTAGCCATGAGCTAGTTGGAATATTCAATTTTGTTTTGCTGCTTTGTTTTATGAATAAGAGGACAATGGAGGTCCATAATTCTCCTTAATAATAAATAAATCAATAAAATGTGAAAGAGATAAATATTGGCAACTTAATTGAGCACCCTTAGGTTTGAAAAGGGGTTGGAACACCTTGACTGGGTCAACCTTGACCAATTCAACAACGCTGTCATGGAGGAGTGGTCATCAATGAAAGATAATGAATTTTTATATGGAGATGCTTTGCATCGATGTAGTGCTATTATTGGATGGGGCTTAGGGTTTGCAAGATCATATCTTATTTAAGTAAGAGGATGGCAGCCATATTTCATTATGTATGTTTATGTATTTGATATTTTTGAATATATGCTTTGTTTAGACATATATCTTTCTCTTTCTGTTTAGCTGAGATTGAGTGTTGTTTAGCTCAGGGTGTTCCTGATCGGGAATCCCACCTCTTCTATTGAGAAGCTCTTGGAGGAGTCTTGTACTACATTTTACACTATTAGGCTTAATTCCAAGCTTCATCTTTCATTTACAGCGTGGATGCTGTTGAGGGTTTGTTTGTTTTGCAGGTTGTAGCAAGTGGAGACTAGATCTGTGTCATTTCATTGCTCATTTTCAGTGGAGGAGGCTTCCTTTCCATTGGGAGGATAGTAAGGAAGGACCTTGTGCTTATTTTTAGATCTTTGCATCAGGCCAATTGGTTATTTATCCCTACAACACAATTTACTTCCTGATCTGCGTTATTTCTATAGGAGGAGTTGCATGGTGGATTGGCACACCATTTGGAGAGATAATTTTCTAGTGAAAGGGATCTGCCTTTAATTTATAGGATCTATTGGGGGAGGCTATTATATTGATCATATCAGATCAGCCACACTTTCTAGATCTTCATTTTGCAGTGGGTCTTCAGCCCTAGGGCCTAGATCCCCATTTTGTATATGGTGTTTTGCTGAAAACCCTTAAGGGGTTATTCAAAGGAGGTTGTATAGTGCTCTAATCTGTATTGGATCTATCTTTTGAGGCACATATCAGCCCTAGATCTGATGTCTAATAATTTTATGTAGTAGTGCTTTTAAAACAATGTTGTAAGAGTCTTCCAATCTTTATATATATTAGCAACACCTCTTATTGATGGATTTTTTCCATTGGAGGCTTGTACTTTCTTATTGTGTATCTTATGGCCATTTCTTATGCATATTTTACTGCTATTATAAAATATTAAAGGTATCCATATTGGCCTCTTGCTTTTAAATGATGATTTACACTATTGTTCCAACATTTTGCACTATATTCTTGCTTTTCCCATTTTGGAATATTACAGGGGCTTATGGTTTGGAAGCTCATTTCTTATAAAAGGAAGAGGATGGAAGCCATATTACATGAATGTTATGTTTTAGATTATATGATATGTTTAGACATATAATATTTCTTCAACGGTTTAGCTAAGTTTGCAGTGCTGCTTAACACCGGGTGTTCCTGATCGGGAATCCCACCTCTAGCCTTGAGAGGCCTCTTGGAAGAGATTTGCACTAAATTTCCACATTCAGGTTTCATACCAAGCTTCAGTCTTGTGCTACAATGCAGTTTCTATTGAGAGATGTGCTGAGTTGCAGGGTGTAGCAGTGGAGGATCTTGTTGGGTGTTTTTTGAGCTAGTTTTGCAGTGGAGAAAGGTTTCCTTCCATTGGGAGGCCAGTAAAGGATCCCCTTGGGATTATTTGAAATATTTGGCATCAGGCCAAGTTGATTTCATCCCCTACAGTGCAGTTCAATTCCATATCTGCGTTATTTTAGTGAGTTGTTGCAGGGGCAAGTTCAATGCTCTATTTGGAGTGTTTGCTTTCCATTGAAGGGATCAACCCTTCATTGAGAGAGTTATTTGGAGGAGTTCTTTTAGATCCTGTTGAGGCCTTGGAATTCCACTGCCAAAACATGGGGGGAAACCACCCGGTCCAGACCTTAAAGAAACTCCTTTTCTGTTTGGTGTAGTGGCTTCGACTGGGGATAATGGGACCAGTTTCCCAATAAGGATGATTTTGAGGGCGTTATGAAATTAGCATGCAAATGGATAATTATTTTAATCTATATGCATCTATCTAAACTATTTAATCTAATATATACCTGGGGTGTTTTTCATTTATGCGATCTAAAATGATATCTTTCAATTGTCAATAATATAGATCATTTAACAGTTGAAAGAGATGAAAATTATGCAAAATGATTCTTCTAACAAAGTAGTTTTCATAGAAGAATTGTGAAAAAAATATCGCATTTATCAGTGTGATTACATATTCAATAAGAAATCATAGCTAAATATTAGAACAGAAGTGGATGTAATATTTATATATGATGACGTTTCAAATATATAATGTAATAAAAATATGACTGTCAATCTATGAAGTAAGACTCAATACAAGTGAATAGAAGTACCATATGTACGAAGTTCTACTCATGTAAACTGACAACAATGAATCTGCTACTTCTCACTTTCAAGCAATTTAAAGAGTACAATAGTGCAACATTAGATAAAAAGCTTTAATTGTCAAAAGATAACAGATGTGTTCCATTAATTCATCAAAGCACTCACAAAATTACAATAGTGCATTCTTTGCAAATGTTTTTGACAAATTTCTAGACCTTTCTCTAAATGCATGAGAAGGGTTTAAATACTAAACTAACTATAAACTAAAATAGATTATTACAAAAATATAGAGGAGGTTTCAAACAACCTTCCTCATAAAGCTAACTTAAACTACAATCTAGGAAACTAAACTAACAATTCTGATTTATGAGTTCTGCCCTTTCTTCTGAATGTGGTCACAAAGTTGAAAAATATCTAACATTGCTTTGAGATGAGCTGGCTACGATATCCTTGATTTGATCTGTCCCTTGAAAATATAATTTTAGAGTATTGACTGGGATCTCTTTGTTGAATTTGTAAGAGACTGCAGAGTCCGATGTTGATGATAAGGTTTGATTAGAAAATTCTAGTAATTTTATTGATCAAACTTATTTACTTTTTTAATAATTTCCTCCTATGTATCTGCTCTCTGCTTCCACTATGTTTCCACCTGTCTTATTTCTGAGAACACATCAAACGTGTTCTCCTTGAGAAGTTCTGCTCTAGAAAGTTGTTCACACATAGATTCATTAATCTCACTTGATATCTTGGACGTCTTTGCTGCTGCTTTCTCTGCCTGTTTGATTTGCGCTTCCCATTCTCTAAATAGAATTTATTTGTGAAGCTTATCTACCTGAGGTAGATCAACTTCCTTCCCTGAATCTGACACTTGCCATTGGATGTGTTCTTCAATTTTCTTCTCAAGTCTTTCACATTCAAGTCTCTGGATTGCTATCTGCTGGATCAGTATTTTGTTTGAATCACAATAAGAGTCAATTATACAAGCTTGATGACAAAACACTTCTTGTTCTTTCTTTAACTTAGTGTTTAAATCCAGTGCCTATTTGATAAATTGCTCTAATTGTGGTTAGCTTTGTAACTTGGTCGTTGCTACTTCTAGCTGTGCTTGTTTTTATTTAATCTCTGTATGATGCTGCAATTTAAGGTTTTCAACATCTTTATGAAATTGGGCTGTGATTACTATGATTTTCTCACTAGAATTAGATTTCTTTTCATTCAACAACTTCTCTAGTCTTGTAATCTAGCTTCCTTTTGTTTTAGCAACACTCTATCCTTAGTAGCTTTATCAACAGTAGCAGTAGCATATCCCCCTGCATACTGTGATAATTTGGTTAGATGTTTAGTAGGATCATCTGAGGAATATTTCCATGATACATCAATTGATTCATCTGTAGGCTTTGAAGTTGTTTCATCAATTCTCCTCCTTTTGTTTCTTTTAAATACAACCTTATAACTAGGATTGTAGAAAATATCCAATGAAGTAATATCTTCAATTTGTAGAATTATTTGATTTGTAGGGAAGGCCAGTATGATTTCTTTATCCTACATTGCTGGAACTCCTTGTAGTGGATTAAAAGTTTCCACTATCTTTTGGGAGTGTTCAGGTGTCTGGAAACTCGCTGCCTGATCAATATTGGGATTCTCTTTAGGAGTTTTTATTGCTTTGGAAAACTCCTTCCATTCATCTATAAGATATTTTATTTGTGGTGAACTGGAATGATATAGTATATTATGATTATGTTGAACTGTTTGAGAATCGGATTCTGTTCCATTACTTCTCGTTTCCTCTAGCATATTTATCTCATGAATTACTTGGTCAATTATATTTTTTGATCTTTCCTTTTTAGATTCAGATTCATTTTCAGAGTGATCCGAATCATGAGATTGCTACTGTGACTGACCTGATTCATCTTCAGACATATCTTTTACTTCATCATCCAGGCTGACACTTGGAGTGTGTTTGTTGTCATCTTCAATAGTTGACAAATTGAGAGGGACTTTCTCTAGTCTCCTGTTTCTGTACGTTTGGAAAGTTTAAAAATCATCTCGACTTATTTGACTAGATACATACTTGATAATATTTGAAAATTTTTCCATGCCCTGGAAGAGATTGTCAAATCCATCTTCCTCCTTTACAAAAGGTTTTAACTTAAGCTCTGTGATGTAGTTTTTAATTGCATGATTTGGATCATATAACCTTTTTGGAATGACTTCCAATTTCAATAAATTAATTTTGGAAACTTCCTTATAAGTATGTCCAACGTCGAACAGTGCAAAAGAGCCACACTGTATAGGGTAATTAGGCCTAATAGCCTTTTTAGCATCTTTCTGTTGTTTCGTGAAACCATTAACAAGATGATAGGCTATTTCTTTTGCAAGTAACTTATCAGGAACGTAATAGGGTAAAACATGGGGTGAAGCATAACTCCCGAATACTTTAATATATGTAAAATTCTCCTCTGTAAACCATTTAGATATGGAAAGAATGTCTGCGTTGGCTTCTTCAGAAACCCTAGGGGCATTTTTATTGAAAATCATGCATAGGAAATATGACTCTGTAACATATTTTATAGAAGTGAAGGTGGAAGTCTGAATCCCAGAGTTCTCTATGGTGAATGTGAATTGGGGTAGGGTCTTGGGTAGTCCATTTCCATCCCATGGTAGGAAAACTAGAAGGAAAATAGATAACGTCCATGACATAGGCAGACATATAAAAGGGGGGTATTTCTCTGGATGAAATACTCCTTTTATTCCTATATTTGGTAATGTACTTGGCTAGATTAATAGATAAAATGTTTTCCCAATTCAAGATTGATGAATTGACGATTACGTCAATCAGGGGAGCCCATTCTTTTGAGAATCTAGTGCTATCAGGTCTGGAAAATAATCTACATAACATACCAACATCATAACAGTAAGGGTTAGGAATTTGGGAAGTTGGGTACATACCAAAATTATCTTGCTGCAACTTCCCCTGTTCGTCCTTCCATTCTTTGATGACTTTGATAAGATCTGGATGTTCTCCTCTAAATCTCTTCAAAAATTATTTGTCATATTTCTACTGCGGGGGTGGACGTAGATGATACATTTATGTTAAATCTTCGTCTCTAAAAGAGCCCATAGTTTCTCCCTTCGAATTTTTGAAAATTCTATCTTCAATGTCTAAGTGATCAACTAACCACTTAACCATGTCTGTATAAGGGAGAATCCTTGGTCTTGCAGCTATCCTGTGAATGTATGAGCATGCAGCATAAAAAAGGGTTGCATTAGAGGTAGATGCGTGCTTTTTGAAGAAACTTTGGTTATCACCCTTGGTCCTTCACTTTAAAAAATATTATACATTGCCTCCCATGTCGAACTGCCGCAATATTTGTTGTAGATGATATCTAAAATAAGGGAGACATCTCTGTATCTTCAGTAGACGACGTCTGAGAAATCTCTTTGCCCTTTTTTCTCATTTTACTCTTCCTCAATCCGTTAACTGGTTTCTTGAAAACAGAGCGAATTTTACAAGTATATAGAATCAAAGAGACACATCTATCATTTATTTCAAAAATATCCAAGAAAATATAAATCTATTAAGATATAACATCAATTATAAATCATAATCTCTGAATTAATATCTCATACACCTTCACGCATAAGATATATCAATCATTTTAAATCCGTTAAGACCTCGAATTTCATTTTGATATGATACAAGTTACTTCACATGCTTGATCCATTAAATGCCGTCAGCACGCATATCGAAAGTCATAATTTATAACCATTCGTAATACTTATCCTTACAAATTGCAAAATGTGATCCGCACAAATCACAGATCACAAATTTTATAGGATAACAATTTGGCGTATGTTATTAAGTTATGCAAAATGCGAATTGTGCTTTTTGCAAAACTTAAATGACTGCAATTTCCGAGAGTTTTATATTCATTTTTTTTATTTTCTCATCGAGTCCGCGGAGTCGCAACTTATATCGATTTGATTTTAATTTTTTTTTTATTGATTAAGTGAAGTGCGATGCGATAAAGTAAATATAACGGTGATTGAAGTTTTTTCTAAGTTGAAACATATCTTCGGAAAAGTTGAGTGCATATCGTGGCTCGCATATTTTAAGGTTTATAAGTATTTGAAATTCATAAGATATGTGATTTTCTATGCGCTCAAGAAAAATACAGCGGAAATTTTTTTAAAAGTAAATATTTATTTTCTAGGTTTTTTGTTTAAAAAATTAAAAGAATTTCCTATTTATTTCTAAAGGGTCCCTATTTATAAAATAAATGGGGGGTTTTTGTATAGCACAACAATTGGCGATTCACTTGGGCAAACCAGATATCTCAGATAATTTTTTTTGAAATTTCTAAGATTTTTTTTTTTAAATAAAAAAATATAGTTGTAGGAATGAAATTTCAAATAAATAATATCTTACTAATCAATGAAAGTTTGTCTTATTCACTATTCATAAGAATTCCTCTATTAAATATATAAGTATGAAAATATATAACAATCCTTACTTAGTTTAAAAGGATAAAGTAGGTGGCCTTTACAGATCATCTTTATAAAAATTATCTCTTTTATCACAGATAGAGCCTCTGTTCCAATAGGCAGTTTAAGATTTTGGCAGGGTTACCTTTTACCGAGCAATGATTCATTGCCCCATCCAGTATTTCTTATAATTTTCAGAAGTAAATTCTAACCTTTGATAATTTTATTTTATATATTATTTTATTTACTTAAAATCCATTGTCTTGGCTTGGTAACCAAATAATGACAATGCCATTCACTAGTAGTAATTAAGTTGATCAAGCTGGCTCTTGATGAGACCCCTTGTCCTTTTGATAGAATCTCAAGTCATTACCCTATTTTGGTAGGAAATATTGGTAATGTCAGTTTAACTATTTCCTTATGAACATGGTAAACAAGCTCGTGATGAGACTTATTATCTTTAAAGTCTTTCTTCTAATCATAATATTTTTTATTTTCATTTGAATTCCTTTTGAAAATTTGTAAGTTTTCCCAGATGGGATGAATCATTGGTCTTTTTAAGATTCTGGATGTTAATGTTGAGTTTCAGATTGATTTTCTGTAAACAGGTCTTTACTATGTTAAAGTTTCTTTTCTTGACTGATAATAGAATATTCATGCTATATAAAGATGAGAGTTCATCAAAGAATAAATGATTTTAGGGAAATTCCATTTTTCAGAAAAAATAAAATCAATTTGTCTTTCTAAATCTTTCGATTATTTTCTAACATTTTCTATTTACTTTTATAAAAAATCAAAGAAAATAATTTGAGATTATATTTAAAAAGACAAATATTAGTACTAAGAAATTTTTATTTTCTTAGAAAAAGAAAAGAAAAAGATACTAGTATACAAGGATAGAAGGGATTACCTTCTATGAGAAATATTTTTTTTGAAAATCTGCCCATTAACAGGCAAAGAATCCTTTTTGCCTGATAGATCTTGTAATAAAAATGTTGATGGGCCGTTTTCTTCAATTATTTGAAATGGACCTAGAGAGAGTTTTTGAAACTTTGTGTGTTTACCTTTTTCCTCACGTGCTTTGTCCCATTTCAATACCAAATCACCAATTTGAAAATTCTTTGGAGTGACAGAAGTTGAATCAAAGGAAGCTTTTATTATATGTTGATGATGAACCTGAGTTTGTTTGGATTTTTCTCTTTCTTCTCTTAACTTAAGAATTTGATCTTCTCTAAGTTGTAAAGAAGAAGTAGGAGTTTCATCAATGAATTGAACTAAGGAAAGAGAGGGAATAACTACATTTGTGGGAAGTGCCTCTTCTTTTCTATAGACAAGATTGAATGGAGAAGTACCAATAGAAGCTTTTTGAGTTATTCAATCTTCCCAAAGTGAAAAAATTAATGATTTATAACAATTTATTTGATTCTGATCAACAGTTCTTTTAATTATTCTAATCAGGTTCTTGTTGGTGGATTCTGCCAAACCATTTCCTTGTGGATAATAATTTGCAGAATATTTTAATTTAAAACCTTTTTTAATTGAAATTTATATCATAACAGTTCCAGAGAAATAAGATGCATTATCAAACATCAATGCAGTAGGTAAGCCAAACCTAGTTATGATATTATGATCATTTAAATCAATGATATTTTTTGAATTAGCTACTTTTAATGGAATTTCTTCCACCCATTTAGTAAAGTAATTTGTAGCTGTGAGAATATATCTATGTTGTTTGGAAGAGTTAGGAACAATCTCACCAATTATATCTAATCCCCATTGCTCAAATGGTTGTTCAATGTTGACCGACTGTAATGGGAATGCTGGCTTTCTTTGTCTTCCAGATGTACTTTGGCATACTTTACATTTTCTTGTATATTCATGGGCATCTTTGAAAAGTGTAGGCCAATAGTAACCTGCATGCAGGATCTTATGTGCTATTGTATTTCCTCCAAAATTTCCTCCAACTGTTCCATCATGGAGTTCCTGCTAGACCATCTTTGCTTCAGATTTTTCTAAGCATCTTAGAAGTATAGAATCGACATTTCTTCTAAATAACACATCGTTGACTAAATCATATTTTTTAGCTTTTAATCTAAGAGCTCGTTTTGTCTTGTAATTGAGATGATTTGGAGCATGTCCATTTTTCAAATAAAATATAAGATCAACATATTGTGACTCTGAATCATTGAGGCTTACCTCTGATATTTGCACATGATTACCTGAATCTTCTTCAGCTGGAAAATGTGATGCTCCTATAAGCATTCTGCAAAAACCTTGACCTCTAATAGTTTTAGAGGGTTTAATTTCTACATCATATTCTTGTAATGCAGTCACCTAGTTAGCTCTTTTTTCTCCTAATTCTTTCTGCATCAAAAGTTGTCTTATTGCAGAAAATGGAACTATGATTTTCGTATGAGACTTTAGGAGAAAAGGTCTAAAATGTTTTATGGCCTTAAAAACAACAAATGCTTGCTTTTCAGTAGATGTGTAATTCAATTCCGCACCTTGTAAATTTGAACTAAAGAATGATATTGGTGCTTCTATTTGTTGGGCATTCAACCGTGTTAAAACAACTGCATATGATGTACCCGATGAAAAAGTGTATAATGTAAATGGATTAAGAAAATTCAAGGTGGTCAAGAATGGAGCATTGAAAATTGAATGTTTAATCAATTCAAATGCTTCTCTTTCATTATGTCCCCATTTAAAGACATATTTTTTCTTAATCACGTTCTGCAACAGTAAAACTATTTGAGAAAAATCAGGGACAAATCTCTTAGAAAAATTAATTTTCCCGAGGAAATATTGCATGGTTTTCTTGTTATGAGGGAAAGCAATTCATTTAATTTCATCAATTCTTTCAGGATCAATATATATACCATTTTTTGACACAATAAATCCTAAAATTTTTCCTTCATCTAAAGAAAAAAATGATTTCTTTGGATTTAATGAAATACCATACCTTTTGCATTGCTCAAAGACTTACTTTAAGTCATTCACATGATGAGTTACCTGTTTAGAGAAGACAGTAATGTCATATAAATAAATAACTACTATTTTATTTATAAGTCCCCTAAAAGCTATGTCCATGGCTTTTTGGAAAGTGGCACCTACATTAATTAATCCAAATGGCATTTTCTGATAAGCATAAGTTCCCCACTTAGTTTTGAACATAGTTTTCAATATGTCATCTGGATGAACGTGAATTTGATTGTAACCTGAAAATCCATCTAGAAAAGACATGAGCTAAGAACCAGCTACTTTCTGCAATACTTGTTCCATGGTTGGTAATGGAAAATTGTCCTTCTCGCAAGCATTATTTAATTTCTAAAATCAATGCAAATTCTAATATCACCATTATTTTTCTTGACAGATACAAAATTTGATACCCATTTAGAATGTCCGACTAGAAAGATGATTTTTTCCTTGAGGAGTTTATTCAATTCAGTTTTAATTTGATTTTCTAAGTTTGGATGAATCTTTCTTAATTTCTGCTGTATGGGGTTTTCCTCTGAGATCATAGGAATCGTGTGTTGAATTACAGAAATATCTTATGTTTTAAGATTAGAATAATCCCAAGAAAAGACAATTTTGTACATCCTAAACAATACGATGAATGATAATCTTTTTTCGGAAGATAGACCAAGACCTAGATTTATATTTTGAGGTTTTTCTTCACTTCCTAGATTAACTAACTGAAATCTTAAGGTAGAACTTTGTGTTTTTGAGTTAGTTACTCTTTTAAACCTGTCCTTCAGATCGTATAAGTCTTCTAACTTGACAACATATTTTTGAATAGAATTTTCATCTTGTTATTTCTTAATCTGAGTGTCATGTTCATTTTCATTCATGATTCGATTATTGTAAGATTCTTTAGATGTTAAAAAATCTATGATATCTGAGTCATTATTGAATACTCTCAAATTAGTGATATTATCAGGAATAGATGGTCTAAAAATTAATTCAATAGAAAATATATCGGGACTAAATTCTTGGGATGGGATTAATTTTGAGGCTACATTAGCGAGTAAATCTGCACTAGCATTCTGTATTCTAGGTATAGAAGAAATGTTGAAGGATAAGAAATGAGCAGTTGATTCTTGGACTAATGATTGATAATGTTTTAAGTGTCCAGAATTACAATGGATAGTATCTCTCACTTGCCTAACTATGATTTCTGAATCTACTAAAACCTTCAGATGTCTGATATTCATATTAATAGTTTTTAATAAACCTTGAACTAATGCTTCATACTCGGCTACATTGTTGGTACAATCAAATTCTAATCGACAGGCTAACATAGTATTTTCGCCTTCTGGGTTTATTAAAATGCAACCCGCACTTGCACCATCTTTAGATTTAGAACCATCAAAATAAAGGGTCCAAAACAAAGAATTAACTATTTTTCTATCTAAAAAAATAATACATCTAGAATTATCTGGTTGGGAAAAATTCTCAATCTGAGATACAACCGTGTTATCAAAGAAAGGTGATGGTTGAGCATTAAATTTTCCTAAAATGACTCTGCAGAGCAGTTTCCAATAATGTTGTTATTGAAGGCTACTGGCTCATTAAATTCTTCAAGATCAGTCACCATATGCTTCATAAACTTTTCATGGTCAACTTGAATTTGGTTTGGCTTTCCATTATGTGGTAACCATATATGTGACCAGTCTGTTGAAAAATAACCATGAAGTTTCTCAGACTAGGCATGAATTAAAACTAAACCATAAAATTCAGGAATATTTGCCACCAAAATATCAATTATCTAAGTAACTTTGGGATTTGATGACAATCTGATGGAAACATAATTTAATTCTCCTACCACTTCTACTATAGTTCTATCAAGTTGTACTATATGGATTGGAGAACTCTAAGTAGTTATGTTCAATATGGCACAAACTGATTTAGGCATTATATTGGAAGAGGCCCTTGAGTCTATTAAACAATTATGAACATTTTTGTTATAAATCTCATAGGTTAAGAGAAATGGAGGAGTATGAGAGATGGATTGATCACATATCATAATTAAGTCTGAAGCATATACTTTTATTGAAGGAGAAGGTGGCTTACCCATTTCATTAGCAACTTGAACTATGACTGGAGCAAGTAAATTTGAAGCAGGAACAACTTTTAAGTCTCTAAGTAAGATTTGTTGTTGTTGCTTCAATTTGGTATGTTTATGAATTGAAATATTTGCCCTAGTTTTCTTCGTGTATTTAACTATATTATACTCAATGGTATCTTAGACAACCATTGTTTTAGATATATGTGGAGAGTTTGAGGTAACATGACTTGTTTGTGTAGACTTTGAATTAGACATTTTTCTTACTGATTTGTCTTTAGCAGGAGTGTAAATTTTTTGCTGTTGACTATGCTATGTTGCTTCAATAATATTTTTGTTGCGTGTGCTGACAGGTAAAGCTTCAAGTTGTTTTTCACTTGATAAGATGAAATCCCACATTCCATTAAGTTCAACTTCTTCTTCTTCGTCATATTCTTATTCCTCTGTTTGTTCTTCCTCCTCTTCTTGATCTGATTCAACATTAGATATAATATTTAGAGGTTGAGAATTAGAGGATTGTCTTTTCTTAAAATTCCTAAAACTCTTTTTTGAATTTGAATTTTCTATGACTTGTTTCTTGATATCTGCCATCTTGTTGGTCATGGTCTTCAAATTTTTTTGAAGACCTTCTATGTCAAATGGATCCTTTGGCATTTTCTTCTTAGAGTCATATTTGAAAGATATCTTCTTTGATTTTCTATCTTCCCAATAATTCTTTTTCTCAAGGGCAGTTATGCGTTTCTCTACAGATAGAGACTCTTTCATATTTTCTGCAAGTGTTGCTAGCTTTGATCTATCAACGAAAATAGCTATATTATATGGAAGGGATGAAATATAATACTCAATTTGAATTTCTGGGCCAGGAACTGCTATAACAGGAATTTTATTGAGTAGTTTATTAAATATTGAATTAAAATCTTTTATATTCTCACCTGGTTTAGCTTTAAGATTTGAAAGATCATTGATGAGCGTAGTAGTAGTTCTGTCATCTCTAAATTTAGCTAGAAATTGTTCTTCAAACATATTCTAGTAAGTTATAGAGTGAAAAGGTAATGAAAAATACCAGGATCCTGCAGATCCTTTTAAAGTATATGGAAATAATCATACAACACAATCTTCTTCAAATACTACTTTCAGATTGATGGCTAACATAAAATTATGAATATGTTCTTCTGTAGGAAGACCATCATCGAGATTAAATTTGGGTATCCATCTTTCGGGATTTTTAGGCAGAGCATGAAGAGGAGCGGGCATGTTTACAACCCCTAGATTTCTCCATGGGTTTACATTTGGTGGAGGGGGTTGACCTGCCATTGGATTTTGGATGGGTTGATTGGGTGGATTTTGAATTGATGATGAGGCAGGTTGAGCAATAGGACTAGTAGTTTGAGTACTGGAACTAGTGAATGTGATACCAACTCTTGGAATGAAATTTGTGGAATTGAGCAGAGGTAATGGGAGTGAATGGGATAAGATCTCGCTGGTGATTGAATTTGATTGAGTTCTCTTTAACTTATTCTGAGTACTACCGATAGGAAATTCAAAAGGGAGAATCCCTGTTTTTTGACTTTCTAATAGGGTTAATATTCTTTGAGGTTGTAAAGAAGACAAAATACTAAGATTCGATAATTGAGAAGATTCAGGCTTTTCAGCATAAATAAATACTTTTTCTAAATTTTATATCAAGGATTGAACTTCTGGAGAATCTTGGTGAAACTCGGGAAATAGTATGGTTTGAGTATCGCTAGGAGATTTAGGGGAAAGATGATTAACTTTAGATTTTACAGATGAGGATCTAGATAATTTCCTAGAAGTTGATTCAGATCTAGAGGGAGAGAGACTTTTTGATTGACCTCTAGATTGATCAAACCATTGTGCCATTCATCAGGCCCTCCTTCTAGCTCCAAAATGTTGAGGCCTCGAAATTCCGCTGCCAAAACATGGGGGAAAACCACCCGGTCCAGACCTTAAAGCAACTCCTTTTCTGTTTGGTGTAGGGGCTCTGACTGGGGATAATGGGACCAATTTCCCAATAAGGATGATTTTGAGGGTGTTATGAATATAGCATGCAAATGGATAATTATTTTAATCTATATGCATCTATCTAAACTATTATATACCCGGGGTGTTTTTCCTTTATGCGATCTAAAATGATATCTTTCAATTGTCAGTAATATAGATCATTTAATAGTTGAAATAGATGAAAATTATGTAAAATGATTCTTCTAACAAAGTAGTTTGCATAGAAGAATTGTGAAAAAAATATCACATTTATTAGTGTGATTACATATTCAATAAGAAATCATAGCTAAATATTAGAACAAAAGTGCATGTAATATTTATATATGATGACGTTTCAAATATATAATGCAATAAAAAGATCACTGTCAATCTATGAAGTAAGACTTAATACAAGTGAATAGAAGTACCATAAGTACAAAGTTCTACTCATGTAAACTGACAACAATGAATCTGATACTTCTCACTTTCAAGAAATTTAAAGAGTACAATGGTGCAACATCAGTTAAAAAGCTCTAATTGTCAAAAGATAACATATGTGTTCCATTAATTCATCAAAGCACTCACAAACTTATAATAGTGCCTTCTTTGCAAATGTTTTTGACAAATTTCTGGACCTTTCTCTAAATGCATGATGAGAAGGGTTTAAATACTAAACTAACTATAAACTAAAATAGATTATTACAATAATATAGAGGAGGTTTCAAACAAACTTCTTCATAAAGCTAACTTAAACTACAATCTAGGAAACTAAACTAACAATTATGATTTATGAGTTCTGCCCTTTCTTTTGAATGTGGTCATGAAGTTAGCAAATATCTACCATTTATTTGAGTTGAGCTGGCTGTGATATCCTTGATCTGATCTGTCCCTTGAAAATAGAGTTTGAGAGTATTGACTGGGATCTCTTCATTGAATCTGTAAGAGACTGCAGAGTCTGATGCTAATGATAAGGTTTGATCAGAAAATTCTAGTATTTTTCTTGATCAAACTTATTTACCTTTTTAATAATTTCCTCCTGTGTATCGGCTCTCTGCTTCCACTGTGTTTCCACCTATCTTGTTTCTGAGAACACATCAAACGTGTTCTCCTTGAGAAGTTCTGTTCTAGACAGTTGTTCACACATAGATTCAATAATATCACTTGATATCTTCGATATCTTTGCTACTGCTTTCTATGCCTGTTTGATTTGCACTTCCCATTCTCTGAATAGAATTTCTTTGTGAAGCTTATCTACTTGAGGTAGATCAACTTCCTTCCCTAAATCTGACACTTTCCATTGGATGTGTTCTTCAATTTTCTTCTCAAGTCTTTCACATTCAAGTCTTTGGATTGCTATCTACTGGATTATTATTTTATTTGAATCACAATAAGAGTCAATTATAGAATCTTGATGACAAAACACTTCTTGTTCTTTCTTTAACTTAGTGTTTAAATCCAGTGCTTCTTTGATAAATCACTCTAATAGTGGTTGGCTTTGTAACTTGGTCGTTGCTACTTCCAGCTGTGCTTGTTTTTCTTTAATCTCTATCTGATGCTGCAATTTAAGGTTTTCAACATCTTTATGAAATTGGGTTGTGATTACTCTAACTTGCTCACTGGAATTATATTTCTCTTCATTCAACAAATTCTCTAGTTCTTGTACTCTAGCTTCCTTTTGTTTTAGCAACACTCTAACCTTAGTAGCTTTATCAACAGTAAAGTAGCATATGTCCCTGCATACTATGATAATTTGGTTAGATGTTTAGTAGGATCATCTGAGGAATATTTCCATAATACATCAATTGATTCATCTGTAGGCTTTGAATTTGTTTCATCAATTCTCCTCCTTTTGTTTATTTTAACTACAGCCTTATAACTAGGACTGTAGAAAATATCCAATGAAGGAATATCTTCAATTTGTAGAACTATCTGATCTGTAGGGTAGGTTGGTATGATTTCTTTATCCTGCATTGCTGGAACTCTTTGTAGTGGTTAACAATTTCCACTATATTTTGAGAGTGTTCAGGTGTCTGGAAACTTATTGCCTGATCAGTATTGGGATTCTCTTTAGGAGTTTTTATTGCTTTGGAAAACTCCTTCCATTCATCTATAAGATCTTTTTTTTTGGTGAAATGGACTGATCTAGTATATTATGACTGTGTTGAACTATTTGAGAATTTAATTCTATTCCATTATTTCTCGTTTCCTCTAGCATCTTTATCTCATGAATTTCTTGATCAATTATCTTTTCTGATATTTCCTTTTTAGATTTGGATTGATTTTCAGAGTGATCTGAATCATGAGATTTCTACTGTGACTGACCTGATTCATCTTCATACATATATTTTACTTCATCGTCCAGGCTGAAACTTGGAGTGTGTTTGTTGTCATATTCAATAGTTAACAAATTGAGAGGGAATTTCTCTAGTCTCCTATTTCTGTACGTTTGGAAAGCTTCAAAATCATCTCGACTTAGTTGAATAGATACATACTTGATAATATCTGAAAATTTTTCCATGCCCTGGAATAGATCATCATATCCATCTTCCTCCTTTACAAAATGTTTTAACTTAAGCTCTGTGATGTATTTTTTAATTACATCATTTGGATCATATAACCTTTTTGGAATTTCTGCCAATTTCAATAAATTAATGTTGGAAACTTCCTTATAAGTATGGCCGATGTCAAATTGTGTAAAAGAGCCACACTGTATAGGGTAATTAGGCCAAATATCCTTTTTAGCATCTTTCAGCTGTTTCGTGACACCATTAACAAGCTGATATGCTATTTCTCTTGCAAGTAACTTATCAGGAATGTAATAGGGTAAAACATGGGGTAAAGCATAACTTCTGAATACTCTAATACATGTAAAATTCTCCTCTGCAAACCATCTAGCTACAAAAATAATGTCTGCATTGGCTTCTTCAGAAACCCTAGGGGCCTTTTTATTGAAAATAATTTGGTGCATAGTCGATATGACTCAGTAATTTTTTTTATAGAAGTGAAGGTGGAAGTCTGAATCCCAGAGTTCTCTATGGTGAATGTGAATTGGGGTAGGGTCTTGGGGAGTCCATTTACATCCCATCGTAGGAAAACTAGAAGAAAAATAGATAGCGTCCATGACATAGGCAGACATATAAAAGGGGGGTATTTATCTGGATGAAATACTCCTTGTATTCCTATATTCGGTAATGTACTTGGCTAGATTATCAGATAAAATGTTTGCCCAATTCAAGATTGATGAATTGATGATTGCGTCAATCAGGGGAACCCCTTATTTTGAGAATCTAGTGCTATCAGGTCTGGAAAATAGTCTACATAACATACCGGTAGCATAATAGTAAGGGTCAAGAATTTGGGAAATTGTGTACATACCAAACTTATCTTTCTTCAACTTCCCCTGTTCGTCCTTCCATTATTTGATGACTTTGATAATATCTGGATGTTCTCCTCTAAATCTCTTCAAAAAAGTCTTTGTCATATTTCTACTGCAGGGGTGGTAGATGATACATTGTTGGTAAATAGTCTGCTCTAAAAGAGCCCATAGTATACATTGTTGGTAAATCTTCTGCTCTAAAAGAGCCCATAGTTTCTCCCTTCGAATTTTTGAACGTTCTATCTTCAATTTCTAAGTGATCAGTTTCCCCCTTAACCATGTATGTATAAGGGAGAATCCTTGGTCTTGCAGCTATCCTATGAACGTATGAGCATGCAATGTCAAAAAGGGTTGCGTCAGAGGTAGATGCCATGCATGTTGAAGAAACTTTCGCTATCACCCTTGGTCCTTCGCTTTCGAAAAGCTTATACATTGCCTCCTATGTCGAATTGTTGCAATCTTTTTTGCAGAAGGTATCTGAAAATAAGGGAGACATCTCTGTATCTTTAGTAGACGACGTCTGAGAAATATATTTTCCATTTTTGCTCATTTTACTCTTCCTCAATCCGTTAACTGGTTTCCTGAAAACAGAGTGAATTTTATAAGTATAGAGAATCAAAGAGACAAATCTATCATTTATTTCAAACATACGCAAGAAGACATAAATCTGTTAACATATAACATCAACTATCAATAATAATCACTCAATTAATATCTCATACACCTTCACGCGTAAGATATATCAATCATTTTAAAGCCGTTAATATCTCAAATTTCATTTTGAGATGACACAAGTTACTTCACATACTTGATCCATTAAATGTCGTCGGTGTGCATATCGAAAGTCATAATTTATAACCATTCGTAATACTTGCCCTTAAATATTGTGAAATGCGATCTGTGCAAATTGTAGATCACAACTTTTATAGGATAAAATTTGGCGTATGTTATTAAGTTATGCAAAATGTGAATTGCGATTTTTGCAAAACTTAAATGACTATGATTTCCGAAAGTTTTATATTCATTTTTTTTAATTTTCTCATCATGTTTGTGAAGTCACAACTTATATCGATTTTCTTTTAATGTTTTTTTAAATTTATTAAGGTAAGGGCGATGTGATAAAGTAAATATAAGGGTGATTGAAGTTTTTTCAAATTTCAAACATATCTTTGGAAAAGTTGAGCGCATATCGCGGCTCGCATATTTTTAAAGTTTATAAGTATTTGAAATTCATAAGATATGCGATTCGCTATGAGCTCAAGAAAATTAAAGCGTAAATTTTTTTCAAAGTAAATATTTATTTTCTAAGTTTTTTGTTTAAAAAAATAAAAACAATTTCCTATTTATTTCTAAAGTGTCCCTATTTATAAAAATAAATGGGGGGTTGTTGTATGACACAATAGATCCACATCAGATTCAAACACCTCCTTTTATGTGCTTCAGTTGTAGTGCATCTTTAGCCCTAGGGCTTTAGATCCACCATTCATATTTGGTGTATTTCTGGAAACCCTTCTAGGAAAAGTGTACGGGAGCATAGGTCTCCATTTTTGGCCTTGTATGAGCATGATCTTTTTAGATCCATTTATTTATATATCCCAGATGCAGTATTAGTCACTAAAACTATGCTATGCTTGCTTCAGCATTTTGTGTAGTAGTGTATTACATGTTTTGGGTGCATTTTGGCATTGGTGGCTTCTTTTGCCTATCTTGAGGGGCTTGATCCCCAAGATCTTGTACTTACGTTTTGTTGTTATACATAATACTATGGATCTATCATTTGGCTCACATGTAATGTGTTGATACTTGCTGATATTTTTATATTCATGCACTATAGTCCTGCTTTTACCATTAGGAAATACTACATATCATGGAATCAAAGTCTGTCCTATTTTAATTGCTAGACTGCAGGAAAAGAAACAATAGTCACCTACGCAAAACATATAAATGGTTAAATATAAACCACATGTTGAAGATCCAAGTGTAAACATAACTATAGGCAGTGGTGCTGCCACCAGAGGAGATGAGGGAAAGAAGGCTAATGCATAGCCATTGATCAGAAAGGCCTCTGACAAGAAGGAAGGAATAAACCTGCAGAAGGAAAAAAATAATTTTATTGAAGCCATGAAGGATTTTGCTGCTGCAGGTGCATCCACATCTAAGTATATCATGGAAGCAAATATTGATGATGAAGTCAAACCTTTTTTACAAGCCTATATTAATTTATTGCACAATCAGAATGTAGTAGACAATATTTAGGCCCTGATAGATAGTTGTGCAGATAAAGAATTGCCTCAAACTAAGACTAAGGCTGTGAACAAGATATATAAGAACAAAAAGAGATCTAGTCTAGAGATTTGCATGACGGTGCAAATTGTAGAGTATGATATGGATCAGGTCATCTTGGACTTAGGTTCTGATGCAAATGTTCTACCTAAGCAGACATGGAAGAATATGGGAGAACCAAAGTTGGAATGGTCCACCATTCAACTACACATGGCCAATTAGCAGAAGATAATTCCACTTGGAAGACTCCCACAGGTTCTAGTAGACATTACTGGAGTAAAGGTATGCACAGACTTTGAAGTGATAAAAATTTTGGATGATGCATACCCCTAACCTACGCTGCTAGGGCTGTATTGGGCCATCGATATGGGAGGCATCATCAATTTGAAGTGCAGGAGCATGATCCTTGAAAATGATGGTACACACGTAATAGTACCTCCGGATCTGACAAAAGGAGAAATATATACAAAACCAATGCACAAAGGAGATGATATATGTAATATTCCTACTTAGCCTAAGCTAAGAGGAATATACATTTTTGTCTCATTTTTTGTTGCATGAATAAATGAATAAAGGAGGACATGTAAAACTCCTGAAAAGAATGAATAAATCAATGCTCATATGAACAGGAATAAATCTGGGCCATGTAAACAAATCACTTGTAGGTGAAAGGGGTTTGAGCTATGAGATTGGGTCAACCTTGACCAAATCTACAACGCTGTATAGATACAATGTACCTCATGGAGGGACAACGCAGTTCTAGATGGAGGCCTCTCATGTGAAAGGAGCTAATTCATTAAGGTGGTTTAGGGTTTGACAAGGCTTTCATATTATAAAAGGAAGAGGGAGGAAACAAGAGAAGGTGGTTGATTGTGCATATTTCTAAGTATCTTGTCTATTTAGACAAATACCATTCTCTGTTGTTTAGCTAAGAATAATGCTACTTAGCACTTGGGAGTTCCTATGCAGGGATACCACCTCTTCCATTGAGGATTCCTTGGAGGAGTCTTGTTAATTTCATCCACTATCAGGCATTTGGCCAAGCTCACCTTTCAACTACAGTGCTGATCCTGCTTAGGATTAGGTTGTCCTTGCAAGTTGCAGCAAGTGGAGGTCAGATCTGCTCAGATCTAGGCCATTTCAAGCCCTCTTTTTACTGGGAAAGTCTTCTATCCCATGGGAAAGAGATTTATGAACCTTTGGAGCTGATATTTCACATCTTGGCATCAGGCCAACTCAGTGCTTCAAGCTACAGTGCAGTTTCCCTTCCAAGACTGTGTTATTTTCAGAGGAGGTTTTGCAGGGTGTTTTGATCCCCATTTTGAGAAGATATTTTTGGTGCTGGGCTTTGCCTTTCACTTTGGTGATCCATGGATTAGCTTGCTGATCCATGTTCTGTATAGATATGGTCTGTTTCTAATGTAAAATAACATTCAAAAATTTCTGAATAATATTGCAGATCTGCTTTAAGGATTGCGAGGAATGCAACAAAATGATGTAATTGTGCTTTAAGCTACTCGCTACCCCACCAACCGAGATTTTCTATGGTTAGGGTGACCCACGAAAACATCTGGCTATGTGGATGAAGGTTTGGAATGAGAATACTTGGAACGAATGGGTTCATATGTTTTTCCATTCACTGGGGCCAATACCTACTACATGGTATTTTGAAACAGAGCTGTGCCGAGGGACCCGCCATTGGATTACAATGACTGACATTTTTCTATCAACCTTTGGCTTGGTCCAGGGATCAAAGGCATTTGATGAATCCTTGTAGGATATAGAAGCACTTGTCTTTGACTCTTTGATGACTCCCAAAATCAGATAGAATGTGCTGCACCAGCATGGGAAGCATAGATGCAAGATATTGTCAATTGTAGGAACATGTCAGTAGAAGATAATGAGGAAGACCCAAGAAATATCAACATCCCTGAGTTTAAAGGGGAGCACGCAGTTTTAGGGCCCTCGTTGGGAATGGTAGATGTAACTAAGCCTTCGAAGTTAAAGGAAGTCAACGTTGGGATGGAAGGATAACCCAAGTTGGCCAAAATCAGAAATTATTGGGATGATGACACAGTGGGGAATGTTGCGGAGCTTCTGACAGAGTATCAGGACCTGTTTCCCACAAATTTCTCTGAGCTCAGATGAATTGTAGGAGACTTAGGTGTTATGAAAATCATGTTGAAACCATATGTGCACCCTATCAAGTAATGACCATATCGATTAAATCCAAAGTATAAGAAAAAAGTGAAAGAGGAATTAGAGAAGATGGTTGTTGTAGGAATCATTGAGCCTGTAAAGAAACTTGATTGGATGAGATGATGGTGGTTCAAGAAAATAGGACTAAGGCAGAGATAAGGATTTGTGTAGATCTGCGCAAGCTGAACAATGCATGTGTGCATGACCCTTTTCCTACTCCATTTTCAGATGAGATCTTGGATAATGTAGGCAGAAAAGTGGATTATTATTTTACTGATGGATTTTTAGGGTATCATCAGATCAGAATTTTTCCAGAAGACCGAAGAAAGACCACATTTGCTACAGAATGGGGGTCTTTCCAATACATAGTCATGCCTTTCAGATTGAAGAATGACCCACTATCTTCTCGTGCGTAGTAGTAACCGTGTTCAAATAATTCATGCACAAGTTCTTGGAGGTGTATTTTGATGACTGGAATGTGTTTGGGCTGGTAAAGAAGCATGTGTCCAACCCGTGCATGATGCTTGACGCTTGTAGGAAGAAAAATATTTCTCTTGAATTGAAGAATTGCATATTTTGCATTCCTTTTGGAATCTGGATGGGCCATATTGTGTGTCATCATGGATTGATGGTAGATCCAACCAATATTGTAATTATCATCAACCTATAAGTCCCCACTGATGAAAAATAGTTGTGGTCCATCCTGGGACATGCCGGATATTACAGAAAGTTCATTCAGGGCTATGCTTTGATCACTGCGCCTATGGAGAAGTTATTGAAGAAGGATGTGTCATTTTTATAGAATGATGAATGTCAAAAGAGCTTTGAGCTACAGAAGGAAAATATGGTTAATGCACCTATTCTAATATTCCCAGACTGGTCCAAGGTCTTCCATGTACATGTGGATGCATCCAGTATAATACTTGGAGCTGTTTTAGCACAGCCAGGGGAAGGAGACATTGATCACCTTGTTTCTTTTTCCAATAGGAATCTCTCCAATGCAGAGCATAACTAATCAACCACACAAAGTGAAGGATTGGCCATGGTATATGCTCCAAAAAAATATAGGCACTATTTGCTAGGAGGGCACTTCAAAATTTTCACTAACCATTCTACTTTGAAATACCTAGTCAATAAGCCTGTGTTGGGGGGGAAGACCTATAGATGGCTGCTGCTATATTAGGAATACTATTTTGAAATCATTGTGGTGCCTGGTAGATTGAATGTTGGACCTAATCATTTGTCATGCATCAGAAATGGGGAAGAACCAACCAGTCTAGAGGAGGGACTACCTGATGCGCAACTCTTTTCTATCAAGGTGGTTGATGAACACTTTGCTAATATTATTAACTTTCTGACCATTGGAAGTGTGCTTGATGAATATTCAGTGCAACAAAATAAAGAGTTGGTATTGTGCGCAGCTAATTTTACCCTGATTGTTGGTCAATTGTACAAGCTGGGAGCAGATGAAGTATTAAGAAGGTATGTTTTGGAACATGAGAGACATGACATATTGGTTGAGGATGATGGAGGGGTGGCAGGAGGCCACTATGCCGGGAAGGCTACTACGCAGAAGGTGATGTGTGCTGGGTTTATAGTGGCCCACACTGCACTGTGATGAACACGCATACTTCCAAGCTTGTGATGCATGCCAAAGAATGGGGAAACCATCGTGGATAGATGAAATGACACTGCAGCCTTAGATGGCCCTGCAGGATTTTGATAAATGAGCTATTGATTTTGTAGGACCCATCAATCCTTCTAGGAAGAAGATTGGCGCGCGCTACATCATAACTGCCACAAATTATGTAACCAGATGGGCGCAGGCTAAGTGAGTCAAGGATTGTACTACATATACTGCTTCACATTTCATTTTTGAGCATATTTTGAATATGTTTGGGTGCCTCAAGATATTGATGAGTGATAGGGGTATGCACTTTGTTAATGAAACCATTAAATCTCTAACGGAGGAATTTCAGATCCATCACCAGAAGAGTACTCCTTATAACACCCTCAGGAAAATGGTGCAGTAGAAGCTTTCAATTTTTTTTGGAGAATACACTCACAAATATCTGTAATGCAAATCAAAATGATTGGGACGTGCACATCCCTTCTGTGTTATGGGGTTATCAGACCACATTCAAGAAGTTGACTGGAAAAACACATTTTAGGATGGTCTATGGGAAAGAAGAAATCATGCCAATGGAATATTTTTCCCAAGCATGCGCATCACAATATTCACTAATATCGTTGGGCCTGACATCATGGAGGAACGACTTGTGCAACTGGTTTCCTTAGAGGAGGATTAGTTCATTGCTAACTTCCATTAGCAAGTGTAGAAGGCGCGCGAAAAGGCTTGGCATGATAGGCACGTCAGGTAGAAGTTGTTCAAGGTGGAATATTTGGTCTTGTTATATGACAGTTGGTTTGCGCGCCACCTAGGGAAGTTAATGAAACATTGGTTGGGGCCATATATTGTGAAAGAGATCACTGATGGGGGAGTGGTGCGCCTGACCACGTTGCGCAGAGAGAGTCTTCCCGGGTTATTTAAATGGAAGCCGACTGAAGCCGTATAGGGATAACCCTATGCCTACCAAATGAATATATGGCCAAAAAATGGGAATCCACTTGTCTACATGCTGCATAGAGGAAAGGCACAGACAGGTGTGACAAGAGCACAAAGGTAGTGCGCAGCAGGAGAAACTAGTCGTTGGAACAGTAAAACTGGGTGAAAAAGTGATTTTACTATTGGATGGAGTAGGTTTTTTGCATTTAATCAGGAAATATTAAGGTATTTTTGACCATTTTTATTGAGTTAATATGAATTTAATGAAGATCCGACCATTTTCACCTTGGATCGCCTATAAAAGGAAGGGCACAAGTCACATTTGGTTCCTTTTCTTTCTGAGTATACTGCGCCCTGAGCTTATCTATTTGTTGCACCAAAAATTTGTCTTTGAGTACTGTATGTCTGGCCGAGAGACCCTCACATCTGACGTGAGTAACCAATAATTTATCTTTTGCCCAAGAATGACGGCCACTAACCCTGAGAGCATGCCATCTGAAGAGCACTTTGTGCTGCGCACAACGTCTACAGAGCCAGGGTCAGATGATGTTCATGAAGTGGTGCCAGAGGTCTAAGAAGTCATGTATACCCTGGCTAAGGGAAAGGGTAAGATGACCAAGGGGTCATCCTCCAAGCTGCAGACCTCCCATATAAATATTACATCCCTGAGCTAAGAAACGAAGGATAGGTCTCCTATCGATGACCCCAAAAAAATACCTATGAGCACCACTAAGGAGGCCATGCTCGTCGAGCCAATTTCATGGCAGCCAAAGTATGTCAAGCTACATAGACCCTCTGTGCGCATTCCAAAGGATGTATATGTGGTGTGGGACTACCTTCATATGCCTCTGATACCGCATACTGCCCTTGTTAATGGAGACGTGTTTGGCAAGATTCCCCTTATCAAATTTGATGATTATGACCTCGCGAATGAGGAGACGTTCCTCGAGTTGGTGCCCGAATACTACCTAGAGAGTGTGTTGTACGATAATTTTGTAAAGGTCGAGCCTATGCCGTGGGCGCGCGGGATGCGCAACGCTGGGATCCTTAATTCGTTGAATATTCCTCACTTTGGGAGGTTCCCATTACCATTATCTACGTGCACAAACTTCTGGCATTAGTGCACGATGGGTGCTTGTGGATCCAAGGACGAATTCCAATAGACTTCGTGCTGATCCACTAGATTGCTGACCTGCCCAAGAAGGGGCCCCATCCCATGGCCAGTTTTGGGAAGAGTAATGAGCTTAAGGTACCTGCAAAGGTGAAGAAGGAATACCACGCCGGAAGAACCTCCAAGGGGTTCCTGGTGCAGCACATCGAGGACTCGGGCATGCACCTAGGAGCCTTAGTACTTGGCTGTAAAATGATGTGCAAGTGCCACCCTAAAGTAGTCCCCGCTCACGTCATCGCATTAACCGAAAAATGTGAGAAGGGGGTCAGCTACAACTCGTCCCAATACCTCTGCTAAGATTTTTTGGACAATGTGCACGAGGTGCAAGACAAAGGGAAGAAATTATGCTACTCCTAGTTGTTGCTGTTAATTGCATTGGTCACATGGGAGACGCCAGAAGGTGCAATCCTCCCAGAGGTGGAGCTTGGTGTGTGTGAAGGGGAATGCTATGCCAATCTGTGGGATTCACCTGACCCAAAAAGAGTGAAGGAAAATAATTTTTTCTGGGTTCTATTTGAAGACACACTAGCAAAAACTATACACTCATGGCCTAGACTATCCCCAATGGCGTATGAGAAGTATTGAAGTACCGTAGATTTTCTGGTAACCATGTGCAAATCCGGTCGCGCAACGACCCTCTCTAGTAAAACTTGCCATTTATGGTGACAAAGGTGGAGATCGACCAGGTCATTTGTAATATTCCCAAATGGGGAATGCAGCAATGCAATGCAGAAAGATAGGAAAATAACACAAATCATATTTTATTAAGCAGGAGGCCAATATGGAGACCATTCATTTGTTATTACAACAAGAAAATGTATGTAAAAAGTGGCCCATAAGATGCATAACAAGGAAAGAAAGCCTCCAATGAAAGAAATCCCTCAAAATGAGGTGCTGCAACCATAAATTAAGACTAAAAAAGCCTTACAACGTTATTTTATTGCCTTTGCATAGCTGTAGATTACACATCAGATCTAGAGCTACTATGTGCTTCAAAAGTTAGATCTATATCATATCCATGCACTGTACAAGCTCCTCTAATGAACCCCCTTGGGGTTTTTAGCAAAACACCAAGTACAAAGTGTAGATCTGAGATCTAAGATTGCAGATCTACTGAAATATTTAGATCTAGAAAGTGGGGCTGAACTGCTATAGGCAATAGAATAGCCCCCTCCAGCGGATCTGCAAAGTGAAGGGAAAATCCCCAACACTAGGAAAATCACTCTCCAAATGGTGTGTTGAACCACCCCACAACTGCACCTATAGAAATAATGTAGATATGGAAGTATACTGCATTATAAGGATCAAAATATAGTTGGCTTGATGCCAAGATCTGAAAATAAAGCTCAAGCACTCCAATACTATCCCTCCAATGAAGTGGAAACCTCCTCCACTGAATAGGAGCACTGAAATGACCTAGTTCTGAAAGATCTAGTCTCCACTTGCTGCAGCTTGCAAAAAAAACCAAACCCTCAACATTTTCATGTAAAAGTAGTTGAAAGAAGAAGCTTGGTCCTAATCCTGATAGTGGACAATGCAATACAAACTCTCCCAATAGCTACTCAATTGGAAGAGGTGGGATTCCCGACCAGGAACACCCAATGCTAAACATCATTCAATCTCAGCTAAACAACAAGAGAAAGATATATGTCTAAACAGAAATATATTTAGAAATATGATAAACATCAACAACCCTCTAATGTTTCCATCCCCTTCCTTTTATAAGACAAGAGCTTGCAAACACTAAACCACTTCCAATGAGATCACTTCTTTCACACAAGGCATCTCCATCTAAAACTACGTTGTGCCTCATTGATGGCCACTCCTCCATGAAAGCACTGTAGATTTGGTCAAGGTTGACCCAGTCAACATGTTTTAGCCCTTGTCCACACCTTAGGGAGCTTTATTCAGCTGAAAATATGACCCACTTTCACATGAGAAGTGGTTTTATTCACAATAAAGAATTTTATGGGTCTCCCTACCCACTTATTCACTTATCTAAGTGACAAAACAAAATTTTAATATTCCCATTAGTTGTAGGATAATTTAGGAGTATTTTAGTCCTCCCCTCCAAAATGTTGCTTGTCCTCAAGCAACTACAAGGACATTGCAAAATATCCATTGGATATGTCTCCTCCCAAGAATACAAGTTTGTCTTTGGTGAATAAACCAAATAGCTTCCATCATGAAGAAGTGGGAGTTATATGGAAAGAGTTATATGCTGTCCATTGGCCTCCTTAAGGCATGAGAGATGATAAATATTGGGTGCCTCAACCCCCATGATGAACTCCAATATCCATGCTATCATCCAAACAAAGTGAGCCATCCTTGGTAGCTCATAGAAGCAGTCACCAATCCCCTACTTATGTAATGTGTAGGGGCTGCATGGTTGAAAATGAGAGATAAGATTGTTCAAATTATGCTATCTCTCCCTCCATTTATGATAAATTTGGAGCTGCTGATCTTGGGCTACAATAATACAGTCCTCATGAAGCCAAAAGATACTTGGAATATCATGATTCCACTCATTGGTTCTAGGGAGCCTCCTTGCCCAATCCTCCATGCATATAGTGAATAGAGTGTCATCACCATATAGGCTCCAAAAGAAATATGGACTAAGTGTCATATGACATCTTGGATGGTGACAATAGTCCCTCAATGGAGACCAACATTGTTCTTCTTCTTGCTGTCTCAAAACATGATATAATAAGTGGCCATCCAACCACCTTCTTGCTGCCATAAGCTTATCAAAAGCTTGAAAATAGTAGAGGATATTAGGTGTTCGCTGAATATGATCCAAGAAAAACATGTCTTGCAAAAAATCCTCCCATGTGAGAGGCTTCTCCCAAAGACATAAGTCAATCATATGGCCCCTTTCATAAGGAAACAAGTGATGTAATGTAGTAGCCATATAATGTCCCATCCTCCTCTTGAAGCATGAATAGATGTGGGAATTTTCATTCCTAATGGAAACATCCAACCAATGTGTCATCCCTCCAATCATGTTCCCAACAAAATTAAGATCAACATCAACATGTGGGATCAAAACCAGTGATAAAAAAATAAAAAAATGCAATTATGGAGGTGGATCATAGTCCCACATGTGGAACCAGCGCAGTAGATCTCCTGACTACATTAGATAGTGATATGGTAAGTGGTTTTCCCACCACTTACTTGCTGCCCAAGTCTTCTCACCAAGGCTGAAAATGTGAGATATATTTCGTGGTTTTGGAATGCACCCACAATGATACAATACCTTCCTTTGTCCTCCAAGGGAGTGGCCATGTTCAGAAATTCTTGTGGCCCAAAGTTGGCCATGAATTTTACATGGAATAATACTCCTTTTTGGAGCTATGGCCTGCATATACATGGTAAAAGAATACAAGTAATAATCAAATGAATAATTATATACAAAAGCATATTATTCACCACAGTTTCTCCTCATACAAATGGAGTGGTGCATAGATGTATCCCCTCTCATTCCAGAAGAGGAAAGAGGTGTCTGAAATAACTCTTCATAGAGTCATATCTCTCTACCAACTCCACATGACTCATGCATATTTTAAAATGTTGATATTGTTCCTCTTCAAATCCCTTCCAAATGTAGCTTCTCATGATAGTGTTGTAGGCCTTCATGGAATAAGTATGGCTGAAAAATAACTCTTCATAAGCCCTTTGTAGCAACTTCTCATTGAGCTTGGAAGCTCTAGATAAGAAGATCCTACCATGATAATAGATGACTTCATCTTGGACTGAATAGTCCTCCTCGTGTAGCTGGTCATCAAGTATCATGCATGTGAAAGGATCCTTTGAATAATCCACCAACAGTTTGGATTTCCAATATGGATCAATCTCCCATAGTGGCAATGCTAATGATCTATCATAAAGAATATTTTCCATATGGCTGCCCTTCTCCTTGACATCTCCCATGCCAAAGGTATGTGTTGGAAGGTTGCTATCCTTCCCTTGCTTCTCCTCCCACAACGTAGAATTTGAAATGAGTGTGGGTGATAAAAATGTTGGGAGAGTGTCTCCCTCCTCCTGGAGTCTACCCAAGACTCTTAGCACTATATCATGGTCCCTCAAAGTTCCTTCATGAGCCAAAAAAGGTCCCTGGTGGAATGAATCCATGCAAGGAGACATCAAAATCTGAAGTAGACTGTATAAATGAGTGGAATAATTTGTCCCTCCCTTTACTGCATAAATCAGTCTCCTTCTTCTGAATATAAACCCCTTGAAATAAACAAGGGTGCATGATCCTCATCCTTGGATGTTGATCCACCCTTTCTCCTCCTCCTTGGATCAAGGTGTTACTGCCCATTACTATTGTCACATGATGCTCCTTGATGACCTTTTTCAAATATGAAAAAGCTCCTCCTCTTGAAGCAATAATTTCATGCCCATGGTGATGGTCCTTCTTCTGAAGTGACAACACTGTTACTGTCTTCCTACTCTTTCTCCTCATCAATATTTGAGAATACCTCATCAATAATGAGAGACCCTAGATCTTGGTCTTCCCTTCAAGAAGGAATCTCCATGTCTTCCTTTTGAAAAGAAAGCTCTTCCTATAATGGGGATCTTGCCCTTGGCAAGGTATCACACAAGTTTTTATCCCCTTCATTAGAAATCTTAAGTGGAGTTGGTGTAATATATCTTTCAAACTCATGCAAATGTTTTGATTGCTCATGTTTTTCTTGCTCAATAAAAGATGTTTCCAATTGTTTTTTATCAAATCTCCTCACTAATCTCTTAGTCAATATTGCATAAGTAGATATATTTTCATTTCTTAATGAAAATGATCCAAATAGCCACCAAGCATAAGCTTTACCTTTAAGATGCAGCACTGCTATCCTCAAAGCCTCCTTTTCTGAAACTTGATATAGATGCAAATATGAGTCTAGTTGATCTGTCCAATCCTTGGATGTGCATGTGGAGGACCCATCAAAATTTGGTAGAAAGAATCTACCTCTTCTACTTCTATTGTGATTGCTGGGTCTTCTTTCTTCCTTGATTTGGAAAAACTCTTCGAAGTTCAAGTGCTCCTTGAATCTCCAAGGTTGAGATTCATACTCCTGAAGATAGTCACTCAAGGTCTCCTCCTTTGGTGCATATTCTTCCTCCATCTCTCTTGCAGAAAATCTGGGCATAGTATAATGTTGCAGATCTGATTGTGTGGCTGAATGCTCACACACATAATATGAAGAACTAGGGCTTTCTTAATGTGAAAATATTCTTGAGGGATCTTCATGTCTTTCCCTCCTCATTCCCTTGATTTCTATTTTAAGCTCACGCATAGTTTGGAGAAGAAGTCTTGAGATCTCCTTCCCTTTCATTCATCCAGATAATGGGGTTTTAACCTTGTCTTCTTTCTCATCAGTATAATAAAATATTTTATGTATCCTCGTTTGATACATTTTCTCTCTGTTAGTAAGAGGCTCCCCTTCTTCAGAAGACATAGTGTTCTTAGAATGCACAGGCTGTGCCAAGATGATGCTCTGATACCACTGTAATATTTCCAAATGGGGAATGCAAAAATACAATGTAGAAAGATAGGAAAATAATGTATATCATATTTTATTAAGGAGGCCAATATGGAGACCTTTCATTTGTTATTACAACAACAAAATTTATGTAAAAAGTGGCCCATAAGATGCATAACAAGGAAATAACTCCTCCAATGAAAGAAATCACTCAAAATGAGGTGTTGCAACCATATATTAAGATTGAAAAAAAATTACAACGTTATTTTATTGCCTCTGCACAGCTGTAGATTACACATCAGATATAGAGTTTCTATGTGCATAAAAAGTTAGATCTATATCAGATCCATGCACTATACAAGCTCCTCTAATGAACCCCCTTGGGGTTTTCAGCAAAACACCAAGTACAAAGTGTAGATCTGAGATCTAAGATTGTAGATCTATTGAAATATTTAGATCTGGAAATTGGGGCTGAACTGATATAGGCAATTAAATAGCCTCCTCCAACAGATGTCCAAAGTGAAGGGCAGATACCCAACACTAAGAAAATCACTCTCCAAATGGTGTGCTGAACCACCCTGCAACTACACCTACAGAAATAATGGAGATCTGGAAGTATACTGCACTATAGGGATCAAAATATAGTTGGCCTGATGCCAAGATCTGAAAATGAAGCTCAAGAAATCAAGAGCCTGAAGGAGAAAAATAGTTGGATCTGGGAGGCCTCAATGGTTTGGATGGAATTGGAGCTGAGTCTCCCAGAGGCACCAAACGCGGTGCCGAGACCCCCAAGGGAGCGCACAAAAAGAGGAAAGGCTCTAAGTTCATAGGAATTGGGATGTCAACTTGACAGAAGACGACCTTGATAAGATAGCATATGCGTTCACACCTGCCTCTGAGGATAGGTGGACAACAATGTAAGAGAAATACAAGGTGGCTGTAATTATAGTCAAGGTTGTTGGTGTTGCAGTTGAAGATTGACAATATCCAAGCAAGTGTGGATCAAGCGAGGTCGATTCAAGCAAGCCAACCTACAATGATGATCATTAGCATGATGGATAGTAGGGCTACTCCTTCCTGGGTGCAACATTCATTGTTGAGAAACTGGAATTGTGTGCGTAGGTGCAAACCTACCCAGAGAGTGGGATATACTTGTCAATGATGCCTAGCGGTAAGCTACACGCAATCCAAACTATTATTACCAATGAATTGCAATGTAGAGAGGCACACATGCACCAACAGCTAAGTGAAGCGGAGAAGAAGGTCGTGGAAAAAATTGAAGAATCCCTCCAAGCTCAGACAACATAGTAGGTCGTAGTAGCACAACAAGAGGAATTGGAACACTTGATTCATAGGCTGTGTGTTGACCTATCAGAGCTGGCCATCCTACTTCCACTGTGCCACGGTTGAAATGTAAATTTTGGTAGCAGCACTGAAGGCCTCTAGATCAGAATTTCAGATAGTGAAGGTGGATTTTGAGCAACATATCTCATCGTTGCAAGCCAAGCTGCAGCTAGAAACTCCCGCAGAAGTGCGTGTGCAGTGGGCGGCCTTGGTCAAGGAAGCTTTAGAGAGTATTTACACCATAGTAGACAAGGGCACCGAGTTGTTAGAAACAACTATGGGGTTATGGAAATTTGTGCAGATGCATCCAATGGTCCTGAAGATATCACAAGAATTGCGTGCCAAGGAGCAGGCTTTCAATGACCTCCAGGAGGCCTTGCCTACTTTTTTACCCGCTCAGCGCATGGCCTATTTATAGATTAGCCAGATCTTGTGAGATGAAGTGGAGGAGATGTGGAGAAAGAAGCATATTGTGATAGAGAGCATGAAGCCATGGGCTAATGAGGCGATGAAGCTGTCGTAGGATCTGGATGCCACCGTAAAGAATTTGAACCAAAATTATCAAAGCATAAATCTCACTGCAGAAGGGATAACATCGTAGAAAATGGTCGACATGGCACAAAGTGTAGCGGATCAGAGCACAGGTGTCCTGATTTCCTTCATTACTGCAATCAATTAGTTGTCGAAAAAAATGAAGACCCCAACATTGCTGTGACTCAGGACGAGTCACAAGATTGTGTTGGGGGCCTGTTGGATCAAGGTCCCTTATGACTGCAATTTTGGGTAATAATATAGTATTTTTTGTAAGTTTAAGTCATGTGCACTGAGAAAAGCATAAGTCAAGGGGCTTTGGGGTGGGTCAAAGCCCCTCATGAGTTGTAATGGGAAAAATGGTAGAAATAGGGGTTGAAAAATATACTTTGCGGACCTTAGGTGAGCGCAGGCTAAAGCTATACATAAGAGTGTAGATCGATTCAGATAGGAAAATAGTTTTGAAGTGAGTTTTGGTATGATTTTCTGAGCTAAAAAAAGTGAACTTATCTGGGTTTAGAAGGCTCCTACTGGCTGTGTGCATGAATACCTTAGTCCTGCTGTGTGTAGACCCCGCTGGTTGTGTGTGCTGGTAGAACTGAAGTATTGTAAGAATGTTATGAACTATGAATGAATAAAGGATTGTTTTGGGATAATTTTGAGTATCAAATGCATCATTATTCCGCTTTATGATTTGGTTTTGTGTATTGTTTCTGTTTACTGCATTACCTGTTTTTGGATCGGTTGTGTAACTAATTTTATGTCTTATATGAATGTTGAATGCATAGATCTATTACTATAATAATGGAATATATCCTTACTAAGTCTGTTAAAGGGATTGCGAGACCTTTAACTGTGTGTGCATATGATAGCCTGCATAAGTTTACCTAGATCTGCCTGGTTAGGGTTCATGTTGTGAAGGTCATACCACTATTGCTATAGATCTGAAGACACCCACATCATTTAATTCTCTCTTAGGGTGTGGAAACCTGGTTCCAACACCCCCCCATACTGCTTTGGGTAAGAATTTGACCTGCGCAAATAGGTCACTGTCGAAAGGGCCAATAGTAAGAGGGTTTTGTTGGTTAACCTTAACTCTGAACCTAGGTCTTGACCCCTCAAGCCAACAAATTCCATGAAGACCATGGGCCAGATGCAACGGAGCATCAGTCTCGTAACAGAAGGACCTACATCACAGAAATTGGTGGAGGAGGCTCAGAACAGTGCTGTTCAAAGCACGGTCATCCTTGTGCCCTTCACTGCATCCATTGAAGAGCTGAAGACCAAGATGTAGACCCCACCTCCTTTGTGACTTGGGATGAGTCACAAGATTGTGTTGGGGGACTGTTGGAGCAGGGTCCCTTAGGACCAAAATTTTGGATCTAATATCAATATTTTTGTTAGTTTTGAGCCATGTGCACTGTATAAGTGAGAGTCAAGGGGCTTTGGGGCGGGTCAAAGTCACTTCATGAGTCGTAATGGGTTAATGGGTAAACTAGGGGTCTCAAACCACAGTTTGAGGACCATAGTATGGGTGCAAGCGAAGGCATAAATAGAAGTATAGAACGAGTTAGATAGAGATCGATCCTGTTGTAACTCCTAGAGACAGCCTAGAGTTTCTATAGACCAGTGCCTAGGACATCTTATAATGTATGGAGAGCAGAGGATGCATAATAGCGTTTAAATTTTGAACAAGACTGGGCTCTCATACTACTTCTTTGCAAACATAAAATAATATTTGAGTGGAACCAAAACTTTAGACATTTTTATGCTTAAAGAGTAATGCTGGATGAATGTAATACTGAACTCAAACACTGCTGTATCAGACAACTTTAAGACAGTTCACAGTAAACAGGGCCGGATTCATGACATATGGCAGAAAAAGAAGATATATAAAGGTGGCTACTGAGCTGCATAGAACGAAGGAGATATTAACTGTTATGAAGACGACACTAAGAAGGGTTTCCCAGCATATGGTGGGCTTATATGACTAAGAATCCATACATGCTAGTAACTTTCGTCAATAGCGCTTCGTAATGGCTAATATAGTAGAAATATGTATGAAGTGAAGATGAAACACTGTATTATACCTGAGCCATTTTTAAAGTACTAGGAAGCTTATGATATAAGTATCAGAGAGATAAATTCATATCAGAAACAACGGGACACTCGCATTCCAGAATATAATACCAGAGACATGGATGTAAATGAAATGAACAACGATATTGCAATAAAAAAGAGAGAATTACACACTACCATAAACCAAGGCCGGAATCCTTATTTAAAGTATAACTCCTTATCATTGAAGCCCAACAGGCTCTTCACATTAGCATTTGAGTCTTCACAAAACACATACAGAAAATCTTTACACAGTCAATTTCTTCCCAAGAATTGGAACCTTTCTTTCTTCTTTGATCTACCTTATATAGGATTCCTCCTATTTCAGCGAGAAGATATTTCGGGGAAATATCTTCTTCGCCTGAACAAAATTTGTTAAAAATCATTTTCATAACAGCAAAATTTCATGATGGGGAATCAACCCTCCCATCATGTGTAAACAGGCCCCGGGCCAATTTCAAAACGGAAACTTAAACAACTGTTTGATGTAAAAAGTAAAATGCAAGAGTGGGGGAAAAACAACCCACTTGGAACTTTGAAAGAAAATAAACTAAATGAAAGTGAAATAGGCCGTTTAGACCATATCATGAGTTAACTGAAAAGTCAGGGGTGAAGCTGAGTGGAAGCCGTTGCAGATTCTGGCCGAGGCACGTTTGCGGAGGAACTAGTATGCTAACTCATGAACTGTGTCAGTCTCTGATGACTCTCAGAGGTTGGTTCTGGCATCGCTGAGAGCTTCTCCACTTTGATAAACGCTTCGCCGAGAGTGTGAATACTTGCCTCAGTAGGGAGCCGATATCTGATCATGTAAAGGAGATTAAACTCCTTTTTGAGGACTGTGACAATGGTACTGGCTTTGAGCTAGGTCGCTTTCCCCATTTGGAGGTCAGTCCGATCTCTTTCCATTTGTAAACGCGCTGTGTATTGGTCTAGAAGCACAAGCACGGTAGGGGCAGTCGGTTCCCAACAGGAAGGGAGTCCGGCTGTGGTGATCTCATCCCATACCTCGTCAAACTGTTTGAAATTGTCGGCCACCTGTTGAAGGGCCCTTGAAGCCGCTGCTTGAGCTTCCTCTTTATCGATGATATTTTGACACTCGATGACTTCTGTAAATCAACTAGAGATGCCATGTCTCCCCAAGTCGTTTGCCCTTAGTGCATAAAGAAATGAGATGTAGTCCCCGGCGTGTTGAGCTCTGTTAGGCAGATCACCCCCTGCCTCATGCAACTTTCTGTTCAGATAAGGAATAGTGGACTTGAGCTCCCCTATCATTGTCAATAATTCCCATTGCTCGGTTACCGCCATGATTATGTCAGACCATATTAAGCTTCTGGCCTCGAGAAGGGTGAGGTTCCCCTTTGCTCGACTCCTCATATCAGCAATGGTTTTGTGTTGCTCAGCCGTGACCTTTTTCTCTTCCTCGACTTCCCTTTGTAGCTCTTCAACTGTTCTGACCTTTTTGGCCAGGGCGCCCTCCAATTCTGCGACCTTTTTCCTGGTCGTGGATGCTTGTTTCTCCAACATTTCAATCTCAGCTCTAGCTGTGGATAGTTGTGCTGACACTGAGTCGGTTCCGCTTGATGCTTCAGCCGTATGACAACTGTGTGAATCCCACCGGGTTTGTAGCTCCGTTGCTCTGTTTTCTAACTCGCCGATCCTCTTGGCCATCTTTTCCTTCTCTTCTCTCTCCCTGAAAAGCCTAGCAGACAGTTCCTTTTTCTCTTCCTCTGCCTGTACCAATTCAGCAGTTTGCACAGGATGTGAAGCCGGTATGCGAGCCTGTCTCTTTGCGGCTGTGATATCCTTCTATAACTTAGTTATAAGTGCTGCTTGTGTACCTTTCCCTCCTTCATCTAAGTTTTTGATTTGATCCTGGAGATCACACACCTGATGTGCGTGGGCACGACAAGAAGCATGTTCCGCTACAAAGGATTCCCTCAGCTGGTCATATTTCTGTTCCATATTTTTTAATGCGAGGGTAATCTGAGATAGTTTGTCTTTCATCATGTCGCAGACTGTTTGGAACAGGTCGCACATGTCATGGACCGGTACCTTCTTCATATCAATGGCCAATTCGAGCACCTTATAACTAGGAACATCAGAATTTGGGTCCAGGATGGCCTCCGCCATAGACAGTACCAGGCTTTCAGTATCTGCATTGATAGAAGCGGAGAGCCTGGTATGGTATTTTTCGACATACCCCCCTAACTCAGCCTTGTATCTGTCTCGGATTGTTTTATTTGTCCGCTCCCTTTCGCTCACCTTGGACGAAGTGGGCTCGATGATGGCTTGCGTAACCTCTGTGTAATCGGAGGAGGCGACGCTGTCCCTCAGCATTGCTATACCCGCCTTGCCTTTACCGAATTCGCCAAATTTCGTGAAGGGTTCCAGTAATTGCCCTTCTCCTATTACTTCTGCTTCACTGGTGGCCACCCTCTGCCTCTTGGGCGGTGGTGCTCCTCCGGAGGTACCTGCCTCTTCTTCGTCGGCGCCCCTGTTCACTTCCTCCTCTTCCCCTGTAGCAGATGAGTCTGTCTCCATCTGCGAAAACATGGGCCAAATTTCAAGGTTAGCCCTCCACTCCATAAATGGCCTCCGCTCATGTATGTAGGGCGTAGACCTATTTCTTTTTCTTTTATTAGAAATGATTTCTCGTGGGTCATAAGCCCAGCTTTCCCCCAATTTCAGGTCCATGTTTTGCAGCATTTTTTCAGCAATTGGGAGGGCATATCTAGATTTTACCACGAAGGGGCCGATTTGGACAGGAAGCCTTAAGATGTAGCCTTTCTTAGCAGGGACAAAATGGAGCTGGTTGGCTTTGAGGGCTTGCCGGATGTACTCGAGGGCGTAAACTCGTCAGACGGGGAAAACTGGCAATTGGTATGGAGCAACTTCGGCTCCGTAGACCCGAATTTCAGTGCAATCTTCATTGAGGAACCAATCTCCGGTACACCTGCAGCCAGCGTTTCATCTCTGGGAAAACCCTAGGTGAAGGCATGTCGTGAATGATGGTGTAGGCGATGGACATGAAAGTGTTCACGAAGTTTGCATAACCCTCTCCCCTAGGTAAATGACAGACGGAGCAATTCCAGTCGAAGACTGGTCTGGGTTGAGAATTCTCAGAATAGACTCTATCTAACCCCAAATGGGCGAACTTATCTGCATGTTGGAACAGGAAGAGGTAGAACACCATTGAGCAGAAGCGAAACTTGCGAGCTTGTGCGAGCTCTTGGAATTGGGTTAGGATGGTTGAGGAGAGGAAACTCGGGATGTCCAAAATAACCCCATTCTGTGACATGAACCATAAAAAGCGAATGCATACCATAGAAACGTCTTCCGGGCTCCCTATCCCCAAAAAGCCGGCGATGAGAGACAGAACAGGTCGAACCTCTTCGACGAACAGACTTAGTGAAAATGGCTCCAATGTAGGCAGGGCAGTCGCCTGGTCGATGGTTATGGAGGATATGAAGTCACGGCGGGCTTCCTTTGACTGCTTATTGAACTGGGTTAGCAAGGTTTCATCTTTGAAACTGAAGTATGTGTCGCTGGGAGGGAAACGGAGGGACTGTCTGATAACATTGGGAGAGAGGGAAAAAATCACATTCCCCTGAGGAGAGACGAAAGCGTCCCGGTGTACATCATAGGCATCTCTGAGCCAGATGATAAAATCAATACAAGAATGGACCTGGGGGGTGACTTGGTGGTAGAAGCCAGACACGATAACTCGGAAACGATCCGCATTCTTGCAATGGCGGCCAAAAAGCAGGGGTTTGATACTGCGTATGTCAAAAGGATATTTTGGGTCGCAGATACCAGACTGAAAATCGTAGAGGGGTTCAAAACCAGGAGGGTTCCTAGACTCACGGACCTGGGGAGTTTCTGGTTCGTTCTTCTTGGGCGTTCCCCTTCCCATGGCTGTCATTTTAAGAATCCGAAAAAGAGAAAGGAAACAGAGGGAAAATAGAGAATGGAATACCTAGACAGAGGGTGACACTGCTCGGGAAAGCGACGCGGGGAACTCTGACAGTGATTGGGGTAGACCAGGCGCTCTTCCCTACTTGGTATTTGCCGTAGAAAGTAACCTGTGTCTTTTTACCAGAGAGAAATACGGGAGTTTGTTACCACTGGAGCGGGCTGTTTGAGTTAAAAAGGTGAATGGGTAGGACGACAGAAGGCAAGTGTCGTAAGGAAACTGACAATGAGACACGTGGCGCGTGGGGATTGGGGATATCAAGGTGTAGGTGCGCGCCTCGTGTCGGGTTAAAGGCTGGTACGGGTCTCAGTACCAGCTGATCTAATGAACTTACCTTACCTTTTATCCACATATGCTGTCCAACCCTTACCGCGCATGATTTCCTACGCCGAACTAACACATGTCTTTCCCTGCTGTGCGGGTCCACCTTTACTCTGCCACTTAATCACATCCCGTGGCCTGTTCTTACCATCCGCTTTCAACCTTGAGTCTTTACCATGCCACGTGTCGTCAGTCCGCGGGGGTATGGGTCTCGTCCTTTCCCCGCTGCTCGACCCCCTCGAACTTTCCACACGTGCCTTCTTTCGTGGTGGCGGCTCCTTTTAATGTTTCCGTTAGTGTTTAGTGCTGCGTCCCCTTTTTACCTTAATATTTCCTGTTTATTTATTATTCGGCCCTTCACCGCTTTGTGTTGTTTGCCCATTTGGCTTTAATACAAGCGCATTTCACCACCTTCTCCCTTTTTGACCCATTATAATTTAATATTTGTCATTTGATATCAAACCTCAATGCGTAGCTTTTCCATCCTTTAGTACACCCGTGGCTAATGCTAAAGATTTGAACAACATTGGCTCCACCTGGGGACGGCACGTTTGTCCCTGAACGTGTCGAGAACTACGCAGACCGCCTGTGTATCTTCTTTGAACACCACTTTGTCTGCTCTTGAGGCTTCTCCCTGGACAGATCATCATGACTCATGCATAACTTGGTAAGAAAAACAAAAAACAGCAACTAATGTACAATATAATACAGTCAGGCCTTTTCGGCCTGCTTCAGAATTGAAAATATGGTTTGAGGAATTGCCCATTTATAGGGTTTTCCAACAGATCTCCCTGCAAATTCTCCAGCTTAAAAGTATTATTTCCTCCCTGCTCTGTAATCTTGAAGGGGCCGAACCAAAGGGGGTCAAATTTACCATGCTTACCTTTATCGGCCCTTCGTACATCCCACCTAAGAACTAAGTCTCCCACCTCTAGATTTCTATCCTTGGTATGCTGATCAAACAACTCTTTCATCTTCTCCTGATAATCCACAAGTTTCTGGTTCACCTGAATGCGCGTTTCTTCGAGTTCTACCAGCTGATTGATTCTTCTGGTCATACTATCTGGTTCTTCCTGAGTCTCCTGCATGAAACGAGCAATAGGCAAAGCTAACTGTATGGGGAATACAGCTGCCCACCCGTATACTAGTTCATAAGGAGATTTTCCAGTTGCCCTTTTACTGGTTATCCTGTTTGCCCACAGAGCAAACTTCAGTTGGGAATCCCAGTTCCTCTGGTTTTCATTTATTGTCTTCTTTAGAGCTCTGACCAGTGTTTTGTTTGATGATTCCGCCAAACCATTTCCCTGAGGGTAGTAAGCTGTAGAATGGCCTAAAGTGATGTTATATTTCTGACAAAAATTCACAAATTTAGTAGATTTGAAAGCTTGGGCATTGTCAGTTACTATTCTAGTAGGACATCCAAACCTGGAGATAATTTTCTCTTCCATGAATCTAATGATTACCATGTCTGTGGCGTTTCGTGCAGGAATGGCCTCTACCCACTTTGTGAAGTAATCTGTAGCAGTCAAGATCCATTTGTGCTGCCCACTTGAGGGTGGGTGAATCTCACCTATGAAGTCTATTCCCCATTGTTTGAAAGGTTCATCAACATGTACAGGAATCAGGGGTAGGGCTGCCAACTTCTGTTTTTCAGCAAACTTCTGACATTTGTCACATGCTCTGACCCAAGTGAAAACATCTCCAAACAATTTAGGCCAGTAAAAACCAGCCTTCAGGATTTTCTGCGCTGTGCTCCTCCAGCTATAATGCCCTCCACAAATTCCCTCATGGAATTCGGTTATTATGTTATTCACCTCACCTTCTATGAGGCATAACAACAATATGCCTGAAGGATCTCTCCAATACAACTGACCATTGGCTACTACATACTTCTGCGATTTCAGCCTTAAGGCTCTGTATTTGGACTTATCACAGCTGGGTGGGCAGCTGAGTGTCAGGAGGTACTCGACTATTTCTTTGTACCAAGAGCTAGTAAGATACTTCATATGTATTTTCAGAGTAGCCATTTCCACCTCTTGTCTCCCTGTCAGCTTTTCAGCCTCTTCAGTTGCAATCATGGATAAGTGGATGCCCAAAGCTTGGTGATTTGATTCTGACAAAATCTTTGCTAGCCCCTGTCCTTTGATTAACTTTGTGGGTCTGATATCCAGATCGTATTCCTGTATATTTGCGATCCATCTACCCCTTCTGCCTTCACTGTCTCCCTGAACAAGGATATCCTTAACTGTTGGTGTGGGTACGAAAGCAGTAATGTGGGACTGCAATATGTACATGCGGAAGGCCTTGAGGGACTTTACCAGGGCGTAAGCCTGCTTCTCCAGTATGTTGTATTTTAGCTCTGCGTCATGAAGTACTTGACTGAAGAAAGCAATGGGTTTCTCATACCCATCCTCGTTCTTTTGTAAGAGAACCCCTGCTACCGTGTGAGGTGATGCAAAAGAGAAAATCATAAAAGGTTCAGTGAAGTCAGGCTTTGCTAGCACGGGAGCCTCAGCAAATGCATTCTTGATCCTGGCAAAGGCCTGTCTTGATTCTGGTACCCATTTCACCTCATTATCCTTCTTTAACATATCTGTGATGTGTCTAACTATTTCAGCATAGTTAGGAATAAATCTTCTGAGAAAATTGATACGCCCTAAGAATACCTGGACCTCTTTCTTATTTCTGGGGAGGGAGATACCGTTTATAGCTTCCGCCCTTTTAGGATCGATTTTGACCCCATCTTTAGTTACTATGTGTCCTAGGAGCTTACCCTCTTCTAATGCAAAGAAAGATTTTTGAGGATTAAGGGAAAGTCCATACCTCCTGCATTTCTCAAAAGTCTTCTGCAAATGCTGAATGTGTTCGGCATCATCCTTTGAAAAGACTGTTATATCATCTAGGTACACCACCAGAAACTTATCATGTTCTCCGACAAAGGTTATGTCCATAGCTCTCTGAAACGTGGCCCCTGCATTAATCAACCCGAATGGCATCCTAGCATACATAAATGTTCCCCACGGCGTGGTGAAAGCTGTCTTTTTCTGGTCCTCCGGGAATACAGCCACTTGATTATAGCCCGAGAACCCATCCATCATGGACATTCTAGAGGCCCCTACCACCTTCTGCAGAATGTGATCCATCTTCGGTAGTGGGTAGTTATCTTTTAGAGACGCCCTGTTCAGGTTTCTGAAATCCACACACAATCTGATTTCGCCATTCTTCTTTCGCACTGGGACTAAATTGGCCACCCACTCAGAATACCTTAGTGGTACTATAATTTTAGCCTTCAGCAATTTCTTTATTTCTTGCTCAATCGAGGGTAGCAATAAGGGATTAATCTGTCTGAGTTTTTGCTTATGAGGTTTTGCATCTCCCTTCAATGGAATTTTATGCTGCATAACACTGACATCAAAGGTTTTCAGGTCTTGATACGACTAGGCAAACACATCTTTGTAGGTCTGGAATAACTTTTGGTACAGTTGTTTGTATTCATCTGGGACTTTCTTAGACAGCTTCACAATCTTTGGATCCTCTTTTGTGCCCAGATTGAGATCTTCGACCTGGTCCTCAGTCACCACTTTATTTGGCTGTAAAGGAACATCGTTTTTATTGAACAACCTCTCCAAAGGTACCAGACCTCGGGGAATGACATTCCCTTTCAGCTACAGAAATCTGTGACCAGCTATCTTCTCTTCCAGCTTATCTTCTGGAATGTCCCCAATTTCCTCTTCACAACTGTCAATCTCTAGGTTGGAAAACTCCCCAACAGTTTCTAAGAACCTCTTCACCTGCTCCTCGTCTTCAAAGACCTGCCAATGCTTGACATTATCCGGGATTGAAGGCCGGTATCTTACTTCGATTTCATATCTCAGAAGAGGGTTCTGAGGTGGGCGGAAGGTACTAGCAGCTACAGCCAAAGAGTCTGCCATTCTGTTCTATTCTCGGGGCATGAATTGAATGTTAAATGCCAAGAAAGAGTTCTCTACGAGATCCCAAACTTCATTTCTGTAGGCCTTGAGCCTAGGATGTTTGGCTTGACACTAGTTTTTTACTTTTCTAACCACCAATTCAGAGTCTCCCATCACCTTTAGATTCTGTATTTTCATACTCCTTGCTGTCTGCAACCCCAATATGAGTGCTTCATATTCAGCCACATTGTTTGTGGCCTCATATTCCAATTTGAATGATAGGGGGACCCATTGACCCATAGGTGAAATAAGCAACACTCCAGCCCGATTTCCTTCCCTGGAATTTGCTCCATCAAAGTGGAGTGTCCAGATTTCAGATCTATAGTCCTGCACTGATGAATCAGTCTTTATCTGACAGAATGAGGGCTCATGGGCATATTCCTGATCTTCTTCCAACATCAGACAGGAGAAGTCTCCATCTCTGCTGTAGACTGGGGAATTTACTGAATCACCTGCCTTGGTGATTGTTTTAACAAATCTGGTCTCTCGGTACAATCTCCTCTCTTGGCCACCAAAGACAGGGATGGTGGCATAGGACAGTTCCAACTTAATTGATCCTCCAATTCTGGTCCCCCAAGACCTCGACAGTAGCATACTGAAGCAGGTTGGGATGTCAACCACTACGATATCCATCACCACACTTTTGGCAGGGATTTGTGCCAGGGTGACTGCTAGATCTTTAATCATGCCCAAACACTTCACCCTTTTGGAATCAAAAGAATAGAGGTATTTATATGGGCGAGTGATTTGGAGTCCCAATTTCTCCATGACAGACAGGGGCATGAGGTTGTGAGATGCTCCTGAGTCTAACATACAATTATGCAACAATAGATCATGGATTACTAAAGATACATAAAAGGGAGGGGTGGAGGGATCTAACTCTTCAACGTGTGGACCGAACACTACCATAGGCCTTTCTTCTTGCAGGTTAAGACTGTCTGGAATGTGTGGTACATCAGGAGTGGAAATGAAGGAGGAGACTTGTGACTGATAGGCAGGCTGTCTCAATAACTCAGACAGAGGAACTGGTATTTTTACTTTTTCGAGCTCCTTTTGTAAACAGAACACAGATGAAGGCTTATCTATTGACATTTCCTTTTCTTTTGAATCTTTGTTTTGCAGAGGAAGCTTAACTTCTTTTACTGTAGGTTTATTTGCAGGGAGTATGTATACTTGTGAAGACGAAGGCATTTGACAATCAGATTGCAGAGATTGGTTAAGGGGCCTCTTACCTTTTTCTAGGGATTCTTGAGTATTGGCTTCTTTCTGTGCAGGTGCTAACTTCTGGGGTGTGTCCTCCTCTTCATCTTGAGTGCGGGTTCTTTTTCTGGATGACCTGAGGTCATATTTTCTGTTAAACTGGGCTTGCATGAAATCAACGAATTGTTTACAGTAGTCATCGATATCTGGCTCTTCAGCATCCTCTTTATTCCTCACTTCTGAGTGAGCTTGTAGCTCCCCTTCCTCACTTTCTTGCACAAGGCATTCGATGTCATCACTGTCTGAGAAGATGGGACATGCCTCATCTTGCTCGTAGGTAGAATCTTCAGGAGAAGCCTCCACTTGTCCCTCCAAGTATAAAGGATGTGGGACCTGATCTTGTTTCTCCTTCTGTCCCCTCTGCAGTATCTGCAAGGGTGGTTTCCTGTACTGAGTATTCAATCCCCTGTTTGGAGCATTTTGGAAGTTCTTTGGGGGTGAATTCTTGGCCTCCATCTCCATCTTGACCAACTTATTTGAGAGATTCTTGATCATTCTATTCATCTCTTCAATCTTGTCATTTGCCGAATCTCTATCTTGACTTGAAGTGGATACTTCTTCTTTGCCTCTTCTTTTAGTATCATGTTCTTGTTTCCCTTTGGACTTGCCAGTTGAGACAAAGTTTGCTTCTATTTCCAATGCATCTGTCTGTGCATCGTCCAGAGTGGCTGGCTTCCTCTCCCTTAGTGAAAAACCAAACTCAGAATCAAATGCTGCCACAAAAACGACCTTGGCAGCAGTCTGATGGGGCTTCATCTCAGTCGGGAGGCTCAGGTACAATTTGTTAAACCTTCTGATGAACTCTGATACCCCTTCATTGTGCTTCTTTTTTAGAGTGTTAAACTCGGTAAGGACATCTCCGTGATCCTTTCTTTCCCCCCATTTTTTGATGAAAGCATCTTCCATAGCCTCCCAGGTGTTGATGGAATTAGCTCCGAGGGTTTTAAACCATTTTCTGGCTTCCCCATCTAGGGATTGCACGAAAAATCTTAGAACCACATCCAAATGCTCAACATTAAAGTTCTCTGCGAAAGAGAAGAAAATTTCCACATGCTTCTGTGCTTCAATGCCATTCTCCCCACTGAATCTGGGCAGAATCTTTAAATAATCCTGTGGCATGTCATTTAAAACTGCAGGTAGCTGTAAAGGAGCGTACCTGTTTTGTAAGAAACCAGGGATATTCGCCATTGGGGGAGGCGGAGGTAGAATGAGAGTCTGAGCAGTGAGTGGTGGAGGAGGGGGTGGAAGTGAAGTATGAATAATGAGGGGGATGTAGTGAACAGCAGCTTGGGGGGTTGATGAGAATGTCGGGCTGTCAACAGCAGATACTTCAGTAACTTCCTTGACCTCTTCAACTTCAGGGGTAGGGTGAAAAGAGTAATGTGGAGTATAACTAGACTCAGCTTCATCTTTGATATGGACACCTCCCTGAGGTGGGCTCTCTGAGTAGTAACCAGTATCTCTTATAAGAGGGTTAGAGCCTTGTATTTGGGTGACTTGAGAAGAAGAGGACTGAATATAGGGGAAGTTTTCAAGGGAGAATTCAGGAATTTCGGTATGAAATGACTGCCTTTCCCTCCAGCCTCTTCTATGTAGGATTCTCTCTAGGTTAGACACAGAGGGTGTCCTTGACTAAGACGTATCTGACCTTAGGTGTGGCTTACGGGGAGCCAAGACTACAAATAGGTTTATCTGTAATATGAATGTGGAGTCGCCAAGGTGAGGGGTGCACAACTCTCAGCTTTTCGTGCTCACCTAACTGAAGAGTGGATAGGTTTTGTCGAGGCCCAGGGATTTAAATTTCTTCAACTTCAATCCCCGGCAACGGCGCCAAAAAGATGTTGTAACTCCTAGAGACAACCTAGAGTTGCTATAGACCAGTGCCTAGGACGCTGTTGTGTAGGCTTGAGAGGGACGCATAACGTAAGTTGGGCCAGGTCGGGGCAGGGCTCTCATACTGCTTCTTTACAAACAGAGAATAACACTTGAGTGGGACCAAAACTTCCGATAGTTTGAAGTATTAAAGAGTAATACTGAACGAATGTAATGATGTACTCATGCACTGCAGTATCAGACAACTTTAAGGCAATTCACAGTAAACAGGGCCGGATTCATGGTATATGGCAAAGATATAAAGGTACAACTCACCCAAGAAATTTGCATAGAACGAAGGAGATATTGACTGGCTATGAAAGGCGGCACTAGAAGGGTTTCCGGCATATGGTAAGTATCACCAAACTGAAATCCATACATGTTTAGTAACTTTCGTCAATAGCGCTTCGTAATGGCTAATATAGTAGAAATATGTATGAAGTGAAGATGAAACACTGTATTATACCTGAGCCATTTTTAAAGTACTAGGAAGCTTATGATATAAGTATCAGAGAGATAAATTCATATCAGAAACAACGGGACACTCGCATTCCAGAATATAATACCAGAGACATGGATGTAAATGAAATGAACAACGATATTGCAATAAACAAGAGAGAATTACACACTACCATAAACCAAGGCCGGAATCCTTATTATAAATCCTTATCATTGAAGCCCAATGGGCTCTTCACATTAGCATTTGAGTCTTCACAAAACACATACAGAAAATCCTTACACAGTCAATTTCTTCCCAAGAATTGGAACCTTTCTTTCTTCTTTGATCTACCTTATATAGGATTCCTCTCCTTTCAGCGAGAAGATATTTCGGGGAAATATCTTCTTCGCATGAACAAAATTTTTTAAAAGTCATTTTCCTAACAACAAAATTTCATGATGGGGAATCAGCCCTCCCATCATGCATAAACAGGCCCCGGGCCAATTTCAAAACAGAAACTTGAACAAATGTTTGATGTAAAAAGTAAAATGCAAGAGTGGGGGAAAAACAACCCACTCGGAAATTTGAAAGAAATAAACTAAATGAAAGTGAAATAGGCCGTTTAGACCATATCATGAGTTAACAGAAAATTCATGGGCGAGGCTGAGTGGAAGCCGTTGCAGATTCTGGCGGAGGCACGTTTGCGGAGGAACTAGTATGCTGACTCATGAATTGTGTCAGTCTCTGCTGACTCTCAGAGGTTGGTTCTGGCATTGCTGAGAGCTTCTCCACTTTGATAAAAGCTTCGCCGAGAGCGTGAATACTTGCCTCAGTAGGGAGCCGGTGCCTGATCATGTAAAGGAGATTAAAATCCTTTTTGAGGACTGTGACAATTGTATTGGCTTTGAGCTGGGTCGCTTTCCCCATTTGGAGGTCAGTCCGATCTCTTTCCGTTTGTAAACGCTCTGTGTATTGGTCTAGAAGCACAAGCACGGCAGGGGCAGTTGGTTCCCAACAGGAAGGGAGTCCGGTTGTGGTGATCTCATCCCATACCTCGTCCGAAAGCTGACCCAGAACGCGCCGGCCACCCGTTCGAGGCAGCGGCTGCACGGGCTCCTCTTTGTCAATGAACGCGACACTCGATGACCTGCGCGTCGGCCCGGAATGCCATGTTTCGGTGGTGCCCATGGTGCGTAAAGACAGATGTGATCCCGGGGCGTGTGGGTTCGATGGCGGGTCACACCTCTTTCTGTTTCTCGTGAGATAAGATGGTGGTTTGAACTCCCTATGTTGTCAAAATTTGTTACTCAGGTTGCAGCAGTGATGTCGACCGGATTCGCTTGGCCTCGATCAGGGTGAGGTTCCCCTTTGCTCGACTCTTCATATCAGCAATGGTTTGGTGTTGCTCAGCCGTGACCCTTTTCTCTTCCTCGACTTCCCTTTGTAGCCCTTCAATTGTTCTGGCCTTTTCGGCCAGGGCGCCCTCCAACTCTGCGACCTTTTGCCTGGCAGTGGATGCTTGTTTCTCCAACACTTCGATCTCAGCTCTAGCTGTGGATAGTTGTGCTGACGCTGAGCCAGTTTCGCTTGATGTTTCGTCCGTATGACAACTGTGCGAATCCCACCAGGTTTGTAGCTCCGTTGCTCTGTTTTCTAACTCGCCCATCCTCTTGGCCATCTTTTCCTTCTCTTCTCTCTCCCTGAAAAGCCTAGCAGACAGTTCCTCTTTCTCTTTCTCCACTTGTACCAATTCAGCAGTTTGTACAGGATGCGAAGCTGGTATGCGAGCCTATTTCTTGGCGGCTGTGATATCCCTCTGCAACTTATTTATAAGTGCTGCTTGTGTACCTTTCCCTCCTTCATCTTGGTTTCTGATTTGATCCTGGAGATCACGCACCTAATGTGCGTTGGCACGACAAGCATTCTGTTCCGCGACAAAGGAATCCCTCAGCTGGTCATATTTTTGTTCCGTCTTTCTCAATGCGAGGGTAATATGCGATAGTTTGTCCTTCATCATGTCGCAGATTGTTTGGAACAGGTCGTTCATGTCGTGGACCGGTACCTTCTTCATATCAATGGCCAATTCGAGCACCTTATAACTAGGAACATCAGAATTTGGGTCCAGGATGGCCTCCGCCATAGACAGTACTAGGCTTTCAGTGTCTGCATTGATAGAAGCGGAGAGCCTGGTATGGTATTTTTCAACAAACCCCTCTAACTCAGCCTTGTATTTGTCTCGGATGGTTTTATTCGTCCGCTCCCTTTCGCTCACCTTGGACTAAGTAGGCTCGATGATGGCTTGTGTAACTTCTGTGTAATCGGAGGAGGCAACGCTATCTCTCAGCATTGTTATCCCTACCTTGCCTTTATCGGATTCGCCAAATTTAGTGAAGGGTTCCAATTGCCCTTCTCCTATTACCTCTGCTTCACTGGTGGCCACTCTTTGCCTCTTGGGCAGTGGTGCTCCTCCGGAGGTGCCTGCCTCCTCTCCACCTGCGCCCCTGTTCACTTCCTCCTCTTCCCCTGTAGCAGATGAGTCTGTCTCCATCTGCGAAAACATGGGCCAAATTTCGAGGTTAGCCCTCCACTCCATAAATGGCCTCGGCTCATGTATGTAGGGCATAGACCTGTTTCTCTTTCTTTTATTAGAAATTATTTCTCGTGGGTCATAAGCCCAGCTTTCCCCCAACTTCAGGTCCATGTTTTGCAGCATTTTTTCAGCATTTGGGAGGGCATATCTAGAGTTTACCATGAAGGGGCCGATTTGGACAGGAAGCCTTAAGATGTAGCCTTTCTTAGCAGGGAAAAAATGGAGCTGGTCGGCTTTGAGGGCTTGTCGGATGTACTCGAGGGCGTAAATTCATCGGACGGGGAAAACTGACAACCAGTATGGAGCGACTTCGGCTCCGTAGACCCGAATTTCAGTGTAATCTTCATTAAGGAACCGATCTCCGGTACACTGGTATTTCCCAGCCTGCAGCCAGCGTTTCATCTCTGGGAAAACCCTAGGTGAAGGCATGTCGTGAATGATGGTGTAGGCGATGGACATGAAAGTGTTCATGAAGTTTGCATAACCTTCTCCCCTAGGTAAATGACGGATGGAGCAATTCCAGTCGAAGACTGGTCTGGGTTGAGAATTCTCAGAATAGACTCTATCTAACCCCAAATGGGCGAACTTATCTGCATGCTGGAACAGGAAGAGGTAGAACATCATTGAGCAAAAACGAAACTTGCGGGCTTGTGCAAGCTCTTGGAATTGGGTTAGGATAGCTGAGGAGAGGAAACCCGGGATGGCCAACATAACCCCGTCCTGTGACATGAGCCATAGAAAGCGAATGCATACCATAGAAGTGTCTTCCGGGCTCCCTATCCCCAAAAGGCCGGCAATGAGAGACAGAATAGGTCGAACCTCTTCGACGAACAGACTTAGTGAAAACGGCTCCGATGTAGGCAGGGCAGTTTCCTAGTCGATGGTTATGGAGGATATGAAGGCACGGCGAGCTTCCTTTGACAGCTTATTGAACTGGGTTAGCAAGGTTTCATCTTTGAAACTGAAGTATGTATCGCTGGAAGGAAACCGGAGGGCCTGTCTGATAACATCGGGAGAGAGGGAAAAGATCACATTCCCCTGAGGAGAAACGAAAGCGTCCCGATGCACATCATAGGCATCCCTGAGCCAGATGATAAAATCAATACAAGAATGGACCTGGGGGGTGACTTGGTGGTAGAAGCCAGACGCGACAACTCGGAAATGGTCTGCACTCTTGCAATGGCGGCCAAAAAGCAGGGGTTTGATACTGCGTATGTCAAAAGGATATTTTGGGTCGCAGATACCAGACTGTAAGTCGTAGAGGGGTTCAAAACCAGGAGGGTTCCTAGACTCACGGATCCGGGGAGTTTCTAGTTCGTTCTTCTTGGGCGTTCCCCTTCCCATGGCTGTCATTTTAAGAATCCGAAAAAGAGAAAGGAAACAGAGGGAAAATAGAGAATGGAATACCTGGACAGAGGGTGACACTGCTCGGGAAAGCGACGCGGGGAACTCTGACAGTGATTGGGGTAGACCAGGCGCTCTTCCCTACTTGGTATTTGCCGTAGAAAGTAACCTGTGTCTTTTTACCAGAGAGAAATACGGGAGTTTGTTACCACTGGAGCGGGCTGTTTGAGTTAAAAAGGTGAATGGGTAGGACGACAGAAGGCAAGTGTCGTAAGGAAACTGACAATGAGACACGTGGCGCGTGGGGATTGGGGATATCAAGGTGTAGGTGCGCGCCTCGTGTCGGGTTAAAGGCTGGTACGGGTCTCAGTACCAGCTGATCTAATGAACTTACCTTACCTTTTATCCACATATGCTGTCCAACCCTTACCGCGCATGATTTCCTACGCCGAACTAACACATGTCTTTCCCTGCTGTGCGGGTCCACCTTTACTCTGCCACTTAATCACATCCCGTGGCCTGTTCTTACCATCCGCTTTCAACCTTGAGTCTTTACCATGCCACGTGTCGTCAGTCCGCGGGGGTATGGGTCTCGTCCTTTCCCCGCTGCTCGACCCCCTCGAACTTTCCACACGTGCCTTCTTTCGTGGTGGCGGCTCCTTTTAATGTTTCCGTTAGTGTTTAGTGCTGCGTCCCCTTTTTACCTTAATATTTCCTGTTTATTTATTATTCGGCCCTTCACCGCTTTGTGTTGTTTGCCCATTTGGCTTTAATACAAGCGCATTTCACCACCTTCTCCCTTTTTGACCCATTATAATTTAATATTTTCCATTTGATATCAAACCTTAATGCGTAGCGTTTCCATCCTTTAGTACACCCGTGGCTAATGCTAAAGATTGAACAACAGATCCATTATTAGAGATTTATGATAGAGCTGAGATGTTGAATATGTAGTAAGCATTTGTGTTTGAAAGTCTCCTACTGGTTGTGTGCATGGAGACCTTAGTCCGACTATGTGCAGACCCCGTTGGCTGTGTGCGTGGGTAGATCTATTGAATTGTAAGGGTTTCTGTGAAGAATGATAAATAAAAAATTGTTTTGGTAATTCTGTGTACCTAATGCATTTATGATTCACTTCTGCATATGATTTCTACTTTCTATGTATGATTTATGTTATCAGTAATCAGGATCGATTTGCGTGCATGTTTATAAAGTTTGTTATCACTTAGAAAAATGTGAAACAATTACTTGAAATGGTCATACAGTCCATTTATCAAAGGTCTCAAGTTGGTATAGGAAAATTTCATTTTTTGCATATTTAACCTATCCTAAAGTTCAACACCACCTCCATTTTTTCTCAATCCACCTCCATTCAGGTCATTTCATGTCCCATTAGTCATCATTTGTTGTTAGATTTAATTTCCCAAGAGATTAATTTAAAAAATGACACTTAAGCCAGTTTTACCTCTTTTTGTAGCGTTTTACACAGTGAAATACCAGTTTTCGCTACGAAACTGCCTAATAGTTTCATAGCGAAACTGTCAGAGAATGAACTATCTACACTACGAAAAACTGTTTTACTGTCTGTCTTGTCAAACTTGATGCAAAGTGTCTGTTCACCATTTGAGGAGTTAGGGTGGATGTCATTCGAGTCTGTTAGGGTTAATTTAAAAGTACAAAGGTCATGTTTGAGGTCATCATTACCATTTTTAGCATGCATGTGTCATGATTAAGGCATGAGTTGTCATTCAACCAGGTTTGGAGATTAACATTTGACAACAAACCCCTATACTACTGGCCCTTTCGGCAGTGACCTGCTTGCGCAGGCCAAAGTATCACCTGAAGCAGTATGGGAGGGTGCCGGAACCAAGTTTCCACACCTTGAGAGAGAGTAGGTAAGTCAAACAGATCCACGTTCCCAACCTATTAGGTTCGCACCAGAAATATCTATTCACAGGGTAGTCAACAGTATAATCACAATATACAGAGCTATTATCATGCATAGATATAGTTAATAACTCTGCATCCACGTGTGTATCAGCGGTTATCAACACATATTATCATAACGCATCATCAACAGATTACAGTTATACCATAACATAGACAAATTCGCAGCATAAACAGATAAAAAATAGTATTCGTAATAGATCCAATAGTTCGCATCAACAGAAATATATTAGATTAGATAACACATAAATACTTCAACCATATCCACATATATTAGCATCCAAAACCCAATCCAATCTAACACAGCCTGCACACACAGCCAACAGGGTCTGCACACAGCAGGAATGAGGATCTCCATGCACACAGCCAGCAAGAGTCCTTACCCTAACGACCCAACAACAGATTTAACAATTGTCACTTAGCATCAGACTTAATTATTTTCTACCTTAAGACTCAAAATGTTCATCTATTTATATCGACTTAGCCTATGCTTCCAATGGTCTGCAAAACGTGGTTTGCGGACTCTTGGTCTACCCTTGACCCATTGGAATGCATTCGGGGCTTAGACCCACCCCAAAACCCCTGAGTTAGACTAATTAAGACCAAAAATATACAAAATTGTATAAAATTCATAGCTTTTAGGTGACCCTGTTCCAACAGTCCCCTAACACAATCTTGTGACTCGTCCAGAGTCATTGTGATGGTGGGGTCTCCACCTGTGCCTGCAGTAGTTTGATCGCCTCAACCAGTGTGGGTAGTACTCCTTCACTCTGAGCAGCAGTGTTCTGAGAAATATCCACTAACTTCTGTGAATTTGGTCCTTCTGTTGCAGCCGTGACGCTTTCCAGAGTCTGGTTCAATTGTTTAACAATGACGTCAATATCATGGGCGAGCTTGAGGGCTTCATTAGCCCATGGCTTAAGACGCTCACTCAGAGTCTTCTTCTTCTGGTGTAGTTCGTCGATATCATCCCAAAGGGCATGGCTAGTTCACAGTCGTGCTAATCATTGAGCAGGAACCATAGTAGGTATCGTGGCTTCCATCTGCTCGATCACTTCTTCCTTTTGTCGTAGGTCCTAGTTGATTTCACTCAAGATTGAGTCACGTTGTACCTTGGTCCATAAATGCATGGCTGTATCCAACAATTGGGCACCCTGAGCAATCTATCTTGTAATAAAATTTGTAGCTACAGTAACCAGTGCAGCTCGTTGGGTCCGTACCTCCGTTGGTGTCTCTGGCTGCAACTTGGCCTGCAAGTTTGCGGTCTTTTGTTCCATTTTCATTTTGACTACATGAACCTCCATCTTGGAGGCCTTTAATGCTGTGACCAACCCCTCAATATTTTCCTGGGGGGTGGCATTGGCTGGGATTTCTTTGGTAACATCCACGCAGAGTCTACTAATTAAGTGTTCTAGCTCTGTTTGTTTCACGATGGCGAGGGTACAGGCAGCCTGTACCTAGGAGACTTCAATGTTCTTTTCCTCAATTGTCTGCTCAGCTACATTGAGCTGCCGGTGCACTTGATGATCACTGTGTTGAATTTCTTCGAACAAGGAGGTGTGGAGAACCTGCAATGCTTCTTGTGGCAACCTGGCCAGATCCAGCTATACCTCTGCGCACACCTGGACCTGCACTCCTAAGTCAGGTGGACTTATCACGAGGGTTGTGACTGGCAAGGAACATAGGCGAATTTCTGCTGTAATAAGTGATGCACTGCTAGTTGCTGAGGTCATTCTTATCTGAACCATATTGGTTTGTAGTGTGTCCTTTTTCAGTTGTAGGGCTCTGAGCTTGGCCTGAAGTGTGTCGAACACGGCTTTCTGTTGCCCTTCCAGAGCCAGCCATTTCTCTTCAGCGGCCAAGGTAACCGCATCTGCAATTTTCTCGAGGTCCCCTTCAGTGAGTGTAACTAATTCATCACGTTAGAGTCGTTGGGAGGGCTGCTTCTTTCGTGGCCCCTTAGCAGGGTCACCCGTTCGCTTTGTTCCTTGAGGGGAGTCAGCACCTCCCGCCTCCTGTCCTTTGGTACCGAGATCCTGCTGCGCATCCTTCTACACTGTTGCGTCTGAGCCTTTCCTTGTACTCTTACTGGGTTGCAAACCTTTTTGTGATGCGGCTTCAACGCCCTTCCTTGTGCTTATTCTCGGTCCTCCAATTTCTTTTGCAGGTGGGGTGAATTTCAATGTGCTTGTTCCTTTAAAGCCCTTCGCACTTGTTTTAAAGCCAAGCTTCCAGTGAGGAGGCCACTGCGCAACTAAGGGATCAATTTTTCATCGGCAGCCATATAGGGGAGTGAAAACCACGTAGAATCCTTGGGCCTTGAATTTGGACATTATGCATAGTCACCTGGAAAGCAGCAATGATTTTATATTTATCATAAATGGCTGGCGATAGACGTGGCCGGGAGTTGATAGCTGCTGCGAGCCCACTCTAAAATAATACTCAGAATACTTGGTTGTCTTCGATGCGCTACACATCCTTAGAGTCCCATAAGTTCATATAATGAGTCCCTTCGCACATGTCTTAGGTGAGCTCAGGGAGGACTGATTCCTCAGGTGCTTCCCAGGTGACCAACACAATGAGAATTAACAACCAGGAATAACAAAAGGCTTGTCCCTGCTCCTGGGATTCTTGGAAATTGGCCAAAAACTCGTCGTACAAGTATTGGGACCAATTGAAGTAGACCCCTTTCTCGCATTGGCCTACTAATTGGATTACATATGTAGGGATGGTGGCAACCTGGAATTTTCGCATCATCTTGCATGCCAACAACATGGTACCCAACTGCGTACCAGGGTCACTGATGGATTTTATTATGAAGCCTCAAGTATTTCGCTCCACATGGTAGGTTTTACGCACATATTCAGCAGTCTCCCCTTCATAATTTTTACCAACGCGCTCCAGAGCATCTGGTCCTTTCATGGAAAAACCAGTATTTTGGTGAATGAGCGCAGCATTGATGGGGATTCGATCCTGGATCCATAGGCAACCATTATGAACCACGACGAGAAATTGACGTGCCAGATGATCCATGATATTGTAGTGCCGAAGTGCAACATCCTTAGTAGGTTCAAGAGCCCAGACCCAACCAATCCATGCACCTAGTGCATGGGGAAAATCTTTATCCCATCATCTTCCTGAATTCTGTCAAGGTATAATTCGGGTGCCAACTCAGGGAAGTCCTCCAAATTGGCCAAGTCATGATCATCAAATTTCACCTCATGGAGCCTTCCAAAAGGTTCTCCAATGATATGGACCTCACTCGGGATCAGTGACATCTATAGGTAGGTGCGCAGGCCATCAAGGCTCTTCGGCGTGCGTGTGGAGGGCCTGCGGGGCCAAACAAAGGGTGGTAGCCAATTGATTGGTTTGGCTGCCTGGGCCTCCTCTTGAGTAGCCTAAGGTTGCTTTGTTGGTTTAGGTGATCCTATTGGGGCTACCCCCGATGGGGATTTCACATTCCAAGAAGAAGTATGGGGCTTCACCCCAACCCACATTGTGGGTTTCCTTGACATAGATATAACCTCTTCAGCTTCTGACTTGATTTCCACTACTTCCTTGGTTTCTTGCTCCACCGAGGTCACTAGTTCCGAGGCTTCCATGGCATTAGTGGTCGTCATCCTAGCATGGAAGATGAATTCTGGGTTGCTACTGTCAAAGGGATTAGGCTACTTAGACATGAAAGGAACACAATAGGCACATAAACTCTTACAACACAAATTATTCAAGGAAAAACACACCAAGTACAAACTATTCAAGCGATATCGAACCCTTGTCTGATCTATCCTTCTCCTTTTATAGCCTTTGACCAACGGTTGGGGTAAACTTCACTTGGAAATTACCATCAAGGAAACGGTAAAAAATCTCCATAAATCACCTCATTAAATACTGGCCACCCACTCCTGTCAATGGTAAATTTATCTTTTTACCTGATTTTACTATTCCAACGGCTAGTTTCCGCACCTCCTGTGTGCCCAGAGCACCCTTGCAATCCCTACGGACCTCCTATACGCCCAACGCGCTTCTGCGCATCCAGCGCACTTGCTGTGTTCTGAACATACGTCTGCGCCTTCGGCGCACCCCTCCGAGCTTTCAAACCTGCGGCCGTGCCCTGTGTGTACCGTGGTAATTTCTGTGCTTACCTTCCTTGGTGGACATAGCCCATTTTAGACAACTACTCCGTCCATATAGTCATTTTATCCGATACGGTTTGAGCCGACTGCCATTAACATAGCCAAGTAGCATATCGCCGTGCAGGGTGGCTAATCGAACAGCTCCACCATCGATGATTTCTTTAATTGCAGAGGGCCCTAGCCAGTGTTGTCAGAACTTCCCCAGGTGTTTCACAAACTGGATATTGTATAGTAGCACTAGTTCACCCTCCACGAAGGTCTTTTTTCGAATATGTTGATCATGCCATGCCTTATCCCGAGCCTTCTGAACTCGTTGATGGAAATTAGCAATGAGCGATATTCCTCCAAAGCCACAAGTTGTGCTAACCGCTCCTCCATGACATAAAGCTTCACCATATTTGTAAAGGATGTGATGCGCAAGCTAGGAACAACGTATTCCATGGGCATAATGGCCTCCTTGCCATAAACCATTCGAAACGGTGTTTTCCCTATCAAATTCTTACATGTGGTTTAGTAGGCCCAAAGAATAGACGGGATGCGCACATCCCAGTCGCTGCGATCGACATTACAGACCTTAGTTAGTGCATGCTGCAAGAATTTATTAAAAGCTTCTACTGCCCTATTTTCCTGGGGATGATATGGAGTGCTTCTCGCATGATGGATCCATAATTCTTTCGTCAAGGCCTGTATTGTTTCATTGACAAAGTGCGTACCTCTATCGTTCATCAAGATTTTCGGATATCCAAATTTGGTCAGAATCTGCTCAAAGATGAAGTGCGCGGTGGTATCTATTGTGCAATCCTTCATCGCTTGTGCTTCCACCCACCTAGTTACATAATCAATAGCAGTTATAATGTAACACATACCTGTCTTCTTTCCTAGTGGGTTGATAGGTCCTACAAAATCTATGGCCCATTTGTCAAATGCTTGCAGGGCCATTTGCAGTTGAAGGGTCATTTTATCCCTGCGAGACGACCTTTTGGTTCGTTGGCATGTATCGTAGTTCTTACAATAGTCGTGAGAGTCACTATGTAGGGTAGGCCACCATAAACCAACTCTCAAGATATTTTTCACTGTTTCTTTTCCTGCGTAGTGACTTCCTGCTACCCTGTTGTGGGCTTCTGCCAAGATAGCATGCCGTTCATGCTCCAAAACATACCTTCGCAACACTTCATCAACCCCCATATTATATAGATGACCTTCGATGATGGTAAAATTTGCAGCGCGAGTTACCAACTCTTTCTTTTGTTGTACCAAATATTTGGCCAGTATTATGCATGTAGTCAGGAACTAGATGATGTCGGTAAAGTGCACATCAATGACCTTAATAGAAAACAACTGTGCATCAGGTAATTCTTCTTCCAGGTTGGTTGGTTCCTCACCACTCTGAATTCGGGAAAAGTGATTCGGACCAGCATTCAACTTCCCTGGCTTGACAATGATCTCAAAGTCATATTCCTGGAACAACAATAGCCATCGGTAGATTCCCCCCTCCCCAACACTAGATTATTCACCAAGTAATTCAAAGCTGAATGATCTGTAAACATTTTGAAGTGTCCTCCTAATAGATAGTGTCGATACTTCTGTAGGGCATAGACAATAGCCAAGCCCTCCCATTCCATGGTAGAGTATTTTCGATCTGCACCAGAGAGTTTCCTACTAGCAAATGCAACCAGATGATCAATGTATCCATCCCTAGGTTGCATAAGGACTGCTCCTAGGGTGATTCCTGATGCATCAACGTGAACATGGAACACCTTTTCCCCATCAGGAAAAATGAGGATAGGCACTGAGACCATATTTTCCTTGAGTAGCTTGAAGCTCTTCTGACACTCGTCATCCCAAAAAAATGAAACATCCTTCTTAAGCAGCTTTTCCATAGGTGCTATGGTAAGCACGTACCCCTAAATGAACTTTCTGTAGTAGCTTGTGTGTCTGAGGATCGAACGCTGCTACTTCTCAGTTGTAGGTACTGCCAGATTTATGATCACTAAAACTTTCACAGGGTCAACCATCAACCCCTGTCGGCACACTATATGTCCGAGAAAGATTCTGAAGGGTACGTAGAAGATACACTTCTTGATATTCAGGGAAATCTAGTGCTTTCTATAGGCATCCAAGATCATGAGTAGGTTAGAAACATGCTTATTTACTAAGCCAAAGACAATCCAACCACCAAAGTAAAATTCCAAAAATTTGTGGATGAAATCTTTGAACACTGTGACTACTACTCGTGAAAATATAGCAGGGGAATTCTTGAGTCCAAATGGCATGAACGTATACTGAAAGGATCCCCATTCAGTAGAAAATGTTGTTTTTCTACGATCTTCAGGTGCAATTCTAATCTGATGGTATCCTAAGAACCTGTTAGTGAATGAGTACACTTCCTGCCCTCCTACGCTATCAAGGATTTCATCTGAGAACAGTGTGGGAAAGGGATCATGCACACAAACATCATTCAATTTGCGTAAGTCCACACAGATTCGTATCTGTCCCTTCATATTTTTCTCCTGAACCACCATCGGGCTTACCCAGTCCGACTGGTTTGATGTTACCTGCGGCGAGCATTTTATTGATTTCTTCCTTAAACTTTTTCTTATACTTAGGATTCAGTCGATAAGGCCGCTGCTTCACAGGGTGCGCATCTGGTTTTAGCATGATGCGCATGACCCCTAGGTCCCCTGTGATCCCCTTAAGCTCCCAAAACTTCATCAGGAATAAGTCTTGATCTTCTGTGAGCAGTTTGACAACTTTTCCTACTGTATCATCATCCCAATAATCCCCAATTTTAGCCAGCTTAGGCTGCTCTTCTGTGCCAATGTTGACTTATCACAACTTTAGAGGCTTCGTAACGTCCACAGTTTGTAGTGGAGGTCCCGCAACTGTGCGCTCTCCCTCCAACTCTAGGATAGAGACATTGTGTGGATCCTCATCGTACTCTTCTATGGTTATATCGCGACAGTTGGAAATATCTTGCATCTGTGATTCTGTAATATTCCAAAATTAGCATGCAGCTAATTGGAATATTATTTTTTGTTGATTTCACTTAGGAGATGAATAAATGGGTAAGGAGGCCCATACATTTCAAAAATATGAATAAAATCCCTTATAGTGTGAAAAGGGATAGTCATAAGAGCTGGATTTCACACCCTTATGTGTGAAAAGGGGCATTTTCATGTGGACAAGGTCAAGTTTGACCAAGTCAACAGTGCTGGGATAGGAGGTGAAGATCATCTTTAGAGACAGTGCAGAGATAGTGGGAGGAAGATTCCTTGGTGGAGGAAACCCCTAATGAGTGGGACCCATGGTGAGAGGGCTTTCATTTGTATAAAAGGAGGGCAAGGCAGCCATAACAAGACATGTTATGGATTATTGATTTTATGGTCTGGTTAGACTATTGTGTATTCTCTTACTGTTTAGCAGAGTTGCTGTGCTGCTTAGCACAAGGAATTCCTATTTACGAATTCCTTCTCCTTTCTTGAGAAGCCTCTTGAGGGAGCTTGTACTGAATTTCCCCACATCCAGGTGTTGGATGGATTAGTCGTTCTTGTGGACAAGACAGACCTCCCAAGTGTCCTATGGATAGCTAGCAACAAACGGACAAACAAAGATATCTTTCTCTAGATATATTACGATTTATAATTAAATGCTATAAAGGTTTAACGATCCTACCTTTGATCCAATGCTTGTTTGTAGTACTAGTCCTTCAATCGCCCGAAAGAGTTCTCCTTGAAGATCTGCAATCATAAAAAAGAAACCATAAAATAACACCTGCATAGCATATATTCATAAATCATATCCATTATGGTGATCAAGGAATACATAAAATAAACAATCAATTGATAGCTTATTGAGAAAAACGAATTTATTTGTATTAACTTAAATAAAGAAGAGCCTTACAACCACGTTCGCCTTGATGTTGTACAGGTTTTTTTGAGGTCTGGAAGTAGGCTTTTCCTATACTTTGACCAGCCTTGCACTCTTCCAACCAAGATACATACAGGTATGTGATCTTTCCCACATGAAATCTCAGTTAAAAGGGTCTAAGTCTCAGCAGCACCTCGCCTCCAACAATACTAAAAATTCAACTCAATTCTCTTCTAAAATCTTAACCAAAACTTAACCCCTTTGAGGCTGCCCTATGCCTCTTTTTATAGTGGAAGAGAGCAGGTTACAACTCCAAACAAGAAGGGATAGAATCCTCCTTCAAAGGGATTAGTTCCTTACATCAAGGGGTTAGCTCCTTATTGGATGGGATGCATGAACATCAAAGGAGCAATCTTTCCACCGCAGGAATGTTTCTAGAAGCTTCCAAAAATGACTTAAACTGAGCTTCTAGATTTTACTTGCGCCTTTTTTAATCTTTTACAGGGGTCCGCACTTTTAATACATAGACAATGCGTTTGGCTCCACAGGATTTATAGCCAAAAAGTGCGGGACCGCAGGTAAAACTAGGAGAAAGTGCGGTACCAGAGCTTTAAGGCTTTTATGAGCTTTTCTCTTAGTTTCAAGGCTTGAATTTGGGAATTATGATATTGTAGACTTCCAAGGGAGTACTAAAATGTCATTGTGACAAATTTTAGTCTAACAAATTGCGCCCTAAAATGCGAACTCTGAGAAAATTCGAAGAGTGAAGTGCTTTATCATTTCAAGGATCAGCCTATGGACACCCCATTTAGAAACCTGTAAAAAACATTCAACGCAACACACACACACACACACACACACACACACACACACACATATATATCATCACTGAGGTAGGCATTCCCATACTCAGATCAAAACTAACTAAACTTGTTCTGATACAAAAATGATTTTAATATTACATCAATAATGTAGACACAACATGGACACAACCATCTGTAATGAATCGTCTACTGCATAATGAATAATAAAACTCCTTGCAGCCTGGATGGTGAAAACTAGATCCAGGGTCTTGATTTTCGCATCCTGAACTAGTACGATTCTATCCATGCGATTAAATGTGCTGAAGTCGAACATGGTAGAAACCACTTGATTACCAGTCAATGATGTGAACTGTTAACAAGTGTGAGAGAAACCACCAATAATGACAATGGCTCTCAAAGTACTCAGTACAATCCATGAAATGTGAATAAGTGATTTGAAGTCGAACATTTCATAGAATCGTTCGATTGAAGGTCAATGATGCAACTTGTCGTCGATGGTAAGAAATTTTCCATTAAGGCATGCGGATTCCAAGGTACTGACAGATTCTAGATCAACTTCCTTGATGATGAGTTTTCGTCGATAGAAAGTGATCCGTCATAAGCAAGCTCACGACACGAAACCATAGATCAAGTGTTGAAGAAATTTTTTTCAAGGACTGACTCATGGATGGTCAACACGAATGGAGACAAGTGTTTGCAGATGAATGGTTTATTTGACTGACCTCTTGAACACATAATGACACTGCAGATGGTTTGGTGATAGTTGCCCTAAGCTAATACCTAGAAACTGGCTGAAGACTTTCAATGTGGTTTGATTAACTAATAGGAAAAGGATTTCCCAACCTAGGTGGAAGTGTGACAAAAAGTGTCGTGTTCAAGAGTGTTGTAAAGCTTTTACAAATCAAAGTGTGACAAATGAATCTGTTTTTCTCTCTTTTCCCCCACCATTTCTGGCAAGTACCTCTTTATTTTTGACAAGCTTGAGGAGGATAAAATTTGATTTTTTCTAAGCTCATCCTTTGGATGAGTCCAACTTATTTTAAAATCAAACCCTAAGAAGGAGTGGTTCATTCCTACTTTGAAATTGATAGGTCCTTTACTGTTAAATTTTAACGAGTCCAGAATAGGAGAAACTCGGTGTTTTTCATTTTTAGGGAGTCAGAAGAAAAAACTTAAGAAAACTCCATGGGTGTAATTTTTCGTAAATTTAGTCCCTCAGGCCCAAAAAAGGATAAAATAATGCAAGAGAGAACTCTATTGATCATGATTAGTCAACGCATACCTTTTTCGTAAATAGTCCATTTCAGTCCGGAAAAGGGGTAAACTTATACTGAAGGGACGATTGTTCATTTACTTTAACGAATTTGAATAGTCAAGTACTCGACGATATTTTCATGTTTAGAGAGTCTGAAAAGGGCTTAAAAGAGGACTCCATGGTTTTTCTTTTTTGTAAAATTTAAAGAGCCCGAAAAGTGATAAAAGTTTACTCTTTGTCAAAAATGACCATTTTTCCTGAAAAGTCTGTTATTCTGCACAAAAACTCGAAAAGTTAAACATACTTGTTTCAATAATAAATATATTTCGAAAAATTGATTTTTAAAGTGAAAAATAAACAAATTTGAAATTCATCTATTCGAAAAAACTAATAAAAAGGAGTTTTTCAAGTTCATTTTTACCATTTGAATTTGGAGTGAAGTTTTTAGAGCTCTGGGCAAAAAACGCTTCGGAGAAGATTCTGGGCAAACCGACCGTCGGATTCGAAAACCGTCTGTTTTAGGTAATCCACAACCTCCTTATCTTGCATTTCATCTGTTCAATTTTTAAATTTTGGGTCAGAATTTCATTTTTGGGAGGAAAATATGCAAAAAAATATTCCTTTGAGGGTCCGCACCTAATGTATTGGGTACCTGTGGACCCCGAAATTTTTCTACAAAGAAAAATGGCGAGGCCCCACACTTTTAAAACAGACCCCGTGCGTATCTATGCACTATGTCTGAGCATAAAGTGCGGAGGTGTTGTGGAAAATTTAAAAACATATTTTCTTCCAAATTAACCCAAATTTCTTGCTTCAAAATGATTTTAATCCTTCATTTGAATTGTTGTAGGATATCTACAATGCTCATTTGGCGATAATGGGAGCATGAAGAGGTAGATGAAGCAAAAATTCTCCATCAACCAAATTTGCAAGCTTTAAGAGCATGCGGGCTTTACAAATTTTGGGCTATCAGTGGCATGAGAGCTCAAGTGGATCTTCTAACTTGGCTGGTAAGTAAATGGGATGTGCATGACCAATGTTTTGTGATCGGAGGTCACCGGCTCGAGATTGAGCTGGAAGACATCTATTTTTTGATTGGTTTTTCCAAGAGAGGCACACCATTATCTCTATTTGGGGCTAGGCTAGGTGGCCAGTCTGTCGCCAGCCTACAATTAGAGTTTTGCAACGATGAGGCAAATCCCTGAGACAAATGGATTGACATAAAAACTATCATCCATCCAGAGCTGAAAGTGATCACTTTTACCATTTTCAAACTGTGTGGAAGTGCAACGTTACATGTAGCCACTGGATCTCAGATGCGCATAGCAGTAGACTGCCTTCAAGGCACCATATTCAACTGGTGCAAGGAAGTGTTAGCAAATGTAAAAGGCCAACTTACCAGAGAAAATAATGGAAAGCTAAAAAAATTTGGATATGGGTCCATTGTAGTCACCTTTGCTCTAGAGAGGATCCCCATGCTAGCCTTGCAACATATTCCTGTCGATGCTGGTCAGCCTCGAGAACCTAGAATGGTTCGTCGGGTTGCTTTGATGGCCCACCACAGCGAGGGTGGGGAGATTGTGAGATTTCCTTATACATATTTTCGTTGGCTGGAATGCCAACTTTTTGTTGTAGAGGATTTTCCTTATGCTGGCATGGAATTTTGTGGCGACCGAGAGATACCCCTTCCTCCAGGAGCTCAGTGGGATGAGACAGGTAAAAAATCTCTTTTGACATGTTCTGATTTCTAATTTTTATTTTGTTTTTTAATCGTCCAAAACTGATAACAAAAATTTTCAAATGCAGATGTGGGTCCAACTCGACCAGCCATTCTCTGCCCCTTTGACCAGAGGCAAAGGGATGCAGCAGCACCACCACCACCACAAGATCAGACTGCACAGATCCTGACTGACCTAGAGCACCATCTAGAGTGGCTCACTATAGATATTCCTGAGACTACTATAGATGATATCTCGCTCCATCTACAGAGATATGTCATAGGTTTTCCTGGTCTACTCAGGAGGTTTTTGACTAGGGTGGCACGAGCAGTGGTGTATTATCATGATCATCACCACGGATAGTGGCTGATTGACTTGTAGAATAATTTTTGTATCAATTTTTTCCGATCATCAGGCATTTTGAGCCTATGATCGAAGACGATGTATATTTTTTGAACACTACATTTATACTACGATATGCTATTACTTCAGTTTACCTGTTCAAACATGTTATGGAATGTTTGATTTGTTACTTTGTTATTGCAAATGTCTATTTATAACATTAGAAGCAATTGCATCTGCTAATGTATTTAAACTTCTTGGAATGTGCTGATATTCAATATAATCGAACTCTCGTTCCAAGAGACGAACCCTTAAAAATAATCTTAATAATACTAGATTCCTAATGGCATATACTCGGTTTAACTGTAATACAACGAGTTCAGAATCTAACTTAACGATCAAACTCAAAATTCCGAATGAAATGGATTCCGATAATAATTCAATAACTGCACTATATTCAACAATATTATTCTTCGTTTGACCAGGGATTATTTTAAGGATGGAAAATTATCTTGAAGTTTAAAAAATTGGCGAATCTCACTAGTCCCTAATATGCAAACTACAAAAAATTTATTGATGTATTTGTAAAATTATTCAAATTTATAATGATATTATATATATTCTCTATATAATGTTGGCAAATTTTAACGTAAAATAATTTCATATTGTAAAATTTGGGCGAATTAGTTTTATAAGAAAATGGAAATTGGCGAATCTTTTTTTTGGAAAAAAAATGGAAAATTAGCCCACATGCGAATATTAGCCCCTAAAATTTTCCATGCGTTTGACCGAGACTTACCCCATGCATTTATACTAACTCATTAGTGGGTGAGTAAATAACCCAAGCCTGGAAGAGATGTTCCGTGTACTACGACAAGCGCCATCAGCAAAACCAACATACGTTTGAGAGGACGTCGACATCTGCGATAAAAGTATCTAGATAAGCGGGAATAATAGTAGGAGCACACTTTATGCTAGGAACACGTTTCTAATCTATAGCACACTAGCTAAAAATTAACTAATCTACATATAAGATCTCCACACAAAATCAAGCGTAATATCTCTTCAAGTAAAGTCCATTTCTGGGTTTACCTAAAGAGACCCTGTCAAAATCAATCAATTCATAGGCCCCTTTTGCAAGATGTCGCTTGAAAATATAGGGACCATGCCACATGGGTTCAAATTTCCCAGCCCCTAGTTTATCGTTGGCTTGATCATAAATCAAAACTAGGTATCCTTCTGAAAAATTATGAGGGGTAACACTTCTATCATACTGGGCTTTCATTCTTTTTGCATGAGCCTCGGTAGCTAATGCAGCGGTGCGCCGATTCTCTTCTAATTGAGCCAAGTATAAAAAAACATTTTTCCTCTTCAAAAGTATCTAGTAATAACTCTATGGCTAGTTGGAGTGACGGTATCTCGCATTCAATGGGTAATACCACTTCTAAACCGTAAACTAGTTGAAAAGGGGTAAAACCTGTCGATGTTTTTGCTGAGGTTCGATATGCCAAAAGTGCTGAAAAGAGCATGGTATGCCAATTCGACTTATGAATGCCAATGATTATTTTGATCATGGTGACCAAAAATTTATTAATTTCTTCAACTAAACCATTTCCCTGCTGATAATATGGTGTAGAACTGTCATGGCGTAGGCGAAGTTGGTCCATTAACTCAGTCATCATGATATTTCGAAAATGGCTCCCGTGACCAGTAATTATCGCTTAGGGTACACCGAAACGAGCAATCACATGATTGAATAAAAAATTTGCTGCAATTTTTCCATCTGCCGCAAATGTAGGCATCACCTCGGCCCATTTGGTAAAATAATCTACTTCTAGAATAATATACCCATGCCCCTTGGCCGAGTGAGGGTTACACGTAATTAAAGCAATGCCCCATTTTTCAAAAGGACTGACAACAATTATAGGGTGAAGTGGAGCAGGTGATGCACACATTTTTCGATCGAAGATCTGACAATTATGACATTTCCTAACCGCGTAAATACAATCTTTAAACAAACACGGCCAAAAATAACCTGCGCGCAATATCTTTTGGGCTGTGGTGTACCCAGACATATGACCGCCACATGCTCCAAAGTGACAGTCATTCAGAACCTTTTCGGCTTCGTCATGAGTTAGACAAAGTCGAAAAACCGAATCCGCACCACGATGATATAGTGTGTCGCCAACAATATGATATTGTTGAGATTGGAACCGAATTTCCGTTGCTGTGACCGTGGAAGCTCAGGACGAAAAGATTGGGTTTGAAGATATACAATAATATCTCCATACCAAGGATCAACATTACTGATAAGAAACAAGGATTCATCTACAATTGGTTATTCCGCCACAGTTTCTGTATCAGTATGCGGGAAATCACACATAGTTTCAGCAAAAATGAGTGATTTCTTGGACTTGGATTTTTCAAATTCCAAATCAAACTCCTGTAGGATAACAATCCATTTGGAGTATTTTCCCCCTAGCAATTGTTTAGTCAATATGTACATCATAGGTTTGCAATCAGAGATCACTTTCGTTTTGCGTTAAAGTATGTAGTGACGAAAACGTTGGACAACTTGAACAGCTTCCAAGGCCAATTTCTCCACATGTGAATATTTGATCTTAGTGGGATGCAAATTTTGACTAAGATAATAAATCACATGTTCACTATGGAATTCATATTCCTGAACTAAAACCATCCCTATCGTGGAATTGGAAGCGGCGAGGTACAAAAAGTAATCTTGGTTGTAGTTGGGAGGATGCAGTGACGGTGCATGGGTCAACGCATTTTTCAAAGCATCAAAATATCTATCAGCGATCTCGTCCCAAAAGAAAGGAATTTTCTGTTTCAACAACCTAGTGAAACCTTTCGTTAACTCGGCATAGTTAGGATTGAATCGACGTAAAAAGTTTTCTTTCCCTTGCAAATTTTGGAGTTGGCGAAGAGTAGAAGGAGGAGGTAAATTGATGATTGCCTCAACCTTCGATGGATCGACACCAATGCCTGCCTTTGAGGAAAAAAATCCCAATAATCGTCCAGATTCTACGCAAAAAACACATTTGTGAGGATTCAAACGAATCTTATAGTGCCTACATCGCATAAATATGGCTCGTAAATGAGTAATATGATCTAATTTGCGTGAAGAGTGAGCAGGAAAATCATCGAGGTAGGGTTGCACAATGTGCTTAATGTTGTGAAATGAATAAGACATAGCCCTTTGAAAAGTGGCACCAGCGTTCTTAAGGCCAAAAGGTAATTTTTGATAAGAAAAATTTCCCCATGGACAAATGAAAGCTCTTTTCGGTTTATCTGTAGGGAGTATGTTTATTTGATTGTAATTGGAAAATCCATCCATGAATGAGAACATTTCACTTCCAGCACAATCGTCAATGATTTGATCGATTTAAGGGGTTGGATAACTGTATTTTGGACAAGCTCGATTTATATCCCTATAATCGATGCATACTCTTATTGTTCCTTGTTTTTTATTGACGGGAACAATATTAGATACCCAGTCCGTTAACGGGATTAGATAAATAAAACCTGCATGAAGTAATTTTTCGACTTCTGCTTTGATAGCAGCCACTTTTCTCGGATGAATCTGACGTAATTTATGTCTAACATGTTTAGCATCCGGGTATGTCTTAATTTCATGTACAACGATTGATGGATTGATTCCTGGCATTTATTCATATGACCAGGAAAAAATGTCACGGAATTCCAGAAACAGGGCCTTATATGCTTGAATTTCTTCAGGCGTACAAGAAGAACCTATGTGAATGCTTTCAATAATTCCAGGTTTTACTGAAATATCAAGAGGAACCGTCGTAGAAATATTTTCTAAATTCAGTTCAGAATCGGCATGTGAAATAGGATTATGAGGTTCTTTGATGTAATCAGTGGTAAAAATAGAGGAAAAATCATTTTCAAAATGAGCTAGATCAGGTAAAAATGAAGAACTATGGTGAAGATCTTCCCATGGTAACTCATCTACCAACAAGAATTCACGAATATGTTCATCAGTATGGAAAACTTGCTGAGCAGGATCCAGAATTGGTGTCGAAGCTAATCTCGATATAGAAAATGACTCCTGATTGATCACAATCACTAGATTAGATTTGGTTTAAGGAGGATCAGAAAAATACTGTACTTGCTGATATGCTAACTCAAAAGGACTCAAAGGCATCGGGCCCTCGAAAGAATCCAATTCTGATTGTGAAGGTACTATCCAAGGATCATCAAAGGAAATAGTACTTGATGTAATCATATTGATATTAGCAATAGGAGTTTGTACGTTGGGAGGAGGTAGGGAAAAATTTCCCAGTAAAACTGAATCTTTAATCAAACCTACTTCAACATCCTTATAAGGGATAGTAAATTTTCTGACATGCTGAATACTATCAGTAGAGGCTGGGTCAGATGAATAATATGAGAGCTAATCTACTTTAACAATATTTCCTTTATGAGGAAACATGATGAGATGAAATATTGATGATACAACAATAGTCATGGCGTAGGACCAACTGTGACCCAGGAGAAGGTTGTAATCCAGAGGGGCATCAACCACTTCCACATCTAGATTAACTAGTTTGCCTTCCACCTCTATTGGTAGATCCTGTAAAATACCATATGGTTGAAAAAATCTTCCATAAAAAGCTTTGAGAATAGTTGGTGATTAGTTTATAGTTGGAGAACCAAGTGATTTCCAACATTTTAATGACATTATACACGTAGAAGCCCCTTCATCAACAATAGTACGAAAGATACGCTTGTTTTTTATTATTACCAGGATCTGAAAAGCCATTTGATGAGGTAAGGGCGGTGTCAAATTTTCTATATCGAAGATCATGAAGTTCGAATCCTGGAGATCTACGGCTCCTAAGGCTAACAAAAGTAACTTTCTTTGGGCCTGGCATGACTGCAATACTTCCAAAGTCGACATTGTTGAAGGAGAGATCACCAAATCTTCAACAATATTGTAATTCTGTGTAGCTCTCGCATGTGGATTGAAAGTTGATTTACGAAGTACAAATTTTGCAGGAGGTTTAATTACTAAGTCAGGATTTTGTTTCTCGATCTGTAATGGATCATAAACTGAAGGAGATGTAGTCAATGTAGAATTGGATGTTTCTGCTTCCTTACCAGTATTTTTCCTACCATAATCTTGCGATCGCGTCGCAACCATTAAAACATCCTCAATCAGATTGGAGGAAGATCCAACCATGTTACTATCTTGAGTGGGAAAGGGATCCTTCAAGACAGTAGGTATAGGTGAACCCTTAATGAATTTTGATACCTTGGCTCTATGCGGGCACTCTTTCGTAAAATTATCCTGGTCACAGATGAGACAAGGGTAGCGAGGTTTGCATTTTTTGTCAGTCGGTTTAGTTGTATCGTTTTTCTCTTTTGAATATTTCTTCTTTTTATTCTTACCTTTCTTCTTACTACCATTTTTAGATTTGGTTGTAGATGTCTCTATAACATGAATATCGGTAGAAGTTTCTAGGGAAGAATCTCCTTTGGGTGGATTGGGTAAAGTGATAATAGGAGAAGTAGTCTTGGAAGACTTCTTCTTACTCTTACCAGTACTAACAGAACCAATTATACCATCAACAGCATGAGAGCCAGAAGGAGTTGCAGTTATCTGACCAGATCTTGGTATATCGGGGATTTTATCGTATAAAGTACCTCACTGAGTATAGACAAGGTCAAGGTAATGAGCCTGAGAAATAACTTGCTCTTCCGTAGCAATGCCTCCTTTGGCCACATCTTTAGTAATTTTGGGCAATAACGATTTAATAAACCATTCTGCGAAAATTTGATCACGAATAAAGACTTTCACTAAACGCCTTCTACATTTCCATTCATGAATGTGATTAGATATGTACGTAGATGTAAACTGTTTTAGGGAAGTCAATAATTTTGTGCCATTGTCGTATCTGACATGCAACTGAAAATGGGTTAAGAAAGTCGCAGCTAGCGTGTTAAAATTATTAAAAGAGCCATGTGGTAACTCAATGTACCATTTGGAAGCTAGACCAATGAGAGTTATCTGAAAAAGACGTAGTCGAATTGAATCATCGACTAGTGAATTAGATGCGAACTAGAGGTGATAAGTCATCACGTGATTAGATGGGTCCTCTCCTGACTTTCCTTCAAATTTTGGAATATCACTGGGCAACTTGTTAGGCATCGACGACCAATATGGAAGATAAAAAATGGGATCATTCGTAAGGCACGACAAATCTGGTAAATCTAAAGTTGCTATGAATGGTAACCGATGGCTAGGGTCTTGATAACCTTGAGTGATCAAACTAGTGCCAGGGGGAGGATAGCCAGGACATCCTGGTATCGGTTGTGAATTTGGAATCATAAAACCTCTTGGGTAACCAGGATTAACCGGACCATACTGGGGTTATTGAGGTATTTGATAAGTATACCTAGGGTACGGTTGATACTGATATGCTGGATTTTATGTATCTTGACCAATTTTATATTGTCCTGGTACGGTCGATAAGTAAATTTTGGTTGACTAGAGACAATAGTACTAGAACCAGCTTGTCCTGTAGGCATCTGGACTGTAGTTTGAATTGTAGGTCCTGACTGTGGAACAGAGGCTTGAGGAATCTGCATTGATGCAGGGATAGAAGAAACCAGAGCTACAAATAATCCAGAAACAGGTGTCGTAGGTTGAACAGAAGTTGTAGTAGTTTCAACAGTCTGAGGCGGAGTCTGAGGCATACTAGGCCCAGGCTGCTGAACAGAACCAGGTGCAGGGTTTTGAACAATAGGCTGAACAGGTTGCTGGGTTGGACTAGAAAGTAAAGGCTGTACAGGTTGATTAGGTAACACACATTAGGTTGCATATTCTATTGAAATTGCGATGGATTCCACACCATGTTCATTCCGGGGTATTGACCCATCGAAGGTTGTCCATATGAAGGACCATAGCTTGGTTGAACGTAGGGTTGATAATTAAGTGGTAAATTTCCAGTTGCTTGTAAAAATTATTGACCAGAAGGTGGTTGGAAACCTTGAGTTGGGTACTGACCTTGAGGTTGATAACCTTGAGGCATGTATTGAATCTGGGGTTGATAAGGACTCTGAGGAATGTACTGAGTCTGGGGTTGACCTTGGGGTATGTACTGTCCTTGAGGTTGATAACCTTGAGGTATGTACTGTCTTTGAGGTTGTTCTCTAGGTAAATAATATTGTCCTACAGTTTTTCCTAGTAAAAAATTACCTTGAGGCTGCCCCCCAGGCAGTAACTGACTACCTTGAGGTTGCCCCCCAGGCAGTAATTGACTACCTTGAGATTGAGGATTTGGAATGTTACCAGACATTATAAAAATTTGTTCTGTGTTCAACATTTTAGTTTTAGTACCATTTGTTCTAGATGATAACACTTGTTCAGTTGGTCAAGGAGTTGCTCCTAAGAAAGTACCAGAGAGTGACTGGTACCCCGAAGGAATAGAAGGACCACCATATAAAAATGTTTCTGGTGATTGGGAAAACATAGTTGACTCACCTGACATATTTGATGAAGGATAATAACCTCTAGGTGTAGGATGAAAAGGAATTCAGTGTGGTGAAAAACTAAGACCCAGGTTTTCTAAAAAATCTGTCAATGACAAATACCAAGCGTCACTTCTAAAAGGACTGTAGAATATAGATTCATGCTTCCTAAGATTCAAAGTCTGTTGGGTTTCGGGAAGAGTTACTTCTTCGTCTGGATCGACAAGTTCTTCAATGGAAATGTGGTCAGAAGGAATATTTTTAGTAATGATATTTCTTACCCTAGGTGAACTAGGATCACTCGAAGTTGGAGTAACAAATCCTGAAGATGGTTCCAAAATAGAAGGTTCAGTGTCAGGTTCAGAAATTTCAGGTTCGTCAGCGTATTCACTGGAAGGATAAATACTACTAGTAACTTCAAAAACTGAAATCGGCTCTTGAATATGTTTTGTTGTTTGTAACTAATAATCAGGATGAACAACTATAGATGACTCTCCTACTTCTGTTGATCCAATTCTACTGTCAGTAGGTGATACTAGAGCTCGCAGCCCTTCAAGTTGGCTTGGTGTATATTCATGGGGCTTCCCCTGAAGTCTACGTGATTGTCTTGGTAATTCAGCCACGATTAAAAATTTTAATCACATGCAATCAAACTAAAAATTTCAATGAAAACTCCTAGAGTCGATAAGGAAACAAACAAATGAATCACACGCCTAAAAATCTAGGAGATCAATCCACACACAAATAGTAACTTCCCACACTAAAAACACTAGTTGGTGATGAAATCCAACATCGTAGTAGTTAATGTAGAAAGAGCAGTTGGAATAGTTACCCCGACAACCTGCTTAATGAAACAGACCGGTGCAAATTTCTCCACTTAAACCATCTCGAGTGAAGATAACCCTCCGGAGAGTCCAAGTGAGTCTAGTCGACGTCTGCTCCAGGTACAGTGGGATCTTTCCTCCACCGTCACCTTAGGAAAAAACCGTAAGATTATGGTCACTATGGTTACCAACAAGAACTAATATACCTGGGGGAACAGTCTACAGTCCGACATACGCCAGGGCAGAGTAACAAAGCTCAATCCCCTTGAAGGCTCCTTGACATAATCCAAGGTATACCAACAAGTGACCCCAGGCTCCTCGACAATGGTCTATCTGAGGTTTAACGTTTTTAATACGTGCATATCTTCTATCGTTCCCAATGAGATAGAATTGATCATCCCACTGGTTCAGATATGACCTCGTGCTTGACTCGTTTAAGAGGAGCTTCCTAGAGCATACAAGTGACTATTGGATTTTTTCTCTACCGCAATATTAACTACTTGTTTGTTTTAACTGTCTTGAAGAGTTTATTACTCCCTACTCCAAGACACTAGCCTAAGCTATATTGGTGAAAAGAGCCCTAGAAATAAAAAGTTAATAGATGAATTTTAATTAAGCGTTGATTTTAAGAGCTGTTTCTTAAGACAATAGGTATGAGAGTGAAACGAATGATGTGAAATGACCCGACTCAAAACATACTAAAAATGCATCTAATAATGAGAAACAATCTGTTTCTTTCAATGAATTCTAGCTAAGGAAGAGTTGAGAAATGCACTTTTTGAAAAACAAATATTTCCTTTAAGCAAGAATAAATGAAAAGAAATCTAATTTCAATGAGAACTCAAATGATCTATGCTCAATAAAAATCCCTTTTGTTCAAGATCGGAACTGCAAGCTAAGCTTTTCTTCAAAAGACACTACAATTTCTAAAAAGCACTCAAAACTAAAAAACATTAAAATTGAGATCTAAAAATTCTAAGACTAAATCTGAATTAAATTTTCAAATATTTTAAGGGTGTCTTACTTAGCTGGTGATCTCACTAAGAAATTCTTTATTTGAATCAGAAAGAACTCGAAAAACATCCAATTTTCGTTTTTAAGTGAAATTCCAAACTTATTAACAAAAGTTTTTCAAAGATGTGCAAAGGAGAAAAATGGAATCTAAATCTCACAAATAATTTCTGCTAAAATTTCAGACTCAGCAAGAAATCAAGGACACACCAGTGATCTAATGGTATACCAAAGTTTCTAATCTTTTAGCGGAATAAATACAAAGCAAAAATTATTAAAAATATGCAAATATTTCAGAAAATCAATCAAAACCAAAAGTGCTGAAATAGACTCTTAATCAAGGCTTCCTGACAGAAGAGACAGGTCTGGGTAATCATTGAGAACCTAAAAAACTAATCTAGAACAGAGGATTTTAGGATTTTTTCAAAAATTGATAGGGTTCGTAGGCTTCAGTGCAATCCAGTGCGGTCCTGCACTGTGGGTACAGAAAAAGTGCAGTATTGCCCGCACTGTCTCAAAAGGAAAAGAGCAGACACAAGAAAACAAGAGAAAAAACCAAAAATTCTCCAAAACTTCTTAGGGATTCTAAAGGGATAAACCACCCAAGCCAGTATAACTCAATTAAAACCAAGAAACATAAATTCAAATTCAAAAATAAAAGAAATCAAATCTCCAAATCCATCCCCAGCGGAGTCGCCATTTTGTTGGACAGATTAGTCGTTCTTGCGGACAAGACAGACCTCCCAAGTGTCCTATGATAGCTAGCAACAAACGGATTTTTTATTATTATGTTTCTCTAGATATATTGCGATTTATAATTAAATGCTATAAAGGTTTAACGATCCTACCTTTGATCAAACACTTGTTTGTAGTAGTAGTCCTTCAATTGCCCGAAAGAGTTCTCCTCGAAGATCTACAATCATAAACAAGAAACCATCAAATAGCACCTGCATAGCATATATTCATAAATCATATCCATTATGGTGATCAAGGAATCCATAAAATAAACAATCAATTGACAGCTTATTGAGAAAAACAAATTTATTTGTATTAACTTAAATAAAGAACAACCTTACAACCGCATTTGCCTTGATGTTGTACAGGTCTTCTTGGGGTCCGAAAGCAGGCGTTTCCTTTACTCTGACCAGCCTTGCACTCTTCCAACCAAGATACATACAGGTATGTGATCTTTCCCACATGAAATCTCATCTAAAAGGGTCTAAGTCTCAGCAGCACTTCGCCTCCAACAATACTAAAACTTCAACTCAATTCTCTTCTAAAATCTTAACCAAAACTTAACCCCTTTGAGGCTGCCCTATGCCTCTTTTTATAGTGGAAGAGAGGAGGTTACAGCTCCAAACAAGAAGGGATAGAATCCCCCTTCAAAGGGATTAGTTCCTTACATCAAGGGGTTAGCTCCTTATTGGATGGGATGCATGAACATCAAAGGAGCGATCTTTCCAATGTAGGAATGTTTCTAGAAGCTTCCAAAAATGACTTAAACTGAGCTTCTAGATTTTACTTGCACCTTTTTAAATCTTTTACAGGGGTCTGCACTTTTAATACATAGACAGTGCGTTTGGCTCCACAGGATTCATAGCCAAAAAATGCGGGACCGCAGGCAAAACTAGGAGAAAGTGCGGTACCAGAGTTTTAAGGCTTTTATGAGCTTTTCTCTTAGTTTCAAGGCTTGAATTTGGGAATTATGATATTGTAGACTTCCAAGGGAGTACTAAAATGTCATGGTGACAAATTTTAGTGTAACACCAGGCTTGAGGCCAAGCATCCTCCTTCAGCTACAACGTTATTTCTACAACAATATAATGTTGTGTTGCAGGGTGTTGGAGTGGGATTTCAAAACACCACTTCCGGAGCTTATTTTTCAGAGAAGGAAGCCTTATTTCCTTTGGAGGACGAGTGAGGAAGAATTTGAGATGATTTCACTATCTTTGGCATTAGGCCAACCATTTTCCATCATCTACAACACAGTCCCTCTCCTTGACTCCGTTATTTCAGAGAGCATTTGTAGTGAGGGGTTTCATTGCTTGATTGGAGGGTGAGATCTTCAGTGTTAGGACTAGCCTTTCACTTGGAAGATCCATTGGAGGAGGTCTATTCAACTTGTGCATCATCTTCAGCCATATCCATCCAGTTCTTGAGTTGCAGCTACTATTCAGTCCTAGGACTGCAACTCCGACATTTTTGCCATTTTGCATATTTCAGGAAATCCTTCCAGGATTGTCTTGGAATTGTGTTTGGGAGCTTAGATCTACACTCCCAACATTGTATGAGCTGTATATTTCCATATCTATGTATTGACATATTACAGTAGAAGTTGTCTCTAATAAACCTGTGCTGTCATAGCCTTGAGAATTTTCTGTGTAGTAGTGTATTTCATTTTTCATGTATATGTTCTCTTGAGGCTTGTGATGCCTATTTTGAGTGATTATTTCCTCAAGGTCTTGTATACATTTTTGCTACTATAATATCAATATGATGGCTATGTGTTCTTCTTACATTTTATGATTTGATTTATCACTGCTACTCCAGTTTTGTGTTCATGTATTTCTGCATTCCCATTTTGGGATATTACAGTGGTATCAAAGAATAATATTGGCTCAGCCTGTGGAAGCTCAACCAATATGATATCAAGAAGACAAGAAGAATAAAATATGAGCAGAAAAGACAAAAATAAGACTCCATCCTTTGGAGGAAGAAAAGAGGAGAAACTTCCAAAGTTTATTTCTCAAACTTTGCAGAGCATTAATGGAAATCTCAAGAAGATGAGAAGGGAGATGTGTAGAGAATATCCAAGAGAGTTTGGATATGACTCAAACTCTAGATTTTCATATGATGAGTGTGAGCATGCAGCCACACACTATGATGCATAGTGCAGTCATATGCCCAGATTTTCTATGAGAGAGAGGGAAGAAGAAGGAATGACTAGGAGGGAAACTCTTAGTGATTTTATGCAAGAGTATGAATCTCAAACCCATAAGTTTAGAGATCATATCACTTTTCTAGAGTTTTGCAAGATCAAGGTGAAGAGAAGCAAGAAGAATAATGGGACTAGATTTTTCCTATCTACTTTTTATGGTTCACCTACATGTTCAGCCAGATCTTGGGTGGAGGAGCTAGACACCTATTTGTAGCAGCACCGAATTTCTGAAGATGAAGCCATCAAAGTTGCAGTGCTGCATTTTGGAGGTAAGGCCTATGCATGGTGGATATTTGAGTCTTTTTCTTTGAAAAATTCAAATACTTATTCTTATGAAAGATTCACTAAGACATTAGTGGAAATATTTGATGGAAAACTTTCTGCAACACATGTGCTGAAGTTAAACAAACCTAAGAAAAAAAAAACCTTGCATGTGATGGAGGGAACCATTAACTCAACTCCACTTCATAAAACCATTGAGGAGGTTGATATCTTGCATCATACCTTGCTAGAGGCAAGACCTCTATCTCATATTCTTGAGCAAGAGGGTATGGAGATACCTTTTTCAAAATAATATCCAATCATTGGGATGTTTCCCATACATATTGATGAGGATGAGGGCAACATCACTGTCATGTATAGAGTTTATCTAGCACCTCATGCAGAGGAAGAGGGAGCTCTTTCTACAACAAGAGGGATTATTGTAGTATTGCAAGGAATTCCCCAGGATCTCATATGTGGATATCAATGCACAACTCATGATCAACATGTACAATTGATGATGGATTGTGGAACCATGCAGACACAAGGAGGAGATAGGGAGGATGACCATCATCATTTGATGAGGAGCACACACCCCTGTCTATTTCGGAGGGTTGATGCATAGAAGAGGGAGACTGGATTGCATAGTGAGGGTAATGAAAAGTCTGTTTATCCATGTATGTAGTCCACTCTTGATGATGATGTCTCATTGCATGGAGGCATTTCACCGGGGAGACCACTAGATCAGCAGATGATGAGGGATGCTTCACATTTGGAGGCGTTACTCATTGATTTCAGAGGAGTGGAGACCTTGTGAGAGCTTGGTATAACATTGAGAGTCTTCGGTAGGCTCAAGGAGGAGGGAGATATTCTACCAACATCGCCATTACCCACTCTCACTTCAGATTCTGCGTTGTGGCTGAAGCAGCAGGGGAAGGATAGCAGCCTTCCAACTTGCATCTTTGGCATGGGAGATGTCAAAGAAGAGGACAACCATATGATATATGATCTTCATGATAGTTCATCAGCACTGTTACTATGGAGGATAGATCCATATTGGAATTCCCAGCTATTGGTGGAGTATTCCAAGGATATTTTTGCTTGCATGATATTGGATGACCAGTTGCATGAGGAGGGATATTCAATCAGAGATGGGGTCATCTACTATCATGGTAGGATCTTATTATTTTGAGCTTCCAAGGTAAAGGAAAATTTTCTACTAGCATCTCATGAGGAGTTTCTCTTCAGACACACTTATTCTATGAGAGCATACCACACCATCATGGAGGGGTACATTTGGGAAGACTTTGAAGAGTAGATATATCAGCATATGAGGAGATGCATGGATCATGTGGAGATGGAGGAGATACATAACTCTTTGGAAGAGTTAAAACAACCACCTCTTTCCTCTTTGACGATGAGAGGAGATTTATTTATGAGCCACTCCATTTGCATGAGAAAAACATATGGTAAGGATACTGATTGGTTGCATAATGATTTTTATAAATATGTGCATTCCTTAACCATATATGTGCAATAATTTGCTCAAAGGAGGAGAATTATTCCTTCTAGACCTCATGGTCTACTTGAGGCCATGAAAATTATTGATGGCCACTCCCTAGGAGGACTTGGGGAGGAGATATCTTATGGAGAACATGCTTACTATGCACCATACATCGTGACACTTTCTCCAAACTTGTGAGGAGATTGGGGTAGCAAGCAAGTGGTTGAGAAGCCACACATTATGCCATTCTCTATTTCAGTTGAGAGTGAAACTACGTTGGTTGCATTTGAGGGACCATTTTCCTTCTCCCTTGCTACATATGGCAGCAAGTATGATTCTCATTATGGTTCCCTATGTTGCTGTTGTTCTCATTTGGGAGCATGTTTGGGGGAGAGACACATTGGTTGGATGTGTCCTTTGGGAAAGAGGATTCTCACACTTTTGCATTACATGTTCTAATGGGAGAATGGGAGGTGATATGGCCACCACAAAAAAACACTTGTCTCTTTATGAGGTGGGCCATGAGATTGCTTGGAGTGCTTGGGCTATGAATCTACTAAATTATTAGGAGAAACTTTTCTATGAGTTGCCATGTCATGTTGTGCAACAACAATTAGGAAAACTGCGCTGTGACCACTTGGGAAACTGTTGGAACCTTTCAGATCTACATGAAACCTTCAATATTCCACTCACTTGGATGCCATATGATGGTGATTTCCTATTCATCATATATGGGATGGTTTGGGCCAGCATGATTCACAACGTTGGAGGGAAGATCTTTGGAGATCCAGTTTTCTTCTTGCCACTTGGAGGCAACACTTTTGCAGCCCAAGGGCAGAAGATACTCTATACTTATCATAAGTGGAGAGGAGGAAAGCATGGGGTAGGCTATTTTGTCTACCATGATCATATTTTCAACCCACCTACATTGCAGGAGCTCAAGGTGGAGGATGATTTGTATGAGTTACCATTTTGGAGGGTGGCTCATTTTGTATGGATGATAGCTTGGGGATGGGAGATTCATATGGGGATGGTAGATCCAAATATATATCAGACCTCATGCCTCAATAAGGCCTTTAGACAACCCATTCTTTCCTCCATGGATGTTTTACATGATGATAGCTATTTGGGATGCACACCAAAAGCTAGCTTACATACTTGGGAGGGACAACTTGGAGATCTATTGATGAGACAACATCTTGCCCCTTGGAGGATTTATCATATGAGGATGCTATAGGGGAGAAGAGGAGGCTCTTCGGTTTTATCCTTACAGTTGCTTGAGGACAAGCAACATTTGGGAGGGGAGGACTGTAATATTCCAAAATTAGCATACAACTAATTAGAATACTAATTATTGTCGATTTCACTTAGGAGATGAATAAATGGGTAAGGAGGCCCATACATTCCAGAAATATGAATAAAATCCCTCATAGTGTGAAAATGGATAGTCATAAGAGCTGGATTTCACACCCTTATGTATGAAAAGGGGCATTTTCATGTGGACAAGGTCAAGTTTGACCAAGTCAATAGTGTTGGGATAGGAGGTGGAGATAATCTTTAGAGACAATGCAGAGATAGTGGGAGGAATATTCCTTGGTGGAGGAAACCATAATGAGTGGGACCCATGGTGAGAGGGCTTCCATTTGTATAAAAGGAGGGCAAGGCAGCCATAGCAAGACATGTTATGGATTATTGATTTTATGGTATGGTTAGACTATTACGCATTCTCTTGCTATTTAGTAGAGTTGTTGTGTTGCTTAGCACAAGGAATTACTATTTAGGAATTCCTTCTCCTTTCTTGAGAAGCCTCTTGAGGGAGCTTGTACTGAATTTCCCCACATCCAGGCTTGAGGCCAAGAATCATCCTTTAGCTACAACGTTATTTCTACAGTAGTATAACGTTGTGTTGCAGGGTGTTGCAGTGGGATTTCAAAACACCACTTCCGGAGCTTATTTTTCAGAGGAGGAAGCCTTCTTTCCTTTGGAGGATCAGTGAGGAAGAATTTGAGCTGATTTCACTATCTTTGGCATCAGGCTAGCCATTTTCCATCATCTACAGCGCATTCCCTCTCCTTGACTGTGTTATTTCAGAGAGCATTTGTAGTGAGGGGTTTCATTGCTTGATTGGAGGGTGAGATCTTCAGTGTTAGGATCAGCCTTTCACTTGGAAGATCTATTGAAGGAGGTTTATTCAGCTTGTGCATAATTTTCAGCCATCTCCATCTAGTTCTTGAGTTGCAACTACTATTCAGTCCTAGGACTGCAACTCCAACATTTTTTTTATTTTGCATATTTCAGGAAATCCTTCCAAATATTATCTTGGAATTGTGTTTGGGAGCTTACATATACAATCCAAAAATTGTATGAGCTATATATTTCCATATATATTTATTGACATATTACAACAACAATTGCCTCTAATAAAATTGCGCTGTCATAGCCTTGAGAATTTTCTGTTTAGTAGTGTAATTCATTTTTCATGTATATGTTCTCTTGAGGCTTGTGATGCCTATCTTGAGTGATTATTTCCTCAAGATATTGTATAAATTTTTTCTGCTATAATATCAATATGATGGCTATGTTTTCTTCTTACATTTTATGAGTTGATTTATCACTGCTACTCCAGTTTTGTGTTCATGTATTGCTGCATTCCCATTTTGGGATATTACAGTTTCCCATGACGGTACCCCAAGTGCTGCATAGGGGCATGATTCATCAAATACGAAGGTATCTATATCCTACAGAGCTTCTTCAAGCACCTCCATTCCCCCTGTTAGCCCAAATGTCCCTAAAAATTCATCCTTTAATGTTTCTCAATGGCGGGTGCGTTGATGTAGCTCTGCATCTAAGTACCATGCTGTGGGAATTGGTCCCAAGGCATGAATAAACAGGTGAACCCATTCTTCTGTAGTCTGGTCACACCATTTTTCCATCCAAGAGAATAGATCCTCACGTGGGTCTCCAAGGCCAAGGAATGTTTTTACGCGCAAGCGGGTCGGAGGTTAAAATCACAAGATCATCATATCTCAACTCTCTTCCCAATCCTGGAATTCCCCCTTATGTGTATCCCACCATCTTGCAGGTGTTGCACACATGGCTAGATTAAGGGCCCATAGCTTGTGCCCTCGCAGAACCTCAGCCTCAAATGTTTGAAAAAAATCCTTAATACTACTAGAACCATCAAAGTAGGGCAGTTCTCTTACCTCTGAGGAGATGCATCAGAAGTCCTTTGTGATCCTAAGACATCGTAGCACAGATACATCATGTAATCGGTTCTGCCAGTTTTCTATTTCCCCATCAGAGTCAGAGAAACACTCGCTATCTTTTTCCCAGTAGAGTACACCATTGGCTGTGGGATTGATCCAATCTTCGTCCCGCGCAGTTAACTTATAAATATGATCCACATCTTCTTCTTCACGCACCGGCTCTGTATACCATTCTCCTTCTGCAAGTTCTAATGGTACTATCACCCGTATACCTTCATTTTCAAATACCATGCTTCTTTTCTTCAAATTGATGATACTTCCCATATCTATGGCCCATTCCAATCCTAGGAGCGCAGGATAGGGGTCCGTATATTCTACAATCTGAATGACCTCGAAGTCAGCTCGAACCTTAACTCCTGCGATATCTACCATGATCTTTGATAATCTCCCCAACGGTATAATATTTTGCTGATTGGCCATGCACAGCTGGATAGTGGACAATTCCAACTTGGGTTCTCCCATTTGCTGCCAAGTTTTCTTAGGTAGTACGTTCGCATATGAGCCGAGGTCCAAAATAACATGATCCATATTTTAATCACCAATTTGCGCGGTTAACTGCTTTTCCCTACCACTTCGCTTCTTATGCTTGTACAGTTTGTGCACGTCCTTAACTTCCATGGGTGGGGTTGTTCTTTTTGCGCAACTATCTATCAAAGATTGGAGGTTTTCTACATTCCTTTGGTTGCATAGCAGCTTCATACATGCCTGCATAAATGGTTTGACCTCATCATCTACTTTGAGGTTCACGGGGGCTTGAGGAGTAGATGCCTCAACTTTAGCAAAGTCTTGGCGAGCTGCGAAAAAGGTTTCCTTTTCCTTCTGTAAGTCCAAACCTTCTTGTTTGATGGTTGATTTTGGGATAATAGGCTTCACCTCATATTTCTCTGTAGCTCCCTCGGTGGCGATGCTGCTACATGTTATGAAATTAATGCTTGGTCCTTCTTCTCGAGGTTCTGCCTTAACCCTTTGTACATTCTGCGTAGGTGTCTGTTGCTTCTCCTGCATCTTGGCTATCAGAATTGGGAAGTATTCAATCACATGGTCCATATGTCTATAGTATCTGCAGGATTTTCTTGCAGGGTTCGAGCAGTCCCTCGCAAAGTGCCCTATCTCTCCGTAGTTATAGCAAATCAGTTGTCCTCTTCCCCTACCTGCACTTCCACCTCGGCCCCCTCCCCTGCCCCTAGCTGGGGAGCCACTCATACCTGAGGGGGATATTGGTGAAGAAGGGTATGATTGTACCCTATATAGGTTTCCCCGGTCTATCATCAGATCATAAGTTCGACAATTCTGCTCATCGTGTCCCAATGACCGGAAAAAATTACACCATTGTTGCTTCAGTTCTAGGACATACGCACCTAGACGGGGGCAATGGTTAGTATCATGCAGGCCGGCTACATGAAAATCATCGCACCACAATGCAGGTCCACTTGGTCCTGGGCGCAACAGACTGGGTTCCCCTGCCTGTAGGTAGTTTGCTAGCAGTGGGCACTGATCCTTGGTATGCCCAGATACCCTACATCGTATGCACCATATGTTTTGACTAGCTTCCTTCCCTCTGTCCTTTCACATGTTTTGGATCTCCATGTGCGTCGCCCCCAGCTGCTCTTGGATTTGTTGTACTCCCAACTGGGTATCATTTCTCAGCGCAACTTCCAACTTCATAGTAATCTCCAAGGCTTTTTCCTGCGATTCAATGGCTTGCTGACCCATAGGTACGCATAGGTGAGGTGGAAACATAGAAATGAACCATTCCTTGTGTTTTTTGTCATCGTACTGAGAAATTCCCCTTCTATGATTACCTTTTTCAGCCGTTGGTCAGCTTTCGACACAGACTTAGAGGGTCCTTGCTTGAAATATTTTAGATCATTCACTATTTGAGAGTAGGAGTTAGGATTCTTGAAATGTTGTTTTAGGGAATTCTTAACCTCTTGAATGGTCGCATTCGCATGCTGAGCTATGTATCCCATATACCAATCCAGGGCTCTTCCTTCAAAGGCAAGGGACAACTGCACCCTTTTCATAGCATCGTTGGCCACATTCTGCGCAGTCCATACCGACTCTGTGAAAAACGAGAACTGATCCATATCTTCGTCCCCTACGCCCTTAAAGGTAGGTAGCTTCATGTCAAGGCCATCTCATCTTCTGGTGGTGGAGGTACAGTTGAGTTCTTACCCCTATGCTGATTTGAAGGTGGTGTAGTTGGAGGGCTATGCACAACTAAATCCCTTACTGGACTGTAGATAGAACTATCTCCTTCTTGATTAGTTATGTAGTATTTTCCACTTCGTGTTGTACCCTTGCTCTGATCGGAGCTCACTCACTCTATATGACTACACATAATGCTCTTTTCGCACAATAATATCTTAATCAGTAATGGTAAGGTTTTTAGAAGCTTGCCCCAAAAACCCTTGAAGAACCTCCGCTCTGCCTTCGAATAGGACACGAATTGATCGATTGAAAATTCCATCACAAATCCTCCTAGCACACTATCCACCCAGTGGTCTACCATGCGAGTAATGGTGTTATCAGTCTTCTCTAACTGTTGAATCAACTCTGGAGTCCATTGCGTGACCCGTTCGTCCTTCCAACACTTCTGGAAATCTACGAGCATTGCAAGCCACTCCTAAAGCTTGGTCACAAATGTCACAAATAAAATTTCGTAGACCTCTATGAAAATGTACTTATTCTTCCGCTTTTCTAACGTCAAATTTGTGTTGCGATTCTCTTTTACTACAAATTCCTGAACTTGTTTTTTGAACCACTCTTCAATTTCTTTCTTCTCAGGCCTCCAATGTTCTCTTGGCATTACTCGATCCCTCTCTCAAAATTCTCCCGGTCCCGGAAATAGAACCATTTGTTGGCTTGATGGGTCCTGATCTAGGTTCGAAGATTACGGTTTGCCAACAAACCCCTATACTATTGGCCCTTTCTACAGTGACCTGCTTGCGCAGGCCAAAGTCTCACCCAAAGCAATATGGGAGGGTGCTGGAACCAGGTTTCTGCACCCTGAGAGAGAGTAGGTACGTCAAGCAGATCCACATTCGCAACCTATCAGGTTTGCACCAGACAAATCTATTTGCAAGGTAGTCAATAGTATAATCACAATATACAGATCTATTATCATGCATAGATCTAGTTAATAACTCCGCATCCATGTGCGTATCAGTGGTTATCAGCACATATTATCATAACACATCATCAACATATTTCAGTTATACCATAACATAGACAGATTCATAGCATAAAAAAATAACCAATAATATTTGAAACAAATCCAATAGTTTGCATCAACAGAAATATATTAGATCAGATAACACAAAAATACTTCAACCATATTCGCATATATTAGCATCTAAAACCCAATACAATCCGACACAGCCTACACACACAACCAGCAGGGTTCGTACATAGCAAGACTGAGGATCTCCGAGCACACAGCCAGTAGGAGTCCTTAGCCTAATGACCCAACAATAGATCTAACAATTCACAACTGACAAGCTGCAAAAAAGAGGGTGGAATATATCTATTTACAAGCGTCACAACACTACTTAATATACACTAAATAATGGAAATGAAACCTACATAACAACTAACAAGCTGCAAAAACATAATTGAATAGATCTATTTACAAGCATCACGACACTACTTAAAACACATTAACTAATGGAAGGGAAACCTACATAATAATTTTCTACAATATTTCGTTTTCATAAAAATTAGCTATGGTCATTTTTGATGAATCATTAATTTGTGATCTTATGTCAACAAAATGAATTTTAATGTATCTTCACAGTTATCAGTGCACATTATGAAAAAAGAGAGAGCAGGTAATAGGAATTAGTGGCATCTATTATAAAGCTGATAGTAGCTCGTTGAGAAGATAAGTTTTCATCCATAAGAGTTTGGCCTTTTTCTCACATTACATTTGAAGTTGTTTTGATGCAAGTGTGTGCTTTGAAATTGGTACATATATCTTGACATAACAAGACAATATATTCAAAGTTTCGACATTCTAATATATAAGTGGGAGCAAAAAATCCAATCCTATTTCAAATAGCAACATGCCCTAACCTGAGTAACAGTTATGAAGGTCTCAAAGCTTCCATTGCTTCCTTTAACAATAACTACTAATATCAATGCAATCCATCCAAAATAAGAGAAAGGCCCTCCCAACTCAAGTATGAAATATATGACATATTAGTTTCATAATAGTATTACATTATTGTCATATTAGTTTCAACATTAATATATGACATTCATACATGCTACCAAAATAGTGAACTGGAATAAGGAAAGAAGAAACTAAACCAAATAGATTAAAAGGAGAAAATAACTGGAACCAAAGAGACATACACAGGCTACTCCCAATGGCTCAATCATATATAATTGGGGCCCATATCTATCATAACCTCCAAGGGTAACTCTAGATCCAAAAGGCATGCACGCTTACAGATAACTGTCATGCTCAATGCAAAAAAAAATCCTAAATCTCAGTCCACAATTCCAAATTCAGCCATGCAAGAGATTCCTAATGACACTCTCTCAAAATCATGAAGAGAAGGTTAAATGAAACTACATAGCTATTTATTGATAGACTCAAAATTCTAACCTTAACCACCAATATAGTGTGCACAAATGCACATAACTGGAAACACATTCACAAATTTCCTTAATAGGGATCGGCTCACCATAAGTGTGGTACATGACAAATATTAATAAATTAATTACCTCCATAAAATTCCATGATATGCATTTAGAAAAGGAAATATCTTTACCAGAGAAAACATATTTTCTTTATCAATATAGATGAAGGTTCATATCAAAAGAGTTCCAAAACTTTACTGGTGAGCACCAATATTTAAAATAACTATAATAAACCAGAAATTCCTACTTTTCATAACTAGTTGCTTCTGATTTAGCATGAGCCACAATTTTCCTACCATCTTCTTGCCAATCCAGCCACATCCTACATAATCAAATTCCCAAGAACAATCTCCCACTCTTAGTTATTAAGCATCAACCATAGAAATTTATTTGGTTTGGCACTTTTCTCCAACTCTAGAAACACACACGCACTTGAAATAAATTGCATACCATGTTCTCATTATAAATCCAAATGTCAATTCTTGAAGTCTATGGTCTACTAAAAACCAAACAAAAATAAAAGAGGAATATTTACATGGAATCAAAGGTCTGAGAATTAATTATCTTTTTGGAATGATGGCATTACCTCAACAACAAAGCGAGCCCAGATCTTGTCACTATTATCTTCCATGACTCCCTTTAAAATCATAAGCCCTAAGCCTCAAATGATGTCAGCTATTTCAAGGAATAGCCCCTGCTCCTCACAAAGAATCTACAATATTGGTGAAATCAAACAAAATATAGGTTTATTTCTGTCGAAGAATATGTATGAAAATAGCCACAGTTGAAGTTGTAGATCCATGGTTTCTCAGAGCTTCACAGAGGGCTATTACAAACCAAAATCCAAGTGCATTATTTCAGATCATTTGGACTAAGTAAAAGTTCCAAGTCAGAGAACTCAATTCTATATAAATATTTACAGTCTGAGAGTGATACCACACAACAAATTTTTTTCTTTTGTCCTTTCTTTTCCTCTAGACGAAGGTGATATATATTTTGTTGTATTTTGATAATATGTATTTCTTTCTCTTGAACCGGAGTATTTTTGGGACATCCTCAAGTAGTCAAACTGGGTTATGGTCATCGTTAAGGTAGAAGAATGAAGTCTTTTGGACAACCCTCATCAAGGCATCAATTACATAACATCGATGTTTTACAGACCTAAGTCACGACATAATTCTCTTATTCATGGGCATCTATTCTGCAAGCTGAAGAATGAAGTTGGTGACCTACCTCTATGGATTTGAACCTGATAATATACCACAGGCAACAGGATCATTACAAAATCCAAATCTCATCTTCTACAGGTTAAACGCTAGACTATATCTAACATCACACTTGTGCGGTTGTGACAATTCTTATGTATTTTATGGGCAGCTAAGAGTTTAGGGCACAAATTTTTAAAAGAGCTTGAAGGCTCAATCCATTGAAATACATTCTCCAAGATCGATTTTCATTTCAGAATTTTTGATTGAGAAGCAACATCGAAAGTGACTATCTACCTACAAAAAAGTAAGAGACTTGTTGAAATCATTATCTTAAAATTTGAATAAACAAATCCTGAAGAAATATATAATGCACTTTTGGTAGAAGACAAAATTGAAGGCTCATCACAATGTTTGTATTTGTATCCCCAATACGGCTTAAAGGATAGTTGCAATATTATAGTTGACAAGGCTTATTCAATATTTGTTATGTTACTGCAAGTCAAGAATCCTTTCACAGTAGTATGGAAAGATAACATTCACCATGGCCCTACAACAATCAATTTGACACATCACCATTATAATAATAACATTTTGTATGGCAGTTATCCCAACGTTTTCTATGATACTCCACATGTGGGCCTAACTAAAGAACACCTGCAGTAAGGAAGTACTGAAGATCACTCAGTTTTTCTAAGTGTATAGATCTTCTAGAGTTTGCTATTGAATTAATACATGAAGGGATCCTAAAATTATCAACCAACCTAATACTTGTGATAACGAGATGCTTGAAGTGTAATTATCATTAACACATACAAAACAGAGTGTAGTAGGAAAGTTTTTTTAGGTGTTTTTGATCTATATATAATTCTATACCAAGAGCCTTTAATTTTAGAGATGCTATAATAATCAATTAGACAATATCTTTGTGCTTAATACAAGAAATTGATGGGTTAAGCTACCAGCAGAATGTTTCTAATCAGGGAAGTGCAAGAGGAATGAAGGAGAAAGGACAATAATCATTTGAAGAAATAGTAGTAGTATTTGATATAGTGAATTGAAGTAATAATTGAAGGATCAATGATGGTGTATGGAAGCAAACATTCACCTCCTTATCTAGCAGCGGGAGCAATGGAAGTTTATGCGACACCTTTACCTTGGTCTGGCCACCAGGAGAAAAAGTACATGGCACGTTTTGGAGCTATTCCGTATATCAGCCCTTATCAACACAAAATCAAAGGTACGTTGAAGAAAGCACATATTAAATACTATTTTCTGACAAGCACTATAAGTAAAAGGAAATGTAAGGACACTGATCTTGACTGTGTCAATGGGCTCCTTGATGCATTAAGCCAAGATCCTATGAAAGGAAATATTATGAATATGGATGAATGGATATCATGGATTGGGTAATTTAATTCATTGATTAATGTCATCTAGAAAAGGAGGATAATGCAACTATTTATTCATTTTGGGTTAAGAAGGAACACCATGATAATTCTATAAAATTTTATCTGTTCCGAGGCAAGCTTCGTTGAAGGTTGTTGTTGCAAGTGCCTTATGAACACCTTCTGGAAGGTCTCTCACATAAGAAGTTCATCAATATATGCTTCAGAGGAGGCCATAAAACCCACTGACAATATGTCCTAATGATTCTTTCTGATCAATTTTTGTTCACACAGTCTAGTCATGGTAGTGGATTATGGTTGATGACTTTGTTACATGGACCTAAGGAAATGGGTCAGGTTTCAGATGGCTGGGTGATTATGCTTTGGCATGGTCACTTTCCCTATATTCAGAGGGAGTTATGGAAAAGCAATGATACAACTATTGATGACTTCTGACCCTCTCGCTTATCAATATAAGAGGGAGATGACATTTTAAGACAAGACAAAAGACCTAGCCATGTTGCACTATTTTCTGCACTTAAATATTTAATGAAATGGATAAGAGTCTGAGTTGATGAAATGGGGCCCTCAAAATATCTCAACACCACTCTAAAAAAATGATACATGGACTACCACCATAGGAATCCCCCAAGAGATATCTAGTGGTAGAGTCTCTTGAATCATATTCAATGGAAAATGAAGTTCTGGATGAAAGAGAAAGGCCTCAGTAGGATGGGAAATCCACCACCTCGAGTCAAGGAGAAGAAGAGGTCCTCATAAATTCTTACAACACTTTGAAATGATGCTAAGGGTAGAAGATATACTTAAGATCTAATTATGAAGATTGTTTATATAAAAGAACTCAAATATACAAGAAAATCCATAATTATAAAGTGATTATCTCACATTTCAATCACTAATTTTAGGGACAAAAACCTAAAATTACCTAAAAGACTGAAATCCTAAAATAACGTGTGAAATAAAGACAAAGACAAAGAAAATATGTTCTAGAACAATAATAAAAAAAAAAAATACAAAAAGAATATGTTCTGGAACAATAATACAAAACAAAGAGAAAGAGAATATGTTCTCGAATAGTAATACCAAACACATCCAACATTTTGAAGTATTTGACTTATCTTGGTGAACATGCATCCTTAGCAAATACAATGTAGCAATACCTTCCAAACAAAATAGAAGACATGTCAGAATTATATGTTTGACACGAACAATCATAAAGATGCCACAATAGCTACTCCATTAAACACATGTAAAGGAAATACAACTTAAATGTTGATGGAAAGGTATGGGATAGAAACAAATATCCTAGATGTTAGTTGTCTCACAACAATTAGTTTAGATTTTACAATTAATTCAAATTGTACAAAAACTCCAAAATGTCGCATGTTTAGATTGAAAAAATTAAATTTTCTGGTAGCCACAGTGCATAGATTGTCACTAGTTGCACACAATCCATGTTATGTCTTACACCATGACCTTATCTTAAGGCATAAAGACACACCCTAGTCTAGTATTGAGTATGTGAGTCTCTCTATATATATGATTGAATTTTCTGCTTTAGCTTATGCATCCATCCCTTGATTAGTCAATCAATCGATGATGGTGAACGTATCATCCATTCTCTTGCATTTTTGGTGCATTCTAGTTTTTATTCACCTCTGTAAATGGGATGCTAGCAGACAAGGAAAGAAATGGGAATTGAATCCAAGAAACTTGTACGGGAAAGGTAAGCTAGCTCATTATGTTCATCCCTACAAAGGGATCAATGCCCCAAGTTTCTTTCAACTTCACAGGGGTGATCTGCATATAAATCTCACCAACTCGGGAGCTACCATCATCTCCCTCACTCTCCCTGATGCTAAAGATAATCGTCACTAAACCCTACTGTTCAACTACTTCACCATCATGAATTACTCAAATGGAGCTATCTCATCAAGTATTGGTATTTATCCATTCAGGCCATCTACTAGACTTAATTCTTGTGTAATATTCCAGAATGGAAAAGACAGGAATATAGAACATATGGAACATTTCAATAAAGGAAAAAACCAGAATATAAGCACAAAACTGTAAAATGTTGGATATGCCAAAATATAACATCAAGACATTAAAACATTAGCATACAAAATTGAGCCATATCATTATTTATCAACAACAATGTAAGTACACAGTGCTCCAAAAGGAATGCACTCAAGCCACAAGATGGTTGAAATACACTAAAGAAAACTAGCACTCGAAATGTTGTGTTTCTACTGCTACTGCTATTGGAAACTGTTGTTAATGTGAAGAAGAACCATGTCTGGGAGGCTATTGGACTGCTCAGAAAGATATAGGATTTTAACCATGGACTCTACTCAAACAACCCATAAAAACCCAGAAATGGTTTGCCCAGATTTTAACTTTGGATTTTCGACCCTTTTTGGATGGCACACTGCACCCCTGTTGGCTAAGTTACGCACTCCCTGCAGAAAACTAATGATATGGGGCTGAAAGAAACATATATCGGCTACAATAGTGTCCACTCACATCACTAATTGAAGGGTTGATCCCTTCTCCTGATCTCAATGCTAGAAGCTTGAGATCTAGCTCCTCCTTTCTCTGCTCAAGTTGCAGCTACAAATTCCACAACTGCTAGACTAGACTGTGTTGTCAAGGAGGCTAGAGATATAGCCTACTTCTGGATGATGAAATAATTCTCACAAGTCATGTAAATTATCTCTCCAAAGTGAGAGAAATAACCCTCATAGGACTCCAAGCTAAAATGCCTGGAACTTCCTTCCTCCCTTAGATCTGCCTGGCTGGACTGCACAATTCTTGAAGGAACTGTTGTTGCATGGAGGTGTAATATGATGGCCTGATGTCAGATATAAAAATTATAATCTTGGAAGACTGAAATGGAAGATCAAGGTGAATGGATGAATACTCCACCAATTTCCTAACTGAAATGCTAGAAACTACCTTCCTCCTCTCAAACCCTAAGACAGGAATGCATAATTCCTAATGTTGTATATGCAGAAGAGAGGGGATGAATGTGGCACCAATGCCAAATGATGAGTAGCTGCTCAAAATAACCTTCTCAGAGTAGGCACTTGGAGTCCCCCTTGAATAAGGGTGATATTCTTGCTCAGGAACACCCATGTGCTAAACAACGCAACAAACTTAGCTAAACAACTGAAGCGTGCAAGGAATGTCAAATGAAAATACAATATCAAATTACAGACTGATTTGATTTGCTGCCCTCATATTCCTTATATGGTTGTGAGCCTTCCCTAGCCTTGGCCCACCTCATATCTACACTGTACATGTGGCCACTAGTCTCCATGAAGACTGCATTGTCTCTCCATGATCTGCATGATCTCTGCAATTAATCTCCACTCCCTCCATCATGCGTGCATTTAATGCACCACTACCTCCATCACTACATCATTAATGCTCTATGATCTTACTTTTATTCCTCCACTGTCTGCATCATCTTCCTCATTATCTCTCCATAATCACCATTCTTCCTTCATTAGTGAGCTGCTCCACTACTCCACGATGCTAATATACTATATACTAACCCACATTCACACAACAAAAGTGGATTTTATTCATTTTTTGAGTTTATGGTTCCCTCCACCCTCTTATTTACTTAAGAAAAGTAAGAACTCTAATATTCCAATTAACTGATGGAAAATTGGGAATATTACAGTCCTCCATGCCAAAAGGTTGCTTGTCCTCAAGCAACTACGAAAGTGGATGCTACAACAATCCATCTCCCTCCAAATGGCATCCTCATATGGAAGGTCGCCCCATCCGCTACAATGTGTTATGAATGCCCAACTCCATAACTTCCTCTCTAGAATGTCTAGAAATGCCTCCAACTGTGAAGTTAGATGCCTCTCCTCATCAGTGAATCTCCAAGTGGCAACTATTTGTTGTACAAGAGCCTCCTCTATGCATGAGACATATGAAGTGAAGTGGTTCCTTCCGAAAGTGGAAAGTCCCAACTCTTTAAATATCTCTCCAACCCATGCTACATAGAGTGGATTTCATCTCTCCATGTTCTCATCATTGGCCCTGTTGGCCTTGCTTGCTACAAGCATCATATCAACAATGTGAAAAATAAGAAGTAGAGATATATGGATGAACATGTAAAATGTCAAACCATACTCTCCTAATAGTAGCCACCACAACAATGCCTCTTGATTCCATACCATATCATCATCAAACCAAGCATGAGAGCCATACCCTCTCAAGAGAATCCATTGCTGCAATGCCTCTTGCTACCACATCACATCATCATCATGCAAGTCATGGAGAAAAAATATACTGATTGACATGTGGAATGTCACATCATCCCAACACAACCAAGCTCCATCCCTCCACATCATGTGAGTGCCATATAATTTCCCAAACAATATTCCACCCATTGACTTATGATATGTCATGTGATGGCCAAACTCTCTCAAAAATAACCAGCACAACCATGCCTACTGTTACTGGATCACACCATTGCTATGCAAGGTATGGATCATGAAAATGTAAAATGTTGGGTAGTAACCATACTCACCCAAAAGAAACCAGCCCAACCATTTTTTTCTGCCTCATATCATAGATCTGCAAGTGGGTTTTCAACCCCTTGCTCATCATCCTCATCCATCCATCCCAGTGTGGGTGATGAATCCTACCCTGCTTCAACTTGGTATCCAACCAAGTTAGAATATCATCCTCCTCGATTATATAAGTTTTTCACTCCATAATATGTTGAAGTGCACCCCTTTGAGGTATCTCCATGAGATCCTCTCATGAATGGCCCAATAGAACCCATAAGGTTCCTAATATGTTGTAGGTAGAAAATTCTCTTTGAGTTGTGAGATGCTCATAAGAAGACTCCATCTTGATAATGGAAAATGATATCCACTACAAGATGTCTACCATCTATCATCTATCCTCCAATGCTTCATAATTGAAGCAATCCTCAAAATGCTCCAAGAATAGTAGGCCCCCCAACTCATCACTGCTGCTTAGTGACAACATTGCTGATCTACATGATGGTGCATCTATTGTCTCATGGCCATACATAATGCTAAACTCAAATTTTTTCATTGAACTGATTAGAATTATGATCACCCTATCCTCCAAAACTCTATACTCCAACCCAAAGTGTTGTGTGCATCTCAACAATGAAAAACCAGGATGGCTATACATCTCCTCCTTGTACAAATCAAGGGTCCTCTGCTAAGTGATAGTTTTCTGCTCCAAATCAACAAGGTGATATAATCCTTGGTTATGCAATTTCCCTGATAGAATGTCCCCACAAATCTCAAGTTGAGGTACCGAAATAAGATGGGATGGAAATTTTTGCAAAACTTGGATAAGATGATGCTTGGGAACATCTTGCAAAGCTACAAGAGTTCCTCCAACCAGTGCAATGGATTCTTCAATTGATGGTAATGGTGATGGATGCTCCTCTTCTACTGTACCAACACTGTTATCTACCTCCTCTTCCTCATGCATATCCTGAATCATGCAGGGTACTCCCAATCTCAAGAGCTTAGGACCATCTTGCAAAGATGCAAGTGCTCCTTCTCCTAATGCGTGTACTTCTCCAGTTGGTGTTGGTGGTAGTGGCTCCACTTCCTGAGTGATAATATTGACATCTTCCCTTTGCACCTCATGTACTTTATCATCAATGATGGGAAATGTATCTATGGAAAGTGTCTCTAGTTTTCTTCTATCAAACTTCTTTATCACCCTTTGAGTGAAATCGGCATAAACAATCACTCTTGCATGTTTCAAATGACTAAACCACCAATCTTTTGCTTCACCCTCAAGGTGCAACGCTGTAATCTCAACAACCTCTCTTTCTGCTACTGGATGTAGCTAGAAGAATGCATCTAACTCCTTCATCCAATCTTTTACTGTGATTGTGGATGATCCATCAAATGTTGGGAAGAATAATCTATGCCTTCTTCTTCTATTACTGCTGCGGGATATTCGGTTTTCTTTGATTTGGATAAACTATTGGAGAGTTAGATTCTCCTTGAATTCTCTTGATTGAGATTTTTACTCTACAAGATAATTACTCAGAGTCTCAAGCTCTAAGTATCCTCCATCTCCATGCCATCCATATCCTTATTCAAGGAAAGTGGACATAGAAAAGTGTTGTGGATATCTTTGCATTTTCAGTTGTTTATGCTACTAACAGGAAGTTCTTGGACCTTACTCATTCTGAAACCCTCTTAAATTTTCTATCTGCCTTCCCCTTCTCATTTCTTTAATATTTGCGGAGAGATCCTGCATAGATCCAAAGAGAAGTGCGACCAAACTTAATCCTTCCGCCATTGAATGATTTTTTTTTTCTCTTCTTCTTCTTATTCTTCTGGTGTCATGAAGTGCCCACAAGCTGAGCCAAATATCATGATTTGATACCATTGTAATATTATAGAATGGAAAATATAGGAATATAGAACATATGGAACATTTCAATCAAGGAAAAAACCAGAATGTAAGAACAAAACTGTAAAATGCTATAAATGTCAGAATATAACATCAAGACATTAAAACATTATCAGAAATAGCTGAGCCATATCATTATGTATCAACATAAATGTAAGTACACAATGCTCCAAAAGGAATGCACTCAAGCCACAAGATGGCTGAAATACAATAAAGAAAACTAGCACTGGAAATGTTGTGCTGGTACTGATGTTACTACTGGAAACCACTGGTACTGTGAAGAAGAACCATGTGTGGTACGATGCTGGAGTACTCAGAATGATCTATGATTTTAACCATGGACTCTACTCAAAAAACCTAGAAAACCCCAAAAATGGTTTGGCTATATTTTAACTTTGGATTTTCGGCCCCTTTTTGGGTGGCACACTGTACCCCTACTGGTTGAGTTACGCACTCCCTGGAGAAAACTAATGATATGGGGCTGAAAGAATGGTCTATAATCTAAAATAGCACCCATCGAGCTCACTAACTGAAGGGTTGATCCCTTCTCCGGATCTCCAAGCTAGAACCTCGAGATCCAGCTCCTCCTTTCTCTGCTCAATTTGCAGTTGAAAACTTCACAACCGCTGGAATATACTGCATTGTCAAGGAGGTTGGAGTTGTAGGATGATGAAAGAATGCTCACTGATCATCTAAATGATCTCTCCAAATTGAGGGAAATACCCCTCACACGATTCCAAGCTGAAATACTTGGAACTTCCTTCCTCCCTTAGATCTGCCTGGCTGGACTGCGTAATTCCTGAAGGAACTACTGCTGCATGGAGGTGTCATATGATGGTTTGATTCCAGATATCACAATGCTTCTTCTAGAAGACTAAAATGGAAGCTCAAGGTGAAAAGATGAATCCTCCACCGGTTTCCTATCTAAAATTCTAGAAACTACCTTCCTCCTCTCAAATCCTAAGACAAGAATGCGTAATTCTTGAAGTTGTATATGCAGAAGAGAGGGGTTGAATGTGCACCAATGTCGGATGATGAATTGATGCACAAAATAACCTTCCCTGAGTAGGCACTCGAAGTCCCCCATGGGTAACGGTGGGATTCCCACTTGGGAACACCCGTGTACTAAACAACACAACAGACTTAGCTAAACAACTGAAGCGTGCAAATACTTTCAAACGATAATACAATATCAAATTCTAGACTGATTTTCTTTGTTGCCCTCATCTTCCTTATATGGTTGTGAGCCTTCCCTAGATTGGCCCACCTCATAACTACACTGTACATGTGGCCACTAGTCTTAATGAAGACTGTGTTGTCTCTTCATGATCTCCATGATCTCTGAAGTTAATCTCCACTCCCTCCATCATGTATGCATTTAATACACCACTACCTCCATCACTGCATTATTAATGCTCTATGATCTTAATTTTATTCCTCCACTATATCCATCATCTTCTTCATTATATCTCCATAATCTCCACTCTTCCTTCATTAATGAGCTTCTCCACTACTCCATGATGTTACTCTACTATCTACTAACCCATATTCACACAACAAAAGTGGATTGTATTCATATATTGGGTTAATGGGTCCCTCGACCCTCTTATTTACTTAACTAAGTAAGTGTTGGAAATACTGAGAGGGGGGGGGGGCAGTGAATCAGTATTCCTTTCAATTAGAGAATTAGTTAATCTTCAATTATTATCAGTGTTTGTACAATGATAGCAGAAAACAAGAGGAACACAAATGCACACAGTTTTTAATATGGAAACCCACTCCGTGACAAAAACCACCTAATGCTTTTCTAATAATTCTTTAATATTCAACTCCAAATGAAAATAAAGCTCCAACTTCCTAGAATCTAGAAAAGCATTCTTCTCTAGCTCCCACTGGATGGACGCTCCAATGCCCAAGATTCTTCAGTAGTCAACTGAATAGATGCCCCAACACCCAATGAGCTACAACTCACCCTAGCACCACCCTACCACCATATAGAAGAATAAAAGAAGAATGGACTCCCGTACCAAGGAAAATGGTCCACTTTACAATGATATAGAATGATGTAGAAGAAGAAGATATACTAGACCATAACCCCAACTTTGACACAACCAACTAATGATGATCCTAGACCTCCCAACACTGCTTCTTCAACCCTTGGAAGATAGACACTAGTACAATTTTTACAATAATGTATTTACAATGACTTAGTACAATGATACCTTTACAATGATTGTATGCAGTGCTACCCACTTGAAGACTTCATATGATGAAATTATTGCTACTGTTATGCACCTTGGTTGCTGCTCTTTTCATGCTACCTTATGCTGCACCTTGCTTTGCTTTGCTACCATAGAAAGTTTGGTCCTTTGCAACCCTTGACAACACATGATCTAGCTTTTTCTTTCCTTCTAGGAGCTCGATATTGAATCTAGCTTATCTCTGTTATTTTAGATCCTCAATATATTATTTTTGGTCTTGTAGTAGTCCTCTGAGTCATCTTTCCAATGCCATAGGTCTGACCCAATTTGGATTCTTCAAGAGAGAGTTATATCCAATCTCTCACAATGCCCTAATTATGGACTGTTTCAGTAGAGTGCACTTGTACGACGTGCCACATGTCACTGTTTCTTCATTTGGATTTGAAATTGATAGAGAAAAAATTACAAAATATGCACTATCTACCAAATTTTACAGAATTCCAATCTGATACTTAGAGAGAGAATTATGACGAATTTACCAAGGTCACTTCTTTGAGATTAATTTCAGGAGCCCGCAAAACCCCTAACTTCCACAGATCATATCTCCAAAAATATTGTGCACCTTGATCTAAATATTTTACAGTAGCTTCCTCAAGATTTTGGATTTTCCTTATAAAAATTTCAGCTTTTGAATCTTCGTAGAAAATTTTTTAAAGAAAAAATTTCACGATGACTTGTTTCAGATGGAAAAATCCCTTGCATAAGGAGGAAATGAGGATCACAATTTATATAAATGCTTAGGTTGAGAGGGGCTTCAACAAGTGAATGTGGGAGGGATTTTAAGAGCTTAAAAAATATTAATTATGACTTTTCAATGACCCATGCCCCAACCCCATGGGGCTTTAGCCTACTAAATGGGGCTACAAACTTCAAACATGACTATCTCTCAAACCGTGAAGAATTACATGGCGTACGATATATCAACGAAAAAATCTCGACAAGTAGAAACCATAAAAAGCATTATTGACCCATAATATATTAATTTGATAGGTAAAAATTACCATGCAATATTGGGTTAGCCTCTGGTGCTGCTTGGGTTGACATCAATGACAACCGCTGATCAACAATCTCCCCCTTTGGCATTGATGGCAACACAAGTACTCCCCCTGCGATCATGACACCTCTTCCTACAACTTTCTCTCCCCCTTTGAAATCAATGGCAAAGGGTAACTCTAGTACAGCCATCTGCGGGACTGTTACCTCCCACTCCCCGACACCTGGCAGATCACCTGGACACTTAATCTACTTCCACTCCCCCTTTATATTCTGAAAAAGGAAAATCTAATGAGAACTTGGGAGAATCCCAAGCTTCTGGCGAAGATATTCCAATGCTGCTGAATATTTAATATGTGATTATTTTGGTGCTGCTTGGAATCTTGCTACTTGTCCAACTACTTGCATAACATCTGGTCGGGAGGCTGTTACATATAGAAGGCTATTAATCATAGATCTGTACAACCTTTGATCCACATCCTTAGATGAGTCGTCTATGCTCAATTTGCAACCTATTACCATTGGAGTAAGGATGGGTTTGCAATATTCCATTTTAAATTTCTTGAGAATTTCCTTGATGTACTTGGCTTGACATATAAATATTCCTTTCTCTTGCTGAGATATTTGAAGCCCTAAGAAGTATGTCAGCTCACCAAGTAAAGACATCTTGAAATCACTTTGCACCTTTGTAGCAAACTTCTTACTTAGTCGATCATTATTGCTACCAATTATTGTATCATCCTCTTTAGCTATTAGACATGCTTTAGTTGCTTCATCCAGAACATATATGTCGTTTGGAGCTCGACTTGCTGTAGCCACAATTTCACCATACACGCCTTTCTTGATTTCACATTTCGTGGAGTTGAATAGTATTGTGTGTCCTTGATCACACATTTGTCCAACACTGAGCAGATTGTGATTCATGTTTTCAATTAATAGAACATTCTTGGCTAGAGCATCTTTGCTTCTGAGAGTGACAGTACCTGATCCTATAACATTTGAAGATCCATCATTTCCAAAGGACACGGTTCCATCCTTCTTCTCTTTCAAAGATACAAATTTATTTCTATCTCCAGTCATATGCGTTGAGCAACCGCTATCAACATACCACACATCTTTGTTCTTTTGAGCCTTGAGAGCAAGAGCACAATTATCATTCTTCTTCTTCTTCCATGTTCGTTCATTCTGTGGCTTCGAAGATTCTTCTGGAGGATTTTCAAGTCTGCAGTCTTTGGCTATGTGTCCAAAGTTTCAACATTTGTAACATTCAATATTATTTCTTAAATGTTCAAATCTATTGATGTTTCGCTGAGCCCTGGGAGGTTCATATTTGATAGATCTCCTGGAATTTTATTCGTTCCTAGGGTACATGCGACATTCTACAGCTTTATGAAAAAATTTTCCACATGAATAACAGTAGCCATAAAAAATATGTTGGTACCTGGATGGAAATTTTCATCGAGGAATTGTCTTCCAAGGCTGTTCTTGTGAATCTTGTCCAGTGAAGCCTACATGCATGTCAAATCTCATAGGTTCATTGTATTTTGTTGTAGAAGGTCCTGCTTCTTCTTCTTTGTAACCAATGCCAGTTCTGTCGTTGTAAGATCGTTGATTGTTGATGAGGTCTTCCAATGCCCTTGAGTTTTTGGCATAGTTTTGGATAGTTTTTCCTTTCTTCACTTCCTCATGTATCGAGACTACTTCAGATTCTAATTCTTCCCTTTCTTGGTTTCTTTCTTCCAAATTCTTTTGAAGTGACTCTTCAATGCATTTTTATTCTTCAACTTCAATTTTGAGACCTTGAACTTGTTCTTCAAGAGTATTGGAATAGATCTTCTCCGCCTTGAGATTTTTTATAAGCTTGATTGCTTCCTCATAAACTTCTTCTATGATCCATCCTTCTTATTCGTTGTTTGATACCTCTTTTTTATTGTGCTTGGCCATAAACAATACTCTCTCATTGGCTTCTTCTTTGCTGTCACTTTCTTCATCGGATGATGAGCTATTTTCTTTAGAGAGAAAGTTCCTTTTGGATCCTTGCTTGTTGAATTTCTTAAAGCCTTTCTTTCCTTTTGAGTTTCCATCACTTCTGTTTGGAAATTTTGCTACAAAATGCCCAACCTCATTACAGCTAAAACATATCAATGGAAGTTTACCTTTGAATTTTCCCTTAAAAAGTTTTAGTTTTCTCGTAAAGTAAGCATATTCTTCATCTGAAAGACCTTCTCCATCATCTCCATTTTCTTCACACTTGCAGGTGCATGTCATTTCAATTGAAGGTTGTTTGTCCTTATTGGTTTGCTTAGATGCAACGAACGCATTTTCTAGATTTGAAGTACCCTTTTCTTCATCAAGTCTCATTTCATATGCTATGAGAACTCCATGTAATTATTCCTTGTTGAGTTTGTCCAGATTTGCACTGTATTCTAAGACCGATAACTTTGGGTTGAATCTCTCTGGTAACATTCTAAGAATCTTCTGTATAATAGTCTTCTCGTCAACTGGCTCTCCCAATCCTTCCAGAATATTGGTTATTTCATCAACGTATTGGAAGTATGCAACAATGTTGCAATCTTCTTTCATTCTGAGTTGCTCAAATTTCTCTCTATAGATTTGAAGCTTTGCTTATTTGACATTTGAGTCACTTGCATATATATTCTGAAGCTTGTCCCATACATTTTTGGTAGTTTTACAACACAACATCTTATGATAAGCAGATTCAATAAGTCCACTGATAATAATATTATTTTCTTTTGCATCATTTACCAAATTATTCTTACCTTGTTCATCCGCGGTTGATGTAAATCCATTTTGAACAATGCCCCATACTTCGTAACATTGTGCCAAGAGATAGACCTCCATTCTTCCTTTCCAGAGTGCATAATTATTTTCATTGAATAGAGGTACACCATTCTTGGTATGCTCCATGACCTCCTTCCAGCTATTAAACTACTATTGAAGGAACCAAGCTTTGATACCAATTGTTGGAAATAATGAGGGGGGGTGAATCAATATTCCTTTCAATTAGAGCATTAGTTAATCTTAAATTATTATCAGTGTTTGTACAATGATAGCAGCAAACAAGTTGAAAAAAAATGCACACAGTTTTTAAGGTGGAAACCCACTCCGGGACAAAAAGCACCTAATGATTTTCTAATAATTCTTTGATATTCAACTCCAATTGAAAATAAAGCTCCAAATTCCTAGAATCTATAAAATCATTCTTCTCCAAATACCACTGGATGGATGCTCCAACGTCCGAGATTCTTCAGTAGTCAACTGAATGGATGCCCCAACACGCAATGAGCTACAACTCACCCTAGCACCACCCTAACACCCTATAGAAGAATAAAATAAGAATGGACTCCCATACCAGGGAAAATGGTCCACTTTACAATGATATAGAATGATGTTGAAGAAGAATATATACTAGACCATAACCCCAACTTTGACACAACCACCTAATGATGATACTAGACCTCCCAACACTGCTTCTTCAACCCTTGGCAGATAGACACTAGTACAATTTTTACAATAATGTATTTACAATGACTTAGTACAATGATACCTTTACAATGATTGTATGCAGTGCAACCCACTTGAAGACTTCATATGATGAACTTATTGCTGCTGTTATTCACCTTGGTTACTGCTCTTGTCATGCTACCTTCTGTTGCACCTTGATTTTCTTTGCTGCCATAGAAAGTCTGGTCCTTTGCAACCCTTGACAACACATAATCTAGCTTTTTCTTTCCTTCTAGGAGCTCGATATTGAATCTGGTGTATCTCTGTTATTTCAGATCCTCAATATCTGATTTTTAGTGTTGTAGTAGTCCTCTGAGTTTTCTTTCCAATGCCATAGGTCTGACCCAATTTGGATTCTTCAAGAGAGAGTTATACCTAATATCTCACAATGCCCTAATTATGGACTGTTTCAGCAGAGCACACTTGTACGGGGTGCCACATGTCATCGTTTCTTCATTTGGCTCTAAAATTGATAGAGCATAAAGTACAGACTGTGTACTATTTTCCACAGTCCAATCTGATACTCAGATAGAGAATTATGATGAATTTACCAAGGTCACTTATTTGATATTAATTTCAGAAGCCTGCAAAAACCCTGACTTCCATAGATCATATCTCCAAAACTATTGTGCACCTTGATCTTAAATTTTTACACTAACTTCTTTAGGATTTCGGCTTCGCCTCATAAAATTTTTAGATTCTGAACCTTCTTATAAAAAACGTTAGAGGGAAAATGCCACGATGACCTGTTTCAGATGGCGAAATCCCTTGCATAAGGAGGAAATGAGGATCACAATTTATATAAATGCTTAGGTTGAGAGGGGCTTCAACAAGTGAACGTGGGAGGGATTTTAGGAGCTTAAAAATATTAATTATGACTTTTCAATGACCCATGCCCCAACCCCATGGGGTTTTAGCCCACTAACTAGGGGTACAAACTTCAAACATGAATATCTCTCAAACCGTGAAGAATTACATGGCGTGCCATATTTTAACGGAAATATCTCGACAAGTAGAAACCATCAAAAGCATTATTGACCCAAAATATATTAATTTGGTAGGTAAAAATTACCATGCAATATTGGGTTAGCCCCTGGTGCTTCTTGGGTTGACATCAATGACAACCGTTGATCAATAGTAAGAAAAGTAAGAACTCTAATATTCAAATTAACTGATGCAAAATTGGGAATATTACATATTGGCTATGAAAATATTGCCACATACATGGTATTTATTTGAATTTCCTTTTGGAAATTGGTACTTCCATCATATGCTATAGTTTTAAGATAAATTTAGAGTTTCTACTCACATATTGGAATGGATCTTAGATGTATGTGTTACCATGGGGAATATGGTGGACTGTTTTGTAATGATATGAGATTTTTTATTAGTGTAGGACATGAGATCCATTAGAACTTACTTTGGTGGCTTGGTGGGTTGTGTATCCAACCGTATCAAAGATGGAGAATTCACACTAAATGGGAAAACATACTAGCTGCATAAGAATGATGGCAACAACACACTCCATGATGAATGCCTTCCTTTTCTATTCTACATCAATGTTTTATTTAGCTAACCAGAGCCCTATAATGACCACTACTTAGGAAAAAAATCTCTCTTTCTGTATATGTATGTTTGTTTCTAGAGGTTTATAGAAGTGACTAGTTCAGGTAACATATGTGTAGTTTGGTGATCTAAATGAATGCACTGTGCAGAAGGGCTGAGAGGTTTTGAAAATTTTCAGTGGGAAGTGAAGGAGCACAAAAGTGGAAGGAAGCCCTCTATTAAGTTAACCTACCACAACTTCGATGGAGAACAAGGTAAATGACATCATATCACTACCATAGTAATACTGATAATGTATTTCTGAGTCCAAGCTTTTGTGATTAACAAGATTCTTCCTGATTAATGATTAATCCTGAATAATTTCATCTAAACTGATACTGTAGTCAATTGTAGATTGGTATAATTTTATCAAAACCAATCCTGGTTTGATTCTCAGCACATTTCAGATGGCTCTTTCGCCTTCCACTCACTATTTGGAGATTTATCTGATCATGTGGTGGATTCTTGTTAATGTTGCATAAATATATAGATGGACGGATGACACTGTAACCATATCTAGATAAATATATCAAGGGATAGATGATAGTTTATGTGGTCTATTATTCGAGATAAATAGAAAAAATGTTATTCCAAAGCATGCAGAGGGATTTATAAAAAAAATTTCATTTTTCTTGGAATATGGAAACTCAAGCCATATTTTTTATGTTTTTATCTACTAAAATGGTCTTATTTTGGAGTTATGCAACTAGAATCCCAGACCTTGTATCAAATATTTGTTGAATTGGTCAACTTGATATTTACATCAATTCCATAATGTAAGTTGTTAAGAAAGAAACAATACATCAGACAATCAAACACCCCTCTGCAGTAAGAGCTCTTTATACTCCTACCTATTTCACAGGCAATTTCAACATCCTTGTCCATATTCTCTACACATCTAACACAAGACTCACATTTTGTCAAAATTGCATCCTCATCAATATGGCGATCATGGACAGGTTGAAAATCTGATACGATTTTTTCCTATGTACCTCCAACAACAAGTTTCTATGATTTGGTAGAAGGATAAAAAAATTTCAGTATTAAATTGTGTTTAAAATTTTTGGCAATAAAAGAAAGCATCAAATTATTTTTCCAGATAAAAGAGAAATAGAGATAAGAAGGCAAACATCTCTTACTATTTTCATAAAATGTGGAGTCTTTCTTACTATTTTGATGGAGTGTGAACCTCTTCCATTGATCTCCAAGGCTGGAGGAGGATCTTGTCCAAGCATTTCTTCACTAAGACTCTACCCACGAGATCCAAATTATTTCTGCTCTTCCCATATATCAACCTATGAATTCAAATTTTTGAAAAATAACCACGTCAAAACACTATGATAACTAAATAAGTACTCCTAATTTAGTGCATTTCATTACATGTTTTATGATCTCAAATAGACAAGGTAAGGAACAGTAAATCCACAAATATATCAAAATCTAAATGCAAGAGGCATCATCGCAGGCTGTAAAATTTTAAATTAATTGCACCAAAGATAGATATTGCACCAAAAATATCTTATCTTTGTAATTCAAGGTCAAATGTATGGTGTAAAGAAGGAATTCTAATCTAATCTCGGAAGAATGAAGGTCTATTTTTGAATCAAGGTCTTTACAATAGGGTCAAATCCATAGTTTAAGATGCTTAATGGAAAGCTAGAATCTGCTTACAAAGGTAAATCACTACTGTGACAAAAAAAAATTCATTATGGAGGCTGAATTCTATCAAATAGGACTGAATCTCTATGATAAAATAAATCTTGAGAAATAGAGCAATATTTCTGTGCCTTATTTATCCAAATACACATAGAGGAGACTAAGTAATTATTGGCATGGAACTAATCCCAGATATCAGTATATATATATAGGATCGAATATTTCACCGAAAAATCTTAGATGTTTGAAGAAGGTCAAGATTCCAAGGTTGACCTATGATAGCTCGGGGTCATTTCACCGAAAAATCTCAGATGTTTGAAGAAGGTCAAGATTCCAAGGTTGACCTATGATAGCTCGGGGTCCTTATCTTATCTCAGGAGGTCTGTTTGATTAGAATGCAAGGCATCCTCAGAAGCAACTATGGAAAAGCCTCATATTTGGTTTGGGAAGCAGAGAAAGATTGAAGAGGAAGGGCATTTTAAATTATTGTTTTATGAAGGCATTGTGTGAAAAAAGGAAGCATAAATTTGTCTTCATGTATGACGAGTCTGCAAATACGAGGTATGTATCACTCAAACAAATTTCTAACAATATCCTTATGTATTATTGAAGGGTTCATGTTAAATAATTTTCTTGAAGCAACGTAAAGTACCTTGAAATTTGAAAATATTCTAAGACTGTACAGTCTAGTATGCATCTCACATATAATCTACAGTGTTGTAAAATCATGATCGTATTTGGAAGCTGATATATTATGTGATCAGAAGAAAAGCATTATTGAAGAGACTAAGAATTGACAAGCCCGAGCTCAATATCCTTGTGGAAAGATGACAAATTCTAAGCCTATATCTTTGAGGAAGTCCGAGCTATCATATATGTATATAATCTCTGGTCATTATCTCAGTGAGGTCCGAGGTAGTTGTATATTTATAAATCAATTCGAGGTCTGAGCTCATTGTGGAAATCAAGTCTCTAATATTTGTGAAGTCTAAGCATGATTTCTTCTCTTGGAAGGTTCGATCATAATCTTTGTGAAAGTTTTAACCTGTTATTTATGGAAATATGAAGTCATCCATGGAAGCCCATAAGTATATCTCTGTAACATATACAAAAAGGATCAGGTCTCATATCTGTGATTTAAACAGAGTTGTTACTTTTGCAAATAGACTGGAAGTCCAAAGTTTGAAATTTAGTAAAGGTGATCAGAAGTAAAATTTAATATATGTAAGGTATAGAAAAGAAGCGCAAATATGATATAATTGTATTCCTCAGTAAGACCAAATGTTGTGTAACCAGCTCCAAAAATAGAAGAAAAGAGATATCAACGCCTTATAAATAAGCCACTTCGAGGGGGCAACCTCCAATACATTACATAAATGAACAATTCTTGGATGATACAAATGAACAAAACCTCCTTCTATATATAGGAGTCCATGGGGCCACAATATAATCCTAGTGGGCCACAATGTAATCCTAGCCGACCTAACATTAATAATTTAAGGGCACAATAATAATAAAATGGGGTTACAAGGGTACAATAATAATAATAAGGGGGTTACACTAACAACAATAAGGGACTATACTAGTAATAGAGGGACCTAACATGCCCCTCTCCTTCAAAAAAGTGTTGTCCTCAATGCTTGAGTAGCTCTGGGTGCTTCTGTATAAAATTCTCATCCTCCCATGTAGAATCTTCAGGGGGTAAGTTCTTCCACTTGATGAGATACTCTGAAATTGATCGATTCCATAGCTGTCGAGTTCTTGTTTCCGTGACCGCTTCAGGTTCCAATATGATTTTTCCTTCCTCATCAAGTTCTGGCAATATTGTTTGAACTGGAAGATTTTCACATATAACCTTCTTTAAGCATGAAACATGGAAAACTGGATGTACTCGCGAAGAAGCAAGAAGCTCCAATTTGTATGCCATAGTACCAATCTTTTGCAACACCTTGTAAGGACCATAGTACTTTGGTGATAATTTATTATCCTTCTTAGCTTGCTTGAAGGAAATTTGTTTGTATGGTTGTAGCCGTAAAAATACCCAATCTCCTACATCAAAACTTCTCTCGCTACGATGTTGATCTGCCTGTTGTTTCATTCGATTTTGTGCCAAATTCAGGTTATCCTTTAAGAGTTGGAGAACTTCTTGCTAATGCTCGATGTGATCTTCCACTGCTTGAACCTTCAAAATTTCCCTTAAAGATGATGTGATGGATGGTGGATGATATCCATAAAGTGCCATAAATGGGGTCATTTTTGCTGCAGTATGGAAGGAAGTGTTATACCACCATTCAGCAAGAGGTAACCACTTGACCCATTGTGTTTTTTTATCAGATACAAAACAACGAAGATATCCTTCCAAGCATTTATTTACTATCTCAGTTTGACCATCAGATTGAGGATGATAAGATGAGCTATGAGCTAATTGAGTACCCAAACAAGAAAATAACTCCGTCCAAAAAATTCCAGTAAAAATGGGATCTCTGTCACTCACAATAACCCTTGGGCTTCCATGTAGCTTTTGAATTCTGTCCATAAATGTAGTAGCAACCGTACTTGCTTTAAATGGATGAGATAATGCACAAAAGTGTGCATACTTGGTAAGTCTATCAACTACCACCATGATGACACTCTTTCCTTCGGACTTAGGTAAACCTGTGATAAAATCCATTGAAATCTCCTCCCAACGTTGACTTGGAATGGATAAAGGTTGTAGAAGTCCCGAGGTCTTAATTTTTTCCACTTTATTCTGCTGGCAAACCAAACATTTCGCCACAAACTTTTGAATATCAGATTTAAGGCCATCCCAAAAAAATTCTTTCTTCACCCTGTGGTAAGTTTTTAAAAATCCTGAGTGTCCTCCTAAAGGAGAAGTGTGCAATTCCAGAAGAATCTTTCGTTTTAGTTGGGAATTCTTACAAAGATATAAGCGATCTTTGTACCATAAGGAATCATTTTTCCAACTAAATGTATCAGATGTACTAGGATCTTGCAGCAACTTTTGAATGAGTGTCCATACATCTTTGTCCTTCTTCCATTCATCTCTTGCTTCGGTTATCCAATCTAGTTGGATAATAGAAATGGCACAAAGCAATGCTTCCACCTCTTCATTCTTTCTTGAGAGTGCATCTGCAACAACATTAAGCTTTCTTTTTTTGTAGATTATTTCAAAGTCATAACCCAACATTTTTGTGACCCATTTTTGCTGCTCTTCTAAAGATAGTCTTTGTTCCAAAAAGTGTTTAAGACTATCATGATCAGTTTTTACCTTGAAGTGTCTTCCCATTAGGTAAGTTCGCCATTTTTTTAGTGCATGCAGTATTGCTAACATTTCCTTCTCATAAATAGGTTTCTGTAAATACTTTCCTTTGATTGGACGACTTTCAAAAGCAATGGGTCTTCCTTCCCGCATTAAAACTGCACCAATTCCATTTCCTGAGGCATCACATTCCACAATAAAGGTTTTTGTGAAGTCTGGCGTAGCTAAGACCGGTGCTAGGCACATTGCCTCTTTAAGATGTTCAAAGGCCTTAGTTGCTTCACGAGTCCATGAAAATGCATCTTTCTTCAATAATGTTGTTAGAGGTGCTGCTATTCTCCCATAATTCTTAACAAACTTGCGATAATACCCCGTTAACCCGAGAAATCCTCGCAACTTCTTTATGGTTGTGGGGACTTTCCATTCCTTAATGGTTTTAATTTTGTTAGGGTCTACTTTAACACCCTCGTGAGATACAATATGACCCAGATATTCCACCTCTTGTACTCCAAAGAAACATTTGGATTTTTTTGCATATAATTGTTTCTCCTGCAATAGTTTGAGCACCCCGTCAACATGTTCAACATGATCCTTCCAAGACCTACTGTAGATTAGTATATCATCAAAAAATACTAGCACAAATTTTCTAAGGAAGGGTTTGAAAATGGAAATCATCAACCCTTGAAATGTAGAAGGTGCATTGGTAAGGCCAAAAGGCATGACCAAAAATTCATAATGACCCTCATGAGTTCGAAATGCTGTTTTTGGAATATCTTCAGTCTTCATTCTAATTTGATGATATCCTGAACGAAGATCCAACTTGGTAAAATAAATTGCTCCATGTAATTCATCCAATAATTCATCAATCACAGGAATAGGAAATTTGTATTTAATGGTGAGCTTATTGAGCTCCCTATAATATGGACACATTCGCCATGATCCATCCTTCTTGTGTACCAATACTACAGGAGCAGAGAAAGAACTTTGACTAGGTTGAATTATACCCGCCTCTAACATTTCTGCAATCATACGTTCAATTTCACTCTTTTGGAAGTAAGGATATCTATAAGGCCCGATGTTTGGAGGAACACTTCCTGGAATAGCATGATCATGATCACAAATAGGTGGGAGTCCTTTCGGAGTTTCAAACACCTTGGAATGATTGTCCAAGACTTGTTGGAGATCTGCAGAAATAGATGATTTTGATGTTGGAACTTCTAGTGAGCATAATTGTGCAATTACGCCTCGTTGTTATTTCTTTAGAAGATTTGTCATGACATTAGAGCTTATTATCCTTCCCGGCTTCCCTTCAATACCACATAATTCGACTTCCTTTCCTTCTGAAAAAAATTTCAAGAAAAGTTCTTGAAAATTAAAAGCTACCGTCCCCAAAGATTGTAACCATTGTACTCCTAGTACACCATCAGCACCTCCCATAGGAATGGAAAGCATTGGACTAGTCAATACATATTCCCCCATGGTTAGCTTGATATTATGGCATTTTCCAGAGCAATTTATAGTTCCTCCATTTGCAACCATCACTTGACATTCTGGTGCTGGGTATAGGAAACAATTTAATTCCTTTGCTACCTTATAATGAATAAAATTATGGGTGCTACCTGAATCAATCAACACTATTACCCTTTTCTTCTTTATATGTCCTTCTATCTTGAGAGTTTGAGGAGTGGTAATTCCTGCCAGTGCATTACACGATATGGTCGGATTCATTTCTTCCTCTTCTAGGGGTGGTTCCTCGTGTATATCCTCTTCTTGTTCATTTTCTTCTTCTTCTTCACAATCTATGTAAAATAATTTCTTCTCAGCACACTTATGACCTTTAGTGTATTTGCTATCACAACTGTAGCAAAGCCCTTTTGCTCTTTTTTCTTCCAATTTTTGTGGTGTCAACCTTGTAGGTTGTGGAAATCTAGGCGTAGCAACACTTTCTTCTTTATAGAATTGAGTGGTAGGCTTCTTTGTCGCCATAATTTTACATTCAACTTTTCTTGCCAACCTGAATGCCTTCTCCAATGAATCAGGCTCCAAAACACGAACTTCATGTTGGATGTTATCATTTAGAGTGCCTATGAAGAGATCAATCCTGTGTTCCTCTGGAATATCAGTTACCCTTATATTCAACTTTTGGAAGTCCTCAATGTGATGCCCCACTAAACCCTTTTGTTTGAGATTTATCAATTGGCTAAAGAAGGTGTTGCTCTTTGTATCCTCATAATGTGCTATCATTTCCTCCGTAAAAATTGACCAAGTGACAATTTTTTTACGGGAACAAAGCCAACGATACCATACAAATGTATTTTGTTCTAAATTTAAAGTTGCAATGCGTACCTTTTGTGTGTTTTTCACGTTATGGAGATCAAAATATTGCTCCATCTGTAGTATCCATGTTACAGGATCCTTTCCATCAAACTTCCTCATATCCACCTTTGGAATATGGTGGTTCTTCCCGCCAACATTAGAGTTTATGAAATCAAAATTAACATTTATTTTGTTCTCATCATGAGGTTATTCTACTATCTTTTCACCATTAGGAAACCTTTCTTGTATCAACTTTGTCAAACCTTCCATGTCTGCTTTTACAAAATTATTCATGTTTTCCATTTTCTCATCGATCTTAGCTTCCATGTCATCCATCTTAGATTCCATGCCAGCCTCCATGCCATCCATCTTAGCTTCCATCCCTTTCTTCAAAAATTCCATTTCATTTTTTGTTGCTCTTTGCGAAAGTGAAATTTGTTGCACTTGCTCTTGTAATTTTGATAGATCATGTTGCAATTCTTCGTCTTCATGAGTCATAGTAGAGCTTTCCAAAGGCTTAATGGGTGTTGAATTATTTTTTGGGGCCATTTTATAATCCAATACTGATATCTATCTTCAACAATATGCCCTTGCAATCAATTCAACTTGATTCTTCAAACAAGACTTATGCAATTCGAAAAAAAAAAAAAAAAATACACACCTTTACTTGCTTTTGAGGAGCTCGATATTGAAATTGGATTATATTTGTGATTGCAGCACTTCAATATTTGAAATTCAGTAATGAAATACCCCTCTGAATTATATTTCTAATGCCATAGGTCTTACCTGATTTGGATTCTCTAAGACAAAGTTGTGTCCAATCTCCCACAATGACCTAATTATGGACTGGTTCAGTAGAGCGAACTTGTATGACTTGACACTTGTCACTGTTTCGTCTTTTGTCTCTAAAATCGATAGCGAAGAAACTTCAGTCTGTGTACTTACGACCACTTTTTACGGCACTTCAATCCAATGCCCAAAGAGAGAGTTATTGAAGTTTTCCCACGATCACCTCTTTGAGATGAAATTCAGGAGCCTGAAAAAGCACTACCTTCCACAGATCATATCTCCAAAAATATTGCGAACCAAGCTCTGAAATTTTTGACGAATTTCCTCAGGATTTCAGCTTCGCACCATATGAATTTCAGATTCTGAACCTTCGTAGAAAAAACGTTATAGCGCAAATGCCACGATGACCTGTTTAGGAGCCTGAAAAAAGACCTAACTTCCACAGATCATATCTCCGAAAATATTGCGAACCAAGCTCTGAAATTTTTAGACAATCTTCCTCAGGATTTCGGCTTCGCACCCTAAAAATTTCAACTTCTGAAACTTCGTAGAAAAAAAGTTATAGCGAAAATGCCACGATGACCTGTTTGGAGCAGCGAAACCCTAGAATCCAAAGCTCTGATACCAAATGTTGTGTAACCAGCTCCAAAAAGAGAAGAAAAGAGATATCAACGCCTTTGAAATGAGCCACTTCGAGGGGGCAACCTCCAATACATTACATAAATGAACAATTCTTGGATGATACAAATGAACAAAACCTCCTTCTATATATAGGAGTCCATGGGGCCACAATATAATCCTAGTGGGCCACAATGTAATGCTAGCCGACCTAACATTAATAATTTAAGGGCACAATAATAATAAAATGGGGGTTACAAGGGTACAATAATAACAATAAGGGGGTTACACTAACAACAATAAGGGACTATACTAGTAATATAGGGTCCTAACACCAAAGGTCTCAGAATAGAGGACGTCCATCATTGAATCATACCTTGTTTACATGAGGTCTTGCATATAACACTGTAATGTTTGCTAAGATATGTCTGCAATGAAATCCCTCTTAATTCCTTAAGTATATTAATCAATGTCACCCAAAATAAGTGTGGAAAGATATTTTTTTTCTATTCATAAAATAAGGACATAATACATTACTGGGAGATGACCTGATTGAGTTGAAAGTCGACCAAACTTATATTGGCTAGAGATTCACATTGCAATATGAGGTATGTATTAAAATCAAAATTTCAATTATAATTTTGAAAACATTGTCTTGACATGCCTTATACCTCTTGAATATTGAAAGGACTAATTGTATCAGTAAGAAACCCTTAAGGTCAGATAAGGAGTCTAAAATATTTTGTAATTAAAGTCTTTATGATGTTTTTTCTCTCATTAGAAAAGACACTAGCCTTTCAATTTCAGAAAATAAGTTTCTTGGAACTTCTAAAATGTTATATGGGATAGTTATTGATGATTAATATGATACAAAATTCTCGAAAATGAAATATGAGTATGGATGTTAGGCTCCAAAGATTAATAGGCATCAAAATTTATTGTCATGGACCCTATTGTACATCAAGAATAAAGGACACCTTTGTAGAAAGCTTGTTACAGTAGAAAAGAGGCCAAGCTCCTCTTTGGAATTAAAGTCTAAAGCCCTCTCAAGGGAGATGAATGCATTTAATCATCCTAGGCTGAAAAGCTCAAGTTCAATATTTAAGTTGGCAAAAATAAATGTTAAAGATAATGATGAAGCTTACTCCTTGTACATTGCAAGAAAAACTGCTAAAATGTTTTGACTAAGTCAAGCTATTTGACTAAAGATGTTTGGTTGATCTATTTGACAAAGAACCTAGCTAGTGACCCAATCAAAAAATGCAAGCCAGAAAATGGTTAATTCTTGTGTTGTGGGTGACAATTATATAGCCAGGAAATCGTTGATTGAAGTAATGGGGTCATGGTGAAACTCTAAAAGGAATAAAGCAAATTAAATTTTTGTAGATATGATTCCAACATACAATATTACAAACATCACTCATGCAAATTAATCAAAATGATGTCATATGTGATCATTATTTACATGACAACTACAGAATAATTAATTGCACCAAAGGCAGATATTTTACCCTTGAAACTCAAATGGGAAAAATAAAATTTGATGGGGACATGATTCTAGCATCATTCTTCATGTACATGGTCGAAACACGAAGAATGCATGCTACCAAGTCAAAATATGATGTAAAATACCAAGATGGTGCTAAAACTTTACACGCTCTAAAATATTAAACTATGATTGTAACAATATGTTATTTATTCACATGAAACTTCAATTCATGAACTGTGGTATATTTCAATATATTAATAGTATAAAAATAAAAAATGTTTCAATGTTTAAAAGCATGTTCAAAATTACAATCAAATACATCAAAAAACACATAAATAAAACCAGGTCATAATCATGAACAAGATTCATCTTGAATTATGAAGTGTAAAGAAACTTACAAAATGTGACACTACGAACCTGGTCAAGTGCATAAGCAAAAAGATCCTAGACATGACCCTGGTTGACAAGTTGTATTGCTCATGATGCAAGAGGATTTGTACCTGTGCTGCCAAATCATTCAAAATCCATAACTATCTATACAATAAATACAAGTAATATTTGTATTATTTTTTACTATAAGATGCATTCTTATGATAATGTTAGAACATATGATGACAATGTGAAAACATACCTGAATAAGCTCCTCTTCGTTTCAAGAACAATTTATTGGAGTTGCCTGAACTTGGAACAAGCCTCCCATGATCTGAAAGAGTAGCAACTAATTCAACATTGACCTTTTTGCTGCTATGTTGGATCAAGAGAGGTTTTCTCCAAGATCAGATCACTCCATTAAATTGTTCTCTACTAAATAGGGCCAGCCACGTGAAGGTGGAAGTTCTTATGCCCCCTTCCACCCCCACCACATCACTCTCAATTCCCCAATTCCCAATATATATTTCATTTTTTACGAACATGAGCACAAAAAAAATATTCAATAACTAATTAAAAATCAATGCAACAAAAAATACACAAGAAAAAATTGAAAGTGTACGACATAAAAATAGTATTATTAATGATTTTTTATATAATGCAAAAATGTTTCCAAGTATGGTACGTCATTCATCATCTGCCTTATAATAATACAATATTTTACATAATAAAATTTTCTATTGCTTCTTCCTATTTCTAAAGCCCCTAACTACATCATAAACATCATTGTTCTCTACTTGTGTTTGGTGCCTTTCCCCGCATAGCCGACCTAGTTGGGTACTCATGATGTCTAATCTCATGCAGTGACACAAAATCGCCTACAAAAGCAAATAATATTAAATTTAAATTGATAGTTTTTAAATATCATTGAAGTAGTTAGGTAGTATTAATCAATAAAAATTGCAATGACATTATTTACCTAGTGCACCAGTTCTCACCATTGGAACTGTTGCCCCATGTTCCTCTCTGGTGGTAGGATGCTCAAGTACAACATTATCCATAATTTAAACAAAAAATGGTATAAGGACACAACCCTCAATGTATAAGCAGAAAAAATTATAAGTAGAAATTAATTACCTTCATGGGTCTCAATGATAGTAGCACTACTCGCCTGGACCCCACTAGAATGATCAGGTTGCACATGAGGACCATGTTCTAGCAACATTTCACTCTCAACGCACTACTCTACAACTGGGTTATTTGGCTCATTTAAAGTGTTGCTCCCCTGATTTAAACAAATTTGTTAGACATTAAATTTATGGATGAAAACAAACATATTGAAAGGTTAACATTTTACCTTATCAGGCATACTGGATCTTGGGACATGTCTCAAGCTTTTACGATGTTCAAGTATGGTTTGATAGTAAGAAAAAAAAGAAATATCTGAGTATTCCTTTGTGGTTTCCGTTCCAAAGATGTCACCCTACATTACATAAGATTGTGTATTTTTAATGTTTTTTGATGGGATTACAAAAATGTTACAAGGTGATGCAATTAATAAGATGTTTAGCTACTTACATTTCTTGCGGCTATTTTGAAGTAGCCGCCCTGGCCTAGCTTGTGCTGGCCTTGTTTTTCAATCCTAGCTTTGGTTTCCTTCGAGATTTCAGGAAACCTGTCATCAAAATCTTGAACTCAGTTACGTAGCACACTTTTATTTTAGACATAGAGAAAATTAAAGCTATTGAATTAAAGTTGTAATTTACCTTGCATGTCCAGTTAACATTTTTCCTTATTTCTTGGCCCTTTTCTCTTTTCTGTTCTTGTTGAGTGCTCTCCACTCACTCTCTGGAATTATGAGAGGACGCTCGTATCTAGAGTTATTTTGCAAGTAAGTTTTGTAGGTGTCATGCTTATATTTCATATATTGGCCAACTGCCTGGGCGACCGCTGTTCTATCAAATGTGCCCACCCAAAAAAGGCCTTCTAGATAATCTAGAAGTTCTTTTTTCGGGTTGGAATTATGGGAAATCTACCTTGTGCGTATGGTTGGGCCAAAAATTACCAATTCATTTCTCTCCTAGGCCCTATAGAAATCATTGTTTCCTACACAAATAAACATATTATCATTAATGTAAAAATAATAATCATGATAAAATATGTTTTAGATAGAGTACATGAAACAGTTAAAATATTAGAACTTACTTGGGAATTGTACTTGATTTATAGTAAAAACTTCATTGTTCACCAAAAACGTGCTTGGAATGGTACCCGTGGAGGTGACACGTGTAGCTCCAGGAAATGCAATCGTAAAGTTAGCCATATCACCCTCATCACTACCACCATGTTCAGCAGTTGGTTGTGTGTCTTCTTGGGGGTGCATTTCTTGGCTGATACCTAAAGGCTTACGAGGTGTACAAGGGGGTTCCTCATGAATCTCTTGCCTTTGTGTCCCACTACCACCAACACTGGGGACAACAAGTTGCAGAAAATGCTACATATGAAATATTTTTTTTGTTAGTTTAGTTAATGTAAAAGTTATAAATATACCTATCACAATTGATCTTATGCATAAAAATGAAAATATCCTTTTTATTTTTTGTTATTACCTCATATGTCTGAAGTTGGGTCATAACTTGTAATATCCTTTGTTCTATTTCAGGTGTTTGAGGCACAATTTCTATCAAACAATCAAGTTTCTTTCTTGCGTTTTGAATCTTTTTTCACACCAAAACAAATGGACTTAAAGATGAATACAAATCTTCCTCGTTGAGGGAATCATGATGCACACCATGGATAGACGTTTGCATATTTGAACAAAATTAACAATATTTCAATTATGTAAAAAATTAAAATACCTTCAAATAGAGCAAGGTTGGCACTTTACATGTTCTTCGGCTGACCCCTTTCCGCGATCATCCTGCCACATTATAAAATAATAAGAACCATGAAATATATATTAAAAAAATTGTTAAAGATAAATAAACTAATCGGAAAGTGAAAATGTTATTTGTTTACCTGTCCCGAGGTTGTTCTTGTGCCACGATCAGTTTGCCACATTGCAATAAAATTAGAAATGTGAAAACTTGAAAACAATATCTAACTTGAAAACACAAAATGAAAAATTAAATAATTTCTAAATTTACATTTCTAATACATAAACTTGGTGCATTAAAGATTACAACTTTACCATCAAATTGTTGGGTATGTGTTATATTATTTCCACGATTAGCCCCTATTTTTCAGTGGGCGGACCCGCCCATGGTTTTGTGCATGGGTTTGCACATGGTTTTGGGCACAATGGTTTTTGACACCTGGTATTTTGTAGATTCATTCAAGGGAACTATGGTTATGTTCTAATACAGGTTTAATGGATTGGGGTTTATGAATGCTTCGACATGTATATATATGTGTTTGTGTGTGTGTGTGTTGTAACATTAAAAGGAATATAATTAAAAATCAAGATGGTAGTCCCGATTAGGGATCCAGGGAAAAATCTCTGTGTATATATGGTTTATTTTTTATGATCTCTATATTGTTTATTTTCTGTTTTAATATTCATTTGTAGATAATTTTTGTACAGGGTTAAATCCTACATTTGGTATCAGAGTTGTTTCAGCTTCAAGGGGACGCTTTTTCTACTAAGGGGTTTTTTTCTCAAGCCTATGGTAGACCATGTTCAGTGGGAGATCTGCGAGATTGATTTTTGGAGTGAAAGAAGATGGAGAGCGATGGAAAGATAGAGATTGAGAAATTTAATTTTCAAAGTTTTGAGTTGTGGGAGCTCAATATGGAGGATCTGCTGGTGGATAAAGATTAGTAGATCATAGTAGATCCATGTACTAAAACAATGACAATGTCAGATGAAGACTGGAAGAAGTTGGATTGGAAGGAAAAGAGCACAATACAGTTGTGTATCTCAGATTCGGTATTGTTGAATTTATCTGGGGAAGCTACCACAAAGACTTTATGGGACAAGCTAGGGACTTTGTACCAATCTAAGTCTTTGGTGAATAAATTGTTCCTGTGGAAAAATATGTATACCCCGAGGATGAAGGATGGAGACTTGGTGACAAAGCATATGAACGCCTTCAATACTGTGGTAAGTCAGTTGTCATATGTTGATATTAAAATATCAGATGAAGATAAGTGCATCAGTTTTTTGTGTTCTATACAAGATTCGTGGGATAGCTTGGTTATGGTAATGGGTAGCAATACAACTACCTTGAATTTTGATGAAATTGTCTCAGCCTTGTTGTCAGAGGAAATGAGATGGATAAATATGGAGGGACATAATGGAGATGCCTTATCTGTACGAGGAAGGTCCAGAATAGAAAAAACAATAATTTTTCGAGTAGGAAATCTAAATCCAGAGGGAGATCTAAATCTCTAGGAAATTTTGTAAAGGTGTGCTAGAAATGCGGAAAGGAAGGGCACTACAAAAGGATTGCAAATCTAAAGCTCCTGAGAAAGGAAAGGGATCTAATGAGGCTCCTTCTATAGAGGCAAAAACCACCTCAGATGAAGGTGGGGATGTGTATTTGGCTCTTCTTCAAATACACATGTAAATCACGAGGCAAAGTTTTTTGACTCACAACATCCTTTCACTTCTCTCCCCATAGGGAGTGCTTCTACGAGTATGAGAAGTATGATGGTGGTGATGTCTTCTTAGGGAATGATAGGAAGGCCAAAATCATCAGACATGGAAAATTAAAGCTGAGCTGCAAGGTGGAAGGATTGGAACACTTCCTGGTGTTATGCATATTCCTTCATTGGACATAAATCTGATTTCTATAAGCAAGATGGATTATGTAGGTGTAAAAACAGTGTTCGATAAATATACCTGCAAGATGGTTAGGGGAGCACTGGTATTAATGCAAGGAGTTCAGATTGAAAATCTATATAAGCTTCAGGGTAGCACTGTTATTGATGGGTGCAATGGTTCTATGGTTCCTAAAGGTGGAGCATAATGCGTAGCGGTCTTTGGAGAAAAGACCATGCTATGGCATCAAAGGCTTGGACATATTGGAGAGAAGGGCCTTTAGATACTAAATAGCAATGGTATGGTAGAAGATATGTCTAAATGCTCTTTGGATTTCAATTTATGTGAACATTGTTTATATGGGAAGTACAATCGAGTGATTTTTCCTTCTAGTGCTAAGAGCGCGAACAATATATTAGATCTTGTGCACAATGATGTGTTTGGACCTGTGTCGGTTCCATCACTAGGTAATTATGTGTACTATGTTTTATTCATAGATGAATTGTCAAGGAATACATGGATATATTTATTGAGGAATAAATATGAATTTTTTGACAGATTTAAAGAATTTAAGGCTCTGGTGGAAAACCAGACAGATAAGAAGATCAAGGTGTTGAGGATAGATAATGGTGGATAGTTGTGAAAGAAGGAATTTGAAGAGTTTTGTAAGAAGTGTGGTATATCACGAAAAAAGAGTACTCCATACACACCTCAGAAAAATGGAGTTGCAGAAATAATGAACAAAACATTGATGGAAAAGGAAAGAAGCATGCTCAGTGGTAACGTGTTAGGACAGGAATTATGGGCAGAGGTGGTGGAGACTTCATGCTACCTGGTTAATAGATCACCTTCATCAGCGTTGGAGGATAAGACTCCACATGGGGTATGGACTGGTAAGAAACCCTCTCTTTCACATCTGAGGGTATTTGGATGTGATGCATATGTGCATGTTCCAAAGGAGAAAAGGACCAAGTTGGATAATAAATCTGAAAGGTGCATCTTTATTGGGTATAAGGTTGGTTTAAAAGGTTACAAGATTTGGAACCCATAAGCAAGGAAGGTAGTGTATAGTCGAGATGTGGTGTTTAGAGAGGTGAAAGATGTTTTTAAACATAAAGTCCTACCGAAGGAACCTGAGAAGATAGAGTTTGAGCTAGATGAGGTTGAATCAGACTCTACAACAAAAAAATATTCAGAAGAGGAAGAGCCACAAAATCGAGTTGTGAGAAGATCAGTTAGGGAAAGAAAGCAACTAGAAAGGTATAGTCCATCTGATTTCTGTTCAAATTTTTCTTTAAATATTACTAATGATGATCCCAGAACTGTCAGAGAGGCAGTGGATTTAGAGGATGGAAAAATATAGAAGGAGGCCATGGTTGATGAAATGGCATCCTTGCACAAAAATGAGGCATGGAATCCAGTGGAGTTGCTAGCTGGAAGGAAGCCAATTGGGAGAAAATGGGTGTTTAAGAAGAATATAAATGTAGAAGGCAAGGTGGAGAAATAAAAATCTCAGTTGGTAGAAAAAGGTTATTCCCAGGTGCCGGGAATTGATTTTGGTGATATTTTTTCTCATGTTGCCAAGGTTACTTCTATTAGATTACTTTTATCTATTGCTGCTACATTTGATTTTGAGGTAGAATAGATGGATGCAAAGACAATATTTATTCACGGGGATCTGGAAGAGGAGATCTACATGAAGCAACCTGAAGGCTTTATGGTGAAGGGTGAGAGAGAACTAGTATGCAGGTTAAAAAAGTCTCTGTATGGGTTAAAACAGACACCAAGGATGTGGTATCAAAAATTTGATACCTATATACAGGGACATGGCCTCACCAGAAGCAAGGAGGACCTCTATTTTTATTTTAAATTAATTAGTGACCATGTTATTTATTTGGTCTTGTATGTGGATGATATGTTGTTGATTGGAAAAGGTAGAGAAATCATCTAAGATTTGAAGACCCAATTGTTCTCCAAATTCAACATGAAGGATCTTGGTGCTGCAAAATATATTTTGGGCATGGAAATTGAGAGAGATTGGGGAGACAGGAAGGTCTGGTTAAACCAAAGGAAGTATGTGAAGACAATATTGCAAAGGTTCAATATGCAGAATAGTAAACCAGTGAAGGTTCCTATTCCTCTAGGTGTAAATATATCTGCTGAACAGTGTCCCAAGATACAAGCAGAAGACGAGGATATGTCCCGTGTTCCATATGCAAGTGCAGTGGGTATCCTGATGTATGCAATGGTCTGTACTAGACTAGACATTGCACATGTAGTGGGAGTATTGAGCAGGTTTATGTAAAAACCAGGGAAGGAGCATTGGACATCCCTAAAGCGAGTTTTCAGATATTTGCATAGCACTAGTGATTATGGTTTGTGCTACTAGGTGTTGGCACTAGAATTAGGACTTGGATTATGACAAGCACCTGACCAAACACATCTTAAGCTCAAAGGATTTTCTTATAATTTGATTTAGTTTTTTGGAAAGTGGTTGAAGCTCACACACAGTGAAAAAGATTTTGAGCAAATAAATATCTCTCACAAATATGAGGGCATTGGTGTATGATGTGGTAGTAAAATTGAGTTTGTAGCCCGATGGTTAGAAGAATGGAAGATAAACAGTGGATATGTAAAAAAAAAGCCCATTACTAAGAGGAAAGGGTGACAAAAATTCCATATCTGAAATGTATAGTGAAAGAATGATTTTAAAAGACTTACAAGAGTCTCACTTTACATTTAAAGAATCCCATTATAAGGAATTCTTCTGAGTAACATGAACTCATGAATTAGGAATGCTTGGTGAATCAAGAATGACAAAAAAATATTAACATGCATGTTAGATCAAAAGAATAATAAAAACAACAAACAGGGTTTAATTTGACCTCTAGGAATGGTTATGACCAATCTTCAATTAATACTGAATCAGGAAATCTTGGAACAATACTTACAAGAATAGATCCATATGTCTTGGAGGTTCACAAGACTTATAAAAGCATGAGATAGAAATTTTATGATAAATATGGAAAGAAAGATAAAGTATGTAGAAACAGAAGTGTTACACAGTAATTTGTCACCGTCCCTGCAATTCCCATCTCGCCCATTGGAGGGTCGTTTCTGTGACCAATAAGCAGTGTCATGCCTTGCAAATACCATCATTGCATCCATTTCCATGAGGACAACATTTCTTCTGTTGATCATTTCCTGAGCAGACCCCTAAAAACACCTGTTTTTGCCTTGGTGTTGGTAGCCTGTTATGTACTCGCGCCAATGGGGGAAAATTAACACTGAGCTTGCGCCAATTGGCGCTCTGTCCCAGAGTCGCACTCACGCCAGCCAATTTAAGCAGTGTTTTTTAAAAATAAATGGCGGAAGTTTCGTCCTAACAAATTCCTGGACTGTTATCTATCTTGAGTTGGGAGGTTTGGCTATGGATCTCCATAGAGAGGAAGTGGTTTGCCACCTCTCATGGAAGCTTCCTTGATGATAGGGCCAATCCCATGATTATAGGGATCCCAACTCCCCTTCCTCCATCTATAAAAGCTTGCTCATCTCCATTGCAAGCTAGTCTTCAAGTCTTCAAGTTCCTAAATTTCCAAGAGCCTTATGCTGCAAGAGCCTTGATTATTCCCTTAAGGCCAAACTCAAGCAAGGAGACTATTGTCAAGATATGAAGAGAGAGGTTTGTCCCATCCTTGACAAGCTTTTCGAGACGTGTTCTGCTAGCGACCCTCCGAAGGAGAATTCAGCATCAGAACTCGGTTGTAATTTTCCTTTGATTAATTAATAATAAACGACTATTGGTTATGGTTCCACTCTTGTTGTTATTTATGATGATGAGTTATGTCCTTTCTGACTGACATATAGTTGCATCTACTGGATTTTACGCTTGTGTTTGTTTTGTTTCTCGCATGTGCAGGTGTCCATCACGGAGATCGTGGGGATCGTGATCTGCCAGGGCTAAGGAACGGGAGCGCTATCTCTTCTACAAGCAACATCGTTGGATTCCAGGTAAGCCTTCATCGCTGGTTGGCTTATTTGCAATTAGGAACCTGCACTATAGCGTGAAATATTGTTGCTAGACCCGGTCTGGGCTAGTAGGGATCGCCTCTGTTTGCAAAGGGGATTTAACACCACAACAAATTGGCGACTCCGCTGGGGATCGTTAGCTTGTTGTCGTTTGTTTTTTAGGCTACAGACGGAGCCTGAAGTTGGCCAGATAGCATTCGAAACGCTTTTTCTATGCAATTGCGAAGTAGATCAAAGCTGCTTCAGTCAATCTCCGATTTAGTTTGCAAACTGAACATTTGGAGCACTGTTTTGTCTTTTCGGTTGATTCTTGATTCTGCTTGCTTGATCGACTCTTTTGGCTGGCTCTTTTTGTGTTTGGCTTTTGGTTCAGCCCCAGAGGATCAGATCTGACCTTTTCTTTTCCAAATTTTCGCCTTTTCATAGTTGGCTTGATTGGCACGAGTTTAGCCCTGACAGTCGCGCCAATTGGCGCGGGTTGCCAGTTCATCACTCGCGCCATCCCCTGTCTGGCGCAGATTACAGCCAGACAGTCGCGCCATCTTTTGTAGGTGCTAGGGTTTACCCTTCTTCAAAAGCTTCTTTTGGTCAATACTTTGCTTCTGGGTTTGTTTTGGATTTTGTTTGAAGTGGTGAGTCTGGTCTTGGTTGGGAGAAATTCTTTGCTTTTTCATTTTCAGGCATTGGCACTTGTTGTCAGTTAGTAACCCGCACCAATTGGCCATTGGCGCTAGTTGTCAGTGTGCAAGTCACGCCAGTTGGCGCTAGTTGCCAATGTACAAATCGGGCCAATTTCAGTATGTGTGAAAATTGAGTTTTTTTTCCCTGAATCCTTCACCAGTGTGTCTTTCCCTTCTGGTATTTTCACTGTATGAGCATAAATTACATTGCTCATTATTTGAAATGTCTTCTTTCCATGATTGTTTGATGTAAAAGGGAATGAATGCCTTGTTTTGATCTCTTGCTTTGGAAGTCCTCTTTGTGTTTGACCTCATATGTCTTGTCGCCTTTTGAGAGATTTCGTGAAAAAGTGTTTGAAACAACGATTGCATTCTTAGTGTTTGTTTACATCTCTTTTGCATTCATCCTTCATTAAGAAGATTTGCGTTTATTTAGTTTTCGTCTCAAAGTGTCCTTTTTGTTAAAATGCATTAGATCACATTGCATTGAAAATTATTTTTGAGATTTATCATTGAACTTAGATCACATTGTTTAATGATTGAAAACTAAAAATCGCTTTGAGTGCATTCTCTTTCATTAAAAGCATGCATTAAGTAGATTCTCATTTCATCGAAAAATGCATTGAGTGCATTCTTATCATTTGAAAAGGAAAAAGGAAATTGTGCATAGATTACAATTGCATAGTTTTCGAAAAAGAGGATTTTGCATAGATTACATTGCATTATTCACATTGTTGAATGTTTGAGATTACTTTTGGATAGTGAAAGTCATCTAGTTTGGAAAATATTTCGTTTGCAGTGTTGTTTTATGTCGCATCATTGTTTGAAGCTCTTCCCTTAACTAGATAGCATTCATCGAATTGAAAAGTTTTCTTTTCTCATATAGCTGCATATAGGAGATTGTCATATGACATTCGCTAGGGCCTGAAAACTGAAACGTAATTGAAGATAAACTTTAAAATTTACTCAATTTACACTAAGGCAGCATTGAAATCTAACGAAACACATTTAGAGGTCTAGGCTAGAGACGTGTTTCGGCGTCTTAAAACCTAGTAGCTGTCGTTCGCCTCTTGGCTTTAGACAGCACTAGTACGGACTTGTGCTCCCCATACCGTCGAGTATATAAAGGGAGACCCCACTAGGTTTCTATCCTTTATCCATAGGAAGCCGAGTCTGCCGCCCTATACCCGTGATACACCGAACACAGCATTCGGGGAGATTGCCTGCACGCACGTCAAGTCCTTGGTTGATTTCTCTTTCATTTTGAAACCAAGGTGTATATTGCAGTTCACGGTTATTTGGTACACCCTTTGCCTAGTATTCCCGAGTAGTCATTTGATCTTTTCTGACTCTTTAAATTTGAAAGGATCACCAAGCGCTTGTCCTTTCACGCTTGCTTCAAAACTGAAAGAGATAGAGTCACCTTTCATCCGTTTCTCGACTCTTAAAACATGAAATGGTGAAGTTTCTAAGTTTCAATGTGGTAAAATAAATCACCTACGATCACACGCCCTTTTAGAGTTTGCTTGTTGGCCGTTTGATTGTGTGCCTTGGTTTTCAGCTCGTGTGCAGTTTTGAGTTGTTTTGATGGCAAATTTTCCAGAGTTCACCAACCAAGGAATCCCCTTTGAAGGGAATCCTGGTCCTTTTCCTCCTTTTGGAAATGTTGGCACTCCTTATATGGCAATTTTGTCCCTTCCTGGGTTAACTGCTGGGTTGCTTGTTTGGTTGTTTTCAACCTCTGTGGTCCTGAATGTCTCGACTACTATTCAATCAGGTCCTCTGCCTGAACAACATCATGTTGATTCCAAGGTGGACCTCTCCCCTTCTTCGCCTGTTTCTGCGTCCTCCTCTTCTACTTCGCCTGGTGAAAGTCTGGATTCGAGTAACCAGGTGGCTAAGAAGAAGAAGAAGAAGACAAAGAAGAAGAAGTCTGATAAAGGAGAGGCTAGCTCTGCGGCTATTGCGCCTAAGAAGTCTCCTCTTGATAAACCTTCCAACCCTCCATGGAAAGTCAAGTTCCCTTGCATGTTGTGCACGGGAGACCATCTTCTTCGAGACTGCCCTGGCATTCCCAAGGTACTCGAAGTATGGTCCAACGGTCGCCCGCCGTTGCCTTTGGCTTCCGGGAGTCAGGTTGGGGGCACGTCTTCAGCTGCTGCTGGTAAAGCTCTTAAGAAGCAGGGTAGGATTACCAATCCCTGTAGGTTGTGTGGGGGGCACCATTCCATTCACCTTTGTCTGTATATGGATGAATCCAAACGAGTGTTGGACAACTCGACTGTTTCTACACCATGCCTTCCGGCTGGTTACAAATAGCTTTCTTTGAGTCTTCCACTAGTTGATCCTATGATTGGTCAAGAGTCATCCTTGGTCGATCCCGCTCCCTAGGAAATTAAAATTCAGGAATCCATCCCCAACCAACCATTAGTCGTGGGATCGGTTGAACTGGCCCCACCTATGGTGCACCAGGTCTTTTCCGTGGAGAGTGGATCTCACACCCCTCAGGTTCTTCTTGTTTCTTCAGATTCCTCGTACTTGGAGAAAGATTTTCCTGTCCCCATACCTCAAGAAGTTGCTCCTCTGCCTCCTGTGATGGAGGTCCCAGAGGATAATCCTCCCTCCTTCGAGATGGGGGCTGTGGAGGATGCTCCTTCTTCTTCCGTAACACCAGGGGACGACCTTCTCGGTTCGATGGTAGCCCCTCCGAGTAGTCTAGTCGCTTCCTTTGATTGGAATCGATTTGCAGGATACCGCCTTCCGTCTTATGTGCCTTTCGAGATAACTAGATAGGCCTTTGGTCAAGCTAGTACCCAAGACCATTATAGACAAAGGTGCTGGCTCGTTAGTATTTTTATCCTCAACTACTTGAAAGCTTTTCTGCCGGGCCACCGCTGCGCCCGTTACGCAAAATCGTTGGCTTTTACCGTACATCCGCTTAACTTTCCTAGATCCTTCCAAGGTTACCTGTTACTTTGGGAGGTAAAACCGTCCATATGGACGTGATGGTTGTTCCAGGCCCCTTGGATTTCAATCTAATTTTGGGGCGCGATTACACCTATGCCATGGGAGCGCTTGTCTCCTCCCTTTTTCGTGTGGTTTGTTTTCCACATGAAGGACGGATCATGACCATTGATCAGCTTTCATTCTTTGGTCCTGATATGGCAGCTAGCCCGCCATCATCCCTTCCTAGTTTTTATCCACCCGTTGTATCTGCCCCACCACAGGTCAACTACGTGGCTACCTATCCCATGCCTATACTCAGTGATAATGCCATCGTGCATAGTGTGCTGGGGGCATTGGGTCCCGACTTCCAAGATGTTTTCCTTCCATCAGGAATGGAACTCTTAGAATCCATGACTTCCTGTTCATTATGATGAGGTTCTCGGAGCATGGTTCTTTTCCTATGTCAAGCTCCTTAAAAAATGAAACAAGGTTGTTGGAGCAGAGTTCCTTGTCTTGTGTCAAGCTCCTTAAAAAATGAAACAAGGTTGTCGGAGCAGAGTTCCTTGTCTTGTGTCAAGCTCCTTAAAAAATGAAACAAAGTTGTCGGAGCAGAGTTCCTTGTCTTGTGTCAAGCTCCTTAAAAAATGAAACAAAGTTGTCGGAGCACAGTTCGTTTTCTTGTGTCAAGCTCCTTAAAAATGAAACAAGCTGGTCGGAGCATGGTTCATCTGCTTGTGTCAAGCTCGTTAAAAAATGAAACAAGTTGTTTGGAGCAGAGTTCCTTGTATTTTTCCAAGCTCCTTAAACCATGAAACAAGGTGTCCTGAGGATAGTTATTTTAATGTGTCAACCTCGTTAAAACAATGAAACATGTTCTCGTTCAGTTAGAGTTTTTGATAAGATCTTGTAAAATCCCAGTCGAGTCTTTCTTAGATCTTGTAACTTGAACCTTCACTCCATATGCTTGTCATATGGACTGAAGCTTGGGGGGCATGTACCTCGAATTGAGTCACCATGCTGGGGGCATGCTTACTTTTTCAAGCATAGTTTGTTTATGTTTCAAGCTTGTGTAAAAATGAAACCGGTTTCAAGCATAGTTCTCTTTGTTTCAAGCTTGTGTAAAAATGAAACCAACTTCAAGTAGAGTTTCCTGATTTCAAGCTTGTGTAAAAATGAAACCTTTCCCATTTTACCTCTTGTGATTGCCATTTTATCTGCCCGTTTTTGCCAGATGAGCCTTGGTTTTCTCACTCCATCGTCACTATCTGCTTGGCCGACCATATGCCTTCACTTGGTTGTTCACCCATTCCTGAGGAACCGCTACGATGAGTGGTCTTGTTAGCCAGCCTCTTAACCTTTACTTGTTCTGAGCAGTTCCACCATTACCGGAACCAGTTGCTACCCTTTATACCACTCGTTCCTCCAGGAGGAGTCATCTTTCAGCTCTTTTCTGACTCCCTAAACATGAAAATATTGCCGAGTCCCTTGTCGTTTCGATCTCATTAAAATGGACACGAAACGACATCTACCCAGTATACGTTTACCCATTTTTCGGGCTGGGATATATTATTTATGAAAAAGGAATACGCTAGCCTATCGCGACTAGGAGGTTTTCTCAGACAAAGTTTCCTTTTCGGGTCTGAGAAACTATTTACGAAAAGGGACCATTGGAGTTTACTTTTCTGCTGTATTTTCAAACTCTTTAAATATGAAAAGATGCTGAGTTCTTCCTTTGTCAGACTCGTTAAACCCTGATGACATCAGATTCAGTCACAATGACGTTATCCTCCTTCCTCCTTTCTAGTGCTTGTTAAATGTACTAGGATGGATTCGTCTGAAGGACTAAATTATATTACAAGCATATGGTATCCTCTTCAAGCTTGTGTAAAAATAAAGAGGTACTCGCCAGAAATGGTGGGGGAAAAATGGTACCAAAATCATTGTCGTGTCGGCAGTATGTCGCTCTTGAACATGGCACTTGTCTGCATTCGTGTCGGGTTGGGGATATCTCATCTCGTTTTCCACCTGCCTCCGTGGGTTTGGGTGATCCCTTTTGACCTCTCATCTACTCTTTTCCTCGTCACCATGACCTCTGATCTTTTGATGTCAAATACTTCCAAATCCACTGTCGTGCCGCCAATATGTTCAAGAGAAGTTGACCTCTGCAGATTTCAACCTTCCTCTGATTCTCATCTGATCGTGATTCAAAAAGACATTATGTTCCTCTGTCTTGCGTCGATGATGTGGGAAACACTATGGTCCACCTTCGATCAAGGTCACTTCCTATCGACTTCAGCTCATTATCCAGGAAGCTGATCTAGAGACTCCCTTCTGGTACCTTGGAGCCTGCATGCCTCAATGGCAGGTTCTTCGCATTCGACGTGAGGTTTTCATCATTGGCCTCCGATCGAGTGATTCTGCGAGTGTTCGACGTCAGCTCACTGTTCACATGCCGTAGATTGTACCTGTAGTACCTTGAGGACCATTGGCATTAATGGTGGTACCTCTCGCGTCTGTTAATAGCTTTCATCATTGGATGGTAATCAGACGATGTTCTTACATGTTCGACTTCAGCTCACTTATTCGCATGCTTGAACTTGTACTTTGTTCGGGTCGAGATGGAGCGCAAGACCCTGGATTCTGCCTGTTATAATCCAGGCTGCGATTTTGTGGATTATTATGATTAGTTACATGACTCACTGATTGGATGGATGCGACCATACCCCGACGATACCGATCCCTCACCGGATGGTCACAACATGCCTTTGATCCGGATTATTACATACTCGTTATGGATGGCCGCGCCCTTGTACCACATATCATGTATATTGAGATATCGCTTTACTTCTACGTGTGTTTTCCGAATTATGGTGTTTTCGCCTGATGACGTTCGTAAAGCATTTCACCCCTCTCTCTCTTTCGGGGCTCATGCTTTAGGGGGCATCTGTTACACAGTAATTTGTCACCGTCCCTGCAATTCCCATCTCGCCCATTGGAGGGTCGTTTCTGTGACCAGTAAGTAGTGTCATGCCTTGCAAATACCATCATTGCATCCCTTTCCATGAGGACAACATTTCTTCTGTTGATCATTTCTTGAGAAAACCCCTAAAAACACCTGTTTTTGCCTTGGCGCTGGTAGCCCGTTATGTACTCGCGCCAATGGGGGAAAATTAACACTGAGCCCGTGCCAATTGGCGCTTTGTCCCAGAGTCACACTCGTGCCAGCCAATTTAAGAAGTGTTTTTTAAAAATAAATGGTGGAAGTTTCGTCCTAACAAATTCCTGGACTGCTATCTATCTTGAGTTGGGAGGTTTGGCTACGGATCTCCATAGAGAGGAAGTGGTTTGCCACCTCTCATGGAAGCTTTCTTGATGATAGGGCCAATCCCATGATTATAGGGATCCCAACTCCCCTTCCTCCATCTATAAAAGCTTGCTCATCTCCATTGCAAGCTAGTCTTCAAGTCTTCAAGTTCCTAAATTTCCAATAGCCTTATGCTGTAAGAGCCTTGATTATTCCCTTAAGGCCAAACTCAAGCAAGGAGACTATTGTCAAGATCCGAAGAGAGAGGTTTGTCCCATCCTTGACAGGCTTTTCGAGACGTGTTCTGCTGGCGACCCTCCGAAGGAGAATTCAGCGTCAGAACTCGATTTTAATTTTCCTTTGATTAATTAGTAATAAACGACTATTGGTTATGGTTCCACTCTTGTTGTTATTTATGATGATGAGTTATGTCCTTTCTGACTGACATATAGTTTCATCTATTGGATTTTACGCTTGTGTTTGTTTTGTTTCTCGCATGTGCAGGTGTCCATCACGGAGATCGTGGGGATTGTGATCTGCCAGGGCTAAGGAACGGGAGTGCTACCTCTTCTACAAGCAACAGTGTTAAATTCCAGGTAAGCCTTCATCGCTGGTTGGCTTATTTGCAATTAGGAACCTGCACTATAGCATGAACAATTGTTGCTAGACCCGGTCTGGGCTAGTAGGGATCGCCTCTATCCGCAGAGGGGATTTACCTCCACAACAAGAAGGGAAAACAATACAAACACCACATAGTTCGTGAGTCCTCAAGAATGCATCTCGATATATATTATTAAATTAGAAATATTCAAAATAGTATACAATAAGCTGAATAACCAACCCCCCCTTTGTTCCTCTATCTTTTGTCTATTTATAATTTTACAATATATCTGCCAGCAAGGGTTAGACCTTCGGATTCCTTTCATAATAACTTAACAAAAAACATAAAAGGAGAAAAAGTAGAATGTCTGTTATTTTTAGCCATTTACAATCCTAACAGAACTATGATGGAATTAATCATATTGACAAATTGTCTTTGAGCTTTTAAGAATAAAATGTTATTTGCTGATAGGTGTCGAATTTTTAAAATATTTGCTGCGGGATTTTCTATAAACCTTTGACTGTTCCTTGAATGTTGCATGATGCCTTGTGGAAATGTGTTAGTGCTGAGAGTAATGGTAGAAATCTATTTCAGAGAAACTCTGCCACTATTCCTTTCCTTTGGTTTCTTGCTTGTCATGAAAGGACTTCAAAATAAACGTGGAAATAGTGTTGGAGTGGAAAAACCCATATAGATAGGTTCCAAACAAAAGGATTGGGCATGTGAAAGATATGAGAAGGAGACATGTTGAATTGTGGGCTAGCGGGAGAAATAAAAGAGGAGCAGGAAATATGGAGGTTAAACAGCTTATGGAGGAGGATTGAAAGAGATAGTGGGGTTTCATTTTATTAGCGAGAGAGATTATTAAATAAATGATGAGTGGGAGGAGAAAACCTTTTATACATATTTCGAAATTGCAGATTGGGGTCAAGAACGTTTAAGAATAAGACACAAGTGGGAGGGAATGAGATTTTTGATGGGGGTGATGACGTGGCAAGGAGTTTTGGACTGAGGGGGGTGTGAAATGCTAAGAGGAGGACACGTAGCAAGAGGAGTGACAAAAAAAACAACTTTTCGGACCCCACCCCCCCATAGTGTTAAAAGAAGAATGGAGAAGGGGGGATGAAAAGGAATGAGAACCGTGGATCAAAGGGTGGGAAGATCATGAATGGTGAGCTTATTTATGTACATCCCTACTTCTAATTAGCTGAAATTCACTTGATCAAGTGTATACAAACTTCCAGAAGAAAATTTTCAACAACTGATTTCTTGACATGCCTTTGCATCCACTGCTGAAATAATGAAAAGCATGAAGCATAATCTCTAAATGTGAGTCATACTTGTTTCTATGGACGAGAATTACTCCAAGACTAATAACAAGAGAGACTTTCAGAAAACTAAGCTCCATATAATCAACAATAGGACCAGCAAATTGACAAGGAGACTTACTAAAAAAAAATTTGAGTTCAAGGATAGGATGACCCATACTTTCCTCTGATAGAACAATGCTTTGATGAAGAGCTTGTTCTTCATTTTTTTCCCAAATTTATTCTTCAACACTATATCCCTACAACTCAGGTTTAAATATTTCAAACATAGGCTCATAATTGTTTTGCGTATCATCAATTCTCAGCAAAGGTGATAATTCCTCGGTAATTTGTATGAGTTGAGCATCATCTTCTTCCTCGGATTCAAATTCGTAAGTGTCATAGATTGGATCATCACTGTAAACTTTAAAACAAGGTGACATAAAAACATGCTCTTCATCATTAGGATAATTATCAAACAAACGATGATTTATGAAGTTTGCACTATGTTCACTTAATATCTCATCATGTTGCTCAACAATATATTGTTTATCCTCTTCTTGAATGATAGGAGATTGAAGAAAATCATGAGAACAAAAGGGTTGTTGAATAGCTTCTAGTATAACCATGTTTTATTTCTATTTCTGTTGTTCAACATCACTTTCAACTTTCTTGTCAAACTGGTAGCAACATTTTGGAGTGAAACATTCGACAGGATACCTATATTTATAAAAGGAATTAAAAGCATCCTGAAACTCTTTCAAAGAAGTGATGCTATTTTTAGGAATATTTCTGCACCAATCAAGGGCTTCACCCTCCAAAGAATATCTAAACAACTTAATCTTTACATCTTCATGAACAAAATGCAGCCTATGATTCCAGTCATGAAAATCCCATAAAAAATGAGCTGGTACTTTCCAATCATGTCCACTAAACATTGGAAGAGAAAATTTCCATTCACTTCTATCTGGCGAAGGATTAGGAAAAAAATCTATCTTTGAAAAATTTCATAAGGAATATCTTTTAGCGAGGATCGCTTCCATCAGAGTGTTGGACCTAAAAACAGTGGAGTCACCTGTGGATTCTTTGTCATGGAGTCGCAAGGTGAAAGATCACAATCTTATTCAAGTCACCAATTCTTGTTCACCCTAAATAATTGATCATCAATAATTTAAAACAAGAGACTCAGGAGAGTACTTCATTTCAAGGCCTTCGTCTCCTAGTAGACGCACCAAAAAATTTTGGCACTGGAATCAACTCTTGGATTGTGACAAGCGCCTGAACAGACACATCTTAATCTCAAAGGCTTTTCTTATAATTTGATTGAGTTTTTTGGACATTGGTTGAAACTTACACACACTGAAAATTATTTTGAGAAAATAAAGATCTCTCACACATATGAGGGCACTGGTGTATGATGTGGTAGAAAAATTGAGTTTGTAGCCTGATGGTTAGAATAATGGAAGATAAAAAGTGGATATGTAAAACAGAAGCCCACTTCTTAGAGGAAAGGGGGACACAAATTGCAGATCTGAAATGTATAGTGAAAGAATTATTTTAAAAGACTTATAAGAGTCTCACTTTACGTTTGAATAATCCCATTACAAGGAATTCTTCTGACTAACATGACCTCGTGAATAAGGAATTCTTGGTGAATCAGAACTGACAAAAACATATTAACATGCATGCTAGATCAAAAGACTTATAAAAAAATGAAACATGGTTTAATTCCACCTCCAGGAATGCTTATGAACAATCTTCAATTCATATTGAATCAGGAAATCTTGGAACAAGACTTACAGAAAGAGATCCATATGTATTGTACGTTCACAAGGCTTATAAAAGCATAAGATATAAATTTTATGATAAATCTGGAAAGACAGATAAAGTATGTAAAAACAGAAGGGAAAACAATACACACACCACACAGTTCGTGAGTCCTCAAGAGTGCATCTAGATATATATTATTAACTCAGAAATATTCAAAACAATATACAATAAGTTGAACAACCAACGCCCCCTTTCTTCCTCTATCTTCTGTCTATTTATAGTTTTACAATATATTTTCCAGCAAGGCTTAGACCTTCAGATTCCTTCCATAATAACTTAACAGAAAATAGATAGGGAGAAAAAGTAGAATGACTACTATTTTTAGCCATTTACAATCCTAACAGAAATCTGATGGAATTAATCATATTCACAAACTGTCTTTGAGCTTTTAATAAGCTAATGTTATTTGTTGATAAGTGTCGAATTTTTAAAATATTTGCTGCCGGATTTTTTGTAAACTTGTGACTGTTCCTTGAATGTTTCATGATGTCTTGTGGAAAAATGCTGGTGCTGAGAGTAATGGTAGAAATCTATTTCAAAGAAACTCTGCCATTGTTCCTTTCCTTTGATTTCTTTTTTGTCCTGATAGGATTTCAAAATAAATGTCGAAATAACATTGGAGTAGAAAAGCCCATATAGATAGGTTTCAAACAAAAGGATTGGGCATGTGAAAGATATGAGAAGGAGACACATTGAATTGTGGGCCCGCGAGAGAAATAAAAGAGGAGCAAGAAATATGGAGGTCAAAGAGGTTATGGAGGCAAATTGAAAGAGACAGTGTGGGGTTTCATTTTATTAGTGAGAGAGATTATTAAATAAATGATGAGTGGGAGGAGAAAACCTTTTATACATATATCGAAATCACAGATCAGGGTCGGAAACATCTAAGAATAAGACACAAGCAGGAGGGAATGTGATTTGTGATGGGGGTGATGACGTGGGAAGGAGGTTTGGACCAAGGGGGGTGCAAAATGTGGAGAGGAGGACACGTAGAAGGAGGAGCGATGGATAAAATAGATTTTTGGACCCCCCCTGCAGTGTTAAAAGCAGAATGGAGAAGGGGGGCCGAAAAGGCATGAGAAATGTGGATCAAAGGGTGGGGAAGATCATGAGGTGGAATGGGTGGTCAAAAGCGTATTTGCATTTCAGCGCTTATAACAGATTCCTAAGTGCCTATCCTCCTGAGCTTGCAAAATGCGATATGTGATTTGGTCCCACCAATATCGCACATCACACTTCGGTGTTTCCGACATGATCCCGAGTGCCTATAATCTATAGCTTGTGATGTGCGATGGGGAAAGGGTGATGTGGAAGGGAAAGGTGGGTACCTTTAGTATCACATCAGAAGATTTGTGGAGTGGCAAATGAATGTGGCAAGGATTTTTGCAATATGTCAATGCGAAAGGGAAAGGATAAAGGTAAAATGGAAAAGCGAAAATTTTATTGTGGTATACATAATATATGATATATATATATATATATATATATATATATATATATATATATATATATATATTAAAGGGGTCCCATTGATATCGCTTCGAGAAGTTAAAAGGATTATCACATTTCTGGAAGCCAAAGAAATATCACAATTTCAGAGATCTGGGAGATGGGGTGGTAACAGATTGTTTGGCAAGGAAAATTGTGATATGCGATTAGTGACAATGACGTGGTAGGAAAAAGGTCCCAAACAATATCGCAATCGGGGAAATGAGGAAGCGTAAGTGAAAATTGTGAAAATGTGATGCAAAAAGGTAGGTGGGGCCCATTAAACGGCTTTTAAAATTAGATAACTGAAAACTTCGTTAAGTCAATGAATATGGTAAAATTCGTTTGAATCATAATATAAATGATTTTTCTAAAACATTTTGAATGTTATGAAACAGATCAAAAAGAAATGATGGGTCCCAGCAATATAGCATATCAGAAAGTTTGTAGGATTCAACAATGGTTACATGTATAAGGTTTGAATATGTGATAGAAGGTAAGGTAAAAAGGGTATAATATGATATGGTTGTTAGTGGGTGTGTGGAGTTTCTTTTCAACTATAAAAATTGAATTTCAATAGTTAAAAATGGGTTTTGAATGAAATGAAACGCTGGACTTTGGGTATTTTGGAAAAATGAAAGGTAAAAGAGGGAAAATGAAATGAATGAGGGTAGAAATTAAATTTTCTCATGACGACACTTTGACAGCGACACTTTTATCTTACAAATGAACTGAAATGGTAGATTGATTCCTTGGAGAATGATGACTTGACTTTGAAAATATTTGAAAAATTTCAGTGCTAACACTAGGGAAGACGAGGATTGGAAAGAGTTTTGGACATCCATGGTTTTGTTGATGCAGACTAGGCTAGAGATCTGGACCAAAGGAGATCTACAAGTGCGTATGTGTTTATCCTATTTGGAGGTGCAGTCAGTTGGATGAGTAAAAGATAGTATATAGTGGCTCTTTCAACTATAGAGGTAGAATACATGGAATCCACTCATGCAAGCAAGGAATCAGTTTGGTTGTTGAGATTATGTTCAAGTATGGGCTTGGTGTAGTTATCTATAAGGATAGACTCTGATAAACGAAGTGCAATTTTCTTGGCTAAGAACCTTGCTTATCATTCAAAGATAAAGCACATTAATGTTCAATATCACTTTGTGAGAGATATGGTTGAGGATTAAAGGGTTTTTCTGGTAAAGGTGGACACTTTGAAGAATGTTACAGATGCGTTGGCGAAGTCTGTGAGCACTTAGAAGCTCTCTTGGTGTAGAGAAACAATGGGTGTTGAAAATCTGGACTAATGACTAAGCTCTCTTGTGCCCCCCTGCAGAAAGAAAACAACAAGTGGGAGAATGTTGGGTATGTGTTATATTCTTTCCACGATTAGTCCCTATTTTTCGATGGGCGAACTAGCCCATGGTTTTGTGCATGGGTTTTCACATGGTTTTGGGGCACAATGGTTTTCGGCCCCTGGTATTTTGCAGATCCGGTAAAGGGAACTATGGTTATGTTCTAATCAAAGGTTATGGATTGGGGTTTATGAATGCTTCAACATGTACATATATGTGTTGTAACACTAAAAGGAATATAATGAAAAATCAAGCTGTTAGTCCCGATTTGGTATCCAGTGGGAAACCTTTGTGTATATCCGTTTTATGTTTTATGCTCTCGCTATTGTTTATTTTCTGTCTTAAGATTCATTTCCAAATAATTTCTGTACAGGGTTAAAAGCTACAAAAATGATATTTGCGTTTAAAGAGAATAAAGAGTAAATAGGAAATATTAAGAGAGTGTCTTCTATAAATTTTCAGATGATCATACAACACAAGAAGTTAGAGGTGCTTTTAAAAGGAGGGGAAACCAATATGGCCACCCTTTGGCTCCATGATGTATGATTCTTGAAGTACAATTTTATTGTTTTGTTATGATATGTAAGATGTGTTTCCAAAAAACATTATTCATTATATGGATTTTATTTGTATACATATAAACTTTTAAAATTTAAAAATTTCACTAAAAAAACTCTGAGCATTCTCAGCCTCGCTCTTAAATTTATTAAGGAATAATTAACAAAAGGTATGTGATTTCATCATGTCATCTATCTTATCAGCATATTGGTAGCAACCCGAATAAGGGACACCTATATTAGACCACAAATTTTATACTAAATGAAAACTTTTCTGCACCAATCATGCCTAATGTTACCATTTTCAGTGTTGTTCCAATGCTCAGTTGGGGGAATTCAAAATCAAAACCTACAAAACAAAAATAGTGTATCAAAGAAATAAACATAATTGGATTAAAATAAATGAGCATAAATATGGGTAAACATGTGAATAGATGTGGCTGCTAAATCTTAGAAAACAACACAGGTGTATGATAATAAAAGAGACCAGGAAAACAAAATAGGATCAAACTATTTCTTCTGAAATATGATGGTTTATAACATTACAACCTCACAAGAACAAGAGAGAAACAGACCACATTATCACAATGTGCTATATTACCCTAGAAAAACCAGGATTTCAGATATTCATTAACTCGCAGATTTACAAAGAAACCAAAAACATTTATCTCAGAAGAGAGATGAACGTATATTCAACTTGAATGAAACTAGAAACATCCCACCTGAGAATGTATATATGGAAAACAATATAACATGAATTTAATAAAGGAAAACACTCGATCTTCTCCTGAGGCATAGGGACTGCATCACTAAGGGAATAAATGGTAGGATTTCAATCAGTTACCACAAGTTCTTCAGGGTGTATTTCTTTTCATTTGAACATGAGTCAGATAATGTGTCTGTCAATTCAAAACCGATATATTCAGACTCAAGTCGTTTATGGATGTATTCTTCACTATCTTTCTTAAGCATATTTAGGTCATGGATTTGACTTTTTATTTCTAAGTATTTCCTCCACAGAACATATACTATCTTATGATCTTTAGATATCTTAGTTTTTTTTCCACACAACCTCAAAATAATAAATCTCATCATCTATATTTACGAATTTAAAATTAAGTTAATTAGAATCAGATCCTTTTGTTCCCAAATATACCTAGGACCATGTTCCTCATCTTTATAATCAAATGGAGGACAAGCGATAGGTATCACATAATCATTGATATCATTGACCACTTCTTATCTTTGACGTATTATTGATAAAAAATCATTTAGCTGTTTGTGTGTGTGTGTGTGTGTGTGTGTGTGTGTGTGCAATGACAATACTCACTAGATTATTCTATTACATTATCTTTCTTATTCATCCCATCATGGATAGTTGAGAGGTGTTCTTTCATGGATGATCTACGTTATGGTGGAGGCAAGGCCACATATCTGATATTTGACATCATTTAACTCCTATTATTCTCTATATAACAATGGTTTAGTTTGGATTTTTTCATAGGAAATAAATTTCATGTCTGTAATTAGATTCTCATCTGACATCGTTAGTGGAGTATTTCTTGGAGGAAGTGATCTATCATTTAGTCTTTTGGGACAAATTATTGACTCGTCTCTGGAAAAAAATGATGGTCTCATCATTTTAATAGGATTAAATTCTATGCAATTTGGACTTTATTACTGAAAGGAGCCTTTTATTTCCTAACAACCTATCCGTTGAACACTTATCAATCGAAGGACATCCCAAATATCCCATAGTTGTTACAGGTTCTTTAATCCTATAAAATCTTGCAACGTCTATGCAATTGGCTATTCCATTTTGTTTAACACATATACCATGATTTCCTCTTTTCGACCATTTCCTAATTCATCCATTTTGATGGCATCTGCAATTAATTACTTTGATGCAGGATTGTCAAAAGAATAAATGTTGAAAGTTTCCCACTGTAGCTGACTTAAAACATTACCAAAACATATTTCCCCAAATTTTTTATGGGAAATATGATCTAAAAATTTCGCAACATGTGGAGGCTAAATTATTTACCTTATATCGATATGCTTTTCCCTTGGTTGAATAGTGTGACCTTGTGATGTGTTTTCTAGATTTCTCTAGAAACAATTGTCTACTTGGAACTAAAAAATATTATATTTTCTCTGTTTCTCAATGCCAATGTCTAACGTATTGTGCATATTGTTTTTGATGTAAGAAGTATTTTCTATATGATAAATTTGGCTATCTTGGGGGTTTCACATCCTCCAAGCATCACCATTTTCCTACTCGATGCATATACATTTTTATACATTACAATGAGCATGAGCATGAGTATGGGCATGTCCCAAGTGATATTTGAACCTTGGTGGGGGATTTAAGATAATCCTTCATTAGAGGACTTTTAATTTCATCACTTGCCTATTTTAATAAGCTTTTTAGCGTTCCATGGTCTCACAATGCAAAAAAAATAACAGAATCTCATATATAAGACTAGAATTCATTATTATATTCATGATATTGCACTTTGAAAATTAATCAGAAGTGAAGAAAAAATTATATTTTTTACATATTCCATCGAAACGAAATACTTTGTGGTGATGGAATACTTATCCGAATGTACAATATCTTGTAAGTGGCAAAAATTGTGCCTCGACCATATTTACTATCTTACGGGGTAAAGAAAAAAGGGTAATACCATGTTGTACTTCTTACACTTTAAAATTTAAAATCATCATTGCTTGCCATCTTGCAAAGTAACCTAAATAATAAGTCAAGATGGGTTAACTCATGTGTCTACATTGACAATATAGGTCAACTAAGACTTTGCCTACCTCAAAATAGCAAAATCTGCTATCACTTGTTAGTAATTTATAAATATTTTATGTGTAAGGTTAGTAGATCAACTATTATATCATATACAAAAACTTGAGGCATAATTCATTAAAAAAATCCAAATAAGTGAAAAAAAAAACATGAAGATGAGTAAAATAAAGAACACAATTGTTCTTACTAGATTGGAAAGTTTTTGGAGGAAGGAAAGCCAAAAACTCAAGATATCAATAAGTTCAACAATTCTACCATCTATTCATCTAAGTCAAACCTTTATGGATCCTGAAGATCGAGTTTAATATTAAAAAACCTTCCCCTTTTTGACTCTTTCCTTTATCAAGTGTTGAATATCACTCATTCTCCATTTCCTTATCTTCTTCTTCTTTTCCTAGTGGGACCACATCATCTTGTTACTTAAAGGCATCCTCACAAATAGAGCCCCAGGTAGAAAGCATCTTTCCTCCCCACATTGTGTCTGATCTCATAACATGCCAATGGTAATAAAAAGGGTGCATTATTCTCTCAAACACCACATTCCTCACTTCATCACCAGTAGGAGCGTGAGATTGCCACCCATTGACTCTATTATTGACACCTCTGTAATAAGCATAACTTTCTTCACCAGATGCTGAAATCTTGTTCTCTAATGAAATGTTAAGATTTTGTGGAAGTCGTGAAAGAGGACCCTTTATGTTTGTATTGTGCTCATTCCCATTTTCTTTCCTTTCCACTATAGGAAGAGGTGCTCCAAAAGTACTTATCTTGTTTATAGTGCTATTCTTAATATTATCAACATCATTTGTGAACACATGGTTATGGCATACAACTACAGTTGGGAAATCTGAATTTGAGTCTAGAATTGTTTTTGTTAAGTTCAAATTCATTGTGATTTGTGAACATAGGTTTAACCTTATATTGCTCCTCTTCAACAATAGGAAGGTTTTGTGGGTGCCTGATTATTATAGGGGTGCTTGCTTTACATTTTTCTTTGTGTTTGATTTATTTGTCTTTCTCACTGTCATTCGATTTCTTTTCTTCAGTCACCATCCTACAAGTTGTAACATTTATTCCCCAAGATCTAGGATAGAAATTGTCAGATGAAGGCAAAGTAGTTTTCACACCAATGGCTCTCTTGTTTCTAGCTATTCTATGATTTTGTGTAGAGTGTTTTCTACAAAAAAAATCATCTACAACAACATCATGGTGGGCCTTTAATGATTTTTTTTTTTAATCCAATTTCATAAGCCTACCACAATATGCAGCAAAAATGAGACTCTAACCTAGCCAATGCACACCAAAGTTACACATTTTCCATTGATTGTAACCCACGATGTCATCAACATAAAACATGCATTCCTTTAACAATCACATACAAGGCACAATAGATTGCATCCACAAGAAAATTTTTTGTAAAGAACAAAAAATGTTAAAATTCATTATATAGAAGCTCTTACCTATGATTCCCAAAAGTGTTGATGCTTCTGAGAAAGCCTAGCAGGTGACCTAATAATTCATCTCTAAAAAGATCCACCCAAAGTGGAACCTGTTGTAGGAGGAGAAGGAGGTGAAATATAACCATATCCACCTCCATAAGGTGGATAAGGGTAAGGATAATGAGTTTTTTCATTTTAATGGTTCCACCGTGTTCCAATATCCTGTGATCCTATAGTGAAACATAAAAAATATAAACCCAAGTAGGAAAAAACAATTGAAAAATTTGAAATGTTTTCCTTGTATGGACAATAACGATTGATTGAATTTTACTTGAAGGAATGTTTCTATTGAGATACCATTAATATTTTTAAACAACAATTTGATTATTAAAAAAAATTAATGTAGTAGGCATCAAAGAATAGTTCCCATGTTTAAACAATTAATTCTGAAGGTATGATAACAACATACATTTGCATTGACTGCATATAGATTATTTGAACTATTGTATAGATATAATGATATGTTGAGAATCCCCCTAGGCACATGCTCCAATGGGAATTAGGAATGAATTCAATGAAACAGTGGCATGCAGAAAGTGCTAGATAAGAGTTATCACTGAGAGGAATAGTGCACATTAACTCTCAAGGGAAAAGGCTCTTGAACAATTAGTCTTTGCATAGTCAAAGGTGGTTAGGAAAAGCTCACAAAATAACACTACGAATGTAGGAGATGTATTAAATTTATTCAATGTATTTGGACTTGAATGAAATATATAATATATGAATACTATGGATTTTTGTAAGAATTTCAATTTGTCAGTATTAGGCATCCTTTTATCCCAATTGAAAATACTTCATAATTCCTGGTTTCGATCAAAATCACACCTTAAAATTAGTTTCCAAATTTAAGATTGTGGAGATGACTAAATAATTGATAATGTGACCATGAACAAGCATCTGAATAAGAATGTCCATCAACAGAATCATATCAAGCCACAACATATAATATGTGACAATCAAGAAAGAATCCTTCTAAGATTATTAGAAGTGGTTGTCATTAATTGGAAATTGGATTACTATGCATTTTTAAATATTGTAAATGCAATTATTCCATTGGCAACATTCTAGCACATAAATTAGTCTTGCAACTTGCTTACCCACTTGTTGCAATAATAGATAGATAGAGTAGAAAGCCTACAAGCAAGTGAAACTTGAAACTATCACTACAACTACCAGAGATAGGAATTGTCACAACCCTAATATATTTTGCTTCACTACAACATTATGTTTTCTATTATAATATTTTGACATATTCTATAACAATGTTCAAGATATCGAACATTTGTGACACGAATGCACTTACCCATGTTGTTCTAGAGGTTCACAACCTCTTTTTCACTTTGGAAGTGGTTGTAAATAATTCCATTGTATCAGCAATCTCACAACCTATTGTATGTATATCAGTTCATTCACGAAATAAGTATATCATGTGAAATCTATTGTACCTAGCGGCGTCGAAGTTCCAAAAGCCACCAAAATTCTCAGTATCACCTCTTTTTTATTTTCCAACTTTAATTTTGGGAGGTAAAGTGTGGCAGTCTGCCCATCAAAATATATTGAGGTGAGATCATCGTCAGTAGCAATGAATTTTATCACTTTATTTTGGAGAAAATCCCCTCCATGGTCATATCCCAACTCAGTTGGGATGCCTTTTTCATTTGAGAGATCTCCGGTTGAACAACAATCAATTGAAGGGAAACATACTGAGTTGAACATTTTGATTTAATTTTTATCCCTAGATGGTTTTAGTGTAGGTTTGGATATTTGGTTCTTTCTCATTGTGTTTCTCAGAGAAACATATTTACAAAAGAGATAGGAAATGTGCTTACTGAAATTTCTAGGCTTATGAATCATATGAGGGGAGGAATATACGAGAATTCAATAATTTTGTAACTGGAGAAGCATCTACTTGGAGTGTAGGAAATTGTTACCAAGGATATTTATTCTTCAAGTTTTTTTTTTTATTGTTGATATTGCAGATGAAAGATCTGCTAAGAAAGTGGTTCAATAACTTGGATTTTTAGGGATTCAGATGCTTTAAGGGAAGAATACTTTCCTAGAGATTTATTATAATTATTTTTTTTCACATCTTCCATTAAATGGTTCTCTTTGTTTCAATCCACATAAGAAAGATTCGATTGAAGTTTGTGAACTCGTTAAATAATCCTTTGTTTTTTGATTAAATACATATGAGGAATTTATTCATTCAATCTCATCTAGAGAAGGAATTTTCTGTTAAAGGAAGAGAGCAAAAGAAGTGGGAAAATGATTTAAGAATCTAATGGCATTTATATGTGATCTAATGATCTGCTATGATGGGATACTCATAAGTTCTTGTGGAAAATTATTCATTCACATTTAATATGAGAATAGAAACTCTTCAGTAGCATGTAAATCATAAAAGAAGCTGAGGGAGTCTAGGAGTCGCTTGGATCATTCTTCTCCAGGAGAAATGTAGGGACACCAACCGCTAGAACAATTGCAAACATTGAATTACAACGAACTTATTGATTCTTTTCAAAAAACATTTCTCCTTAGTAAATCCTTAAGGAAATGTTAATGAGTAGATATAATTATGCCTTAAAACCAAATGATTGACGATCAAATTTTCACATGAGAAGTTGTTGTTTCGATGAAACAAATTTTGAGGAGAAAGTGACAGGAATTTTCTCTCCAAATTGGGACATCCTTTGAAAGATTTTTCTCTCCAAATTATTGTTGAGTAAGTGGATCTATGTGTTGCATTTTTCATTTAAATTGTGTTACATATAATCATAAAATATTACTGTCCAGGTTAATCATCTATTCATTCTGATTTAGAATGCACTTTTGTATGTGAAATTTGGCCTTTATAAAAAAATTGTGAATGAACTGCTTATTTTTTTAATGTCTCTAGTTGATGACTATCTTCACCTTTAATATTAAAGAAAAATACACCATATTTAAAGAAAACTACACCATATTGGGTATTCTCTCCCAAATTCAATGTTCCTCAAAACTATCGAAATCATGTATGATCCTACATAGTATAAGTCGGCCACAGATGGTATGTTCAGCTTGTCTCTCGTACGAGGTATGACCTTGATAGATGATTCATCATTGAAAAAAGGAAAAAAACAACATTTCTTGCCATTATGGGGGTGCTTCCTAGGTCATAGCCATCGTCAAGAAACTACACTCTAGTAGAAGAGCTCTTGCAACATACCCTAGATCTTTTGTTTCTCCTGGTTACAAATCTCAATAATGGTGTCCTTGGATTCAAATTTTAGTGATGAACTTGGAGCTAAAGGTGACACATTTAATCCTCCAACACAACTGAGGTCACTGAGCCATTTTCTCCCCACATGTTATGAAAAAAAATACCCATAATAGTACTGCTAATGTCATTTTATCCTTGCTGCTCCACTATTTTGTTTTAAAAAATAAAGTTTTTCATCCCTCGGGTTTTTGTTGTAGATTTTTTTAACTTTTAACTTTCAAGGGTTTTCTTTCCCATGTTTGCGTTAGACAAATTTTTAAAGTTATGTGTGAGAATTATTTGTTTTGAATAAAAAACCAAAAGCACAAAATAAGGCCAAAAACTATTGGTGATTTCCAGGAAGGAACCAAGGAACTAATCGGGCATAATTCTAAAACATTGTTGAATTAGGACTATTCGGATGTGGGATTAGTGCATAGAATTGGAATTTTTTAGACAACGATGGAACCTAAATTTATGTAGCTTCGAGTCAACCATTATTATGAAGGATTCAATTTTTGAAAAATCATTGAAAGGATCCAGGACAGAGACAAATGAGGGAAAGACACGTCTATAGGAAGAGAGATAGATTGTTAGGGGCCTACTAACTGGGTTGTTTTGTTAGGGGCCTGCTAAGCTTGTTAGGGGATTTCCGTTATGGAATTTGAGAAGGAATTGGCAATTGATTGATAAATAAGGGAAGGTGGGTTAACCTTACAGTAAGGCATGGCATTGAAGGACATGCCCTATCTTCTCTGTTTCCTTCGCTTATCTATTCTGGGGTTCATCAATGTGATTCAAAACCCCAGAATCAATTTTAATGTTCCACTACTTGAATTCAAGATATCAATTTTAGGGTTCCACGAATAAATTCTGAGGGTTTTCCAAGAAATAATGTATGGTGTGTTTGATAGGAATCAAAATCGTACATAAAGATACAAGCACCATTCACAACCTTTTTACAGTAAACTGCAGTGAGACAAAATATAAAATAAAATTGGGAAATTGTGCAAAATGTAGAATAAATACCTCTCCAGAACTAGTAGAGGTTGTGGCTCCATGCTCCAACCCCAATTTGACGACAAAAATCACTAGTCCAACATCCTCCAATAGCTCTAGGGGGTTTTCACTTGAGTTATGGGGAATTATTTCTGGGTCGTATGCTCGGGTGTACAACCAGTCAAAGTTCAAGGTAAGGGGTTGCTAGCTTGTCTGAAAAAATAGTAAGGGGAACTATTCTTTTTTGGTTTAACTAAATTTTAGAGAACTTTGCAACAAACTCTTACAATAGGATGGATGGAAGAAAGAGTTCGGGAGAAACAATGAGATAGAGGGTTCTGAGCAGACCTTTGTGGCCAATTTCAAAGGTAAATGAAAAGGGGCCGAGAAGAAAGGGCCTACTGAATCAAATGAGGGGAAACCTTGAGGGGAAAAAAAACCCGAGGGAGCTCACAGTCTGGTTAAACCACTACGATGAAGAAACTGCGGCCCTCCAAAAAGAAAATATGTTGATGATTTTTTTAGTTTTTATTACATATTATATAATTTTATTATTGAACTTAAATGCATATATTTAGGGGAATGCGATAGATATAGATCCTCTACAAACTCACTACTCATTGAGTTCTCAGAAGTTAGTTGTTTAAAAAAAAAATAACATTGTCGATTTCAAAATATTTTGAAAATCTGAGTGAAATCAAGAAAATATTTACTTTTAGTTGTTTAAAAAGAATATTTGTTTCATTTAGAAATATTTTGAAAATCTAAAATATAGGAGTGAAATGAAAGATAAAAGTGAAATCAATAATTAACTTCATTTTTATTTAAAATATTTATTCCAAATTTTATGATCGATGGACAAAGAAAACTCAAGAATTAGTTGATACTAAAAACTCAGAAAATTATTTTTTTAGTTTGGTAAAATCTCAACACTCAACAAGTTTCCTTGGGCGCCATCACATGGCCCGACCCAACCAAACCTGCCCGAAATGGTTTCCTTGGGCACTCTCAAACGACATGACCGGACCCGACTCGACCGTGTTTCCTTGGGCGCCCTCACATGACCCGACTCGCCCAAACGAACACACAAGGGAGAAAATGACAAATGGGTCACACGAACGTGCACAAGGCACATGGGTGGTCACAACTTAGCATTTTTTATACAGCCTCTTTCACAAGACCCAACCCGACCCGACCAGAACGTGTTTCCTTGGGCGCCCTCACACAGCCTGACTCGACTTGCCCGTATGAATGAAAAATTGAGAAAATGATAAACGGGTCGCACAAACGTGCATAAGGCACACGGGCAGTCCCGCCCAAATGCGTTTCGTTGGACACCCTCACATGACCTGACCCGTCAGAACACGTTTTCCTAGGTGCCCTCACATGACACGACCTGACCCTAATGCATTCCTTATATGCCCTCACACGATCCAAACTGACCCCACCCGCTCGAATTCATTTCCTTGGGCGCCCTCACATGGCACAACGCGACCCAACCTGACCTGAACGCGTTTCCTTGGGCACCATAAAATGACCCGACCTGCCCAAACGTTGAATGCATGAGGGAAAAAATGGAAAACAGGTCGCATAAACATGCACAACACACATGAGTGGTCACAACTTAGAATTTTTTATACGAACTCCCTCACATGATATTACGCAGACGTGTTTCTTGTTGTGCCCTCACATGACACAACCTGACTCACTCGAACAAAGGTAGAAAGGAGAAAACATAAAACAAATTGCACAAACGTGCACAAGGCACACGAGCGGTAACAAATTAGAAATTTTTAGATGACCACCCTCACACGACCTGACCCGACCTAACCCGTCCTGCCTGAATGCGTTTCCCTTGGCGCCCTCACACAACCTGACTTGACCCGACTTGCCCGAACATGTTTCATTGGGTGCCCTCACACGACTCGACCCAACCCTCTTGAATATGTTTCCTTGGATGCCCTCACATGACACAACCCGACCTGACCTGCTGAAATTTTTTTCCTTAGGTTCCCTTTGACGACTCGAAATAACCCGCACAAACGTGTTTACATGTGTGCCCTCACATGACCCGATCTGACCTGACCCGCCCGAACGTGTTTTCCTGGGTGCCCTCACACAACACGACCCTACCTGACCCACCTGAAGCATTTACTTTGGCGACCTCACACAGTACGACCTGACCGTACCCAACCTGGCCTGCCTAAATGTGTTTCTATTGGCTTCATGGGTCCTAACCCAAGTTTGGAGTTGATTTTAACCAAAAAAACCCTCTTACTACTTTCCCTTTCGATAGTGACCTCCTTGCGCAAGTCAAAGTCTCGCCTAAAGTAATATGGTGGGGTGCTGGAACTAGGTTTCCACACCCTAAGAGTGGTTTGATGGATGTGGGTGCCCTAAGATCCAAAATAACCATGAACAAAACTTCGCAACAAAATCCCTAACATAGAAACCCTTACAAACAGATTTAGGTCACTTATGCATCATATCGCTCACGGAGGTTAACACAACATCTATAAACCAGTAATAAATCTTAATATACAATATTAGAGTCTAATAACATTATATCCATTCAATATCCATTCATTTAATACCAGAAACAATTGCACAATAGATATAAACGTAGAAAATAAAGGAATCAGAGATAATATGCAGAAACATTGATAACATAACTAGTGGATTCATTTCAGACTTAAATATCCACAACAATAGATATTTATTAGTATCGGTTCATATTATTCATAAAAAACTCTTCAATCACCCATGCACACAACCAACGAGGTCCACACACAGCAGGACCAAGGTCTCCGTGCACACAGCAAGCAGGAACCTTCTACCCAGAAAATTCTGCACAAAAATATCACAAATTAGCCAGATCTATGATCAACGTTCAGACTTATCAAAAATTGGTTTCTTATAATTGATCTAGACTTCTATTTTTACTTTTATCCTGCGCTACTCTAGGGTCCACAAACCGTGGTTTGTGGCCCCTTGTTCTACCCTTTTTACCCATTACAACTCATTAGGGGCTTTGACCCGCACCAAAGCCCCTTGAATTCTACTGTGCAAAACTAAAATTTCAAAATATATTACAAAATTATATCAAAAAATGGTCTTCGGACTTAGGGAACCCCCGCTCCGACATGGCCCTGACAAAATCTTGTGACTCGTCCCGAGTCACACTTGTAGTGGGTTCTGCTAGGGTCCTATAACAATAGGATTCATAATTTTGAATTGAATTCAATTAGTCTTGTAAATATGTACATACTTTGCTTTCTGCAAATTGTTTTCCCATATTAGAAAATTAAAAAATGTAAAGAGGGTAAAAGTCCTAAAAGAAAATCAAAGGACATGAACAAAAAAAAGATAAAAAAGAATAGAAAAATGGACCCCAAACAAAAAAGAGATAAAAATAAAACATGAAAATGATGCAAATCCAAATTCCACTACTATTTACTTTTACTACGAAATAAATATTATGTGCAGCTTGTTCAAAATTCCATAATCCATGATAAGTCAAATAGCTTAATCTTGACTTTTTCATGCTTTAAATTTCATGTTGTTAGATAGAGAATAAATATCTAGCCAAATAGTTTAATCTTGGTAGATCAGTAGTTAGGTAGAGAAAAAAACGAGCTCACTAGTTTAATATGAGCCATTAGACGTTATAAGGTTAGAAGTAGTTAGTTGTTTATTAAAAGGAAATAAAAGGGCCAACAATATCAAATGAGCCTAAAGAAAAGAAATAAAATGTTAGGATGAAAGAAGGGTAAGTAGATTACTTTTGGAAGCATTGGAAAGCATCATTTTGGTTTATCTCATTTCACTAATATCATTTCTAAAACTTTCCCCTTATAGTGATTTCCCATGCAAAACATATTCCCCCTTGTAAAGCATCCCTTTCCCTTCACATTAATCATTTCCCTTTTACTAATATCCTTTCACTTCAAAGTAACCTTTTCCCTAGCTAAAATCACTTTCTATAGCTTACAAACACATTTCTATTACTAATACCCATTCTCCTTTACCGATTTCTCTTTTTCCAATAAAATACCCAAAACCCACCTTCCCATAGTTTTTAATGTTTAGAATGAATGAGGCCCCAATGTATAAATCCTTTCCCGATATACATTTCTAACATTATATATTTACCAAACCCCTTATCCTGTTTAACCTCTCGCTTATGGTTATCCCTAACCTCATTTAAATATTAATCCCTATCCCCCGTATAAATCCTTCGTATATGACCCGACCCACTTACATTCTCCTCTGCATATTTATGTTTCGACCCCACCACGTTAAAAGCTTCAAAAACCGACAGTCGTCCGATTACTCCAGAGAAAATGCAACAGCCCTAACTCTTTTCGTATTCCCCAGCATTCTGAAGTTTAAATTAATGAGAGGATGCGAAATGAGTAGTTTTGTAACCTTCTCCCTCTACCATGTGGCAATCCCTCAATTTATCGCATCCTCCAAATGAAAACCATTAACCACTTTCCCATGGTGCGAAAACCATTGTTGGATCATGCGATAAACCATTTACTTGTTGACCCCTCCCATTTTTAAACCATCATGCCACCTTCCACTATGCACTATGCTGTAAAAAAATGCGAAAACCCAAAGATAATGAGAAAAACCCAGATGCCACTATGATAAAACCTATCTACACCCTACACCATGCAGTAATCCAATGTAATAAATCTACTATGCCATATGAAAACTTGATATTTTATCCATAAACATATTATGTTTAAACTATGAAATTACGATAAAAAGGACCTGAAAGATCATTGCCCACCCTAATTAAAACCCCTCTGAAAACCAAACTTAATCCACATGCCTCCCCTGTTCCTCCAAAGCAATATTGCATCCCTTCAGCCTATGTTCTATTAGCAGAACAAGAATTTGGATAAGAAATTGATAATAGCTCAAACTGTTTAATCTAGATTCTCGAGATTTAAGTGGAAGTTTCATATACAAAATAAAAATAAAGTTAAATCCTTCAATGCAGCACATAAGAAATCATTTACTGAAAGAGAGACAAATTTTCACAAATGGTCATAACAGAAGATAAAAATATTTACAAACAACAACAACAAATTCACATTTTTACATGAAGTCAAACTGATATTTTAGTAAAATATAATTTTACTAAAAGTCATAAAAGCAGGATGAAAATAAAATTCAGCTGATGAAGTTTACAAAGACACGGTAAAAGTGAAAAGGTAACAGTACTGTAAGCTGAAAACAAAAAAACAAAGTTTAAAGATAAAAATCAGAATCACGAGATAAGTAAGATACGACCAGCATAAAGACAGACCAGAAGAAGAAGACAAATGGAACAAACAAATAGATGAGAAAGACTTTTCAAAATTTGAAAGAGATTTTTGTTTCTAACATTTTCATATACAAAAACCTCTCTCATTTTTCTAATAGCCATTATGGCTTTGGAAATGTTAAACAATATTTGAAAGCACTTTTTACAGAAAATTCCTGTTTAGTCATCATTTTACAGAGAATATTGTGGCCAATAAGAAATGAATCTTCCGAAACGGGAGGAGGTTTATGTTGATAAGATGCTAAAATACAACAACCTATCTTACTTTATGCACAGGTATTACAGAATGAGAGATACATGCACATCTTCATAGCCTATGTTTCAGACTGTGAAAAATTCTGTTTTATACATCTTTTTGCAGAGTATATTGTGAACAACTGGAACTGAAGTTTGGGAAACCGAGAGAGGTTTATCTCGATGAAATAATTTTCTACAATAATGTCTTTCATGTTTTACATATATATCTCAGATTGATACATAACAAGGTATCACTGGACCCCAATTTTGCAGAATTTCTGCAGTAAAATGCCCAAAGGAAGGAGATAGTTAATGACTTGGAAGCCTCATCATCAACTAAGAGTTGCCATCAAATTCAAATTTCTCTTCTATGTCGCCACCAATCCATAAATATAGTTCCAAATAGATTCATTAGTATTGAGTGTCTTTTATTTAAGTTCTATTTATGTAATACATTTTGAGATATTTGTAAACCAATCTTGATATTTTTTTCAAGATATTCTACTTTAGAATTTGTATAAATACTTCATAATTTGAAGTATTAAGTGTGGATGAATTGCTGAACATTTATGTAGTTATACTATTCTGAACCTAAGGGTTTTTTTTACCAATTTCAAGTCAGTAGACTGGATTAATGAAATAAAGCATTATATTACAGGATTCATGTGTTGGGCTACAATAGTGAAAGTATTTTTACTTGTTACTTTGTCAATTTATTATGTTTTCCATCAATACTTGAATGTGTTCTAAATCTGAATGATAAATCAGGAATTTTTATTTCAGAATATGTTAGAAGAACTTTTTTTTGACGAAATATAAATTATATGTTTTCCACTGATATCTAGATTAGGGAACCTTTAATTGCTCCCTAGTTTCGATTGACCTCTACCTTGTCACTGATAATATGGATTTAAGAACCTTTAATTGCTCTTTTATCCTGATCAAAACCATTTTCACCATCATCCTTGAAGATCTGAAGTGACTCAACTATCTTACCATGTAAACATTTCCCTTTAAAACTTGATCCTGATCTGACTGCTTGACACATTGACTCCAGTCTCACAATGGGATACAAACCTACATATATCCATGCAAGTAAGTGATTTCACCACGAAATCAAATAAAAATCAAAAACCAATTTACCCTACATAACTAGCCTAAAATCAAATACAATCAAAACATATAAATCATATAGAGGGAGCCCTCTCTGAGCATTAGGAAGGCTAGATCCTAAGGCTTAAAAGAAGGTTTGTGGTTATCTTAGTAAATTATTTCTTTAACCTTAAAAAATTACTGAGTGATAACATATTGGCGACCATACTTGGGAGACCAACATTTTCTTCAGAAATATTTTACAGGTTCAGATCTGATCTATGATGGTGGATAGTGATCAGACACACAAAGGTTAAATACATCCACCTAGCGACTCCAAATCAATTTCGCAATCAAGACTCCACTAGAGAAATGAACCTGAAAGAACAATATGGAAAGTTCAGGATTTTAACTTGGATTACAATCCAAGACATCATGTTATTTCTCATTAAGAAATTTTTTCAATGTATATTTTATTTTAGAGAATATCTTAGATTAGTTTTTAATTATTTTCCTTTAAATATTGTAAATAATAATTCTCCTAATCCCTTCGAGCAACTTTCTTTGAATCTTGTGATGATCATTTTCCAATTAAGAAGCCTCAAATAATCAAGACTGATCTTACAATCCATGTGCATATTCCTGTACCTTGTAAAGTTCCTGATAGATATAAGCTCCTCATTTTACCTCCTATACTCCATGATTTCCCTGATAACTATTACAAATTTCTTCCCAGGTTTGATGGAGAAAATAATAACATCACTGCCCAAAAAAATATTCAAGGTTTTGAGAATTATTTGGACATATTTGAGATTGATGAAGATGATGTTAGAATTTGAAATTTTTCTCTTTCTTTGCAAAATAGAATAAAGAGTTGGTTCAAGAATCTGCCTAATGCAAGCATCTCAAACTTCAAGAAGTTTGTCAAAAATTTTCTTGACAAATGGATAATTAAAGTAAATATTTTTGTGATCATAGAAGAATATAATCAGTTAAAAAGACATCCAAATGAAAAAATACAACAAATTTCTAACAGATTTAATCAAGTTTATTATTCAATACCAAAAACTATTAGACCTCCTCATGATTCAGCTCTCTTGCATTACCCAAGTGCCTTTGATCCAGAAATAGAATTTTAGTTAAGAGAAAGAGATTCAGAAACACTTATGCAAATGAAAAACATTGCAGTTGATGTAGAAGTTAATCTACAAATTATAAAGGAATAGTTGAAAGCCGAAGAAGAGAAGAAAAACATTGCAAAGGTAAAAATCAACCTTTTGGTAAGAAAACTAGATGAAATTATAAAGAAGATCAATATGAAAGATGAATTTTTGTTCAAAATCACCATGAAGGAATAGAAGAGGTTGATAGCCATGAACAATTTCCTACTAATTCCAATTACCATAGATCAAAAAATGGATTTACAGATCAATATGTGGAAGAGGAATCTACTGATTTAATGTGCCTTTTTTATGACATTCCTTCATTTAATGATTTTCTTGAATATGATCAATATGATAACAATTGTGTTCTTAAAACTCAAACTAAATTTACAGAGTAATCAGTAGCTAGTTTGGATGATGAAAAAATGCATTTTCAGGAGCGAAAATACAATGATCAGCCAATACATATAAGCCATGAGAGTAAAGAATAAAGTGTAGAAAATTTGGAAGTAAATCATGGATCTCTACCTCTTTGTTTTGCTCCATTTCAGTTCATTAGAGACAACTTTAGAGCAATCAGTAATCAAAAGTCTTTAGAAATTGTATTTGACAACAAAGAAGAAAATAAAACTCCTGATCAGGATTATTCAGTTTCACAATTACAGTTATCAAATTCCATTGAAATTCCTGATCAAATGATACATGAGAGTTATATTCCACTATGTTTTGAATCATTTCATATTTTAAAGGAAATTTTGTATAATATCTTTAGAGCAGAGGATGAGTAGTCTATAAAAATCTATGAAATCTCATTGAAATCCATATCCAATATATTGCAACCATCATCAAAAGTCTTTCATGATCAAATAACAGATATGTTGGATAATGAACGCATTCAAAGCCTTTCTCCATTTTTTGACTATGAGCTTCAAGGTTTCCTCAAACAAACATTTCGACTAGTAGAAATATCATCACAAAGTTTATCTGAAATTTCGCAGGGAGATAAAGATGAAACTAGCATTTCAGTTTCATGGCATGGAGGCCATCCATAAGTGATGTATAGTTGTTTAGATCAGTTAAACATTAGTGTATATATCTTGGAAGATCCTTTTGAAAAATTTCTAGAGTCAAGGAAGGAAATCAAGTATTTCCTTATCCTCTCATTTTTTGACAAGATTCTAATAGGTTGCAGAATTACAGTTTTTATTATCAATGAGAAAATGTAGCAAAATATATCAAAGTGCATTAGGCTTGAATGCTTGCATTGGTTGTTTCATTTTACCTAACTAGAAGTTGGACAGCTGATTAGAGTATGTAGGTAGAATTTCAGCTTATTTAGATTTAAATATCTAGATAGAGAATAAATATCTAGCCAAACAGTTTAATCTTGGTAGATTAGTAGTTAGGTAGAGAAACAAACTAGCTCACTAGTTTAATCTGAGCCGTTGGACGTTATAAGGTTAGAAGTAGTTAGTTGTTTATTAAAAGGAAATAAAAGGGTCAACAATCTCAAATGCACCTAAAGAAAAGAAATAAAATGTTAGGATGAAAGAATGGTAAGTAGATTACTTTCTGACGCATTGGAAAGCATCATTTTGGTTTATCTCATTTCACTAATATCATTTCTAACACTTTCCCCTTATCCTGATTTCCCATGCAAAAAATATTCCCTCTTGTAAAGAATCCCTTTCCCTTCACTTTAATCATTTCCCTTTTACTAATATCCCTTCTCTTCAAAGTAACCTTTTCCCTAGCTAATATCCCTTTTTATAGCTTACAATTTTTTTTTTATTACTATTACCCATTCTCCTTTACCAATTTCTCTTTTCCAATAAAATACCCAAAACCCACCTTCCCATAGTTTTTAATGTTTAAAATGAATCGGGCCCCAATGTATAAATCCTTTCCTGATATACATTTCTAACATCATATATTTACCAAACCCCTTATTCTGTTTAACCTCCCAGTTATGGTTATCCCTAACCCTATCCCCCGTATAAATCCTTCGTATATGACCTGACCCACTTACATACTCCTATGCATATTTAGGTTTCAAACCCACCATGTTAAAAGCATAAAAATCCGACAGCCGTTGGGTTACTCCAGAGCAAATCCAATGGCCCTAACCCTTTTTGCATTCCCCAACATTCCGAAGTTTAAAGTAATGAGAGGATGCGAAATAAGTAGTTTTGTAACCTTCTCCCTCTGCCACGTGGTGATCCCTCACTTTATTGAATCTTCCAAATGAAAACCATTAACCACTTTCCCACGGTGCGAAAACCAGTGTTGGCTCATGCGATAAACTATTTACATTTTGACCTTGCCCGATGTTAAACCATCATACCACCTTCCACTCAGCACTATGTGGTAAACCAATGTGAAAACCCAAAGATAATGAAAAAAAACCTGAATGCCACTGTGATAAAACCTATCTACACCCTGCACCATGTAGTAATCCAATGTAATAAATCTACTACGCCATCTGAAAACCTGCTATTTTATCCATAAACATATCATGTTTAAACTATGAAACTACGATAGAAAGGACCTGCAAGATCATTTCCCAACCTAATTAAAACCCTTCTGCAAACCAAACTTAATCCACAGGCCTCCCCTGTTCCTCAAAAGCCATATTGCATCCCTACAGCTTGTGTTCTATTAACGATTGTTTTTGTTTTGCAGGTTATTAGCAGAAGAATAATTTAAAAAAGTAGTTGATACTAGTTCAAACTATTTAATCTAGATTCTCGGGATTTAAGCGGAAGTTTCATACACAAAATAAAAATAAAGTTAAAACCTGCAATGAAGCATAGAAATAAATCATTTACTCAAAGAGAGAAAAATTTTCACAAATGGTCATAACAGAAGATAAAAATACCTACAAGTAACAACAACAAATTCACATTTTTACATGAAGTCAAACTGATCTTTTAGTAAAATCTAATTTTACTAAAATTCATAAAAGTAGGATGAAAATAAAATTTATATGATGAAGTTTACAAAGATAGGGTAAAAGTGAAAAGGTAACAGAACTATAAGGTGAAAAAAAAAAAAAGTTTAAAGAACAAAAGCAGAATCATGAGATAAGTCAGATACAGCCAACATAAAGACATATTAGAAGAAGAAGAAAAATTGATCAAAAAAAAATATGAGAAAGAATTTTTAAAATCTGAAAGAGGTTTTGGTTCCTAACATTTTCATTTACAAAAACCTCTCTCATTTTTCTAAAAGCCATTATGGTTTTGGAAATTTTAAACAATATTTGAAAGCCGGTTTTATAGAAAATTCATGTTTAGTCATCATTTTGCAGAGAATATTGTGGTCAATCAAAAATGAATATTGAAAAATTGGAGGAGTTTTATGTTCCTAAGATTCCAACCTACAAAAAAATATCTCAGTTTATGCACAGGTATTACAGAATGAGAGATACATGCACATCCTCACACCCTATGTTTCAGACTGTGCAAAGTTCTGTTTTATAAGTATTTTGCAGAGTATATTGTGAACAGATGGAACTGCATTTTGGGAAACCAAGAGAGGTTTATCTCAATAACAAGTTTATATACATTAACCTATTTCACATTTTTCATATCTATCTCGGATTGAGACATAAACGGGTATCACTGGACCCCAAGTTTGCATAATTTCTGGAGCAAAATGCAGAAAGGAAGGAGATAGTTAGTGACTTGGAAGCCTCATCATCAACTAAGAGTTGCTATCAAATTTGAATTTCTCTTCTATGTCACCACCAATATATAAATATAGTTCCAAATAGATTCATTATTTTTGAGTGTCCTTTATTTAATTTCTATTTATGTAATACAGTTTGAGATATTTGTAAACCAATCTTGATATTTTTTCAAGATATTCTAGTTTAGAATTTGTATAAATACTTCATCATTTGAAGTATTGGGTGCGGATGAATTGCTGAATTTTTTTGTAGTTGTACTATTCTGAACCTAAGGGTTTTTTGTACCAATTTCAAGTCAGCAAAGTAGATTAAGGAAATAAAGCATTATATTACAAGATTCATGTGTTGGGCTACTACAATGAAGTATTTTCACTTGTTACTTTGTCAATTTCTTATGTTTTCCATCAATACCTGAATGTGTTCTAAATCTAAATGATAAATCAGGAATTTTTATTTTAGAATATGTTAAAAGCACTATGTTTTGACTGAATATCATTTATATGTTTTCCATTGATATCTAGATTAGGGAACCTTTAATTTCTCCCTTGTTTTGATTGACCTCTACCTTTTCACTCATAATCCGGATTTAAGAGCCCTTAATTGCTCTTTTATCCCGATCAAAAACATTTTCACCATCAGCCTTGAAGATCTGATGTGACTCAACTATATTTCCCTATAAACATTTCCCTTTAGAACTTGATCCTGATCTGACTGCTTGACACATTGACTCTAGTTGCCCAATGGGATGCAAACCTACATCTATCCATCTAAGTAAGTGATTTCACCACCAAATAAAATCAAAATCCAAAACCAAGTTACCCTACATAACTAGCCTAAAATAAAATACAATCAACAAAGATAAATCATATAGAGAGAGCCCTCTCTGAGCATTAGGAAGGCTAGATCCTAAGGCTTAAAAGTAGGTTTTTGGTTACCTTAGTAAATTCTTTATTTAACCTTGAGAAATTACTGAGTGATAATAGGATATTCATCTTTGTTTGTAGCTCCTTGATAGTAGCAACAAAGGGAACCAAGACACCTTCACTCTGGTCCATTGTGCTCTACACGACCTCCACTATATTTTCTTCAGTCATCCCTTCTATGGCCAAAATGACACTCTATTAAGTCTGATTAAGATTTCAGAATGCGGCATCTAGGTCCTGAGACAACTTCATTGCCTCATCTACCCATGGCTTCATGTGATGGGTGAAAATTTGTTTTTTCTGCCTGAGCTCCTCGACCTCATCATGCAGCACCTGGCTGGTCTGAGGGTGCGCCATTCGCTGGGCTGGAATGAATGTGGGCAAAGCCTCCAGTAAATCATCACTCTTTAGTGTGCAACTCCTAAGTAATCCTCTTGACGAGTGGATCTATTTGCATAGAGTTCCACAAACCCATGGTGGTATCCATAAGTTCTGAGCCCTTATCAACATTGGCAGAGATGCCTGCAAATGCTATCTTTACTAAGGTGACCCGTTGCGAACGCACCTACGGTGGGGTCTCAGGCTGCAACTTAGCCTGTAATGCAGCAATTTTCTGCTCAAATTCCACCTTGGTTGTTTGAATCTCGGACCTAGAAGCTTTGAGCTTGGCGACTAGGCTTTCTATCTTGGCTTGAGGCACGGCGGAGGCCGAGATGACTTCTTCGGGAAATTTTCCACACAATTTATCAATGAGGTTGTCTAACTACGCGCACTAAGATATGGCTGCTTGCTGCACTGTTTGAGCCTGGATAGATTCTGCCATCTTTGTTGTTGGAGTCTGCTCGGCTTCACTGAGCTGTTGTTGTGCACAAGGCTCTCTACTCTACAGTTCAGCAAAAATGAAAATGTGGAGAGCATGTAGCTTCCCACTTGGAAGCTTCACGAGGTCAATGCCGACCTCAGGGCATGTTTACACCTGCAAACATAGCTCTGGTTGTTATACAGTTACAATTGCATTTGGGAAGGGGCGGATTTGGATTTCTGTTAATGTGACAATTTAATTAGTTGGTAGGATCGCTTGCACTGACCTCGCTTGATCCACGCTCACTTGTAGTGCATTTGTCTTCAACTGTAAGAACTACAGACCTAATTTCAAGGCTTCCACTATGGCCTTGTACTGAGCTTCCATATAATTCCATCTATCCTCTGACACTGAAGCAAATGCATCTGTGATCTTGTCGAGGTCCCCTCTTCCTCTCCTCCAGCCTTGGACACTTTTCACTTATTGCATGGCCCCTTTGATGTTGCTCTGCCTCTCTTGGTGTCATGCGAATATTCGACACCATCCCCATTGAGCCCAGCCAAACCATCAAGGTCCACCTCCTCTTGTTATCCTCCAAAATCATGTTCTTGATCCTTTTTTGTGTCCGGCTCAGTGCACAACTCGACTGTGTCTGTTGGGGTTGTGTATTTACCTGAAGTGGACGGTGTAATGGGCTGGGTGGAGCGAAGCTTGACTTTCCAAGCGTTCAGACAAGTCACCACGACCTAGTCAACTTCAGATTTCGTTACCATGAACGACAAGGTATACCATGCAGGGTATTTGCATGCCCTAATCTCCACATTGTGCATGGTTACCTAGAATTAAACAATAATTTTGTACTTCTCATACACTACTGGCGAGAGTCTGGGTCTGGAATGGATAGCAGCTGCCAGTGTGCCTTCGAAAAGTACCCAGAACACGTTATTCTCCTTGACACGTTGGTGATATGAGGAATCAATTATATTAGCGTAGTGCACCCCTTCGCATATGCCCAGCTCTATTTCAGGGAGGACTGCCTCTGCCGGAGACTCCCATGCTATCAGTGCGATGAGAAATATCAACAAAGAGTAGTAGAATCATTTTCCCATCTCTTTTGCCTCATGCACATTGTCCAAAAATTCTTCGCATAGTTACTGGTACCAGTTATAACTGACCCCCTTCTCGCATTGCCCTACCAAAGCATGATGTGCATTGGGACTACCTTCGGTCTACATTTTATTATTAATTTGAACCTGAGGACTAGAGTGCCTAGGCACACTACTGGGTCAATGATAGTGTGGACTGGGAATCACCTTTTATCCCTTTCCACCTTGTATTTATCCTTTATGTTAGTTTCCACCTTCAATTCATTACTTTTCCCAAATCCCTTCATTGGGTGAGCCCCCTTCTTGGGCAGGCCTATGATTTAATGGATCAACACAGCATCGATTGGAATTCTCCCTTGGATACATAGACAATCATCATGATCCAGGGCCAGCAGCTGGCACATGTAGATGTTGTTTATGGGGTACCTTCCGAAATGTGGAATCTTTAGCAGGTTGAGGACTCTCGCATTGTGCAGCCCACATGCCCATGGAATAGGCTCAACCTTGGACACCTCTCCATAGAGCACCCACTCCAAATAGTTTTCAAATGCTAACTTACGGAACATCTCTTCATTTGTGAGGTCGTGGTCATCAAACATGATGTTGGGAATTTTTTTGAACACTTCTCTAGTGAGGGGGATGTCCTCTAGGATCAAGGGCATTTGGAGGTACTCTCGCACTACATCAAAATTATTTGGCATGCACACAAAGGGCTTGCGCGGCTTAACATAGGATGGCCTCCAAGAGATAAGTTCAACAGACATGGCCTCTTGCACGACATTCATTGGGTGCTTTGACAGATCATCAATGGGGGACCGATCCTGAGTGGCTTGCCGCAGGGACGTTACATTCTGTGAAGAGGTGCGCGACTTAGAGGTAGCCCACTTTGATATCTTCCCCTTTCCTTTTTATTTAGCCAACACGAACACGAATTCTTCTACTTCAGAGATTATTTCACGAACATCATCTGATCCCATCTCAGTTGAGGCAGTGAGGGGTGCAGAGTGATCCTCCGCATGGTTGGTGGCCATCATTCTTGGTTAGAATATAAATTCAGGATTACTAATGTCAGATGGAGGTTCACGGCCAGACATACAGAAATTACATACAGCAGGGTAGCATAAATCACAGATAATCACAGAGCGCCAAATTTTCAAATAGAAAAGGAACCAATTGAGACCTGCACCTGCCTTATTATAAGCCATCCAATGTAAAAATGGTCAGATTATCATTAATTTCCACTTACCTTCAACGAAACGGTAAAACATCCTCCAAGATCGCCTCATTAAATGTGAGAAATCCGCTCCATCGAACAGTAAAATCACTTTTTCACCCAGTTTGATTGTTCCAACAACTAGCTTCCTTTCCTACGCGTCTGTCGCACCTGGCTACGCCTGCCCTTTCTGCTTTGCATAGAAATTTTGATTCTAATTCTTTGGCCATATATTCATTTTCTTGGCACCAAAATATCACTATATGGCTTCAGGCGGATTCCATTTAAATACCCGGGAAGATTCCTACCGCATAGCGTGGCCAAGCGCACTGCAGCGCCATGAGTGATCTCCTTCATAATATATGGCCCCAACTAATGTTTTTGAAACTTCCCTGGGTGGTGCGCAAACTGACTATCGTATAGCAAGATCAAGTCATCCTCCTTGAACACCTTCTACCTGATGTGCCTATCATGCTAGGCTTTTTCACGCACCTTTTGCACTTGCTGGTGGAAGTTAACGATGAACCGATCTTCTTATAAGGCAACAAGTTGCACCAACCGTTCCCCCATAATGTGAGGCTTAGCCATATTAATGAAATTTGTGATGCGCAATATTGGGACAATATACTCCATTGGCATGGTGGCTTCCTGCCCATAGATCATCCTGAAAGGTGTTTTTCCCGTCAATTTTTTTCATGTTGTCCTATAAGCCCATAACATGGAAGCAATGTGCACGTCCCAATCATCCTGGTTGGAATTACAGATCTTTGTGAGCGTGTTATCCAAGATTTTTTTGGAAGCTTCTTCTGTGCCATTTTCTTGTGGGTGATAAGGGGTACTCCTCTTGAGATGGATCTGGAATTCCTCTGTCAAAGCTTCAATTGTTTTGTTAACAAAGTGCATACCTCTGTCACTCATCAAAATCTTCAGGCATACAAACCTAGTTGATGATAACTACTATCTTATTCGGATCAACCATCAGGCCCTACTGACACACTATGTGTCCCAACAAAATTCCAAAGGGTATGTAGAATATACATTTCTTTAGGTTAAGAGAAATTTGGTGCTTCCTACAAGTGTCAAGCATCATGTGAAAGTTTGACACGTGTCTTTACCAGCCAAAACATTTTCTCGTAATTAAAATATACCTCCAAGAATTTGTGCATGAATTATTTGAACACCGCCACTACTACGCGCGAGAATATGGCAGGCACATCAATCCAAATGGAATGACATTGTACTAAAAATACCCCCATTCTATGGAAAAGGTGGTATTTCTGCAGTCTTCAGGTGTCATTATGATATGATGGTACCCCGATAACCCATCCGTAAATGAATAAGCCTCTTTCCCTCCCACATTATCCAAGATCTCATCTAAAAACGGAGTCGAGAAGGGGTCACGTACACATGCATCATTTAGCTTTCACAAATCTATGCAAATTATTATCTCTCCTTTTGTCTTCTTTTCTTGAACCACCACCGGACTTACCTAATCAGACTACTCTACCGACTCGATGATACTTGCGGCCACCATTTTTTATAACTTCTCTTTTACCTTCTCCTTGTACCTACGATTTAGTCGGTATCGTTGCTACTTAATAGGGCACACATCCAGTTTCAAATTAATCTTCATGATAGCTAGGTCTCCCATAATCCCTTTAAGCTCTCAAAATTTTGTAGGAAATAGGTCTTGATACTCTGTCAGTAGCAATATTCCCTATTGTGTCATCATCCCAGTAATCCCCAATTCTCACCAACTTGGGCTGCTCTTCTGTCCCAATGTTGATTTCATTTAACTTCAGAGTTTTTGTTACATCCACTGTTCTTAATGAGGGCCCTGCAACTGCGCACTCCCCTTCAGATTCAGGAATGCTAACATTTCTTGGGTTTATCTTTGTTATCCTCTATTAATAGGTTCATGCAATTGGCAATATATTGCATCTGTGCATCCCATGCCAACGCAATGCATTCCTTTTGGGGCCAGGATTTGTCAAAGACAAGGGAATCTATGTCATGCAAGGCTTCATCAAGTTTCTCCGAGCCTCCAACCAATCCAAAGGTTGTCATGAAATCCTTGTTCATCGTAAACTAGTCTCGAGTGCCTCGGTGTAGCTCAGCTTCTAGGTACAATGTGGTGGGTATTGGTCCCAATGAATTAATAAACCTATGAACCCATTCATTCCAGGTATTTTCATCCCATACCTCCTGCATCCACATGGGAAGGTCCTTACGCAGATCTCCCCAACCATAAAAAATCTCAATTGGTGGGGTGGCTGGAGGTTCAAAGCACAACATCATCATTTTTCTACATTCCTCCCAGTCTTGGAAAGCTCCCTTGTGCATCTCCCACCAATGTGCTAGAGTCATGCGTATAGCCAAATCAAGCACCTAGAACCTTCATTCCTGGGGGAGAGGTTTTTCCAATGCTTCAAAAAATTATTTTACATTACTAGAAACATAAAAATAGGGTAGTTATCTTACCTTTAAGGAGATGTATCGAAATTTATTCATGATATTAAGGCAACAATGCATGGATACATTATGTAACGAGTTCTTCCAGTTCTCCATCTCACCATCGGAATCTAAAAAACACAAGCTATCCTTCTACTAATTCAACATGCCATCAGTTGTAGGGTTGATCCAATCTTCGTCTCGTGTAGTCACCTTGTAAATATGGTTTCCATCATCTACTTCGTGTACTGGTTCTATATATCGTTCCCTTGCTGCGGGATCGTGTGGGACTATCACCTGTGTGCCATCATTGTCAAAGATCATACTTCTATGCTTTAGGTTGATGATGCCTCCAATTTCAATGGCCCAATCCAATCCTAACAACGTAGGGTAAGGGTTTGCGTCGTCCACAATTTGTATTACTTCAAAATATGCACATACCTTCACTCTAGCTATGTCTACTATGACCTGTGGAAGTCTTCCAAGAGGAATGATATTTTGCTGGTTGGCCATGCGAAGCTGAATGGTGGACCATTCCAACCTTAGTTCTCCCATATTCTGCCAGGTCTTCCTAGGTAGGACATTTGCATCAGACCCCATATCCAAGATGAATTGATCCATCTCATATTCTCCAATCTACACAGTCATGTGCATTTCCCTACAAGTTCTCTTCTTATGCTTATAAATATTGTTCATGGCCTTGGTCTCTATTCGAGGTACATATTTTTCTACACAACTGTCTATCAGAGCTTGGAGATTATCAACTCCCTTCCTGTTGTGCAATAGCTTAATGCAGGCTTGTAGGAATGGTTTAAATTCATCGTTAGCCTTTGGTTCCATGGTAGTTCTTGACGTGGATGCTCTTGCATCAACAAAGTCCTTCCTGGCCTTACCGAAAATCTCTTTTTCTTTCTGCAGGTTGAGGCCTTCCTTCTTGTCAGATGCCTTCCTGATTAGTGGCTTTGTGGCAGCCTTTTTATCATTTCCTCCGGTGGCATCACCACTACATGTAATTACATTTACACTTGGCCCATCCTCGCGCAGTTTAGCCTTAACCATTTTTATGTTTTTCATATGATTTTGCTTCTTTTCCTTCATTTTAGCTAATACTAGAGGACAATCTTTAATGATAGGATAAAATTGCCTACAATACCTGTAGGATTGTCACATAGGGTTTGTGCAGTCATGTACATAGTGTCCAACATCACCACCATTATAGAAAATTATTTTCCCTCTCCCTTGACCTGCGCCTCCATCTCTCCCCCATCCTTGTCCTCTTGCTGGGGATCCTCCTCATCTAGAGGGAGACGCTGGCGATGAAGGGTGGGCCTGCACCTTGTAAAGGTTCACATTGTCTATCATTAGGTCAAGTGTTCAACAATGGTGCTCATCATGACCAAGTGAAGAGAAGAATATGTACCATTGTTGCTTCAATTCTGGCACATAGACTCCTAACTGAGGGAAATGGTCTGTATCATGCCATATAGCCACCCTACAATCAGTGCACCATAGTGTGAGGGTACTATGCCCAACAACACTCCCGGGGCGCAGTGGATTTGGTCCCCTAGCTTGCAGGTAATCCGAAAATAGTGAGCAGTGATCTTTGGTATGGCCATCTCCCTTGCAACATATGCACTAGACATTTGTGCTGACATCTTTACCCTGGTCTCTGCATAAATTCTGAATTTCTAAGGGCATAGCTTCTAATTGGCTTTGAATTTCTAGCACTCCAAATTGAGCATCGTGTCTAGGCGCAACTTCTAGTTTCATAGCAATTTCCAGGGCTTCTTCGTGAGAATCAATCTTCTGCTAACCCATAGGCCCTTGCAGATGTGGCAAGAGCATGGAAATGAACAATTCCTTATGTTGTTTATCATCGTAAATAATTCCTTTGTCATTGATGGTTTTCTTAAGTCGTTGGTCAGCTTCCCAAGCGGATTCCTTCGACCCTTGCTTAAAATATTTAATTTCTATTACACACCGAGCATAGGACTGTCACTTTCAGAATTGCTGCTTCAGGGCATCCTTAATCTGCTGAACTGTGGGATATACATTTTAAGCAAGGTGTCCCATGAACCAATCTAAAGCATGACCTTAAAATTCCATAGCCAACTACCCTCTCTTAACATCATTTGTATTAACATGCACTCCACATTGCATTTTCCACAAACCAAAATTGATCCATATCTTCATCCCTTGCACCCTTAAAGGTGGGTATCTTCATGTGCGCGTCCATATCATCTGTAGGTGGGGGGCGCGGGGGGGGGGGGGGGGGGTAGGAGAAGTCTTATCCCTGATCAAGTTGGATGGCAGCGTAGCAGGAGAGCTATTTATAGCGTTTGTAGCCTCGCTCCCACTTATAGCAGGCGAGTTTCTCAGAGGACTATATACAGATCAATCCCCTCTCTTATTGACCCGACAGTATTTTCCACTGCGCGTAGTGCTTTTGATCTCTTCAAGGGTCATTTACTCGATGTTACTACACAAAATACCCTTTTCACACAATATCATTTCAATTAGCAGAGGAAAGATGCATAATAATTTACCTTTCAGTCCCTTGAAAAATCTCCTTTCAGCTTCAGAATATGACGCAAACTAATCGACTGCAAATTCTGTCACAAACCCGCCCAAAATTCTGTCAACCTAGTGATCTATAGTTCTAGTAATGGAATTTTTAGTCTTTTCTAGTCGTTAGATCAATTCAAGGGTCCACTGCGTGACATGATCGTCCTTCTAACATGTTTGGAATTCTACTAACCTTGACAACCACTCCTATAATTCATGGGCAAAGGTCACAAAGAAGATCTCGTGCACCTCTGTGAAGATATACTTGTTCTTCCACTTTTCAGTAGTGAGCTTCTTACTTCTATTTTCTTTTAGGGAAAATTCCTAAATCTGTTTTTCAAACCAATCCTCTAGTTTAGGCTTTAATGGCTTCCACTAACCTTTTTGCATCACCCAACCTCTCTCAAAATGATCCCAGTCCCAGCAAAAAAACCATTTGTTGGCTTGAGGGGTCCTGACCTAGGTTCGGAGTTGAGGTTAACCAACAAAACCCTCTTACTACTGGCCCTTTCAGCAGTGACCTACTTATGGAGGTCAAAGTATCACCCAAAGCTGTATGGGGGGGTGTTGGAACCAAGTTTCCATACCATGAGAGAGCTTTGAATGACGTGGGTGCCCTAAGATCCAAAATAACCATAAAAAACCTTTGCAACAGAAGCCCTAACCCAGAAAACCTTACAAACAAATTTAGGTCGCTTATGTAGAATATCGCTCACGCAGGTCAACACAACATATATATAAACCAGTAATAACTCTTAATATACAATATTAGAGCCTAGTAACATTAGACCCATTCAATAGCCATTCATTTAATACCAGAAACAATTGCGTAAGAGATCTAAATGTGGACAACAAAATAATTAGAGATAATATGCAGAAAAATTCATAACATAACCAGTGGAAGCATTTCAGAGTCAGATATCCACAACAATAGATATTTATTACTATTAGTTTAGATTCTTCATACAAAACCCTTAAGTCACCCGTGCACACAGCCAGAGGGGTCTGCACATAGCAGGAATAAGTTCTCCGCACACACAACCAGTACGAGCCTTCTACCTAGACAATTACACACAAAAATATCATAAATTAGCCAGATCTACCATCAATGTTTAGACTTATAAAAAACTTCTTTCTTATACTTGATCTAGACTTCTATTCATAATTTTAGCCTACGGTACTCTATGGTCCACAAACCATGGTTTGTGGCCCCTTGTTCTACCCATTTTACCCATTACAACTCATGAGGGACTTTGACCCGCCCCAAAGCCCCTTCACTTGTGCTGCACATGACTAAAATTGCAAAATCTATTACAAAATTATATCAAAAAAAGGCCTTCGAACTTAGGGGACCCCGCTCCAACATTTTCCTTGGGTGCCCTCACAAGACTTGACATGACATAACCCAGATGCATTCCTTGGGTGCCCTCACACAACTCGACCCGACCCGGCTCGCCTGAATGCATTTCCTTGGGTGCCCTCATAGTATGGAACGACCCGACCCGACCCGACTCGAACGCATTTCTGTGGGTGCCATCATACGACCCGACTTGACCCGACCCGCTCGAACGTCAAAGGAATGGGGGAGAAAAACACAAAAGGGTCACAAAAACATGCAAAAAGCACACGAGTGGTCACAAATTAGCATTTTTGATACAACCTCGCTCACACGATCCGAACCGGACGCATTTCCCGTGGTGCCCTCACATAGCATGACCCGACTCACCCGAATGAAGGGATGAGGGATCAAACCAAAAATGGATCGGACAAATATGCACAAGGGACACATATCATCACAAATTAGCATTTTTGATACGTCCACCCTCACATGACCTGACCCGACCCAACCCGACTTGCCCGAATGTGTTTCCATGGACGCCCTCACAAGACCAGACCCAACCCACCCGAACGCGTTTCCCTGGGTGCCCTCACATGACCCAACCTGAATCTCCCCGACCTGCCCAAACACATTCCCTTGGGCGCCCTGAACTGACCCGCATGAACGCATTTCCTTACGTGCCCTCACATGACACAGCCCGACCTGAACCGACCCAGCCTACCCAAACATGTTTCCTTGAGCACCCTCACACGACCTGACCCGAGCTGACCCACCTGAACATGTTTCTGCAGGCGCCCTCACACAACACTACCCGACCCGCCCGAACTCATTTCCTTGGGCGTCCTCAGATGACCCGACTTGACTTGACCCGCCAATGCGTTTCCTCGGGTGCCCTCACAAGGCACGATCTGACTTGACCTGCCTAAACGAAGACACGAGGGAGGAAATGAAAAACGAGTCGTACGAATGTGCACAAGGCACACGGGTAGTCAGAACTTAGCATTTTTGACATAGCCACCCTCACACGACCCAACCTACCATAACAAAGGCACTAGGGAGAAAACATAAAATGGGCTGCATGAAGTCGTGCACAAGGCACACAGGCGGTCACAAATTAACATTTTTTACACGATCGGCCTCACACAACTCAATAGTCAATTTGTTTCCTAGTAGAGAAGCCACCCTAATTGAGCTCCACCTATGCATGAAGGCCAACAACGAAGTCCACCTTCACCAAAATCCATGTGAGATGTTTATCTCTTTGTAACAGGCTTACTTCCACTAGGAAAGAAAATTTACTAATGGAATTTTTTATCATCATTAGTAATTCACAAGACCAAAGTATGAGCGGTAAACCAAGGAGTTTAGCTTGAAACCAATTTATTTCTTCATAATTCCAGGTATGGATCAAATCCCACATGTTAGCAATTTAAAGAGAGGAAATGATAACCATGAACCCAATATGATCCCAAAATATTCGCAACATTTCCGTTGTTCACAAAGTGGAATCATAACCATTAATTGTATAAAATGTTGAAAATAGGAGAGTACTTAAGAATAGGATACCAATGTTATTTAACTCACGACGCCATCTGAGAGCCATCCATTCGCAGATAAAACCACTTACCCACCAAATTTCGTAGTTGTAATCCTACCATCCGGTCCACTTAAGGGTTTAGGGGGTTAAATGGGTTAGGGGTTGGGAATTAGGGTTTAAGGGGTTGGGAATTAGGGTTTAAGGGGTTAGAGGTTTAGGGTTTAGGGTGTTAAATGGGTTAGGGTTTTAGAGGTTTCCCTGTCATATCCATCTTTTTTTAATTTCATGATTAATTAGGCATTTTTAATGTCTCACTACACAGTTAATTAGGATTAAGCAATGATGCAACTAAAGGATCAACTAAAGATCTATTTATAATATTGGGTTTGTGAGTCATCTTTGAGTCTAGAAAGCTAGCTCATATATCATCGAGGCATGTGAGGAGTCTTTCCATGTCAAATTTTAGTGCTTACACTAACAATTTAAAAAAAAATTAAAGTTGGCCCCATTCACATGTCATTGTTGGCTTATAAAGATAATGGTGCAGGGTAATATCATGTCATAAGTGACCTAATGTTTTCTAGCAATTTCAACAATTTCAGTGCTATAATAATCTGAGAAAAATGATGAAATTTACGATCATGCAAATAAATATGAATGAGCTTCTCTTGGTTTCAAGAATAATTTATTCTCTACTGAATAGGTCCAACCACGTGAAGGTGGAAGCTCATATGGTCCCTCCCATTCCCCTCACATTACTCTCATTCCCACAATACCCAATCTATGAAGTAGAACACGAACAAAACCATAAATTAATTAAGGTCGTAAACAAAATTTTCATGTGTTTGTATAAAAACATAATTTTACTTTAGCCTGTACACTAGTATGGCCATTATTTGTTGGTTTGACATAATAAAAAACATGTAAGAAACCCACATAATTAGTAAATTATTTAAATACAATAATTCATACATCTTAAAAGATAAATTTATAACATATCAGCTCATACACGAACACAACCTCTGTATCATTCTTCTTCTACATCTTCTTGATCTTCATCCAACTTATCAACATATATACCAACATCTGATTTAGAAACGGTTTTGAAACGATCAACCATGTCATCATCATCATCAATTATGTCATTTTAAAGAATATCCTCATTGACATCATCATCAATAACTGTTGCATCATCTCCTACACCTGGTTCATCTTCTTTATCTTCTTCGTCTGTCAATTCATCTTCCTTCTCATTTGCCACTGCATCATCTTATTCTTGATCAATATCATATTGTTCCTCTACAATATAATCTATTGGCCTTCCCCTTGGATCATATGTAATAGAAAATGACCATCCATTCTCACCTGGAACCTTTGAGTAAAAATCCTGTTCACATTGGCTTGGAAAAGCATAACGATATTTTCCTACTTCAAACTGCGATGTTTTAACCATTGGAAATCCATTGTCATTAATTGAAGAATCTGGATTATCCACAGTATCATAAAATAATGGTCAACGTTTCGAATCCCAACAGAGATCCATCTTCAGGACGAGAAGTGAAGGAAGAATGAAAGAAGGTTGCAAAGATCAAGGTATAAATAGTGAAGGATTATGATGATGAGAAGAGCCAACAACAGATTATGTTAATTTATTTTATTCTTTATAAAAAAATTTATAATTTTTTTTTTAATTTAAAGCATCTTAAAGAGCATGGTGCCGTTATTAAACATGAGCAATCTCGAACCTCGGCTCTTGCTGATCACTCCTCGAAAACAAAACATCACTTACATCTTTAGGATGCTAAAATCATTGCAAGGGAGGAATACTATCAAAGAAGAAAGATTAGAGAAGCGTTGGAGACTATAAAACACCCACATAACATCAACAGGGATGGAGGATACGAGATTAGTGATATTTGGCGACCTCTAATTAGACAAATTTGCTCCTTAGGTTCGTCCTCATCCTAGATATAATATCGCAGGTTTGATTCTTTTCCTTATTAGTAAACAGTCTAGGGTCTCGTTAGTACAAAACACTAATTATTTCATTCACTCGTAATAATTATTTTTATTAATTAAATTTTATTCTATTAATAAAAATTAATCCATTAATCAATAATTATTATCACTAAATTGAAGTTAATTATAATGAAATTTCAAATTAAATTAATTTATATTTAATAATGATAAATTTTATTTTAAAAATTTATATGGATTAAATTAATAAAATATATTTATTAATAAAAATACATTAGTAGAATTAATAAACATTAATTAATAAAGTTTATTTATTAACATATATTTAAATAGTTATATTATTATTATTTAGAATAAAATAAACATAGGTATTTTATTAATTAAATATTAATTTTAATAATTAAGAATAATGAAGACCATTACTAATACCATCTAGGTTTATATCATATTAATGTTATTCAATTAATTAACCCTTAGTTTAATAATTTGATTAGACTATTTTAGGTTAATCTTTTTAGGTGATATTTTAAAAAGTTTATTAGCTCAAGGTTTATTTATAAAATGTCAAAAAATGTTAATAATCAACAAATTATTATATTAATATAAAAAATTATAATTTTTTTTTTTTTAAATAATTAACAAATTATGAAATTAAATATAAACTATGAAACTAAATTAAATTTTAAATTAGGGTTATTATATTATAATTAAAATTAATTTATTAGAATTTCGTAGCACTTAAGGATTTATAATAATTAAAATTTTAAAAAAAAATTGAATTTTTAAATTTTAAATAAATAAATAAATTAAATTATGAAATCAATTAGTAATATTATATAAATATTTTTAATAAAATTTTAAATATTTATTATTTAAATTAAAATTGATTTATTAAAAAAATTTATATTTTTTTTATTAAGAATAAAATAAAATTTATTTAAAATAAATTAACAAAATTTGTTGTCGACTCTTCTCATCATCATAATCCTTCACTATTTATACCTTGATCTTTGCGACCTTCTTTCATTCTTCATTCACTTCTCGTCCTGAAGATGGATCCCCGTTGGGATTCGAAACGTCGACCATTGTTTTATGATACCGTGGATAATCCAAATTCTGCAATTAACGACAACCACAAACGTTTAAAAACCATAATCCACTGTCATATTGAATAAGATATATTTCATCATCACGTACATTCATTTGTAGCCTATACCATTTGATGTCAAACAAAACTAATTTGAAGGAATTAAAGTCACACTCAACGATATCATCTAAAAACCCATAATATCTATTTTCGGATTCTCAAGCATGTCTGTCACTCCTGGAGGAAACATTAGTGACTTGGAATACTGCAGTTATCCCACTATCAAAATTTTTCCTGTTATCATCCAACTGTTGGATGCGAAATTTACGACCATTGCCTTGTGGTGTTTCAACTGTAATATGCCAAACATGAAAAATATGCATTCTCAATTAATAATTAATCATATAATTTAGATAGCTTCAAAATTATCTAAAAAATCAAATTTGTTGTCACATTATAAATATAATATAAAATAAGTACTAAATATAATAGGTGAATTAATTGATTACCTTTATATCTTTCAAACAATATGCTAAATCAATTTCCCTGTCCGTAAAATTTCCATCTCCACTACGATAAGCTTCTCTAACCAATTTAGACAGTAGTTTCCATGATAATCTGAAATAGGTGGCTGAACTATTTTTCTATGAAAGAACCTTCTATTCCATTTATATAATCTAAATATCGTGCTCGTACATCCATTTGTGCAATTGAATCCTTGTATCAAGTTTATGTGTTTTTTAGATGCTTTATGTGTAAGAAATTAAAAATTTTTTGTAGCTCATTAAATGCATGAAAATAAAACATAATTTTCAAAGAAATAAGAAGAAACACACAAAAAAATAATAATAAAGTAGTTCACCCTCAACACTTGGGCTACATCTCCTTGAGCCTCCATGAATGGACTAGGCTCTCTGGGATTAAGATGGTCAAATTATTTTACATGTTTTTTCTTAACTCCATTTATTTTTTAGACTGTACCAATGGGCTCAGAATACAAAAATACCCCTAGATTGACTGTTCAATCACTAGAAATGGACCATGTCTCCCTTGGGCATGACCTCTTCTGTTGGTGGCCTTGATGCTTCCCTGAGCTATCGTGTTGAAAAAAAACCCTTATAAATCCTCATCTAATCTTGAAACATGTCACACTATTTCAAGAACATGTCACACATACAAAATACATTGTTCATTCACTTAGAATGACCTCTGGCTCCCTTGGATATGCCTCCAACACCTGGTGGCTCCAGGTGCCACAAAAATTTCCCTGTAGAAAAATTGTACTTAGAAGTCTCCAAATGCCTCTAAAAGGTGCACCATTAGCTTCAGAAGGTCGAATATAGTAAAAAATAGCTATTCATTTGCTGAAATTAGACTCTGGATGCTTAGGCAATGGCCCCAACACCTGATGGCCCGAACCTTCAAAAATCTTCAAATGCACCAAAACACCTGAAGATGGCCTTTTCTACCTCTGCAACCTACTTCATTTAGTTCCCAGCATGTCAATTAGCTCAGAATGACTTTTACCGAGTTCAGGTTGGTAAAAAATTGAGTGAATTATGACCAAAATTGTTTTTTCACCAATTTCTCCTCCAAAACTGGAGAAACTGCCAGTTAATTTTCTAAAATTAAAAAATCTCGCCAGGTTTGGTGCTATCTCCGAAAATTTTTCCAACATAACCTCTGGCTTAATTAGCGCTAAGCAGTAATTATAGCAGATAAGCACGGTTTATGGATAAGTGTTGGGTTTAGTGTTAATGACATTTTAAATGCCCACTAACCCATGTCTTAACTTAATTAATTATGCTTAGGAAAATCCACCGGGTCAATGCGTTGGCCCTTGGTTGCACACTTTTGGTCACATGTGGAGGGGGTTGGCCTGAGGGACCGGCCCCCTTTAACCCCCGAACTGTCGGCAACGTTAATTCAAATTTATGTGGAATACTATATGGGTAAGAACTACCTGATAGCAGAGATGGTTAGGCGTGTAGTTTTCCGCACTACAAGGAAAAGACCCTCTAGCAGATGTTTTTGAGGAACCCCACAGAAAAATACCCTAGACATCCGTTTTTAGTGGAGGATCCTAAAGGAGGTTAGCAGGCGGAGGTTTTTACAGATGTATTTCATCCGTTTCTTTTATCAACCTAAAATGCACCGGTGTGTTCAATATGCCAAAGCACCGGTGCATTACAAAAATTGGCACACCGAACACCGTGCGCTCCGTACACACAGGCCCAGTGCATTTTATTTTTGTAGAGCACCAGTGTTGTACATGTCGACCGCACAGATACCGCTCGGTGTGGAATAAATGAAACGCATTGGGGCACCCACAAAACGCGCCCACCAGTGGATTGTTAGATAAAAAAAATTACGGCAAAAAAACCGCATAGAAAATTGGCACACCGGAAATAGTGCGCTTCGTACACACCCTCCCAGTGCTTTTAATTCAGCAACCGCGTCAGTGCGTGTCATATCGTCAGCCTCGGTGCCTCATAAAAAGCGCGTAGAACATAAACGAACCAGTGCTGAATGACTGAAACGCATTGGGCTCCCCATAAATGCCGCACACCAGAAAAGGGTTTAAAACAAACAAAATTATGGCCAAAAAACCGCCAAAACCATTGGTTCATCGGGCACCATTATCGGCTGGTTACTGTATAGCCCCGGTGCATCACATAGCCACGCCTCGGCGCATCATAAAAGCGAGTGGAACATAAAATTCTCAGGGCAAAATGATGGAAATGCACTGGGGCCCGATAAATTCCACGCACCAGAATAGGGTTAAATAAAAAAAAAATACGGCTAAAAAACCGCAGAAATCATTGGTTCACCAGACACTGTCACCGGTGCATCATGATAATGTAGAGCATCGGTGCTTTAAAAATACTCTACCCCGGTGCCTCCTAAAAGCGCGCAAAAACATAAAGAGCCCGGTGCGGCATACATACAATGCACCGGTACTCCAGAAAACATCCTGCGCACCAGAATAGGGTTAAATAAAAACAATTTATGGCAAGAAAACCATAGAAATCATTGGTTCACCAGACACTGTTACTGGTGCATCATATTACTATAGAGCACTGGTGCATTAAAAATACGCTGCCCCGGTGCCTCCTAAAAGCATGCGAAACAGAAAGAGCCTGGCGTGGCATACAGGAAATGCACCGGTACTGCAGTAAAAAGCTCATGCACAAGAATAGGGTTAAATAAAAAAATTACGGCCAAAAACCATAAAAATGATTGGCTCACCGGACGTCATTACCAGTGTGTCTCATTACTGTAGCACACCGGTGCATGACAGTTACGACGCCCCGGTGCTTCCTAAAAGCACAGGAAAATAGAAAGAGGACGGTGCAGCATTAATACAACACATCGGTACTCCAGTAAAAACCCGGCGCACCGGAACAGGGTTAAATAAAAGAAAATTACAGCCAAAAAACCACATTTTTTACTTTTGTCAGTGCTACAGAGCTCTCAAGCACCGGTGCAAGTTATCCTTTCTTGAGCCGCACTGACATCCATGCTCCCATTGCACTTATTGCACGCATTGCTGATGTACATTGCCACCAATCTCCAGCTTGAATTTTATAAAATAGTGGACAAATTTTCTTTTTCAAATTTTACAGCCAATATGCCTCCTTGACAGGTAAATGTACAGGTATTTTTCTAGTTTTTCCATAATTAAACCTTTTAGCATATTAGAATTTGAAAAACCCTTAAAATTAACCATTAAAAAAAAATAAAAAAATGTCGCGCGGTGCACTCGAGCCGTAGCATCGGTTGCAGTGCTGCCTATAAATTTACAGGCCGCACCGGTTTGCGGTGCTGCCTGTAAATTTACCGACCACACCGCACCCAGTGTTGAAGGCGTCTGCACTGGTTCCAGGGCAGTACCGCGAGGCGCACAGTGTAATTTTAAATATTTTAAAAGTTACGGTGCGGTCATTTAATAGGCCACACCGTTGACAATGTTGAATTGCGGCCACCTGGTGCGTTGACGAACTTATCCGCCCCGGGGCATGTAAGTTTTTCGGCGCATCAGAACTACCAATCGACATTGTCAATGGTTCGGGTTGGTAAACCAGTGCTAAGTGTATCTACATCGGTTCCAGGGTGGATTCCAAAGTCACACCATGTAATTGTAAATTTTACGACAAAGAGCAATGCGCTCGGATACCTGGCCGCACCGTACGACTATGTACTGTGGCAGGAGGGCGGTGTGCTGACTTAGTTATAAGCCCCAGGGAATATAGTGAATTCAACACACTAGCCTCCTGACACCGCACTTAGTGAACGGTGCGCTAAAAATATTTTCTGGAGCACCACTCCCGGTGCTTTTTATATCATTATGTGCACTGTATACAGTGTGTCTTTGGGTAGGGACGCACCATTACTGGTGTGTGACTGTGTTTTTGGTGCTCTGTCTCTTGTTTTATTTATTTTTCAAAAAATATTTATATATGTATATTTGTAAATACATGTGTCATTTAATTAAAAAATTGTGTTTAATATGTCAATCATTTAGAGACGTGAAAGGAGAGAAGAGGAGCAACAACAACAACAACAGGCGGAACAATATAACATGGTTCGCATGTGGGAGGCAAGAGAGAGGGAGAGAGATGCCTACCCTTGCCCTATTACAACAACGACACAGTGGCTCCTAAGGCAGATAGGCCTCCTCAAGTTCTATGAGGAGACTACTTCCCTAAAGTCCCATAGTGGTTTTTTGAGACATCTTATTCGAAGGTGGAATGCCCTGCGACAGGCATTCCGAGTTGGTATCGACCAGTGGTACACACCCACTGAGGAGGATGTTTATTTTATTACAGGGCTTTCGAGGAGAGGGGTGGATTTTACCTCATTCCCTGAGGTCCCAGCTGGCTGTGTGGCAGGCAACCAGTTAGTTTACTCCCAAAGATACATTAGAGTGGACATATTGTCTCCTTGAGATTTTCAGGTCTCTGGAGGACAGTTACGTATTGGTGTGTTTGGTGGTGAGGAGGTCCAATGTCTCTCACTTATCATTTCCACCATTTTTCACAACACCAATGATGAGAAACACATTAGTTTCCAGCTTTTATATTATGTTGATTCTTTACTACAACATTCACGACTTATTAGGTGGTCTGCCATTTTTTTACGGCAGTTCTGTACAACATTAAATAGATGTCATGCTCGTGCACAAGGGAGGGTCAACTTCCGTTTTGCTTCAGAGCTTTTTTGTTTATTTTTTGAGAGGTTTCCGGAGACGAGACCTTCTTTTCTTCGGCAGCCTCGTAGGACGATGACTGAGGCACATATGCATATGTGGGGGCAAATGATGCTCAAGAGGGAGGAGACTCTATTTCCAGCAGGGATATCAGATGATGCACTGGGGTTTCTAGCCAGTGTTTTTGAGCATCCCTTCATTATATTCCCCTGTCTTTATTCGGGGTTGGATTGTCGAGGGTGTGCCAACATCCTCTTCACAGATGATGAGCCGCCAGATGATAGAGGTAATATTACTGTTTTATTTAATTTATTCCAACATTTTCTTTAATTTGTTTTTGTTAAATTGTGTAATGAAATTGTCTAATTATTGTTGTGTACTTGTATATATTTTGCAGACATCGGCTCTTATGATGGCGAGGAGATGCCGCCACCACCACCTGATCCAGTTGTGGATCTTGATGATCTTGATGCCGAGGATCAGGAGGAGGCCAATGCAGATGATCAAAGACTTGCTCCTACTGGTGTGCCGGCCCGCAGTCAACGTATGAGCAATGCTAGATACAGGATGGAGTTGGGCGACCAAATCATTGCATTTATTGTTGAGGCGGGCATTCGCCCCGCTGATTTCACAGATATAGAGGCTGATGATAGGCTCTTACAGATGTGGAGAGGCATGCCACATGACATGTACAGCCTGATGCAGCATGTCATAGGAGTTACAACAACTTTTACGCGACTAACGAGGAATGTCGCACGTTACGAGCGAGCTGCAACACATGATGGGAAGTCTGTGAGCCCCAACGTACCATTGACATCTCATGATCATTCACAGCCTCGCGCCGCACCATATTTACATGCAGAGCCTCCAATAGCATCTACCAGCAGTCATCATGGAGATGAGGCTCGATCATTGGCTGATCCATGACATTTATATTACAGTCGTATATTTTTACCATTTTTCAGTTCTATATATATATTATATGGTCCATTTATTTTATGTTCATTTTGTAGTTGTACTTAATTTACATGTTGGTGATCATCATTATGTGTATGTTGTTAGGTCATGTTAGATATGTTCATTTAATGTGAAACTTGTAGATAGATGTGTATGTGATAGCATGAGATGTATATTTGATGTTTGTGTTGTACTGATGATGTTAATATATAATGTTAATCGTGTTTTGTTAGATGATCATGATCACGATGATGTAGTAAGCGATTTTGAATGTGTTTTTTAGTCAAATATGATGCTTGTATGATGCTTATCATGAACGTGATGTTTATTAATTAATTTATAAATACTAAATGATCATGATATTGTAAATTTGTAATATTTGTATTTGCAATTGTATTTAAAATTCTAAAATTGTTATTGTACATGAAATTGTAAAATTGTAATTGTAATTCTAATAATTCTAATTCTAATTATAATTGTAATTGTATGTAAAATATTTGTAAAATTTTAATTGTATTAATGTGAAATGAATTTATTAAAATTTTTAAATTTGTAAATTTTAAATAATTGTAAAATAATAAATATAGAATAATATGATTTATTGTAACATAAGGAAATTTAGAAAATAATGCAAATAAATTCATGTACTTAATTAGAATTATCATTATTTTATTATGATCTTAGATACAAAAAAAGAATTAATTTATACAGTACGCCATTGTTTTTGAGATGAAGTACATAATACCAAATTATCAAGTGAATTATTTATTTTAACATTAACACAATGCAAATTACCAATTAATTCAAATTAATACATATTACATTAATATTTCGAAAAACTCATCTTAAAAAGTATAAATATTGATGAAATAACACATATTGTACCATATCACTGTTGGTTCTCATGATCACCCTCATTATCTTCTAGTTCGCATGGCATGATAACACTATTGTTCTCAAAAATATGTTTTGATCTAGGGTCATGTGTCAATACGAACCACCAATCCCTATCCAACACATCTGGGTAGAAAAACAGTTGGTTGTAGTGTTTAGGGAAAACATAGGGCTCCTTAGCTTCATCCCACATCTTTCTAGAGTTGATACATATCAGCCTACCACGCGATCTTCCTTTACATTATTCCGATCAAAGGTGTCCCACCACTTGCACCTAAAAATAACACATTGGAAAGAAGAAAAATCCACTTCAATGATCTCTTGTATCTTTCCGACGTAACCTAACGTCCCTCTTACTAGTTGTTGATCACGGTGGCTAGATCAACTAGATTGATCGAACTTGACTTCAACTCCACAGTCTTGTGTGATGTTTCTAGCATCGGCATTTTCAGTGTGAAAATGGTGTCCATATGCCCACATAGATGGGAACAAATGCACCTATTATAAAAAAGTTTAAAAAATTATATAAGTGTCATGTGTCTTATAAATAATAATCCAAAAATTAAAATATGAAATGTAGATGTCTTAATATAAGTTTAAAATTTACATATAAATTATTACCGAGTTGCTGCACCCAATCCCTACGTTTAGCGCATCCTCTTTAGCATGCGGGTAATGACTGGTAGCACCATATTTCTCTTTGACTTGGTCAAAAACCCAACTGTTGGGGCATATTTTTGGCATATTATCCTTTAAATGATTGGGATAAGGCATGCTTCTACCATTCAACTGTTTGAATTCTTTCCTGTCACTATCCCATTTCATTCTTTTTTGTTCGTACAATGCGACCCATGGTTGTGTCACGTCAGAATTTTAAAGAATCAATTTATTGATTTCTTCAATTTCTGCATTCGATGATGAAATCAAACAAACATTGTATAGTACTTAGAGATCAAAATATACATTATATCGAAGTTCAACATGAATATAATTAATTACTTTTTGTAAATTTGAAAAATTATAAGTCGCTTACTCTTTATCAAGCGCTTTTTTCCACTTGTTTGGAGCAACTCTCCTTCTCTTTTGTCTTCATCTAATTCATTGCTCCAAATCACCGTACCTGGTCTGTTGTCGATCTGCTTGATGTACTTACTGGCACAGTAGAAAGACTCATACGATATGTACCCCTCTGCCATAGACCCCTCGGGTTTTTCCCTTTGTCAAACAAAACCTTTCAATTTTTTCATGTACCTCTCTAAGAAGAGCATCCAACGACAAGAAACAACCCCAACTAATTCAACCTCATCTACCAGGTGGATTAGAAGATGAACCTGTAAGTCCATGAAACTCGTCGGCAGTTCCTTCTCAAACATTCAAACAATCTCAACTATCTCTTGACGCCACCGTGGAATGCTAGCCACATGAATATACTTTGAAGTAATCCAACATACAAATGCAGATAATTTAGATATGGCACATCCTAGGTCTTGAGGGAATTCATGTTTCACACACCCACGCACAAACAAAGGATAATGACACTGCAAAGTTATAAAAACGTGCAATAATATACAAAATTAGTTATGTTTTATGATCACCGCATGTGATAAAATTTATTAATATAACAAATAATAAAATCATGCTTTTGACATTATATGTACTCTTAGAAGATTCAAATGGTCATGCGATTTCAACCCCAACAAATGGTCATCCACGATGAAGCAGCACTGTAGTGAAGACCCATATGAAGTTGGCACCCTCACATCCATTATAACTTCCTTTTCCAAAGATATATCATCTTTTTTTAAAAATCCATGGGACATCACCTTCTTTGAAAAACCATGAATTAGAGGGACCAGTGCCTGCCTCTAATCCTGTCCTTTCTAATTTTCTTGGCCAATATTTCTTTTTAGTTTTTGAAGTAATAAGATATTTCCTAACTGCCAATGTGTCACTTTGTTTCGATGATATGTGCCTCCATAAAGAATATGAAACATTTTTAAATATATGCATGGGATATAATAAATGGGAAATCTTAAGATGCTCCCAATATGGGAGCTCATAAAAGATAGATTTCCTTTTCATCCCAATGGGAAATTTATCAACATAGGTGTTGAAGAAATCTGGATCATCGAACTTAGGCTCCCCATTTGAATCTAACATTTCTGTGAACTCCTTCTCCTTCTCTCTCTCATATGCTCTAAGCCATTCATCTAGTGTCATTATTGGAGGCCTTTGGGTTCTTTCTCATTTACCATTGAAAGCGGATGCTGCTCTTCTGTAAGGGTGTTGTTATGGTAGGAATATCCTAGAGAAATCATACACTGGCTTTCGTAGGGCCTTGGACCATCTAGCTTTCAGAGAAGGTCCACAAAATTTACATCCAAAATATCCTTTTGTTACAAGACCTGCGAGATTATATTTGTATACATTAATTAATATGCATGGCACGTTAAAGACTATCATGAAGATTAGAAAAAATAATATTACAACTCATTAAATAACTAATATGTGAAAGAATATTGTTACATTATATATAAACAAATCAATAAATTAAACATGAAATTTACCAGAGCAAACTCCTAAGCCTGGATAATCATGTGTCATGTAAGCACATATGCCATACAACGTAACCTCCTCTCTGCTGTGATGGGTCTTGATACGTCATATACATTTATCCCATCCCATAGTTCCTTCAATTCAGCTACCAGTGGTTGTAAGTAGACATCCATATTATTCACTTGTCTTCTATTATGGACTATGAGAGTCAACATAAGATGTTCATTCTTCATGGACAACCATAGGGGGATATTTTTATTGATCACTACTACAGGCCAAACATAATAGTTGGTGCTCTGGAGGGAATATGGGTTGACGCCATCCATGGCTATGTTGAGTCATAGACTTCGTACTTCATTCTTGAATTTTTTGGGCCATGTATCCTCTATATGCTTCATGGCTATTGAATCAGTTGGTATTCGCATAACTCCCAACTCACTTCTATGTAAGGCATGCCATTCCTGCAACATAGCTAATTCTTTGCAACAAAAGAGCCTTTGAATCCTTGGGATTATAGGCATATGCCTAAATATCTTAAAAGGAGGACCAGTATGTGATTTACCCTTATTTTTTGATTTATCATTCCCGTCATGCCCACATTTTGGACACATCTCTTTGTCTGCATATTCTCCTCTATATAGAATACAATCATTTAGACATGCATGATATGATATGTACTCAACACCCAACATTTTCAACAATATTTTTTCCTCCTCGCAGCTACCAGGCAAGACATTATCACTCGGAAGAACCTTATCTTTGAATAACCTGTAGTTGGTGATCATGGAAAACTATATTAATAAATGTACATTAATGTCGATATAATTATTAATGTTCATAAAATTTAACATTTGTAATGTTCATTGCAGTGTACTGATTATATTTCAAATTTATATATAAGGTCGGAAGTACTTTATGGTAACTTACCTCAAAAGTTCCGAGAAACATGCATTCGACAAGCCAAACTTTTCTTTCAAGTTGTACACTAACATCGTTGTCCCTAATTGGGTAGAATTTTACTGACCACCGGGTCCAAAGAGAGGGGTGGTGGAAGCAAATTTAAGGCTTTTGAAAAAGGTGTCAGCGATATGAGCATCATCCCCTAGCTGATCATCATTTTGGAATGCATTTAACAACATTATCTCCATGGAAGTCATATCCCTCAAGTAATCATCCATACCAACCTCTATTTTATCCATTGCCAGCTTGTGAAGAACTATTATTTCTATAGTCATTCCTAATTGGTGAATCTGGACGTAGCGGGAATTGAATCGGTTGTTGATTCAACCATTCTTGGCATTTTTCCTCTCCAATTTTTTTTCTTAATTTAGTATTCTCTCGATTTGACATTGTCGTGGGGTGCAACGGAAGATGGTAGGTAGGTCGTTCATCATCACTAGAATCCTAATAATTAAAAAAAAAAAATTGAACATGATTAGTACAAAATATTATGATATCAATTAGTAACCACATTAACAATATTGCATGATTATAAATTGGTTTGACGTTGAAATAATTACATATTAATCAATATATATACCAAAAAATTATAATTATAATTACCATCGTTGTCCCGGGATTATGGCTAGTAGATGCAAAATTTTTACAATTGGCAGGGTGAAGCGGCTGTCCATTTTCATCTCCCAAATGCATCTTGCAGTATGCAGCTCCTGATATGAACTTTCGATGTTTTGGAGCAGTACTTTGAATATAATTTTGTGCATCTGAACTTGATGATGAATCTACATGAACCTAGAAATTTGTATACATTATAAATTTAATTAAGTTGTGCATGACTGACTACATGGATAAAATCATACATAAATTCAATTAGATAGTGAAAAAATAAAACAAATCTGAAGTAAATATTACGTCTCCACATGGATAGGGAGAACTCCACGATGGACTTTGAGAAATATTATGGAACGAGCTGGATTTTGAAGAATTGTCCATTTCATATAATATATGATATTTTCTCCTTGCATTTGAGAAAAACAACATTAAACTTTGGTGCACAAACCTAAATGTAATTCCGGTGTGTACTATTCAGATAACGACACCGGCCAGTTCTTTATTTTTGCACCGTTGCTTTTGTAACATGTAGAACCGATGCGATTGAATTAAATAACGCATCGGTAAACAAATAACTGAAATAAAAAAAAGTGCAACCCTATTTTCTTTAAGTGAAAAAAAAGCAGCAAATTGAAAATTGGGTGGAAAAATATTTTCGAAAATCTAGTTTCATAAAACATTTCTTTAAATACTAAACACTTTTCATTATTTCACTATTCTTGCAAAAAAAATCAACAAGAGATTTGGAGGATACATACCTGGAGCAAACAGAGCATGAGAGCACTGTGGAGTAGGGAAATTCATTTGAACAGAAGTATTCAGACAATCCGAATTCCAAACCTTTGGTAATTCAAACCCTGTAGCATAGAATTTTAAACGACGTGAGTAAAGTTTATTTTTTTTTGTACTTTTTTCTGTAGTTTGTTTTATGCAGTGAAATAAGAAATCAAAGTTTATTGTTTTATTTTATTTTTTCTCTAGTTTTTTATGAAGTAAAATACAAAAAAAATCTTGTTTTTTTTTTTAAACTTTTTGTTTCTACAGTTTTTTACCTTTTCTGCAGTTTTCAGAAACAAAAATAAAAAAAGAAATCAATTTTTACAAACAAAACCCTAGATTATTTTTATTTCTAACATTTTTTCTCCCTCTTTCTTTTCAATTTAGATTTATAGGGTTTCTGTACTCATAAGAAATCCAACCCACGGGACAACTTGCATAGTTGGATCCCAATCCATGTTGGCCCTTGCATCAATCTTAAAAAAATTCAGTTTTTTTTTGTGTCGGTGCACCCTGCGTAACGTTGTGCACTGGTGTGCTTTGTTATACAAGCGCACCGCTAAAGTACACTGATAAAAAATAAAAAAATAAATTTTTTTTTTATTAGTGCGCCATATGTAACATATGGCACTGGTGCACTATTACATTATGATGCACCGCACAATGTGCTGTTTTAGAAAAAAACCATTTTACAAACGTACCCTACATTATTTTTGTTTTTTCCCTTTCTTCTCCCACTTGCTGTGATTTCAGAATTAAGGTTTTTCAATTTATATTTATAGGGTTTGTATTGATAAATATAGGCCTAATACATGCAACCAACAGGAGGATCTGCATAGTCAGATCTCAATCCATGTCGGCCCTTGCGTAAATTAAAAAAAAATAAAAAACCAGTGCGCCCTGTTTGATAGAGTGCACTGGGGCGGTCAGTTATCACAACGCATCGCAAAATTACTGTCATAAAAAATTAAAAAAATATGCAACCGGTGCGCTATTTCATTATGATGCACCGCAAAATTTCAGTTTTGAAAAAAAAAAGACTTTCAAAGAATACAAAGCTTACTTTCTTTTTGTTTCTCCCCTTTCCTCTTCGTCTTTCTGTAATTCAGAATTAGAACTTTTCAATTTAGATTTATAGAATTTGTATTGCTAAATATAGACCTAAGACATGCAACCGACAGGACGATTAGCATAGTCGTATCCTAATCCATGTCGGCCTTGGAATGTTTTAATACATATATATATATATATATATATATATATATATATATATATATATATATATATATATATATCTATATATATATATGTATGTATATATATATATATATATATATATATATATATATATATATATATATATATATATATATATATACGCATGCCCCCGGCGTGGCAGAGCACCACCCGTGCCCCACGGTTTACAAGAGCATCAGATAAGTAATGTGAAAAAATAATATTTTTTTAACGGTGCGCCATATGTAAAATATAGCACCGATTTATGCTAAAAAAACTAACACTAGACAATTTTTATTATATTTATGATGTTTAACCAGTGCGGTCATTCACATGTAATGCACCAGGGCTTCTTGTTGACATAGAGCACCATACGGTGTATTATACTTTTTTTCGGTGCGTGGGAAAGTCATGAATGCACCGAGGTCGGTGCGTTAACCATGAATGGCGCACTGGTTTTTTGAGATTTTTTTTTTTAATTCAAAAGTTGACAATTTATATAAAAATATATTATTGAATGATATGATACATGTTTGATATTGTTAAAGAAATGACTGACAAGAGATCAAGTAAAACAAATACTGATAACACATCAAGAAAAGCAAAAAAGGCAAGTTCTTTGTAAATTTTTTACAAAAAAATTATTTTTGAACTATATGTAAGTTTAAATAATATGTATTGTTTAATATGTATCATGCAGAGCTACAAAATGATGAAGCTCGATAATATTATTTCTGATCTAGGACCAGAAGAGCGTATAATCTTAATGGAAAAATTGCAAAAGAATGAATCAGGTACTGAATGAAAAAATACTATCGATCCAATATGAGTTTCTTTTTTTAGTTTTCATTAATAATATAATTAAAATTATTAGATAAAATGTGTGAAAAAGTATATTAATTCACCTCTATTTAATGTTCCACAGGGACCGACAACTCAGAAAAGGAATGTTGTTCTAAGAAAAGAGAAAAAATAGAACATGCAAATGAAAATGAATTGCTCCTTAGCTCATCTGGAGTGGCGTTGGAGGTTAACTAAAGGGGGAAAAATTTTCACAAATGTTTGAGGGATCTAGTGGAATGAATGTATATACGTTCTTTCCACATACAATACAAAAAACAAACCAATGATTCCAAGAACCAGATTTTATGTAAACTACAGGAAGAGTTTCCAGAGAATTGGTCAATGAGACATGCCAGATTTTTAATAGCAAAAATGTACAACAACAAAAAAGAAGGAATGAAAAAGTAATATTCCTTTAGATGTTTGTCTAGAATTATTTATAAATATCACTTTTTTTATACTTACTTTTCATATATCAATATAAAAATTAAATAGTTTATTGTCATGTTACATTTTCAGGAAGATTATGAAAATCTCAAAAGATGAATGAGCTGATATCAGAAATATGCCAGTGGGAATGTCCAAAAATGTGTACAAGGAGATGGTCAATGAAATGGACAAAATTGCATCGCAGGAGGAGCCATCTCAACAACAACGTGCTTCAAATGTAATATGTAATCATTGAATTTTTTTAGCATTAGGTAAAATAAATAAACAATTTAGCATTAAATATTAATTTTCAAGTATTTTCTTGCAGAAAAGAAAAGAAAATGGAACTCATTCAGCACATAAAACAAGATGACAAGGAAGAAAAGGATTGATATCTAAGTTTGTGAGTAATTGTTACTTCCTTATAACAACTTAACTAGATTTCATTTTTGTATTTTTAAGTTGTTTTACAAAAATCATCATTGAATGTCTCCAAACAGATGCTAACATACAAAGAAGAACCATCAGAGGAATTGATTGAAATTGGTTTAAATATGGGTTGTGCATATATGTTGGCATATCAGAACTTAATTGTGGAATTTGTAAGCATCTATCGATCTTGTTTTACTTAGCTCCATCTATAATTAATAGAAAAAATAAATCTTTTATATTAAATATATGATTTCTTATGGGGTATAAAACTTGCAGGAAACAAAGTATGGCACTGCGCCAACAGATCAAATCTTGGCATGTTACATGGTTTTGAAAGAATGTGTATATTTTATGAGTCAATTGTTGCATTGGTACGTCATTTATTTTCGATTTACATTGATGTATATTATTTAATATTGCAATTTTCATTATTCTCACCAATGTATATACACTCATTATAGTTTATTTTTATGTTTGTATATGGAAGAAGGTGAAGAAGAAGAAAACAATCAACGTCGTGAACAAAACATTTTTGAAAATAACCCAAGTCATGGAAGTAGCTCTAGCAGTGATAGCAGTTCAAGCGAAGAATGATGATCACTATGTTTGGATATAAAAGCAAGGCGTTGTACTATTTTTGGAAAAATGTCTGTGAAATCATACATTTTATTTAATGTAATGGACATAGTGTCCCAATTGAAAGATAACGGGATACCAATAACTGTCCCATTTTGTATTACAAAGAATGTATTATTCATATATTTATATATAGATATATAATAAAAAATGTTTTAATTTATTCTATTGCGTTCTCTATTGTTGCTATTGCGTTCTCCATTGTCGTTCTCAAATGCAGTAATAAAAATTTAATTCATATGAATATTGTTATAACATATATATGTGTCAACTTTTGATGAATAATGAATTTAAAAAAACCACAATAATTATGATATGATATAACAAATTAATCTAAACATCACATTCAAATCCATTAATAAAAATTTAATTAATATGAATATTGTTATAATATGTGTCGACTTTTGATGAATAATGAATTTAAAACAATCACAATAATTGCACTGCCATAGGTCGATGTTTCTAAAAAATACAAAATGAAAACCGGTGCGCTTGTATTATTAAGTGCACTGGTGCGTTTATACTACCTATCAGGACCGCACAAATACCAAAACCAGTTAAAAATATCGAGGCGTTTTTGCGGTACGACACTCCGGTGCGTTTATGTATCTATACGCACCGGTGATGTTTTACCGCCTATGAGCACCGCACGAATACCGATACCAATTATAAATTGCGGTGCGTCTGTGTGATACTATGCACTGGGGAGTTTTTTCTGTCTATATGCACCGGTGCATTTGGATGACCAATAAGCACCGCACAAATACCGATACCATTTACAAATCTCGGTGCATTTTTGTGATAGTATGCACCAGGGCGTTTATTTGTCGATAAGCGCGGGTGCATTTGTATGACATATTTGCATCACACGAATACTGATACAAATTGTAAACCTAGGTGTATTTTTGTGATACGATGCACCGAGGCGTTTATATAAGAATACGCACTGACGCGTTTATACGACCTATGGGCATTGCTCAAATCCCAAGACCAATTAGAACAGCCCCGTGCACTGTATCACCAACACCAGGCCCGGTGTTGTTATTTTCCTTAACGACCCGATGCATTCTTGTTCGACTGCCCTGGTGCGTTGTCTACCGATACGCACTGGTGCATTAAAACCTGATAAGAGCATTGATGAAAAAAACATCCGTAATAACCTTCGTCCGCCCATTTTTTTTTAGTTGTGTTGAATTTTCGTAAAAATCTTTGCCAAAACCTCCGTTACCAGAAACGGATGTGGTAGCATTTGTTTTTTTGACAATTTTGGCCAATTTTATAACACTAAAAACCACCTTTATAACCTCTACTAGAGGGTCTTTTCCTTATGGTGTCGGCGGGAGGTCAGGGGTTCGAGCCCCGACCCTGCCATATAATTTTACTCCTCATTACAAGAAAATTTTCCCCTCCAAATTGTCGACTCCGCCTATCTGACCCTTCTCCAAATCTGATTAGCATACCTCCAAACTTAGTCACATTTGACTAAGATATATATATATATATATATATATATATATATATATATATATATATAGATAAGTTGAAGACTATATAATATAACATATATTATATTTGAAATTTCCACCATGAAACTTAGTCCCCAACATCAAATAATTTGACCTTAGGGTTAGGAGGTGGCTCACCGAAGAGGACACGTGGCGCCGTATGGTTGGGTTTCACTCCAACCCTTAAAAAAATTTCAATTTCCAACTTAGGAAGAATTTGAAGGTCATTGTGCAATTTTTCTCTTCACTTAACCCATCTGGTGAATCTGAAGATGACACTTGTCACAGTGTCACTAGCTTCAATCTAGAGAATATTCCTGCAATGCTGACTGTACTTGCCACATCAACACTGTACCTGTTCTACTCCTTTTTTGCTTATTTTTGAAAACGAACAATAGACGATAACATAGTCATACAAACCCGGATTTCAATGAAATGAGTTGCAACGAAATCCTGGTGACAAAATCTATCTGGTCATTTAGGTTCGAATCAATTTTGAGAAATTTGAAATTTTAGCTAATTTTAGGCCTTGATCCAAATTCTAATCACACCTTCCTAGTGATGGGCTTTTGGACCCACAAAAAATAATAATTATCTTCTTGAGCTTCAACACTCTTCTTCTTTCAAGTTATATCAACTAATTTTACTTGAAAAGTCTTATTGAGAATCATCTTGAAATGCCTTGCATTACAACTAGCTATGTCTCTCAACCATACTCTCTGGTTGTTGTTGAACCAATTCAACATTACTAACTATTTTTGACTCATACATATCTAACTGTACCACATCGATCTCTATGTGCTTGGGAAACTGTTATCCTTCCCACTGAGAATGAAGTCCCTCTTGAAACAAATGCATACAAACTTCTTCTTGGAAATCCTCTTATCCAAATTAAACTTGCAATATGAGTGAACTCTTGGTGTCAACACAAGAAACCAACTTGTTCTGCAATGGCTACAAAACACTTTGCATCTTGTCCACTTCTCACTGAATGGAAATCAAACTTCTTGCGACATCTTGTCACAAGAACACACAATCAATCTTGAAAAGAAAATATTAAGCAAGAATTGAAATGATGACCACTTGGTTTTTTCTCCTTCAAAGCAATGACTGCCACCTCATGTAACATCAAGTACATGGCTATCTTCTTGCACATTGGTGTATCCAATATCGACTCAAAATTGACAAACACCATCAACTAAAAAAAATTCAATCAACATAATTAGAAAACATATTTGACAAACAACATGCGACATCAACAACACAAATCGACATGAAATGTACAACACAATCAACATAAATCAATATGAAATGTATGTAACAAAATCGGCACAAGTTGATAAAAATATGTGCAGAACAATCGACGCAAATCGATATGAAATGTGTGCAACTCAATCGACACACATCGATAAGAAATGATACATATTGAAAACACTCATGCATGTATCTATTTACAATGAACTTAACACAAGTTCTATATTTACACATACAAAATATCATGCATATGTACAATCTTCAACACTCTCTTTCAAGTACAAATAAATACATAAACCCAAAACATATGGGTGACCATAAGAGCTGAACTGAATGATAAATTGGTGCAACATAAATGAGTGACATACCCATCTTTTACACCATCTTAGCGAAATTTTGCAACAAAATAAATGGCTTCAACAGAACAAAATTCACATGAAATCTTGCATCATACAAGTTGTGATAATCTGCTGCAACTTTTCATACTTTCAACAAAAATTCATGCATACATAAGGCAGAAATTTGCCTCTATGTACAAAGGAAATGCATGCCTTACTTGGTCAAGAAATCGAGCCATTTCTTACCAATCCACTTCAATGGCGATTTTTGCTGTTGAAAGTCCTCTTCTTGTGAATCATCTTAACTCACATCGATGATGGAATCTCTTGTTCCATTCTCGTCAATATTTTTATCCACTTGCTTCAAGTTCTTTGGATAAGTGGTTGGATGTAGTGTCTAACATTGGGCAATGAGATGTCCCTTCTTCTAGCAATGAGTGAAAATAATTTGCATCTTCTGTTCAAGTCACCTTTTCCTGAACTATTTTCTTGTATGCTATCATTATCTTCCAGCATCTTGAAACTTGATGGTTATACAAACCACAATATGAACAAAAACTTTTTCTCCCATTCATGAATGCAGATTTTTCATGCTTGACATAATAATTCTCAACATGATTACAAGAAGAATTATACCTTGAATGTTGCTTTGAATGTCCATATTTTTCACCTTCTTGAGGATATTAACTTGAAGAGGTTCCAACTCTCTTTTGAAGACCAACACCAATGTTCATGTCCTTAGAGCTGTGACAACTCTCTTGTTCGCCATAAGCTACATGTCTAAAAGTATCTTGCTTTTCTTCAAGCACATGCTTGGCTAAGGCTTCTTTGGCATCATGGAGCTCAGTCTCCATCTCATGCATCTTTTGAAGAAGTTATTGCTTTTCTTTCTTCATGGCAACTAACTGCTCTTAAAGTTTAGTGTTCTCCTTTACATGTTCATACAAATTTTGCACCATATCTTTCATGATGTATATGTCCTGCTTCATCTCTTTATCCAAGAGCCCTTCAAAGGAGGATGGTTTAGAATCAAAACTTAATGAAGTTTCCATCACAATTGTAATGAATTAAAGAGCTTCACAAACAATTCAAAAAGATTCACAAACTTATTTATTGTGATTTGAGAACCAAGCCCTCAATCCAACTTCTCCTTCACACATAAAATTTCAAATTGTTAAATTCTCCTTGAAAAATTCAACAACCAATAGCTAAACCTAGCTATCCTTGGCTACAATGAGCTAAAATTGCTCTGATACCAAGTTGATCTAAAATAGATGTCTGAATTGTTTTTCTATGGAAGCACCTTCTATTCCATTTATACAATCTAATGATCATGCTCATACATCCATTTGTGCAATTGAATCCTTGTCTCAAGTTTATGTGTTTTTTAGATGCTTTTTGTGTAATAAATTAACAATTGTTTTTAGCTAATTAAATGCATGAACTTAAAACATAATTTTTAGATAAATAACCAACAACACACAACAACAACATAATAAAGGATTTCACTGTCAACACTTGGGCTACGTCTCCTTGAGCCTTAATTAATGGACTAGAATCTATAGGATTAAGATGATCAAATAGTTTTACAAGTTGCTGCTCAACTCCATTGATTTTTCAGACTATACCAATGGGTTTAGAATACCAAAATACCCCTAGATTGACTGTTCAATCACTGGAAATGGACCATGGATCCCTTGGGCATGACCTTTTCTGCTGGTGGCCTTGATGCTTCCCTGAGCTATCATGTGGAAAAAAACACCATTATAAGTCCTCATATGCTCTTGAAACCTATCTCACTATTTCTATAACATGTCAAAAATACAAAATACATTGTTAATTCACTTAGAATGACCTTTGGCTCCCCTCGCTATGCGTCCAACACCTAGTGGCTCTGGGTGGCGTGAAAAATATCTTGTAGAAAAATACTACTTAGAAGTCTCCAAATCCCTATGGATGTTGCACCATTAGCTTCAGAAGGCAAAATATAGTAAAAAATGACTATTCATTTGCTGAAATTGGACTCTGGATGCTCTGGCAATGGCCCCAACACATGATGGCCCTAACCTTCAAAAATCTTGAAGTGCACCAAAACACCTGAAGATAGCCTTTTCTACCTCCGCATCCTGCTTCATTGAGTTCCCAACGTTTCAATTAGCCCAAAATGACTTTTACTGAGATTAGGTTGGTCGAAAATTGAGAGAGTTATGACCAAATTTTTTTTTGCCCCAATTTCTCATTCAAAACTGGAGAATCTTCCAATTAATTTTCTAAAATTGGAAATCACGCCAAGTTTGGCACTACCTTCGAAAATTCCACCAAAATATCCTCTAGCTTAATTATCACTAAGTAGTAATTATGGCAGATAAGAATGGTTTATGGATAAGCATTGGGTTTACATTAATGACATTTTAAATGTCACTAACCTATGTATTAGCTTAATTAATCATGCTTAGAAAAATCCACTGGTACAATGCCTTGGCCCTCGGTTGCGCGCTTTTGGTCACATGGGGAGGGGGATGGCCTAAGGGGTTGGCCCTCTCCAACCACCGAACCGTTGGCAACCTTAATTCAAATGTATGCAGAATACTATACGGGTAAGAACTACCCAACAACCGAGATGGTTAGGCGTGCATTTTGCCGGCGGGAGGTTAGGGGTTCGAGTCGCGACCTCGACATATAATATTACTCCTCGTTACAAGAAAGTTTTCCTAGCCAAATTTTTGACTCCACCTATCTGACCCTTCTCCAAATCTGATTAGCATACCTACAAACTTAGTCACATTCCACCGAGATATATATATACATATATAAGTTTAAAACTATATAATATAACATATATATATATATATATATATATATATATATATATATATTATATTATATTTGCAAATTTCACCATGAACCTTAGTCCTCAACATCAAATAATTTGACCTTAGGGTTAGGAGGTGGCCCACTAGAGAGGACACGTGGCGTCCTCTGGTTGGGTTTCACTCCAACCCTTAAAAAAAATTCAAATTCCAACTTAGGAAGAATTTGAAGGTCATTGTGCAATTTTTCTCTTCACTTAACCCATTTGGAAAATTTGAAGAAAAAACTTGTCACAGTGCCACTGGATGCAATATAGAGAATATTCTTGCAATGATAATTGTACCGGCCACAACAACATTGTACCTGTTCTGCTCCTTTTTTGCCTGTTTTGGAAAATGAACAACAGATGATAAATCAGTCATACGAACTCTGATATTGATGAAATGAGTTGCACCAGAATCCTGGTGACAAACTCTATCTGGTCATTCAGGTTCGAAGAAATTATCAACACTTTGAAATTTTAGCTAATTTTAGGCCCTGATCCAAATTATGATCACATGATAACCTACCGTTGTTACGTTCTTTACATAATTCAATCCATTCACTCATCCAATCGAGATTGTTTTCAATGTATAAAATTAGTGCCTCATAATCTTGAGCACCTAACTAAAAAACCAATAATTCACCAATATTCAATATAACTTATAACCATGGTAAATTATATTTATTAATAAATGATGAAAGAATAATACTTAAATGAATATGATCATATACATGATGTAAAATAATGAAACATTATATGTATTATATATAAAATATCTTTTACCTCTCACTTTCTTCATTCTACCTTTTCCCAATGGGTGCTCCCCTTCAATTTTTTTGATGGAGTCCACATCCCAAATGCAATCCACAACATCCATAGCTGGCACAATCCACCAGATATCCCTCCACCATAGAACCCTCAGGACGTGCTCTTTGTCTAACCAAAGCCTACAAGGATTTCAAGTGCCTCTCCACCATCCACATTTACCTTGTGTGTACTGGTCCACACATTTAAATCTCCTGAACATGGTGTATCAAGTAGTGTTCTTGTGCATTGAAAAATGTTGGAGTTAGATACTTTTTCATTTCACACATTAGCTGAGGAATTTCTCTCTCCCAATACTTTATTCATCTTTATGGATTTATTTCAATGGTAACCATCTGCAAATCATTATGCAAGGTTATTTCAATGAAACATAATATGTATTAAATTACAAGTAAATTAATGCATCATGTCATTAAGTACAACAAAACATTGTAGCGATATTTTGCGTATAAATCAAAACTACTTACCTCATGTATTTACCAAGACCATATATAACTTGTTTGACATTGTTGTTGAAGTCATTTTGGAGAGATACAGGTAGAACATACTATAAAAATAAAAAATGAATCATTATTGGTTTCCAAATTAAACAAAAAATAAAAAAATAAAAAAATTTAAAAGATGTATTCAAGCAATACTATACAAAAATGTATACCAAAAAAATTATCTTAACGAAGGTATGCCAATCATGTGTTTTCACCCCATAGAAGTCACCTTTCTTTCTTAAGATATTATTTATGCTTGAAGAAAAATCTATTGGAAATTTAATTCTTCTAACGACCTCTTTTACATCATTTCTTTCTTTCTCTGTTAATAACCATGGAATATTATTATAATTTCGACCTCCATTTTTATTTGATTAGTCGATAAAACTTTTCATTGCATGATTCGATTTCTCAATGTCAGTAATTTTTTTTTCAACTGTATCTCTATCATGTGCACCATCTATGATTCTCCATAACATTTCTATCCCATTCTTCCTGATACGCATTGTATCAAACAAATGAGCTATTTTATGTCCTCATAGTAGGGCTAACTCATGAATTGTGAAGGATAAGAATTTATTCCACGTGGAAGTGAAATATTAGTACCTTCACGATAATGACCTTGATATTAAATAATAAAATAAATAAGAACAATAATTATCAAATACAATAAAATAAATTCAATAATTTAAACAAAAATTCAAAACATTACATAAACAATTACTGTATATATATAGAAAAATTACGTACCTTGATGATTATTAATTCTATTATATTCCAACTTCCACAATCGAGGTGTCATTTTGTGTGGTTTTAATCCAGTTTCTTCTTTATAATTGAAAATATGTTTTTCAGTAGTGCGATACTTATGGTTCCTAGAGAGGAAGTTCCTATACTCATCAAACACCATCTTTCCTAAATCTGGCGAATGACGATACTTCATCTTAGGGACACAAACTTGACATGAAAATTTACCCTTAGTTTGAAGACCTGCAATAGATGGATCAATGAAAATTATACCACGAGATTACTTTAAAAACATGCAATATGGTATATCTAATTTAAATAATTATATACTATATTAAAGTGCAACGAAATATTACATACCACAAAAATGTTTTAGTCCTGGGGCATCATGAATTTCCCATACAAGCATTCCACGACATTGAAATCTCTTCCTATTGGTTGGTTTAGTGATGTTATATGCCATAACTTTATTAGCTCATCGATAAGAGGCTCGATATATACATTCATATATTTGACTTGGTACTTACCTAATTGTTCAAAATTACGGTACATAATTACTACCATGATATGTATTAGTAGGAATTTAGAGGGTAATTTCCTTAGATCAAACACCAAAGGTCACCGCTCACAAACAAATAAAAAATTAGTACACCAGTATATCATGTGGTTAAAACCCTCGAAGAGGGAAATAATCCATGGCCTGAGCCAACACAAACACTTTAGGCAATTTATTAATATAAAAAGAAATTTTACATATGTTTCTCTCATAAACAGTTACCAAAAAAATGACCCTCCATGCTCTTTAAATAGAGATCATGGACCAATCGGGTGTTAAGCCACAGATCAAGTGTCGTTAATGCCGAGGAGAGATTGAACCATCGGATCAATACAAATCGTGATCATTGGATTATAAGTTAAAAATGTTCATAGTACAGAAACACACTTCACCTAACTCTACAATAGACCAAGTTATACTTAACTATTTCCTATGTGTCATAATATCCTAACATCCCCCCTTAAGAACAAATTGGGATAGGATTGAAGGAGTTACAAAGGTGACACAAAGGGAGCCTATTTCCTATGTGTCCAAATATCCTAACATCCCCCCTTAAGAACAAATTGTGATAGGATTGAAGGATTTACAAAGGTCACACAATAGGAGAAGGAAAAAGGCATTAGAGCCTATCCCCCCTTAATGATAACTTTCCTGAACTCCAAGCATGGATCAAATTTTGGTAAGCTTTAGTTCTGTGAGAGCCTTTGTAAAGATATCGACAACTTGATCATTGGTTGAACAATATTGTACTTAAAGAACATTATCATGAATGAGATTTCTGATGAAGTGCATATGGAGCTCAATGTGTTTCATACTCTTGTGCTAAACTGGATCTTTGCAAAGCTAAATGACACTCTGATTATCACACCAAAGTGTAGTTGGATGCTGTTGATGAAGACCAAATTCAGACAGGATCTGATGAAGGCACATGGATTCCTTGCTGGCTTCAACGGCACCACGATACTCTTCTTCTGTCGAAGAAAGAGAGATGGTACTTTTTTTCTTACAAGGCCAGGTAATAGGTCCTGAACCAAGAGTGAATACATATCCTACAGTAGAATTTCGATCATTAGGGTCACCATCCCAATTAGAATAAGTGAAACCAATCAACAATGGAGATGCTCCTGCACTGTAATGAATCCCAAACTGAATTGTACCTCGAATATATTGAATCATTATTTTAGCTACTTTCTAGTGAATTTCATGAGGATAGTGCATAAATCGAGCAACTAGAACATCGAAAAAAGAAAGGTCAGGATGGGTATGGGTTAGATATAGAATTTTACCAAAAAGTTGACGGTATAAGGTAGAATCAACTTCAGGGGTAGTACAAGGGACTAAAAGCTTGACTCTAGACTGAAAGAGAGAAGGGACCGAGAATTACTTGGACTGAGACTACCAAAAAATTGAGACTAAGTCCTTTAGATTGAAGCATATAATTAGCCATTTATTTTAAGGTGCCATTCTTCCTTTCAGCTACACCATTTTGCTGTGGAGTATATGGAACAATATGTGGCAATTGAATTCCATGCTTAGTGCAAAGGTTGATAAATTTATTTTTAACATACTCTCCTCCATTTTCTGATCTTAACTTAAGAATTTGATGTCGAGATTGTTTCTCAAAAAAGCCCTTAAAGGCCAAGAACATGTTAAAAACTTCACTCTTGAGTTTTAAGAAGTATACCTTGTTGGCAATATGATGCAGAGTGTTGTCCTTGATGGCAACCCACTTGATGAAGATGATGGCAACCTACTTGATGAAGTTGTCCTTGATGGAATGTGTCTTGATGAACTTGTTAAATGATGTAAATCTGATGTATCTACAATGAGTACAGAAGGTAATGATGGAAGGAATGTTAGTATGTGCCAGAACATGATGAAAAAAGTATGTCTCAAGGCATATGCGGATTTGTCTAGACGAAGTAGCGTATGCACGCGGGAAATAACGTGCCAAGTCACGTATGGGAAAAAGCGCTCTAAATTTATAAAACCAGGGGTAACTACCATGGTATTGACCCATTGTATTGAATGATGGTTCACCTATGTGATCCCGTCCAGGAATACCATTGGAAGTTATGTGGTTTTGACTCATGGTATTGATGAAGGGTAACCCTATATAAGGAGAAGAAAATCATTGTGCAAAGGGTGTGCAAGTGGTCTGGGTTTTATTGAATACTTAACTCTGAAGTATATCTGCATGGTTGAACTCTGTTCTTAATTGATAGATCTGAAGTCTATGTTTCACCTATGTTCATAAAGAAGGTTCAAGATCTCTAGATCTATAAATGAGAATCTCAAGGATGATTTGGAAAGAAGTGAAGAAGACTTGGCGCAAATCTATTGAAGAAATCTGGGTAAGTTCATAGATCTGATCTGTTTTGTAAAACCTATATTTATCAAATATATACGTAGGTTCAGTGAATGAAAAGCGCGTGTATACGCGAATCTGCTTAATGAAAAGCGCGTATGGGCAGTCAGGGTTTCTCTGAAAAGTGTACAAATGTATACGCGGTTTCTCTTCATTGAAAGCGCGTACATACGCAGATCCTCTTAATGAAAAGCGTGTATGGTATCTGAACCAATGGTTGCTTAAAGGGTGAATGTGTTTCTGCATATCTATTCTGAAGTCTGGGTTGTCTCTGATGTCTGGTTACAGTGGTCTCACTGTTCTGTATGAAGCATTGGGCAAGAATGTTTGTTGAGAAGTAAAGGGTTGTGTTGAAGCTGTTTTGATCTAGTCTGAAAATTGATGAAACGTGGTCTGCAATGAATCTGAGGGTTGAAGCCTTCAGTCTGAAAGAAGAAGCTTTCTGCCAGTAGAGGCTGGTGTGAATATCAGGGGGTAGTGGCTCCCTTCCAGGAGAGGCTGGTAAACGAGTGCAGGGGGTTTTTGCTCCCTCTAGGTGAGGCTGGTAAACGAGAGAAGGTTGTAGCCTTCTACAGGTGGGTGCTTGCGTGCTGGTATGAGTCTGCACCAGTACATGTTGTAAGAAGTTTTCTTAATAATATAATTTTTAAGGCTGAGACGATGGCAGCGGTGGTTTTCTCCCGAATTGGGTTTCCACCTAAAAATCCTGGTGTTCATGTGTGTTGCCTATGTGTGATGATTATTCTGTTCTTTCTGCACCTGTTTACTGTTTTCTGAAATATCTGATGAATGAATAAAGTAATGATATGAGTTAAGAATTGAATGCATAATTAGATCTCTGAGCATACGCAAGTTCAGTAAAGGATATCCGCGTATATACGTTGGTTGCCTTCAGGAAAGTAGCGTATGGGTTTTGTGAAGGAAAAATAAAAGTTTCATTGTCTGCCCTAAATACTGATTCACCCCCCCCCCTCTCAGTATTTTTCCCAACATACCCAAGTGCGTCTGGAAAAATAATCAATGAAAGTTAAGAAATACTTACAACCAGAGAAAGAAACAACAGGAGGTGGACCACATAAATCATTGTGCACAAGCTGAAAAGGGGCTGAAGCGTGCTAAGAGGCACGTTTGTCAAAACTATCTCGATGATGTTTTATGAGTATACATCTAGAGAAAACACCATCTTGGCAAGATACCATAGGAAGACCTGTCACCATATTTTCTTTACATAGAGTTTGAAGGGAGCGATAGTTTAAGTGATCAAATTGCTCATGCCAAATTTTTCTCACTTCATCATTATGAGCAACAAAAATGGAGGGACGACATGGTGTCCCAAAGTTGTCAAAATTTATACAACCTTGTGGAATCATCAACAATGCTAATGGCTAAAATATGTCTAGGATCTTTGAGGTCCTTGATTAGAACATCATGAAGTGAGAATTCTACTATTTCCCCTTTACCTGAATGAGTTATCTGATAAATATATAGAAGGTTGCATGACAAGGTAGGAACACATAGTACATCATTAAACTGACCATTGTCTAGATGAATGGTTTCATAAGAGATCTATCATCATCAACATAAATATGTTTGGTGTTATAGTCATTTAAACAAGAAAACATGGCTTTATTTTTGGCTCTGCGATAAGAAGCTCCAGAATCAGTGAGTCACTCATGAGAATGAGAAGAAGAAGATAAATTTAATTCATAACCAGATGCTTGACAACCACAAGAAAAATATGCCATTCCTGAAGATGAAGTTGAAGAGGTCTCCAAATTGATGTGGTGCTTCTTCAATGCTGCTTCCAAGGCTTCCATCTTCTTAAAACATTTGGAATTTACATGGCCATCACGATTACAAAATTTGCAATGTCTATCTATTTTATTCCCTTCTTTTTTAGTTGCCTTATCAGTTTGGTGAGTTGTTTTTTAGTTTGCAACTGAAATTGTTGAGGACCCTTGTTCGGTTTAGGACCATACTTTTTAGGATACTGCTTCTTTGGATTCTTTTTATATTGTTGTTTTTGGTATGCTCAGGCTTTCTTAGAAGCATTTCTAGAAGCGATAAGACCAAGGTGTAAGAGTTTTTTTTTTTTCTTTTATCAAAGAATCACAAAAGGAATCAAAAGAGGGGTTCTTGTAGGTTGTTCCTTAATAAATGATGGCTTATCTAGTGGAATGGAAGGTGTAGATAAGTACAGAGTATGCAGGTCCAAGCTTAGCAAGAATGGAATAGATGAGGCTACCATATTCCTTTTTGACCTTAAAACCTTCTAAAATAAGTCTAAGGGTCTTGAATTTGGACAAAAAATATTCAATAGAGGAGAAATTATTGGGGTCCAAAGTAAGCAACTCATTTTCAAGCTGGTGGGCCCTGACTACATTTTAAATGCCAAAAAAAATATTTAGCTTTTTCAGGGCTTCATCAGGGGTGTCCATTTCAAGGATATGAAATCAAGGATCTTCAGCAATGGACATTCCTATCAACCCTCACACCTGATCTTGTTTATTTTCCCATTTAGCGGCTTTATTTCCATTGGTAGGTTTAGTTTCTTGTCCTATGGCTATTCTATAAATCCATTTACTTCTAAGTAAATCTACCATGTGAGGTAGAAATTGGAAATAATTGGTGTTGTGCAATGTTCCCAATTAGCCATTGCTACTTGGAACATTATAATTGCTCTATTTTTGAAATAAGAAGTAGGAAACACAATAAAATCTATCCCAGTGCGAAAAGGGATTGAGGTAGGAGGATAAAATAAAGCCGCTTTATTATTAAGAGGGGAAAAATAAAGGAGCTAGCTATAGTTTACCAAGTCAACAACACTGTCACAAAGGGAGGGAAAGCTACTAGGGCAACGCAGTTTTGAAGGAGGAAACTTCTTAAGGAAGCTACATCACCAATGAGTGGGGCCTGGGATGGAGAAGCTCACCAAGGATAAAAAGGAGGCGATAGCAGCAACGGATTCATTCATTCATTCATCTTGTTTCAGTCTTATGACTGATTGCAAGCTTCATCTCTTTAGCCGGAGTTGCAACACTGTTTAGTGCAAAAGGGTTCTCATGCGGGAATTCTGTCTTTATCATTGATATAGTTGATTGGGAGATCTAAGGAGGAGGTCTTGAGTTCAATTCTCATTATCTATGTTGAGGAGAACCATCCTCTAACCTCGAAAATGTAGTCAATTCCAGTGAATGCGTTATTTCTGCAGCAGCTGCAATAACTGGGGTTGCATCTATCCAATTTGTGCTTGTTTCAGGAGAGGAGGAGGTTATTTCCACTCCAAGAGATATATTGAGGAAGGCCTTGGGAAAATTCTTGTATTGTGTGTCCATTTCAGATCATATCAGATATTTCTCAATACAGAGTTGCTGGGTACAACGTTATTTTCTGCAGTGTTGTATCTTGTGTTGCTATTTTGCCGAGAACCCTTGCCGGGGGGGTCCCAATATGTTTGTAAACGAGGTTAATTCTCTCATTTATGATTATATAACGAATGAAAGCTTCAGATATATGTTATTCCATCCATTTATGTAGTTATCATAACAAAAATAATGCTGTTGCTGCCTCCGGCATTTCTATTTTATGAAGTATTGGGGTTGTGGTGCTTTTTAGCATATTTGAGTTGGGGAGATCTGTTTAGTGTAGCTAGAGTTATTTTTTTTCTGATTAAATTCTATATTTAAGATACATACAACATATTTTAGAGGATCCAAGTCCTGGTCTGCATTATTTTTGCACTAGTTTGCTTATACAGCGTCCCCATTGGAGATATTGCAGAAATTCCTGAAAAGGAATATTACAGTGGTATCAGAGCCCTGCTCTTGGCTCAGCTTGTGGGGGGGAGATTTATCTTCAGCATGGAGAAGGAAGACATCTCAAGACTCATACTTCAAACCCTGCCGAACATTGAAAGGGATCTCAAGGAGATGAGGCATGAAGAGGAATTTATGGGGTTTTGCCATAAGGCAAGCACCAGCATTGCAAATGGCATGGGACATTCAACTGCATCACAATTCTCCACCATGCCTTCATTTATAACCAAAGGAGATAAGGAGGGCTCTTTGGGGGAATATTTTGAAGGGTATGAACTCCAGTCTCAAAGGTTCAAGGAGCACTTGAGCTTTTAAAAGTTTTTCTGGATCAAGGAAGGAAGAAGGATTGATCCTCAACAAAAGGAGGATAACTTGATGCAGGGATCATCTATACAGCACAGTATGGTAGGGTTCTTCTTGCCCACATTTTATGTGACAGCCAAGTACAAAGCAAAGGCATGGGTGGAGAAGCTGGACACATACTTCCAGCTCAACAAGGTTTTTGAGACAGAAGCCATCAAGGTAGCTGCGTTGCACCTAGAAGGGGAAGCTCAAGATTGGTGGTTTCATGGATTGACCACACTTGGGCATCATCATATCACTTCATACTCAGCTTTCACCGAGAAGCTAGTAGAGAGGTTTGATCCAAGGGATCCGGAAGCCCATTTTTCCAAGATAACCAAGCTCAAACATGAGGGAGATCTTGAGGATTACATTGTTGAATATTTGTAGCTTTCGATGATTGTATCCAACCTCACTATGAGCAAGAAGGTATGCATGTTTGTGAATGGGATGGCTGAATCATTACAAGGGTTGGTCAAGTCTACCAAACCAACCACACTCCTTGAAGCTGTGGAGAGAGCTAGAGATCTACAACACATCTTGCCGAGGGAAAGAACCTTTTTGTAGCACTAGACTCACTCAAGACCAAGGGAGACAATCCATGCTCAGGATTTGGAGGGGAAATGTGTTATAGGAGGGACACATCATGACAAGACCTTCTCCAAGAAGGATGCTAGCGCTGTACAATCCATAGAATACTTTGCTCCAAGAGGGGGGGCTGTTGCAGCGTTAAGCATCAGGGGAATTTTGAGGTCTAAAATGGGCCTCCTAAGGAAATTATAAAATAATAGTGGTAAAAATCAAATAAGATTTGATGACATCATCAAATTTTAGGGGAAAAATGGAAAAACTACTTTTTCAACTCATATTTTCAACTTATCTCCCAAAGTTTTTACTCAAATTTTGAGCGGGAGTACTTGTTGGATGCGAAATTTAATTCCCCATCCAAGGAGTACCCATGTTGCATACTTTTGATGGGTCCTACTACACGAAAAATGAGAAATACATAAAAAAACGTGATTACAATCACATTTTTTATGTATTTTTCATTTTTCGTGTAGTAGAGTTCATCGAAAGTATGCAACATGGGTACTCCTTGGATGAGGAATTAAGTTTCGCATCCAACGAGTACACCCGCTCGAAATTTGAGTAAAAATTTTGGGAGATAAGTTGAAAATACGAGTTGAAAAAGTAATTTTATTATTTTATTATTTTTTAATATTTTTACCCTTTTATTTAAAAAATGGTGAATCATCCCCCATGGTTGACATCATCATCTTGAATCCTATTGGTTGTTATAAAGTTTATTTTTGTTGTACATTTTTCTTAGGAGGCCCATTTTAGACCTCAAAATTCCCCTAATGAGGAGTCCCAAAGCATTTGACCTTAAGGGTGAGAGGCACCATCATGGGGCAAAGGGTTTTTGTATTGATAGATAGTGGAGCTACTCATAATTTTATTGATGCACAGCTGGTACATAGGAGAGGAATTCCCATGGAGGTGTTTGAGGGATTTTTAGTTTTGGTTCCAAGAGCTATGACCCTGCAATGTGCCAAGTATGTTCTAGCACTAACCATTACTATGGGAGCCTATACATTGACAAACCACTTCTTTGTGGTAGATATTCCAGACACCAATGTCATATTGGGAGTCTAATGGTTAGTCACTCTTGGGAGAGTTACCACTAACTGGAGAACTTTGGAGATGGAATGGACTAGAGGGGAGGATGGCTAGCAACAAAGAATCAAGGGTATAAACACATATCCCTCTCAAGTTGTTTCAGCACATAGGATTGAGGCAGATCTATGTAGAGGGGATGTTGAATGGGCAGTGGAACTGCATATATCAAAGGTGAAGGGCAAGAACTCACCGGTGCATCCAGATGTTCAGTCTCTTTTGGACCGGTATTCTACAGCATTTGGGGATATCCCACTAGGGAGACCTCCTAACCGAGGGTTTGAACACACCATTGAGTTGGAACAAGGGGTCCAAGCAGTAATCACCACTCCTTATAGGCATCCCAAGGCTTATAGGAATGAGATTGAAAGAGCTATCCAAGAGATGCTAGCACTAGGACACATCCGACCTAGTACTAGTCTTTTTGCTTCCTCGGTGGTTTTGGTAAAGAAGAAAGATGGCACATTGAGGATGTGCATTGATTATAGGGCCTTGAACAAGAAGAATATGAAAAATAGGTACCCTTAGCCAGGATTGATGAAATCATGGATGAGTTAAGGGGATCCAAATACTTCTCCAAGATTTATTTGAGATCCGGGTACCATCAAATCAAGGTGAGGGAGCAAGATATCCCCAAGACAACATTCAGGTGTCACTATGGGAATTTTGAGTTTCTAGTTATGCCCTTTGGATTGACTAATGCTCCAGCAACTTTCCAATCCTGAATGAACCACATCTTCCATGGTCATTTGATAAAGTTTTTATTGGTATTCTTTGATGATATTCTTATCTACAGCCACACTTGGGAGGAGCACTTGCAACATATTGAGACAGTCTTACATATCCTCAAGGAGCAGCAATTCTATGCCAAGCTCTCCAAATGTGAATTTGGCCTCACAAAGATGTTGTATTTGGGACATATCATAGGAGTGGATGGAGTGAGGGTACATGAGGAGAAGATCCAGGCTATTCGAGATTGGCCTGAACCTAGGAATGTTATAGAACTCCGAGGGTTTGTGGGCATATGCACTTATTAATGGAAGTTTGTGAAAGGATTCTCACAACTAGCAGCACCACTCACATACTTGACAAAGAAGGGAGCTTTCCATTGGACACCTATAGTGCAGAGGGATTTTGATAAGCTCAAAGAGGTAATGAGTAATTGTCTTGTTTTGGTTTTACTTGACTTTTATCAACCTTTTGTGCTAGAATGTGATGCATCAGGTGAAGGTATTGGGGAAGTCTTGATGCAAGGAGGGCATCGTATAGCCTTTGAAAGTATGAAGCTTCTCCCTCATGAGAGGTTATACCCAATATATGATAAAGAAATGTTGGCTATCATGCATGCATTAGCTAAATTCCGACAATACTTGGTGGGGAATAAGTTGAAGGTGAAGACTGATCATACCAGTCTTAGATTCTTCCTTGAATAGAGACAACTCCAGGAGAGACAACAGAAGTGGGTGATAAAAATCCAAGCCTGTGATTTTGACATAGAATATGTCAAGGGGAAAAGAAATATAGTAGTTTATGCACTATCCAGGAGGCCCATAGTGCTGTCCTTGAGGGGCATGGATGCAGATTGGAAGGCTCAACTCTTAGTTGAGTATTTGAAAGATGACTTTGCATGTGAGATACTTGATGGGGTGGTATCAGATGAAAGTTTTAGAGTAATGGATGAGGTTATCTATTACAAGGATCAGATTTACTTGGCTAAGAATAATAAGCTCAAGGAGAAGATCTTATTGGCCTCACATGATTCACCACTTGCCAGGCATCAAGGTTTCACAAAGACTTACAGATATATCAGAGAGAGATTCTCATGGAAGGGTCTCAAGGAGGATGTGCTTCGGCATGTCAGGGAATGCACCATTTGCCAACAAAACAAGGGAGAGCACACTCACCCTGCTGGATTGTTGCAGCCACTACCTATTCCAGATGGGAAGTGGGAAAGCATCTCTATGGAATTCATCATCGGCTTATCGACAGTGTAGGGTAAGGACTATATCTTTTTTTTTGGTGATAGACTAACAAAGTACTCTCATTTATTTTCCATCTGCACATTATACTGCTTCACAGGTAGCTGAGCTCCTCTTCAAAGATGTATTTAGGCTCCATGGTCTCCCTAGGACCATAGTGAGTGATCGGGACAACTGCTTCATGGGTGGCTTTTGGCAAGAACTTTTCTAGTTAGTGGGGACTGATTTGAATCCAAGTACTAGCTATCACCCCCAAACTGATGGACATTCCGAGATAGTGAACAAGTGGCTAGAAGGCTACTTTAGGAACTATGTGGTAGGGTAGCAGAAAGCTTGGCTGCGTTGGCTCCAGTTGGGAGAGTATTGTTACAACACTACTCACCATATTTCTATTGGCATGACTCCATTCCGAGCCTTATATGGGTATGAGGCACTTTCATTTGATGATGTTATGTTTGGGGCAAGTAAAGCTCCAAGAGCAAGGGATTGGATTCAAGAGAACCAAGACATACTTAGAGCACTCAAAGACAACATTTCCACTGCTCAGAACCAGCAGAAGATATATGCAGACCGTGGTCAGATAGAGAGACAATTTGAGGTGGGAGATATTTTCTACCTATGCCTGCAACCTTACAAACAGTACACACTCAAGGTGAATGGAGATGAAAGGCTCAAACCACGTTTCTATGGGCCGTACAGGGTGAACAAATGTATCGGTAAAGTAGCATATGAGTTGGAGCTTCCTAAGGGGAGCAAGATCCAAAATATCTTCCATGTCTCTTGCCTCAAGAAGGCCATTGGGAGGAATTTAGATGCCAACATGGAACTTCCCCCTATTGATGATGAGGGCCACTTGATCTTGTAGCCAGAAGAAATCTTAGACACAAGGGAGAGGCAGCTGAGAAATAGAGTCATCAAGGAATATCTGATTCGATGGAGGAATCTACCAGATGAGGATGCCACCTGGGAGGGAGAGAAGATCTTGCAGCATCCTTCTTTACTATTGCTTGTGGTCAAGCAAATTTTGAGCGGGGAGGACTGTAATGTTCCCAATTAGCCACTGCTACTTGGAACATTATAATTGCTCCATTTTTGAAATAAGAAGTTAGAAACACAATAAAATCTATCCCAGTGTGAAAAGGGATTGAGGTAGGAGGATAAAATAAATCCTCTTTAGTATGAATAGGGGCAAAAGCAAGGAGATAACTATAGTTGACCAAGTCAACAACGCTGTCACAAAAGGAGGGAAAGCTACTAGGGCAGCGCAGTTTTGAAGGAGGAAACTTCTCAGGGAAGCTACATCACCAATGAGTGGGGCCCGGGATGGAGAAGCTCACCAAGGATAAAAAGGAGGGGATAGTAGCAAAGGATTCATTCATTCATTCATCTTGTTTCAGTCTTATGACTGATTGCAAGCTTCAACTGTTTAGCTGGAGTTCCAACACTATTTAGTGCAAAAGGGTTATCATGTGGGAATTTTGTCTTTATCATTGATATAGCTGGTTGGGAGATCTAAGGAGGAGGTCTTGAGTTCAATTCTCATTATCTATCTTGAGGAGAACCATCCTCTAACCTTGACAACACAATCACTTCCAGTGAATGGGTTATTTTTGCAGCAGCTGCAGTAGCTGGGGTTGCATCTATCCAATTTGTGCTTGTTTCAGGAGAGGAAGAGGTTATTTCCACTCCAGGAGATCTATTGAGGAAGGCCTTGGGCCAATTCTTGTATTTTTTTTCCATTTAAAATCATATCAGATATTTCTCAATACAAAGTTGCTGGGTACATCATTATTTTCTACAGTGCTGTATCTTGTGTTTCTATTTTGCTGGGAACCCTTGCCGGGGGGTCCCAATGTGTTTGTAAAAGAGGTTAATCCTCTCATTTAAAATTATATAATGAATGAAAGCTTTAGATATATGTTATTCCATCCATTTTTTTAGTTATCATAACAAAAATAACTTTGTTGCTGCCTCTGGCATTTCTATTTTATGAAGTACTGGGGTTGTGGTGATTTTTGGCATATTTGAGTTGGGGAGATCTGTTTAGTGTAGCTAGAGTTATTTGTTTCTAATTCCATTCTACATTTAAACTAAATAAAACATATTTTAGAGGATCCAAGTCCTGGTCTGCGTTGTTTTTGCACTGGTTTTCTTATACAACGTCCCCATTGGAGATATTGCAGAAATTCCTAAAAAGGAATATTACATGTTGTAAGAATATTGGGCATGGAAATTACATTTAAAAAAAAAAATTAAAGTGGATAAGAGCTGAAAATAACTTCTCCAATGGAAATATCTTGAAATATTATACTAATTAGAAAAAAAGGCTCGAAAAATGACTTCCGGATGAAGAATTTATGCCTTTTTGAAAGAAAGAGTCGTAGATGTCGAATAGTTATGGGAATGGTTTGAAATTTGATGATTAAGGTCAAATTTTAAACCCCCTGCGCCCCCCCCCCATTTTAACAAAATTATTTTTAGAAAAAGAAGCTTGAGAAAGAGACTTGAACCCAAGACCTCTATTCTCATAAACTAACTTTACACCAAGTGAGCTAGTAAAAGGATTTTGTAATTGTTTGAAAGGAGGAAGGGTTATTTTTATTTTTTTAATTCTTCAATGTGCATGCTTTTTCCTGCAAAAAAAACACAAAACCCGAGCAGAAAAAAAATGAAATGCAAGCCTTATGGCAGAACGTTAGATTTTTTGTTAGCCTTACCGACAACTATCCCTTTTCCCGCTATTTCTGATTTCCTGAGATCACACAAAGATGGGGGGAAAGAGAATACGTAGAAAAAAAATCCTCATCTTCTTGTTTCTGATTTATCGAGATTGCACACAACGTAGAGAAAAGATCATACACAGAGAAGAGGGTATAGATCCGACAAATAAATAAATAAAATATAAACCTAAATAAACCGAGGGAACCAAAATAAGCAGAACGATTAATAAATATAACTGCAAAAGGAGACTTTATACCTCTAGATCTAAAATGACATAACTCAGGAAACCAGAAACCTTTTCACATGAAATGAAAGGGGTTCCTCACTATAATAGATGCTCCGGACATAACAGAGTATTTATCCCTACCCAAAAGTGCTAAAAAATAGTAGATTTGGAAAACGACAGTCACATGCAGTCAAACCGACTTCAAATTTGGATCAACAATGGATGTGGCCCTCAAAATGGCTCTGATACCATGTAGGAATTTACTGGGTAAGTTCCTTAGATCAAACACCAAAGTTCACCGCTCACAAACATATCACAAATTATTACACCAGTATATCACGTGGTTAAAAGCCTCGAAGACAGAAACAGTCCACGGCCTAAGCCAATGCGGGCACTTCAGGTAATTTATTAATATAAAAATAAAGTTTACATATGTTTCTCTCATAAAACGTTACTGGACAAATGAACCTCCATTCTCTTTAAATAGAGATCATGGACAAATTGGGTGCTAAGCCTTAGATCAAGTGTCATTAATACCGAGGAGAGAGTGAACCGTTGGATCACTACAAATCGTGACTGTTAGATTATAAGTTACAAATGTACCTAGTAAAGAAGCACACTTTACCTAACTCTACACTAGACCAAGTTATAGTTAGCTATTTTTTATGTGTCGGAATATCCTAACAATACATATAAGTAAGTAAATAGATAAAAGATATTATGCAAACAATGAGACAAATGAAAATGTTACATTGGACAAAATAAAGTATCAAATACCTAGAATAATCTGTAATGTTCCTTTTTCGGAAATATCACAAGTCTATTCCAGAGATAGACTGTGGGGGAATTTTCCAGATATTTCACCTTTGAACAAAGGATGAGATCTATAGGCTACCTGGCCCTTCACAAACTCTTTCTATAGATATGTGAAATATTCCTCCTCAGGAATTGCCCAAAGAGTGGGAATGCAACAAATGTATGAACAAACAATAGATCAAAAGCATTATTTTATTAACTGTGAGACAAGAAGATGTAGATATAGCCAAGAATGATATTATAACAGCAAATAAGTACAAGTTCTTGAGGGAACATCAACTCAAGAAAGGCAATGCAAGCCTCAACAATACATGTACATGAATATGAAAGAACATTGCTATTTCTGCATAAACCCGGGCTATGAGGACACATTCTATGATAGAATACTGCTACAAAATGATGTCAATACATGAATATGACAATATATGGCTCAAATAAAATAGGGGAGCAAAGCTCTAACCCTTAGAAACAATAATACATCAATCCTCCAAAGGATTGGCTGAAATATACAAAATGGCAAAAAAGCCGGAGTAGCTGGGCAGCTACTGCAACTCAAATCTGGAACTGGATGTAGAAGGCTGAATATGGTGAGCAAAAAAAAGTATACCTTCTCCAATGGATCTCCAAAGTTAAAGGCTGATCCTTACACTTGAGATCTCACCCTCCTATCGATATGCAAACCCTCACTGCAGATACTCCATGAAAATAACGCAGTCACTAAGAGGGACTGCGCAGTGAGTGGAATAGAACACTTTGGCCAAGTGCCAAGATCTGCAAATGAGCTCTCAAGCTTCCAATCTGATCCTCCAAAGGCAAGAAAGACTCTCCCTCTGAAAAACAAGCAATGGAAGAGGTGTTGTGGAGTCTCCACTGCAACACCCTACAACACAGTATTATGCTGCTACAGAAATAACGCTGTCCTAGAGGAGGATGCTTTGGCCTTCAACCAAGAGATGTGGAAAATGAAGAACCAACCTTCAAGAGGCCTATCAAGAAGGTGAGTAAATCCTAAACATGAGTTTCCCGACAATTCTTGCTAAACAATAGAGAATGCACAATGTCCGAATAAACATGAAATCATAAACATATGCATGAATGGCAATGGCTCTCATCCTCTCCATATATAGAAAATGAAGGCTCTCCATGGGCCCTACTTTTAATTAGGGTTTCCCTTCCTCTAGTAGCTTCCCTCCTACGTTGTCATGTAGTGCTTTCCACCTCATACCCTGCGCTGGTTGACTTGGTCAAACCTCTTTGAAAATATCTCCTTTCACACATGAGGGTGTGAAATCTGGTTCCATGGTTGATCCCTTTTCATACTAGAGGGATTTTATTTATGTTTTTATTATCAATTGGGCCTCCTTAACCAATTATCCATCTCCTAAATGAATTTAGGCAAAAATTAATGTTCCAATTTATTGAAGAAAAATTTGGAACATTACAGTCCTCCCCTCCCAAATGTTGCTTGTCCCCAAGCAACTGCAAGGATAGAACTGAAGAATCTCCACTCAAGGCATGGGTTCTGAAATATAATGAGGAACATCTCCCTCATGTGGATCCTCCATCCCCAAGAAATCATCCAAACAAAATGAGCCACCTCCCAACATGGCAACTCCTGAAAATCTCCTTCCACCTCAAGCTCCGAAAATGAAGGTGGGCTGAAAATATAAACTTGGCAAGCATCATAGCTTACCCCATGCTGTCCTTCTCTCCACTCATGACATGTGTAGAGTGGGTGTTGATCCTGGGCTGCAAAATTATTTCCATCAAATGGAAAAGTGAAGAACAATCCTCCAAAGAATGCTAGCTCCTCCAACAATGAAGAACACGCTGGCCCAAAACAATCCATCCATGATGAATAGGAAAAGATCATCATAGATCATCCTAATGAGAAGTTTTCTGAATATTTTACATAATTATACATTATTCAAACAATATCTCAAAAGGACATAGCACAGTTTCATCCACTGCAACTTCAGAAAATTACAGGGCAAGCAATGTACAAGATCCACCACATCTCCTAGTGGATAGTAAATGGCTGAATGTAACAACAATACATGACCAAACACTTGCCCATGGCTATAAAATGGTTGTATATCAATTCCATGGTCCACCTCAAAAGAGAACACATATGTATTAGTGGTGGCCATACCTCCTCCCATGCTCCCATTAGAACATGTAGTGCATAAAATGTGAGAATTTTTCTCACTCAAGGACACATCCAACTCATGTGTCTCCCTCATAATAATGCCTCCCATACAAATTTGATCTATATCAGAAAATGAAGACATGATCAGCAGCCAAATGAAGAAAATGCTGAAGGTTACAAGTGATGCAAGAAAGTCCCAACAGCTTTCCAAACAAGTACAACGTAGTTTTACAAGTTGCTGCTTGATAAAGGTACATGGCAAAATGTTTCTTTCTACATGGTTAATCATGCATGTATTCATGTGATGCATGTTGTAGTGCAGAAAATGAACATACATGTGATGATAAAACATTTTCCCAAGGCCAAAAAAGATATGGCTGCCTCCATCATGTAGATTGGCCCAATAAAACTCATGGAGAAATGTGACAAGCTTGCCCCCTTGTGAAGCAATGCACTGCATAAGAATGGTAAGAGTGTGCAAATTAATGAATGTATAAAAAAAATTCTCACCATATTCTGGAAGTAATATGGTACATGGGTCCATAAATGAGTCCTCCATAGTTTTTTGGCATGCTATGAAGAAGAATGAACCATATGCTGCAAGAAGAGGCTTGGAACCCCAAGTTAAGAAGAACATGCCATAGTGGTAGATGGCTCTATCATCATTACCTCCTCTCTGCTCATCAAGTGCAAAAAATATGAAATGATCCTAGGACTTATGGGTTATGGATCCACCACATTTCCGCTGGGCACACTTCATCCATAAGTCTCTGCTCCAAAGTGACAGCGCTGTGAGCTTATGCAAATAAGCCCCTGTCAATACAAAACTATGTTCTTTGAAATGCTCCTTGTCAAACATTCCTCCAATAATGCTGCAAAAAATATGGAATACTCCCCAATATGGAAGAAATTCCAAATCATCTAAGACCAAGGAGATAATGCCATCTCCTCCTCCTGCAACATCATGCAAAGTGTGAGAGAAAATCTACTCTTGCTCTCCCAGAAACAAGCAAAGAAACAAAATATTTTGCTGCCTCCCCATACCTCCATCATACCAATCATGTGATGAAGACATAATGAATGATATGAGTATCATATCAACACCTTGGATCCATACTCTATGCTTCTCAATGATGAAAGTATCCATCCTCTTACTCTTAGGAAGAGTGTTTGCCAAGTGATGGCCAAACTCTTTCAAGAGTAACCAACACAACCAAGCCTCCTGCTGCCCGGTATCATAGATCTGCAAGTAGCGCCCTAGCTCCTTGCTCGTCAACCACATCCACTCAATCAATTTTGGATGCCTCCTTCTTCTCCTTATCTTGGTACTCCCCCCATGAGGGCTACCATCCTACCAAATCGAATTCCTGTCTTGGCACTTCATGGGATGTTGGAATACAATATTCTCAAGGATTAATGAGACCCTATCAAGACCAAAATAGGTGGTAGGGAAAAACCTCCCATCATGATGTGTGTGGCTCAAGGGATGTCCAACATAAGCATGAGAGATGCTATCCATCCTAGGATGTCCTCCATCTTCTATCTTCTCTTGTGAGAAAAGAAGAAAATATTTGCACTCCATGTTGCGTTGAAGTGCACCTATGATGAGATCTCTCCTTGAGACCTCCCTCTCATCCATAGTCTTCCAAAACCAATGTGGTCTTGGATCTGAAAGTAGAAGTTCCTCTTTGAGCTGAGAGGAGCTCATTGAGAAAGTGTCATCTTGAAGGGAGAAAGGGTTTCTTACTCCAAGATGTCTACCATCAATCTTCAAGGTTTCAAACCCCAACCTCCAATGTGATGTACAAACCAAAAATAGCTCATGAGAATGATGGTTTTATTCCTTCTTGAGTGTTTCCATGTTGCACAGTGCAGTGCAAACAATCTTCTCTATAGTAGCAATGGGATTTGACCCTTGGTCATTCAAAAGAAAATCTCCACAATTTTCAAAAGAAGTTGCTGCAACAATAGATTGTGGAAATTTTTTCATACCTTGATGTGCATTTGGAACTTCTTGTAGGGCTGCAAGAGTTCCTTCCTCAAAATTGTTGGCTGCCCCAAATGTTGATGCATGTGGCTGCTCCTCCATGAGTGTGACAACGTTATCACAAGGCTCCTCAAGTGGTGATGTGATCCTTTCTTTCTTTGCCCCTTCATCATCAAAGGTTTTGATCAACCCTTGGATGAACTTTGCAAAATTTCTCACCCTTTCATGGCTCAAGTGGCTACTCCACCAAACATAGGCTTCACCCTCCAAGTGTAGCAATGAGATTTCAACGGCTTCTTTCTATGCTACAGGATGTAGTAGGAAAAATGCCTCCAACTTTCTCACCCAAGTTCTTGCTGTAGATAACCCATCATAGGTAGACAACATAAATCTATTGCCTTTGATTTCTCTCCTGCTACATGGTCTCTTCTCTTCCTTCTGCTGGATGAAATGAGGAAAATCCGGAGTCTCCTTGAAGGCTCTAGGTTGAGATCTATACTCAATAAGGTAATCAATTGGAATGTGATAATCCAAGTGTCTTCCATGCTCAATGTCTTCTTCTTGATGAGAATAGGAAGTGCATGGTACTTCCTCTTCTTCTTCTTCAATCTTCTTGACCTCCTTGGGGAGGTCTCCTTTGGATCTGAACACGGATGAGAATAAACTCATCTTCTTCAACATTCTGATCTTCTTGGCGAAGACTCATAGGCTGAGCCAAGAAAGTTGCTTCGATACCATTGTAATGTTCCTTTTTCGGAAATATCACAAGTCTATTCCAGAGATAGACTGTGGGGGAATTTTCCACATATGTCACCTTTGAACAAAGGATGAGATCTAGAGGCTACCTGGCCCTTCACAGACTCTGTCTATAGATATGCGAAATATTCCTCCTCGGGAATTGCCCAAAGAGTGGGAATGCAACAAATGTATGAAAATACAATAGATCAACAACTTTATTTTAATAGCTGTGGGACAAGAATATTTAGATATAGCCAAGAATGATATTATAACAGCAAAGAAGTACAAGTTCTTGAGGGAAAATCAACTCAAGAAAGGCATTGCAAGCCCCAACAAGACATGTACATGAATATGAAAAAACACTGCTATTTCTGCATAAACCCAGGCTATGAAGACACAGTCTATGATAGAATACTGCTAAAAAATGATGTCAATACATGAATATGACAATATATGGCTCAAATAAAATAAGGAAGAAAAGCTCTAACCCTTAGAAACAATAATACATCAATCCTCCAAAGAATTGGATGAAATATACAAAATGGAAAAAATGCCGGAGTAGCTGGGTAGCTACTGCAACTCAAATCTAGAACTGGATGTAGAAGGCTGAATATGATGAGCAAACAAAAGTATACCTTCTCCAATGGATCTCCAAAGTGAAAGGCTGATCCTTACACTTGAGATCTCACCCTCCTAATGATCTGCAAACCCTCACTGCAGATACTCCATGAAAATAATGCAGTCACTAAGAGGGACTACGCAGTGAGTGGAATAGAACACTTTGGCCAAGTGCCAAGATCTGAAAATCAGCTCTCAAGCTTCCAATCTAATCCTCCAAAGGCAAGAAATACTCTCCCTCTGAAAAACAAGCAATGGAAGAGGTGTTGTGGAGTCTCCACTGCAACACCCTACAACATAGTATTATGCTGCTGCAGCAATAACGATGTCCTGGAGGAGGATGATTTTTCCTTTAGCCAAGAGATGTGGAAAATTAAGAACCAACCTTCAAGAGGCCTCTCAAGAAGGTGATGAAATCCTAAACAGGAGTTTCCCAACAATTCTTGCTAAACAGCAGAGAATGCAAAATGTCCGAATAGACATGAAATCATAAACATATGCATGAATGAAAATGGCTCTCATCCTCTCCATATATAGCAAATGAAGGCTCTCCATGGGCCCTAATTTGAATTAGGGTTTCCCTTCCTCTAGAATCTTCCCTCCTATGTTGCCATGTAGTGCTTTCCACCTCATACCCTGTGCTAGTTGACTTGGTCAAACCTCTTTGAAAATATCTCCTTTCACACATGAGGGTGTGAAATCTAGTTCTATGGTTGATCCCTTTTATACTAGAGGGATTTTATTTTATTTTTTATTATCAATTGGGCCTCCTTACCCAATTATTCATCTCCTAAATTAATTTAGGCAAAAATTAATGTTCCAATTTATTGAAGAAAAAATTGGAACATTACAGTCCTCCCCTCCCAAATGTTTCTTGTCCCCAAGCAACTGTAAGGATAGAACTGAAGAATCTCCACTCAAGGCATGGAGTCTGAAATATAATGAGGAACATCTCCCTCATGTGGATCCTCCATCCCCAAGCAATCATCCAAACAAAATGAGCCACCTCCCAACAAGGCGACTCCTGAAAATCTCCTTCCACCTCAAGCTCCGGAAATGAAGGTGGGATGAAAACCTGAACTTGGAAAGCATCATAGCTTACCCCATGCTGTCCTTCTCTCCACTCATGACAAGTGTAGATTTGGTGTTGATCCTGGGCTTCAAAAGTATTTCCATCAAATGGCAAAGTGAAGAACAATCCTCCAAAGAATGCTCCTCCAACAATGAAGAACAAGCTGGCCCAAAACAATCCATCCATGATGAATAGGAAAAGATCATCATAGATCATCCTAATGAGAATTTTTCTGAATTTTTTACATAATGATACATTATGCAAACAATATCTCAAGAGGACACAGCACAGTTTCATCCACTGCAACTTCAAAAAATTACATGGCAAGCAATGTACAAGATCCATCACATCTCCTAGTGGATAGTAAATGGCTGAATAATACATGACCAAAAACTTGCCCATGAATATACAATGGATGTCTATCAAGTCCATGGTCTACCTTAAAAGAGAACACATATGTAGTATTGGTGGCCATACCTCCTCCCATGCTCCCATTAGAACATGTAGTGCATAAACTGTGAGAATGTTTCTCATTCAAGGACACATCCAACTCATGTGTCTCCCTCATAATCATGCCTCCCATAAAAATATGATATATATCAGAAAATGAAGACATGATCAGCAGAAAAATGAAGAAAATGCTGAAGATTACAAGTGACGCAAGAAGATCCCAACAGCTTTCCAAACAAGTACAACACAGTTTTACAATTTGCTGCTTGATAAAAGTACATGGAAAAATGTTTCTTTCTACATGGTTAATCATGCATGTCTTCATGTGATGCATGTTGTAGTGCAAAAAATGAACATACATGTGATGATAAAACATTTTCCCAAGGACACAAAAGAGATGGCTGCCTTCATCATGTAGATTGGCGCAATAAAACTCATGGAGCAATGTGACAAGCTTGCCCCCTTGTGAAGCAATGCACTGCATAAGAATGGTAAGAGTGTGAAAATTAATGAATGTATAAAAAAAATTCTCACCATATGCTGGAAGTAATATGGTACATGGGTCCATAAATGAGTCCTCCATAGTGTTTTGGCATGCTATGCAGAAGAATGAACCATATGCTGCAAGAAGACGCTTGGAACCCCAAGTCAAGAAGAACATGACATAGTGGTAGATGGCTCTATCATCATTACCTCCTCTCTGCTCGTCAAGTGCAACAAATATGAAATGATACTGGGACCTGTGGGTTATGGATCCACAAAATTTCCACTGGGCACACTTCATCCATAAGTCTCTGCTCCAAAGTGACAGCGCTGTGAGCTTATGCAAATAAGCCCCTGTCAATACAAAAATATGTTCTTTGAAATGCTCCTTGTCAAATATTCCTCCAATAATGCTGCAACAAATATGGAATACTTGCCAAGATGGAAGAAATTCCAAATCATCTAAGACCAAGGAGATAATGCCATCTCCTCCTCCTGCAACATCATGCAAAGTGTGAGAGCAAATCTGCTCTTGCTCTCCCAGAAACAAGCAAAGCAACAAAATATTTTGCTACCTCCCCATAACTCCATCATACCAATCATGTGATGAAGACATAATGAATGATATGAGTATCATATCAACACCATGCATCCATACTCTTTGCTGCTCAATGATGCAAGTATCCATCCTCTTACTCTTAGGAAGAGTGTTTTCCAAGTGATGGCCAAACTCTTTCAAGAGTAACCAACGTAACCAAGCCTCCTGCTGCGTGGTATCATAGATCTGCAAGTAGCCCCCTAGCTCCTTGCTCATCAACCACATCCACTCAATCACTTTTGGATTCCTCCTTCTTCTCCTTATCTTGGTACTCCCCCCATGAGGGCTACCATCCTCCCAAATCAAATTCCTGTCTTGGCACTTCATGGGATGTTGGAATGCAATCTTCTCAAGGATCAATGAGACACTATCAAGACCCAAATAGGTGGTAGGAAAAAACCTCCCATCATGATGTGTGTGGCTCAAGGGATGTCCAACACAAGTATGAGAGATGATATCCATCCTAGGATGTCCTCCATCTTCTATTTGCTCTTGTGAGAAAAGAAGCAAATCTTTGCACTCCATGGTGTGTTGAAGTGCACCTCTGATGAGATCTCTCCTTGAGACCTCCCTCTCATCCATAATCTTCCAAAACCAATGTGGTATTGGATCTGAAAGTATAATTTCCTCTTTGAGCTGAGAGGAGCTCATTGAGAAAGTGTCATCTTGAAGGGAGAAAGGGTTTATTACTCCAAGATGTCTACCATCAATCTTCAAGGTTTCAAACCCCAACCTCCAATGTCATGTACAAACCAACAATGGCTCATGAGAATCATGGTTTGATTCCTTCTTGAGTGTTTCGATGTTGCACAGTGCAGTGCAACCAAGCTTCTCTATAGTAGCAATGGGATTTGACCCTTGGTCATTCAAAAGAAAATCTCCACAATTTTCAAAAGAAGTTGTTGCAACAATAGATTGTGGAAATTATTTCATACCTTGATGTGCATTTGGAACTTCTTGTATGGCTGCAAGATTTCCTTCCTCAAAAGTGTTGGCTGCCCCAACTGTTGATGCATGTGGTTTCTCCTCCATGAGTGTGACAATGTTATCACAAGGCTCCTCAAGTGGTGATGTGATCCTTTCTTTCTTTGCCCCTTCATCATCAAAGGTTTTGATCAACCCTTGGATAAAATTTGCAAAATTTCTCACCCTTTCATGGCTCAAGTGGCTACTCCACCAAACATAGGCTTCACCCTCCAAGTGTAGCGCTGAGATTTCAACAGCTTCTTTCTCTGCTACAGGATGTAGTAGGAAAAATGCCTCCAACTTTCTCACCCAAGTTCTTGCTGGAGATAACCCATCATAAGTAGACAACATAAATATATTGCATTTGATTTCTCTCCTGCTACATGGTCTCTTCTCTTCCTTCTGCTGGATGAAATGAGGAAAATCCAGAGTCTCCTTGAAGGCTCTAGGTTGAGATCTATACTCAATAAGGTAATCACTTAGAATCTGATAATCAAAGTGTCTTCCATGCTCAATGTCTTCTTCTTGATGAGAATAGGAAGTGCATGGTACTTCCTCTTCTTCTTCTTCAATCTTCTTGACCTCCTTGGAGAAGTATCCTCTGGATTTGAACACGGATGAGAATAAAGTCATCTTCTTCAACATTCTGATCTTCTTGGCGAAGACTCACAGGATGAGACAAGAAAGTTGCTTCGAAACCACTGTAATGTTCCTTTTTCAGAAATATCACAAGTCTATTCTAGAGATAGATTGTGGGGGCATTTTCCAGATATGTCACCTTTGAACAAAGGATGAGATCTAGAGGCTACCTGGCCCTTCACAGACTCTGTCTATAGATATGTGAAATATTCCTCCTCAGGAATTTCCCAAAGAGTGGGAATGAAACAAATGTATGAACAGACAATAGATCAACAACATTATTTTAATAGCTGTGAGACAAGAAGATGTAGATATAGCCAAGAATGATATTATAACAGCAAAAAAGTACAAGTTCTTGAGGGAACATCAACTCAAGAAAGGAAATGCAAGCCTCAACAATACATGTACATGAATATGAAAGAACATTGCTATTTCTGCATAAACCCAGGCTATGAGGACACAGTCTATGATAGAATACTACTGCAAAATGATGTAAATACATGAATATGACAAAATATGGCTCAAATAAAATAGGGGAGCAAAGCTCTAACCCTTAGAAACAATAATACATCAATCCTCCAAAGGATTGGCTGAAATATACAAAATGGCAAAAATGCCGAAGTAGCTGGGCAGCTACTGCAACTCAAATCTGGAACTGGATGTAGAAGGTTGAATATGATGAGCAAAAAAAAGGATACCTTCTCCAATGGATCTCCAAAGTGAAAGGCTGATCCTTACACTTGAGATCTCACCCTCCTATCGATCTGCAAACCCTCACTGCAGATACTCCATGAAAATAACGTAGTCACTAAGACGGACTGCGTAGTGAGTGGAATAGAACACTTTGTCCAAGTGCCAAGATCTACAAATGAGATCTCAAGCTTCCAATCTGATCCTCCAAAGGCAAGAAAGACTCTCCCTCTGAAAAACAAGAAATGGAAGAGGTGTTGTGGAGTCTCCACTGCAACACCCTACAACACAGTATTATGCTGTTGCAGCAATAACGTTGTCCTGGAGGAGGATGCTTTGGCCTTCAGCCAAGAGATGTGGAAAATGAAGAACCAACCTTCAAGAGGCCTCTTAATAAGGTGAGGAAATCCTAAACAAGAGTTTCTCGGCAATTCTTGCTAAACAATAGAGAATGCACAATGTCCGAATAGACATGAAATCATAAACATATGCATGAATGGAAATGGCTCTCCTCCTCTCCATATATAGCAAATGAAGGATCTCCATGGGCCCTACTTCGAATTAGGTTTTCCCTTCCTCTAGAAGCTTCCCTCCTACGTTGTCATGTAGTTCTTTCCACCTCATACCCTGCGCTGGTTGACTTGGTCAAACCTCTTTGAAAATATCTCCTTTCACACATGAGGGTGTGAAATCTGGTTCCATGGTCGATCCATTTTCATACTAGAGGGATTTTATTTATGTTTTTATTATCAATTGGGCCTCCTTACCCAATTATTCATCTCCTAAATGAATTTAGGCAAAAATTAATGTTCCAATTTATTGAAGAAAAATTTGGAACATTACATAATCATAGTCAACATTATATGCTCCTTCTTTATTGAAATCCAAGGAGGAATGTTATTGTTGAAAGCAAAAATATTCCACACTGATTAAGTAGACCTAAGCTCTCCGAATGGATTAACACCATCAACTGCCAATGAAAGCCTAACATTACGAGGTTCATTTTTAAAATCTACATATTTTTCCTCAATTTCCCTAAATGTAGAACCATCTACAAGCATTCGAAGAACACCATCTCCACTTCTATTCTTTGAATGGTAATCCATAAACTTTTCTATTATCTTACACCTAAAAATTCTCTGCAAACGTGGAATTATGGGAATATGATGAAGAACCTTTTGAGGCACCTTTTTTGTTAGTTGATCGGTTTGATATCTATTGGTACCACATTTTAGACATTATGTTTTCGATGCATTCTCTCTGTAATAAATAATATCATCTTTAGGAAATGCATCCATATTGTTATATTCCATTCTAAAGGCTTTCAAAATAGCACGTAAATCTCGATATGTGCGAGGTAAAGTATTTGGCGATGGTAACGAAAATTCACCCAAAAATCAACAAGATAAACAAAAACTAGTTAATGTAAAGATTATTAATCATATATCAGTATTGAATTATTATTTTACACATTTATTACAACTATAAAAAGGGGAAAATAATCAACATTTACAGATATGTGATCATATATACATATTTCATACCTTAGGATCTGTGTCATACATCCGTTCGAAAAATTATTCATAACCTTTAAGTTCACCAGCAACAATGTAGTGGAGAGAAGAATTGCATTTGAGTGTTCAAAAAGTCGTTCATTTGACATTTCAATCATAGGTACATCATAAACACCATCATCATCTAACTCACCATACAAGTCTTGGAGCATTTTATTTGTCCCATCATTGTGAACTATGTCATTATTGTCATCATCTACCTCCATGGGATCATTAACATCATCTTCATCATTTGCTTCATGTTCTTCACCTTGTACAACATCATTTCTAGTACTACTATTTGTTGCAATATTCTCTTGTGGTGCAACATCATATAATCTACTACTATTTAGCTGTGGAAGTTGGTTCTACAAAAATATGGGGGGCAAATGTGCCTTTATAAAATTTACAAACAATCATTAAACATTAGTGCGCATATAAAAAATATTAAAATAATATAAAATTTTACTATATAATCAAAATGAAGATATATATATATATATATATATATATATATATATATATATATATATATATATATATATATATATATATATATCTTGCTAATTGATTACCACAGGATTATAGTCATTCGATCCACGATCAATGTGCCTATATTTCTTACAATGTTTTGTTGTTGTCACTATTAAAAATCTAACATTACTTCTCAAACAAAATTTTTTGCAAAGGAAATAAAATTTACCATCACCCATTTCACCCCCTTGAATTTGTTTTCCACCTATAATTTTTTCTACCATTGGTGCAAATTATCCTATAAACAAAAAAAATAATTATGTTTTTTTACTAGACAAAATATTGTATACCCTTTTTGAACTGTCGCTACTACAGTAAAATTTGTCGCGATTATAGAAAAGTTGTCAGAAAACATATTTACAACGTGCCCTATATATTTGAAATAAACCGTCGCTATTGAGACGCTAGTTGAAAAAGTCAAATTTCACTTTGTCGAAGGGAAAGTGACCATTTCACGATCATATTTTCATATTCGTCAATATATCGACGCACATAACATGAACGTCACTGTAGCAGCGTTGTCTTATATTGCTGTCTCTATTGTGACACCCTATCCAGGTGTGTCGAAATAGCGATGTTTTTTCATAGTGTCCCAAAAGAGACAATGTCGCCATCAGCATCACAAGAGTGAAACCGCGTGGAAGGATTAAAAAAATTGAAAAAAATTGAGAAAATTTCCAACAATAAGTCAAAACCGTCGGAACTAAAGTGTCAGAAAATTGACCATATGTACTAGTGCCTTGTTCAAAGGGTTATTAATGTTATGATACACCTGAAGTAGACACACTATAATTTAATAATTTAATGATTCAATTGTTAATATTGGATTAAAAACAAGGTTGATCACTTGTTAGTGGTTTGTTTTCACAACTAAACTCTCACTCCCTCTTCTTCTTGAACTCTTATTCATTTGATTGTATATTTGTAAGATGCTCCCAAATAGTGGATATTCGAAATTTGCATCTCTAGATGGATTTTTGTGGCATTTAAGGTTGAAATTCCTTTCTAAGTCTTAGATGCCAAGCTTTGTATATAAGCTATGGAATACATCCAAATGTACCACACGGATTGACCTTGACCATGAGGGAGTTATGTTCCCCCATTAGGTAGAGAGGATAGTTTCAAATAGGGGATTCTAGGGTTGTACTCTACTATAGATTGATGAAAACTATTGGTTGTCCTCTACTACAACTTGTTAACAATAGATGCCTTGACCACCACCTATCCTTAGTATGGAAATCATGTTTCAACAGGGAGAATGTAATATTCTCTTTATATAAAAATATATTAACATGAAGTACCCTTTTATGGAACCTTTGTAACTATTTACATGAAATCCAGAAGATTAATCCAACATTTGAACTTTTTGTCTCTTGAGGGCTTCCCGGAAAACCTTTCAATGGAATTCATTTCTCTTGGTTTTTTTTTGCAATCTGAACTTGTTTGAGCTCGTGTCGAGGAAGGTTCTGCATGGGTATTATGTCTATGAGAGAGGATATGTCTAGCATGCTCATGTGCCAACAACCAAATAACTAAGAAAGCATAAGAGAGGATAAACCATTATTTGATCCACTATTGTAGGAAAATAATACAAGAATCAAAGAGACTTTTTTGTTATGAAATGGATTTTATACATGATGGATAAGAAACACATGATGATAAAAGAAATTTATTAATTTTGATGTTTTAAATCCTTATTAATGTTATAGTTAAGATAATACTTAGTGAGATATGACTTGTTGCAAATCAATTAAGAATTGTTGAAGGGTCTATTACTAACTTGAGTAAGTGTAACTCAGTTTTAATCTCTCATCTGTTGCTTACGATTTGTTTTCATATCTCTTGCTTGGTTAATGATCAAATGATTGTGCCAGTTTGGAATGGTAACCATTCGATCCGTCTTCTATGCTTAGAGTGGAATTAGAAATTTAAAGAGTTTGTTTATAAATGGTCTCCTAGAAAAGGACTTTTTCATGAAATTAGGGAAACATAGAAGTGAAAATCAGTTTGAATTTTGAGACTAATACTCTTATAGCATGACATCTTCAGAAAAAAAAAAAAAAAAAAAAAAAAAAAAAAAAAAACTCAACTGTTTCATCCTTGCCACAGAGAGAACACACAACATCTATTATACCTTCTTTATAAATCCTTCTCTTAACAAGAAATCCTTGCTAGAGAAGAAGCTACGCCCAAATTTTAATTGGAATCTAAACCTTAACACTAAATTGAATTAAATATTTTTACTTTGATTTAGCTAGATTTAAACTAAGCATCAAGCTACTATGTCACATTTATTTTATTATATTATTATATAAAATAATAAATTTACATCCAAATAACTTATTACACACTATAAAATAATTTATTTTATATAGGAAAAACCCACTCTTTACAAATCAAATTTTATCTTAAATTATAAATGTCAACAAGATAAGCATGACTCCCATCTATTTATAGACATTGACTCTCAACTCAAAACATTAACACAACCTTTTTTAATAAACATTCACTCCACCTCTTCAAAAGCACTTAGTGCAAACTTAGAAGATGAAAACTCTAAATTGTCACATTTATAGGCTTTAAAAAAAAAAATCTTCAAAAACGTTTAATAAACATAAAATTCACCTCTTCATAAACACTTACTCCCCAATTAAAAGATGAAAATCCTAACCTGCAACCTTTAATGCGGGCTTTGAGGCATTCAATAAGGAAAACCCATATTAAAATTAGAAAATTAGGGGCTATGTACATGAAAAATTGTTTGAATCTCTGAGAAGGAAATCTGAGTGTCAAAAATGGTGCCTTATGATGCTTATAATCATCTCGGGTGGCAATTTTTTTAAGCAGAGTCAAAGGAGAAAGGGATTGAAAAGGGGAAATCCTTCAATCGGACTTATGCCCTAGAAAATAAATATATTCAAAGACAAAAATCACCATATTAGCTCCTACCCAAGCCATTCAAATTAACCCCACATCCCTTCTTGGTTTCAATGAAAATTAGTTTGGAATCTACAAGTAGAAGTTGTAGAGTTGTACAACAAGAAATTGACGAAAATGGCGACCAGGTCGTTGATGTATCTTCCATGTGGAAATAAAATTTAAAAACCAACTTTACCATATTAAATTATGTTTTAATAGACTATAGAATATGAAATTCGATTCAGGGAGGTTTTGTCCTCAACTGGAAAAATTGTTTACAATCAATTGTAAACTTAATAGACATGTGTTGTAGCCTCTACAACACCACCCAAAATTTTTGGTACATTAAAAATTTCGGGTCCCCCTCTGCTCGCTTTTCCATTAGGGTTTTGACCTGGCTAGTATCCAGTGACATCCCCGTGACCTATTCCCAGCCCCTCATAGACCTTCTCACCATCATGAGGAGATACTTTCGCCACAACCACACCGTGTGTGGGGGGGGGATCATCATGCATACACTCAAAGAGAAACTTTTATGTGTATTAAGTATATTCATTAGAAGCCTTTTCACCATGGATAATTCAGGAATTCTTTTTGGACACTTCACCAAGCACATGTAAATTATTTGGGGGCATCATTCTCTACAGGGTAACTGTAAACTAATTGATATTATGATGTTTCATACAGGTCAATCCCATGGATGATATACCCAAAAATTTCATCACCACACTGAGGGAAAGAAACGAAAGCTAAACAACAAGGCCATAGTTACGAAACATGACACTTTCATCCACATGCCCCCTGCCCATGTGGGGATGAGACTTAAGGCTACAGTTGAAGACCTTGTTAAGGCGGATGGAAAGGATGCGCCAACAAGTGAGGGGGAGGAGAAAGTGAACATCATTTTCAAATTGAGGATGTTGTGGTACATGTTTATCCAAATAAAGAATAAAGGGAAGAACTTTTCATGTTGCTGATGAAACAACATTCTTCATTGATGTACATCAAATACTTAGAATCATTTCATTGGGAGATGTTCATACCTTGTGCCATCATCGACTGCGCCTTTTAGAATAGAAGTTTAGTCTTCATCTATGCTAAATGTAGACATATAATTCATAGCTCAGAAGAGTGCACCCCATTGTGATTTTTACAAGGTTAGAAAAGTTGATACCTTGATACAGCACTCGGCATGCATGAACCAGAAGCATTTGCTGCGTTTTATCAAATCTAAACTGTAGGAAGAACCAGATGAGGTAGTTATATTCTGGGATAGCACATATCTCACCTTAAAGGAAGTTTTTGAAATTCCTACAAGGTATGAACTCAATGTTAATCTCCTGGATGTACATGCAGACAAGAATACATTTCACCGATTTTATAAGTCTAGTCTGAAGTATAACCCATGTGGAAAAAGTAGACTCTGAAAAATTTCCTAAAGCAAGACAATCTCATTCAAGGTTGTTTTCTTACTGAGCTATCAAAAAAAGTATGTTCTGATCTATAAGAAATTAAATTTGAGATGGCAGAATATAGGGTATCTAGTTATGAAAGGAAACAAAGCGAATGAAACCAGTCGGCAAGTGGTTTTGTTAACAATGAGACATACAGTGAAACTTACATCTGGTTAATTTAGTTTCCTCAACTGTACAATGTTTACAAATGGATATGACTTGCTCCATCTTTTCAAAATACTTTGGATAACATATTCATTCCTCTCTTTGAGGTTATAGTTGATCCAAGTTCTCATCCTCAACTACACATCTTCTTGAAACAGGTGTTTGGCTTTGGTAGATGATGAAAGTAAACCTGAAAGGCATCCCACAAAGCAAATGCTAACCCTAGCTCAATGGACACATGATTTTGATCCTGCTTGTTCATATCATCCTTACTATTTTTATGCAAATTTGTACACACTCTACAAGCTTCATGAAAGTAATGACAACAATTAAACTTCGTCCTCATTATGGCAAGGCTAGTGATATTGATCACTTGGCAGCTGCATTCCTATTCACTGACAATATTCCACATGGAAATAATCTTAGGAAGCCTCTTGCTTTGCAATATTTATTTTATCTTTCCCAGATTGGCATGGCCCCATGTTTCCCTTTCAACAAGCGATCCATTGCAAATCCATTTGACAAAAGAACCTCTTGTGGGGGAATACAGTGTTGTTGTTCAGATTTGGAAGCTCAGTGCTTGTGATATTTGTGAAAGTGCTCACAGGCCAGGATTCTCTCATTCGTGGGAGTCTCATTGGGATAGAAGGAAATATTACATCAGAGGCCCTAAAGGGAATGACATACATAAGACAAATGTACCTCATATGTGAGTCGAATTTCGCCATGAAGTCGGAAAAGGAGAAAGGCGATAACTTGTTCAATGGGGGATCATATTTTTTAATTAAAAGAGAGATCCCATCCCACATGCATACCAAAGCCATAGATAGAGGAAAAAGGGAGGATTCCAACGACTACGCTTTACAAAACGTGTGAAAGGCCAGTGCACTTCAAAAGAAATGTGTGGGGAAGTGAATGAAGAAGAAGTTTGACATCAAAAGTACACAAGGACAGAAAAAGACATTGAGAAAACCTCTCATCGAGATAGCGTTGGCCCACTAATATGTATCTCTCGAGGCAAAGAAATTCATTTGTTTTTGTAAGGCTACTGAAATAATCAAAAACTTCCACAATATGTTGCTTCAAGCGTAGTTCCCACGTCTTATAAATCCAAAGCGCTTCAATATATGACTCCAATGCATCGGTGGAATCATGAGTTGAACTTAGGTACTTTCACTTATGGAGGGCCCGAGTTGGTTTATATTAAGGTATAAGAAAGGTTCGCATAGTTGCTCATTGTGGAATATAAAAGGGAGTCATGATACGACATAGTGATAAACATGTATCCCATAAATTGCACACCTTATTGGCAGCTCGAGGAAACAAATTTCGTGAAAATATTGGCATGTAATGAATGCCTGTGCATTGTGGTTGCGACTGCTTTGAGGTTGCGACTACGTTGAGGTTTAATCCTCATTGTCAAATCCATGTCCATTGGAAGCTCGTAAGAGAAGGAGGAGGCTTACACAGATCGTGGGGATGCACAATTACATGCTCAACGCACCTCGAAAACCCAATCACCCAGATGATAAAGCATGAATGGTCATGTCAAGGACGTATAGTAACTACATACAAGTTATTTTTTTCCTTTGAAAATTCACCCCTTTCAAATTTGATGAATTTGGGCAGCCATGTAGTTTGCAAGGCTAAGGGTAATGAAGATATCCTTGGGCGTTTTCGGTGAGGACCTCATGCAGGTGATGGGTCGATGCTTCATGCTACTCCCATAATGTCACCTTATAAGGTGTGTGGCCACACTGGTCAACAGGTTGTAGTCCAGGTCCTCGATTCATCATTCATAGGCACGACCGCACCAAGAACGCGACTGATCGTTGGGTTGCAAACTAACGGAGCGAATGTAATTTGCGACTTGGGTGGAGTTGCAACTGTGCGACCTTCACGGGGGAAAATTTGAAATTAAAATCACTTTCGTGTTATCCTTCTGGGTCACTAAGTCGTAAACTGATGGAGTGAACATAATATGCGACTTGGGTGGAGTTGTAACGATGGGACTTTCACGGGGCTACATTTCAAATTAAAAGCACAATCACGTTATCCCTCCGAGTCGCTGAGTCGCGAAATTGATGAAACGAATGAAATATGTGTTTGAGTTGGAATTGCGACTGTGCGACCTTTGTGAGGTCACATCTCACATTAAAAACACCAAGTCGCACTATTGCTGAGGTCGCAAGACCTCGCCTCAAGAAGGCAGCAGGAGTTGTGACCTCGTAATTTAACAATCCTGCGACCTATGAATTTCATGCTCTGTGTGCACACACTGAGAGAGACGTCCAATGATGTCTGGGGAAGGAACATGATGAGTGGCATCACCGTGCTTCCAAAAAATCAGACGTGTCAACTGGTAGGCTCGTGGGAAATTTCAAGGGCTGGAAACTCTTGTTCGAAGGATCGCTTCCTATATTTGATAAAATCACATTTCTTCTCCATACTTAATCATTATTCTCATGCATTCATAGGATTAACGATCAGATTAAACCCCATTTCAAAGGGCCTCCCCCTTATTGATATCTCGGCGCAAACCTTTTGAACATGGGGGAGGTACCATTTAGCGCATATCGCGGTTTACATTGTGGAGAACATAAGGAGGGCGTAGTCTCAGTTAACACTCCCCCTCTAATGGGTTCTAGACCAACAGGAAGTAGGAGCTAATATCAGCAAGAAGAATCTCTGCCCCAACCTGCAAGGTTGATGGCTCTGATGACAGAGGAATTATAAAATGTTGAAGGTTCAACTGTTTATCCATAAGGGCGTCATATTTTTCTTTCCAAAGGTTCCTGATACGAGATTAAGAAGTCAATGTTTTGCTACCGAATTTCGATCTAGGTTCACGAGGAAGGGATGAAAGAAATCCTCTTATTCCCTCATTCCCAAGAAATATTTAGAGAATATTTTCATTTCTGATAATGAGGACAGGGGCATCGTTAGCTTCAAAGCTTGTGAGTTAGGATCTCCAGATGTCACCTGCATTTACCAAATAAACCCCAAATTTGAAATACGTTGCTTCACAGTGGGAGCTGAGTGCATTGTCAACCTTAGACCACTATGGTCGTGGAAGAAGCGGTGTTTCATAAAAATGTGTATCTATAATATGATTGGAATTAATGAAAATGCATCATCGACTGTGTAACAAAAGACAATCAAAAACTTAAATATATACCTCCTTTATATGGCTATTGGATTCTTATTTGGAGGTAGTCAACAACCTCAGCTGGGTCTAGAACTTCAAGAGTCAAAGATGTGGAAGGACTCATCTCATCAAGGTCCCTCCCCTCATTTAGAACTGGTCATTATTTATTTTCACCGTTGTGGCAAGTCATTTGGTGGATTTAACATGCAAGGATAATTTAACTATGTGCACTAAGCCCTTAGTGAAGTGTGAGCAGAAGTTCCGTGTCTGTACCCGCATTTTATAAATTCATTTCTACATGGTGCGATGTTCAAAGAGGATGAGGGGGCATCATGTCTCATCAACCGATCCACCCTTATGAATTAACAGCTACCAAAACAAGTTAAACTACAGATCCACATTTGGCACTCAGTCTATAGCAATACCAACATACATTACACTGATTGAAGAGGCGCAGGGAAAGCCTACATGAGCCATTCTCTCTGATGACACAGTGGCACAACACTTGACCACACAGGGGTCTAAATTTATCGTTTTCACTCTTGAAATTAATTAAATACGCTTCTAGCATGATTATTATTCAATCATGAAGACATGTATCCTATGTTATGTGATTGAAGGTGGAAGCTTTTGGTTTGCACGAAGAGACAGAGTTTTTCCTAGTAAGCAAGGGGGTCCTTTTCAGAGCAAGTGGATTCTCATGAATCCCTGAGAAAATCACTCTAAGCCCAAAGGAACCTGGTCAAGTTCACGAGACAGAGATGCAAGAAAAGGAACCTTGTCGCGAAACCCAGATATCATCAAAAGAAGAACACAAGTCGCAGATTGCTGAAGGTCGCAGGTCGTATATTTTCCCAAGGTCGCAAGTCGCAGCTTGTTCAAAGTCACAAGTCATGGATTTCCCAAGGTCGCAAGTCACAGATTGACCAAGGTCGTAGGTCGCAAATGGCCCAAGTTGCAAGCCAGCCCAACAGTCAGGAAGACCAAGAGTCAAGGGCAACTCAAGAGTCATCTCAGCCTATTTGTACAACTTTGAGAAAGGGTTCAAGGAATTTTTAGCTCAACAATAAAAGCTAGGATGATGGAGGAATCGTTGCTAGAGAGCTAAAGGCACTCAGCTCTTGGTACCAAGTAGAGAGAGAGTTAGCGAGGCTAGGGTTTGTATCATGCATTGAGATGAATAGCCCATGTCCCACTATTGGGTTTTGATGAGTTGTAAACATGTATTCGACGTTGCAGCAGCATTAATAATGTATTCTCCTTTCTGGCATTGATTCACATGCTCATTTGTGGTGATAGTACTAGCTATCTAGTACTTCATTATGTTGTACATTTTCTTTCGTGCATGCCATTGGCTGTGAACTTTTCTCAATGGTTGTATGTATTTTTTCTTTTGGATTAGTGTTTATTTGTCTATGCCACGACAATGATCTATTGTGAACTACTTGGAAGTTAACTTCCGGCGTGTTTTCTTTCATGTATGTTTGACTGGTTTTTGGCTCACTGATCCAAGTTACGACATATCCCCTTTTATTTTTGCTGCTTAGACTTGCTTGCATCTTTGTTTATGGTTCGTTAATATTGGGCTGATTTTGCTTCACTGATTGGTCATTTCATCTTTGCCTCTGCTCCATCAACTTCTCATCCGACAACCAAGAGTGGAAACAATTATGGCAGAAGTTGGGCTCACATACCAGATGGGGCTCCTATCCCAAATGGTGTGAGGTCTAATTGGGACCTTTCACTGAGGAGACCCCCCTTGTTGTCGGTATTACAATTTTTCCCGTCAACAAATTGGCGCTAGAAGGAGGGCCAGATGATAAGATGAGCCCTTAGAGCTTGTAGTTAGTCTCATATTTGTAATGGCTCGCCCCTAAATCATTCTCCTGAGATGTTTATCAAATTTATCTGGTTCTTGATGCTCAATCCCCGATGAAACTATGTATCACTTGTCCTAGTTAAAATTTGACGGTGAAAACGGAGTTTCCATAATCGAGCACCTTTTGGATTTCTGTGAGTTTTGTGAGTGTTACGAAATTGACGACAAGGAGTTGGCTTGCATGATTTTCTCCCTCACTCTCGAAGGTCGCGTTGAAAAATGGTGCCGAACATTTCCAGCAGCTTCCATCCATTCATTCGAGTAGCTCGCCGGTGAATTACAACAAGATTTTCACATGTACGATTTTCAAAATGTATTAACAAGATTAAATGAGATCAGAATGAAACCTCAAGAATCTCTAGAGGAGTTTTCTACTAGGTTTGTTCATTTTTTTCTTGAGTTCCCTGAAAGGGATGTCGATTGGACATATTTAATTGAACAGTTTTGACACATGGTTTTCATTTCCCTAGAACAATTTCAATCGACAACCAAGCATGATCCTAGTGATTGTTATGATGATCTTCAAGTTGCCAGTTGTTGAAAATTTGTCCCTAAATATTTCACACAACCTGACAAATCGGAGCTTGAAAAGCATATTGGCCTAACATCTCTCCCTGTCAATGAAACCTATCTCAAGGCCACTGAATGTTTGCCCAGATACGATTCTAAATCTCATTCTCAAAATAATAATAAATTGAGTCTTGTCCTAGGAAAAGTTGATTTCCTTACAAAATCATTGGACCGTGATAGGCATGCAGGGTCATTGTTTTCTCTGGATGACATTGATGTGCGAAATGAAGGTCCTTGCACGGTTGATACCCCCCCATCTGAATCATTTCATCCATTATTACCTGATTTATTTCATAGGTCTGCCACACCAGTAATTTCTTCAAGTCATTCAAAATGTTCTTATACTAGTATTGGCGACAATCATAAGCACATAGGTGGTGTTTCATAATCACACTACGAAATTGATGAATCTCTTATGCCTGATCTTTTTCATCCATAATCTTTAAACAATTAAATGAGTGATTTCCTATCTTAGCAACCTCGAGATGCTTCTTTTATTGATTCATCCTAATTGCTAACCCAAGGGGAGCCTAACATGCCAGGTACCCAACCTGATCAAATTAATGACCCCGATGATCACTTCTTATCTAAAAACATATTATTTCACACCTCTGATAACTGCCATTCGCATCTATCTATCGACCATCTGAAGCCACCAAAATTCTATGATCCACTCTGTGATAATTCAGGGACCCTTCAGGAAATCGAAGCAATTCAGTTTTTGCTGTCTGTTATCTCACATTCTCACGATCTTGGTGAGACCCCTGAAACAAGTCAAACTAGGGTTTCTCAAAGTAAGGATTCTAAAATGACAGTTCCCATATATCATACTCCTCTCAGCACAACCATGCCAGATTTCAGCTCATCTCATCAAGCCTACCATTCAAGTGATGCTTCTTTAAGCACATCTTCCTATCCCCTAACAGCTGATATGCAACAATTGATATGTCCTAATTTATTCACTGGAAGGAAAACACCGATCATTGTCTCTAATCCTTTCAGTTGTTGCCCAGCCCATGCCAGTTGCATTTAGGTAGAAGCGTGTGATGTTTGGAAAACCTCTCTACTGCCTGAAAATATTTCGGTCAATTCACCCCATCCTGGGAAATCTAAAAAATCTGATACATTGGATTGTCAATCTGCCAGTGCGCAAATATTTGGCCGAATTAATAATGAGCATATTAACGATTCTCCAATCACCACAAATAATGATCACATCCATTTGCCAGTTGATCTCACGAAACTGTCAAAGTTTGGAAGCCCCTTGCTCGAAGGTCTGGAGTTTGTCCACGATGGCAAGGAATTTCAGCCTCCACTGAAGTTTTCTTTGGATCCTCACATCCTCGACGGAACCCGGGGACAACTTCGAACTAGGGTTTTCAAAATTAGGGTTTCTACACTTGGATCCACAAGAACCTCGGATTCACCTGGCAGATGCTTATTTTTTCCATCCCATCAAATTGATCATCCTCAACATCACGATGAGTTTGCTGGCTGGTTCGACGGATCCTTTTTGATGAATATACTTGCAAATAGGCAATGTCTTACCCTGCTTCCGTCAGACCTAGGGTTGTGCGTGGATGGACGTGTGTCATTTATAAATGATTTTAGGTTTCAGGAACATATTTTTGTGTATCAAGATGAAAGAAAGATTCAGCTTGCACAATCCATTCTAGCATGTTCTCTGGTAAGTAGCCATGACCTTCTTGTTGTTGCACATGTTCTTCAGGTAAGTATTGTTACTAGTGCATGATTTTGTATGCTGGCTCTGATTGCGAACATTGTTTTTTTTGCAGGGCAGGAACTAATGCAATGGCTGCACTGGAAAGTTGATTTCACATAACCCAACCACCTCTTTGGTTAAACTAGGATTTTAGGATTAGGCTAGCTAGGATCTGCTAATAAAATTTTGTTATTCAAGTTTCTAATTAGGTTTATTCGCTAAGGGTTTGCTTTATGGTTTAAAATTATGCTTGCTGTCTTTCCTTGCGGTCGGTAGTTTATGCATTATAATTTTCCATTTATTTTTCACTCATGATTTTTCAGTTTGCTTGTTGCTGCATAATATTTAGTTAATCGTTGCATGTGCTTTGCCTATTTTTTTCACCTGCAACTGGTTGGTCTTTCTCGCACATAGCATCGCATTGCGTCATAAGCCTTGTCTATTGCATCGTGTTGTACACTTTCTGCCTCACATCGTTTGCATCGGTCATTGAGATAACTGTGAAAGTTTCCATACAATTGTGTGAGTTCTCATTGAGCTTGAGGCCTTGAAGCCCTCGGCGCCCAGTCTGGCCTTCTTACTCCCTTTGCACAGTTTTAAAGCTGATGGGTTGCCTTCACCCTGCTACACGCATCGAAAAACCTAATAATCTTCCACACTTTCCTTGTCATAACTGCTGAAACCCTAACCCTATTGTTTGTGTGGGGTTGTAGTGGTTACCCCAAGAGGAAAATTCTCTCAGAATAGGTCATAAAATTCATGTTCTCAACATAATGCCTACAAGTCTAAATTCATTAGCCAAGGAGATATGAGCTGGTTTCTTGTAGGGAACCTTAACGAGTTTGAATGACCTATACCCGTAACCGGAGCCTTGTGCCCAGCATAGTCTCGAACATCTTAAGGATATGTTTTGCACGTTTTTCCTGGGGGTGGTAGGTGGGATGTGAAGGTTTGGCATGAGGGCAAACCCAAATCAGGATATCTTTCAGTTTCTAGCAAACAAGAAACAACCTCTCTTGCCCATAAAATAAGTTGGGATCCCTCATCTGCCCAATGTGAAAAATAAGTGCCATGAGCACATGAAAATAAGTGCTACAAGCACATGAAAAAATAAGGGTAAATGATTGAGAAAGGCTTCTTGTGCAGAGATATAATGCAATGAATCCACCGAGGTACTGACCAGGCTCGCTGGTAGCGGAGCAACGTTTGTGATTTCTTGAAGTGACTCTACCGGGGTACTGTCCAGGCCTGTTGGTAGCGGAGCAACACCAGAAAATTATTTTAAAATTCTGAATATAATAAGCCCACTGCCTTCCTCTCTATGTCATCAACCAACCACTGGAATCCATGCACTTCCACTTTGATGCATTCTGATTAACGAGACTTAGCTAAGGCACAAGGATTGGGCATATCTGTAAAGGTCGAAGCAATACCAAAAGGATACCCATAGAGCCTATTCATTTTTCTCTTGCATACCTATTTGGAATCAGACTATTGTTGGGACATTGATAGAGATGCTGGATTCTACTAGTGGTTCGCCATTTGTTGTAGCCGCTACAACACCACCCAAAATATTTGGTAGATTAAAAATTTCGAGTCCCCCTCTGCTCGCTTTTCCATTAGGGTTTTGACCCAGCCAGTAGCCAGTGACATCCCCGTGACCTATTCCCAGCCCCTCGTATACCTTCTCACCATCATGATGAGATACTTTCACCATATCCATGCCGTGTGTGGGGGGGGGGGATCATCATGTATACACTCGAAGAGAAAATTTTATGTGTATTAAGTATATTCATTAGAAGCCCTTTCATCATGGATCATTTAGGCATTCTTTTTGGACACTTCACCAAGCTCATGTAAATTATTTGGGGGCATCATTCTCTATAGGGTAACTGTAAACTAATTGATATTATGATGTTTCAAATAGGTCAATCCCACGGATGATATACCCAACAATGTCATCACCACAACGAGGAAAAGAAATGAAAGCTAAACAACAAGGCCACAGTCGCGAAACATGACACTTTCATTCACATGCCCCCTGCCCATGTGGGGATGAGACTTAAGGCTATAGTTGAAGACCTCGTTAAGGCAGATGGAAAGGATACGCCAACAAGTGAGGGGGAGGAGCAAGTGAACATCATTTTCAAATTTAGGATGTTGTGGTACATGTTTATCCAAATAAATAATCAAGGGAAAAACTTTTCATGTTGCTGATGCAACAAAATTCTTCACTGATTTACATTGGATACTTAGAATCATTTCATTGGGAGATGTTTGTACCTTGTGCCATCATTGAATACACCTTTTAGAACAGAAGTTTAGTCTTCATCTATGCTAAATGCAGACTGAGAATTCATAGCTCAGAAGAGTGCACCCCATCACGATTTTTACAAGGTTAGAAAAGTTGATACCTGGGTACATCACTCGGCATGCATGAACCAGAAGCATTTGCTGCGTTTTATCAAATATAAGCTATAGGAGGAACCAGATGAGGTAGTTATATTCTGGGATGGAAGATATCTCACCTTAAAGGAAGTTTTTGAAAGTCCTACAAGGTACGAAATCAATGTTAGTCTCCTAGATGTACATGAAGACAAGAATACATTTCACTAATTTGACAAGTCTAGTTTGAAGTATAACCCATGTGGACAAAGTAGAATCAGAAAAATTTCCTAAAGCAAGACAATCTCATTCAAGGTTTTTTTCTTACTGAGATGTCAAAAAAAGTATGGTCTGATCTAGAAGCAAGTAAATGCAAATGGTAGAATATAGGGTATCTGTTTATGAAGGGAAACAAAGCGAATGGAACTAGTCGGCAAGTGGTTTTGTTAACAATGAGATATACAGTGAAAGTGCCATTTGGTTAATTTAGTTTCTTCGACTGTAGAACGTGTACAAAGGGATAAGACTCGCTCCATATTTTCGAAATATTTTGGATAACATATTCCTTCCTCTCTTTGAGGTTACAGTTGATCCAAGTTCTTATCCTCAACTACGCATCTTCTTGAAACAGGTGTTTGGCTTTGGTAGATGATGAAAGTAAACCTAAAAGGCATCCCACAAAGCACATGCCAACCCCAGCTCAATAGACACATGATTTCAAGCCTGCTTGTTCATATCGTCCTTTCTATTGCTATGCAAATTTGTACACACTCTACAAGCTTCATGAAAGTAATGACAACAATTAAACTTCTTCCTCATTATGGCAAGGCTAGTGATATTGATCACTTGGCAGCTGCATTCCTATTCACTCACAATATTGCACATGGAAATAATCTTAGGAAGCCTCTTGCTTTGTAATATTTATTTTATATTTCCTAGATTGGCATGGCCCCATGTTTCCCTTTCAACATGTGATCCATTGCAAATCCATTTGACAAAAGAACCTCTTGTGGGGGAATATAGTGTTGCTGTTCAGATTTGGAAGCTCAGTGCTTGTGATCTTTGTGAAAGTGCTCACCGACCTAGATTCTCTCATCCGTGGGAGTCTCATTGGGATAGAAGGAAATATTACATCAGAGGCCTTGAAGGGAATGACATACATAAGACAAATGTACCTCATATGCGAGTCAAATTTCGCCATGAATTCGGTAAAGGAGAAAGGCGATAACTTGTTCAATGGGGGATACTTGGAGAAGAATAAGCTTCCCTTGTTGTAGCTTTGATCATATTTTTCAATTAAAAGAGAGATCCCATCCCACATGCATACCAGAGCCATAGTTAGAGGACAAAGGGAGGATTCTAACGACTACGCCTTACAAAACATGTGAAAGGCTAGCGCACTTCAAAAGAAATGTGTGGGGAAGTGAATGGTGAAGAAGTTTGACATCAAAAGTGCACAAATATAGAAAAATGCATTGATAAAACCTCTCATCGAGATAGCGTTGGCCACTAATCCATATCTGTCAGGGCAAAGAAATCTGTTTGTTTTTGTAAGGCCACCGAAATAATCAAAATCCTCCGCAATATGTTGCTTCAAGTGCAGTCTCCACATCTTATAAATCCAAAGCGCTTCGATATATGACTCCAATGGATCGGTGGAATCATGATTTGAACTCAGGTACTTTCACTTGCGGAGGGATCGAGTTGGTTTATATTAAAGTATAAGAAAGGTTCGCACAGTAGCCCGTTGTGGAATATAAAAGGGAGTCATGATACGACAAAGTGATAAACCTTTATCCCATAAAATATGCACCTTATTGGAAGCACGAGGAAACACACTTCGTGAAAAAATTGGCACATAATGAATGCCTGTGTGTTGTGGTTGCGACTGCTTTAAGGTTGTGACTGTGTTGAGGTTTAATCCTCATTGTGAAATCCATGTCCATTGGAAGCTCATACGAGAAGGAGGAGGCTTACACGCGTTGTGGGGATTCACATTTACACGCTCAATGCACCTCGGAAACTTGATCATGCAGCTGATAAAGCACGAATGGTCATGTCAGGGATGTATAGTAACTGTGCACAAGTTTTTTTTTTCTTTGACAATTTTCACCTTTCAAAGTTGATGAATTCGGGCACCGGCGTAGTCTACAAGACTGAGGGTAATGAAGCTATCCTTGGGAATTTTCGGCGAGGACCTCATGTAGGTGATGGCCCGATGCTTCACGCTGCTCCCATAATGTCACCATATAAGGTGTGCAGCCACACTGGTCAACAGGTTGCAGTCCAGGTCCTCGATTCATCATTGAGAGGCACGACCACACCAAGAACGTGACCGGTCGCTGGGTCACAAATTGATGGAGCGAATGTAATTTGTGACTTGGGTAGAGTTGCAACCATGTGACCTTCATGGGGGCACATTTAAAACTAAAAGCACAATTGTGTTATCCTTCTGGGTCACTGAGCCGCAAACTGATGGAGCGAACGTAATATGCGACTTGGGTGGAGTTGTGACCGTGCGACCTTCACGGGGATACATTTCAAGTTATAAGCACAGTCGCATTATCCCTCTGGGTCACTGAGTCATGAAATTGATTAAATGAATGAAATATACGACTGGGTTGGAATTGCGACCGTGCAACCTTTGTGAGGTCGCATCTCACATTAAAAACACCAAGTCACACTACTGCTGAGGTCGCAAGACCTCGCCTTAAGAAGGAAGTAGGAGTTGCGACCTCGTAATTTAATAATCCTGTGACCTAATAAATTTCATGCTCTGTGTGCACACACTGAGAGAGCCGTCCAATTGTGTCTGGGGAAGGAACATGACGAGTGGCATCACCGTGGTTCCAAAACATCAAACGTGTCAACTAGTAGGCTCATGGGAAATTTCAAGGAGTGGAAACTCTTGTTCGAAGGATCACTTCCTATATTTGATAAAATAACATTTCTTCTCCATACTTAACCATTATTCTCATGCATGCATAGGATTAACACTCAGATTAAACCCCATTTCAAAGGGCCTCCTCCTTATTGATATCTCGGCGCAAACCTTTTGAACATGGGAGAGGTATCATTTAGCGCATATCGCGGTTTCCATTGTGGAGAACATAAGGAGGGTGCAGTCTTAGTTAACACTTCTCCTTCAATGGGTTCTGGACTGACAAGAAGTAGGAGCTAAAATCAGCAAGATGAATCTCCACCCCAACTTGCAAGGTTGATGGCTCTGATGACGGAGGCGTTATAAAATGTTGAAGGTTCATCTGTTTATCCATAAGGGCGTCATACTTTTCTTGCCAAATATTCCTGATACGAGATTAAGAAGTCAATGTTTTTCTGCCAAATTTTGATCCAGGGTCACAAGGAAGGGCTACAAGAAATCCTCTTGTTCCCTCATTCCCAAGGAATATTTAGAGAATAGTTTTATTTTTGATAATGAAGACAGGGGCATCGTTAGCTTCAAATCTTGTGAGTTAGGATCTCCATGTGTCACCCATGTTGACCAAATAAAGCCCAAATTTGAAATACGTTGCTTCATGTGAGAGCTGAGTGCATTGTCAACCTTAGACCACTATGGTCGTGGAAGAAGCGGTGTTTCATAAAAATGTGTATCTGTAATATGATTGGAATCAATGAAAATGCATCGTTGACTGTGTAAAAAAAGAGTCAAAAACTTAAAGATATACCTCCTTTATATGGTCGTTGGGTTCTTCTTTGGAGGTAGTCAACAACCTCAGCCAGGTCTAGAGCTTCAAGAGTCGAAGATGTGGAAGGACCCATCTCATCAAGGTCCCTCCCCTCATTCAAAACTGGTCATTATTTATTTTCACCATTGCGGCAAGTCATTTGGTGGATTTAACATGCAAGGATAATTTAACTATGTGCACTAAGCCCTTAGTGAAGTGTGAGCAACAGTTCCATGTATGTACCTGCATTTTATAAATTCATTTCTACATGGTGCAATGTTAAGAGAGGATGAAGGGGCATCATGTCTCATCAATCGAGCCACCCTTATGAAGTAACATCTACCAAAACAAGTTAAACTACATATCCGCATTTGGAACTCAGTCCATAGCAATACCAATGGACATTACACTGATTGAAGAGGCACAGGGAAAGCCTACACGAGCCATTCTCTCTGATGACATAGTGGCACAACACTTGACCACACAGGGGTCTAAATTTATCATTTTCACTCTTGCAATTAATTAAATACACCTCTGGCATTATTATTATTTGATCATGAAGACATGTAACCTATGCTATGTGATTATAGGTGGAAGCTTTTGGTTTGCACGAAGAGCCAGAGTTTTTCCTAGTAAGCAAGGGGGTCCTTTTCAGAGCAAGTGGATTCTCACGAATCCCCGAGAAACTCACTCTAAGCTCAAAGGCACCTGGTCATGTTCATGAGACAGAGATGCAGGAAAAGGAACCTTTCCGCGAAACCCAGACATCACCGAAAGAAGAGCGCAAGTCGCAGATTGCTCTAGGTCACACGTCACAGATTTTCCCAAGGTCGCAAGTCACAGCTTTTTCAAAGTCGCAAGTCACAGATTTCCTAAGGTTGCAAGTCGCAGATTGGCTAAGGTCGCGGGTCGCAAATGGCCCAAGTCGCAAGCTAGCCCAATAGTCAGGAAGACCAAGAGTAAAGGGAAACTCAATAGTCATCTCAACCTATATGTACAACTTCAAGAAAGGATTCAAGGAATTTTTAGCTCGACAATGAAAGCCAGGATGATGGAGGAATCGTGGCTAGAGAGCTAAAGGCACTCAGCTCTTGGTACCAAATAGAGAGAGAGGTAGCGAGGCTAGGGTTTATATCATGCATTGAGATGAATAGCCCATGTCCCACTATTAGGTTTTGACATTGCAGTAGCATTAATAATGTATTCTCTTTTTCGAAATTGGTTCAAGTGCTCGTTTGTGGTGATAGTACTTAATTATGTTGTATGTTTGCTTTCATGCATGCCATTGGCTATGAAATTTTTCTCAGTGGTTGTATGTATGTTTTCTTTTGTATTATTTTTTATTTTTCTATGCCACGACGGTGATCTATTGTGAACTACTTTGCAGTTAACTTCCGGCATGTTTTATTTCATGTATGTTTGACTGGTTTTCGGCTCACTGATCCCAGTTATGACATATCCCCTTTTATTTTTGTTGCTTATACTTGCTTTCATCTTTGTTTATGGTTTGTTAATATTAGGCTGATTTTTCTTTGCTAATTGGTCATTTCATCTTCGCCTTTGCTCCATCATCTTCTCATCTGACAACCAAGAGTGGAAACAATTATGGCAGTAGTCGGGCCCACATACCGGATGGGGCTCCTATCCCAAATGGTGTGAGGTCTAATTGGGACCTTTCACCGGGAGACCCCCCTTGTTTTTGGCAGTACAATTTTGCCCGTCAACAACATGCAAGAGGAGCATTAGGATCTGGCAATCACAACACACAAAAGAACAATGCTCAAGCTTTAGGATTATGGTGTCTTGGAAATCACTATCAGAGATTCCAACACTCTCCCTTGTAAGTCATTCATGGCCTTAGAATAGATGCCAATGAATTTGTATTATTTTTTTCAATTCTAAAATCAATATGATTTATTTTAAATAAAATGTGGAAAGGCTAACACATTGTTTCAATTATATTCATGTTGAATTACCAAAGGAGTCTTGGTTTGCTAGATAAGTTAGGGACGATCCATCCACTAGGTTTCCATTTTGGTTATAGTTCCTGCTTCCTTATCTGAATGATAGTGGAAATATGGGATTACATGCAAGTCCTAGGTGGATTTGTTAGAATACGTAACTTATGGGAATCCATATAAAAATGGATGAAGCTAGGGGCAAGTACTGACATATCGCGACAGAACAAGTAACTGTTGTCTGGGTGACTATGACAGAACAAGTTACTTTACCACCCAAGCCTAAAGGAAATCCATGTGATGGAGTGAAAAACCATATTTTGGAGGCAATGAGGGTGTAATGAGCATAATCCACTTGATCCATGAAACCATTTTTAAGCTCCTTTGTTTAGGAAATTACGTGATCGAGGTTTGTTGGTTGCATGCAAGTTTTTTTTTACAATTATGTCTAAATTGGACCTGTGATATTTTTGCATGGTTGTATTCCATATAGTTTGGTCTTGACAGCTTGATGGCATGCATCTACAAGTGGTATTTAGATTGGTATGTCTATTATGGTCTTTTTCTCTTCCAAGGAAAAACTTCCAGGGAAATTCATAGAAGTTTCCCACATTCCTGAATGGTACATGGTGCAAACCTGTTCACAGTGATTATGGCACATATACTGATTGCCACCTTATGTATTGAGGAATATTTTTACCTTGTGTCCTTTTTTGATCATCGCTATTCCTACCGCCTTGGGGCCACCCAATAGAATATCGATGGTTGAAACATGACACAAGGTCAAAACCAAATAAGAAAAAGAAAATATTTTATATTATCCATGCCTAAGGTGAGAAGATATAGATATTTACAAAATTTGTTCAGGCCTCTGTATAGTTGGAGTCACGAATACTCTATCATTATAAAATAACTTCTCCATGGCTTTTGTCAACAGACATAAACATTCAGAGTATTTTTAAGTTATTACAAAATTTTTTGACCGCAGAATGGAAAACTCTAATGGACCCCAAATGATAGTTTATTCAATAAATTCACATTAAGGGAGACCATATAGTAGCATACCATAACATGAATATCAGAAGATATGCAAAATCATGGAAACGAAATAATGCACCTGATCCAGTCACTGGTGAAGTGGCATTATCCTCTTCAATTTTGAAGGACTTGTACATGAGTTCATCAAGCAACATTTCCAATTATCTATCCACTCACTTGTCCACTTCCTCAATCATGTCATACTTGTCCACTGCACCCTTTTAATAGTAACTGGAAAATCCTGAACCTTGAGTTTGATGCACACATATTCCTATCCTTCTGTTAGCTCCTTCTATTTTCCTCATTCCATTTCTCCTTCTCCTCCAATTAAAGTACCATATTCTAGGCCTTGAGTTTGATACCCACATATTCATTTTATTTTGTTAGCATCTCCAGGTTTTCTTCATTTCATTTCTCTTTTTCCTCCAAACAAATTCTACAATCTAGAAGAGACTGTTAGACCTCTTTCTTCATGGTAGTGGCTACAAAATAAATACTATGACAAGGTTAAGATTGTTTGTGGTCTTCAACACTTGATCCCATTCCTCTTGAACTATTTCCTTCAATGCTTTCAGAATTTGTCACTATAAAACTTCTCCCTTCTTGCTGATCTCACTAGGCTCCCCTGTGAAACCTTGTTTTTTGCACTAGAGTCAAGGTGGAGGACCCCCTTTCCACATCCTTACATATTTTTGCTCACTCTTCTAGGAATCCCTTGACATTTCCATAGACTCAAATGAATCACCATCTCAGAAGTTCAAAACAATATAATTTCTTTTTGGGTTTCCACCCCTTTTTACTGTACTACAAAACTCTTTAAATTGAAACAATTCTTCATGGATATCTTATTCAGGATTTGTAGATGGAGAAAATAAGACATATGAAAGTCTGTACTACCAAAGGGATGGGAAATAAATAAATTTGGTATACTGCAAATATTTGACTACCCTCCGAATTAATTGTAGAACATTTGTAATTCTCACTTTTTATGCAATTCTAAAATTTTGACTCACATTAGAGGCTTCTTAGATCCAATTTATATGAAATTTTAGTCTTAGGGCTGAGCCAAAGTATAAATTACAACAAAAAATATTTGACAATATTTCGATTCACTTCAACTCCAATCTACTAGGAAAATCAAGAGTAAGGATACCAAACATATATGATCAAATTTTAGCCTTGGGGCACACTTTCTGAGCATAAAATTGGATCTGGAATCACTACAATTAATGCAAATTTACATCAGTAAATTTTCCCTATTACATTTTATATCAATTTGTAATCACTTAACAATTTCAACCCTTACTTATGTCAAATCATCATGGAAAGGTTGAAAACTAGCACCAGAAATTAACAAACCAAGAAAATGACGAATAATGAAAACCAAATTTTCAATTGAGAAAATTTTGGATAGTTAGAAATTTCATATTTATGTATAAAAATAAAGTATAATGTACACACCATAGCCTCATCACACTATTAGTACAATTTTCTAGCTCTCCAAAACTGTAGCTGGAAAATAATGAAAAACCCTAGCTCTACTAGAGGTCATCTACAAATGAATATCAAATTATCAAGACTTTTGGCTTCATGTTAGATGTCCACTCTTTCCTCTTCAATAGTACCACATAAGGTTTAATCATAAAACTCTAATCTCCAAGGGATGAACCCTAACCCTATTATTAAATATGCTATAAGTGCTCTAAGAAACCATAGCACCTCCAATAAAAGAGAGAGAAAGTACCAATAAAAAAAACAAAGAGAGAGAGAGAGAGAGAGAGAAATCAAAACGATCTTATCACCATATCCTTCCTAGGGTTATCCCATGAAACCCCAGTGTTTCATATCTAAATAGAAATTGAAAAATAATGGGTAAGTGAAAGAAAAGAATATCTTATTATTTTATATATATGAGAGGTAAGGGAGACAAACGAGACATCAGTGGGCCTAAATATTTACAATAAATCTACTACAAACAAGTAGGTTTGCATCTGTGAAGTGATACACTCTAAAGGTACACATATCAATCTCCAAGGGTGATGTCCTACAAAATCATGGTTCTAAGGTGATGTTGCTACACAAGGTGTGTCCACACTCTTTTTCCATAAGCCCACATAGACTCTATCCCTCTTCCTTATCCATGTGCTCCTTGTCATCCATTCCAATTACTTGATCATTGTTCCAGCCCAGGTGTCCCTAGGTCAACTCCAAGCCTCAGCGCAAGTATCCAAGAAACTCAATTCCATCTAGGACTAAACGCATTGTTTTAAAGTGTCCAATAGTCATCTAGTGTAAGGTGTCCTCCAAGAAAGTAACATTTTCTCACAATATCTCCAATCCTCCAGAGAAGGAAGCCACGTGAGCATTGAGTTGAGGTCTAGAAAATCAAGAGAAAAACACCTCCACATGCGCATGTCCATTATATACCAACCAAGGGAGATTAATATGTCATATACCTCATATCACATGGTCCAAATTCCAAGGGCTAATTGACCAATGCTCCTCTTCTTAGGCTAGTACCTCTCCTTATTGAGTAATCGACTCCCTCAATGTGTGCACCCAGTGGGTTACTTAACAAGATAATTGGAGTGTAAACCTCCTCAGAAATAGAACCATATTGGTATCTTAACAAAGGTCAATAATACACTTGAACTAATCCATCCATGTGCCCATGAAGCATTTCCAAGGGGCTAGAAATGGTTCTTTCCTAGTAAGGTGAAACACTTTTGGAATAATACGGAAATATAGCAGTTCCTTCTCAGGAGAAAAGTGTTTTATGAACACCTATCAACTCCCTCTAGAAGTCCAACAAGTCTATTATTTTCAAATATGTAGTTGCTACACTCTTAGAATTAACCGAAACGCCTCCATCGAGGTATCACACCTATCCTCCTTAATACACTTGGAAGATTCATAGATGGAAGAGGCCAATGCAACATGGACAAAATATCTCAAGGGTGGCATACATGTACTCATTAAATATTTGGGTGTTCCTACATTCTTTGGAACCTCCTACAATGTCTAGGTAGTCCATGTTCATCTTGTGCATGCTAGGATCATGGTTCAAGGCATATTTACCCTCAACCTCACCTCATCTACTTCCAAATTTGACTCATCTTGAGTCCTTGAACATATATTTGAAACAACAACCTCCTCTTTCTATCAATATTTGAAGGAGAATCACATGAAATGGAAGAGATTGCATCCTTATCAAACTTCACATATCTACTCACCAAAGCCTCTCGACGTGTCAAAATATAGATCTTGTCTGCTATAGAATTAGTATCACCATATATTAAATATTGTATGTTGTAGAAGTATCACTATATATGTTAACACAAGATGTTATATTAGCATCTTAAACCTCCAAATAATTTTGACCACCCTTGAATTTTAAGATACATAACTTTGGATCATAAGGCACATGCCAACCTCCAGCATCCCTCAAGTCATCATCATAGGGAAAAATATTATGGAACCAAATCAAGAGCTACTCAAGATATCCTACAAAGATAATCATATCTTCATAAATAACCAGGGCAAGTGGACAAGATCCATTAAAGCGTAATATGAAAGCTTCATACATGTCAACTCTTTGATACTAAAATATGAAACTCAATGTAAAAGGGAAACAAAAAAACAGAGTCATCATCAAATATGAACATGATAATCCTATCGTGTGCCTAAAAAATTATATCAATTGAAGTAACAACCTCATCACAATCAAATCCCTCTATATTGAGGAATCTCAAAGCAAGATCAACATCATGGCCAACCTTTTTTGTCTGAGATCATCCCACAACCTTGTCTGTAGTACTCATCATTACTTCCAATGGCTACAAGCTTGGAATCAATCATTGATTCCACCACCATAGGAGTAGATGCAAAAGATCACAAATATTCTAACATCATGCTTTCTATCTGTTCAAATGTAGTGAGTAAAGGTATTATGACTTTTTCCTTAGCTAGTGGAGACCTTGATTTGTCTTTCTCTTAACGGACAAGATGCATGATGTTTTTTCTAACCTCGTTAGTAAAAAAAAATTCCACTTTAGCCTCCAAAAGATGAATAATGTAATATCTCTAAGGTATTTCCAAATCCCTGAGAAGGCCAAGAGCACAAAATACCAGGAATTTCCAAAGTTTATAGCATCCAATGCATTTTTTCCTAGAAGAAAATTGATTGTGATCCTTAATGTCCTGCTAGTAGTCTCTTGCAGACATGCAATCCAAAAATCACTTGTCTATGGTTTACCAAAAATATAACAAAGCCCATATTTCAACATGCTATTAGCCAAATAGGTATTTTATGGCCTTGGATGCTTGCTGACCAACCATGCAAAGGCCCATAGACAAACACTATGAAGCATGTGAATCCACTTATCTATGAGATGGAAGAGTTGAGAGAAATAAGAATCAACTCAAACCTAAAAAAACTTACAAAATCACAACATAAAAGTGAAAAGGACCCCATAAATGATAAGAAGTAAGGAACCACTAAATAATCCCCCTAATGGTTTCCAAAAATGCACAATTATACTATAGAAATACAATATAACAGACCAATGAGAAATATATGATTCTTATAGTAGTACTTTGTAGCACACTGGGTAGTCAACTTTGTTGCCCAGTTTGACACTACTCCAATGTAACTTGATGTTTATGATGTATTTAACACACATGTCATCATCATTTCTCATCATCTAAGACCTTGTAGGCTTGTTTCCGAGTGAAAGATTCTTATACCTAGTTGCAAGTTATTACATTACAATATATGCGGCTCTGGAATCAGACAATTTTAAAATAAACATGCATGCAATGTAAAATTATCCAAGTGTTGTTGTATGTGATTTGACCCACTCTTTACCTTGATATATGGTAGAGACAAGAGGGCTTGATTCCGCACATCAGGCATGGTTCGTCACAGTGATTGAAGGCAAAGGACCCTTCCCATAAGATTATGGTTAACAAAAATGAAAAAATAATAACAATGAAAGTCATTAAGACTTTGTTATGTGTTCTCCCACAATGTTTAATCATTTTCAAAATAATGTAGATAATATGAACTTGGAAATTAGCATTAATTCCTTAACATGAAGTGTAAACTGTGCCTAAAACAGCTTGTCGTGAAGCACATGAATTCTAGTCAAATTAATCAATCATTATATAGGTGCATCCATGTTACTAGGTATGAAGATATCGGTAATGATGATTTGTCTCAGAGAAGCCTAATCAGATCCAAATAGGGCATATTTGGCTTGAGATATCTCTGAAAGCACTAAAGTTTTAAACCCATTTGAATCTCACAATAGAGAGCTTGAAATTTAAAAAGAGTAACAAGATCATGTTTGTTAAGGAATAAAACACAATAGAGGCATGTAAAATATTATAATATCATATCCATCATCTTCATTGGTACTAGATTCAATAAGATATTCTTGGTATTTTCCAGGATTCATATGATAACTACTTATTGAAGTTTAATTAGATGGAAGTATTCATTCAAACGTAATCCTAAATTCTTATAGCATACCAAATAAAATGTAGAAAATGGTAAGACATCATATGTTTTCTTGTCTTGAAATCATGGGTTAGAATCAAGAGATTCTCTAAAAGGTCCATAATGCACTTGCATATTTGTTTAAAGACAAGTTCATAACATCCATAGAATGGTGATATCCATAAGTCTTTATTGAAACATCACAATATTATACCATAGCTAGACCTATTTATTATTTTAGCAAGATATTTATATAGGTTGTACTTTTTCTTTTGCTTTCTTTATCTTACTTCCATCATCACCTAGGAGCTGCTTTTTAACTTTCACATTATCTTCACAATGGATATAGATTTTAATATGAGTGATCTACTTTTATGGTCATTTTTTAGATTTTAATAAATTTATCTTATTGTCATATGCCCAAAGTTCTTCTTCTTAAAATTGAGTCTATCCAAGCCATACATTTAAAATTCTCCTTTCCACAATGGTAACATGTTCCCTGGAAAGAGAGGTATCTATTATAACAAAACACCCAAGAATAAATTTTATTCAACACCTATGAGAAACGAACTATTATCATCTTTCCCCATGGTTCCCACAATGAGCGTCCTTTTTTGTTTAAGCCAAGAACTGACAAGGTACTTATAAAATTACTAACTTAGGAACACAGATGGAGGAGATAGATCTTATATGCATTCTACATGTCTTTGTTTGCACAATTTTTACATAGAGAAAAGGAAATATTTCTCCATAGATATAGCCTAAGGATCTTCTAGATTTCAGGTAGAATGCTAAACAAGTCCCCCCCAGATCCCTAGGCACATGAATTTTCACATAGAATATAAACAAAAATACAAATGGAATATGCACCTGGTTTCCCTCGTCTGCCGGTGTAGACTATTGAATAGATTCAACTGCCAAAAAATATTGCTTTTAATCCACAGATCTCACTGCAGTGCTTGTAACCTGTCACCTACATACACTCATAGAAAAAAAAGGATAATCTTTTGCCCCTAATATAAGGAAAATAAGTGTACATAAGAGAATCAATTCATAACAATATATATAAATGTATATCAAAACAAGTGAAGTCACCTTGGAAGCAAAGCATTCCTCTCCATTTTCTTGATCCTAAATAACACATATTGGGCACATTTATGTAATTGGGAAACGTCTCTTGGTGACAATTATTCACCATGACAAGACAATATATTATCTCTCCTCCTCTTCCACCCTTGAGAGGGTATGTATAATTATCTTCCTAGATCTAGGAGGATGTATTTGGTCACTTAGCGCTGAGAGGAGTTAGGAAAATTCTCTAATAATTGACCCTAAGCCAAGTCGTAACATCCTCACTCAAGTTGATCATCTTGGGAAAGCCAAAATATAGAACCTTGAGGCATCAACACTCTATGAATAAAGGCATCATGTGTAGTCTGAAAATTCTATGTCATGATGTACACTGACATGGAGTGATGCTACAGATGCTAATAAGGGAAAGGGAGCGATGGGTTACCTACATGAGAAAAAAAAAAGGGTGAAAGGGAATCTACTTCAGCCTGCAACCATTGTGATAAGAGCTCTGGTCTCTCTCAACATAATGAAGTGGAAAAAATGGTTATAAATTTTCCAGATATCTAAAAACTGGATACAATGACAATTTTATCTCAATATGAGGTCACAAGAGATGATTCTTTTAGGTGTTTATAGGACAACTCTTCACATAGTGATGGATGAGAGATGTGGGGTTAGGTGCTAGGTGTACCTCATTAATATGAAATCCAACCTTAATGTCTTTACGAGCACCAACAATAAAACACATGGCATTATTTGAAGTTTTTTATTGGCATTTTCATCCATTATAACTTCTCAGATTTACATCACATTGAATATGCCTCCCTCTTGTGTTTATTTCGTTTCTAGGAATGTGAAAATAAGTCATTTTCATTGCTCTCGGTTGTTACTTATGGACTAAAGATATGCATGGATACATTTATTAGCATATATACACATAAAATATCCAAAATAATTGCAACAAATTTTTATATTAGACTGAATAAGGTATGACTAGGATATGGTGAAATATATACTAGTGCTATTTGGCTTAAGGCAGGGCAAGGATGGAATTATTTGGTCTAAAAAAAAATGGTATGGAATGTATTATATTACACAGTTAGAATATAAGGCTACTTTTGAGGAGGATTAAGAGTGTGAAAGGAAGTGGTGATGGAATTTATTATAGAAACTTAAAGGCCCTTTGAAAACTATGCTACACTTATGTCTAACACCATCAAATAAATTACTGACTTGGGGAAATTGTAAGAAGAGTTTTTGATAAGGGCCTGGAAGATGCATACTTTGTAGATATAGTGACAAAACTATTGATCATCTACTAATCCACTGCCCTTGTAGTAAGGAAATATGGAGTGAAGCTTTGAAATTAACAAACATGAAAGAAGAGTGGGTAAGGAATCATGTGGTTATTTGTTTGGATAGATTTTAAAAGGATCAAGCTGTGAATGAGCACAAGGTGTTACCTTCTACTGTAGCATGGGCTCTTTGGTTTCCCAAAAATAAAATGGTCCTTTGAATTAAGGAATATATATATATATATATATATATATATATATATCATACTTATCATCAAATTCATTTGCACAAGGTGTTACCTTTCACTGTAGCATGGGCTCTTTGGTTTCCCAAAAATAAAATGATATTCTGAATTAAGGAAACTAATATATCATCAAATTAGTTTTGGTTGTGGAGTGGTGTGGAAACCTAGAAGAATGAAGAGTCCTAGAACTTTGAAAAATATAGAAATAGATAAAGCAGATGCATGTGGATATTATGTTGGTGCATGTCACGGGAATCCTGGAATTTGTGGAGCTCGCTGAATGATAATCATAGTTTTACATTCAAGGCTATTGGTTATGGGGGGATAAATAATAGGGCTGAATTGATTTCTCTCTCCCTTTTAAGAATTGAATTTCTTGGATTTTAGATCTTGGGGGATTCTAAGCTCATCATGGATTGGGAAAATGGAAAAATTAAACGGGAAAACTAATTCTTCTCTTGGTCATGGAAAGAGTCAAAGAAGTGAAAATTTCATTTTTAAAATTCTCTTTTCAACATGTATATATAGAGTTGAATGCTATGGATGATGAATCGATGAGTTACCCAAACAAGCTCTTAAGTAATACACAATAATTATCTTCTTCCACAAAATAATATTAGCTCCTTATAGCAAAATGGCATTAGTACTCTACAACAAAATAATATAAATGCTCTGTGACAATATCACCACCAGGCTCTAAGGCAACATGAAATGATGCAAGAACAAAAAAAGAAAGTTAAGATACATCATCAGTAGAATTTTCAACATCGGTTGTTGCAACATCTCAAAAAACAACAAAAACAGCTTCAACAACAACAGTTCTAGCAGTTACAACAACATAAACAACAAGAAGTTTCTCAATTTTAAGCACAACTTCAGGTACAAAAAATGCAACAACTTCAAAAAATTAATGAGTTAATGAATCAATGAAAAAATAGTCCACTGTTAAACAAGGATTTATACAACAACAACATCCATTAAGTCTATGTTTATTTTATCAACAACAATAACTTAAGATGGTCAACGCTTTCTGTTTCTTCACCTCAAATTCTCCAATCTGCTTCTCCACAAGTCTCTCAAATCTCCTCCACATAGATAGATCAACAAATTTTAGTAGCATCTTCACTTCAAGTTCCTAAAGCTGCATCTCCCATGCAGCATGCAACCTGGCCATTCATGGTTCCTTCACCCTCTACTCCCCCAGCTCTATCATGTCACATAAAAGACACTGAGAAGAAGTCTTCTAACATTTCTTCAATTTTGAATGCTGGAAGTGATCAAGGATTTCAGCAAACAACTCCTGGACTAAATCATTCTCAGTCTCTAGTTATTCATACATCTGCAATTTCTACTTCACCACTATTATCTGATTTTTCTCCTAGCCCAACTCAGAATACAATCAATCAAGATGGACACAAAACTGTTTCATTTGTATTCCCTGTGGGAGACAAGTAGCACAATAGAACCCCCATTCAAGCGCTTGGTAAAAGTATTATGCATGTGTCAAGTCATTTTCTCATATTTTATCTGAAAGGGATAGTAACTTATTTTTCCATATTATTTTAGAAATTTATCATGAAAAATCCATTTATGGTTACTTGTTATTGCCACATTAATAGTGAAAGCTACCTAAACTTAAAAACTGAGCATAAAAGCTATATTTTATTAATAAAAAAAATAGAGTTACATATATACATGAGGTACAGTCTCAAGATAGAGAAGCTATCTTAGACGCACAATAATTTGGTTGAGAGAATCTCTCAACCTCAACACCAAACTAGGAACTAACCTATCAAATAGGAATAGACTCTATACATAGAGAAAACCACAACTGAAGACAAGTAGGAATTACATATTCCAACACTCCCCCTTAATGACTACTTGTCTCAATATCTATCTGCAAAATCTACAACTGGTCCTATTTGGTAATTACACTAGTTCTGTTCGGTAATTACACTTTGTATCTTTTTCATGTTGTTGTCGATGTCCATATAAAGGAACAACCATCTACTGAAATGCATAGGTTCCAACCACTACAACCGCCAGTATACTAGGAAGTCCTTCACATACATGGTTCATCCAACCTCTCGATTAACTCCCCCTTGATATAAAATTTCACCTTATGGAGTGTAAAACCAATACGATCCACCCAAGTGTATGCATCCCGCATGACACACTCTTCCAGGGTGTTAAAACTCTCTGATAGAGGGAACATATAACAAAGGGGTATGCATGCCTCTCTGGGTCTTATAGCACGTACAAATAATAAATGACATGTAGATTTGCTTCTAATTACAAACTGTGACTCATACTCATGGTCATGAATCTATTGCAAGAAAATCACACAAAACAAACTCTTACAAAATTGATTGTCCATCCTCCTTTGGCGCTCACCATACCATTCACCTCCACGAACACCGCACTATTCATATGCTGGAACACACCATTAATTCGGCTTTGTACTTTTGAGTCTTTGGCATCTTCATTTTACTTTGGAAATCTAGTATTTGTCTCCATGTTTTACTTGTAATCAATTAGAGTTGCGAATTCTAACAGAATGACGTCATATTGAGGTCGCAAATCTCAATATTTATACAAATTTCCAAGACTTGTCCACATTTACCCATACCAAATAAAAACAATACCAAATGACAATATAAGCACAAGAGATAACCATGACAGTAATATAATATACATGAAGAAAAAAAAACTGGCATGCAAACATTCAACACATGGCCACGCCATTCACTGTTGCAGACAGACTGCCCCGAATTTCAGTTCACTAGAACATTGCCCACACTGTTGTTGTGAGTAGATCCAAGATCATACACTGCACATTGTCTTTGATTTGATCCCTATCAAATCACTGACAACTGATCACTCCACGTTGCTTCATGTACATGCATGAGCAACACCCTTTCACGTGCTTGCTAGTTCAAATTTTGACAAGCAGTAATTCACCTCCACCACTCAGGCGCTCAGCCTTGAGGAGATACAATGTAGCCACTAAGGCTCAACTCAGCCACAAAGGCTTATCACAGCTAGGAAGGCTCAACATAGCCATGAAGGCTCACCATAGCCATGAAGGCTTATCACAGCCACGAAGGCTCACCACAGCCACGAAGGCACAACACAACCACAAAGGCTCACCACAGGCACAAAGGCTTATCACAGCCACGAAGGCTCAACATAGCCATGAAGACTCACCGCAACCACAAAGGCTCAACACAGCCACGAAGGCTCACTGCAGCCACAAAATCTTATCACAACCACGAAGGCTCACCGCAACCACAAAGGCTCAACACAGCCACGAAGGCTTAACACAGCCACAAAGGCTCATCACTGCCACAAAGGCTTAACACAGCCACGAAGGCTCAAAAATACTCCAAGACTCCATGGTCCAATCCTGCGTCGTCCACAAATTCTCTGTCAACATGCATAAAATTCAAAAAATTTATACACAAATCCTGCTCAGAAGCCTGAAGCCTCTTCAGTATCCTGTAAAAATCCCATAGACAATAGATCACCACCTCTTCTTGATGACCACCTTCTGGTTATCTTCTTCCACATCCTCAAAAGCCAGAACGAATTTTCATGTTTCCTTTGAAAATTTGCTGTTGAGGAACTGATTGGAAAAATATGGGAATCCCACTATGGGAACTCCCAAGCCCATTGCTTCCAAGGTATATTTCCATCCGCTGTGTGAGGAACAATCCCACTGATGCATGGGTAGGTACTTTCCATTATGGCACCCACCTCACAAACAGCGCCCACTCCTTCATTCGCTTTTCAAAGCCCTTTCATCAAATTTAGATGCAATTTCTACGATTAATCCACCAGAAAATGATGATCCCACACAGACTCCTTTACTAATACCACGGTGAATTCAAATAGTGCCACTGATAAGAAATATAAACCCTTCCAAGCAGATTATTTAAATTTCACATGTAGGCATTCAAAGGAGCTCGACACAAGCCGTCTACCCAATCTCTCAAATAATAATATGTCAAGCAAGAAGTCGACCACTGGAAACATAACAACAAAGACGATCACCATAGGAAGGTCACCAACCTCGGGATAGGCTTCGAATTCCCAATCAATATTGTTGTCCATTGAAATATTTGAACCCTCAAATCCCAGTATAAAATATAACATCTAATCTATCGTTTACCTATAACCTACTCTTGAATTCCGAATTGGGTTTGGCGCTATGCATCCAAAAGGCAAACGACAGTGTAGCATAGATTTCGATGGTAAATTTTCAAGGAAATGAGTCCAAAGGATGAAGATGAATCACCATTGAATCCAAACCAGATCATGGGATAATCTCTGTCAATTTCATTGTAGAAGTGAAAATGACCTTGATGACGCAGCCACATCGACAAACAAACCAACGTATTGTCGCCATAGACTAATTCGTTCCTTGCTCGCCATTTTCAGCCCCGGCTCCTCCCTGCCTGCGCCACAGTCTCAATCGGGTGCTCAGGACAGAAGGTCCAGCTCGGGATCCTAGACTACAAGCTACCATCGCCAACAGCGCTTAATCTTGCAACATCAATCACTAGATAAAGAGCTCGAAGAGTAATGAATGGACAACCAAAAACTAAAAAACTAAAACACAACTTAAAACTCTCTTATTTCCCTCAGCCCAGGAGGGGCTGAGGTCCAGGCCCAAACGGGCTCCGATACCAACTTAGAAACTAGGCATACAAGCTATATTATATTAATCAAACAAATAGAGTTACATATATACATGAGGTACAGTCTCAAGATAGAGAAGTTATCTTAGTTGCACAATAATTTGGTTAAGAGAATATCTCAACCTCAACACCAAACTAGGAACTAACCTATCAAATAGGAACATACTCTATACATAGAGAAAACCACAACTGAAGAAAAGTAGGAATTACATATTCCAACACCTAACCCATGTAATTTTTAGGCTCCATGGATATGTTTCAGTTTTCCCATGAAATTTTAGTATAGTTTTTTTTTACATCCTTTTGTTCTTCTAAAAAAAACAAGAATCATGATTTTTTTAATTTTAATATATCGAAACATAGAATTCTCCTTGGGTTTCATTTCTGATGTAATAGACACCCAATTGATATTATAAATTCCATTCTGATACTTCTAATCAGTATTTCTATTATAGTAATTCATCATGGTTTCTCCTGGATGTTGTAATGACAATCTCGTGGTTATGTCTAGCGGGAAGCAGTATCCTTTATGAATTTATAATGCATTATTGTCCCACAATGGAAATTATTATTCAATAGAATAAAATTACATTGAAAACAGTGTAGAAATGCTCAAGTAACATATGGGAACAGTACATTGAATGTAACATGCTATTGTTGGGGCTATTCGATGATACATCAAAATGGTCACATTAGCAGTTAAAATTAATTAGTTTATATAGTAATAGCATAAAACCTAGGAGCTTGTTAGAAAAACTTAAGGAGTTTTGAGCATTTTATTTATCAGTCTCAGGAATGATTGTTACTATTGTTTTCTTTTGAAAATATATTGTGGAGTCTATTATATTGGTTCTCCATTATACACATGAGGATGAATTGCTAGTGATTTCTCTGTGTACATGCACCCCAAAAAATAATGATCAAGGAATGGTATTAGGAGTCTGTATTTTAACAATAATCCTGGTTGAGAATCCCTCCTAATATGTCATGTCCAGTTTAGATTCTAGAGTGTTGGTTGCTTAGTTTTTAGTTCGTTACCTTCAATTTTTTGTGTTTGTGGATTTGGTTGCAAGGAAGGAAGTATCCATGCTGGAGAAAACCCCTTCATAAGGATATGTCACCACAGTAATATCTTGAATTGGGATTCAAAATTTCTACATAATAAAGACTTCAATAGCTCCCAATCACTAGAAAAATTGACATATGAAGTGTGATTCTCCCTTATTATTATATGAGATTTGAAGAGTTTCAGTATGTTGAGTTGACTATTCTGAGAATCATGTTATACTTTTGATTACTTTCATATGTTTAACCGACTCCCAAGTTTCCAACATCACTTTCCTTGAGGCTAAGTAGCATTAAGAAATAGATGAACTGAAAATAGGACTTTATTATTTTGTAATGCTTGGAAGTTGGAACACTTCTATTTGAGGTTTCCTTTAGACACCATAAATAATTGTAATACCGGTTTGAAGATCATGAGAATCGTTGGTTAACTTAATTGTTGAGTTCATGTTGAGATGTATCTATTATGGAATTGTTGTTATTTTCTTCCCATAGATCAACTCAATCTACCCAAATTCATTCAAGGCTGTTGTGAATGACATAAGTTTAGTGGTAAGCTTGATAAATACGACAGCACGATATGCACCAGGTAATGGCTCTAGAGCTTTTGTCGAAAATTATTTGGCTGCTATGAAAAAATGTCATTTGGAATCAAGGAATATAATGTTATGGGATGGTAGTGCTGCGATAAAAAGAATGAGATGCAATATGCGCTCCATGCTCCTAATAACTCCATCTTTAGGTGGAATTTTGACCTTTAGTGTCCAACATCATAATAATCTAGAGTATCCAGAAATGGAGTCTACGACAACCTCTAAAATCAAGAGGCCAAGATAAGAGGTATGCTATGTAGATTCATTTATATCTTATGTATGAGTCATAAAATTTCATAGTTTACGTGTTGGATTGTCTTTGTTGGAGAAGAAAACCTGCAGACTACATATTCTAGTATTATTCAAAATTTTCCTCTATCTGCGCTTATGCACTCATCAATCATGAAAATTTAGAGAGATTATTAATCTGGAAATCTACCTCATACATTTCAATATTAGCATTGCTATATTTTGATCTTGTGCACCTTGTTTCATTTTTATGTGTCCCTTCCATCCATAAGAATATTTTATTTCCCCATTATGGTGTCGATTGTTAGATGCATTGTGTTCATACATTTTTTAATCCTTGATTTTTTGGTCTGTAGTGTCCTTTGAACGTCGAAAGTCATTAAATATATGAAATCTTGTTTTTGTTGCATTGCTAAAAAGAATCTATGGCTGTGTTCTTATGGCTACTTTTCTACCACCAAAATTTCTCATCAACCACATCGCCTGATTGCAATTTATTGATTATTTGTCCTCTTTTTGGAACATTATATTGCACATTTGTGCTACACGTAATGTGTTTTTGTATGTTCACATTGCATCTCTATCACCACCCCGAAGCCCCCACCACAAATATTTTGTCTCTTTCAACCATTTTTTTTATGTCTTTGATATATCGTTGAAAATGAGAAGTGGAACTTGAGAGCCATGTTTTTTAACTGAATTTAACTTTTATATGAGTTGTGAGTCCATGTCATACCCACAAATATTACATGGGACTCAGTTAGTCCAAACTCTCTTTCCTCACAGATTAGAGTCAGATTTGGAAGTTTTTTTCTTCTCATAGGAGCCTGTTACATTGGTTCAAAGACTTTCCTTGCTACAAGTCTAACTTCTAAGATGAGACTAGTTAAAACCTCAATGTGCTTACTCCATCCAATTTAATGGCTTAGCTATGCAAGATTCATAAATCAACTTCCTCTGATTAACTTTTATAGCTGGTGGGAGATGCCAAAATGAACATGATCTCATCTTTTATCAATCAATGCCAAAAATCGTTGATCTTTCCAGGCATTGTTGTTATTATTTAGTAGCTACTGCATCATAATCTATGTCTAATCCTGTAGAATTATTGATCTTCCCATGTTGTTAGTACTGAATAGTTATTGCATTACATGGAATGTTTAATCTTGCATTGTTATAACTTATTTCTATGAGGTTTATAGAAAACACATACATCCATTAATCCGGGAAAACATCAAAACACTTTAATTTAGAAATATTTTGAATGAAAATGCATCATTATTTCTCACTTCAAAAGCACCAAAAAATCCTCCAATAGAGATGTTCCGATTAGGTTTGGGAAATTATATGACATTTAAACTGCACTTTTCAATGCACCTTTATTGTTATAGTGATTATCCTATGGCACCTGGTTTATTTTTTCACAAGTTCATGTTTGGATAGTATACATGGTTATATTTTATTTAGATAGATTATAATATATACACACACTTAGTAGAAACACAAATGCTAATTCTTTTGGCAACGACATTTTTATATTATCATCAATTTCATTTAAATATTTGAATATTGTTTGTAGTTGTTTTAATACCATATATTATTTATATCAATACCGTTAAGAATATTCTGGAAGCAACTTATTTCAATTTTAATAGTTGTATTGAAATAATAGTCACTGTTAATTCAATATTTTTCTATATTTATTAAGCTCACAAGAGAACAAGGAATCAAATATCCAATTAAAAAATTACAAAAGTAGAAGAGAAAACAACCATAAACAAGTGCACTAGAGCTATACAAAAGATGCTCTAGATAGAGAGAGAGACAACCTTAAGATAAGAGAATGCCAAAGATGTAATACCCATAGGCTTAATTTATTGTAGAAAAGAATGATGACCATTGGCTAAAAAATGATCATGAGATTACATGATCACATAAGATGATGTTACAAATGAGGTTTGAGTTGTGTATTTAAATACAAGTCAAGTTGGATATTTTCTAATTTCGATATTTAATCATCATAGCAGTTATAATGCTTGTTTTCATTAATTTTTTCTATAGTTGTATATAATGTTTAATTTCTTCAATGATTTCTTTTATCTACAAACTTGTATTAGAGGAGGAATAGAACATGGGGACTTTGGGTTTGTGATTTTTTTAGTTTCAAGTTTAAACAATAGATTTTGATGCTATTTTTTAGATGGTTGAGCATATTATCCATGTGAAATTTGTTTTCTTGTTCTAAAACAGTTATGTTCTGCATCTATTGGATGGTTGTTTGTTCCATCTAAGCCAATGAAACATACAAGACTTTACAAATTTTCATAATTTAATTAAAATTTTAGAATTTAGAATTTGTAAAGTTTCAAGGTCTAATTATTTGAAGGGTGCTAGCTCAATGGAAGAGCAACTACCTTACAAGCACGTGGTTGGTGGTTTGATTCCATTGTGCCATAATATTCATTGGAAATGGTGACTATCATTATCCGTTCCTATACATGTATCAATAATTATCGTCGTTAAAGGGCCACCTTTGAAATTAATTTTTCATATATGAAATGGTGACGGTTAATGAATTTTTCCATATATATGCATTAATAGTGAGTATCATGAAAGGTCCATCACCATAAAATCATTGGTTTTCATATGAAATGGTGACGATCACTATTGGTCATTATAATTATTATCCATGACAGACCTTGAATGTCACCACAACACCTATACTTTTGGTGACATGGATTTTGGTGACTTTCAATTTTTTGTGATGGAAGTTATATTGACAGTCACCAATGAGCTTATGGTGACATTTTTTAACCCTCACCAAAATATGAAAAGGTGGCGGTCAACGAATGTCTCCATATATATGCATCAATATTGAGGGTCATGAAACGTCCATCACCATAAATCACTATTGTTCATATAAAATGGAGATGGTAAATATTCATGATTATAATTATTATTCATGAAAAGCCTTAAATGTCACCACAACACCTATACTTTTGGGGATGCCACCATTTGTGACATTCAATTTTGGGTGACGAAATCCATTTTGACCGTCACCAATGAGCTTATGGTGACAATTTTCAACCCTCACCAATGACCTTTTCTGTTGTAGTGTATGAATTTCAATAATTTGATTGTGAGAGGTGATCTAAATTTCTCAATGAGGTTCTCTGAAATTTGGGGCAAGCATGCACACCCTAATCCCCTCTATGAATTTTTTTCTCACCCACTAGACTAGCATAAACCAATTGATGTAGATATTATCAAATAAAAAATATAGAGGGAGAAAAACCAAAATTAGAGAGGCCATGATAGCTCGTAGGATTGACTAGATTCTAGTTTCCAAATCCTTGATCAATAAAATCAAGATATTTTTTCAGTGGGTGCGAGTACGGGAATTGTTTGATCATCAACCCATATTCGTCAAATTAAAAGGAAACATCATAATTCCAAAACCTCTCTTTAAATTCAACTCTTTGTGGATGAAGTATGAATCATTTCATAATATTATGGTGGATATCTAGACTCCTTCTCGCACTGATATAGATGGATCAATTCCAGAGAAATTATTGGATAATATTGAAAGGTTGAAAAGGGCTACTATTGAATGGTTAAAAGAAAAGTCTCTAAGGGAAGAGGAAGTTTTGAATAATATCGAACATGAATTAGAGAAAATGAAAGGTCAAATAGGGGGATTATTTGTTGATGGAGTCCGAGCAACATATCATTCAATTGGAAGCTACCAAAAAGAGAAATCTAAAAGAAAAGGAGGATCCTTGGAGGCTAAAAGGAATGGTTGTGTGGCTAGAAAGCAGGGATGAGAATTCATTTTTTTAACAGTTTTCGAGGGGACATTGTGATAGTAATATGATATAGGAATTAGATGATCCAAATGGTGACCAAGTTTGAAACATTGGCAACCTTTCTAAGCTAGGAATAAATGACTTTGAAACCCTTTTCAAGGCTCCTTGGCAAGCTTCATTAGTTGAAGTGACTGATATGGCTTGGTATTTCCCTAGGTATGTTGATGATGATGTAAATCAATCTCTTATGGAGCCTAATTTTGAATAGGATTTGCAAAATGTTTTCCATGGATTTCAAAGTGATAAAGCTCCGACCTTGATGGGTGGTCAATTGAATTTTTTTCAGAGTTTTATGATTTATTAGGAGCTCATCTATTAAAAGTGGTTAAGGACTACATGTTATTTGGAAGAAATTATGATGAGTTTAAATCCACATTGATTGGTCTTATTTTGAAGAATGGTTACCCTCATTTTTTTAACGAATTTAGGCGTATCTCTTTTTGCAGCAACATCTACAAGATCATTGCAAAATTTATAGAAAACAAATTGAAAATAGTCCTGTCTCAGCATATTTCTAAGGAGAAATTCACATTCTTGGAATGTATAAAAATCCATCAGTAAATTGGGGTTGCATGGGAGGGGGTCCATAGCTAAAAAATCAAGAATTTAAAAGGTACAATGCTCAAAATTGATTTTTCAAATCATTTGACAAGGTCAAATGGATCTATATGAGAATGTTGTTAACACATCTTAGCTTTAAAGTAATATTCATAAACTAGATGATGTGTTGTATTATATCTATTTCTTTTTTTTTTAATAAATGGATCAACATCTAAATTTTTTCATGGTGAAAGAGGTCTGTTAGAGTTTTCTATTGTGCCCTTTGTAATTTCTCCTTGTAGTAGAATGATTAGGTAGATTTCTTACTGAGGCTAAAAGCTTGGGAGACCTTAAAGGTTCCATAATTGCAGGAGCTATGAACATCACCCATCTTCTCTTTCATGATGACATTCTCGTGTTCAATGATGTTTCCAAAGGAGATATAATCCCAATCAAACCATTCTTGTCTCTATTTGAAAAAGCTAACCATTCTTGTCTCTATTTTGAAGACAAATCTTCAAAATTCATATTTTTTCAGAAGTTTCAGGTCTATCTAGGGAGGAGACCATAAATTTCATTTCATTGATCGAATTTTGATGAAGAGTTGAAATATCTAGGATTTCATCTTAAACCCATTGACTAAAAAAAAAAAATGAATTAGAATTGGTTGTTATCTAAGATTGAGAAAAGACTTAAGGGATGGATTTTTAGATGTATCTCTCATACATGAAGAATTGTGCTCATTAAATTCATCCTAGAAGCCATATCAGTTATTTGGATGTCATAGTCATGGATTCCAATAGGGATACTAAATATTGTTCATAATTTTTTTTGTAGATTTCTTTGGTTGGGTTCAAAGGATGGTCATGTTTTCCCATGGGTGAAATGGGATAGAATTACTATCCCTATGAGGTGGTGAGGTTGGAGCCTAAAGAATATAGTTATGTTTTCTAAGGCTTTGGCCGCTAAGGTTGGGTGTAATCTAATTTCTACTAAAAGCTTATGGACAGATGTGGTCCATAGAAAACATATTTACCCAATTTTGGTTGAGGATTGCGTCATATCCCCAAATAAGCACAAATCAAATGTCTCTATAGTGTGGAAATTATTAATTGAATCGTTTAGTGTCTTTTATTATAGCTTATCTTGGAAAGTGGGATTTGGATAAAGAGGAAGAATTGGCCAGGATCCATGGATTGGATGTGAGGGAAATCATTTATTTCCGTAGTAGTGGTGAAGTTCCTCAATGCAAATTGGAGAATAAATCAACATCATGTGGTTGATCGAGATAATTTGACTATTGGGGCTGAGGGATGGTTCGGCGATCAACATTTAAATTTACCAAAAATTTGGTGTAATCAATGGAAAAATTAAAGCACCTCTCTAAATATTTCACATGTCTGACTGTAACTCAGGATGGATGTGTTGAAATGGGTTTATTCTCCATTTCGGGAATACACCCCCAAAACAAGTTATTTATTCATCAAAGCTGATAAAGAACTTGGTGATCGTGATTGGTGGTGGAAAATAGTGTGGAAATCTAATTTTTCAGTGAATAGAGTTTTTTTAGTAGTGTATTTTAGAAAATAATCTCCCTACCGGGGATAATTTAAAAAAGAGGAGTTTCTCTAGTTCGAGTTGGTGTCCCCTCTAGCAGTCGAGGAATTGCAGTCACCTTTTCCTATTGTGTCCATATGCCAACAATTTTTTGAACTCTGTTCATAACAACTTATCAGTTGGCCTTCGGTGGCGAGGTATATCTTGCAAGGAAGCATGGAAATCTTGGTGGGATTCAAAAAATCCAAAATAGTTAAGAAATATTCCTCCTATGATGAGTCGGTGGATTTGACTAGCTCATAATAAAGTTATCATCTAAGAGAAAGAATCGATCTTTGACAGAGTAGTCGCCAAGGTCATAGCTACTTATGAGTGTTGAAAGGTTAACTTCAACTTCCCCTGTACTCTGGCCGCCTTCTATCTTTTTTTGAAAAATTTCTGACTACAGCCACTTTCTATTATGGTTGAACAGTCAATTTTGGTTTAAGAACCTTACAGTCCTTCAGAACTGAGAAAATTGAAAACAAAGCTTTCATATTTAAAAGAAAACAGAGCCTCTGTTGTATACACAGGAAACGGAGCAATTTTGTTTTTGTACACGGGAGTTTGGTGGTCCCACACCACAGACTAGTCAGCAAATACACGCGAAGAAATTTGATTGGATCGGGTTTTATTTTGGCTCGTCCACAGTGTTGAAATTTGGACCCGAAAGTTTTTAGGCAGCAATTGATAAACGGTTTTGGGTTACAAAATACCCTTACGTCAGCAACCCTTTGGCAGACCCGATGAGAAATTATAGGATGAATTTCATAATCCATCGCGCGTCCATAAGGTGACATCACGACTCAATATTTGTAATGCTAATTTTTTTATGACAATTCGGTTAAACGATTTTGAAGTCCGAGTGTATTATAGTTTGATAAAGGTTTTGTTATATGTTTTATATAACGCGCGACAGAGTTTTATATTATGGTTTATGTTAAGTTTTATGTTTTAAAACATATGCGATGTTATGTATTATCGCACAATGTAAAGGTTATAAAACCTTTGGATTTGTATGTTTTAACATAAAGCACATGCGTATTATAATGAGGGCCCCACAGGTATTCATAGTTTACTTTTATTTTTAACATAGTTGTTTTGTTTTTATAAAATTGTGTTGTGCCACATAAAAGGCCCGTGAGGCAATGTATTGGTTTTTATTATTTACACAACAGTGTAGTTTTTGAATAGAACAGAGTGTGTATTGAAAAAACAAAGCACTATGTTGTGTGAAGTTTTTGGTGAGACAGAGTGTTTGTTTTTGAACAGAGATAGTTTGTTATATGCACTGCATTTGCAGTAGTCAACATTTTGTAATCCCTTTGAGGAGGAAGAATTTTGCAATAGTTTTTTTATAGTAAATGAAATAGAAGAAAGCGTTTTCATGCCATCTCTGTCTGCAAGAAAATTTTAATAATTCTCTGTGTTAAGAAGGAGAGTATTATTCTCTTTGTAGTTTGTTCTGGAATTCTCAGAAATTCCATCATGGTATTAGAGCTAGTCCAGGTTCTTTGAAGGTGTCAAAGAAGCTGAAGGAAGGATTTCTTGTTGCAGTAGCTTCTTTAGCAGAGTGAAGGCTCAGTCAAAATAATCCAAGGTATTCTCAAGACAATTTTTTTTGTGTTACTGTTTGAAGATAGTCAGTTTATTTTAAAAACATACTCAAGTGTTTGAAGCATAGTTAGAGTGCAAAGATGGCTGGAGCCAGTATTAGCATGAGTCTTGGTAATGGTTAGCTCCCACAATTTAATGGGAAAAACTATGATTACTGGGCAATAACTATGAGAGCCCTGTTTGCCTCTCAAGACTTATGGGAACTTGTTGAGGATGGATTTGAAGAGCCAGTAGATGAAAATGAGTTTAATGCCTTAACTCAAGTAGAGAAGGACTTGTTGAAGAGAAATAAGAAGAAGGACTCTAAAGCCCTCTTCTATTTGTATCAAGCAGTGCATGAGAGTGTGTTTCCAAGGATAGCAGCAACTAAGAGATCCAAATAAGCATGGGAAACTCTCAAGACAACCTATCAAGGCATGGAGAAAGTGAAGACAACAAAACTACAATTGCTGAGGAGAGATTTTGAGACTCTCTGCATGAAGGAGTCTGATAGCATAGACTCATTCTTCACACATGTGATTGGAATGGTCACACAGATAAGGTCTCATGGAGAGACACTTGAAAAAATAAGGATTGTGGAGAAAATATTGAGGAGCCTACCCTCAAATTTTGATGTTATTGTTACCACCATAGAAGAGACAAAAGATCTCTCAAACTTTTCAGTTGATGAGCTTCATGCATCACTGATGACACATGAATAGAGATTGGGTAGAAATGAAAACTCATCTCTGGAGCAAGCCTTCAAGACCCAAATTTCTTTTGGAAGAGGAAGAGGTCAAGGCAGAGGAAACAAGAGAGGAAGAGGCAGAAGCCAAAATAGAGGTGGAAGAAACAATCCAACAAATGCTCAAGGAAGGGGTAGCAATCAAAATCAGAACCAAGGCCAAGGCAACAAGCAACAAAGTGGAAAACAACATGCCCATGGACAAAGGTATGATAAATCTAATGTCCAGTGTCATTATTGTAAAAAATATGGGCATTATGCAAATGAATGTGGGAAGAAGCAAAATGATATGAGTAATAGAACAAGTGTAAATTTCACTAGAGAAAATATCAGCCAAGATAAATTGTTTTTAGCTTGTAATATGGTTGAGGAAAAGAGTGAATATTTATGGTTTCTAGACTCTGGTTGTAGTAACCATATGACAGGAAACATAACCATGTTTTCTATGTTAGATGAGAATGTGAAGTCAAAAGTCACATTAGGGACAGATAGTAAAGTTTCTGTTATGGGAAAGGAGATGTAAATGTCTTAACAAGGAAAGGAGAAAAGAAATCCATAACAGATGTTTATTATGTTCCTGGAATGAAATGTAACCTCTTAAGTATTGGACATCTTGTTCAAAATGGGTACAATGTTTTCTTTGAAGATGATGTATGCACCATTATGGATAAACCACCAAGCAAACAATGTATTGTTGAAGTGAAGATGACAAGGAATAGAATGTTCCCTCTCAAGATGAGGGCAGATTTGAAGAATGGAGAAGAAATGGTAGCAGTGACACAAGAGGATTTCCAAAGAGAAAAAGAAGATTAGAATTGGTTATGGCACTTGAGATTTGGACATCTCAACTTTGGAGGTCTTAACTTGTTGCACAAAAAAGGAATGGTAAGAGGATTACCATTGATTGAGAAACCAGACAGCCTTTGTGAAGGTTCTATCTTGGGGAAACAACAAAGAGAAAATTTTCCATCCGGGAAGAGCATAAGGGCAAAGGCACCCTTAGATATTGTCCACTCAGATTTATTTGGACCAATGAAAACTCCACCACTTTCTAGCAGCCACTATATGTTAACTTTTATTGATGATTTTACTAGAAAAACTTGGGTTTATTTTTTGAAAAACAAAAGTGAAGTGTTTGAAAGATTCAGCAATTTCAAAGCACTTGTGGAGAACCAAAGTGGGATGCATATCAAAGTCCTAAGAACTGATAGAGGAAGTGAGTACATCTCTAAGGAATTTCTGCGTTTTTGCAGAGAAAATGGTTTTCATAAGAAATTTATAGTGAGGTACACTCCGCAACAAAATGGAGTTGCTGAAAGGAAAAATAGGACAATCATGGATATGGTAAGGAGTGTGATAAAGGAAAAACATTTTCCGAATGATTATTGGGTTGAAGCTGTACATTGTGCAACGTACATTTTAAATAAATTCCCAACAAAATCAATCATGAACAAAGTTCTGGAAGAAGCATGGAGTGGGACAAAGTAAGGAGTCACCCACATGAAATTTTTTGGTTGTGTGGCTTATGCACACATTCCAGATCAGCTAAGGAAGAAGTTGGACAACAAGGGGAAGAAATTTATTTTCATTGGATATAGTGAGGAATCCAAAGCTTATAGGTTGTATAACCCATCCACCAAGAAGTTTATTGTGAGCAGATATGTTCAGTTTATTGAAAAAGAAGCTTGGGATGGAAGCATAGAGAAAAAAGTGAATGTTAAAAATTGTTTGTCTCATGATGAAGATGGTGAAGAGATGGCTAAAATACATCCCTCAATTGCAGCACCAACACAAGGACAGAAAGGGACACCCTTGAGGAGAAATGAAAGTGCTTCTCCAAGCACACCACAAGGAGGAGATTTGAGTGCTACTTCAAGCACTTGTACAACAAATGAAAGAGGAAAGAAGTTCAGAAATTTTAATGAGATTTATGAGAAAGAGGCAACAAATGAAGGTATGAACTCTTTGTTTTCTTTATATTGTCATGTTGATGACCCTATTCATTTTAAAGAAGCTATTAAAGATAGGAAATGGATAGAAGCTATGGATGAAGACAATAATTCCATAGAAAGAAACAAGACATGGGATTTAGTTGAACTCCCAAATGGTAAGGAAGTTATTGGAGTTAAATGGGTCTACAAGACCAAAATTAATGTTGAAGGTAAGATTGAAAGACACAAGGCAAGACTTGTTGTCAAAGGGTATAAGCAGTAGCATGGGAGAGACTATGAGGAAACTTTCACACCGGTTGCAAGAATGGAAAAAGTGAGAGCAGTGTTGTCCATAGTAGCACAAAACAAGTGGAAAGTTTACCAAATGGATGTGAAGTCAGCATTCCTAAATGGAGTGTTAATGGAAGACGTTTACATTGAACAAACTCTAGGCTATGAAAAGAAAGGCCAAGAGCACAAAGTGTGTAGATTGAAGAAAGCTCTTTATGGGCTAAAGTAAGCACCAAGAGCATGGTACAGTAGGATAGATTCCTATCTACTAGAAAATGGATTTGAAAAATGTGAGGGAGAAACAACCTTATACATCAAAGAGAAAGATGGTAAGATGTTGATTGTTGTATTATATGTTGATGATGTGATTTTCACAGGTAATGATGATTACCTTATTGAAAATTTTAAAAAGGTCATGAAAGATGAATTTGAAATGACTGATATGGGTTTGCTGAAATACTTCTTAGGAATAGAAGTAGAGAAAAATGAAAATGAGATTTTTATCTCACAAGAAAAATATGTTAATGAATTTTTGGAAAGATCTAACATGCAGGATTGCAAGGCAGCAATAACACCCACAGTGATGGGATTAAAACTCAACAAAGAGGACAAAAACAAGTATTTTGATCCTAGTTTATACAAGAGCATAGTTGGTAGCCTCATGTATTTGACTGCAACTAGGCCGGATATTATGCATGCTGTTAGTTTGATTTCCAGATTCATGGAGAGGCCAAAAGAAGCACATTGGCAGGCAGCAAAGAGAATTATGAGGTATGTTAAAGGAACTAAAAGGTTTGGTATTTTATATACTGCTTCAAAAAATTCAGTTTTAATTGGATACACTAACAGTGATTGGGCTGGAAGTGTAGATGACCGGAAAAGTACTTCTGGTTATGTTTTTCACATGGGTTCAGCAGCCATTTCATGGGCTTCTAAGAAACAGCCTATTGTAGCATTATCTATAGCAGAGGAAGAGTACGTGGCAGCTACAACAGCAGCGTGTCAAGCAGTTTGGATGAGAAGGATGCTGAGGAGTTTATGTCAAGAGCAAGCAAAAGGCACAGTGATTTATTGTGACAATAGCTCAGCTATTGCATTATCAAAGAATTCTATGTTTCATAAGAGAACGAAACAGATTGATACAAAGTTTCACTACATCAGAGAATTAGTGAACAATGGAGAAATTGTTTTAGAACATTGCAGAACTCAGGAGCAGTTTGCAGACATTCTGACCAAGCCATTGGGGCAGAAAAGTTCTGAATTTTTAAGGAAATGTCTGGGTATGACTGATAACCCAGCAGTTGAACTTAAGGGGGAGTGTTGAAAGGTTAACTTCAATTTCCCCTGTACTCTGGCTGCCTTCTATCTTTGTTTGAAAATTTTCTAACTGCAGCCACTTTCTATTATGGTTGAACAATCAATTTTGGTTTAAGAACCTTACAGTCCTTCAGAACTGAGCAATTTGAAAACAGAGCTTTCATATTTAAAAGAAAACAGAGCCTCTGTTGTATACATAGGAAACAGAGCAATTTTGCTTTTGTACGCGGGAGTTTGGTGGTCCCACACCACAGAGCAGTCAGCAAAGACACGCAGAGAAATTTGATTGGATCAGGTTTTATTTTGGCCTGTCCACAGTGTTGAAATCCAGACCCGAAAGTTTTTAGGCAGCAGTTGATAAATGGTTTCAGGTTACAAAAGACCCCTACATCAGCAACCCTTTGGCGGGCTCGATGAGAAATTATAGGATGGATTTCATAATCCATCACGCATTCATAAGGTGACGTCACGATTGAAAATTTGTAACGCGAATTTGTTTATTGCAATTCAGTTAAACGATTTTGACGTCCGGGTGTATTATGGTTTGATAAAGGTTTTGTTATATGTTTTATATAACGCGAGATGGAATTTTATATTATGGTTTATGTTAAGTTTTATGTTTTAAAACATATGCGATGTTATGTGTTATCGTGCAATTTAAAGGTTATATAACATTTGGATTTGTATGTTTTAACATAAATCACATGCGTATTGTAATGAGGGCCACACAGGTATTCATAGTTTAGTTTTATTTTTAACATAGTTGTTTTGTTTTTAAAAAAATGTGCCGCGCCACATAAAAGGCTAGTGAGGCAATGTATTGGTTTTTATTATTTACACAGCAGTGTAGTTTTTGAATAGAACAGAGAGTGTATTGAAATAACAGAGCACTGTGTTGTGCGAAGTTTTGGTGAGACAGAGTGTTTGTTTTTGAACAGAGACAGTTTGTTATATGCACTGCGTTTACAACAGTCAACATTTTTTAATCCCTCTGAGGAGGAAGACTTTTGTAATAGTTTTTTTTTACAGTAAATGAAATAGAAGAAATCATTTTCATGCCATTTCTGTCTGCAAGCAAATTTTAATAATTCTCTGTGTTAAGAAGGAGAGTATTATTCTCTCTGTAGTTTGTTCTGGAATTCTCAGAACTTCCATCAATGAGCTTATTTGAGATGATGATTCCAGTCACCAGCCTAGAATAGTCACAACTTAAGAGGTGGACAGGTTTTTCCCCTCAGCATATTTTGATGGTGCCTCCCAATTTGGCTGTTAGTGTGGAGGAGGAGAAATATTATTCTTAAATGAATATCATTCATACAAGCTTCAAAGTAATTTGGGACTGGGCAAAAATAGAAATACTATTCTTAAATGAATATCGTTCATACAAGCTTCAAAATGGTTTGGGACTGGGAAAAAATAATTATGCAGAATTTTTAGGCTTTAAATATTTGCTTCAAAGGGTTGCAAGTAGTTACAGATCTTTGGTGATTCTCTCATTTCAGTCAATTAATTTAATGAAGTTTCTAGTTATCAAATGCACACGCTCATATTTATTTTTGAGGAATTTATTTTTTAATGTTGTCATATTTATAGAGAAATGTTATTGTTGATAAACTATCCAAGGTAAAGGTGTAGCAATAATTAGGTACGTGGAAGATTTCAAAGCATATTGGTAGAAAATACTACGAGTTCTACTCTAAACTGAGAAAAACCATTATGCACACTCTCTTTTTCAAATTCTTGATGGTTATTTCTTTAGATGAAAAGAAGTAAATTTTTTTCATGGGTTATTTATTTAAATGGAAAAAGGAATTTTTTTATATGGACAATGTTTATGATTTTTTTATATTTTTGTAAAACTTTGATGATGATATGAAATGGCTTATGAGGCCAGTAATTGCTTTTGTAAATTTTTTGATGAGAGGTTGGAATGCATAAACATCCATCTCCTATTACATACTTGATGCCTTAACTGGTTTTTGGTAGTATGACTATCACAAAACAACTATTTTTGATTGCACTCGTTTGCATTTACCACATGTCATTTTCACTCTCTTTAATAAAAATGAAGATTTTTCCTTGAGATATCTATTTTGTTATATAATTGGTTGACTTATATTTATTGATAGATATACTTATATGATGAATAAATTTCCATAGTAACATGGTTTATTAATGTAAAATACAATCAATTTATTAATGTAATATTAATATTGTTTAAAAAAGAAATCTATATTTTAATTATTTTACAATAATTAATAATTAAAAAAAAAATTATTATATAATTGGTTGAATTATATTTATTGATATATTTACGATTTAGAAAAAGATTGACTTATATTTATTGATATATTTACTCATATGATTAATAAATTTCCATGTAATATAATCAATCTATTAATGTAATCTTAATATTATTAATACAATTTTTTATTATTATTATTCTATAATAATTAATAATTTAAAAAAAATACTTATATCTAATTAATTATAATAATAATACCAATTTAATCAAATTATAGTTATAGTCCAATTACGCATCAAATTAGTGTATAACATTCCTTTCTTTTGTTTGGAGAAGTATAATTATAATACACTAAGTAATTGCTTATTTATATTCATAAAAATACAATCAAATATATAATAATTATAATTGTAATTTAATATTAATATCACTTCGAGTATAATGAATTATTGAATCTTTTACGTATTTTATTATGAATGTATAAGATTGTTGTAGCATATTGATTGATATGTGTTTTGGTGTAGTTAGTAATAATAATGATAATAATCCAATTTTAAGGTCACTTTCAAGCGAGACATCAAATTAGTGTATGAGACTCTTTGTTTGTGGGACAAGGGACCCACATGAGACCTCTTATTTGTGGGACAAGGGACCCACCTCTGTGGAGCGATTTGATTGCTACGTCTACCAAGGATTTGATCTTGGCTTAAGGAATAGGCTCCCCCATTTCCGTTGGGGTCTATGCAAGGAGTACCGAGGATTTGATCTTGGCTTAAGGAGTAGGATCGCCCATTTTTGTTGGGGTCTCTACAAGGATTAGATTTCACTGCTAAGTCTACGGAGGATTTGGAGGGTCTCTGCAAGGAGTATTGAGGATTTGATCTCGGCTTAAGGAGTAGGCTCCCCCATTTCCGTTGGGGTCTATGCAAGGAGTAGATTTGACTACTAAGTCTACGAAGGATTTGGATTTGAGTGCGGATTTGATCTCAGCTTAAGGAGTAGGCTCCCCCATTTCCGTTGGGGTCTCTGCAAGGAGTAGATTTGACTGCTAAGTTTGCTAAGTGGAGGATTTGGATTTGATTTGGATTTGACTGCTAAGTCTATGGAGGATTTGATCTCGGCTCCCCCATTTCCGTTGGGGTCTCTGCAAGGAGTAGGCTTGTATCTACTCTTGTTAGTGAAACCAAGGAGACCAAGGTTCAAATCTCATAGTATATTTGGGTTTGATTTGGATTTGACTGCTAAGTCTATGGAGGATTTGATCTCAGATCCCCATTTTCCGTTGGGGTCTCTGTAAGGAGTAGGCTTGTATCTGCTCTTGTTAGTGAAACCAAGGAGACCAAGGTTCAAGTCTCATAGTATATAATCCTGCTATGATCACGGCTCAAGGATTAGCCTCCCCCATTTCCGTTGGGGTCTGCTCTTGCTAAATCATAAAGAATTGGTGTATTGCTGGAATATGCTAGTAATGTCTATTGAGGCATACATACTCTACCCCTATAGTTTTGAACTTGTGACCTCTTAGGAAGAAACACATGGTCTTAACCATTAAGCCCACTGAAATATATAGAATTCATCAAACATAAATTTAGTTATATATTTAACAAAATTAATGAAGAAAAGTGTTAGACACTCAAGACACAAACTGGAAACAATCTTCAACAATATATTAATGAATGTCTCAAGGAATGATGTACAAAGTGTACACATATAAATACATCAAGAAACTGTTGAATCAGTTCTCGAGGTTTCTTGGACTCTAATAACTGATTACCTAACACAAACTAACCTAAGGATTAGTTGCCTAACATTCCCCCCTTAATCCAAAGGGATATACCAAAGTCCAAGAATGAGAGCTCAGAATGTAGAAATGCATCTCAGCGAAGAGCTGAATGTCCCTTAGAAGTGGTTTTCAAGGATGACCATAAACCAAAAATGGGAGAACTCAATGTCTCACCAACACTAATTCTGGAACCTATAGAGCAGTTCTCAGAAAAAAAATGTGGTTTTAAGATGACCACAAACTCCAGAACTGTCATAGCAGTTCCTCGAACAATTCCAAACCAGGAAGTTCTCGCTCAGAAACAACTCAATCAACTGAGATTGTGGCTTAGGGTGTGGATCACTAACTTAGGCTCGCTTGACATCTCGAACTCAAACCTGTTTATGTTAGACACTCAAGACACATAATGGAAACAATCTTCAACAATATATTAATGAATGTCTCAAGGAATGATGTACAAAGTGTACACATATAAATACATCAAGAAACTGTTGAATCAGTTCCCCAGGTTTCTTTGACACTAATAATCTATTACCTAACACAAACTAACACAAGGATTAGTTTCCTAACAAAAAGCAGACCATATTAAAATTCTCATTCCAGCATCTGTCCGCACACAGGCAGGCAGAAAATATTAGTTCCTCAGCACAACAAATTTAAGTAGGCGTCCAGAACAGACGAAAGCGATGGACAGAGATCCTGAAGACATCCAGTTCCTCAGCATCGTGGGAATAGTTGGAGAGGCCTTCAAGATCCTTCGCTCCTCCACTAAATTTCTAGGGGCGATCACCCTTACCCTTGTTCTCCCTCTTTCTCTTGCAATTCTGGTCGCCGGGGGAGAGGATTGTGAGGTAGTTGGCCTTGGTAGGGATGCAATTCTTTGTCTCTCTAGCAGCCTACACAGTCCTCATTTGGGCCTTTTCATTGTTTTCCATGGTGGCTGTGGTGTATATTGTGGCTTCCATCTACACTTGAAAGGAAATTTGTTACATGAGAGTTATGCGCATCGTTCCTAGGGTTTGGAAGCACCTCATGGTAACATTCCTTTTGTTTTTCATAATGGACTTTTCCTATTACACGACCTGCATATCGGTCTTCCTCCCGCTCCTATTTGCTACCTCGATAGTGAGACAATCAAATTGGTTTTTTTTCTTTTCTTGCTTTACTCTTATAATTGTGTCTTCTCTTGTTTCCATGTGTATATAAGCATGGTGTGGTAGCTTGCCTACATCATATTTGTGTTGGAGGAAAAATACGTACTGGGTGCCATGCGGAAGAGCAAGGATCTCATCAAGGGAAAGCGGATCAATGCATTGAAATTTTACATTCTTCATCTTATATTCCATGGAATTAGTGGAGTCTTTTTCTGGTATGATGTCCCTTCGGGGAATGGCCATGGCGTGGAAAGCACAGGGAGAGGCCCGTATTGTATACTATTTGTTGGGTTGCTGTGTTTTGTTAATTTGATGGGGTTTTTGACACAGAACGTGTTTTACTTTGTGTGAAAATATTGCCACAATGAGAGAATAGACAAATCCTCATTGTTGGATCCCCTGGAAATTTACCTTGGCCACTATGTGCCTCTTAAGAGCAGCGGCATCAGCGTTGAATTGGGAGATCTATCTGGTTCCGTATAGTAACTTCTAATGTGATTTTACAATATTATCATCTAATTTGTCTGAAATAATATTGATAGTACATTTATAATAATACGCCAAACTATTTGACGTTTTAGAGGTTTTGGTTTCCTAATTCTATATTTTGAAATTTTTGGTTTGGTTTTGGAAATTTTTTGAGGTATTTAAACTATACAATATGAAGTTGGATGGTATTAAGAATTTGAATTAAAATTAAAAAGTGTACATGTTGTTTGAGATAGTTTAGATAGGTTAAAACACTTGCAGGTACAGAGTCATGAGCTGTTGATTGCTGATTTTTCGAATATTGGACAATTGGATGGAAAATATTCATAATTGATTGGGTTTATCCCTGATTGTCAAATACTTGGGTCTATATCCCTGGTTGGCAAATATTTAGAGAATCAGCTACCAAATACATAAGCTTACCAAGTATATAAATTAAATGATTTATAAATATAAGTAATTATTAATTTATGATTAATTATCATAAATTAAATGATTTATAAATATGGGTAAGTATTTATTTATGATAAATATTAAAATACTTATTTTATTATATATATATATATATCATAATTTTAAAAAACAAGAAAATAATAAAAAATAATTAAATTATAGTTTTAAATTATTATTATTATTATTTGATCAGGAGATCATGTATTTTGCTCAAAACTGAAAGTGCTCAAAACTATATCGAATTTGAGCGATTGGGTAGATCTCTTCGTTGCGATTCCGGTGCCATGAACAGTTCGAAGAACCGATGTTGTATGAGGGAGATATCACGTTCTACTCGTTTTCCTAAATAGCTAAAATTTTGTGACAGGAGTGGTTGGGATGCCCAATCAACATACATGTACAATAAACAAAAATAGAATATTCCAAGAATATTTTGTTTTCTCAATCCAACCAGGATTCGCCAAGTGTCAGTTTCTGGGTTGTTGATTTGGATTTGTACGAAATTTTGTGGATGGTCGTTGGATGGGTGACACGTGGCCAGCCCAGAGGTTGCCACATGTCCCCTATACGGAGGACCAAAATTTTTTTTGGGTCTGGGGGGTTCGACCCCGTGATGTCCAGTGTGCTCGCATGGGTTTCGGCCAACTATGCTACCAAGTTTTGCTTACCACTATACTTCGCCGCATGTAATTAAAGTGTAATGGTTGGCAATTTGGGGGGGGGGGGTGACTGCCGGTCATCCCAACCCACCGGAGGCCCCAACCAAATTGGTCACATGAGGGTGACAGCCATGCGACAACAAATATTTAACTCATGTCTAATTAAACCATAACCTCCGGTGGTCTGTACAACCTCGTTACATGGTGATGTTTGCGGTATGTTAATGTGACGGTTCCAAACCACATCTTTCAGCGATAAGCGCTGTCACATGTGCGGGTTAAATTGTATTTAATGTGACAGTTAAAAAGAACTACGACATCTTCGGGTTCCACTCCAATTATATTAATGTGGAAATGTTAACTGCGAGGTTTATGGGGGGGTTGGCTTGTGACCACCTCGCCCCTAACCATTAGCACTTAATGCCAATAGTTTATGTGGCAGAGGTTATAGTGTGCAGTCAATTTAGGCGGAAATTACTATTTTAACTGCAGTTAAACTGCAACCCTCCACAATTAGTGGAGGTTTTGTAGCTGTGATTGGGAAAATGGCTAGGGAGGTCAATGTTCGACCAATTTGGGTGAAAAAAGAGTCTATCTAGACTAATTTGAGCATTCTGGAGCCATTGGTGTAGAGAAAACAGCCATTAAAGGCTTGTAAACACATGTATTTACAATTTAGAACATAATGACAAAGAAGGACATTCCATTGGGAGCGAGACCAACAGATGTAGCCCAGGAGGGGTGAACTGCTTCATCATTCCTGCTATGTAAAACTAATGTGTGATGTTATTTCTCTGTTATACACTGTTGTTCAGTGTTATTTAGGCTTATTTTCATGCTTAAAACTCACAAATTCATTTATGTTTAATGGTTAAATTATTCATTCCTTAAGCAAACAAATGGAGACAAATTGTACATGTTTTATAACTGAAAAAGACACTTAGCACAAAAAAATAATACAATCCTTTCAAATCAGGTTAGTATCAGAGCTAGAGTTTATTCTCTAGTGTTTTTAGTGTGAAAATATTTGTTTAATTGTTTGCAAGGGTTTACATGCTTACTAGACTCAAGCTTAAGAGAGGATAAGGAAAATTGGTGGATGCAAGAGGGTCTAAAAGTGAGCCACACCAAAGGAGGGCAAGATTACCACATTCTACACCACCTAGTTCACCTCCAAAAGAAGTAAAAGCAACATTAAACATGCCTCCAGGAGAAGGATAAATCCATGAAGAGATGGATCCCAAAGAAGAAGAAAGAGTGTTTAGGAAAGCATTCCTTGACATCACTAAGATCGTGAGATTCCTTTATCAAGAAAGGAATGAGAGACTAGAAGGAGAAGGATCCAAACTTCACAAGGAAGGCCAGGGATCATCAGGAGGTCAAAATGATGAAGATAAATCAAAGAAGAGAAATGGAGGAAATGGAGGCAGTGGGAAGTCACCATGTTCACCCTCATCTTCATCCTCATCATCCTCTACTTCATCTTCAGTACATCAGCCACACAAGTCAAAGAACACTGGTAAAAGTCCTCTTCTAAAATTTTATGTTAAGTTTGAATTGCCAATGTTTAATGGTGAAGTCAATGCAAAAAAGATAGATAATTGGATTAGGAAATTGGAGGTCTATTTGAGAAACCAAAACTTTCATGATGATGATACCAAAATCCAACTAGCTTCATTGAAAATGGAAGGTGCAAAACTTCTTTGTTGGGAAGCTAAGATAAAGGAGGAGATCAAGAAGCATGGTAAGATTATTCTATTATGGACTGATTTCATTTCTGAAATAAAAGAATAGTTTTATCTATTATCTTACATGCAGAAAGCCATAATGGATTGACAAAATTTAAAAAAATTGAAAGGACACAATGTACAAGTTTATACCCAAGAATTTAGTAGAAGAGCTCTCTTATTAAAGATAGATTTGCAGAGCCAAGACACTTTGCTCAAGTATATAGGAGGCTTACATACCTACCTAAGACATATTATCCTCATGTTTAACCCAAAAAGTATAGGTGTACAAGCCACACACTTATAGGTAAGGGGAAAACAGAACATAGATGAGAATGATGAAAATGAGTTTAAAGGTAAATGGAAGAAAAAAAGGAATGAAAATATCAGAAAAGAGAAGGAAAAATTCTTTTGAGAAAGCTGTTCAAAAACTAGCCATGGTGAAGACCATTGTTGGAAACTTCTTCCAGTGTTGAAACGAGATAGCTTAAAATCGAAAGAGAAAGCTAAAGAGAAAGGAAAAACTGTTGCTATAGCTGAACAAGAATTAGGGTCAAATTCGGGAGATGAAACAAAAATTATAGCCATGGGAATAAAGAACATGAAGGGGAAAGAGATTGAAACTAAACCTAGTTCTAGTACATCAAACTGTCACATACAAGCTCCAAATGAAGAAGAGAGAATTGAACTGTTTCATGTGAGGGTCATATCCAAACATACCAAGATTGACACACTGTTTGACAGTGGGTCACAAGAAAACTTAATATCTGAAGACTTGGTGAAGAAACTTAATATTGAGACCAATCCAAATCTGAAACCATATCCAATTGGGTGGACTTGTAAGGATGCAAATTTACAGGTTTCAAAGAAGTGCATATTGTGCTTTGCAATAAATGCACATTTTGTTGACACAGTTGCATTAGATGTGGTTTCGCTTGATATTACTGGTATTGTGTTGGGCAGTCCTTACTTGTATGGCAGGAAAGCAATCTTCCATCGCCATGAGAAAAAATACCATTTATTCAAAGATGGAAAGAGTATATTGTGAGAGCTCATCGTAAGAAACAAGACACTTCTTTTCTTAACGCAGGGTAAATGAAGAGGCTAGTCAATGCAAGGAAAAACTTGACATTGATGATGATAAAACAAAGAGATGTTTTGCATCATCCTTTTCAAACAAATGCTGATATATGTAATGAGTTGTTTGAGATTGAAAACAAGTCGTCTTTGAAAGAAGATGACAAGAAGTTGTTGCAATCAATATTGGTGTTGAACGGTGTTGAAAACAATGTGTTAGTGCAAGAAGTTGCAAAGATCGAAGAGAGGAAAAAGAGGCTTAGCAAAGAAGGCACATGTTTCACAAATGTTCATCGATGTTTTTCGAAAAGCATAGTACAATGGCGAAGAAACTTGGTCAAGGGTCGACACAAGTTCAAGGAAAAGGCAGCAAAAAATCGTCATTAGGATAGAATACAAGGTGAGAAAGATTCCAAGTTTCCTATGATTATTGACCAATGTAGAAAGAAGATGTTTACTGCAAAGTTAGATTGCTGATCTGCAAATTTAGAAAATGTGCAGCATGACAGTGTTAAAGACAACAATCGATGGTCCACGCAATCAAGGAAAAAATTGTCGTTGCATGAAAAGCTCTAATTAATGAAATTAGGGAAATTTCAGTAAATAAAAACTGGAAGCATGTGGACATAGTCTCCTCATCTTCATGTTCAGTAATCCAGAGATCTTTTGGGGTCCAAAAGATTCCCAGTGGGGAGGTGTGTCAGCGACTGGGTAGATCTCGTTGTTGTGATTCCGGCGCCATGAATGGTTCGAAATCTGATGTCGTATGAGGGAGATATCACATTCTGATTGTTCTCCTAAACAACTAAAATTTTGTGACAAGAGTGACTGGGATTCCCAGTCAGCATGCAGGTACAGTCAACAAAATAGAATATTATGAGAATATTCCATTTTCTCAATCCAACCACGATTCGTTAAGTGTCAGCGTCTGGGTCGTTGACTTGGATTTGTATAAAATTTTGTGGATCATTGGATGGGTGACACTTGGCCAGCCCGGAGGCTGCCACATGTCCCCTGTACGGAGGACCAAAATTTTGTTTGGGTCCCGGGGGGTTCAACCCCGTGACCTCTTGCACGCCCGCATGGGTTTCGACCAACTATGCTACCAAGTGTTGCTTACCACTATACTTCTCTGCATGTAATTAAAGTGTAATGGTTGGCAATTTGGGGTGGGCACCGCTAGCGGTCCCAACCTACCAGCGGCCCCAAAAAAATTGGTCACATAACGGTGACAACACCGCGACAACAAATATTTAACTAGCGGCTAATTAAACCCCAACCTCCGACGGTCTATACAACCTTGTCACAAGGCGATGTTTGTGGTATGTTAATGCGATAGTTCTAAACCACAAATTCTGACGATAAGCATTGTCACATGCGTGGGTCAAATGGTATTTAATGCGACGGTTAAATGGAACTCCAACATCTTCGGGTTCCACTCCAAATATATTAATGTGAAAATGTTAACTGCAGGGTTTATGGGGGGTCGACTTGTGACCACCCTACCCCTATTAACCATTAGCACTTAATAACAACGATTCATGTGGCAGAGATTTAAAGCGCAGTCAATTTAGGCATAAATTACTAATTTAACTGTAGTTAAACTGCAATTCTCCACAATTAGTGGAGGTTTTGTCGCTGTGATTGGGAAAATGGCTAGGGAGGTCAATTTTCGACCAATTTGGGTGAAAAAAGAGTCTATCTAGACTACTTTGAGAATTCTGGAGCCACTGGTGTAGAGAAAACAACCATTAGAGGCTTATAAACACATGTATTTGCAATTTTGAGCATAATGACAAAGATAGACATGACATTGAGAGCTGGACTAGCAGATGTAGCCCAAGACGGGTGAACTGCTTCATCATGCCTGCTATGTAAAACTTATGTGTGATGTTATTTCTCTCTTATACACTATTTTTCAGTGTTATTTAGGCTTATTTTCATGTTTAAAACTCACAAATTCATCTATGTTTCATGGTTAAATTACTCATTCCTTAAACAAACTAATGGAGACAAATTGTACATGTTTTAGAACTGAAAAGACACTTAGCACATCAAACTAATACAATCATTTCAAATCATTATTAATTATAAAAAGAATGTAATAAAATTCTTAATTATGGATATTTATATTATTTTATTATGAAGATTCTTAAAGTGTAAACATCACGGAAAATTTAAAGTTGGAAGTTTATCTTAAAGTTTAGAAACCTTGGCGAATCTTAATAGTTCCTAATATGTAAATTGCAAAATGTATGACAATATTTTGTAAAAATATTTAGATTTATAATGATTTTTTAATAATCTATATAATTTTTTAGCAATTTTTAAGGTAAAATAATTTTAATACTTTCTTCATCTTAATTTTGAAGATATACAGAGAATATATAAAATAATAAAAAATTCAAAATTATGAAATTTAATAAAAATGGATATCTTACCAATCAAAGAATCGGTCCCAATTCATATACCACATATCTCGTCATTATAGGAAAACATAATCTTATAATTTTTAGATGAAATGACTCCACAATAATGCTAAAATTTTTTTTAGCATTACTATTATTATTTTTTTTAATCTCTGAGCATGTTCTTAGCATTTAGCATCTATTTCTTACACTAACCAAAGTCGTTGGTGCATTGGCAAAGTGGTTTAGCAACTTGGTTAGGCAACGAATGGTCAGGGTTTCGACATGTACGATGATCACATGAATCTGCCAATAAAAAAAAGAAAACAAACTATCTATAAAAATGAAATGCCTAAGCACTAACGAAGTTATAATGAGTTTGAAAGGTATGTATTTTTTAAAGTGCATGTTTCTAAAAATATTTGTATATCTAAATCAAGTATTTAAAAAAATTTCAAATTATGATTAAAAATTTAATGTGGCTTTGCTTTATCACTACATATATATTAAAAAAAAAGATGACAAATATGTAGATTATCAAATAATCAAATAAAAATAAGAAATACAAATGAAACCTGGTATGCATTATTATATGCATTATTATAGATAAAAATGCTTTCAGATTAATCACATTATTAAAATTAAATCAAAAAATACTTTCATATTAATCACGTTATTAAAATTAAATTAAATAAAAAATACTTTATTATTAATCACATTGTTACTATCTAACTAGCGTCATTACCGTTAAATTGTGTGCGTTACAATTAGCACCATGCACATGAGCAGTGCTCGTTAAAGTTAACTTTTGCCACCATAGCTGTTTTAGGTTTAAATTTCAATATAAATAATATGACCTCGTTTCAATGTCATATAATAAGACATTGCATATATATTATACATATATTGTAAAATGTTTAACGTTTAATTTTCAATGTTTTGTAAATATAAAATAACAAGTTTTAATGTTTTAACATATTAATATAGAAGGGTTTTACAATAATGGTTATATATTTAATATATATAATGGTTTGACAATGACGGTTTTAATGTAGTAAGAGAATGTATAATAATATAAATTGTGGTATATGATAATGGTTTATAATTTAGTCAAAGTGTATTAGATGACACTTATAATTTCACAATTTTTTAGGTTTTTAATGTTTTAATATGTAAAGGCGTGGGTTTTATAATTTTTATAGGGTTTTTTATTATTAGGTTTTAATATAATAGAATATGTTTTATTATTATTATTGTATTTATATTTAGGCTTAGGTTTGTTATTAAGTTTTTTTAGGTTTTATTATTATTAGGTTTAGGATTTTTTATTCTTATTATAATTTTTTTAACCATTATTAATTTCTAATTAAAGTAGTAACATAAAAATAATTTTAGGTTTCATAAAGTTAATAATAACATTTATATTTTAGTTACTATTTTTTTTTTGTTGGGAGCCAGTTAATTTATGATTACTTTAGTTTTATATTTAAATAATATTTAAATAATGTTTCATAATATTATTATGATATTAAAAATAATATAATAATTTTTAATATTATATTTTATTAATAATAATGATAGAAATGAAAATAACTATATATTACAATAAAAATGTTTGATAATATTATTACTAATTATTATTATTATTATTATTTTATTATATTAAAAATATTATATGAATTATAATTTATTATTATTATTATTATTATTATTATTAATATTATTTTTAGTTAATAGTTTTAACAATATTGTTATTAATGAAGAGTTTTTCAAATTATTTATAGTGTTATAGAATATTGGTTGAAGATAGATCTCTGTTGGGATTCGAAACATCGACCAATATTTTATAATACTGTAATCCAGAAAACTCTTCATTAATTGATAACCACAAAAACTTGAAAACTAATACTACTATTATTATTATAATTAAATAATAATGGATTAATAATATTTTTTTAATTATTTATAATATTATTAAAATTATTATTGTTATTATTAATATACATTAACAATAATAATATTATTATAATCAATATACATATATTAGCAACAATAATATTAATATTAATATTATCAATATACATGTCATTAATAGTAATATCTATGTAAATAATATTAAAAATATATAATGGTCATCCATAAACAACTATGGTAATTTTATTAATTATATAATACTAATTGTATAAAATTAATAATAACCTCAAATTAATGTTAGTATTAATACTTTATTGCATTAACAATATTACATTAATACTTTATATTAATATCAATTATATTAAATAACACTGTTATTAAATTTAATAGGTTGTGCTATTAGGAACATAATATAAATTATAATATTATAAATAATGTTTCTATTAGCACAACCACTGTTACTACTGTGGTTGATATAATCCATGGTTAACCAATATTAGGTTTAACATAGTCATCCTTTATATTAAAATAAATTTTCCAGGAAATCACATGAGAAATTTTAGAACCGATGCATTTTGAACTACTGACTGTAGTTCATTATCAGGATACTGATGATCATCCTTTGTAGTCATTGTTTAAATAGTTGATCATGATGAAATTTGGTGAACATATATTTACCATATTTTCCACTAGTCAACCTTATTTAGTCAAAGATCCTTAGTCAACTTGACACAACCATATTCAATTAAAGTCAACCATTGTTGAACAAAGTCATTCGTTGTCAACCTTAGTCAACTATGGCTATAAATTATATTCTACTAATAATCATATTATTAAATAATTAATATTACTAATTATCAATAGTCAACCATTGTTGACCAAAGGCATTCATTGAATATTTGGTTTATAATATTCGGGTTTCTATTATTAATCCACATTTACCAATGTGGTTTCTCATATATTCATGTTTCTAATATATTTGACAAACGTGGTTTCTCAATATGAAAATAAACTATGGTCAACCATATTTATTTTAGGGTTTATAATATTTATCTTAGGCTTTATATAGCTTTGGTTTATAAAATTAATTCCATGGTTTTAATATTATTCCCTTGGATTCATAATTCTTTGGGGTTTTAGTATTAATGTTGTGAGTTTATTATTTCCAAGGGAATAATAATAAAATATCTTGGGTTTATTAATCAAAGGGTTCAACAATGGTCGAGCATGGTCCAACATATCATTGTGACAAATATTGTCTCAATATGAAAATCAACCATGGTCATCCATGTTTATTTAAGGGTTTATAATGTTTATCTTAGGGTTTATATACCTTCCATTTATATTATTCCCTTGGGTTTAATATATTCCTTTGGGTTTATAATCCCTTGCGTTATTAGTATTAATCCCTTTCATTCATTATCCCCTTGGGTTTATAATATCAATCATGATCAACCATGGTCAATCATGTTCAATCATGAGTAAACATGGTAAACGATGGTCAATGTCAGTCAACCACGTTTTATAAAATCAACCATTCTCAACAATATTCCAACAATGAATTATGACAAAGATTGTCTCACTATGAAAATAAACCCTTGGGCCAATATGGTCTAACGTTGCATTATGATAAAGATTGTCTTGATATGCAGATAAATCATGGTCAAACATGGTCAACCATCATCCTACACCTCATTATCACACGGATTGTCTCAATATGAAAATCAACCTTTGGGTTAATATCGTCTCACATCACATTATGATAAAATATTGTCTTGATATGAAAATCACTCATGGTCAAACACGGTCAACCATCATCCTACACTGCATTATGACAAGGATTGTCTTAATATGAAAATCAACCATTGTCAATTATGGTCAACCATATTTATTTTAGAGTTTATAATATTTATCTTCGGGTTAATATATATATTGGATTTATAATATTTACCCTTGAGTTTAATATTATTTTCTTGGATTATATATTCAATTAAAGTCAACCATTGTTGACTAAAGTCATTCATTGTCATCCTTAGTCAATTATGGTTATCAATCACATTCTAATTTATTAATCATATTATTATATAATTAATACTATTAATTATAAATCATATGGTTATTAACCATATAAAATTTTAGTCAATCATTGTTGACCAAAGTTATTCATTGAATTTTTGTTTATAATATTGAGGTTTGTAATACTAATCCACATTTACCAATCTGGTTTCTCATATACTCAAGTTTCTAATATATTTGGTAGATGTGGTTTCTCAATATTAAAATCAACCATGGTCAATCATCTTTATTTTAGGGTTTATAATATTAATATTACTAAATCACTTCCTCTTAGAGTGCCTCGTGTACAACCACATTAGAGCTTAATTTCATAATATTTGTTGCAATACTGAGCTTCCTAGCATTTTAAGATGTCAAAATTATAGTGAGCTTGGGAGGCTTCTCTCCAAGATTTTCAAGCATAGGAATAAAATCTTAAATCAAACTAAATAACTCTTTTCTTTAGGTTTGTTAGACCAAATATTGGTCTCTGTGGACGTTAACCATCATCATCATCATCATCAATATTAATGTGTGTTTTAATATTATTATCTTGGGTTCGTAATCCCTTGAGTTTTTACTATTCATCTCGTGGGTTTATTATTCCCAAGAGAATAATAATAATAAAAATATTTTGGGTTTATTAATCTAAGGGTTCAATAATGGTCAAGCATGGTCTAACGTCGCATTGTGACAAATATTGTCTTAAAATGAAAATCAACTATGAGTTAACCATGTATGCACTCCTCTATTAGAATTGACCACCTTAATCATTTTTCTAATGTTTTTTTTTATCAAATGATTTAAATTGAAATACCCTATTATATTCTCTTCATCACAATTATATCAATGAATAAAATTATAAGTGTTAATTTGATTGCATATCTAAATTAAATGTTTAAATAATATTTAAAATATTTTTTACCAAATTGTGATTAAAAATTTACCACATATACACATTAGAGAAAAACAACGAAATATGTAGATTATTGAATAATCAAATTAAAAATGAGAAATACAATTAAAACGTGGGCGTGCATTAATCGTTAGAATCTAAACAGTTAAATTACCATTAAATTGCGTACGTTACATTAGCACCATTCACATGAGTAGTGCTCGTTGACTTAATTTTTCGGACCATAACGGTTGTAGGTTTTAATTTCAATATAAATATAATATGACCTCGTTTTAATGTCATATAATAAGACATTGTATATATACGTATACGTATATTGTAAAAAGTTTTACCGTTAATTTTTAATGTTTTGTAAATATAAAAATAACAAAGTTTTAATGTTTTAAAATATTACATATAGAATGGTTTTATAATAATGGTTATATATTAAAAATATGTAATGGTTTGGCAATGACTATTTTAATGTAGTAAGAGAATTCATAATAATATAAACTGTGGTAAACGATAATGGTTTGCAATTTAGTCGACGTGTATTATATGACACTTTTTTAATTTCACCATTTTTTAGGTTTTTAATGTTTGAATATGTAGACTTCTAGGTTTTATAAAAAAAAAAAACGAGGGTTTTTTATTATTAGGTTTTAATATAAAAGAATGTGTTTTATTATTATTGAATTTAGATTTAGGTTTGTTATTAAGTTTTTTTAAGGTTATGTTATTTTTATGTTTAGGTTTTTTTTTATAATTTTTTTTATAATTATTAATTTTTAATTAAAGTAGTAATATAAAATAATTTTAGGTTTTATTAGGTTAATAATAATATTGATATTTGTGTTGCTAGAATAATTTAATTTACAATTGCTTTATTTTTATATTAAAATAATGTTTCATAATATTATTATTGATATTAACAATAATATAATAATCTTTAATACTATATCTTATTAATATTAATAGTAGGAATGAAAATAATTATATATTATAATAAAAAGTTTGATAATAATATTATTGATTATTATTATTAATATTTTTAAATTATATATCAGGAATTCATATGGTATAACATTAAAATTTAATGAGGCGACGATTGTAACTCTCGCATGGTGGCGACTGTTACCTAGTATGGTGGACTGGGCACCCTCGCATGGTGGTGACGGGTTTCTGCATCCCCCACTGGAATTTTGCAGTACATCTGGCACTGCTCTTTTGGATTGAGGGAAAATAGGCTTCGTTTACTGTTATTGGACTGGGTTTCTGGGACCCCACTTACCGACTGCCGTGGTATTTCTCAAATGTTTCAATGGGGTTATTCTACTAGTTATTTGACAGTTTTGGGTGCACTGCCGACTCGGTCCGGGGTTTTGTTTCACCTCTTGTTGGGGACAATGACCGGCGCTTCTTCACACCCTTGACTTGTGGTATCTGCACACTGGTTTTGTCGACTCTCTGTTTTGGGTGGGGTCAATACATGACTGTGGACCCTGACCCGAATTTGTCTGGTCCTTCTCCGGGTCTCTGCATTTTGGCGTATACACTGAATAACTCTGGCATTGCTGTCTCTGCCCCGACTGTTGGACCAGTTTTTAACTTGCGCCATTATTTTTAGGGGTTTTGTTTTCCACTGTCGGTGCATCACAGACTTTGCCTGGCCAGCCCACTTACTACCATGAGCAACTATGAAGATGAGGTGGACTACTCGGAGGATCCACTGGAGGGGGTTGATATATGGGGTCTTGATTCTCACGGTGAGGTGGATGAGATGTCCAACTCGGACCCGGTTCCTGAGGAGGCGATGCCTATTTTGCCTTCCCTGTCCAACGTGGTGGGCTGCAACTCGCCCATGGGGGACCTAGCGCAATATAATTTCGCCACACCCTCGGATGCAGATATTGGATTATGGGATTTCTCTCAGGCTGAACATGACACCCTGGCGAGTGTTGACATCAAGTGCTCGGTGCAATTCTCGGAGGAGGTCTACCATGATATCGGGGATGCATCCCGATCTTTGGCACAAATGAGTATTGGGGGCCCTCTCCCTCAATGTGGTGTCTCGCACTGCCCAACAGATATTGGTGGAGTGACACATATTAGTTTGGCGTCTATCGAACCATCGGTGGCCTCGAGGGTTTTTGCTTATGTTCCGGAGGACTTATCCATACCGGAGAAGATATGCACTTCATCAAAATCCGACACATCTGTTGAGCTGGGGTTGGGTTGTAGTAAAGCCAGAAAGAAGCATAGAACCACTAAAAACAAGCTCGGCTACATTTCAAATTTTGGTAGTGAGAGCAGTATGGAGGATTGGGGTCACATAGCGGCTAAGAAATTGGTGGGGAAGGTGCATGGTTGAAAATACTCCGCGAAAAGACTACAATGGTGGACTCGTGAGATCTGGAGCGAGATTCTCGACTTACTTCTGGAAGTCCAGGTACTGACCAAAGGATGGTTCTCTCTAACATTTTCCTGCCCTGATCAATCTGACTAGGCTCTCAAGCACTACAGGCATCTTGAGTTGCACCCTGTCTATCTCAAGAGATGGGTACCTCTGTTCGATCCCAACAAGGAGAATGCAGGTGCAGGCCCCATCTGGATGCGGCTGCCGGGACTGCTTATGCAATTTTGTAACGACACTGCTCTTCGGAACATTGGGGGACATTTTGGTCTATATCTGGATCATGACCGTTCCTACCTAACTACAGGTAGCAAGGCAGTGGCTCGTATCTTGATTTTCCTGGACACTCGGGATGGTCTGTATGACAACTTCAACATGCTATTTGATGGGATGATGTGGCAGCAACCTTTGGACTAGGAGGGTGTGCCATTTTGCTACAGGAAATGCCATGAGGTGGGACATTTATACAAAGAATGCCCAAAGAAGGGTTTTGGCAGGCTGGCTTCAAAGAAATCATGTTCTGTTGGTACACAGGCTGTGCCTGATATCAGTATTGATCAGGGCACTGCTGGTGAGCCGATGACTGTTCTTGAATCTTCGCGCGATGCTGGGTTAGTGCTGACTGAACAACTTCCATCGTGGACAAACACACATCCCAGATCTCACCCACAGGTCACGCTGGTGGCTTCTCAGCGAAATTATTCTATCCCAGGTACTATTCCTACCACTGCCTCTTTGTTTACTGACTGCTCTGTTGTTTCACCATCCATTACTTTTCCTGTATCTACATTTGGAGATGTTGTTAATACTCTGTCTTCTTCTAATTCATTATCATGCATTACATCGACTTTGACTAGCCATTCACTGAAGCTCCCCTCAATCTGCTGCACCATCGCTTTGGCCCCTCCGTCGTTCACCCCCATCATTCAACACACATCTACTGAACCTTCCTATGGCCACTCATCCTCCTCTTCGGAGACCCCCTCCTTGAGACATAATTATTATCTTAGATCCCTCTCCCTTCCACACTCCGGTGAGGCTTTCAGTATTGGGCCAGGTCAGGGCAGTCTACCCACCAAGTCACGTGGTAGACCATATGCTTTAGCAAAGGCTATCAAAAGAGCCATCTCGAAGTGGAAGCAGCAACTCAATCATCTCTTATGCGGGTACTTAGAGCTAGAAGACCCTTGTTGGTTGTTACATCATGATATGTCTCTCCTACAATTGCAGGGGACTAGCCAACCCCGATAAGAGATTGGCACTCAAGGATTTGATTGCCCAGAAGCCCATTGATATCCTATTTCTACAAGAGACGCTTGGTGCGGGCTCTGAGGTGAAGGCTACCTTAAATTATTTTCTTCCTGATTGGACCTTCATTACTCTTGATGCACACGGAAGATCTGGGGGTTGTGCATTGGGAATTAACGACAAAACCACCCAAATGATTAACTGTTGGGGCCGGGTTGGTGTACTTAGTATGAATGTCCTATTTGGTAATACTGAGATCGAGTTTACCTTGATTAATGTTTATGGGCCCTACACAAATAGAGAGTATTTCTAGAACTCCTTATTTTCGTGCTCCTTGTTGGCTGTCCCCCACATCATTTTGGGTGGTGACCTGAATTTTTCATTAGGTATTTCGGAATATTGGGGCCCCCAGGCTACCTCGGATCCTTTGGCTGAGTTTTTCAACTCAAAGCTCGGAGCTACAAATCTCATTGACATTCATACCAACAAGCTTCAACCCACCTGGAGAAACAGAAGGACCGGAAATGCTGCTTTGGCTCGCAGATTAGACAAATTTCTCATCAAACAGTCTCTCCTATCCATTCTTACTCGGGCTCGTTAATGGGTGGGGATGAGTGGTAAATCTGACCGCTCTCCTATATTCCTGGAATTTGAAAGTGGACCTAACAGGGCTTGACCCCCTTTCAAATTCAACTCCAGATGGTTGAGAGACCCTGAGTATCACTTGATCGTCACCCGGGCCTGGAAACACTGTAGACCTTTGAATGATAGAGATCACGGCCGGATTATCAATGACAACCACAATCGCATTAAAAACCTTACCATTCAGTGGGTTCGAAATAAAAAGTGATTGGAGAGGGAGGATCTGCATAAAATCAAAGAAAAAATTGCACTACTTAACAATGCTGATCTTATGGGATATAGAACTGATGATACCAGGGAGCAGCTAAATGCACTTGAGACTGAAAAGGAAAAACTTCTGAGACAAAAGGAGGAAGATTGGAGGCTTAAAATTCATGTTATTTGGTTACAGGCTGGAGACGAAAACACTAAATTTTTTCAGCAACATGCAAATGGATGCAGGGCTGCAAATGCCATTTGGGAATTGTCTGATCAAAATGGATTTACTGCGAGAACGCAATCTCAACTTTTTGATCTGGGTACTAGACATTTCACCAATCTTTATAGGGCGTCAACAAATATTGATCTCCCGAACATCATGCACATAACACAGAACTTTAAAATTTTTGTGGAACAAGAGCCAATTGATGATCTCAATGCACTGGTTACTTTGGGCGAACTTGAGGGAGTTTTGAAATGGTTCAAGCAGGACAAAAGCCCTGGGCCTGATGGCTGGCCCATTGAGTTTTTCATCCATTTTTTCGAACTCATGTCAAATGACCTTCTGACTATGATTGAGGACAACAGGGTGTGAGGCAAGATATATGATGGGTTCAACACTACTTTTATCGCACTTATTCAAAAATCGGACAAACCGACCAGCTTCCATGAGTACAGGCCCATATCTCTTTGTAACTACATTTATAAGATCATATCAAAGATAATTGCAAACCGCATCAAGCCTCTCATGTCCACTCATATTGAAAAGGAAAAATTTGCATTTCTGAATCATAGGAAAATTCATGAAGCTATTGGTACTGCCTAGGAGGCCCTTCATTCCATTAAAACTCTGCGCCTCAAATCCACCATTCTCAAGATTGATCTTACAAAGGATTTTGATCAGGTAAACTGGAGTTACCCTCATCTCATACTAATCCACTCGGGCTTTCCTCATACGTTTATAAACTGAATTATGGGCTGAATTTGTCATGCTACTTTCAACATATTGATCAATGGCACTGCATCTGATTTCTTTCATGCGGGGCGGGGTCTTCGTCAGTGTTGTCCTCTATCACCATTATTATTTGTCCTGGTTATGGAGGGTCTCTCTGTCCTCATAAACAATGCTAAAGATCGGGGAGTATTACAGGGACTCCGGATCAATGATATACTACATCTCACTCATCTTTTATTTGTGGACGATGTACTAATTTTCCTAAATGGTTCTAGACAAGACTCTATACAATTTGATCTTATACTGAATTGCTTTTGCAGGGCCATCGGTATGGCACCAAATGGCCTCAAATCCTCTATTATCATGACTGGATGCTTGGGACTGGAACAAGGCACTGCAATGAATCTATTTGACTATGTCTGCATAGACATCAAAGATGGTCTCAAATATCTGGGATATCATATAAAACCAAACGATTATAAGATCAAAGACTGGAACTGGATCATTGCAAAAATTGAACGTAGAATAAATTTTTGGTATAACCAATGGTTATCCAGGGCTGGCCAACTGATCCTCATTAAGTCTATGCTAGAAGCTATATCGGTCTATTGGATGACCTTGGCTTGGATACCTATTGGTATTACTAACAAAATCAAAAGTATTTGCAGACAATTCTTATGGCACAACTAGGGAAAGGCTTCTACTTTTGCTTGGATTGCCTGGGATCACATAAAAATTCCTAAACAATGGGGTGGTTGGGGATAAAATATCTCCATATTTTTTTGAGGGCTCTTGCTGCAAAAATGTGCTGGCACTTAATCAATAGACAGAGCCTCTGAAAAGAGGTAATTGTTGCTAAATATATCGCACCATGGAACCCTCTCGATTGGATCTGAGACAGAATCGGACAGACGTCTGGTGCATCAATTATCTGGAAGGAAATCACAAAAGAAGCACACATCATACATAAAGGTTTATCATGGAAAATTGGTACTGGTGCAACTGTCCGCATTGGCATAGATTCTTGGTCAGAGAGCGGTGAATTTTACAAATTACCTGACTTCATTATTGAGCACCTAGCCCACAGAAACATTTTCTATCTCGCTCATATTGCGGATATGGTTCATACCACTTGGCGGGGTCAAGCCTGGTTACAGGCAGATGACCTCGAGATCCCACAGGCTAGCACACAGGTTTGGAAAAATTACATCTGGGCTCTAAAAGCATCAAACATACGCATCACTGAGCAGGAGGACAAATTGATATGGGCTGTTTCACCTCATGGTCAATATGCTCCCAAACTTGGATACCTTGCCCTTATACAGCCCAAGGAACCCCCAATAAAAGCATGGTGGTGGCGCATTATTTGGAAGTTGAAGGCCCCGCACAAGCACAAAACCTTATTCTGGTGCATCCTAAATCACTGCATACCTACCATGGAATTCCTCCACAGACGAGCTTTTCAAGGAGCACCACAATGCTGCTACTGTCTTGCAAACTGCGAGGATACAACCCACTTATTCCTACATTGCAACATCATCAGAGGCATCTGGGCATAGTTCATCACTGTTTTGGGCTGTAGACATCTCTGGCAGGGCAGAACATTAATTGGCGCATGGACTAATTGGTGGCAACATTATGTATACTGCCCGTGGATGCGCAATATCCCCCTGATTATGGCATGGGAGATCTGGATCGGTCGCAACAAGCTTATTTTCAATGGTATACCTATAGATTGTGACCGAATATGTGCTGCCTCTATTGCTACATTTCAACTGCTTCCCGTGGATCATATACACAGTAATCCCACACTCGAGACACCTGAAATCATAGATCATAGTCATGCATGGGCATATTTCGATGGTGCGTCCAACGCACAGGGTTGTGGGGGGGGCGCAACTCTATTTTTAAATGAACACCACCACTACAAAATCAGAATGGGATTGGGACCCAGTACAAACAACTATGTTGAACTGCAATGCATTAGAATTCTTCTGACATTTTCTCGGGACATACGCTGCAACTCCATCCAGATCTTTGGTGAATCACAACTTGTGATCAATTGGTTCAATAATCTTGGTCAATGTCACTCGCACACACTATTTGCACTGCTGTGAGAGGTTCATCAACTTAGAGTCATTTTTGACTCCATCTCTGTGGCACACATTTACAGGTCTCGGAACAAAGTGGTTGATCAATTGTCCAAAGAAGCTTCGGAGCTGACTTGGGGCACCTGGCATATTATTGAACACACTGGTGAATAGGTTTACAGATATTTTCATCAGCCTTTTATAGAGGAGGCACCTGCATTTTGGTCTATCTAGTTGTATAACTATTTGGGAGGATTTTGTAACTATCTCCCTTGATTATCTATTTCGGCATGTATATTTACTTTATATGTTTTTGTCTCTATTTTCTAGTAAGTTATGCACCGAACTTACTTTGTGAACTTTGGCTTCATACTGATCTTATATTTATATTTTTTGGGACTATTTATTACCTGCATGAAGGCAAAGTGGCAGAAATTGTAATAGTCATTGGACTGAATAGTAGTACATACTACCAGCATATGTAACATGTAACCTATCTTAATGAAAAGCTACGAATTTTTTCTTTGTGAAAAAAAAACATTAAAATTTAATATGATTATTAATTACTAATAATAGTTTTTTATAAACAAATAATAATAATAATATTAATAACATTAATAATAATAATACTATTATTAACAATTATTATTAATTAATATTATTAACAATATTATTATTATTATTAAATGATCTAGGTCTGTGAGCTACTAGATTTACTCATGATTTTTTACTTTTGTGATGTTTGTTAGAATTAAATTCTAAAAGAGCATAAAAGAACACATGTTTATGCTGTAAAGAAGCGAAACAAGACAACCATTAGCAGCATACAAACACGAGACATTGATAACGAAGTTCACCTAGTGTGGGCTATGTCTTCGGGCTTGGTGTCAAAATGGGGTAGGCCGCTTCATATAATACTAGAAATGGGAAGATGTACATGGATGATTTTCATACAAGGATGTGCCCTCAACATGAGTGCCTTGTCTCTTCACGAGATGTTCCACTACAGGAACTCTCACTCACAATTGACCTCCTATCAGCATGACATGCTCTCACATGAAGAAAAAACAAGATCCCGCAGATGCATCAAGCAAGGATCTAGAAATCATAATACATCTCATAAAAAAAAGAGTCACATGATCAAGTTGCATATACCTCAACCCCTGAAGCTGGCTGACGAAGCGGATGCTCAGCTACTAAATCTAGTTGTACCGTTGAACTCATGGCATTGAGGGGCATAAAATTGAATGTCCTGCTTCAAGGAAAAGACCCTCTAGCAGATGTTTTTGAGGAACCCCTTATAAAAATAGCGTAGACATTCCTTTGTAGCGGAGCATAGTAGAGGAGGTTGGCGGGTGGAGGGTTTTGCGGATGTTTTTTTTCTGGTATGTTTCTCATCCTACACCACACTGGTGCGTTCAACTAGAAAAGCATTGGTGCGTACTACAAATTAGCACACCGGGACACTGTGTGCTCCATACAAACCCTCCTGGTGCATATAATTACTGTAGCACAACTCTAAAAATATTCAGCCCTGGTGCATCCTAAAAACGCGCGCCAAAACTTAAATTTCCCGATGCACATCAAAACCCCTCCCACCGAAACAGGGTTAAATAAAAAAAAATTATGGCCAAAAATCCATATTTTTCACTTTTCAATGCTCTAAATCACTCAAGCACTGGTGCAAATTTACCTTGTTTGAGGCGCCCTGCCATCGGTCCTCCCATTACACGCATTGCTACTGTCCATTGCCTACCATCTCCATTTCGAATTTTGCAAAACAGTGGGCAAATTTAGTTTTTCAAATTCTACAACAAATATGCCTACTCAACACCCAAAGGTACAAGTATTTTAATTTTTTTCAGTAATTAAACCTTTTAGAGGATTTTTTTTGTAAAATAACTTAAAATTCACCTTCTTAAAAAAAAAAACAAATCCCCGCGCGGTGCACTCGAGCTGTTCGGCTCACATTATTGCACGGGGTTGCCTATAAATTTACAAGGCAGAGCGTGATCAGTGCTAACAGTATCCGCACCCGTTCCGTGGCGGTACTTAAACGACAAACCATGCCTTTTTTAAATTTAGAGAAATTGTGGTGTGGTCGGGTAATTGAGCATGTCCAAGTGCGGGAGGGCAGTTCGTTGACTTAAATATGTGCCGCAAGGAGGATATTTTGTTCAGTGCACCGCCCTGCCGAATTTGGGCATAGTCAATGGTGTGGTCTTGTCAACGGTGTGGTCATGTAAAATACCACACCGTAGACTGTGTAGTGATGTCAGGAGGGCACTGCGCTGCCTAAACTCTACAGCCCAAGGTGCATAGTTTGGTCAGCGCACAACCCTCTTGATATTGGTACATAGTCAATGGTGCAGTCGGTTATACCTCCGCACCATTGACTGTGTAATGTTTTTAGGAGGGTGGTGCGCTGATGAAACTATCTGCCCCGGGGCAAGTAGTTGGTCAATGCACTGCCCTCTTGAATTTGTTCATATTCAATAGGATCGGTTAAACGGCTGCACCGTTGACCACTAGATGATGTTTGGCGGTGCGATGGTAGAATTATCCGCCCCAGGTTAGATATTTTAGTCAACAGACTACTTGAGAAAATATAGGTCATGATGTGCGGTGCGCTAAAAATTTCAAGGTGCACCGCAGCTAGTGCGCGATAAAAACAAACGCACCGATCTGGGGTGCATGCACAAACACGGGCGCATCGACTACTTTCTTTTAAAGAAACATATATATATATATATATATATATATATATATATATATATATATATATATATATATATATATATTTGTATATATATATCTGTATATATATGTATATCTATTAGTAAATACATGTCTCATTTAATAAAAAAAAATTGTATTTAATATGTAAATCATTTAGCGACATTAAATGAGAGAAGAGAGGGAACAATAACAACATATGGCGGACCAGTATAACGTGATTCGCCTGTGGGAGGCACAAGAGAGGGAGAGAGATATGTATCATCATCCTATTACAGTAGCCACCCAAGAACTCCTAAGGGAGGCAGGCCTCCTCAAGTTCTATGAGGAGGCTACATCCTTGAAGGGCCATGGTGGGTTATTGCGACAACTTATCTTCAGGTGGAATGCCCACCGACTAGCTTTCTGGGTTGGTCCTAACCAGTGGTATGCGCCCACTGACAAGGAAATCTATTTTATGACTGGCCTATCGAGGAGAGTGCATGATTTGCCCTCATTCCTAGAGGTCCCCGTTGGCTATGCAATAGGGAGTCAGTTGGTTTACTCCCATAGATACATTAGCGTTGATATACTCTCTCCTATAGATTTTTAGGTCCTCGGTGGTCAGTTGCATATTGCGTCATTTGGTGGAGAGGAGGTGAAGTGCACCTCACTACTGATTTTAACCATTGCACATCATATTAGTGATGGGCAACACATTAGTTTCTCACTTTTATTTTATGTTAATTCTTTATTACAGGCGCCATGACTTGTGAGATGGTATGTAATTTTTTTGTGGCATTTCTGTACAAATTTAGATAGATGTCGTGCTCAAGCACAAGGGAGGGTGAATTTCCCTTTTGCTTCAGAGCTATTTTGTTTATTTTTTGAGAGATTTCCAGAGACGAGGCCTAATTTTGTTTGGCGAACTCATAGGCCGATGTTGCATGTATGGATCCAGATTTGAGGATAGATGATGCCCAAGAGGGGCAAGTCAAAATTTTCCGCGAGGATATTGCATGATGCACTGGAGTTGCTAGTGAGTGTTGATGATCACGCCTTAGTTCTAGTCCCTTGTCTATATGCTGGTATGGATTTCCAAGGGTGTGCCAACATCCTCTTCACAGATGATGAGCTACCAGATGATAGAGGTAATATTAGTGTTTTATTTAAATTTATTCTAACATGTTCTTTAACTTGTTTTTATTAAACTATTTAATGAAATTTTCTAATTATTGTTTTCTACTTATATATATTTTGTAGACATTGGGTCATTTGATGGCGATGATATGCCACCACCACAAAATGATCCAGGTGTAGATCCAGATGACGATTAGGAGATGGCAGATGCCGAGGATCAGGGTGGTACAAACAGACCTGGTCCTCATGTTGCACAGGTATCAACTGGTATGAGGCGTAGGCTTGACACTAGATTTAGGATGGAGTTGGGTGACCAAATCTGTGGACTGCTTGTGGAGGAGGGAGTCAGTTCGGCCACTATGAGAGAGATACAATATGATGATAGCCTAATAGCGATGTGGAGAGGTATCCCACGTGATATGTTGACCTTGATGTGGCACGTTGTAGGAGATACCATATTAGTGGAGCGGTTGAGTAGGGCCCTTCGACGTAGGCATGGTCAAGATGCAGTATGTCAACAGTCAAGTAGCGACACATCATCTGATGATCATGATGAGGGGAGTGATCATTGTTCACCTTGCGCTGCAGATGAGTAGCCTGCAGCATCGACCAAAATTCATGATCATGAGCAGGCTGGACCATCCACGTCGAGTCATACTGCAACATCAAACATTCATGATCATGAGTAGGTTGGACCATCCACGTCGAGTCATCACAAACACTAGCCTACAACATCCAACAGTACTCATGATCATGAGCAGGTTGGACCATCCATGTTAAGTCATCATGAGCATGCAATTGATCCTGATCAGCATGAGGCACCACCAGGTCAGAAGTCACGTGATGATTGACATCTATCTGAGCTTGTCGAGGCTGCACCATTGATTGAGCATGCCTTGAATAGTACTAATATTGATGATGTACCACCAGCTGATATTTGACATTTATATTACAGTTGTATATTTTTGACATTATACAGCTATACATATATATTTATATATATGGTCCATGTATTTTATGTTCATGTTGCAGTTGTACTTAATTTACATGTTGGTGATCATCATGATGTGTATATTGTTAGGTCATGTTAGATATGTTCATTTAATTTGTAGCTTGCAGATAGATGTGTATGTGATAGAAGTTATTTGACATGAGATGTATATTTGATGTTTGTTTTGTGATGATGTTATACAATGATTGTGTTTTGTTAGATGATCATGATCACACTGATTAGATGATGTTAGCGAATGTGAATGTGTTTTTTAGTCGAATATGATGTTTGTATGATGGTTATCATGATCATGATATTTAATTTTAATATTAAATCATGATATTTATTAAATATTATGTTGTGATCCCCATATGCGGGTGATCACACAGGAGATTAGAAGAATGGGACAAGGGTGTGGCAAGGTGGGTCGACACCTACCCACCCAGGACATGAAGGTAAATGTGCCACTGCTCAACGGATCTAAGCATTTACATCTCGCACAGTTCAAAGGTTTGATGTCTATGGGTTCGGCCTTCTGCATCATGGCTATCGTGCAGGGTTCTGACATCGCATGCCTCTGCATGCTGAAGCTCTCACCTCTCTTCAATGCTCCTATTTGGATGAAGGCTCGTCACAGCAGGAGCGGGAAGGATAAAGGGAAGCATGGCATCAAGCTCTCCATGGAGATTATTCGGTCACACCAGCCCCTTCTAAGTTTAGTCTCTGGTCTCAATTTCGATTACTAGCTGGTGGGCGCTGGCTCTACCTTGCAGAGTGTTGCTCGTGACAGGGAGAGGAAAGGTCATTGGAGGACCAGCTTTGGCTCTATCATGGAGGCGTTGTGGGAGGATTCGAGACAGTTGGCAAGAGCCTTAGGCCTCTTGCCGCATTTGGACCATCCGGCCTTCGTGACTGCCCCTCCTCCTCCTGGTTCCCTCATGCCTCGGTTGAGACACAGGCTGAGGAACCGCAGAGGTGGCACCAAAGGTCGCCCTTCCAACCAACCTTCCAGCCCATCCTCTGACTCGCCTGCTCACTCTAGAGGTCGTGTGGAAGGCCACTATCCTCATACGCGTAGTGGGAGATGGAGTTCTTTGGACTCTCGTCATTGGGGCTCCCACACTCCCCGTCCTCCTGCTTCCATGCCACCTCCCACCACTGGCTCGGCTCGTTTCATCTTCAAAATTGCTATGAATTGCCCCAGAAGCATTGCCATCTTTACAGTGGTTTTTCATGAGGACGCCTAGTCGGAGGAGACCATTTTTCATGAGGCGGGAGTAGGCGCGGAATTCGCCCAGACTTCTCTCCTTCATGAAGGGGTCGGCAGCGCGGCTAGGCAGCCTTTGGAGGCTCATGCTTGAAGCATCTCGGAGGTGGAGATGGCGCCGCCCTGGCCCTTCAGTCTCCGAAGAAGCTTTGGCCACGGACCTGCGTGCTTCAGGTTGGTGCCGCATCGTGGAAGAAACTCTTGATGAATAGTCAACATTTTATGGTGTTTTTTTCTGTCTCTGCGGCTCATAATATTGGGCTGGTGTTTGTTCAATCGGTTAAGTGGAATTCCGGCTTGTTTTGTTCATTTTTTACTTTATGCTCCCCTGCGTGGGTTTTGGCAATTGTTAGACTGGTTTCCTTGTCATAAGGCAGTCTCCTCTTATGTTTTTTCTGATATCTCTGCTTCTCTCCAGAGCAGATGTTTTGACTGCAGTCACATTGTAATTTTACTCCTCTGTTAATAGAATTAAGCTTACTTAGAAAAAAAAAATATTATGTCGTGATTGTAATTGAAATTTTAATTTTAATTGTATGTAAAATTGTAATTGTATTTGTATTTGTAATTATAATTTTAACTGTAATTGTTATTTTAATTGTAATTTTCATATTTTATTTATTGTGAAATGATTGTAATTGTAATTTTAATTGTAAATGTATATATCTAAATTTGTAGATTGTAATTGTAATTGTATGTAAAATTCTAAAATTGTAATTGTAATTGTATGGAAAATATTTGTAAATTTTTAATTGTATTAATGTGAAATGATTGTAATTTTAATTTTAATTTTAATTGTATATATCTAAAATTGTAAAATTGTAAAATTGTAATTGTAATTGTAATTGTATGTGAAATTGTAAAATTGTAATTGTAATTCTAATTCTGATTCTAATTGTATGTAAAAGGTTTGTAAAATTTTAATTCTATTAATGTGAAATGATTGTAATTGTAAAATTGTAATTGTATATAAAATTGTAAAATTGTAATTGTAAATATTGTAATTTTAATTGTAATTGTATGTGAAATTGTAATATTGTAATTCTAATTTTAATTTTAATTCTAATTGTATGTAAAATATTTGTAAAATTTTAATTGTATTAATGTGAGAATTTTAATTGTATTAATGTGAAATGATTTTATTAAATTTTTAAATTTGTAAATTTGTAAATAATTGTACAATCATAAATCTAGAATAATATGAATTTTTGTAACATAATAAAGTTGAGAAAATAATGCAATTAAATTCATATACTTTAGAATTATCATTATTTTATTATGATCATACATACCAAAAAAAAATAACTTTATACAGTACGTCATTGATTTCGAGATCAACATAATTTCCAATTATCAAGTGAAATGATTTTAACATTAACACACTGCAAATTACCAATTAATTCAAAATACATATTATAATATTTCGAAAAAAAGAGTCTTAGTTATAAGGTAATTAAGACCTCTTCTTTGTAAAAACCCATCTTAAAAAGTATAAATGATGAAATAACACATGTACCATATTACTCTCAGTTCTCATGATCACCCTCATTATCTTCCAGCTCGCTTGGCATGATAACATTATTGTTCTAAACAATATGTTTTGATCTATGGTCATGTCTCAATACGAACCAACAATCCATATCCAACACATCTGGGTAAAAAAACACCTGGTTGCTGTGTTTGCGGAGAACATAGGGCTCCTTAGCTTCATCCCACATCTTTCTAGAGTTGATACATATAAGCCTACTATCGCGATATTCCTTTACATTATTCTGATCAAAGGTATCCCACCACTTGAACCTAAAAATAACACATTGGAAAGAAGAGAAATCCACTTCAATGATCTCTTGTATCTTTTCGATGTAACCTAACGTCCCTCGTACTAGGTTTTTTTAATGGTGGCTAGATCAACTAAATTGATCGAAATCGACTTCCACTCCACAGTCTTGTGTCATGTGTCCACCATCAACATTTTTTGTGTGAAAATGATGTCCATATGCTGACATAGATGGGAATAAATGCACCTAGAAAAAAGTTAAAAAATCATAGTGTCATGTGTCTTATAATAACCCAATAGTTAAAATATGAAATATAGATGTAATTATATTTGAAAGGTGCATTATTAAGTTTCAAATGTGCATAATTAAATAGATTATTACTGAGTGGGTGCACCGAATCCCTACGTTTAGCACATCCTCTTCAGCACGTGGGTAACAACCGATTACATCATATTTCTCTCTGACTTGGTAAGAAACACAACTGTTGGGGCATATTTTTGGCATATTTTCTTTTAAATGATTGGGATAAGGCACAATTCTACCATTTAACCGTCTGAATTCTTACCTGGTACTATCCCATTTCATCCTCTTTTGTTCGTACAATGTGACCCATGGTTGTGTCGCTTCAGAATTGTAAAGAACGAATTTATTAATTGCTACAATTTCTTCATTCGTTGATGAAATCAAACATGCATATAGTACATATGAGATCAAAATATACATTATATCGAAGTTCAACATGAATATTTACTTTGTGTAAATTTGAAAAATTATAAGTTTCTTACTCTTTATCAAGCGCCTTTTTCCATTCGTTTGGAGCAGCTCCCCTTCTCTTTTATATTCATCCCTTTCATCATCCCAAATCACCGCACCTAGTCTGTTGTTGATCTTCTTGATGTACTCAATGGAATAATAGAAAGATTCATATGATATGTACCCCTCTGCCATATACCCCTCAGGTTTTTCCCTTTTTCAAACAAAACCTTTCTATTTCTTCATGTACCTCTCTAAGAAGAACATCCAACGACAATAAACCACTCCAACTAATTCAACCTCACCTACTAGGTGGATTAGTAGATGAACCTGCAAGCCCATGAAACTCGTCGGCAGCTCCTTCTCAAACATACAAACAATCTCAACAATCTCTTGACACCACCATGGAATTATAGCCACATGAATCTCCTTTTACGTAATCCAACGTACAAATGCAGATAATTTAGATATGGCACGTCCTAGGTTTTGGGGGAATTCATGTTTCACACACCCACGCACGAAAAAATGATAATGGCACTGCAAAGCTATAAACAAGTGCAATGATAAAAAAAATTACTTATGTTTTGTGATCCATGCATGGGATACAATTTATTAATATAACAGATAATAAAATCATGCTTTTGACAATATATGTACTCTTAGAATATTCAAATGGTCATGCGATTTCAACCTCAAAAAATGGTCATCCACGGTGAGGCAGCGCCATAGTGAAGACCCGTATGAAGATGGCACCCTCATACCCATTACAACTTCCTTTGCCAATGAAAAATAATAATTATATTTTTTTTAAATCCAAAGGACATCACCTTCTTTGAAATACCATGAATTAGAGGGACCTACGCTTGCCTCTGATCCTGTACTTTCTAATCGTCTTGGCTAATGTTTCTTTATTGTTTTTGAAGTAATAAGATCTTTCCTAACAACCAATGTGTCACTTTTTTTATATGATATGTGCCTCCATAAATAATATGAAACATTTTTGAATATATGTATGTGATCTAATAATTGGGTAATCTTAAGATGCTCCCAATATAGGAGGTTATAAAAGATACATTTGATTTTCATCCCAATGGGAAATTTCTCAACATAGGTGTCGAAGAATTCTGGAACATCGAACATAGGCTCCCCATTTGAATCAAACAATTCTATGAACTACTTTTCCTTCTCTCTCTCATATGCTCTAAGCCATTCAGCTGGTGTCATTATTGGAGGCCTTTGGGTTCTCTCTTGTTTACCATTAAAATCAGATGTTTCTCTTCTCTAAGGGTGTTCTTTTGGGAGGAACACCATGGAGCAGTCATACACTGGCTTCCGTAGCTCATTGGACCATATAGATTTCAGAGAAGGTCCAAAACATTTACATCCAAAATACCCTTTTATTACAAGACATGCGAGATTATTTTATACAATTTATATGCATGGCATGTTAAATAATATCATGAAGATTAGAAAAATTACAACAAATTAAATAAATAATATGCAAAAGAATATTGTTATGTATATAAACAAATCAATAAACATGTAATTTACCAGAGAAAACTCCTAAGCCTGGATAATCATGTGTCGTGTAAGCACATATGCTATACAACGTAAAACTCCTCTCTGTTGCAATTGGTCTTGATACATCATACACATGTGTCCCATCCCATAATTCTTTCAATTAATCTACCAGTGGTTGTAAGTAGACATCCATATTCTTCACTTGTCTTCTACCAGGGACTATGAGAGCCAACATTTTGTTCATTCGTCACGGACAACCATGGGGGGATATTGTTATTGATCACTACTACAAGCTAAACAAAACAGCTGGTGTTCATGAAGGAATATGGGTTGACGTCATCCATGGCTATGCTGAGTTGTAGACTTCATACTTCATCCTTGAATTTTCGAGGCCTTGTATCCTCTATATGCTTCATGGCTATTGAATCTGTTGGGATTCACATAACTCCCAACTCACTTCTGTGTAAGGGATGCCATCCTTGCAACATAGCTAATTCTTTGCAATGAAAGAGCCTTTGAATCCTTGGTATTATAGGCATGTGCCTCAATATCTTAAAAGGAGAACCACATGATTTACCCTTATTTTTTGATTTATGATACCTTTCATGCCCACATTTTAGACATATCCCTTTGTTTACATATTATCCTCTATACAGAATATAATCATTTGGACATGCATGATATAATATGTACTCAACACTCAACATTTTCAACAATTTATTTTCCTATTCACACCTACTAAGGATGACATTATCATTCAGAAGAACCTTATATTTGAATAACCTATAGTTGGTGATCATGGATAATATAAAATGTACATTAATGTCGATATAATTATTAACGTTGTTCATAAAAGTGACCATTTATAATGTTCATTGTGTGATTATATTTCTCAAAGTATAAGGGGCAACTTTATGGTTATAACTTACCTCAAAATTCTCGAGAAACATGCATTTAACAAGCTAAAATTTGTTTTCAATTTATACAGTAACATCATTGTCCCCAACTGGGTAGACTTTTACTAACCGCCAGGTCCAAAGAGAGGGGTAGTGGAAGAAAATTTAAGGCTTTCGAAAAAGGTGTCAGCGATATGAGCATCATCCCCTAGATGATCAACGTTCTGGAATGCATCTAAAAATATTGTCTCCATGGCATTCGTATCCCTTTAGTAATAATCCATACCAACCTCTATTTGATTTCCTCCATTTCCAGCTTCTGAACAACTAATATTGTTGTAGTCATTCCTAATTGATGAATTTGGACGTAGTGGGAATTGAATATGTGGTTGATTCAACCATTCTTGGTATTGCTCCTCTCTGATTTTTTCTCTTAATTCAGCCTTCTGTCAGTTTGACATCGTCGTGGGGTGCAATGGAAGATGGTAGGTAGGTCTCTCATCATCACTAGAATATTAATAATTTCAAAAATATATTTGAACATGATTAATACAAAATCTATGATATCAATTAGTAAGCATGTTGACAATGCATGATTAATTGGTTTGATATTGAAAAATTACACACTACAAGGAAAAGACCCTCTAGCGGAGGTTATAAAGGAGGTTTTTAGTGTTATAAAATTGGCCAAAATTGTCAAAAAAACATTTGCTACAACATCCATTTATGGTTACAGATGTTTTGGTGGAGCTTTTAATGGAAATTCAACACAACTAAAAAAACTGGGCGGCCATAGGTTATTACGGATGTTTATTTCATCAGTGTGCTACTAAGGTTTCAACACATCGGTGCATGTCATCTAAATGGTGGCCCCAGGGCTGTTGAAGGTTCCTGCACTAAGCCAGAAAGGTATAAAACCACACCAGGTGTAGTGTTGGAGATACAAGGCATGGGGCCATAGCAATTGGTCTCAGGATTTGTGCGGTGCCATCTACAAACATTAAAATAAACTCAAATGAGTGTATATATATTGGTGAGAATAATGATAATTGCAATATTAAATAATATACATAAATGTAAATCAAAAATAAAAATGGCATACCATAGAAACAATTGACTCATAAACTATACACATTCTTTCAAAACCATGTACCATGCCATATTTCAAAATTTCATCTGTTGGTATAGTTCCATACTTTGTTTCCTACAAGTTTTATACCCCATAACAAATCATATGTTTAATATAAAAGATTTTTTTGTTCTATAAAGCAAGATTGATAGATGCTTACAAATTCCAAAATTAATTTATGATATACCAACATATACTCACAACCCATATTTAGCCCAATTTCAATAAATTCGTGTGATGGTTCTTCTTTGTATGTTAGCACCTGTTTGAAGACATTCAATGATGATTTTTGTAAAAAAAAAACTTAAAAAATACAAAAATGAGATCTAGTTAAGTTGTTATAAGGAAGTAAAAATTACTCACAAACTTAGATATCAACTCTTTTCTTCCTTGGTGTCCTATTTTATCTACTGAATGGGTTCCATTTTATTTTATTTTTTGCAAGAAAATACTTGAAAATTAATATTTAATGCTAAATTGTTTATTTATTGTACCTAATGATCAAAAAATTTGAATGATTACATATTACATTTCAAGCACGTTGTTTTTGAGATGGCTCCTCCTGTGATGCAATTGTGTCCATTTCTTTTACCATCTCCTTGTACACCTTTTTGGACATTCCTACTGGCATATTTCTGATATCAGCTTGTTCAACTTTTGATATTTTCATAATCATCTTGAAAATGTAACATGAAAATAAAATATTTAATTTTTATATTGATAAATGAAAAGTAAATATAACAAAAGTGATATTTATAAATAATTCTAGAGAAACATTTAAAGGAATGTTACTTTTTCATTCATTCTTCTTTGTTTTTGTACGTTTTTGCTATTAAAAGTCTGACATGTCTCATTAACCAATTCTCTGGAAACTCTTCTTGTAGTTTAGATAAAATTTGGTTCTTAGAATCATTGGATTGGTTTTTGTATTGTAAGTGGAATGAATGTCTATACATTCATTCCACTAGATCCCTCAAACTTTTGTAAAAGTTTTCCCCTCTTTCGTTAACCTCCGGCACCACTCCGTATGAGCTAAGGAACAATTGATTTTCATTTTCATGTTCTATTTTTTTTGTTTCTTAGAACAATATTCCTTGTCTGAGTTTTCGGTCCCTGTAGAACATTAAACATATGTGAATTAATAGACTATTTGACACATGTTATCTAATAATTCTAAGCATATTATTAATGAAAATTTAAAAAATAAACTCATATTTGATCGATAGTATTTTTTCATTCACATGATTCATCCTTTTGCAATTTTTCCATCAATCTTTTATGCTCTTCGGGTCCTAGATCAAAAATAATCTTATCGAGCTTTGTCATTTTGTGGCTCTTCCTGATACACAGTAAACAATACATATTAGTTAAACTTACATATGGTTCAAAAATAATATTTTTTGTAAAGAATTTATAAAGAGCTTTACTTTTTTTCTTTTCTTAATGTGTTATCAGTATTTTTGTTACTTGATCTCTTCTCAGTGATTTATTTATCAATCTTAAACCTGTACCACATCATTCATTAATATATTTATAAATAAATTGTCAACTTTTCAGGTACAAAATAAATCTCAAGAAACTGGTGTGCCTTTCATGATGTACGCACTATCTTTGGTGCATGGGGGTATTATAAACGCACCACACAAACAGTATAATAGACCGTACGGTCCTATCCTCGTAACATAGCGCACCGATGCCCTATTTTAGATATGGCGCACTGAATAATTTTTTTTTATAAATATTTTATTACACAGTACTTGCACGGTGCGCAGTATAATATAGTGCACAGGTGCACTATATTACACAAAGCGCATCGATAAAAAAAAATTCCATTTTTTTCAAAAATTCATGCAAGGACCGACATGGATTTGGATCCGACTATGCAAGTCGTCCTATGGGTTGGATGTCAATCTAAATTGAAAATACCTAATTCTGAAATCACAAAAATAGGGAGAAGAAAGGGCAGAAGCAAAAAAAATGAAGGGTTTAGGGTAAAAATGGATAAAACTGCAGAAAAAGTAAAAAAAATAATCAAATTTAATCATGAGATCATTTGAAATACTATGCTATAGGGTTTGGATCACCACATGTTTGGATTGTGATTGTTTGAATACTTCTGTTCGAACGTATTTCGTTGCTCCACAGTGCTCTCGTGCTCTCTTGCTCTAGGTATGTCTCTGCAAATCTCTGGCTGAAAATTTTAGCAAAAACAAAAGAAATAATGAAAATTTTTTAGTATTTAAAGAATTGTTTTATTAAACTACATTTTTTTAAATATTTTGCCCCCCATTTTTCAATTTTCTGTTTTTTTTTTAAAAGAAAATAGAGTTGCGCTTTTTTTATTTGTGGTTATTCGTCACTAGTGCGTCACTTAATAGCACCGCACTAGTGTGTCCATTGGTAACACGACACTGGTGCATAGTAAATAAAACGCACTGGTGTGGAGTAACTAGAATGCACCAGTGCAGTTATCTGTACATTAGCACCGATTTACAGTTGAGGCACCAAAATTACTTTTACGTGTGTACACCAAAATTAGACATGTTGGAAATGTACATTTTACTGTGAAAATATTTGGGCCATTTATTTTCAAAACTACACCTCTTCTTCTTTCATAAAAATAAACTATAACCTTTCCATAACCTGCAACAAGAAAAGGTGCCACATGATCTTCTTGCTAGCCCATGATTTGCTTGCTCATTTGTACGTTCCTCCTCCATCTTGGCATCCAATTTCCTCTTTTCTCATTTGTGATTTCTATCTTTATCTTAACAAAATTTATACAATATCTATTTTACGAGAAAATGACCTTGAATGTTATGGGAGAAATGAAAATGAGTCCTTCATTCTGCATTTGTTAGTAGAAGAAGACTGATTTTCAACTAGATGATGCAATTATTACATGTGGAGGCAATGGTTTCCTGTAGAAAATGAGTATAGGGTTGAGCAGAGGAAATAAATTGAAAAATGGGCTATTACGTTAGCTTTTCCAATTGGAAACCGATTTGTAGTTGGAAATATTGTAGCTGCAGGTATATATGCTTTTCTTCCCATGGAAATGGTTAGTGGATTTCCATTTATAATACAAGTATACTTTTTACTAGTTCCATCCAAAGAGAGCATCATTTTCAATAAAAAATGGAACCACAGAATCCTTAAGTGCATCTCGTTCACATTTTGTTTGGCATTTCATTCTTTGATAAGTGCTAATTCACCTATACTTTCAAAAAATTGGATTTTTGGGTACCTTCCATGTGATATTCATCGTTATCCACATGACCACAGCTTAGACAAATTAGAGATGCCATTTGGGTTCAATTGAAAGCCGAAGATGTGATTTTATGCAACGTCAGATTTTCCAGTAAAATCTTATGAAAGCCAACCGAAGCTCGGAAAATACTCCCAGCTACTTTTAAACACATTCTGGAGAATCTTTCCCTTCATAGGACCTACCAGCCCGATCAACAACATCAATTGATATTTATATATCCTTAAGGGAATGAGAATCCTTCCCTTCATGGTGCCTCTCGCCTTGATTGATATTTCTCTAATGTCCAATATTTCCCTGCCATCCTTGTAAGAATGAGAATCGTTACCTTCATGTGATCTCTTAGCCCATTCAAGAGACTCAGTTGATTTCTCTCTGACATCCCTTAGCGAATAGGACTGCTTGCTTTCGAAGGACCGTTTCACCTTGCTAGTCACGAGAGCGTCGACAGGTATTTATCTACCATCAACTCTGCTCTCCCTTTCTCTTTCATGGGACCTCTTAACCCTATCGCTAGCCTCAACCGAATGCTCTCTACCATGATCAAGAAAATACTTACCGTAGTGACCAGTCCTCTTAACCCTATCATCGGTCTCAACCGAGATTTCTTGACTACCATTCTTATATTTTTCATAAATATTTTCTCCTTTTGTACTCTTTTGAGCTTTGTAGCCGTCTGCATCCCTGTAATCGTCTTTTTCCGTCATTCTATTTGAATCGCTTATTTTCTCTGCTATAAAATTCTTAGCTGAAATTTGAACTCTCGTCTTTTGAAACCAGAATCTCCTCAGAAACATTCTTGCCCACAATTCGAACCCTCCACTGCTCCAATACTGCACTTTACCGAATAATTTTTCCTTATTAGAAAGTATATTTCAATGACACACCTGGTTCACGCGAGGTTTTATTTAACCTTGTTCTGGTTCACATGGTTTTATAGGCGCACCAGTGTGGTTTCATAAGATCGTGATTTATGTTTTGCCAAAGTTTTTTATTATGCACCAATGCGGAAGAGTTGTGAAGCACCGATGTGCTACAGTACTAAGATGCACTGGTGCGGGTTTTGATGATAAGCACACTGGACGAAAAGCCAGGAACCTCTACTAGAAATGGCATACTGTATAAAGTTGTTTTTCTTTTGTATGTAAGATCATAATAAAATAATGATAATTCTAAAGTACATGAATTTATTTGCATTATTTTCTAAACTTTATTATCTTCAAAAAATTCATATTATTCTACATTTATTATTTTACAATTATTTACAAATTTAAATTTTTTAATAAAATCATTTCACATTAATACAATTAAAATTTTACAAATATTTTACATATAATTACAATTAAATATTACAATTACAATTAAAATTTGACAAATATTTTACATACAATTATAGTTAAAATTACAATTACAAATACAAATAGAATTTTACAATTTTACATACAATTAAAATTTAAATTTCAATTACAATCATGATATAATATTTAATAAATATCATGGTCCTTTAATATTAAATTAATTAATAAACATCACGATCATGATAACCATCATACAAACATCATATTTGACTAAAAAACACATTCAAATTCGCTAACATCATCGTGTTCATGGTCATCTAACAAAACACAATTAGCATTGTATAACATCATCACAACATAAACATCAAATATATATCTCATGTCAAATAACTCATGCTATCACATACACATCTATCTGTAAGCTGCACATTAAATGAACATATCTAACATGACCTAACAATATACACATCATGATGATCACCAACATGTAAATTAAGTACAACTGCAACATGAACATAAAATACATGGACCATAAATATATATATATATATATATATATATATATAACTAAATAATGTTAAAAATATACAACTGTAATATAAATGTCATGGATCAGTTGGTGGTACAACATCAATAGAAGTGCTAGTCGACGCCTGCTCAGTTAATGGTATAGCCTCGACAGTTGATGGTCCAGCCTGCTCATGGTCATGAGTACTGTGTTGAACCCTTAGTTAAACTGAGAGGGGGGGGTGAATCAGTTTAACACATACATGGAATTTTAATACTTTTCTTTTAAATATTATTTACACCTTCATTTCATGGTCAACTTAATATGTGAGCAATCTTAATCTGTGAGCAACAAGTATTACTATCAAATAGATTTGTTAATGTAATAGCAGATTGAATATGAGAGCAGCAAGTATTAAGCAGATGAGATAAATCACATCAACACATAAACATCATGCACAGAGACACCAGATATAAGTGGAAACCCATAAAAGGAGAAAACCACATCTTATTATTGTTGTGATGCAAAGGCAAGCTCCAACTCCCTCTCACCACTGATTTTCTGTAGGCACCAACCTACAGGAGGCTCCTACCTCAATTCTGCAAGCTACAACTTGCAAGGAAGCTCCAACTCCCATCAATTTTATGCAGGCACCAACCTACAGGAGGCTCCAACCTCAGTCAGCTACAACTGACATTTTATCAAGCTACAACTTGATGTGGAAGCACCAACTCCCATCTATTTTCTGCGGGCACCAACCTACAGGAGGCTCCTACCTCAGTCAGCTACAACTGACATCTATCAAGCTACAACTTGATAGGGAAGCTCCAACTTCCTTACTCTTTCAAAAGAAAAACACTTGCTGATTTACCTTGGATATCAGCTCTGTTCTGTACCTTCTTCTCTGCTGTTCATCAAATCTTATATCAGACCTGCATGATCTCTGCTCAACCCCTTCTTCTTCTTTGCTCAGCTCCTCCTTATTCACATTCTTCTTGCAGCTTGCTTATTCTCTTCAACTCCTTTTAATTCTGCTGCATACTCTCTTCTTCTCTCACACCTTTTTCGTCAACCTCTCCTCTTGGATATTACCCCCTTATATACAAGATAGCTTCATGACTATTTGTATTCTACTGTGAAGTCGAAATGGACAGTCATGTCTCTTTGCCTTCTGCCTTCTCATCTCTTTTCAGCTTACTCAGAAAAATGTAACTGTAGGTGCTTATTTTAATATTACAGTGGGATATTTGCTTTCTTCCGGAGACTTGCCAATGCATCACAAACAATAAAAACAATTAAAACATTTACATTCGAATTACAATTTGAACTCCAGCTCCCTCATTTTGTCTCTTGGCTTGCTGCGCATTTGTCTTGTCTTTGGCTGTCTTTGTCTTTTCTGTGATTGTGTTTTATCTTCTTTCGGATCTGTTTGCTCTTCTGTCCTCTGCTGTGGTGTAACTGCTGCATATGTGTAAATGTGCCTTTTATATCCGCTGACTGTAAATCTGGAGGAATTCCAACGCTTTTCATGCCACGAGTGTCTTGTTGATGTGGAACATTCCGGAAGCGGAACGGACATATATCACAGTCATTGTTTATTAAGAATCGCCCTCCCGTTAAGCTGAGGCCCGTGGGTCTACAGACCACATGGCTTATCGCAACAGCATTATATATAAATATAACAGTGCCTTTTCATACATATATAAGTAATTTCAATACTCTGCATACATATCAATTCTCGGCATTATATAATAAAAACTCTTTAAACACGTTCCGGAACTCAAACCTATCAAGTCACAATTTATCAGTCCATCGGGTCCGATTCTCAATCGCAATCGCAACTTTCTGTTGTGATGTTCCGATGCTCCACTTTACCTTCGATGCGATTGATCATGGAACTGAAACATTTGTTAGTCATAATTTATAAGCCCATAGGGTCCGGGCTTCAATCGCAATCACAAGTCTTTAACATATGTTCCGATTGACCAGTGCCGATGCGATTTGACCATAACTCAAATATGTATTAACCACTGTTTATTCACCCATCGGGTCCAGAACTTCAAACAAATGCAATCGGGGCGCATCATAGAAAAGTTCCGATTGCGATCAGAACACGGATGCGATTTGCATCTATTAACTCCTGTTTATAACCGGATCGGGTCCGCCATTTCAATCGCAATCGCAACTTTCTGTTGCGATGTTCCACTGCCCTTGCGATCTCCGATTGCGATTGGGGAGGGGTCCCACCTTATCAAACTTTGATTTATGCGCTCCATAATATAAATGCCTTGGACCTTTGTTTATGTGATGCACTGCACATATATATTTATATATATGTTTGCCGCTGGAGTGAAGCGATTCCCGGAATAAGTTTGTGTTATATTATATGTATAATGCCGGTTGGAGTGTGCGATTCCCGGAATATGTTTGTGTTATATTATATGTATAACATCGGTTGGAGTGTGCGATTCCCGGAATTTGGTTTTGCATTATATGCGTAACGCCCGGCTTGGGGTATGATTCTCGGAATTATATATCTGTCCTCCGGGTTGGGCGATTCTCGGAATTTGTAACTGCTCTCTGCCTCTGTCTCTGCTTCTGTCACTCTGCCTCTGTTCCTGTCTCTATTCTTGGAATAACAGCAGTGATAACACCTCTGTCTTCATTTTCTTCTTTGCTGCCTCCATTGTATTTACTGCTTCCTTTTTCTGTCTTTGATCCAGCGCTGCCTCCTTTGCCTGTCTGTGATTCAGCGCTGCCTTCTTTACCTGAGTGCTGCCTCGTTTGCTGCCTCTGTTACTTCTTTGTCTCTTCCTTTCTACTATATCTGCTATCTTAGTTTCTTTGTGCTCCTTCCTCTGTTGCATCTATAGGATCCACTCCTCCTATTATACTTGTAGCAAATCCTATGAGGCTCCGATCTTCTATGCCTTCAATTGAATAATTCTTTTCCTCAACTTCGAACTTTGCTACATTCTGCAGAATGAATTGATGTATTCTCCCCAACAGTACTTCATAGACTTCCTACTTGAATAGCTTCCCACTCTGTCTCATTCCTCAGCTATTAAATGGCCCTCTTCTACTGTCCTCACTACTTTGCAGCACATCTACTGTCTCCTGCTGCCTTTGTTTCTTCTATGCTCTACTTGTCTTATGCTCTCTTTGTTTCATCTGCTCCTAGACTGATGCTACTCCTTAATTCTCCTTTTGCTGCCGCTGCTTCTTTAAATGACCCTGTCTCTGCTGCTTGACCCTCTCTACATCTTGCTGCTATGCTGCTCTCTTTGTCTTGTTGCTGCCTCAGGTGTTCTTCCTTTGCCATCTCCTTTGCCATCAATGACAACATTTCCAACATACTGTTGCATGTTGCAGGCTGTTGATTGGACGTGGCCGATGGTACAACCTGATATCCATGATTACTGTTGCTAGAAGCTAGTGAAGGCTTCTCATCTGGCGCGACAAGAGGTGAACGATCATGATATGATGAGTCACTTCTTGTGGACTGTCGATCACGTGCTACGTCTCGACCATGCTTATAATTTGAAAAGGTCCTCCTCAGCCGCGTAACTAAGGTCGTAGCTCCTGTTAGTGTCAGTCCACTCATACTGCCATCAGTGATCAAAACTGATCTTTTGCATTTGCATATTAGGTGTCTCATACCGAATAAAATTTCACCACTCCGCTAAGTCATGGATTCATTGACGGTAGTAATTTTTATCAATTTTCCCTCATAAGGTACTAGCTGAATTTCCTCCCTATGGTCTTCAGTCATTAGTCTCTTTCACTCTCAAAATCATATCAGTAGGTCATAGGATGGGTCTCATTAGTCTCTAAGGTTTCACCACGGTCAAAATAAATGAGTCAAGTGTCAATAAAGATCAGTAGGGTCATGAGGAAGTCAATAAATGCAAAGTCACAGCATCAGGAAGATCAAAGATATCATTTATTCAGTTTGGTCAAATTTTCACCTCAAAACCATCTTTTGAGGTGAAAACATAATACTTCGCCTTTTAGTCACAATTCAGAAGCTGTTATCTCCACAAAGCAATGTCCCTGCCTTTAAGAGAAGTTTTCCATAGCATGTTCAACACCAGATCATCTTCAAAGCAGAGCCATCAGAAAGAGCCCGGAAATAGCTTTCCAACGGTATACTACACTCTCAAAACCAACTTCTGGATTGAATTTTATGCTTAAGTGAAGTAAAAGCCCTCCCTTCCCTAAGCTCCCCCCTATTTCCCATTTTCCCTTCTAAACTTTATGATCATTTCCCTTTAAAAACCCCTTTTTCCCCTTTCCCCTTTCCGATCACAAAAAATCGCATTATAAAGCCTTCGTAATACATATGCTATTTAATTAAAACCACTTCCCCACCACGCTTATAGTCAAAAACTTTATAATATAAAGTTTGAAATCTTGTTATAAAATCGCAATCGCAAAAAAAAACTTTCAATCGCAACATTTATATGAAGGGTTCCAACCAGTTCATCGCAAACAGTTGCGATGTGATTGATCGCATAGAACTCCGATCATCGCAATCGCAAGTCTTGCCCGTTCTGATTGGCCAATCGCACCATCCCCCGATCCGCCTGATCGCAAGTCCCTCCCCCAATCCTTCGATTGCGATCAATCACATTACCCTCCGATCACGACCTCCGATTAAAAACCCTAATTGATCCAGCACCATCGATCTTCCTGACAGATTGGGCGGCCTACATCCAATCGCACCATCGCAATTGACGCTTCTATAAGTCCCTCTGTGATTGACACCCTCCAATTGACATACTCCCGATTACACCAGAGCCATCGATCTCATCATATAATCCAACGGTCCTTCGCGAATCGCAATGTTCCAATCGCATTGTTTTAAATCCCACCTCCGATTGACTCTCACCGATGGCTCGCCCCTGATTAACCCACAACCATCGATCTTCCCCACTGATCGGACGGCCCACCATGAATCGCATCCCCTCCTCTGATCGCAGCTATCCTCCTGATTGTTCCGATTGCGATTACTTTCCCCTTACGATTTGTGATTGCGATTGGCCCTTGGGTCCCACCATCAGTGCTTCCATCCATTCATATAATAAAGAGTCGGTTTCCTTGTTAACTCGAAATTTTGGTACAAAGGGTTTTCCCCCCTCAATCGCATTGGAACTATTGTATACGCCATTCCGCTCCATCCCACCTCTCGATTTGCGATTGCGATTACTGTGTTATATATATCCCTCTTCCGTCCGATATCTGATTGCGATTTCCATATGGGTCCCGCCTCCATTTCCCTTCCCTTTTCCCATTTAAACGCATTTTTCCCTTCACAAAAAATCATAAATTCATTTTATCAACATTCTATTGAAGACCAGAGAATAAAGAACTAAAGGAAATCGAAACGTGAGGGGCCGAGGAATAAAATTGTAACAGTCACATCTTCAGTTATGATTCAAAGGGATCCACACTACAGTTTTTCGCCTTCTCATTGGTTATCAGGAAATTTCAAGTGGAACAAAGTGACGCTGCTCCCCCTTTACCGAAATACGGTTGGATTTTAGCCTTCCATATTCAGTTGTGATTTCTCCTCTCCCCATCGATTTGTATTCCTGCAAATCTGTCTATTTATTGCAAACACTAATCATTTTGTAAAGGCTGGAGAGTCTGACGTCTAAAAAATCTCAGAAGTAGGGGAACAGTGTGGCAGTGAGCTTTGTGCTCCTTTTGTATAGTTTTGGCAGGGAATTAATAAAGTGATGCAGCTCTGATTTGTGGGATTCATGTGGTATGAGTTTTAGCATATGTTTCTCCTTTATGTTTCATATGTACATTGTTGTGTTTCACCATTCTTTCATTAACATTTCCAGTTGAATGTTTTCAAGTTAGAAAGGTAGAATCCATTTTATATGCTCTGCCTTGGGGAATCATTCATACTCTGTGTATTTTATTCTGTCTGAAAAGGATTAATTTATTATGCCCTTTTCAGCTTTCTCAACAGTCTTTCCACTCCATCTTATTTCAACTTGATCGCTAAATCTCCTGCCTATCTTGCCCCATGAAATACCCTGTATCCTGATTTAATTCCTCAGTTTCATACTGTCCCTTTGTCCCATACATCCTTGAAATTCAGTCATTTATCAAAACTCTTTTTCCCATTTATATACCTCGCCTAAAATTAGTTTATTATCGTGTTATTGAATATCTATTCTACGGAGAGAGCCCTCTCCTGTCCTTGTAGGGCTAGCTACAAGGCTGAGCGTGGTTTAGTTGTTACCCTGATTTTCCTTTTTCAGCTTGAGGTTCAGATTGGGTGCTAACATCTCTGGTGACCATACTGGGGACGCAATTACAAACTTTTTGCATGGAAGATTTATCACCCCAGTAATATGTTTCTTCTAAAGTCTCGATAATGATATTTCAGAGCTTTCTAGGCTGATATAAATATTGTACAGTAGTAATTTGACCACACTGGCTTCAAGAAGATATACAAGGGCTAACCCTGATCCAAATCCTCCCCCTGTGTTTGAAAATCCAAATCTTATCCCAAGAATAGTTAGAAGACAAGAGGGATCGCTAAATCCTACACCTATTCTCAGGTCCCATACTTGGCCTAGTGAGTGGTTTTTTGTAGAAGAGCTTTCTTTTGATGAGAATTTTGAGCTTTCTTTGTTTAGAAATAAGTCTGAAACTTCACTTGAAGACACGGTTTTAGATCCGGAGTTTCTTGTAGATATTGAAGTTCAGAAAGAAAATTCTTCCATTGATGACTACATTTTGAATTCACCTCAGTCCATCATTGCAACTTATATTCCTGAGCCTTCAGAATCATCAAGAGTATCATTCCATCCTCCTGATTCATCAGCATTCCCATCAATCAATTCCTAGTTTTCATCTCCTCCATCAACACCTACCTCAAATTCCAGCACTACAAACGCTGTGGTAAATCCTCCCAGAATTATGGCTGCCCGGTATGCACCCTTGGTTTTACCTCAGGTTCTCAATGATATGCCTGCTAATTATCAGAGTAAAATTACTATCTTTGATGCCACTCAGGGCATTACATCCTAGCAGCATGTTGACAAGATGAATGACTTTTTTGACTTGCATGAAGTGGAAGAGGAAAATGTAGCTACCAGGTTGTTTGTTCAAAGCTTCGGAGGTGAAGTGAGAAAGTGGTTCAGAGCTTTACCAGCAGGCTCTATTCACACTTTACAGGAGTTACACACACAGTTCTTAGACCGATGGGAGGTGAAAAGGAATCCACAGCAAATTCTGTCTGAATATGAGAATATTAAAAGAAATGCGGGTGAAACGGTGCAAGACTATTATTTTGGATTCAATACGGTATACAATGCTATTCCGGCTAACCTCAAACCTCCTATCGATTCAGCTATGCTTATGTTTCTGGATGGTTTTGATGCCGATATGGCATATCAACTACGTGAAAGAGATCCACCGTCACTTGAAGAAATGCAGAAGATGGCAGTAAGCGTCGAAGCGAATCTGCTGGCTAGAAGAGCTCGAGCCAGAGCTGAAAGGAAATTCGTGGTGAAAGAAGAAGCATCCCCTTCGGACAGCAAAATGGACACACTAATTCGTATGATGGAAAGGATGGTTGATCGATTAACAATTTCGGACAAACCAGAACCCCAAATAAGAAATCCGAATTTTAGAGGTCAGCAGCAACTGCAATTCAGGATTAGGCAGAGAGAACAGAGGGCACAGGACCAAGCAGCACCACAACAGTATATTAGAATGCCATTACAACAGAACTACGTGCAAGGGACTGACTCAGATGACGATGGTCCCCTGTTTGAAACCAATCATTTTTTCACAGCTGATGGTGAGCCCATTTTCCTCACAGAAGACGAAGAATACACACTGGCGACTCCAGACATTTGAGGGGACGAAAATTTCATCCTGGCAAATGACGTAATGTTAGAAGAAGAATCTGATGATTACCAGAGAGGGTATATGAACGCGCTGTTAGCCCAGCAAAGGCAGTATTCTCTAAGGAACAGAAACGTCGCAATCAGCCCCATTCAAAAAAGAAAAGAACTACAAATTGAGGACGAGGCAGAGAAGAAAGGAAAAGAGCCGGCCAATCCTTCATCCAGAAAAGCACCCGCAGTTACTAATACAGCTGAGAACACTGCAAAAGAGAAAAGCAAGCAAAACACAGCGAAAGAGCAAACAGAGAAGAAAGACCCTCCTACTAAAGAGGTAGAAAAAGCTCCCTCCTTTAATTTAGAAAGTGAAATTTCCAAGTTGAAAGTGTCTGTGCCTTTGACCGAGTTGGTAAAGAATAGTGTATATAAGAGTCAGGTATCTAAAGCCTTGCAAATAGACCCTCTTTCTGATATGGTTAATGTGGAAGATGACTACCCTGAGCTAATCTTTGGTCGAACCACAGGAGAATCTAAAGAAAACGAAGTCCCTCCCTTTTACCTGAGTCTTAGGTTGCATGAGTTTGTCTTGCATAACGCCATGTTGGACTCCGGGGCCTCGCATAATTTGATGCCCAAAGCTGTCATGGAAAATTTAGGCCTTGATGTTACTAGAAAGTACCATGACTTGTATTCTTTTGACTCAAGTAGGGTCCATTGTATTGGTCTCATCAAAGATTTAGTAGTGTCTTTAGATCAAATCCCAGCCAAAAATGTCTTGATGGATGTAGTTGTTGCCGATGTCCCACCACGGTTTGGAATGCTTCTATCTAGGTCTTGGGGTGAAAAACTTAAAGGAACCATACAACTTGATTTCTCCTATGCTAAAATCCCTGTATTTGGCCAGTTGAGGAAGTTATATAGGGAGAAGAAAATGAAATATATGATCACCAGTAAACACAAGCCAGTGAACCATCCCATCAATGCAGTCCACACAGCTTTAGAATCATTTGTCCTATATTCAGATGGTGGTCTAAATGATGAGGATGTTCAGTTGGTACAAGTGGAGGAGATACCTGAGATTTCAGAAAATTTCAGAGAGGTCCTCAAGCAGGAGAAGGACAAAGCAGCAAGTACTTCTGAGCCTCCTGACTGCCAGCAGCAAAGGGATAATGAAAAGCCAGAAATCAACCAAGGTGAAAAGAAGGAAGAAACTAAATTTCAGCATCTACAAGAAGAAGAAGAAGGCCTGTGGAGTATGGATTTTGATGGACCTGTTGGTAAGTATGGAGCTGGCATTGGAATATGGGTAAGGAGTCCTATGTTTCAACCTGAAAAGGTCCCTAGTAATGTCAGAGTATGTGCTTATAAGTTGGCCTTTGAATGCTCTAACAATGAAGCAGAGTATGAAGCTCTAATTGCAGGCCTCAAAATCTTGAAAAAGTTGAAGGCAAAAAGGATTTCTGTGTATGGCGACTCTGAGTTAATAATCAAGCAGGTGAAAGGAGAATACCAAGCTAAACATCCAAGACTGAGGGCATAAAAAATGGTAGTTCTGGACATTTTGAAGACATTCCCAGAATACACTTTGACAGCGGTACCCAGGATGCAGAATATTATTGCTGATTCTCTTGCCACTACTACAAGTAACCTAAAGATTTCGATGAACTCCAGCAACAAATTCAAGATTCATGTCAAAAATAAGCCCGCTGTTCCGGATAATTTAAGGTATTGGCAAGTATTTTGGGACGATAATGATATCAATGCATTTTTACAGGGTGATGGAAAATTCAAGGACACTCCCATAGAAGGTGAGTATGTGGTTGATGATCAAGAATTGGAAACAAACCAAATGGACATATTGCAGCTGAAAGATAATATAATTCCTAGAGGTCTTATACCTCTAGAGGAGCTGTTTGATCAGGACGATGTTGCAAAGAAGCCAAGCTTGGTGCCCACAGAGAAAGGAGTTGAAGATGTGAATCTTAGAACACCTGATCAGCCCAAGTTTGTGAAATTGTCAAATACATTGTCCCCTGAAGCGAAGGAGAAGTATGTGAAGTTTCTTTCTGAATTTTCTGATGTTTTTGCATGGGATTATTCAGATTTGAAGGTGTATGATAAGAACATAATTCAGCATACTATTCCTATCAAGCCGGATCAAAAGCCATTCAGACAGAAGCTGAGAAGAATCAACCCAAAGCTGCTACCATCCATCGAGAAAGAGGTAAACATATTGTACAAAGCTGGTATCATAGTCCCCATTAGATTTTCTGACTGGATTTCAAATTTGGTCCCAATACGTAAGAAGACTAGAGAAATAAGGTTGCGCATAGATTTTTGGAACTTGAATAAGGCTTCCTTAAAGGATAATTATCCACTTCCGAAAATGGACCATATTCTGCAGAGAGTAGTTGGAGCATCCAGGATGTCACTACTGGATGGCTATTCAGGCTACAACCAGATCTTGGTGCATGAGAAGGACCAAGATAAAACTGCCTTCACAACACCCTGGGGAACCTTCCAGTACGCCAAAATGCCTTTCGGACTGAAGAACGCAAGAGCTACTTTCCAGCGGGCCATGGACATTGCTTTTGCCAATGAAAAAGATGTTTTTTTGGTTATTTATTTGGATGATTTGACAGTGTTTTCAGGATCAGATGATGAGCATTTGCACCATTTGAGAGTTTTTTTTTGGCGATGCAGAAAGTTCAGAATTTCTCTCAATCCCAAAAAGTGTCTCTTTGCCATGGATGAAGGCAAGATGCTGGGGCATATCATCTCCAAAGATGGTATTCGCATCGATCCATCTAGAGTGGAGGCAATTCAGCTTATAGACCTGCCACGAAACAGGAAGGAGATTCAGGCTTTTAATGGTAAAATGAACTTCTTGCGAAGATTCATTCCAAATCTAGCTGAACACTTGAGGGAAATGACTAATATGTTGAAAAAAGGACAGCATTGTTAAATGGAGTGAGGAGGCTATCAAATCATTCAATCTGGTAAAGTTTTCTTTGTCCAATGCCCCAGTTTTGATCAGTCCCGACTACACTCAAGACTTCATCATATTTTTGTTTGCATATGAGCATACTCTGGCCGCTGTTTTAATGCAAAGGAGAGATAAAATAGAAAAGCCAATTTCCTTCTTTAGTAGGACTATCAGAGATGCTGCTTTAAGATATAACATTATTGAAAAACAGGCATTGGCTCTTATCAAGGCATTGAAGGATTTCAGGGTCTACATTCTACATTCACATACTATAACATATGTCCCCAACACGGCAGTGAAGGATGTGTTGATGCAAACTAATCCAGAAAGTCGAAGAGGTAAGTGGATAACAGCCATGTTGGAGTACGATCTGGAGATCAAGCCCACGAAATTGGTCAAAGGCCAAGGCTTGGCGAAATTGATGGCCCAATCAAATCTGCGTGCTTTAGATATAAATCTTATAACCACAGTGGCAGAAGAGGAAGATGAAGGTTTACTGGTTCCAATTGCAGATATTTTTATACAGTCCCCATGGTATTCAGATATCGTCTATGTCCTTCAGCATTTGTCACCCCCTACGGGCATGTCCAAGATCAAAGGTAGATCTCTGAAGCTAAAATCCGCAAAATACTACATTTTAGACAACGCTCTGTATTGGAAAGATCCGGGAGGAGTTCTTCTTAATTTTTTGGTTGAAGAAGAAGCGCAGAAGGTAATGCACGAGTTTCATAAAGGCGACTGCGGTGGTCACCTGTTTTGGAAGACTACAGCTAACAAGATATTGAGAGCCAGATATTATTGGCCCACATTATTTTCTGATTTATATAAGACCGTGATGAAATGTCATGAATGCCAAATCTTCCAAGGGAAGAAGAAATTGCTTCCACTCCCTTTGAAACCAATTTCGGTGAATGCACCCTTTCAGCAGTGGGGGCTCGATTTCATTGGAGAAATTCATCCCGCGTCCTCAGCACAGCACCGATGGATATTGACAGGGACAGATTAATTTACCAAATGGATCGAGGCCGTCCCAGCCAGGCAAGCAACAGACACGGTAATCATTCAATTCCTGGAATCAAATATTTTATCTCGCTTTGGCTGCCCATGCAAAATCGTAACAGACAACGCAGCAGCGTTCGGGTCAAAGAAAATGATCGATTTCTGTGACAAATACAACATCGCGCTGGGCCATTCGACAACATATTATCCACAAGGCAATGGCCTAGCTGAGTCATCTAACAAATCACTGGTGAATATAATCAAGAAAATGTTGGAAGAAAACAAAAGAAATTGGCACCGGAAGCTCATCAACGCACTGTGGGCAGATAGAGTTAGCAGTAAAAGATCAATAGGTACGTCACCATTTGAGTTGGTTTATGGTACTGATTCTATCTTTCCTACATCCCTTACAGTCCTAGTTATGAGATTATTGCAAGAAGTTGACAGCGAGGACAATGAAAATCAGCGAAGGATCAATCAAATGATCCACCTTCAGCAAACAAGAGAGGAAGTGTCACAGAACGCTATTCAGTTGCAGGAGAAAATAAAAAAGATATATGACAGGAAGACAAAAGCAGAAAGGTTTCAGCTGGATGATATAGTGTTGAAATGGGATGCTAGAAATGAAGACAAAGGGAAGCATGGTAAGTTTAAAAACCTGTGGAAAGGACCATATAGGATCTCAGCATACAGAGGACAGAATGCCTTCTTGCTTTCAGAAATGGACGGCCAAGATTGTCCTGGAGGAGCAGTGAATGGTAGGCTTTTGAAGCACTACCACTGTTGAAAAAAAAAGATCAGGATCTATGTCATCATTGTATATACCATGTTATGTTTATCAGAGTTCAGAATACACAGTCATTAAAGTTTGGGGCCCGAGGTGAAGGCTATAATACTTGGGTGATTGGTGTATGGTTTGGTTTTATTTCACTTTTTCAGTCTTAGTATTGAGTCAGTGTCAGTCTGCATTGTGTCAGCTTTTCAGTATTCTTTACTCCATGCCCAATGGATAAGGCTACTTGGTCTACGGTGTTCTTGGCACCTCCAAGGAGCTACCATCCCCATTGGAGCCAATGTTAGTGTTAGTCCAGTCATACTGCCATCAGTGATCAAAACTGCTCTTTTGCATTTGCATATTTGGTGTCTCATACCGAATAAAATTTCACCACTCCGCTAAGTCATGGATTCATTGATGGTAGTAATTTTTATCAATTTTCCCTCATAAGGTACTTGCTGACTTTCCTCCCTATGGTCTTTAGTCATTAGTCTCTTTCACTCTCAAAATCATATCAGTAGGTCATAGGATGGGTCTCATTAGTCTCTAAGGTTTCACCACGGTCAAAATAAATGAGTCAAGTGTCAATAAAGATCAGCAGGGTCATGAGGAATTAAATAAATGCAAATTCACAGTGCCAGGAAGATCAAAGATATCATTTAGTCAGTTTGGTGCAATTTTCACCTCAAAACCATCTTTTGAGGTGAAAACATAATACTTCGCCTTTCAGTCACAATTCAGAAGTTGTTATCTCCACAAAGCAATGTCCCTGCCTTTCAGAGAAGTTTTCCACAGCATGTTCAGCACCAGATCATCTTCAAAGAAGAGCCATCAGAAAGAGCCTGGAAGGAGCTTTCCAACGGTATACTACACTCTCAAAACCAACTTCTGGATTGAATTTTATGCCTAAGTGAAGTAAAAGCCCTCCCTTCCCTAAGCTCCCCCCTATTTCCCATTTTCCCTTCTAAACTTTATGATCATTTCCCTTTAAAAACCCCTTTTTCCCCTTTCCCCTTTCCGATCACAAAAAATCGCATTATAAAGCCTTCGTAATACATATGCTATTTAATTAAAACCACTTCCTCGCCACGCTTATAGTGAAAAACTTTATTATATAAAGTTTGAAATCTTGTTATAAAATCACAATCGCAAAAAAAAACTTTCAATCGCAACATTTATATGAAGGGTTCTGACCAGTTCATCGCAAACAGTTGCGATGCGATTGATCGCACAGAACTCCGATCATCGCAATCGCAAGTCCTGCCACTTCCGATTGGCCAATCGCACCATCCCCCGATCCGCCTGATCGCAAGTCCCTCCCCCAATCCTCCGATTGCGATCAATCGCATTCCCCTCCGATCGCGACCTCCGATTAACAACCCCGATTGATCCAGCACCGTCGATATTCCCCGCAGATCGGACGTCCTACAACCAATCGCACCATCGCAATCGGCGCTTCTATAAGTCCCTCTCCGATTGACACCCTCCGATTGACATACTCCCAATTACACCAGAGCTGTCGATCTCATAATCTAATCCAACGGTCCTCCGCCAATCGCAATATTCCAATCGCATTGTTTTAAATCCCACCTCCGATTGAATCTCACCGATGGCTTGCCCCCGATTAACCCACAACCGTCGATCTTCCCCGCCGATCGGACGGCTCACCATGAATCGCATCCCCTCCTCCGATCGCAACTATCCTCCCGATTTTTCCGATTGCGATTACTTTCCCCTTCCGATTTGGGATTGCGATTGGCCCTTGGGTCCCACCATCAGTGCTTCCGCCCATTCATATAATAAAGGGCCAGTTTCCTTGTTAACTCAAAATTTTGGTACAAAGGGTTTTCCCCCCTCAATCGCATCGAAACTATTGTATACGCCATTCCACTCCGTCCCACCTCCCGATTTGCGATTGCGATTACTATGTTATATATATCCCTCTTCCGCCCGATCTCTTATTGCGATTTCCATATGGGTCCCGCCTCCATTTCCCTTCCCTTTTCCCATTTAAATGCATTTTTCCCTTCACGAAAAAGCATAAATTCATTTTATCAACATTCTATTGAAGACCAGAGAATAAAGAACTAAATGAAATTGAAACATCAGGGGCCGAGGAATAAAATTGTAACAGTCACATCTTCAGTTATGATTCAAAGGGATCCACACTATAGGTTTTCGCCTTCTCATTGGTTATCAGGAAATTTCAAGTGGAACAAAGTGATGCTGCTCCCCCTTTACCGAAAGACGGTTGGCTTTTAGCCTTCCATATTTAGTTGTGATTTCTCCTCTCCCCATCGATTTGTATTCCTGCAAATCTGTCTATTTATTGTAAACACTAATCATTTTGTAAAGGCTGGAGAGTCTGAGGTCTAAAAAATCTCAAAAGTAGGGGAACAGTGTGGCAGTGAGCTTTGTGCTCCTTTTGTACAGTTTTGGCAGGGAATTAATAAAGTGATGCAGCTTTGATTTGTGGGATTCATGTGGTATGAGTTTTAGCATATGTTTCTCCTTTATGTTTCATATGTACATTGTTGTGTTTCACCATTCATTCATTAAAATTTCCAGTTGAATGTTTTCAAGTTAGAAAGGTAGAATCCATTTTATATGCTCTGCCTTGGGGAATCATTCATACTATGTGTATTTTCTTCTGTCTCAAAAGGATTCATTTATGATGCCCTTTTCAACTTTCTCAACAGTCTTTCCACTCCATCTTATTTCAACTTGATTGCTAAATCTCCTGCCTATCTTGCCCCATGAAATACCCTGTATCCTGATTTAATTCCTCAGTTTCATACTGTCCCTTTGTCCCATACATCCCTGAAATTCAGTCATTTATCAAAACTCTTTTTCCCATTTATATACCTAGCCTAAAATCAGTTTATTATCATGTTATTGAATATCTATTCTATGGAGCAATCCCTCTCCTGTCCTTGTAGGGCGAGCTACAAGGCTGAGCGTGGTTTAGTTGTTACCCTGATTTGCCTTTTTCAGCCTGAGGTTTAGATTGGGTGCTAATAGCTCCTATGACATGCCGCATTAGGTTTTACATGTCACGCGACATGCCTCTCCACATTTGTAACAGCCTACCGTTAGCCTATATGTCTCTCATATGAGCGGGCCTCATGCCTGCCTCAACAACCAATGTAGTGAGTTGGTCACCCAACTCCATACTGTATCTAGTATCAAGCCGACTGTGCCTAGAAAAAGGCTGTACCAGCGCACTAGCAGGAGCAGGTCTCTCTGCACCAGCCTCCTGATGATCTTCAGCATCTGGCATGCCCTGATCGTCATCAGGATCCACACCTGGATCATGTGGTGGTGCTGGCATGTCCTCGCCATTAAAAGACTTAAATGTCTGCAAAATATATACAAGTACACAATAATAATTAGACAATTTCATTACACAATTTAATAAAAACAAGTTAAAGAACATGTTAGAATAAATTTAAATAAAACAATAGTATTACCTCTATCATCTTGCGGCTCATCATATGTGAAGAGGATGTTGGCACACCCTTTCCAATCCAATCCAGAATAGGGATAGGGAACCATAATGAAGGATGCAACTTGTCAACATTGGCTACCAACTTCAGTGCATCATGCGATATCCTCGCCGAAAACACAATCTCACCCCTCTTGGGCATCATCTTCCCCCACATGTGCATCCGCGCCTCGAACATTGGCCTATGAGGCTACCAAAAAAATTAGGCCTCGTCTTTGGAAACCTATCAAAAAATAAAAAATAAAGCTCTGAAGAAAAAGGGAAGTTTACCCTCCCTTGTGCATGAGCATGACATCTATCTAAGGTTGTACAGAACTGCCCCAAAAAAATGTCAAACCACCTGACAAGTTGTGGCTCATGTACTAAAGAATCAACATAATATAGAAGAAAGAAACTAATGTGTTTCCCGTCACTGGTGTTGTGTGAAATGGTCGAAATCAGAAGTGAGAGGCACCTCACCTCCTCACTACCAAATGCACCAATACTTAGCTGACCTTCGGCGACCTGAAAATTTGGAGGAGATAGTACATCTGATTCAATGTATCTTTAGGAGTACACTAACTGAATCCATGCTACATATCTAGCTGGAACCTCTGGGAACGAGGTTAAATCCACCCCTCTCCTCGATAGCCCTGTAATGAAATATATGTCCTCCTTAGTCGGCGTGTACCACTAGTTAGGACCAACCTGGAAAGCTTGTCAGTGGGCATTCAACCTGTAGATAAGATATATAAAAAAAAAAACCATGGCCCTTTAGGGAAGTGGCCTCCTAATAGAACTTTAGGAGGCCTACCTTCCTTAGGAGCCCCTGGGTATCTCTTGTAATAGGGCAAGGGTACGCATCTCTCTCCCTCTCTCGTGCCTCCCACAGGCGAACCATATCATACTGATCTACATATTGTTTATGTTGTTCCCCTCTTCTCTCTGAATGATTGACATATTAAATAAAAATGTTTTATTAAATGGGACATGTATTTAGGAATATACATATATAATTTTTTTGGGGAAAAAAAACAGTCGGTCCACCACAAAAAACAGTGATGCACTGGTACTGGTGCGTCTTATTTTTTGTCGCACACCGGTGCCGGTGCCCGAGATGACATTGAACGCATCATGTGAAATTTTTTTTTCTTTCTTTTAAATGGTTAATTTTAATGTCATTTGAAATTTTAATATGCGAAAAATATTAATTATGGAAAAACAAGAAAAATACATGTACATTTGGCCGTCGAGGAGGCATATTGGCTGTAGAATTTGCAAAAGAAATTTTTCCCGCCGTTTTGCAAAATGCAAGCTGGAGATTGTTGGGAAATGCACAACAGAAGTGTGTGCAATGGGTGCAATGGGAGCACCTCTGTCAGGGAGTCTCAGAAAAGGATAAATTTCACTGGTGCTTGAGAGCTCTAGAGCGCTGAGAAAAGTGAAAAATGTGGTTTTTTGGATGTAATTTTTTTTTTAACCTTGTTCCAATGCGCGAGGTTTTATAGGAACACCGGTTTGGTTTCTTAATACCACATCGGACAGTTTTTGTTTTGGTGTGATGTTTTATGAAGCACAGGTGCGGAAGAGTTGTAAAGCACTGGTGCTCTACATTAATATGATGCACCAGGCGGGTGTGTACGGAGTGAACAATGTCTGATGTGCCAATGTTTTGTGCACACTGGTGCTTTCCCTTGTTGAGCGCAATGATGCGGTTTTGGATGATAAGCGCACTGAATGAAAAACATCGGCAAAAACCTATGCTCGCCAACCTCCTCTGGTAACCTCCACTATAAATGGATGTTTGGGGCATTTTTATAAGGGGCTCCTCAAAAACATCCGCCAGAGGGTCTTTTTATTGTAGCGACATTAATATACCAAACAATTATTATTACCTTCATTGTTCCAGGATTGTGGCTAGAAGATGCAATATTGTTACAGTTGGCAGGGTCGATTGGCTGTCCATTTTCATCTACCAAATGTGCCCTGTGGTATGCTTCTCCTGATAAGAGCTTCTGATGTTTTGGAGCTGTTTGAATATTTTATGCATCTGAACTCGATTTTGAATTATCTGCATGACCCTACAAATTTGTATACATTAATTATAAATTTTATTAAGCTAATTGACATGGATAAAAAACATAAATTTAATTAGATAATGAAAATATAAATAAAATATTAACTAAATATTACGTCTCGAGATGGATAGGGAGAACTCCGCGATGGACTTAGAGAAATATTATGGAATGAGATGGATTTTGAAGAATTTTCCATTCAATATAATTATGACATTTTCTCCCTACATTCGAGCAAAATCAATAATAAATTTTTTGGTACACACCTAAAAGTAATTTCGGTGCCTTAAAAATGGACTTATTGTTGTCGGTGCTAATGTACATATAGCCGCACCAGTTCGTTTTAGTTACTGCGCACTGGTGCCGTGTTATTAATTGATGCACCAAAGCCGAATAGTCACAAATAAAAAAAACGCAACTATATTTTTTTAAAGTGAAAAAAGTAGTAAATTGAAAAATGGGCGACAAAATATTTTCAAAAATCTAATTTCTTAAAACAATTCTTTAAATAGTAAACACTTTTCGTTATTTCATTATTTTTGTAAAATTTTTCAGGGAGAGATTTGCATTAGACATACCTGGAGGAGCAAGAGATCACGAGAGCACTATGGAGTAGCAAAATACTTCCAAACAGAACTATTCAGATAATCAAAATTCCAAACCCTCTGGTGATTCAAACCCTTGTACCATAGAATTTCAAACGAGGCTATTAAATTTTATTATTTTTTTACATTTTGTGCATTATTTTTATGTAGTAAATAAAAAATTTAAATTTACTGTTCATTTTCAGAATGAAAAAAAAATGTATATATTTATATATATTTTAAAAACAAAACAAAAAAAAATTCCATTTTATACTAAAACCTTGATTCTTTTTGTTTTTGCCCTTGCTTCTTCCTGTTTCTGTGATTTCAAAATTAGGGCTTTTCATTTTAGATTTATAGGGTTTTTGTTGCTATATATATATAGGCCTGTGACATCTAACCCATGGGATGACTTGCATAGTCAGATCCCAATCCATGTCGTCCCGTGCGTGAATTTTTAAAAAACTGAATTTTTTTAATCAGTGTGCCCTGTGTAAACGAGCACATCGGTGCGTTGTCTTATCACAGTGCACCGTGCATGTACTGTTTGATAAAAAAAAATTAGAAACAGATTTTTTTAATCCGCGTGCCATATGTAAAATAGGGCACTAGTATGCTATTTCATTATAGTGCATTTCTCACGTACTATTTGGCAAAAATAAATTTTTATTTTATCTATGTTAATCGGTGCCTTATTTAACATATAATGCACTAGGTCTCCTTGTTGTCAGAGAGCATCGTATGGTGGTCCCCTCTTTTCGAGGTGAATTTACAAGAATAGGCCACACCACCCCCTCCATGACACCATATGCTACAAAAAAAAACAATAGAGGATTTTTATTAATTTTTCCGTGTTAATCGGTGCAATTGTTAACATATAACACACCATTGCTCCTTGTTGACATAGAGCACCATACGGTGTTTTATACTATTTTGGCGGTGCATTTATAAGAACATGATGCACCGACGTCGGTGCATACAACATTAAAGGTGCATCGGTCTCTTCATACATTTTTTTTTACCTAAAAAATTTATGATTTATTTACAAAATATATTAATGAATGGTTTGGTACATGTATCATATTGATAAAGAAATGGTTGACAAAAGATCAAGTAACAAAAATACTGATAGCACATCAAGAAAAGAAAAAAATGCAAGTTCTTTGTAAATTCTTTACAAAAAATATTATTTTTGAACTATATGTAAGTTTAAATAATATGTATTTTTTACTGTGTATCATGAAAAACCACAAAATGATGAAGCTCGATCAGATTATTTTTGACCTAGGACCAAAAGAGTGTAAAAGCTTGATGGAAAAGTTGCAAAATGATGAATGAGGTGAATGAAACATACTATCTATCCAATATGAGTTTCTTTTTTTAATTTTCATTAATAATATACTTCAAATTATTAGATAACATGTTTCAAATAATCTATTAATTCACATATCTTTAATGTTCTACGGGGACCAACAACTCAGAAAAGGAATGTTTTTCTAAGAAAAAAAAAATAGAACATGCAAATGAAAATGAATTGCTCCTAAGCTCATCTAGAGTGGTGCTAGAGGTTAACGAAAGGGGGAAATTTTTTTACAAAAGTCTGAGGGATCTAGTAGAACGAATGTATAGATGTTTTTTCCACTTATAATACAAAAATAAATCCAATGATTCTAGGAACCAAATTTTGTCTAAACTACAGGAAGAGTTTCTAGCGAATTGGTCAATGAGACATGTCAGACTTTTAATAGAAAAAACATACAACAAAAAAAAAGAAGGAATGAAAAAGTAATATTCCTTGAATTTTTTTTCTAGAATTATATGTATATATTCCTAGAAAGAAATCATTTATAAATATCACTTTTGTTATATTTACTTTTCTTATATAAATCTAAAAATTAAATAGTTTACTGTCATGTTACATTTTCAGGAAGATTATGAAAATATCAAAAGATGAATGAGCTAATATCATAAATATGCTAGTAGGAATGTCTGAAAAGGTGTACAAGGAGATGGTCAAAGAAATGGACATAATTGCATCGCACGAGGAACCATCTCAACAACAATGTGCTTCAAATGTAATATGTAATCATTGAATTTTCCTATCGTTATGTACAATAAATAAATAATTTAGCATTAAGTATTAATTTTCAAGTATTTTCTTGTAGAAAAGAAAAGAAAATGGAACCCATTCAGCACATAAAAGAGGATGACAAGGAAGAAAAGGGTTGATATCTAAGTTTGTGAGTACTTCTTGCTTCCTTATAACAACTTAACTAGATTTCATTTTTGTATATTTTAAGTTGTTTTACAACAATCATCATTGAATGTCTTCAAACATGTGCTAACATACAAAGAAGAACCACTAGACGAATTGATTGACATTGGGTTAAATATGGGTTGTCAGTTTATGTTGGCATATTAAAAATTAATTGTGGAATTGGTGAGCATCTATTGATCTTGTTCTACTTAGCTCCATCTATAATTAATAGAAACAAAAAATTATATTAAATATATGATTTGTTATGGGGTATAAAACTTGTAGGAAACAAAGTATGGAACTACGCCAACAAATGAAATCTTGAAACATGACATTAAATTGGGTTATTAAAGAATGTGTATAGTTCATGAGTCAATTGTTGCTATGGTACGTCATTTATTTTCGATTTACATTTATAGTTCATTATTCTCACCAATGTATATACACTCATTACAATTTATTTTTATGTTTGTATATGGAAGGTGAAGAAGAAGAAAAAAATCAACACTGTGAACAAAACATTCCTCAAAAGAACCCAAGTCATGGAAGTAGCTCAAGCAGTGACAACAGTTCAAGTGAAGAATGATGATCATTATGTTTGGATATCAAAGCAAGGAGTTGTATTTTTTGAAATATTTGTCTATGAAATCAGACATTTTGTTTAATGTAATGGACATAGTGTCCCAATTGAAAGACAAAGGGATACCAATAACTGTCCCATTTTGTATGACAAATAGTGTCTTATTCATATATATATAATAAAATATGTTTTAATTTATTCTATTACGTTCTCCATTGTCGCTGTGAAATGTAACACCAATGATTAAATATATGGATGATTAAATAATATAATGACGAGATGTGAAATTTGACGATATGATATAACAAATTAATCCAGACATCACATTCAAATGCACTAATAAAAAATTAATTGATATGATTATTGTTATAATATATGTGTCCTCTTTTGATGAATAATGAATTTTAAAAAATCACAATAATTATGATATGACATAACAAATTAATCCAAAGATCACATTCAAATGCAGTAATAAAAATTTAATTGATATGAATGTTGTTATAAGATGTGTCGACTTTTGATGAATAATGAATTTTTAAAAATCACAATAATTTCACTGTCACAGGTAGATGTTTCTAAAAATTACAAAATGAAAACCGGTGAGTATCAGTTACTGTACACCCATGTGTTTCGACGACATATGGGCACTACAAAAATACCAATACCAATTATAAATCTCAGTGCATTTGTGCGATACTGCGCACTGGTGCGTTTATGTGAGACTGCTCACCGGTGCGTTTCTACGACCTATGGGCACCACAAAAATACCAATACGAATTAGAAATATCAGTGCATTTCTGTGATGTTGTGCACCAGTGAAATGGACATCGCAATTGAGCTCCTGTTGCCGAGAGGTGTAAAATTGACATAAAGTTTATCGAAAATGGACTCAAGCAAGCTTTGGGCCTCAAGGAATCTTTTCGATTACCTCAAGATTCCATAAGATTCTATCTGCTGCTCAGATGGCCATTCTGACTTTACCATCACATTCCGTGCAAAATTCTGGTTAAAATGACTGTAAAATTCATATCATTCTGACAAAATGAAGGATTACCTCCCGATCGAATCTTTTTTTGCATCAAGGAATATTTTATGCAAAAATTATTTGTCTCGAAAAGCATGCCTGCACATGGTTCCACCTACTATGGCTCGTGGTTCCACACCTACAAAAAAATCTCTTCCTCGAACTGCATGTCATTCTGCCTTCTCGTCTACCCCGATGCACTGCAAGTGAGGGCTTAAGTAATACATGGTGGGAAGACTTTACCACATAAGTGGTTATGGTGTAATGGTTAAAAACCAACATTCATTGAGGAGAGGTCAGGGGATAAAATATCGCCTCTCCTATTTTGGTTGGGCGCGTTTTAAAATGGGCACGTTTGGTTTTATTTTTTTTTAATATGGATTGGCATATAATTGAATTTGGTCAGTTTCTTTTTTAATGGTTTAAATGTGGTTTGAATATATTTAAATGCGGGTGCGTTGTTGTGAAGCCGCTGCATGGGCATGGTCGGTTCGGCGGCTATGGGTGCAACTCCCATCGGTTCTGGCCTTTGCATTATGCATATGGTGCGGTGGTGCCGTGGGACGAGTCCACTGGAGTTGGCCCGTCCTCCCACATAGTCGTTTTGTTAATATATTTCCACCATATATATGGTTGTCGTTGGCATAGGGTGTGGTGGGAGTCATGGCACGCCACCCCATAATTGTTTAATTTGGTTATAATGTAGATTCGTAATGGTAGTGGGCGTCATGGCCTGCCACCCCCTTTTTTTTTGTTATTATAACAAATAAGTCATTTTTTATTTTAACGAAAATAGGGGTCATCATGTAAATTAATGAGGCCACAATTTTTCCTGTTTTTGGGAGCTTGGTTCCCTACCCGTTGACAGTGAATTTGTGGGACACTTAAACATGGCCCACCACCCAACTTTGACCAAAAATTTGATTCGTTCTAGCTTCTCCATACGACCTCATATTGGATATTTGTTCGCACTGTTGGAATTAGGGTGACGAGTACTTCAGCCTGAACTTGGTTCGAGAGTCATCTGAGCACTTTTAATTTTGACCTATCATCAGCCCTCTTGGTCTCCTAACGGTGTCTGGAGCCACCTGGATCAATCATCCCCATTGAGGAGATTTTGGTCCACCAAAATCATGAAAATGATCTGAAACTACTTTGTACCTTGTATGTGCCACACTGTCCTGAAAGTTCACCCTTCATTCTACTTCACCTTTTTCCTTCGAAGCCATAAGCAATGAGTTGACACCTGCATCGTTTGCAAACCTGTAGTACAATATTTTTCAAATTACATGCTTAAGTGAGTTACCAACTATGACCCAAGAATCCCATACTTTCCACGAGTTTATAAAACATACTCGGTGGTCAAGTTTACATTAAAACATAATTAATACCCCAGCTATCAATACAAGGCCAAAAACATCATTGTTGCTTAATAAGTGATGGAAAACACATCATCACTTTTACATTTTAACATGCAACATATGATTTACAAAGTAAGGCCATGACACTCTACCACACCTAGAAAAACCATCTCATTTATCAAAGTGAATGGGTCATCTCTCTGTGGCACATTTGATTGTCGAACATTTGTTTCAACTAGTTCCTGCACTGATGCTTTGTCCTTAAGGTGTTTCTATGGATGGAGCCTCCAACATGTGGCTCTCTGATGGTGACTTCTGTTGCAATGATGCAATGATTCTTCATCCTCCAGACCTGCTTTACCTTCTTATTTTCTTGCGATGGAGAAGGCCTTTCACGCCTCATCCTCTTTTGTGCTGCCATTATTTTCTAACACTTAGCAAATACATGGTTATGTAATCCATAAAACTACATGTTTTCTAATTCCATGATCTATGTTCATTGTTAGCGACATGCTTGTAATAAAAAAAAACACAAGAATATCTAGATATTAGGGGAATTTTGAGGTTTAAAATGGGCCTCCTAAGAAAAATCTATAACCAAAATAAACTTTATAAGAACCAATAATATTCAAGATGATGATGTCAAACATGGGGGATGATTCACCATTTTTTAAGTAAAAGGGTACAAAGATTTAAAAATAATAAAATTACAAAACTACTTTTTCAACTTGTATTTTCAACTTATCTCCCAAAGTTTTTACTCAAATTTTGAGTGGGAGTACTCGTTGGATGGAAAATTTAATTCCTCATGCAATATGTACCCATGTTCCATACTTTTGATGGACCCTGCTACACGAAAAATGAGAAATACATGAAAAAAACTTGATTACAATCATGTTTTTAATGTATTTCGCATTTTTGGTGTAGCAAGATCCATAAAAAGTATGCAAACTGGGTGCTCCTTGGATGAGGAATTAAAATTTTCATCCAATGAGTACTCCAGCTTGAAATTTGAGTAAAACCTTTGGGAGATATGTTGAAAATACGAGTTGAAAAAGTAGTTTTTTCTTTTTTCCCTCTAAAATTTGATGATGTAATCAAATATTATTTTATTATTTTCACTATTATTTTATAATTTCCTTAAGAGGCCCATTTTAGACCTCAAAATTCCCCTAATGCTTGTTATACCTTTCTCGGTTATCTCTAGTGTGATCATGGTGACGAGAGCTTGTCTCAACTCTTTCACTGCCATGTGCACTGTCATAGGATTATGGTGAAGTGTTCCCATCATTCTCTTTCTCCAATGGTTTTAACCATGTATTGGAAGCCTCTGACACCTTCGATCATTGTCCTTCAGTGTATCTTAAACTTTTGAATCGAGGTCTCTGCATGACCTCCAATGGATGAATCATGCCTTAGCCATTAACGTCGAGTCCTACTCCTTTGTATGCCATCTTAGTGAGGAGTCTCATGCCAGTTCCTGTAATGGTCTCCACATTTCCCATAGAAATGATAGCATGTGAAGATGAAACTAAAGAAACATCAAAATTGTTTACCTCAGATTTCGATTCATAAATAGGTGATGATGGCTTCTTCAAGCCTTTTTTGCACTTCAATTCCACCAAATAATTTTCCATGACTTGCAACTGAAGCTGTAATCTCTACTTGTCTACTTTCTCTTCTTGGATAAGCCTCCTTAATTCGGTGTCCTTTTCTTGAAGGCTCTGGCTATTATGCTTCAGTTCTTCTAGGGCTCCCTATGCGGCTTGCAACTGAAGGTGCACTCTCTTCTTATCCTATTTCTCCTCTCGTATAAGCACTTTCAATTCAATGTTATCTACTTGAAGGCTATAGTTGATCTCCTCATTCAAATGATTAAAAGACGGTGACAACGATGAATATTCATCGGAAGATGAAGAATTTCTTTCTTCTTCTTCTTTCTTCTGTCTTTCACAATATTCATACATCATGTCCACCATTTTGGACATCCTGAGCATGGCCTTGTACATTTCTTTTTCATCCTCCATTTATGCACGTTCAATCGTTGTTCACGCTCGCAATTTGCATCAACAAGAAGACCGCTCTAATACCACTTGTTCTGGGTTTGTCAGCTACCAGATTTACCCATGATATTTTACTTCTGTGATGTTTGTTAGAATTTCATTTCAAAAGAGCATAAAATAACACATGTGCATGTTATCCAGAACTCTCTATTTTCATTAATTTCGATTTCTATCTTATCTTCAAATGTCAACTCTTGAACTGGTGTATTTTGTTCTCTTTCTTTCTGAAGTGCCCTTCAGAGACCCATGGTCCTTCCCCTTTTCCTTGTCACCTTCCCTTTATGCTTATATGAATCTTCAATGTCAACAATTTATTTTCCCTTTGCATCTTGCATGCTCGCTTTAAAATGATTCTTCTCTAAAAATAGTTGCTTTACCTTCAATTGATTGTTCTCTTTCTCTAGGAAGGAAATTATGAAATTAGCCCTTGCCAAATTTTCCTTGAGTTCCATGATCTGAGAATATTTCTCCTTGATGACCTGCTCAAGGGTGTCATGCTCTTCACTGAACTCCAAGTCCACTATATCAGTGTCATGATGGATGGGATCCTCATAATGAAAAGATGCCTCATTCTGTGATGGTGATCCATGCTATGTTGATGTAGGCTTGGCTCCTTCCTCAATTTATGGAGAAAAATCTAGCCTTATACCTCTTAGGTATTTCTGAGTGACCTCAATCCCCCTCTTCACTCAAAATCTGCTAGATGAGCCAACCTCCATATGTTTAGACGGTACTAATGGTGATGATGGTGTGTTAGGGATAGTATACTGTCTAGAAGAAGGAAAAAAGACATCCAATTTCATGAAAGTTTCCCAAGTGATGTTATTTTGTTCAATCTGGTGTAAAACAATGATTTTGATGAGAGAATGGTGAGAGAGTCTAACTTCATGATCACTTTTCCTATGACGAAATTTTTCTGCGATCTTTGCGAAACTTCTGTAGAGGTAGTAGGGAAAATTGAGTGGTTTTACCCTTGTGAAATACATGAGTAGTTTGACATGGTACCTTTATAGTCTATAAAATATTCCCTCAGATGTGAAGTACTTTATTATGATCTTCATCAGTGATGTATACTTCTCAAGGAGTTTCCCAACAAGAAAAACCTTCTTGATGTTGTTTTGATAGTGTCTTTTGATGTAAGGCTTGTATTTTGGACCTCTAGGTATTGGTTCTTAAACCATATCTCACCATGATTGGGTATCCTTGTAGCCTATACTATTAAATTAGTTTATATAGTGAATGTAACTCTTGAAATCATGACCTTGTCCTTCTTGAGATAAGTGGCAAACAAATTAGTCAATTTAGCATGTTATTTGACTCTTTCAACTTGCTCACAAAATGAAAGACACCCTAAACTCTGAAAAAATTATATGAAAATGGCGAAGACATTATCCCATGAGTGTTTATGGGTTCATATCTTGAAATTTGGCCTCCATTGTTGCAAGGCCTCTTATCTCCCTCAATATGTACTTTGCAAGGGGAAAACCCTAATAGTGAAAAACAAGGGAAGGAAGAAAGGGAGTAGGATGGGGGGTTTAAGAGAGGGAAATGGGTATGATAAAATTTAGGGAAGTAGGGAAGGGTGTTAGGAAGGTTTAGGAAGTGGAAAGGGAAGGATTTATTATAGGATTAGGCCTAGTGAAAGTTAACACAATCCTAGGTCTAGGAGACTGCCACAAATGTATTGTAGGGATAGTGGTGTGGTGTAGGGGCTAGGGTTTTGGTGTAGGGGCTTTAGGGACTGTCTTTGAGTGTGAGGAAATACAAAATAACTATTGGAAGGTTAATTTGACTTGCAAATTTTGAAAAGAGAATATCTCCAAAAAAACATAGCATGGGGTTTTATGGAGGAGTTACAACTTGAAATCAAGGAAAAAAAACTGAAAGGGAGGCCTCCAAGGCTTAAAATTACTTGTAGATCCCTGAAAAACACTTGGATATCCTTTGCAAAGACTTGGAAAATGAATTTTCTCCTATTGGAAAGAAAACGTAGCACGACACCTCCAAAACGCAGCGTGGTAGCTTGTGGTCACTTGTTTAGGGTCTTCTTATATGTTGAAGTGCCGAGGGTACCTTGGTAGGTGAGTGAGAGCTCTTCTTCAATAGGATGATTGAGAAAGATGAATGAAATGGTCTTTTATAGCTTGTAAGAGTCAATTTTCTTCATAGTAGTGGGTTGGCCCACCACATGCTTTTCTCTTTGTGTTTTGAACAATATGTAGCTTTGGAAATTTTTGTGTAGCTTAGGAACCTTTAGGAATTATTACATCTTATCAAACATAAATTATACTTTGAAGAAAACTTTATTGAGAAAAAACCCTATTGTTACTCCATTTTCCAGATTTATTGGTGAAATGACTGATTTTGGTGACCCAAACCCCAATGACCTAATGAAGACACTGAGTTGAATGAAGACTATGATGGTATGACTAAAATGAATATGGATACCTTGAAATGATAATTCATCCCACTGAGAAATGGTAATGACCAGGAGGTGAATTGTTTTTGGAAGGAGCAGTAATAGTCCTAGACACACTAGCAAGTGACCAAATTTTTATTTGAAGACCTACTGAAACCATACAAATTTGACTCGACACCCTAACAAGATTTTTGAAAGAGCTCATTTGATCAGTGGTGGCAGGAAGAACTGAGAGACACTAACACAATCCAACTTCGCCCAGTCTTCATCTGACATTATCGTTGGTTTAGTACCCGGATCTATCGTGATTCATTGATCATTATCCACCAGCATATCCTCCATCTTAAGCTTCCACAACTCAAAAATATGACCATTAAATTTGTCAATATCTATATTTCCACTACTTTCCATATTCTTTCACTACAAGAATCGATCCTCTAGATCTCCCACTGAAGAGGGTCTACCACAGGCCTGAGCAAAAAACCTGTTAGGTCCCTATATTACTAGTATAGTCCCTTATTGTTGTTAGTGTAACCCCCTTATTGTTATTATTGTACCCCTATAACCCCCATATTGTTATTATTGTGCCCTTAAATTATTATTGTTAGGTCGGCTAGGATTACATTATGGCCCCACTAGGATTACATTGTGGCCTCATGGACTCCTATATATAGAAAGGGGTTTTGTAATTTGTATCATCCAAGAATTGTTCATTCATGTAATGTATTGGAGGTTGCCCCCTCGAAGTGGCTTATTTCTAAGGCGTTTATATCCCTTTTCTTCTATTTTTGGAGCTGGTTTCACAACATTTGGTATCAGAGCTTTGGATTCTAGGCTTTTTCCACCAAACAATGCATTTTAATTTTTCGTTGAGAATCTTTTTTCTGTTTGTATGCTTTAGAAGCTGAAAGTTTGAGAGTGAGAAGTTGAAATCTTGAGGAACATTGTCACAAAATTTTAGAGCTTGGTTTGCAATATTTTCGGAGATATGATCTGTGGAAGTTAGGGATTTTTGCAGGCTCCTGAATTTAACCTAAACAGGTCATCGCGGAATTTGCGCTATAACGTTTGTTTTATGAAGCTTTAGAAGCTAAAATTTTTAGAGAGAGAATAAGAAATCCTAAGGAACATTGTTGAAACATTTAAGAGATTGGTTCATAATATTTTCAGAGATATGATCTGCGGAAGTTAGGACTTTTTCAGTCTCCCGAATTTCATCTCAAAGAGGTTATCGTGGGAAAACCTTCATAACTCTCTCTCTGAGCATCAGATTGGAATGATGTAAAAAGTGGCTACAAGTACACAGATTTTGGTTTCTTGTCTATCAATTTTAGAGTGAAAGGAGGAAAAATGACATGTGGCAATTCATACAAGTTCACTATACTCAACTAGTCCATAATTGGGTCATTGTGGGAGATTGGACATAACTTTGCCTTGAAGAATCCAAATCAGGTCAGACCTGCAGCATTCAAAAGAAGATTTAGAGGGTGACTTCAGGGCCAAATTTCAGATATTGAAGATCCGAAATCATAGAGATAATTCAATTTCAATATCGAGCTCCTCAAAATCAAGAAAAGGGTGTGTATTTTTTTTTCAAATTGCATAAGTCTTGTTTAAAAAATTAGTTCTAGTTGATTCCAAAGGCCTATTGAGCATAGCAACCAGTATTGGGTTCTAAAATGCCTCCTAAAAAGAATTCAACACCCATTAAGCCTTCATAATTCTATACTATGAATCATGAATATGAAGAAATACAACATGAGATATCAAAAGTCCATGAGCAAGTGCACCAAATTTCGCTATCGCAAAGAGCAACAAAAATTAACACCCACTTGGAGAGTAGCAAAAATGGGTCACAAAGATGTTGGGTTATGACTTTGAAATATTTACAAAAAAGGGAAGCTAAATGTTTTTGCAGATGCACTCTCAAGAAAGAATGAAGAGGTGGAAGCATTGCTTTGTGAAATTTCTATTATCTAGCCAGATTGGATAACCAAAGCAAGAGATGAATGGAAGAAGGATGAAGAAGTGTGGACACTCATTCAAAAGTTGCAGCAAGATCCTAGTACATCTGATACATTTAGTTGGAAAAATTATTTCTTATGGTACAAAGATTTCTTATATCTTTGTAAGAATTCCCAATGAAAACAAAAGATTCTTTTGGAATTGCACACTTTTCCTTTAGGAGGACACGAGATTTTTTAAAAACTTACCACAGGGTGAAGAAAGAATTTTTTTGGGATGGCCTTAAATCTGATATTCAAAATTTTGTGGCATAATGTTTGGTTTTCCAGCAGAATAAAGTTGATACAATTAAGAACCTGGGTCTTCTACAACCTTTATCCATTCCAAGTCAACGTTGAGAGGAGATTTCAATGGATTTTATCACATGTTTACCTAAGTCCAAAGGAAAGAGTGTCATCATGGTGGTAGTTGATAGACTTACCAAGTATGCACACTTTTGTGCATTATCTCATCCATTTAAAGCAAGTACAATTGCTACTACATTTATGGACACAATTCAAAAGCTACATGGAAACCCAAGGGTTATTGTGAGAGACAAAGATCCCATTTTTACTGGAATTTTTTGGACAGAGTTATTTTCTTGTTTGGTGTTAGGTCCCTATATTTCTAATATAGTCCCTTATTGTTGTTAGTGTAACCCCCTTATTGTTATTATTGTACCCTTGCAACCCCCATATTGTTATTATTGTGGCATTAAATTATTATTGTTAGGTCGGCTAGGATTACATTGTGGCCCCACTAGGATTACATTGTGGCTCGATGGACTCCTATATATAGAAAGGAGGTTTTGTAATTTGAATCATCCAAGAATTGTTCATTCATGTAATGTATTGGAGGTTGCCCCCTCGAAGTGGTTTTTTTCTAAGGCATTGATATCTCTTTTCTTCTCTTTTTGGAGTTAGTTTCACAATGTTTGGTATTAGAGCTTTGAGATTCTAGGGTTTCACTGCTCCAAACAGGTCATCATGGAATTTTTGCTATAAATTTTTTTCTACTAAGGTTCAGAATCTGAAATTTTTAGAGTGTGAAGCCAAAATCTTGAGGAACAGATTCACAAAATTTCAGAGCTTGGTTTGCAATATTTTCGGAGATATGATCTGTGCAAGTTAGGTCATTTTGCAGGCTCCTGAATTTAACCTAAACAGATCATTGTGGTATTTGCGTAATAATTTTTTTTCTATGAAGGTTCAGAAGCTAAAAGTTTTAGAGTGTGAAGCTGCAATCCTAGGGAAGATCATTGCAAAATTTCAGATATTGGTTCACAATAGTTTCGGAGATATGATCTGTGGAAGTGAGGGCTTTTTGAGGCTTCTGAATTTCATCTCAAAGAGGTGATCGTGGGAAAATCTTCATAGCTCTCTCTTTGAGGATCGGATTGGAATGATGTAAAAAGTGGCCGCAAGTAAACTGACTGTAGTTTTCTATATATCAATTTCAGAGCCAAAGGAGGAAACAATGACATGTGGCATGTCATACAATTTCTCTCTACTGAATTAGTCCAAAATTGGGTCATTATGGGAGATTGGACATAACTTTGCCTTGAAGAATCCAAATCAGATCAGACCTGTGGAATTTGAAAGAATCTTTAGAGGGCTACTACAATGCTGAATTTTAGATATTGAGGATCCACAATTATAGAGATAATTCAATTTCAATATCGATCTCCTCAAAAGCAAGTAAAAGGTGTGTATTTGTTTTTCGAATTGCATAAGTCTTGTTTGAATAATCAAGTTGAATTGATTCAAAGGGCATATTGTAGAATAGATATTAGTATTGGATTCTAAAATGGCCCCTAAGAAGAATTCAACACCCATTAAGCCTTTAGAAAGCTCTACTATGACTCATGAAGACGGAGAATGGCAACATGACATATCAAAATTACAAGAGCAAGTGCAACAAATTTCGCTCTCGCAAAGAGAAACAAAAAATGACATGGAAGTTTTGAAGAAAGGCATGGAAACTAAGATGGATGGTTTGAAGAAAGTCATGGAATATAAGATGGATGGTTTGAAGAATGGCATGGAATCTAAGATAGATGGCATGGAAGCTGGCATGGAATCTAAGATGGACGGCATGGAATCTAAGATAGATGGCATGGAAGTTAAGATCGATGAGAAAATGGAAAACATGAAGAGTGATCTAAAAGCAGACATGGAAGGTTTGACAAAGTTGATACAAGAAATGTTTCCTAATGGTGAAAATATAGTAGAGGAAACTCATGATGAGAACAAAATAAATGTTAATCGTGATTTCATAAAATCTAATGTTGGTGGGAAGAACCACCATATTCCAAAAATGGATATGAGGAATTTTGATGGAAAGGATCCTGTAACATGGATACTACAGATGGAGCAATATTTTGATCTCCATAACGTGCAAAACACACAAAAGGTACACATTGCAACTTTACATTTAGAAAAAATACATTTGTATGGTATCGATGGCTTTGCTCCCGTAAAAAAATTGTCACTTGGTCAATTTTTACGGAGGAAATGATAGCACATTATGAGGATACCAAGAGCAACACCTTCTTTAGCCAATTGATAAATCTCAAACAAAAGGGTTTAGTGGGGGAGCACATTGAGGACTTCCAAAAATTCAATATAAGGGTAACTGATATTCTAGAGGAACACATGATTGATCTCTTCATAGGTACTTTAAAGGATAACATCCAACATGAAGTTCGTGTTTTGGAACCTGATTCATTGGAGAAGGCATTCAGGTTGGCAAGAAAAATTGAATGTAAAATTATGGCGACAAGGAAGCCTACCACTCACTTCTACAAAGAGGGAAGTGTTGCTACTCTTAGATTTCCACAACCTACAAGGTTGACACTACAAAAATTCGAAGAAAAAAGAGCAAAAGGGCTTTGCTACAGTTGTGATAGAAAATACACTAAAGGTCATAAGTGTGCTGAGAAGAAATTATTTTACATAGATTGTGAAGAGGAAGAAGAAAATGAACAAGAAGAGGATATACACTAGGAACCAACCCAAGAAGAGGAAGAAATGAGTCCGAACATATCATGTAATGCATTGGCAGGAATTACCACTCCTCAAACTCTCAAGATAGAAGGACATATCAAGAAGAAAAAGGTAATAGTGTTGATTGATTCAGGTAGCACCCATAATTTTATTCATTGTACGGTAGCCAAGGAATTAAATTGTTTCCTATACCCAGCACCAGAATGTCAAGTGATGGTTGCAAATGGAGGAACTATAAATTTCTCTGGAAAATGCCATAATATCAAGCTAACCATGGTGGAATATGTATTGAATAGTCCAATTCTTTCCATTCCTATGGGAGGTGTTGTTGTTGTACTAGGAGTACAATGGTTACAATCTTTGGGGACGGTAGCTTTTAATTTTCAAGAACTTTTCTTGAATTTTTTTTCAGAAGGAAAGGAAGTCGAATTACGGGGTATTGCAGGGAAGCCGGGAAAGATAATAAGCTCTAATGTCATGAAAAAGTTTCTAAAGAAAGAACAACGAGGCATAATTGCACAATTATGCTCACTACAAGTTCCAACATCAAAATCATCTATTTCTATAGATCTCCAAAAAGTCTTGGACAATCATTCCAAGGTTTTTGAAACTCCAAAAGGACTCCCACCTATTCGTGATCATGATCATGCTATTCATTTGATTCCAGGAAGTGTTCCTCGAAACATCAGGCCTTATAGGTATCCTTATTTCCAAAAGAGTGAAATTGAACGTATGATTGCATAAATGTTAAAGGCGGGTATAATTCAACCTAGTCAAAGTTCTTTCTCTGCTCCTATAGTATTGGTACACAAGAAGGATGGATCATGGTGCATGTGTCCGGATTATAGGGAGCTCAATAAGCTCACCATTAAAGATTAATTTTCCATTCCTGTGATTGATGCATTATTGGATGAATTACATTGAGAAATTTATTTTACCAAATTGGATCTTTGCTCAGGGTATCATCAAATTAGAATGAAGACTAAAGATATTCTGAAAACAACATTTCGAACTCATGAGGGTCATTATGAATTTTTGGTAATTCCTTTTGGCCTTACCAATGCACCTTCCACATTTCAATGGTTGATAAATTCCATTTTCAAACCCTTCCTTAGAAAATTTGTGCTAGTATTTTTTGATGATATACTAATCTACAATAGGTCTTGGAAGGGTCATGTTCAACATGTTGACAGGGTGCTCAAACTATTGCAGGAGAAATAATTATATGCAAAAACATCCAAATGTTTCTTTGGAGTACAAGAGGTGGAATATCTGGGTCATATTGTATCTCACGAGGGTTTTAAGGTAGACCCTAACAAAATTAAAGACGTTAGGGAATGGAAAGTCCCCACAACCATAAAGCAGTTGCGAGGATTTCTCGGGTTAACAAGGTATTATCGAAAGTTTGTTAAGAATTGTGGGAGAATAGCAACACCTCTAACAACATTATTGAAGAAAGATGCATTTTCATGGACTCCTGAAGCAACTAAGGCTTTTGAACATCTTAAAGAGGCAATGTGCCTAGCACAAGTCTTAGCTACACCAAACTTCACAAAAACCTTTATTGTGGAATGTGATGCCTTAGGAAATGGAATTGGTGATGTTTTAATGCAAGAAGGAAGACCCATTTCTTTTGAAAGTCGTCCAATCAAAGGAAAATATTTACAGAAACCTATTTATGAGAAGGAAGTGTTAGCAATACTGCATGCACTAAAGAAAAGGAGAAATTACCTAATGGGAAGACACTTCAAGGTAAAAACTGATCGTGATAGTCTTAAAAACTTTTTGGAACAAATAATATCTTCAGAAGAGCAACAAAAATGGGTCACAAAGATGTTGGGTTATGAATTTGAAATAATATACAAAAAAGGGAAGCTAAATGTTGTTACAGATGCACTCTCAAAAAAAAATGAAGAGGTGGAAGCATTGCTTTGTGCCATTTATATTATCCAACCATATTGGATAACCGAAGCAAGAGATGAATGGAAGAAGGATGAAGAAGTGTGGACACTCATTCAAAAGTTGCAGCAAGATCCTAGTACATATGATACATTTAGTTGGAAAAATGATTCCTTATGGTACAAAGATCGCTTATATCTTTGAAAGAATTTCCAACTAAAACAAAAGATTCTTTTGGAATTGCACACTTCTCCTCTAGGTGACACTCAGATTTTAAAACTTACCATGTGGTGAAGAAAGATTTCTTTTTTGGGATGGAATTAAATCTGATATTCAAAATTTTGTGGCTAAATGTTTGGGTTTTCCAAAGAGAATAAAGTTGAGACAATTAAGACCGGATCTGCTACAACCTTTATCCATTCCAAGTCAATGTTGGGAGGAGATTTCAATGGATTTTATCACAGTTTTACCTAAGTCTGAAGGAAAGAGTGTCATCATGGTGGTGGTTGATAGACTTACCAAGTATGGAAACATCTGTGCATTATCTCATCCATTTAAAGAAAGTACACTTGCTACTACATTTATGGACACAATTCAAAAGCTACATGGAAACGCAAGGGTTATTGTAAGTAACAAAGATCCAATTTTTACTGGAAATTTTTTGGACGAAGTTATTTTCTTGTTTGGGTACTCAATTAGCTCATAGCTCATCTTATCATCCTCAATCCAATGGTCAAACTGAGATAGTAAATAAATGTTTGGAAGGATATCTTCATTTTTTTGTATCTAATAAACAAACACAATGGGTCAAGTGGTTACCTCTTGCTGAATGGTGGTATAACACTTCCTTCCATACTGCAGCAAAAATGACCCCATTTATGGCACTTTATGGATATCATTCACCATCCATCACATCATCTTTAAGGGAAAATTCGAAGGTTCAAGCAGTGGAAGATCACATCGAGCATCAGCAAGAAGTTCTCCAACTCTTAAAGGATAACCTGAATTTCGCACAAAATCGAATGAAACAACAGGCAGATCAACATCGCAGCGAGAGAAGTTTTGATGTAGGAGATTGGGTATTTTTACGGCTACAACCATACAAACAAATGTCCCTCAAGCAAGCTAAGAAGGATAATAAATTATCACCAAAGTACTATTGTCCTTACAAGGTGTTGCAAAATATTGGTACTATGGCATACAAATTGGAGCTTCCTGCTTCTTCACGAGTGCATCCAATTTTCCATGTTTCATGCTTAAAGAAGGTTATAGGTGAAAATCTTCCAGTTCAAACAATATTGCCAGAACTTGATGAGGAAGGAAAAATCATATTGGAACCTGAAGTGGTCACGGAAACAAGAACTCGATAGCTATGGAATCGATCAATTTCAGAGTATCTCATCAAGTGGAAGAACTTACCCACTGAAGATTCTACATGGGAGGATGAGAATTTTATACAGAAGCACCCATAGCTACTCAAGCGTTGAGGACAAAACTTTTTTGAAGGAGAGGGGCATGTTAGGTCCCTATATTACTAGTATAGTCCCTTATTGTTATTAGTGTAACCCCCTTATTGTTATTATTGTACCCTTGTAACCCCCATTTTGTTATTATTGTGCCCTTAAATTATTATTGTTATGTCGGCTAGGATTACATTGTGGCCCCATGGAATCCTATATATAGAAAGGAGGTTTTGTAATTTGAATCATCCAAGAATTTTTCATTCATGTAATGTATTGGAGGCTGCCCCCTCGAAGTGGCTTATTTCTAAGGCATTGATATCTCTTTTCTTCCCATTTTGGAGCTAGTTTCACAACATTTGGGTACTCAATTAGCTCATAGCTCATCTTATCATCCTCAATCCGATGGTAAAACTAAGATAGTAAATAAATGTTTGGAAGGATATCTTCATCGTTTTGTATCTAATAAACAAACACAATGGGTCAAGTGGTTACCTCTCGCTGAAAGGTGGTATAACACTTCCTTCCATACTACAACAAAAATGACCCCATTTATGGCACTATATGGATATCATCCACCATCCATCACATCATTTTTAAGAGAGAATTCGAAGGTTCAAGCAATGGAAGATCACATCGAGCATCAACAAGAAGTTCTCCAACTCTTAAAGGACAACTTGAATTTGGCACAAAATTGAATGAAATACATGCAGAACAACATCGCAGCGAGAGAAGTTTTGATGTAGGAGAATGGATATTTTTACAGCTACAACCTTACAAACAAATTTCCCTCAAGAAAGTTAAGAAGGATAATAAATTATCACCATATTTGTGACCCATTTTCCATAGCCATATCAAACCAAATTAACACCCACTAGGCATTCTTTCCCAACATTCGACATGGAATAAGCATCCCATCAACCATTATTATTATTTTAACTTTTATTACATGGAATTTTCATGAGGGTTATTACTGTTAGGGTCCCGTGATTTGGCTGATTGGCAAGCCAAATGACAGTGTAACATCAAACCAAGATTTGGAGCCCTAGGACCTAGCCTTCCTGGACTCAGAGAGGGCTCTCTCTATATGCGTAAGGGATATCTGTGTGTTTCTTTATTGTGTTCTGATTTTAGGCTAGTTATGAAGTAAGTTTTTGATTTTTGTTTTTTTAGTTGTGAGGGATGAAACCGATCAAAGATATAAAATAGATAACAAGATGTTAGATTAACTAGGCTATGGGGTCAAAAGGTCAAGAAAGCTATTAGATGACGATAAAAGGCTGTTGAAGGGCTGATTTGATTCAAGGTAGAAAAGGATCTTAGGGCAAAATGGAGTAAATGGACATCAAGTTTGTGAACAAAAAAGAGTTTCAAGCATTACTGGTTCAATAGATAACATAAACATGGTAGGGAAAACCCTTAATCATGCAAAATATAACTATAAACTAATCAATACATAGAAACAAACATTTCAAGCCATGCATAGAAGTATAAGACCCTCTAACTTTGGGAAATGGCTATCAGACTTTGGGGAAAACACATAAGACGAACTAACAACTCAACACTATGCCGAAACACCTAAACACAGTACTTCAAGTTATTGGGCACTTTGAACAACAAGATTTGCATAGTTTTAGGCAAAGGGCTAGATCGGGACTAGGCCTCCTTGGTTCAAACAAAATGATAATCTTAATCAGTCAAAGAGATAGTTTCATGGATGAGACTATGGATAGTCATAGGTAAGCAAGGCACACCATACATCCTACTTAACATGCATAGAAATATGAATGGAACTAGCAACAATATCCTCAAGTTGTTAAAGAGAAGTTAAGAATTCTTTAATGCAACTAAGGAAGAAGAAAACATAAAAGCTATGAAGATTCAGGAATTTTGAGGTGCCTCCATGGGCATATCTCAAATTTGTTCTCTACTGATCTATAGCAAACAAGAAACATGTATCATGAATGAAAAATAGAAGACAACAACAAAGCAAGAGACATTATACCATTCTACCATGTCATGGAATCCATCAACAATCCTTCATCATCCATCCAAGAACATTCAAGAGGCAATTCAAAAGCATAACAAAAGTATTTTCTCCAAAGCTCATATGACCATATATTGCTTCTCTTCTCAAGTTTAGCCTTGTTTACAATGAGAGCCTTTGGAATATATAGGCTAAAGTGAGGAAAACCTCATGGTTCAACTTGCATCCTCATTGGCCTAATCAAAATATCTAAACTTGTCCTTGAGGCTTTGCAAAGCCCAAGGCACAAAAATATCTCATAAAATATCTAAAAATTGCTAAAAAAGGGAATTTAATTGACTTTGCATCATTTTCCAAGTGCAAAAATAGCTAAACGCACATTTGGAAAAAGCAGATTTTGGAGGTTCAAAAATTACAAAAATATTTCAAATTTACATCAGAAAAAGGTCCCCTTATTTTCCGGAAACATTTGGCAGCCTTCCTGATGCCAAAACGAGGCTCATGATAGCTCGTTGGAAAGCTCTGAGTGTCTAATTTTTGGCGCAACTGAAAATTACCCAATCTGATGCCTGGAAGTCCTCCAAATCTGCACCTGTGTGTAAAAAACCAGAAAATTACAGTCTGTTGATAGACCGTGCAGAGTGTGCAAAAAGAGAGCCTTTTTCGCCGTTTTGAGGGGGCAGATGATCTCCAAATGCTCTGAAAATTGCTGAGGAAATTCTCATGAAATTATGGCATCCGATGATACCATTCTTTTCCCTTGATGAATCCTCAAAATGAAATGGCGAATTTATGAGTTTTTGATCAAAAACTCAAAAATGCCAAAAAACCAAAAGTTGTCAAAATGGGCCCAAAATTGGTGTGCATGACCCACAAGGGTCCTTAGCAACATGTTCCGAAGCTGAAGCCAAAATGTCGAGTGCTGATGTGCCTTTCTTCTCTTTCTGTGCCGGGCGCTTCCCCTTTGCTTCCTTCAGTTTCTCTTGGGTGGCCTCTAGCTTGCGCCGGGCAAACTGATTTAGCTTTTGATAGTGTTGTGTCATCTTCCTTTGCAACTCCAGGTCTCTGTTTTCCCTTTCAAGCTTCATATCCAAGTGTTTATTGGCTCTTTCTAGCCATGCCTCCTTATTTTCTTCAATTTCTTGCTCAAGTAGTGCAGTGAGGGGAAAGGATTGAAGATGTGCCTGTTCTTCTTCATTTTGCTTATCCAGGGCTCTTTTAAGCCCTATGGTTCTAGGCCTCTTCCGCCTAGGCTGGTCTTCTTCTTCATCTTCATCAAACTCACCGACGAGCTCCTCTATCCTTACTTGTGCTTTAGCAGCCTCTTTCTTGTATTTGATTGCTCGTGCTTCATGGACAGCCATATGGACACTCATTTGTTTATTTTGGATCTCCAAGAAATGATTGAAGTTCTTTGCCCGATTAAAGTTCATTCTCCAATGCTTCAATTTGACCCTCTCGATGGATTAGAAGGTTTTCAAGAATGCGAGCTTCATTATCGCTATCATCACTTTGGATTGGGATGATAGCCAATGCACCTCCATGTTCTTGACTTTCTCCTATCTTGCCTTTCCCTTTGCCCTTGAAAGCTAATCATGCACTCTTCCTTCGTGGCATGCTAGTGGGAGACCTCTTTGGCATTTTTCTTTTCCTAGGGACAACTCTTGTCACTTTTGGAGTGGCGGCCTTAGGCCCTTTCTTTCTTGCTGTGCTGGGCTTTGTCTTTTTAGGAGAAGGAGGCACAATTGCTTTGCCCTTGTCATCTTCTTGAAACTGATGCTCTCCTTGAGGTTGTTGTGTGTCTTCTTTAGGTTGCTTCTGCTCTTCAATGTCATGATGCTGATCTGTATCAAATTCTTGTTGCCTTTGATCATCAACATCGTGCTGCTACTGTGCTTGGATTTCTTGTTCATTTTGTGGCTCAAGATGCTGTTCAAATGTCTGCCCAAACTGCTGTTCATGACCTTCAATATTAAGCTGCTGCTCTTCTTCTTGTCATTGCTGTTCATTTTTACTGAGATGCTGCTGTTCAGCACTCTTCTCTTCTTGCTCCTACTGCTAACCTTCACCACTGTCCTGCTGCTGTTCTTCATCTTTATTTTGCTGCTTTTCATCCCTTTCTTCTTGCTCATGCCCTTTCTCTTCTTGTTGTCCACTTCCCTCTCCTTCTTCATGCTGTCCTGATTGTTCAGTGGTGATCTTGAACCTTGTAGGAGTAGGCCTGCTGGACAAAGGTACAGGGCGATGAATAGGTGGGGTGGGAGATATATGGACAGGAGGGACAGTGGAGAAATCCGGGTGACTAATGAGAACATCCCATGAAACCTCTTTCTTCTCTAGCTGGTGAAGGATGATGATTTTAATCAGATAATGATGGCATAGAGAAGCTACTTGTTGTGATGGAGGCTTTTTCCGGATAGAAGAGGCCATTTTCTCAATACTTTTGCACAAGAAGTAAGGAAGGTTGAGCTGTTTGGTTCTAGTGAAGTGCATCAACAGTCGGATGTGATATGCATATACTCGGGAGAATCTCCCTTCACAGGTGAAATATTTCATTATGATCTTCATAAGAGGAGCATAGCTAGCAAGAAGATGAGAGAAAGGAAAAATAGCAGTGCATGTTTCTCTGTGCTCGGGCTTGATGAAAGGCTTGTAGTCATCCAAGTCTAGATGGGTCTGCTTGAACCATTTCTAGCCATGATATGGAATTTTGGTGGCTTTAGACACTGATCTCGGGGAAAACTTGAAATCAAGGTTTTCTACTTGGAAATGTTTTCTTTGGAACCTCAGGGCGCATAGGTGTGTCAAGGGCGAGAAACTTTTGACCTCCTATACCTTCTGGCAGAAATCTAAAAAACCTACCTCATGAAAATTGAAGAGGATGGATGGATGTGCATTGACCTCCTCTGTAGAGATTGGCTCATATATTTTGTGTAGACCACTTCTGCTATCTTGCCTAGGAGGCATTTTGACCTAGATGTGCTTTTGAAACACCAAATTACTACAAAGCTTTTGAAATGCCTTCTTTAAACCAAATTCTGTCTCAGCCTCCTGTCACTTCACTGTTTGATAATGCAGCAATGGTTTTGAGGATAGTGTGAAATGCCCTCCTTTGATATAAGATCATGTCCCTTCAAAACAAAGCCCTTTCTTGCCTTTGTATATTAATCAACAAATACTCATAATGGCATACACAGTCAATCAAAGAAAACACAGTGAAGGTACTTTCTTGTGTTGGTGGTAAGAGAACCCTGCTTTTAGATGTTTTGAGGATATAGTATAACCTTGTATCCTAGACAAAGGTAAAAAACACTACAATCTTCTTCAATCAAAACACTACTCCCTTTCTGTCTACTGACTGTTTGACCAGGCACATCCACAACAACTACATAGTCAACCAACGAAGGAAAAACACAGCCCAAGGTTTACTGGGTAATAGGTAACTCAGTTTATTTTTGCTTTTGAGGTGGTCATAGAGAAATGTAGAACTTTAGTCAGCAATAAACCCTTCTTTAAACTGAACACTGCCCTCTTCAACAAACACTGTTTTCTTTACCTCACACTGTTCTTCATGCTAGTTTGATAGAAAAAAACCTCTAACTGCAATGGTGGCTTCATTTACTGTTTATGCTTTATGGAACTAAAAACCAAACACTTCCTTTTATCTTTTATCATAAGGAGGAGAGTTTTCAAGGTTCAAGGAATGTTCATATAAAGACCATTGTCTTTGCAAGCTGACCTACTGTCTTAACTCCCCTTTTTCTAAAACCCTGTGCTCCTTCCTTCAAATGCAGTTTTGATGGTAGATACAGTAGCTTTTCAATGCAATAAAAACCTACAAGCCTTTAATGCTCCATCTCTAGCCAATGGGAAAATAGCATTTTTCGTTTTCACACCAAACTTTGAAACTGTGGCCTTTTTTAAACCTTTGCACCGCTTTAACAGTTTTTGAAAAATCAAAGGGGGACATGTAAATACCTTGAGACTTGATGAAAATATTTTTTCATGAGTTAAAATCACTTTGAAGGCAGGTTGGAGGCGTGTTGGAGGCCGCACATACGCACGACACGTTTAGAAGAAATAGTTCCGCGTGAAATAGGTTGTCGGGTCACCTGTCGGGCCGACAGGACCCGAGTGCACAGGCGCACCGCGCCACCGTTATAACCTATGTAAATTCTGTTCCTGAGCGCGCCACGCGCATCTACAAGCGCGCCGCGCGGTTGAAAATCTTTGGAAACTCTGCAATCTCGCTTGAAAACTCCTTCTTTGGTAGATTGAACAACAATGGGGAGTTATTGCTCGTGTTTGAAATGCAACATCACTTTTGTCAATGGTCTCTAAACCCTTAAAAAATGGACAAGTTAATGCCTCCTTGTGACTACCTTTGTGAGGGTTTTCTTGAAAGTTTATCCTTTGAAACAAATGACTTTGTTTGTTTTGAAAACCGAAATGACTTTAAATGCTATAAGGGGATTTTACCTTTAAATATTGTTGGCAAAAAGCTGCGTGTATTCTGGCTAGTTTTGCTGAGTATGACTCTTTCTTCTTGTAACAACAAACCCCCAAGATCAGATTCTTTTCACTGCGTTTTAACACTAGGGAAGTAGTCTCTGCTACTGCTGACTTTTTGGGTGACATTTTCAACATGGAAGATCCACTTAGCAACACACCAATGTTTGATGAGGCATCCTTTTCTTTTTTAACTTGGTTTGACAAACTCTGCCTCCAAGCGCTTCATCAACCTTTTCCAACTGTAAGTGTCAAAATTTCTGCATTTATTCAGACTTTGCCAATCTTCTATTGATTACGAAAAGCGCTTTTTCCAATACACTGTCTCTGCTTAGACCATATTACTATGATATCTCTGTTCCTTGAATAATGAAGACCTGCATTTGTTTCAAGCTTCCCAAAACTAATAGTATGTCAAATGACCCCCTTTTGCACATTTAAACAATCTTTTCAGTGATGATGTCTCTTGATAAATAAAGCCCAGATTGCCTTTGCCAGCTGTGACAAACAGTTTTTTTAAAAAGACACCTGTCTATGATTGGAGTTACTTTCATTAATGACATGCCTCCCCAAGGGTTTAAAACTCAGATCATAACCTTTTTATACCTTTGTGTTGAGGAGACAAACATATGAGGTGTAGAATGACTGTTGGAATATTTCATAGGTACCAAGGCTTTTATCAGTCATTTTCTTTTCAATGGAGCTCTGAACTCACCAACCTACTGCATCTGAAGGCTACATTTGTCTTTGTGGTGGTGTGTAGCTTGCAACACCTGGACTTGCACTAGCGCTTTGAATGATATCAAGATGTCTTATGTCTGGGGCTTGTGTACTACTTGCCTGCCTTTTCTCTATGTTTATCTGGAAACCATAGACTTTATCTCACAGCCTAACAGAAACATGAGAGTACACAGAGGTCCTTTTTACTGAAGTATCTTAATGCTCAGCACTGATTTGGACCATTCATACTAGCACCCCTGCAGAGATGTTTTGTTACAATGGCTTTGATCAATGGCGTCTCTTTCTGTTGCGCCATGATGATGATGCTTGTAACTTCAATTTATCTTCTTTCTTAGGACACAAGACCAAAAAATATGCTTTCTTTTTTCTTGCACATTTCAGATCTTAGCCCTGTTTTGGTCATCACTTTCCCTTAGAAACCTTGAGTCACTGTTTCACTGTCTAGTAAAAACAAACCTGTGCTTACAGTCAGTTTTGTAATTTCTTCAAATCAATATTAGCCATCGCCCTCTGCTTGTAGGTGAAGGAGGCGCCTTAACCCTCTGCTTATAGATGAAGGAGGTTCTTGGCCACGACAAATTACAAGTTTGTTTGACAGTGTTGTCTTTCTTCTATTGTGCTATCAAGCTGAATGAAGCTGTAAGAGCTTTGATGAGTGACTCTCTGTCTTGCAGATATATCTCAAGGTCATGTTTACATTGAGAAGCAGCTGTTCTTCTAAATGTAGATTCAAGAATTTTCTCCTGAGTAGATGACATATTTCCTGTGTTTGTAAAATCCATAAACAGTGTAAAACACCTAATGATCAGCTTGAGACTGTGGTCTATGCATTGCTGAGACTTAGGGGTGTGTAAGTGGCACGACTTAGGGCTGTGATTAATTTCATTAGCAGAGTGGGAGGTCTGTCATGATTGGTCTGTAGCAGAAGGAGGTTTTTTGGCCTTTTGATGGTTGCCAAGGGTAAAATGCCTTAAAGCGCCACTTCCTAACTTAGGGGAGGCTTTTGAAACATACTTGGATTTTCCTTTTAGAGCTGATGGGCAGACTAGTAGGGCTAAAGCTAGATAGGATAGTGATAATGAGGTTTCACCTTGACATGGGCGGACTAAAAAGTAGGAGGGAAAAGAAAAGTTTTATGAGGGTTTTCTAGATGACAAATTGACATATGGAGATCAGCTTCTAGAAAACTCAGCTATGGATTTAGTCATCACCAACAAGTGAAAAATACTGATGACTAATAGTGGCTCCATTTTGGGAGGGCAGCTCCTCGTCAAGAGGTGTCCAGAATTCAGATCTTTGGCTTTTGAAGACCAGTGCCTTACCCATTGGCGTAAAATTTCACCCTTCTTTGATGCTATTTCTGAAAAATGACAGCATGGTTAACATCAATGATATTTCTACCTACCCCACTATCTTTCCTAACATTTTTTCTTCTTTTTTGGCGCATTTGAACTAGCAGCCCTTTGACAATGTATATTTTTCTTTTTGCAAAATGAACCTATCTATTTCTACTCTTATATCTGCCGGGAGTTTAGATTAAATTGATGAAATCCTTCATTACTCTACCTAAACTAGATCAACTGTCAAGATTAAACTGTTTGACATGATTTTGTTCTCTAATCTAAAACATGAAATTCAAAATGATCAAATCAGGGTTAAGCTGTCTGATTTGTCATGTATTTGTGGCATAAAAGACAAGCTGCACACAAATATTATTCTGCATAAAGGAAATATAGAAAAGTGGGGCTAAGATGTACAATGTATTTTTCATCCCTCGCTTCTCTCTTTGGTTCCGTTTTAGGCATGTGGAACCATAATCTCTCCCTAATCTATACTCTGTGATAAGTCAATCTTACACAATGTTGACCATCTTTTTCACTCACTAACTTATTAGAAAATAAATTTAAACATGCTCAGCTATGATTAGGCTAGATAGCTGAACAAGACATTGAAGTGCTAGTAGCGGCATTTGGACTTGCGCGCTTTCCGAAAGACTATTTTTTGGACCATGGGGCTTTTGTTCTATCTTCACTTGCCCTCTTTTATATCTTTTACTATTTTTGTATTTTCTATTTTTCTATGTTTCAAACAGTGGTATATAAAATGAATGAAAGTGTTTCAAACTCAGAACTGGAGCTGTTGACAAAAATAATGCTTTAATGTCCTGCCATTCAGAGGACCTCCAAAAGTTTCAGTCCCATCTGGTTCTTGCCAGAAAAAGGCATTGTTTCCGCTAGTTGAGCTGATGATGTAAGGCCCTTTCCATAAATTCTCAAACTTACCATGTTTACCTTTGTCTTCTCTTCTAGAATCCCATTTTAACACCTTGTCCCCAATCTGAAAGTCATTTTCTTTAGTCCTTCTGTCAAAAATATGTTTTATTTTATCTTGTGCTAACTGAGCCTTTTGGTAAACTTCTTCTCTGGTTTGTTTTAAATGAATAGTCTGATTTACCCTCCTTTGCATGTCATTTTATTCTACTTGGACTTCTTGTAATAGCTTCATTACTGGAACTCCTAAGGATGTTGGGAAAATGGCATCTATGCCATAAACTAGTTGGTAAGGAGACATGCCTATGGATTTTTTGGTGGTTAATCTATCAGCCCATAAGGCGTGTACTAGTTTCCCATGCCATGCTTTTTGATTTTGTTCAAGAAGTTTTTTGATAATGTTGACTAGGCTTTTGTTAGAGGACTCGGCTAAACCATTACCTTGAGGGTAATAAGCTGTGGAATTTCCTAATGAAATGTGATACTTGTGACAGAAGTCAACCATTCTTTTGGAGGAGAAGGCATCGGCGTTATCTGTAATGATCTTTTTGGGACAGCCAAATCTAGATAGGATATTGGTTTCTAGGAACTTAATGATGACTGAATCGGTGGCATTCCTGGAAGGTATGGATTCTATCCATTTGGTAAAGTAATCAATGGCTGTGAGGATCCATTTATTTTGAGTGGATGAGGAAGGGTGAATTTCCCCGATAAAATCCAGACCCCATTGCTGGAAGGGTCCTTCAACTATAATGGGATGTAAGGGCAAAGGTAAAAGCTTTTTCTTGCCATCAAAGATTTGACATTTATGGCATGTCATAACTAGTTTGTGAGTGTCAGGGAATAAGGTAGGCCAATAATAACCTGCTCTAAGGATTTTGTTCGCTGTGGTTTTCCAGTAGAGATGGCCCCCACATTCCCCTTCATGCATTTCGTGCATAATTTTCCCTGCATCAGACTCAAGCAAACATTTAAGCAGCATACCAGTGGGATTTTTCCAATACGGAAAACCATCTATAATGCAAAACTTTAAATATTTTTGTTTAAGAAATCTTGCTTTTGTTTTTTATAAAGTCGGAGGAGCATTCAGATAAGTTAATACATAAAGAATATTTGCATACCAAGGTGAATCCAGAAATATTTGATCAATAGGGGGGAGTGTGCATTCTTCCTGTTCTTCTAAGGCATCAACAAAATTTATATCTAAAGCTTGGAGGTTGGTTTCAGCCATTAGCCTTGCAAGTCCTTGTCCTTTAACTAGTTTAGTAGGTCGGATTTCTAAGTCATATTCTAGGATGATAGCGATCCATTTTCCCCTTTTACCATTGGGATCTTGGTTCAGAATGTCCTTGACGACAGTATTAGGGACAAAAGCTATGACATGAGAATGCAAGATGTAAACTCGGAAATCTTTCAGTTCTTTTACTAATGCGAATGCCTGTTTTTCCATGATGTTGTATTTCAAGGGAGCATCTCTCAAGGATTTGCTGAAAAAGGCAATGGGTTGTTCTTGCCCAACTGCGTTTTTCTGTAACAATACTGCAGCTATTGTGTGTTCTGAGGTGAATGAAAAGATGTAAAAATCTTTGGTGAAGTCAGGGCTTATCAATACTGGTGTCTCAGTTAAGGCTCTTTTAATTAGGTCAAAATATTTTTTGGCTTCTATAGTCCATTTAACCCCGACCTCCTTTTTTAACATATTTGTGATATCCTTCAGGAGCTCGGCAAGGTTTGGGATGAATCTTCTTAAGAAAATTATCTTTCCGATAAAGGACTGTAACTCCTTTATGTTTATGGGGTGACTTATCTGTAATATACCTTTGATTCTCTGTGGGTCTATTTTAATTCCTTCTTCTGAAATAATGTGACCTAGGAGTTTTCCTTCCTCTAGACTGAAAATTGTTTTCTTGGGGTTTAGGGATAAACCATATTTTCTACATTTGTTGAAAAATTTTCTTAAGTGTACTAGGTGTTCTTCATCTGATTTAGAATATACCGTTATATCATCAAGATATATGACTATGAAAACACCTATGTCTTCTGAGAAGGCTATGTCCATGGCTCTTTGAAATGTGGCGCCAGCATTCATTAGTCCAAAAGGCATTTTATCGTACATAAAAGTGCCCCAAGGTGTGGTGAAAGTTGTTTTGTGTTGATCAGTGGGATAAACCAGCACCTGGTTATAACCAGAAAAACCATCTAGTAATGAGATTCTTTTGGCCCCGACTACCTTTTGAAGTATGTGGTCCATTTTGGGCAAAGGATAATTGTCCTATAAACAGGCTCTATTCAGGTTTCAGAAATCAATACAAAGTTTGATCTCGCCGGTTTTCTTCCTCACTGATACCAGATTTGAGACCCACTCAGAGTACCTGAGAGATACTATTATTCCGGCATCATACATTTTTTTAATTTCTTTTTCAACCAAAGGTAGTAATACTGGGTTTATTCTTCTCAGTTTTTGTTTAAAAGGCTTCTGGTTTTCTTTAAGGGGAATGTGGTCCATTTTGGGCAGAGGATAGTTGTCTTTCAGACATGCCCTATTTAGGTTTTGGAAATCTATACAGAGTCTGATTTCACAAGTCTTTTTCCTAACTGATACTAGATTTGAGACCCACTCAGAGTATCGGAGAGACACTATTATCCCGGCATCATACATATTTTTGATTTCTTTTTCAACCAACGGTAGTAATACTGGGTTTATCCTTCTTAACTTCTATTTGAAAGGCTTTTGGTTTTCTTTGAGGGGAATTTTATGTTGGATGATGCTTGTGTCATATGATTTCAAATCTTGGTATCCCCATGCAAACACATCTTTAAATTCTTTAAACAACTCAATGTATTTATGTTTTATATGAGGTGGGAGGGTTTTGGACAGTTTGACCTTTCTAGGTTCATCCGAGCTTCCTATGTTATATTCTTCTATGTCGACTTCAGTGGATTCCATTTTTGGCTTTTTGGCCACATCGTTAAAATCGAACAATTCCTCTAGAGGTGCAAGCCCCCTGGGTATGGTGTCATTTTCACAATGTAAGACTTCGAGTTCTCTTGGGTCAACATCCTCTCCTATCTTAGTTTCAGATGAAAGGTTTATCAGATTTAGATCTGTCAAAGAAGATAGATTTAGCTCTTAGTCTTGATTGTGTCTATATTCCCTTTCTTCATTTCCTAAGTTTTTTCTGGTTTCTTCAAATTCATTCTTAGATTGTAATAAATCATCAATTTGATCATCATCTTTGAATATTTTCCAATGATTAATATTATATGGTACAGTAGGGCGATGTTTAACTTGAATGACATATTGCTCACTTAGACATGGTGTTTGGCTATTGCTTGCAAAAAAGGCGAGCTCATTTGCCAGACTATTTTGAATCCTAGGGATAAAGGTGAGTTCATACTTCTCGAAGGTTTTGAGGATATCTAAAGCTGTATTCCTGTATTCCCTTAGTCTCGGGTTTTTTGCTGAATATTCACCTTTGATTTGCCTGATTACAAGTTCTGAATCTCCCTGGGCTGATACTTTTTTGGCGCCTATGTCCTTAAGTATGTGTAGACCAATGAGAAGGGCCACATATTCCGCAATGTTATTAGTACATTGGAATTCTAATCTGAAAGAATGACCTTTATTAGTATTGTGTATCCAGATACTGGCCCCTGAACCATTTTTTCCACAAGAACCATCAAAGCTTATAATCCAAAGAACTTCTCTTTCATACAAGATACTAAGCTGTTTTTCAGGCTTCTTGGTGCTTTGATCATTGGTTTCTATTTTCAGTAATGGGGAGTGGGTTTCCGATGGCTTAAAAACCTCTTCATTTTCTATTATATGTTTGTTTACATCACTTTCATTATATAAGATAAAAGAATCTAGGTCGGAATGAAAGGAATAAATGGGAGTGTTGTTCGGCTTATCCCGGTTACTAACCATGTATTTCATGTGAGTTTCTCGGTATAATCTCCTAGTCTGGTTAAAAACGGGGATGGTAGCAAATGACATATCCATTTGGAGACTACCTTGTATTTTGGCAGCCCATGCCCTTGATAGTAGCATTCCATACTTAGGAGGGATATCGGCTACTACTACGTCCATGACCAAGTTTTTCGCTGGTAACTGTGTTAGAGAAAAATCTAGGTTTTTTGTCAGACCTAAACATTTGACCTGATTTGAGTCAAAGGAATACAGGTTTTTGTAAGGTTGAGTTACTTCTAGTCCTAGGTTTTCCATGACCACTCTAGGCATTAGGTTATGAGAGGCACCATAATCTAACATGGCATTATGTAGTATCTTGTCCCGTATGTTCAGACTCACATAGAAAGGGGAGACAGATCCTTCTTGGTATTGACCTTCTATCTTTGGGCCGAATAGGAGCTCAGGCTTGTCATCAATTAGATTCAAAGTATCTGCCTCACGTCCTATGTCAAAAACTTTGAAGACTTGAGATCTATACCTATCTATAGTTATTAGTTCAGTAAGGGGTATGGTAATCTTTATTTTGGAAATTTCCCCTTCGAAACTAAAAGGATATTGTGGTCTGGACATATTTGTTTCAGCTTTCTCGGACATGACTTTTTCTATGCTCTTAATTTGCTGACTCTGGTTCGGGATTTGGTTTGACACAGTCATGTCGGGGATTTTTGTAGAGGTACTGGGAGTATTTGAGCCAAGACTTGTTTGAATAGCTTTATCTTTGTTTTGGTCAATTTTCTTGGTTATGATCGTGTTGCTATCCATAGCCTTTTTAGGGATGGTGTCGGAGGTTTTAGTAATTTCAGGACTACCCTTTTTGGAGCGGTCTTGGTTTTTTCTACCTCTAAGGTTATACTGCCGGTGAGCTTCTATTATGGCATTTTGAAAATCTATGGCAGGGTCGTCGAGATCTTCATAGTTGGCCTCATCTTGATTAGGAGAAAAGAACGCTTGTTCTTCTTTTGTGAGGTACACCTCACTCTCATTATCAGACCCTATAAGGTTCAAATGACTTTCACCAATGGGTTCTGTATCCCTATCATCTTCTTCCACATAATTTTCATTAAATGGTGGCCTAATTTGTTGGTCATTTTCCCTTGCTCTGTTTTTAGGCTTCTCCCTCCTGAAGTTTTGGATTTGGTTTCTGTTTGGAGGGTTTGGCTGGTTGTCCCTAACAGGGGCCTTTTCATTTATCCTTTCCCACATTTTGGCCATGGTTTTGACTAAGTCATCTATTCTAGGATCTAGGGAAGGTGATGAAGTGGAGACCTCGTCTTTATATGTGACCTTTCTTTTTGATCTAGTCCTAACCCTTTTTTCTACTAAGTTGGCGTCTGCTTTTATTGCTATTTGTTGCATTTCTTCTAAGGTAGGGGGATCTTTGTCTCTCAGATGATATGTCATGTCCGGATCAAAACCCTCGGGAAATTTTTCCAAGGCTAAACCAAGTGGGGGTTTGAAATGAGGTGGGAGGGAGTTATACACACTATTGAACCTAGTGCAGTAAGCCTAGACACTTTCCCCATTTTCCCGTTTTAGGTTGTTATATTCTGACAAGATTTGAATAGGGTTCTTTTGCATTTCCCACCTATTTCTAAAGACTTGATGTAGTTTTGGGATGTTGTGGATGCTATTTGGAGTCAAGATTTTGAACCATGTTTTGGGTTCACCACCTAGGCTTTGGGCGAATATTCTCATTCTGACGATCTCGTCTTGTACCTCCAGGTATTCATAAGCATCACTAATCCTACTTATATGCTGTTGAGGTGTGGTGGTGTCTTCTCCGGTAAAGTGTGGGATTTTGTCTTGATATTTATTTGGGAGAGGAGCCAAAGGCGGTGGCAACACCAAAGGTGCGTACCAGGCTGCCATGATGGGAGCTAATGGATGATGTACAAGATGAGGACTAGTGGGATGAGCTGAGGTGGTTTGAACAGTGGTAGTTTGGACAGGTGTGGCGGATGAACTTGGACTAATGATCTGGTTTTGAGCAGATCTGGGATGGTGGGAGCCAAAGTGATGGAGAAGCTGAAAATCGGGGGGTGTGGAAGGTGAGGCTTCTCTACTATGACTGTGTGATTGGTCTAGGGTTTCAAGATCGTCAAAGTTTATCTTACTATGAGACCTGCTTCTGAAAAGATTTTTTGATGACTCTAATTCAAAAGGTGAATCTGGTAGGATAGTGAGATGTTTAGGTACTGATCTTGTTTTACGGATGGATCTACCAGTAGCTAGATGGTCAGTTTTGGAAGCTTGCCACAGAATCTTTTTTGGGTCATCTACTATGATAGGGGGATTTGGGTCTGGATGGGATCTGGTGTTGATTCTTCGTGAAGCCAGATTTTGAATTTAGAGTTTAGAGAGGATGGTATTGACGAAGGTTTTGGATGGGTAGTCTCTCTAAATTTCTACTAAGGTGAAGGATAGTCAAAATAAAAGGGATGGACTAGTGGAGTCGCCAGGTGGAACTTGGTTGTTTTTGTGAAGATATAGCTGTGGTCCACCACCAGTAACTAATATGGAAATGTTTTTAAGGTTTTTCTAGTTTTATGTGCAGCCTATGGTTTGTTAAAGTATCCTAGACTTGTTTCAACACTTTTCTAGGGTGATGAGAACAAAAGAGTTTACTCTAAATGGGTCTATGAGCTGCTTGCTTGTTTAAGTATCTAAAGGACCAAAGAGTCTATAAGAGTTTGCTAGACTGGCATGTACTCAGTGTCCCACCATCTCCCGCTATGTTAGTGAGCGATGGGATAGGTCTATCGGATAGTAACCTAGAGTTCGGTAAAACAGTAAGGCCTACTGGAGGCTAGTGGAGTCGCCAGGTGGAACTTGGTTGTTTTTGAGATATGTGTGTATGGTCCACCACCAATTATCAAAAACCAATCTAAGGGAATGTTTTGGGGTTTTTTTAGTTTTTATGTGCAGCCTAGTTTGTAAGAGTGTTATAAACCTGATTCATCACTTTGCTAAGATAGTGAAACAGAGAGTTGACTCTAAATGATTCTAAAGGCTGATGGTCTGAGTTTAGTTTTGAATGACTAGAGAGTCTATAAGAGTTTGCTAGACTGTCATGTACTCAGTAAGTCCAACCGTGATCGCCATTATGTTAGTGAGCGGTGGGATAAGTCAATCAAATAGTATTCTTAAGGTCTCTTAAGGTCTAGGGACTCTAAGTTTGTTTAATACTCAGAGTCCCACCATGATCGCCATTATTTTAGGGTCCCGTGATTTGGTTGATTGGCAAGCCAAATGACAGTGTAACATCAAACCAATCTTTGGAGTCCAAGGACCTAGCCTTCCTGGACTCAGAGAGGGCTCTCTCTATATGTGTAAGGGATATCTGTTTGTTCGCTTATTGTGTTCTGATTTTAGGCTAGTTATGAAGTAAGTTTTTTGGTTTTTTTAAGTTGTGAGGGATGAAACTGATCAAAGATATAAAATAGATAACAAGATGTTAGATTAACTGGGCTATGGGGTCAAAAAGGTCAAGGAAGCTATCAGATGATGATACAAAGCTGCAGTAGGGCCGATTTGATTCAAGGTAGAAAGGATCTTTGGGCGAAATGGAGTAAATGGACAATAAGTTTGTGAAAGACGAAGGATTTCAAGCATAACTAGTTTGATAGTAGACATAAACATGGTACAGCAAGCCATTAATCATGCAAAATGTAACTGCAAGCTAAATAATACATAGAAATAAACATTCAAGCCATGCATACAAGTATAAGACCCTCTAACTTTGGGAAATGGCTATCAGAATTTGGGGAAAAACACATAAGACGGACTAACAAATCAAAATACTATGCCGGAATGCCTAAACACAGTCTTTAAGTTATTGGGCACTTTGACAAACAAGCTTTCATAGTTTTAGGCAAAGGGCTAGATCGGGACTAGGCCTCCTTGGTTCAAACAAAATGATAATCTAATCAGTCAAAGAGATAGTTTCATGGATGGGACTATGGACATTCATAGGTAAGCAGGGCACACCATACATCCTACATAACATGCATAGAACTATGAATGAAACTAGCAACAATGTCCTCAAGTTATTAAAGAGCAGTTAAGAATTCTTTAATATGACTAAGGAGGAAGAAAACATGAAAGCTATGAAGATTCAGGAAATTTGAGGTGTCTCCATGGGCATATCTCAAATTTATTCTCTACTTATCTATAGCAAGTAAGAAACATGTATCATGAATGAAAACTAGAAGACAACAACAAAGCAAGAGACACTATACCATTCTACCAAGTCATGGAATCCATCAACAATCCTTCTTCATTCATCCAAGAACATCCAAGAGTCAATCCAAAAGCATAACACAAGTATTTCCTTCAAAGCTCATATGACCAATATATTTCTTCTCTTCTCAAGTTCAGCCTTGTTTACAATGAGAGCTTGTGGAATAAATAGGCTCAAGTGAGGAAAACCTCATGGTTCAACTTCCATCCTCATTGGCCTAATGAAAATATCTAAATTTGTCCTTGAGGCTTTGCAAAGCCCAAGGCACAAAAATATCTCGTAAAATATCTAAAAATTGCTAAAAAGGGAATTTAATTGACTTTGCATCATTTTCCAAGTGTAAAAATAGCTAAACGCACATTTGGAAAAAGCAGATTTTTTAGGTTCAAAAATTACAAAAATACTTCAAATTTTCATCAGCAAAAGGTCCCCTGACTTGCCGGAAACATTTGGCAGCCTTCCCGGTGTCTAAACGAGGCTCATGGTAGCTCGTTGGAAATCTCTGAGTGTCTACTTTCCGGCGCAACTAAAATTTCTTCAATCTGATGCCGAAAATTCCTCCAAATCTGCACCTGTGTGTAAAAAGCCAGAAAATTACAGTCTGCTAATAGACCGGGCAGAGTGTGCAAAAAGAGAGCCTTTTTCGCCGTTTTGAGGGGGCAGATGATCTCCAAATGCTCTGAAAATCGCTGAGGACATGCTCATGAAATTATGGCATCCGATGATACCATTCTCCTCCCCTGATGAATCCTCAAAATGAAATGGCGAATTTATGAGTTTTTGATCAAAAACTCAAAAATGCCAAAAAACCAAAAGTTGTCAAAATGGGCCCAAAATTGGTGTGCATGGCCCTCAAGGGTCCTTGGCAACATGCTCCGAAGCTGAAGCCAAAATGTCAAGCGTTGATATGCCTTTCTTCTCTTTCCGTGCCGGGCGCTTCCTCTTTTCTTCCTTCAGTTTCTCTTGGGTGGCCTTTAGCTTGTGCCGGGCAAACTGATTTAACTTTTGATAGTGCTGTGTCATCTTCCTTTGCAGCTCTAGGTCTCTGTTTGCCTTTTCAAGCTTCATCTCCAAGTTTTTATTGGCTCTTTCTAGCCATGCCTCCTTATTTTCTTCAATTTCTTGCTCAAGTAGTGCAGTGAGGGGAAAAGATTGAAGATGGGCCTGTTCTTCTTCTTTTTGCTTTTCCAGGGCTCTTTTAAGCCCTATGGTTCTAGGCCTCTTCCGCCTAGGCTGGTCTTCTTCTTCATCTTCATCAAACTCACCGATGAGCTCCTCTATCCTTACTTGTGCTTTAGCAGCCTCATTCTTGTATTTGATTGCTCGTGCCTCATGGACAGCCATATGGACATTCATTTGTTTATTTTGGATCTCCAAGAAATGATTGAAGGTCTTTGCCCGATGAAGGTCATTCTCCAATGCTTCAATTTGACCCTCTCGATGGATTAGAAGGTTTTCAAGAATGCAGGCTTCATTATCGCTGTCATCACTTTGGATTGGAATGATAGCCAATGCACCTCCATGTTCTTGACTTTCTCCTATCTTGCCTTTCCCTTTGCCTTTGAATGCTAACCTTGCACTCTTCCTTCTTTGCATGCTAGTGGGAGACCTCTTTGGCGATTTTCTTTTGCTAGGTACAACTCTTGTTACTTTTGCAGTGGCAGCCTTAGGCCCTTTCTTTCTTGCTGTGCTGGGCTTTGTCTTTTTAGGAGAGGGAGGCACAATTTCTTTGCCTTTGTCATCTTCTTAAAACTGTTGCTCTCCTTGAGGCTGTTGTGTGTCTTCTTCAGGTTGCTTCTGCTCTTCAATGTCATGATGTTTATCTGTCTCAAATTCTTGTTGCCCTTGATCATTAACATCATGTTGCTGCTGTGCTTGGATTTCTTGTTCCTTTTGTGGCCCAAGTTGCTGCTCAAATTTCTGCCCAAAATGCTTTTCATGACCTTCAATATAAAGCTGCTGCTCTTCCTCTTGTCCCTGCTGTTCATTTTCACTGAGATGCTGCTGTTCAGCACTCTTTTCTTTTTGCTCCTACTGCTGACCTTCACCACTGTCCTGCTGTTGTTCTTCATCTTCTACATGTTCATGTCCTTCTTCTTCATGTTGTCCTAACTGTTCTGTAGTAATCTTGAGCCTTCTAGGAGTAGGCCTACTGGACAAAGGTACAGGGCGATGAATAGGTGGGGTGGGAGATATATGGATCGGAGGAACAGTGGAGAAGTCTGGGTGACTAATGAAAACATCCCATGGAACCTATTTCTTCTCTAGCTGGTGTAGGATGATAATTTTGATCAGAGAATGATGGAAAAGGGAAGCTATTTGCAGAGATGGAGTCTTCTTCTGGACTATGGATGCCATCTTCTCGATGCTTTTGTATAAAAAGTAAGGGAGATTTAGCTGCCTAGTTCTAGTGAAATGCATCAATAGTCGGACATGGTAGGCATAAACTCGAGTAAATCTCCCTTCACAAGTAAAATACTTCATTATGACCTTCATTAGAGGAGCATAGCTAGCAAGAAGATAAGAGAAAGGAAAAATAGTAGTGCAAGTATCTCTATGCTCGGGCTTGATGAAAGGCTTGTAGTCATCCAAGTCTAGATGGGTCTGTTTGAACCATTTCTCGCCATGATATGGAATTTTGGTGGCTTTAGAAACTGACCTCGGGGAAAACTTGAAATCAAGGTCTGCTACCTAGAAATGCTTGCTTTGGAACCTCAGGGCGCATAGGTGTGTCAAGGGCGAGAAACTTTTGACCTCCTGTACCTTCTGGCAGAATTCTAAACAACCTACCTCATGAAAATTGAAAAGGATGGATGGATGTGCATTGACCTCCTCTGTAGAGATTGGCTCATATCTTTTATGTAAACCACTTCTGTTGTCTTGCCTGGGCGGAATTTTGGGCTAAATATGCTATTAAAGAACCAAATAGCCTCACTGCCTTTAAACTAAACCCTGTCAATTCACTGTTTTGATAGAGAAACAGTGTCCTTGACTGACTTCAAAATGTTCCCTCACAATAAAACCCCTGCTCCTTAGAGAGTGGCCTCCTCACCTTTAATATGTATCTCAGCCAGCAGACTTTTTAATAAGAAACAATATAGTGAAATGAAGACAGACTGTTAGGTGAAATTGCTGTGTAAGGTGTCAAAATCGCCTTGCTCTGTGATGTTTGGAGCTCAAAAACCTGTTTGTATTTCTGACCAATGATAAACTTCCCAATCTTCACAAACTTCCCTTTGCCTAGTATGCCAATCACTCAACAAACTCATATCTCATGCAATCAACCTTTAGTGTAAGCATACAGTCAATGTCACAGTTTATGTAATCAAGGTGGCAGAGTTTTTGAAAAATACTTCAAAAAGTTCAACAAAGCCTGTAAGAGTTTTATCTTTTCAAATAATCAAGGCTCCTTATCACTGTGAAACCCTCGTCTTTGTAGAAAATTCCTTTGCTCCATATGAATATCAACTTATCAAATAAGCTCGAAGAACAAAAGACAGTCAAGTAGAATACACAGTGAAAAACTGTCTCTTTTTGTGGTTTATAGGGGTAACCTACCCTTTGATGCCTTGAAGATATAAGATATCTTGTTCTTTGATTAGTAAAGGTGAAAACACACAGCTCTTAGTTCAACACATCTGTTTTCCCTGTAGGCACTGTTATTAGTATGCTACCACTTCAGCACAGCTTGGATCAATGGATATTTTCACAGCAAAAACACATTTTTTCATGTATGGTGATGTAGTAGTTTAAAAGTGGATAAGCTCCCCTTTGATCGAACCTTAACCCTTGAGATTTGAATGGCAAGGCTTGGCTGATCGTTTGAGTGGCTTTGGAGCACCTTTGGAGGCGTTTGAAACCATCAAAAGACGCGCGGCATGTTCATATGGAAGAGCACCGCGCAAATTTGTGCCATCGGGTCACTGTCGGGCCGACACGACCAGCACCTACAGGTGCGCAGCGCACACCTACAGGCGCGCCGCGCACACCTACAGGCGCGCCGCGCGGTGGTGTGCCGCTGTGTAAAAAGTGCGTCTAAGCGCGCCACGCGCATCTATAGGCGCGCCGCGCGGTTGAAAATCTTTGGAAACTCTGCAATCTCGCTTGGAAACTCCTTCTTTGGTAGAGTGAACAGCAAGGGGGAGTTATTGCTCGTGTTTGAAATGCAACATCACTTTTGTCAACGGTCTCTAAACCCTTTAAAAATGAACAAGTTAATGCCTCCTTGTGACTGCCTTCGTGAGGGTTTGTTTGAAATTTTATCCTTTGAAACAACTGCCTTTGTTTGTTTTGAAAACCGAAATGACTTTAAATGCTATAAGGGGCTTTTACCTTTAAATATTGTTGGCAAAAAGCTGCATGTATTCTGGCTAGTTTTTCTGAGTATGACTCTTTCTTCTTGTGACAACAAACCCCCAAGATCAGATTCTTTTCACTGCATTTCAACACTAGGGAAAAAGCCTCTGCTACTTCTGACTTTTTGGGTGACATTTTCAACATGGAAGATCCACTTAGCAACACACCAATGTTTGAAGAGGCATCCTTTGCCATTTTGCAAGGGGATAGGTTTACCCCTTTTTGACTTTGAGTTTAAAGAGTATGCTCAAGCAGCTTTGGAGGAAAAGATGCCCTTCTGAGAAAGTGACTAGACTGTTAGATGTTCTTTAAGTTTCCTTTTCTGCCTGTGGGTGAAGAAGAATCAGTTGCTTTTACTCGTGCTTTCCACTTCTGTCCATTACAAGGGAAGTTCTTTTTGAAATCAAACAAGTTTCTTCAAGCATTTAAAACCTTACTGCTTTTTATCCACAAAATGAAGAAATGTCTTCTTTTTCTGATATTCGCACTGTAGGAGGAAAATTGCCTGAAGTTACTTATGAAAGATTTGCAGATTTTCCTTTGGAGGGCGACCACCCTTTTCTTTGTGTTGAGGAGACAAACCTATGAGGTGCAGAATGACTGCTGGAATATTTCATAGGTACCAAGGCTTTTATCAGTCATTTTCTTTTCAATGGAGCTCTGAAATCACCAACCCTACTGCATCTGAAGGATACATTTGTCTTTGTGGTGGAGTGTAGATCGCAACATCTGAACTTGCACTGGCGCTTTGAATGACATCAAGATGTCTCATGTCTGGGACTGTGTACTACTTGCCTGCCTTTTCTCTATGTTTATTCAGAAACCATGGACTGTATTCCACAACTCAACAGGAATATGAGAGTACACAGAGGTCCCTTTCACTGAAATAATTTCCTGCTCGGCACTGATTTGGGCCATTCATACTAGCACCTCTGCAGAGATGTTTTGTTATGATAGCTTTGATCAATGGAGTCTCTTTTTGTTGCGCCATGATGATGATGCTTGAAACTTCAATTTATCTTCTTTCTTAGGACACAAGACCAGAAACTCTGCTTTCTTTGTCTTGCACATTTCAAATCTTAGCCCTGTTTTGATCATCATTTTCCATCAGAAAAATTGAGTCACTGTTTCACTGTCTAGTAAAAACAAACCTGTGCTTATAGTAAGTTTTGCAATTCTTCAAGTCAATTTTGGTCATCGCCCTCTGCTTGTAGATGAAGGAGGTGCCTTAACCCTCTGCTTATAGATGAAGGAGGTTCTTGGCCATGTCAAATAACAAGTTTGTTTGACAGTGTTGTCTTTCTTTTACTGTGCTATCAGGCTGAATGAAGCTGTAAGAGTTTGATGAGTAACTCCTTACCCTGCAGATGTATCTCAGGATCATGTTTACATTGAGAAGCAGTTGTTCTTCTAAATGTGGATTCAAGAATTTTCTCCTGAGATGATGACATGTTTCATGTCTTTGTAAAATCCATATAACACTGTAAAACACCTAAAATCAGCTTGAGACTGTGGTCTATGCATTGCTGAGACTTAGGGGTGTGTAAGTGGCGCGACTTAGAGCTGTGATCAATTTCATTTGTAGAGTGGGAGGTCTGTCATGATTGTTCTGTAGCAGATGGAGGTTTTTGGCCTTTTGATGGTTGCCAAGAGTAAAATGCCTTAAAGCGCCACTTCCTAACTTAGGGGAGGCTTTTGAAACAGACTTGGATTGTCCTTTTAGAACTGATGGACAGACCAGTAGGGCTAAAGCTAGATAGGATAGTGATAATGAGGTTTAACCTTGACATGGGCGGACTGAAAAGTAGGAGGGCGAAAAAAAAAAATTTGTATGAGGGTTTTCTAGATGACAAATTGACATGTGGAGATCAGCTTCTAGAAAACTCAGCTATGGATCTAGTCATCACTAACAAGTGAAAAATACTGATGACTAACATTATGACAAAATATTTATTGAAGGGTTCTTAAGGATAGCCCATCCTATTACTTCCTTGTAATATTCCAAAATGGAAAAGGCAGGAATATAGAACAAAATGATGGAAATAGTAGTGTAAAACATCACATCAACATAGGAGACCAATATGGAGCCATTTCATTATATAGATCAACAGAAAAATAGTTCAATACAATGAGACGCCAATAATACAACATGAGCTAACAAGCCTCTAATGAGTAAATCCCCTCAAGAATGAGGTACTGCTACTATACAAAATGTCGGAGATGTTTCTATAGCATAGTCCTAATGAGAATAACTACTACTGTAATCATACAATGATATATAACAACTAATATATGGCTGAAAAGATGCTATACATAAATAATAAGGCCCTATATCACTTTTCCTAGACAACCCAAGAGGGTTTCTAGAAATAAATCAAAATACAATAGTGAACTACAACCCTAGGGTTGAAGATTCACTGCAGTAAAATAGTTGGGAGATATGGCTGAAGTTGATATAGAAATATGTGGCTCTCCTCCAATAGACTCTCCAGGTGAAAGGCTAATCCCTCCACTGAAGAACCAACTCCCCAAATCATGCACAGAAATCACCCTTGCAACAGATCTCTAAAATAACGCAGTCATGGACTGAAACTGCGCTGTAGATGATGGTGGTAGCTTGGCCTGGTGCCAAATGATGATATAATTCCCAAGGAGCCTCCTTGCTGATCTCCCAATGGAAATTCTACCTCTCCATTGAAACACAAGCTCAGAAAATGGCCCTACAAACCCTCCATAACTTCTGCCCTACAACCTGCAACACAACACAAATCTAGAAGAAAATGCGCTATATAGTAAGAATGAAGCTTTGGCCTGATGTCGGAATGTGTAAATGCATCTCAATAAGCTCTCCTGATTGGGCACTTTAAGTCCCCCAAGGATGAGGATGGGATTCCCACTTGGGAAAACCCTTGTGCTAAACACCACTGTAGTCTCCGCTAAATAGCTGAAGAGAGAAACTAGTCATACAGACCATAGAAAAAATAATAATCAAAAACATCCTCACAATTGCTGCCATCCCCTTCCTTATATGCTTGGTGATCTTCCTCACCTTGGGCCCCTCTCATTAAAGCCACTACTTCCATGCATGGAGTCTCCCTCCAAAATTGTGTTGTCCCCCAAACTCCTTCCATACCATCGTTGTTGATTTGGTCAAGGTTGACCTAGTTGACAAGCTCCAACCCCTTTTCACACACAAGGGTGCTTTATCAAGCCACTAAAATTATCTCCATTCACATTAGCAGTGATTTTATTCCTACTAAGGATATTTATGGGTCTCCATACCCTCTTATTCATCAAACTAGGAAGAAAAAATAAAAATCAATATTCCAGCTAGCTTATAGTTAATTGGGAATATTACAGTCCTCCCCTCCCAAATGTTACTTGTCCTCAAGAAATTGTAAAGGTGAGTGTTGCAACTCTTCTCCTCCTTTGACAGCAACAAAACTGAAATTCGGCCCCAAAGAGAGCTGGTCCCTCTCTACATTAGCTCTATCAGCATTTTCTTGAGTTAATTCCACGTAATCTCCCTCCTTTATTTATTTATCTAATTCAAAGAAATTGACAAATAAATATATTCAACAACTTTGGAAATCTCAATGTATTCCCCACAATATAATTCTACAACAGTTCAAATGCGCCACCTTGTACCTTCCAACCTTAATCCCTCAATCTTACTTTAATAACCCAACACTCCTTAAATAAACGACTTTAATATATTCCGGGCCCACACATACAGTCGGTGGAATTCAATGGAATACATACGCTCGTACCTTTTATTAAACCTTGTGCTACTTCCGAACGCGATCACCGTTCGATTAGCCTTCCTCCAGATCGATGACATTCGTCGATATCACACTGCCTCTTCAGTCGAACATTAACATGCGATGGCACGTGAAAAAGCGGTTTTCGGGGTCCCACCTTATGGTACGTGTCAACCACTCTATGGAATCGCTCTGAATTCACAATTACCAATCGTCCCACAAAGGTGGTGTGATCAAAACTGCTTCCAACCTTTGAATAGTGATTGACTAGGGTTACGTCGGGTTTATACTATCCTTTTGATTCACTCCAATTCTCAACTCAGGTTCGAACTTTAGAACGACTATTTCTTTCCAGGTGGGGTTTTCACTTCAGTTGACTCACTGTGCTGCGGAATCCCAACGCTTATTGTAACCTCGACTTGTATTGAGGTTACAATAATCAGCTTGGTTTCTCACAGGGGTGCACGTCAATAACCACTCAGGGGACTCAACATATAATACGCCCAATCATGGACAGAGAGAAGCTTTCGAAGGTTCAACACAGCAATTCTTCATCGAATATCACAAAGCTGGAAGCTCAAATACATCAGACTCAAGCTAATGCACACACAGAGACAGTATATATACCATTCCACAAAGATGATCAAAACATCGAATTATATTTAACAAAGAACAAAAATGATTAACACATACACAATCTTCACTGTGAGAATCTCCTCCCTTCAATACATCCAAGGGATACAATTTATATACATTACAATGTGTCTCTTCGTTTCCTCGGTGAGGGTCGTTTAGAAAATCAAAGGCCTAATTACAATTTATTCGAGTAACTGAAATCTGACAGATGGACTGAACCTAACTATTCGACTTCTACTAATCCTAACTGATCTAAATGCAACAGGAAGCTAAGGTATTGACACCTTTCTGTTACAATTCAATGATTTTGAACCCTCCTAGCCACAACATGTGGAAAAAACCTCCTACATTGCTGGCTAGTGTCTAATGCCCCTGCATCAGACTCCCGAGGGAAATTTTCTTCATGGACTCCTGTCCATGAGTTCTTCCACTGATCTGCCTATCTTCTACAATATTCCTTCAATCATCCAAGTGGCATCTTCCTCTAGCTTGTCCTTCCATTTGACTAAGTACTAAAAATACTCGTGTCCTCTGGTCGTCCTAAACACTCTTTTGTCCAATATCTTCTCTGGTTGCAATGGTTGTGCTGGAGGTAGCTGCTTTTCCCACTCAATTTGTTCCTTGTATACTGGTTCCTCTTCTACACCATCATCTTCATACTTTTAAAAATATGCAACATTAAAAATGGGATATATTCCAACATCAGGAGGCAATTCAATCTCATAAGCATTAGCAGAAAACTTTCTAAGTATCTTGCATGGCCCAATCTTTTTGAACTTAAATTTGTTATACTGCTTCTTTGGGAATCTCTCCTTTCTCAGGTGTGCCAAAACCAGATCTCCTACTTCAAAATGGACTTCCTTTCTGCTCAAGTCTACTCTTATTTTGTATCTAATGATGCTACCTTGTAGCTGCTATTTAACTTGTTCATGTATGGCTTGGATCTCTGAAGCAAATTCCTCACCATCAGCACTCCTTAGTTCTACCTTTCCCAGGTTTCTTAACTCTGATATCCCTCTGGGGTGCATTCCATAAACAATATGGAATGGACTCTGCCCTGTGCTTTTGTTTGGTGAGTCATTATATGCATATTATGCCTGAGGAAAAATATGATCCCACTGCTTGGGATGCTCTCCTGCAAGATTTCTCAACAAATTTCCCAGACTCCTATTCACCACCTCAGTCTGAGGATGGTACGCTGAGCTGAAAATCAGTTTGGTACCAATTTTTTTCCATATTTTCCTCCAAAAATGGCCCACAAATCTGGTGTCTCTGTCTGAAACAATACTTTTGGGCAACCCATGCAACCTAACAACTTCCTTGAAAAACAAGTTAGCAACATGGGTGGCATCACTATTTTTGTAACATGGAATAAAATGTGCCATTTTGGAAAATCTGTCCACTACAACAAAGACTGCATCATTCCCTCTCTGAGTCTTGGGCACTCCTAGAACAAAATCCATACTCACCATGTCCCAAGGCCTATATGGAATAGGCAAGGGACTGTACAATCCTGCATTATGGCTCTTTCCTTTGGCATATTGACAGATTTTGAAATTTTTCACAAACTTATCCACTTCTTCTCTCATCTTGGGCCAATAATAGAAGTGACTCAGGTGCTCATAAGTCTTTTTAGTACCAAAGTGTCCAGCAAGTCCACCACTATGCTTCTCCTTGATCAAATTTTCTCTCATGGAACATTTTGGTACACACAGTTGGTTCCTTCTGAATAGTAAGTCCTCTTGCAATAAATAATCTAGCCATTGGCTTCTATCTATTAGAATAGGGTTACAACATGCCTCAAATGCTTCATTAAAATCTGAATCTGTTTTATACAATTATTTGAGAAAATCAAACCCTACAACTTCAAAATTGGTCTCTTGAACAAACATGTGCCTCCTACTCAAAGCATCAGCTACTTTATTTGCTTGGCCACTTATGTGTTTCAAAACAAAGTTAAAACCTTGGAGATACTCAACCCATTTGGCATGCTTATGATTCAACTTGGGTTGTTGTAAAATATACGGCAAAGCATGATTATCAGAATATAATACAAATTCCTTGGACATCAAATAATGCCTCCACTTTTTCAATGCCTGAACAACTGCATAGAATTCCTTCTCATAAGAGGAATACTTCCTTCTGGTGTCATTCAAATTTTCACTGAAATAGGATACAGGCCTATCATCCTGACTCAACACAACTCCAATGGCTTCTCCACTAGCATCACACTTCACCTGAAATGGTTTAGCAAAATCAGGCAGAATCAAAACAGGCTTTTCGGTTATCTTTTGCTTCAAAAGTTTAAAGTTTCTTTCTGCTTCAATAGTCCATGGAAACTTCTTACCTCAAAAACATTCAGTAAGATTAATGCACCCATTACTTGCAAGTCCAGTAATGGCAAGTCCATGGAAACTTCTTACCTCAAAAACATTTTTGGGTGAAGGCCACTCCACAATTGCCTTAACCTTTTCTGGGTCCATCTTCAATCCTTCTGCAGAAACAACAAAGCCCAAATACACCAACTCTTCCTTCATGAATGAGCATTTCCTTAATTTTATCAGCAGTTTCTCTTGATGCGCTTCTTCAAGACATAATTAAGATGCCTTAGATGTTCTTCTTTGGTCTTGCTGAAAACTAATATATCATCTAGATATACTATCACAAATTTACCAATGAATTCCTTCAATACTTCATTCATAAGTCTCATAAAAGTGCTAGGTGCATTTGACAACCCAAAAGGCATGACCATCCATTCATATATTCCTTCATTCGTTTTAAAGGCAGTTTTCCACTCATCACCCTCTCTTATTCTAATTTGATGATATCCACTTTTTAAATCTATCTTTGAAAAGTATTTAGCACCACTCAAAAAATCCATTAAATCCTCTACTCTGGGAAAAGGGAATCTGTACTTGATTTTTATCTTATTGATTGCTCTGGAATCAGTACACATCCTCCAGCCTCCATCTTTCTTTGGGCACAAGACTGCTGGTACTGCACATGGACTCAAACTTTCTCTGATCAGTCCCTTGTCCACCAATTCCTATACTTGTCTCCTGATTTCCTCATTTTCTATGGGAGTCATTCTGTAGGCTGCCTTATTTGGCAGATTTGAACCAGGGATAAAATCTATCTGATGGCTGATCTTTCTCATAGGTGGCAGCTCATCGGGTAAATCATCCACAACAATGTCACAATAATTGTCTAACATCTCTTGGATTTCTATTGGAAAATCAGAAATATTTGTAGAAGTAAGAAATACCTTAGGTTTGCAAACTAAAGCAAAACTTACCTCTTCTTCTTCTATCTGCTACAGATATTCCTTCCCGCTCATCAACAAGGTCTTTGGATCAATCCTTCTGCTTGATGGCTCTACTTCTTCCATGGGTATCAATGTATGATGTACCCCATCCTTGAAGAACTTGTAAGTGTTCTTCTTGCCATCATGCACCGCTGCTCTGTCAAACTGCTAAGGTCTACCCAGCAGTATGTGACACACATCCATGGGCATCACATCACACAGGACCTTGTCTTTGTATTTTCCCATTTGCAGCTCTATCTCACACTGTTCTTTTACAACCAGCTGGTGCCCTTTATGCAGCCAGGACACCCTGTAGGGAGTTGGATGCTCCCTTGTCTTTAGATTCAACTTCTCTATCACCTCAATGGAAACTAGATTGTCTGTGCTGCCACTATCAATGACTAGCTGGCAGCATTTCCCCAGGACTTTGCATATGCTCCTAAACAAAGTCTTCCTTTGTGCAGGCTTAGTGACCTCTTTGGTTTGCTTCAACAGGACTTTATTAACCACCAAGGAATCTCCCCTCTCTGGTAGAATTTCTTCTTCAATTTCTGCCTCTTCTCCAGCCTGGGCAACAACAACATTTCTTGGACCAGCACCCACATTCTCTGGGCACTCATAGTGCTTATGCCCCACTTGTTGACATCTATAGCACCTCAATTCTCTACCTCTACCTCTGCCTCCTCTTCCTCTGTAAGAACCCCTTCTGCCTCTTGCATCACCCTCTGTAGATGCACTCTGAGGTGAGCTACTTTTAGCTCCATCCCTGGGTGTAGTAGGCTTTCCTCTACCACCCTGACTTCCCTTTCCACGGAAATTACCTCTCTTTTTGGCAGACTGTTTCCTCGGGAGCTTCTCCTCTGCTTTCAAGGCCATTTGGTAGGCCTCCTCAACTATATTAGGAGACAGAAGACCAATCTCATCTTGGATCTCCAGCTTGAGACCATTCACATTTCTGGCAGTCTTCTCTGGTGTGTCTTGAAATTGCCCAGCTCTTATTTTCACTCTGTAGAATTCTTCTGTATATTCTTTTACTATCAGCAACCTCTGTCTTAGGTTCTGCATTTTCCTAAATAATGTTAGTTGATAATCACTAGGCAAGAGTTTACCTTTTAATTTATCCATCATTTGGGTCCATCTTTTGATAGGTTGCTTGCCAACTCTCCTCCTTTCTGCCTACACTCCATCCCACCAAAGTGCAACATGTCCTTTTAGCTTTGTTACTGCAAACTTGACCTTATTATCCTCACTCATTTCTTCATAGTCAAAGCACTTGTTCATTTCATTAATCCAATCCACCAGCTCCTCTGGATTCAGTCCTCCTGCAAAACTTGATACTTCAATCTTGGGCTTAACTGCAGACCCCAGAACAGTTCTGAGGAGCCTCATGTCAGGAGAAATCTCAACAATTTCTCCAACTTCTTTTGTTTCAGGTTCGCTGATGTCTTCAGGATCTCTAGGCTGTCTTCGCTCCATGGCATCCATTCTGGTCTCGAACCTCTGCAAGATCCCCAACACCTCTGCATTGGCAACAGGTCCGCCTCTCCTTCTACCAGCACCTCTACCAACTTAGATTGCCATGTTAATTCTCTGCAAAAACAACTCAAAACACACTCTGATACCACAATTGACAGCAACAAAATTGAAATTCGGTTCCAAAGAGAGCTGGTCCCTCTCTACAGTAGCTCTATCAGCATTTTCTTGAGTTAATTCCACGTATTCTCCCTCCTTCTTTATTTATTTATCTAATTCAGAGAAATTGACAAATAAATATATTCAACAACTTTGGAAATCTTAATGTATTCCCCACAATATAATTCTACAACAGTTCAAATGTGCCACCTTGTACCTTCCAACCTTAATCCCTCAATCTTACTTTAATAATCGACACTCTTTAAATAAATGACTTTAATATATTCCGGGCCCACACATACAGTCAGCGAAATTCAATGGAATACATACGCCTGTACCTTTTATTAAACCTCATGCTACTTCCGAACGTGATCACCGTTCGATTAGACTTCCTCCAGATCGATGACATTCGTCGATATCGCACTGCCTCTTCAGTCGAACGTTAACATGCGATGGCACGCGAAAAAGTGGTTTTCAGGGTCCCACCTTATGCTACGTGTCAACCACTCTATGGAATCGCTCTGAATTCACAATTACCACTCATCCCACAAAGGTGGTGCGATAAAAACCGCTTCCAACCTTTGAACAGTGATTGACCAGGGATTACGTTGGGTTTATACTATCCTTTCGATTCAATCTAGTTCTCAACTCAGGTTCGAACTTTAGAATGACTATTTATTTCCAGACGGGGTTTTCACTTCAGTTGACTCACTGTGCTGCGGAATCCCAACACTTTGACCACACAATTCTCAGCTCGTATCAAGGTTACAATAATCAGCTTGGTTTCTCACAGGGGTGCACGTCAATAACCACTCAGGGGACTCAACATAGAATACGCCCAATCATGGACAGAGAGAAGCTTTCAGAGGTTCAACACAGCAATTCTTCATCAAATATCACAAAGCTGGAAGCTCAAATACATCGGACTCAAGCTAATGCACACGCAGAGACAGTATATCTACCATTCCACAAAGATGATCAAAACATCGAATTATATTCAACAAAGAACAAAAATTATTAACACATACACAATCTTCACTGTGAGAATCTCCTCCCTTCAATACATCCGAGGGATACAATTTATATACATTACAATGTGTCTCTTCGGTTCCTCAATGAGGACCGTTTAGAAAATCAAAGGCCTAATTACAATTTATTCGAGTAACTGAAATCTGACAGATGGACTGAACCTAACTATTTGACTTCTACTAATCCTAAATGATCTAAATGCAACAAGAAGCTAAGGTATTGACACATTGTTGTTACAATTCAATGATTTTGAACCCTCCTAGCCACAACATGTGGAAAAAACCTCCTACATTGCTTGCTAGTGTCTAATGCCCCTGCATCATCCTTCCTTGGTGACACCTCCATGTGATAAGATCCCCTCATAAGCCAAGTGTCTCCCAATCAATCCCTCTATGCAATGCTCCTCCCAAGTACTCATGAGATTCCAATGACTCACCTCATAAGAGAGCAAAAGATCTAATGTAGCAATCATGGTTTGCCCAATGTTCTCCCAGAAACATGCATCATAAGAAACATGGAGCATCCCACTCCCAATGGGAATTTTCAATCCTTGTATCCTTCCTCCATTCATTCCACAATAAGAATAGGGACATCATCAATGTATGGGATCAAAACCAAGGATACATAAGCTTCCATATGCAATATTGGAGGAGGATCATAGTCCCACATGTGGAACTAGTGCAATATGACTCATGACTGCCTCAAATAATGATATAATAAGTGGTTTCCCCACCACTTATTTGATGCCAAAGTCTTCTCACATGTTTTGAGAAGGTGAGTGATGTTTGGTGCCTTTGGAGTACACCCTGAATGATATGTCATCTCCATGTATCCTCGTAGGGAGTGGCCATGCTCAACACTTTTTATGGCCCCAAGTTGACCATGAAGTCTATAAGGAATAATTCCCCCACTTGGAGCAATGGCCTGCACAAGTGTGGTAAAGGAATGCAAATATTCATCAAATAAATCATTATGCATAAAAACATGATCCTTACCATATAATTTGATCATACTAAAGGAGTGGCTCATAGATAGATCCCCTCTCATTCCCAAAGAGGAAAGAGGTGGTTGTGATAACTCCATCAAAGGGTTATGTCTCTCCTCCATCTCCACATGATCCATGCATCTCCTCAAATGCTGATATATCTCCTCTTCAAAGCCCTCCCAAGTGTATCCCTCCATGATGGTATGGTATGCTCTCATGGAATAAGTGTGGGTGAAGAGAAAATCTTCATGTGTTGCATGTATTAAATTCTCCTTGAGCTTGGATGCTCTGGATAAGAAGATCCTACTCTGATAGTAGACGACCCCATCTCTTACTGAATATCCCTCCTCTAATAGTTGGTCATCAAGTATCATGCATGTAAAAATATCCTTGGAATAATCCACCAACAACTGGGATTTCCAATAAGTATCTATTCTCCATAGTGACAACATTGATGATCTATCATATAAATCATTTGTCATGTGGCTGCCCCCTTCTTTCACATCTCCCATGCCCAATTCACATACCGGGATGTTGCTATCCTCCCTCTATTGCTCCTTTCTCAACACAATATTTGAGGTGAGAGTGGGTAATGATGATGTTGGGAGAATGTCTCCCTCCTCCTTGAGTCTACCCAAGACTCTCAACGTTGTACCATGACCTCCCAAAGTTCCCACTCCTACTAGATCTATGAGTGGTGCAACATGTTGTGAGACATTTCTCACCAACTCCTCATCAGGTGGCCTCCCAGGTGGTTTTCCACTAAACAGTAATGTCTCATGGACCAAAGTCATCTGCATACATGATAGGACTGTTAGGTCCTTGCTTCCATTGTGCAAATCCAACTCTATTTTCTATGTGGAAGTTGTTTGTGAGGGATATGTGTGGATGCCCCTAATCATCTGGTTTTTCCACTCTTTCTATTCACTCATTCCATCTGCAAATTCTCCCAAACTGTGGTGACCTTCCCCAAAGTAATCAACCACTGCACACCCAATATCACATTGGTGTCAGGTATGTCAACCACAAAGAAGTGATCAATCAATGTATATGTCCCCATGGTGACAGATAAATATGGAACGTAATGCATGCACTGCATAGTTCTAGCCCATGGGACCAAAACTAAAAATTCCTCTCAAAATCATGAGTGGGTATTTCCCTCCTCTGCACTAGTTGGGCATCAATAAAGTTGTGGGTATCCCCACTGTCAATAAAAACTGAAACCCTCTGATCTTGAATGGAACTTTGAACCCTCAAGGTCAAGTACTTGGATACTCCTCTGAATTATGCAAGGGCCCCTCCAATTGGAGAAAATGCTCCATTGCCACCTCCTGGTGGTGCTGGATCCTCTCCTGCTATCCCAGCGTTGTGACTTTCTTTTGGTTCTTCTTCTTCTTCCTCCTCATCATCTGAAAATACCTCTATGTAGTGTGTCGTTCCTGCTACACATCTCTGTTTGGGTGCCCATGATTCTTAGCATGTGAAGCAAAGCTTCCTTCTCCTCAAGTCTCTTCAAACATCATCATTAAGAGGTACTTAGTTGGCTCTCCTTTGAAAAAGGAGCCTTCTCATCTTTTCCCTTTGATGGAAAAGTGGGATTTTGCTGAAATGTTGCCTTTTCTTTTGGCAAGGCATCTTGTAAATCTCTAGCCCTTTAAATGGCATCTTGAAGGGTAGTGGGTTTGGTAGATTTAACCAACCCATGTAGAGGTTCTGCTAGCCCATCAATAAACATATATACCCTCCTTGCTGCAGATAAATCAGGAACCATAACAGAAAGTCTTAGAAATTCAAAAATATAAGTTTCTAGATTACCTGGTTGTTTGAGCTTAGCTAACCCCGTGAAAGGTTCCTATGGGTCTCTTCCATCAAACCTCTCCACCAACCTCCTTGTGAACTCTGAATATGCAGTCACATTGGCATGACCCAATGTAGAAAGTCCATGAAACCACCAATCATGTGCTTCACCCTCAAGGTACATCGTTGCTATTTTGATGGCCTCCATCTCTGGTACTTGGTTCAGCTAGAAGTAGACTTCTAGCTTCTCTACCCATGATTTGGTAGTGCATGTTGATGACCCATCAAAATTGGGTAAGAAAAATCTGCCCATAGTCCAGTGTAGATCATGATCTTGTATGAATCCTCCACCTCTATTGTGATGTCGGGGTCTCCTATTGTCCTTGATTTGACAGAATGCTTGAAAGCTCAAATGGCCCTTGAATCTCTGAGATTGAGACTCATACTCAAGAAAATAGTCTTCAAGAGTTTCTTGTTCTTGAAACCCTGCATTTCCCATTGCTAAAAATGTAGGCATTGTAGAGCGTTGGGAAATTTGTTGCTTCACTAGTTGATCATTCTAGTGATGAGAAATGTCAGAGCCTTCTCCATGTAGAAACCCTTTAGGGGATTCTTTGTGTCTATCCATCCTTGTCTCCTTTATTTCTCTTGCAATGTCTTGTATATTTCGAAGAATAAGCTTAGGAAACTCCTTCTTCTCATCTCCTCCTGATAAAGGGGTTTGCCCTTATCTTCTTTATCATTTGTATAATCATACCTCTAGTTTCTTCTGAGATACCTCTTCTCTCTATCTATGAGAGGATCTCCTTATTCTAATGACATATTGGCTTAATATGCATAGGTTGAGCCAATATTATACTCTGATACCACTGTAATATTCCAAAATGGAAAAGATAGGAATATAGAACAAAATGATGGAAATAGCAGTGTAAAACATCACATCCACATAGGAGACCAATATGGAGCCATTTCATTATATAGATCACAGAAAAATAGTACAATACAATGAGGCACCAATAATAAAACATGAACTAACAAGCCTCTAATGAGTAAATCTCCTCAAGAATGAGGTGTTGCTACTATACAAAATGCTAGAGATGTTGCTACAACGCAGTCCTAATGAGAATAAATGCTACTATAGTAATACAATGATATATAACAACTGATATATGGCTGAAATGATGCTATACATAAAAAAAAGGCCTTATATCACTTTTCCTATACAACTCAAGAGGGTTTCCGAAAATAGATCAAAATACAATAGTGAACTACAACCCTAGGGTTGAAGATTCACTACAGAAAAATAGCTGGGAGATATGGTTGAATCTGATATCGCAATATGTGGCTCTCCTCCAATAGACTCTCCAAGTGAAAGGCTAATCCCTCCACTAAAGAACCAACTCCCCAAATCATGCACAGAAATCACCCCTGCAACAGATCTCTAAAACAATGCAGTCATTGATTGAAACTGCACTGTAGGTGATGGTGGTAGCTTGGCCTGGTGCCAAATGATGATATAATTCCCAAGGATCCTCCTTGCTAATCTCCCAATGGAAAGGCTACCTCTCCACTGAAACAAAATCTCAGAAAATGGCCCTACAAACCCTCCACAACTTTTTCCCTACAACCTGCAACACAACACAAATATAGAAGAAATTGTGTTGTATAGTAATATTGAAGCTTTAGCCTAATGCTGAAATTTATAAATGCAGCTCAAACGCCTCTCTTGAGTGGGCACTCGAATTCCCCCAAGGTTGAGGGTGGGATTCCTGCTCGGGAACACCCTTGTGCTAAACGGCACTGTAGTCTCCGCTAAACAGCTGAAGAGTGAAACTAGTCATACAGACCATACAAAAAATAATAATCAAAAACATCCTCATAATGGTTTCCATCCCCTTCCTTATATTCTTGGTGAGCTTTCTCACCTTGGTCCTCATTCATTAAAGCCACTACTTCCATGCATGGAGTCTCCCTCCAAAACTATGTTGTCCCTCAATGAATGCGACTCGTCCCATACTAGATTTGTTGATTTGGTCAAGGTTGACCCAGTCTACATGCTCCAGCCCCTTTTCACACACAAGGGTTCTTTATCAAGCCACTAAAATTATCTCCATTCACATTAGCAGTGATTTTATTCCTACTAAGAAAATTTATGGGTCTCCATACCCTCTTATTCATCACTAGGTAGCAAAAACAAAAATTAATATTCCAACTAGCTTATAGCTAATTTGAAATATTACATTCCTTGTCAAGGAAAGGAGAAAAAATTGGTTTGTATCATAAATGTAAAGATGGATTTCAAATTTTAAAGAGTTTGTTAACAATTTCACCTATATTGAAGATTGGTGACCCAGATGAAGACTTTCTTATGTGAAAAGATGCATGTAAAGAAGGACTTAGAGGATTTCTCATGCAAAATGGGCATGTGATATGTTATGAATGCAGGAATCTAAAGAAGCATGAAAATCAATATTCCACTCATGATTTCACACTAGAAACCATTATACACGCCTTGAAGATGTGGAAGCATTACCTCATGGGAAATAGGTTGAAGATGTGGAGGCATTAAATCACATCGCTAGAATTTTTGGCTAATCATGATTTTGAAATTAAGCATATAAAGGGGAAGTAAAATAAAGTGGTTGATTCACTCAATGGGAGAATGCATGCAATGCATGCTACAACCATCAACACATGTAAATATGATTTAAAATCAGAATTCTAGAGGATAGGAATTCATATCATCAATACATGGAAACAAAAGTGTCCCAAAACAAGGTGAAGTGTAGCCAAAATATAGGAGTTATGAAATGAAATAATATGGATTTATTTAGTATAAAGGAAGGATCTGTATGTTGAATTCCGAGGGGCTGAAAAATTTAGTGCTGAGTGAGATTCATAAAGTGCCTTATGCTTGGAACCAAGGGTATCAAAATATAATCTCAATAGTTACAAAACAATACTTTTGGCTAGGTATGAAGAAAGAAGTGGAATACTACATAACGAGGTGCTTGGAATGCCAAAAGGTTAAAATTGAGCATAGAAACCCAATGGGATTGCTACAACCAATACCCATTCCTGAGTGGGGGTGGGAAATTATGTCCATTTATTTCATTACAAATATCCCTAGAACAATGAAGCAACATGATTCCATCATGGTTGTGGAAAATAAAATCACCAAGGCTTCCCACTTATTCCAATGAAGTCAATGCGCAATGTAGATAATGTTGTTGAGATTTACATGAAGGAAATTTCCAAGCTACATGGCGTGCCCAAGGAAATTGTTTCATACAGGGATCCCAAGTTTGTGTCAAATTTTTGGATAGACTTATTTAAGGGATTGGAATTGATTTAAATTTTAGCATTAGCCTACCATCCAAAATCAGATGATCAAACAAAAAGAGTTAACCAGGTTATTGAAGACATGATAAGGATGTATGTGATGGATAAAACTTCGAGATGAGAATAATGTTTTCACCTGGTGTATTTTTCTTAATAATGGGTACCAATCATCTTTTAAGATGAGACTATTTGAAACCTTTTATGGTAAGAAATGAAACACACTAGTGAGTTGGGATAGTCCAGTTGACAGGGCCATTGTTGGTCCAGATTTTCTCAAGGAAATATAAGAGCAAGTAGCAAAAATTAAACAAATTTTGAAGGATTCCCAAGATAGATAGAAAATATATGCAGAAAAGAACAGGTTAATCAAGGAATTCAAAATTAATTACCATGTCTACTTGAGGGTGATGACACGGAAAAGTTCCATGAAATTGGGAAATTGTGCAAAGTTGACAACAATATAGTGTGGACCATTCAAGATCCCAGAAAGGATTTTCCTAGTTGTATATAGGATTGCATTACTAGCATTCATGCACATTCATAATTTTTTTCATGTTTCATTTCTTAAAAAGTATGTTCCTTGCACTGACCATGTAACTGGTTGGAATATGATTCAGGTGGAGCCCAAGGGAGACTTTCAAGTCCAACTGTGCGAATTTTGAATGATAAAGTCAAGGTGCTCCAAAATCGAGTTGTTGCCTTGGTAAAGGTGCAGTAGACCAATTTTGGTCCTGAAGATGCTACATGGGAGCATGAGGATGTGATGAGGCAGGAATACCCTCAAATTTATATATATATATATATATGCATTGATGACAGTGCCTAAACTTAAGGGGGAAGGGAATGTAACTCCCCTACTCGACCTTGAAATGTAAATAGCATGTATATGTGGAACTAGGTTGGTGAGTCGAGAACATATTTTTAGGGTTGTGCCCGAGTGCACATGTGTAAATATGTTATGGGGTTTGTTGTGCCCATGTGCATGAGCATTTTGTGTTTTGGTGTTGGTATGCCTATGTGCACATATCTTATATTTTGATGTTAGAAGGCCTAATAATGTAAATATTATTATACATGCATATTAATAAAATATAATGGTTGCAAACTGAAAAGGCGAAACAAGTATGGGGGGATGAGACTCCATGGAAGAATAAGAAAAGGCACATATGATTTAAATAATCATTAAAAGTTCCCAAGCATATAACAAAGTCCCATGAGGTGGCTTGGGTGAATGCCAAGTGGCAAAAATAAGGAATGAATATAAAAATGAGCATGTTGGCTCTATGAAGGGGATGATATGAAGGATATATGTACTATGATAGGATTCATATTCATGTATTCTAGTACACGATCATGGAAGCATGGTGACATTGACAAAATAAAATCATTTAAGCGTACTTAAAAGACCCATGAGGGAAATGGAATTCTCGAAATCTAGAGGATTGTTGGTTGGAGGTTGTCAGTTTTGGTACCTTATATGTGTGAGGCATAGAAGGGCACTTGGAAGACCCACAAGGGCATTGGAACTCCTGAAGCCACAAGTCTATTGGTTAGAGGTTTTTGGGTTTGGTACCTTAGTTGTGTGAGGCCTCGAAGGGTACGTGGAAGACCCATGAGGGTAGTGGAACTCTTGGAAGCCATAGGACTGCTAATTGGAGGTTGTCAGGTTTTGTGGCTTGGATACCATATTATAAGGATTTCTTCAATTTTCATACAATATTTATAACTTGCACAAAAATTTATGGTTGCTCCATATATGTCTCCTTAGTAATATCCTTGTGTAAGATGATACTTTTCATATCAACTACCAAGGTACTTCTCTTTTTTATTCCTTTAGTGGAGCCAAAGAAGAGAATATATTTGTTGGGAATGAATATGCACTCATTGTTATTAGCAATAGTACAATTTATTATGAGAATGGTGCGGTCATTAACATTGGCCATATGCCTAACCTTACTGCAAATATGTTATTTGTACTACAATTCACCCAAACTTGCAAGAGAGTTGAATTATAGACTCTTAATTTTGTTATGAAGGATAATAATAATTATTTAAGTTGTTGTTGAGGGTATCCTATACCTAAAGGATGGAAAGCATAAATTTTGTGATATAAAAAGTGTAGATAAGAAAATTAGATCGCTTTCACTTATAGCTATAACTAATGATAGAAGAAAATTTTGGCATGAGATTAGGGCATTTGAATTTAATAAACATGAAGCTGACATTTCCATTCAATATGGTTGATAAAATGTAGAAATTATGGTGTAGAATTTCAACTTTTCATGAAATTTTAATCTGAATCGCAAGACACAATCCTACTCTACTCCTTTACGGAATTCAACTCACAATTTAAAACATCAATCACAAACATGCAATAATAAATAAATCACATGCACACAATATTTTTCCAGGGGAAAGCAACTGCTAAAAACCTCTTATGCCTGCTTGCATTAATTTGGAGAAAAGAGATGTATTACAATTGTTTGATCAGAATGAGCTCAACCTCCAAGTGAATAACCTATCTCTATGCTCATTGAGAATCTCTGACCCATAATTGAGTCCCTGTTTCCTTGAAAAATTCCTGAGGAAATTAGGCCCCTATTATTTAGGAATTTACTCCAAATTTCTTGTGAAAATCCCAAGGTTGATCATTTGACTGCATGCAAAACCTGTACACTCAATACTAGTCTACAAATGATGTTACATTGCCTTGGAATCTCCACCATAGTCAGGGAACTCAAATTTTTTACATGCACTATCTATTTTGGGTTGATTGATCAATTAATTGGATGATCACTGAGTTAGACTTTTGTCCCACTGCACAACGAACCTTCCACTAGTTCCTCCAACAGTTAGAACTAGTTTAATTGAAAACAACTTGAAATAACTGACCTTGATTGCTACAAATTAGCAATCACGCATGCTTAACTTAACTTCAACTCCTATAACTTGAATTTACTAAGTTAACTGAGTGAAAAGAGCCATGTATCACAAGCTAACTTCATCCAAGTTATGTGTTGATATGGAAATTTTGAAATTTTGAAATTTGACCATGGAAAAATAAAATTTAGACTTTCTTGCTACATTTTTCAACACTCCCTCTCAGCAAGAAAGGGATTATCAACCACCCCTATCCTGCACCAGTGGAACTTGAACTTCCCTCTTGATAAATCCTTCGTCAAGATGTTAGCATTGTGTTCCTCTTTCAGAGTGTATTGTAGCAACATTATTCGCCTCTACACACAGTCTTGTAAATGATGATACCATATATCCTTAAAGATCTTGATGAAATTTTGATTATCACAATATACCACAGTTGGATCCATCATCTAACTGAACAATCCCACAAGTATCTTTCTCATCTAGATCGCCTCACATGTTTCTTGACTTGTAGCCGTGTATTCTTCTTCTGTTGAGTTAAGCGCCATAGATCTTTGCTTCTTGTTGTACCAAGAAACCATTGTGGACCCAACACTGAAAATTACACCTAATTTACTATTTTGATCAAATGGACTCCCTTCCCAATCTACATCTGTGAAGCCACACAACTTCACTCACTCTGTCCATTTGTACCATAATCCAAACTTGGTAGTGCCTCTAACGTACTGTAGAACATGCTTAAATTCCCTCCAATATAATTTGATTGCCCTAACCATAGCCTGGATGAGCTTGTTGACTACATAGAACATATCTGGTCATGTGTTCACAAGATACATTAGTGAATCCACTAGTTTCCAATAAATGACAGCATCCACTTTTTCACCTAAAGTGGCACCCTCCTTCCTCCAGTTGGTCGCTAGAGGTGTCTCCATGGGTTTACAACTCTCCATGCGGAATTTCTGCACTATCCCATTTTCATACTTTTCATGAGACACAAACATTTCCCCATCGCCTTGTCATACTTCCAACCCAAGGAAGTAGTGCATGAGACCCATGTCCTTCATTTAAAATTCCCTGGCAATGTACTCCTTGCAATATCTAATCAGTTACTCGTCACTAGTAAAAATAAAATTTTCAACATATAAGACAACAATAATCAATTTACCTTCTACAAAGATGTGATATAGGTTTGCATCTGCTTCACTTTTGGTGAAGCCCAAATTGGTGAGATAATTTTCGATCCTGATGTACCAAGCATGGGGTTCTTATTTGTGACTGTACAACGCTCACTTGATTCTGAACACATGAGAATCTCGATAAAAAGTCTCAAAACCATATGGTTTCTTGATTAATGTCTCCTCCTCAATAATCCCATTGAGAAAAAAAAAATTACATTCATATGGTGGATCTTCCACCCCATATGCACATCAAGTGCAAGAATTGATCTAATGGATGAATACCTTGCTACAGGAGAAAAGGTTTCTGCAAAGTCACTTCCCTTAACTTGAGAGAATCATTTGGCCATAAATCTAGCCTTATACTTATTTATGCTTCCATATGCTACATGCTTAACCTTGAAGATTCATCTCAAACCCACTATTGATTTATCTGTTGTTCTTGGGACCACTTCTCAAATATTGTTCTTTACAATGGATTCATATTATTCTGCCATTGCATCAACCCAAACAAGTTCCTCTACTACTTACTCAAAAGATATATCTCATTCTTTATAAGCTCAATCATTAGAACCATGTAGCTAGTGTACCTTTCAGGTGACCTCCTTTTCCCACACAAAGTTGAAGGAGATCCCACATTCTCCTTCGCATCCTGCATAAGTCTATCATCTTCCCCGGTTCTTTTTTTGCCTTCTCTAGATGGTTCTAATTGATTGGATATCTACACTCTTCCACCTCTCTAATCCTAAATTTTTGGTTGCTTCAAAACTTCCTGAGGCTCCTCCTTTGGAGCTAAAATCTCCTCTTCTAGTGGGATCTGAATCTCCCTCTCAAGAGAGCATTGCATCACTTTATCCTCATCAAAATTTACATCCCTTCGCACAAATTTCATTTTGAGGGAATGTAAGTACACATAGTAGTTGTGAGGAGTTTCGGTGTATCCCACAAAAACTCCCAACTCTATTGTTGGCTCAAGCTTCTTCCTAGAATCTTTGGAGACATGGCAGTAAATAGAGGCTCCAAAAATCTTGAACTGCAACACATCCAGCTTTCTCCCCGAGAAGGAATCCTCTAATATAATCATATCAAGAATCCTTTGAGGACTCTGGTTCCACTAGTATATTGTTGTGTTACATTCCTTTTCCCACAAATGTAGTGGTAAGCCTTGGTCATTTAGTATATCTCTTGCAACTCCAACAATGGTTTGGTTCTTTCTATCAGGTACCCCCTTCTGTTTTGGGTTATGGGGAATTGTCAACTCTCTTTGAATGCCTTCTTTCACACATAAATTCTTGAATTTGTTAAAAATGTACTCACCTCCATTATCGCTCCTGAGAGCCTTCACCTTCTTCTCGATATCTTTCTCAACTAGTGCCTCGAATTATACAAACTTGTAGA